>OX451740.1:262422350-264822350 GCA_948472305.1 Vicia faba
GTTTACATCTATTATAACATAATACAATGTGAATATGGTGAATAAATTTACTATCTAACCTCATTATATAGTTTTAATTATTACGAACGTATATGAAATATATGTCATAAATGAATAGTCTTTTAACTTAGTTTCTTAATGATGAAGTAACCTAAAATTTGGTGATGGATAAGAAGAATAATATTGAAATTGTTTATATCTATTATACCATAATACAATGTGAATATGATGAATAAATTTACTATCTAACCTCATTATATAGTTTTAATTATTACGAACGTATATGAAATATATGTTATTAACTAATAGGTTTTTAACTTAGTTTCTTAGTGATGAAGTAACCTAAAATTTGTTGATGGATAAGAAGAATAATATTGAAATTTTTTACATCTATTGTACCATAATACAATGTGAATATGGTGAATAAATTTACTATCTAACCTCATTATATAGTTTTAATTATTATGATTGTATATGAAAATATATGTCATAAATTAATAGTCTTTTAACTTAGTTTCTTAGTGATGAAGTAACCTAAAATTTGGTGATGGATAAGAAGAATAATATTGACATTGTTTACATCTATTTTACCATAATACAATGTAAATATGGTGAATAAATTTACTATCTAACCTCATTATATAGTTTTAATTATTACGAACGTATATGAAATATATGTTATTAACTGATAGGTTTTTAACTTAGTTCTTAGTGATGAAGTAACCTAAAATTTGTTGATGGATAAGAAGAATAATATTGAAATTTTTTACATCTATTGTACCATAATACAATGTGAATATGGTGAATAAATTTACTATCTAACCTCATTATATAGTTTTAATTATTATGATTGTATATGAAATATATGTCATAATTAATAGTCTTTTAACTTAGTTTCTTAGTGATGAAGTAACCTAAAATTTGGTGATGGATAAGAAGAATAATATTGAAATTGTGTACATCTATTATACCATAATACAATGTGAATATGGTGAATAAATTTACTATCTAACCTCATTATATAGTTTTAATTATTACGAACGTATATGAAATATATGTCATTAATTAATAGTCTTTTAACTTAGTTTCTTAGTGATGAAGTAACCTAAAATTTTGTGATGGATAAGAAGAATAATATTGAAATTTTTTACATCTATTATACCATAATACAATGTGAATATGTTGAATAAATTTACTATCTAACCTCATTAAATAGTTTTAATTATTACGAACGTATATGAAATATATGTCATTAATTAATAGTCTTTTAACTTAGTTTCTTAGTGATGAAGTAACCTAAAATTTGGTGATGGATAAGAAGAATAATATTGACATTGTTTACATCTATTTTACCATAATACAAATGTAAATATGGTGAATAAATTTACTATCTAACCTCATTATATAGTTTTAATTATTACGAACGTATATGAAATATATGTTATTAACTGATAGGTTTTAACTTAGTTTCTTAGTGATGAAGTAACCTAAAATTTGGTGATGGATAAGAAGAATAATATTGAAATTTTTTACATCTATTGTACCATAATACAATGTGAATATGGTGAATAAATTTACTATCTAACCTCATTATATAGTTTTAATTATTATGATTGTATATGAAATATATGTCATAAATTAATAGTCTTTTAACTTAGTTTCTTAGTGATGAAGTAACCTAAAATTTGGTGATGGATAAGAAGAATAATATTGAAATTGTGTACATCTATTATACCATAATACAATGTGAATATGGTGAATAAAATTTACTATCTAACCTCATTATATAGTTTTAATTATTACGAACGTATATGAAATATATGTCATTAATTAATAGTCTTTTAACTTAGTTTCTTAGTGATGAAGTAACCTAAAATTTTGTGATGGATAAGAAGAATAATATTGAAATTGTTTACATATATTATAATATAATACAATGTGAATATGGTGAATGAATTTACTATCTAACCTCATTATATAGTTTTAATTATTACGAACGTATATGAAATATATGTTATTAACTAATAGGTTTTTAACTTAGTTTCTTAGTGATGAAGTAACCTAAAATTTGGTGATGGATAATAAGAATAATATTGAAATTGTTTACATCTATTATAACATAATACAATGTGAATATGGTGAATAAATTTTAATAGTAAATTTATTATATAGTTTTAATTATTACGAACGTATATGAAATATATGTCATAAATGAATAGTCTTTTAACTTAGTTTCTTAGTGATGAAGTAACCTAAAATTTGGTGATGGATAAGAAGAATAATATTGAAATTGTTTATATCTATTATACCATAATACAATGTGAATATGATGAATAAATTTACTATCTAACCTCATTATATAGTTTTAATTATTACGAACGTATATGAAATATATGTTATTAACTAATAGGTTTTTAACTTAGTTTCTTAGTGATGAAGTAACCTAAAATTTGGTGATGGATAAGAAGAATAATATTGAAATTTTTTACATCTATTGTACCATAATACAATGTGAATATGGTGAATAAATTTACTATCTAACCTCATTATATAGTTTTAATTATTATGATTGTATATGAAATATATGTCATAAATTAATAGTCTTTTAACTTAGTTTCTTAGTGATGAAGTAACCTAAAATTTGGTGATGGATAAGAAGAATAATATTGTAATTGTTTACATCTATTATACCATAATACAATGTGAATATGGTGAATAAATTTACTATCTAACCTCATTATATAGTTTTAATTATTACGAACGTATATGAAATATATGTTCTTAACTAATAGGTTTTTAACTTAGTTTCTTAGTGATAAAGTAACCTAAAATCTGGTGATGGATAAGAAGAATAATATTGAAATTGTTTACATCTTTTATAACATAATATAATGTGAATATGATGAATAAATTTACTATCTAACCTCATTATATAGTTTTAATTATTATGAATGTATATGAAATATATGTCATAAATGAATAGTCTTTTAACTTAGTTTCTTAGTGATGAAGTAACCTAAACTTTGGTGATGGATAAGAAGAATAATATTGAAATTGTTTACATCAATTATACCATAATACAATGTGAATATGTTGAATAAATTTACTATCTAACCTCATTATATAGTTTTAATTATTACGAACGTATATGAAATATATGTCATTAACTAATTGTCTTTTAAGTTAGTTTCTTAGTGATGAAGTAACCTAAAATTTGGTGATGGATAAGAAGAATAATATTGAAATTGTTTACATATATTATAATATAATACAATGTGAATATGGTGAATGAATTTACTATCTAACCTCATTATATAGTTTTAATTATTACGAACGTATATGAAATATATGTTATTAACTAATAGGTTTTTAACATAGTTTCTTAGTGATGAAGTATCCTAAAATTTGGTGATGGATAAGAAGAATAATATTTAAATTGTTTACATCTGTTATACCATAATACACTGTGAATATTATGAATAAATTTACTATCTAACCTCATTAGATAGTTTTAATTGTTATGAATGTATATGAAATATATGATTAATAGTCTTTTAACTTAGTTTCTTAGTGATGAAGTAACCTAAACTTTGGTGATGGATAAGAAGAATAATATTGAAATTGTTTACATGTATATATACTATAATAAAATGTGAATATGGTGAATAAATTTACTATCTAACCTCATTATATAGTTTTAATTATTACGAACGTATATGAAATATATGTCATTAACTAATTGTCTTTTAAGTTAGTTTCTTAGTGATGAAGTAACCTAAAATTTGGTGATGGATAAGAAGAATAATATTGAAATTGTTTACATCTATATACCATAATACAATGTGAATATGGTGAATGAATTTACTATCTAACCTCATTATATAGTTTTAATTATTACGAACGTATATGAAATATATGTTATTAACTAATAGGTTTTTAACTTAGTTTCTTAGTGATGAAGTAACCTAAAATTTGGTGATGGATAAGAAGAATAATACTGAAATTGTTTACATCTATTATACCATAATACAATGTGAATATGATGAATAAATTTACTATCTAACCTAATTATATAGTTTTAATTGCTATGAATGTATATGAAATATATGTCATAAATTAATAGTCTTTTAACTTAGTTTCATAGTGATGATGTAACCTAAACTTTGGTGATGAACAAGAAGAATAATAATGAAATTGTTTACATCTATTATACCATAATACAATGTGAATATGATTAATAAATTTAATTTCTAACCTCATTATATAGTTTTAATTATTATGAATGTATATGAAATATATGTCATAAATTAATAGTCTTTTAACTTAGTTTCTTAGTGATGATGTAACCTAAACTTTGGTAATGGATAAGAAGAATAATATTGAAATTGTTTACATCTATTTTACCATAATACCATGTGAATATGGTGAATAAATTTACTATCTAACCTCATTATATAGTTTTAATTATTACGAATGTATATGAAATATATGTTATTAACTAATAGGTTTTTAAGTTAGTTTCTTAGTGATGAAGTTACCTAAAATTTGGTGATGGATAAGAAGAATAATATTGAAATTGTTTACATCTATTATACCATAATACAATGTGAATATGTTGAATAAATTTCCTATCTAACCTCATTATATAGTTTTAATTATTACGAACGTATATGAAATATATGTTATTAACTAATAGGTTTTTAACTTAGTTTCTTAGTGATGAAGTAACCTAAAATTTGGTGATGGATAATAAGAATAATATTGAAATTTTTTACATCTATTATACCATAATACAATGTGAATATGTTGAATAAATTTACTATCTAACCTCATCAAATAGTTTTAATTATTACGAACGTATATGAAATATATGTCATTAATTAATAGTCTTTTAACTTAGTTTCTTAGTGATGAAGTAACCTAAAATTTGGTGATGGATAAGAAGAATAATATTGACATTGTTTACATCTATTTTACCATAATACAATGTAAATATGGTGAATAAATTTACTATCTAACCTCATTATATAGTTTTAATTATTACGAATGTATATGAAATATATGTTATTAACCAATAGGTTTTTAACTTAGTTTCTTAGTGATGAAGTAACCTAAAATTTGGTGATGGATAAGAAGAATAATATTGAAATTTTTTACATCTATTGTACCATAATACAATGTGAATATGGTGAATAAATTTACTATCTAACCTCATTATATAGTTTTAATTATTATGATTGTATATGAAATATATGTCATAAATTAATAGTCTTTTAACTTAGTTTCTTAGTGATGAAGTAACCTAAAATTTGGTGATGGATAAAAAGAATAATATTGAAATTGTGTACATCTATTATACCATAATACAATGTGAATATGGTGAATAAATTTACTATCTAACCTCATTATATAGTTTTAATTATTACGAACGTATATGAAATATATGTCATTAATTAATAGTCTTTTAACTTAGTTTCTTAGTGATTAAGTAACCTAAAATTTGGTGATGGATAAGAAGAATAATATTGAAATTGTTTACATCTGTTATACCATAATACAATGTGAATATGATGAATAAATTTACTATCTAACCTCATTAGATAGTTTTAATTGTTACGAAGGTATATGAAATATATGTTATTAACTAATAGGTTTTTAACTTAGTTTCTTAGTGATGAAGTAACCTAAAATTTGGTGATGGATAATAAGAATAATATTGAAATTGTTTACATCTATTATAACATAATACAATGTGAATATGGTGAATAAATTTACTATCTAACCTCATTATATAGTTTTAATTATTACGAACGTATATGAAATATATGTCATAAATTAATAGTCTTTTAACTTAGTTTCTTACTGATGAAGTAACCTAAAATTTGGTGATGGATAAGAAGAATAATATTGAAATTTTTTACATCTATTATACCATAATACAATGTGAATATGTTGAATAAATTTACTATCTAACCTCATTATATAGTTTTAATTATTACGAACGTATATGAAATATATGTCATTAATTAATAGTCTTTTAAGTTAGTTTCTTAGTGATGAAGTAACCTAAACTTTGGTGATGAACAAGAAGAATAATAATGAAATTGTTTACAACTATTATACCATAATACAATGTGAATATGATGAATAAATTTACTATCTAACCTCATTATATAGTTTTAATTGCTATGAACGTATATGAAATATATGTCATAAATTAATAGTCTTTTAACTTAGTTTCATAGTGATGAAGTAACCTAAAATTTGGTGATGGATAAGAAGAATAATACTGAAATTGTTTACATCTGTTATACCATAATACAATGTGAATATGGTGAATAAATTTACTATCTAACCTCATTAGATAGTTTTAATTGTTATGAATGTATATGAAATATATGTCATAAATTAATAGTCTTTTAACTTAGTTTCTTAGTGATGAAGTAACCTAAACTTTGGTGATGGATAAGAAGAATAATATTGAAATTGTTTACATGTATATATACTATAATAAAATGTGAATATGGTGAATAAATTTACTATCTAACCTCATTATATAGTTTTAATTATTACGAACGTATATGAAATATATGTCATTAACTAATTGTCTTTTAAGTTAGTTTCTTAGTGATGAAGTAACCTAAAATTTGGTGATGGATAAGAAGAATAATATTGAAATTGTTTACATCTATATACCATAATACAATGTGAATATGGTGAATGAATTTACTATCTAACCTCATTATATAGTTTTAATTATTACGAACGTATATGAAATATATGTTATTAACTAATAGGTTTTTAACTTAGTTTCTTAGTGATGAAGTAACCTAAAATTTGGTGATGGATAAGAAGAATAATACTGAAATTGTTTACATCTATTATACCATAATACAATGTGAATATGATGAATAAATTTACTATCTAACCTAATTATATAGTTTTAATTGCTATGAATGTATATGAAATATATGTCATAAATTAATAGTCTTTTAACTTAGTTTCATAGTGATGATGTAACCTAAACTTTGGTGATGAACAAGAAGAATAATAATGAAATTGTTTACATCTATTATACCATAATACAATGTGAATATGATTAATAAATTTAATTTCTAACCTCATTATATAGTTTTAATTATTATGAATGTATATGAAATATATGTCATAAATTAATAGTCTTTTAACTTAGTTTCTTAGTGATGATGTAACCTAAACTTTGGTAATGGATAAGAAGAAGAATATTGAAATTGTTTACATCTATTTTACCATAATACAATGTGAATATGGTGAATAAATTTACTATCTAACCTCATTATATAGTTTTAATTATTACGAATGTATATGAAATATATGTTATTAACTAATAGGTTTTTAACTTAGTTTCTTAGTGATGAAGTTACCTAAAATTTGGTGATGGATAAGAAGAATAATATTGAAATTGTTTACATCTATTATACCATAATACAATGTTAATATGTTGAATAAATTTAATATCTAACCTCATTATATAGTTTTAATTATTACGAACGTATATGAAATATATGTTATTAACTAATAGGTTTTTAACTTAGTTTCTTAGTGATGAAGTAACCTAAAATTTGGTGATGGATAATAAGAATAATATTGAAATTTTTTACATCTATTATACCATAATACAATGTGAATATGTTGAATAAATTTACTATCTAACCTCATTAAATAGTTTTAATTATTACGAACGTATATGAAATATATGTCATTAATTAATAGTCTTTTAACTTAGTTTCTTAGTGATGAAGTAACCTAAAATTTGGTGATGGATAAGAAGAATAATATTGACATTGTTTACATCTATTTTACCATAATACAATGTAAATATGGTGAATAAATTTACTATCTAACCTCATTATATAGTTTTAATTATTACGAACGTATATGAAATATATGTTATTAACTGATAGGTTTTTAACTTAGTTTCTTAGTGATGAAGTAACCTAAAATTTGGTGATGGATAAGAAGAATAATATTGAAATTTTTTACATCTATTGTACCATAATACAATGTGAATATGGTGAATAAATTTACTATCTAACCTCATTATATAGTTTTAATTATTATGATTGTATATGAAATATATGTCATAAATTAATAGTCTTTTAACTTAGTTTCTTAGTGATGAAGTAACCTAAAATTTGGTGATGGATAAGAAGAATAATATTGAAATTGTGTACATCTATTATACCATAATACAATGTGAATATGGTGAATAAATTTACTATCTAACCTCATTATATAGTTTTAATTATTACGAACGTATATGAAATATATGTCATTAATTAATAGTCTTTTAACTTAGTTTCTTAGTGATGAAGTAACCTAAAATTTTGTGATGGATAAGAAGAATAATATTGAAATTTTTTACATCTATTATACCATAATACAATGTGAATATGTTGAATAAATTTACTATCTAACCTCATTAAATAGTTTTAATTATTACGAACGTATATGAAATATATGTTATTAACTAATAGGTTTTTAACTTAGTTTCTTAGTGATGAAGTAACCTAAAATTTGGTGATGGATAATAAGAATAATATTGAAATTGTTTACATCTATTATAACATAATACAATGTGAATATGGTGAATAAATTTACTATCTAACCTCATTATATAGTTTTAATTATTACGAACGTATATGAAATATATGTCATAAATTAATAGTCTTTTAACTTAGTTTCTTAGTGATGAAGTAACCTAAAATTTGGTGATGGATAAGAAGAATAATATTGAAATTGTTTATATCTATTATACCATAATACAATGTGAATATGATGAATAAATTTACTATCTAACCTCATTATATAGTTTTAATTATTACGAACGTATATGAAATATATGTTATTAACTAATAGGTTTTTAACTTAGTTTCTTAGTGATGAAGTAACCTAAAATTTGGTGATGGATAAGAAGAATAATATTGAAATTTTTTACATCTATTGTACCATAATACAATGTGAATATGGTGAATAAATTTACTATCTAACCTCATTATATAGTTTTAATTATTATGATTGTATATGAAATATATGTCATAAATTAATAGTCTTTTAACTTAGTTTCTTAGTGATGAAGTAACCTAAAATTTGGTGATGGATAAGAAGAATAATATTGAAATTGTGTACATCTATTATACCATAATACAATGTGAATATGGTGAATAAATTTACTATCTAACCTCATTATATAGTTTTAATTATTACGAACGTATATGAAATATATGTCATTAATTAATAGTCTTTTAACTTAGTTTCTTAGTGATGAGTAACCTAAAATTTGGTGATGGATAAGAAGAATAATATTGTAATTGTTTACATCTATTATACCATAATACAATGTGAATATGGTGAATAAATTTACTATCTAACCTCATTATATAGTTTTAATTATTACGAACGTATATGAAATATATGTTCTTAACTAATAGGTTTTTAACTTAGTTTCTTAGTGATAAAGTAACCTAAAATCTGGTGATGGATAAGAAGAATAATATTGAAATTGTTTACATCTTTTATAACATAATATAATGTGAATATGATGAATAAATTTACTATCTAACCTCATTATATAGTTTTAATTATTATGAATGTATATGAAATATATGTCATAAATGAATAGTCTTTTAACTTAGTTTCTTAGTGATGAAGTAACCTAAACTTTGGTGATGGATAAGAAGAATAATATTGAAATTGTTTACATCAATTATACCATAATACAATGTGAATATGTTGAATAAATTTACTATCTAACCTCATTATATAGTTTTAATTATTACGAACGTATATGAAATATATGTCATTAACTAATTGTCTTTTAAGTTAGTTTCTTAGTGATGAAGTAACCTAAAATTTGGTGATGGATAAGAAGAATAATATTGAAATTGTTTACATCTATTATAATATAATACAATGTGAATATGGTGAATGAATTTACTATCTAACCTCATTATATAGTTTTAATTATTACGAACGTATATGAAATATATGTTATTAACTAATAGGTTTTTAACTTAGTTTCTTAGTGATGAAGTAACCTAAAATTTGGTGATGGATAAGAAGAATAATATTTAAATTGTTTACATCTGTTATACCATAATACACTGTGAATATTATGAATAAATTTACTATCTAACCTCATTAGATAGTTTTAATTGTTATGAATGTATATGAAATATATGATTAATAGTCTTTTAACTTAGTTTCTTAGTGATGAAGTAACCTAAACTTTGGTGATGGATAAGAAGAATAATATTGAAATTGTTTACATGTATATATACTATAATAAAATGTGAATATGGTGAATAAATTTACTATCTAACCTCATTATATAGTTTTAATTATTACGAACGTATATGAAATATATGTCATTAACTAATTGTCTTTTAAGTTAGTTTCTTAGTGATGAAGTAACCTAAAATTTGGTGATGGATAAGAAGAATAATATTGAAATTGTTTACATCTATATACCATAATACAATGTGAATATGGTGAATGAATTTACTATCTAACCTCATTATATAGTTTTAATTATTACGAACGTATATGAAATATATGTTATTAACTAATAGGTTTTTAACTTAGTTTCTTAGTGATGAAGTAACCTAAAATTTGGTGATGGATAAGAAGAATAATACTGAAATTGTTTACATCTATTATACCATAATACAATGTGAATATGATGAATAAATTTACTATCTAACCTAATTATATAGTTTTAATTGCTATGAATGTATATGAAATATATGTCATAAATTAATAGTCTTTTAACTTAGTTTCATAGTGATGATGTAACCTAAACTTTGGTGATGAACAAGAAGAATAATAATGAAATTGTTTACATCTATTATACCATAATACAATGTGAATATGATTAATAAATTTAATTTCTAACCTCATTATATAGTTTTAATTATTATGAATGTATATGAAATATATGTCATAAATTAATAGTCTTTTAACTTAGTTTCTTAGTGATGATGTAACCTAAACTTTGGTAATGGATAAGAAGAATAATATTGAAATTGTTTACATCTATTTTACCATAATACCATGTGAATATGGTGAATAAATTTACTATCTAACCTCATTATATAGTTTTAATTATTACGAATGTATATGAAATATATGTTATTAACTAATAGGTTTTTAAGTTAGTTTCTTAGTGATGAAGTTACCTAAAATTTGGTGATGGATAAGAAGAATAATATTGAAATTGTTTACATCTATTATACCATAATACAATGTGAATATGTTGAATAAATTTCCTATCTAACCTCATTATATAGTTTTAATTATTACGAACGTATATGAAATATATGTTATTAACTAATAGGTTTTTAACTTAGTTTCTTAGTGATGAAGTAACCTAAAATTTGGTGATGGATAATAAGAATAATATTGAAATTTTTTACATCTATTATACCATAATACAATGTGAATATGTTGAATAAATTTACTATCTAACCTCATTAAATAGTTTTAATTATTACGAACGTATATGAAATATATGTCATTAATTAATAGTCTTTTAACTTAGTTTCTTAGTGATGAAGTAACCTAAAATTTGGTGATGGATAAGAAGAATAATATTGACATTGTTTACATCTATTTTACCATAATACAATGTAAATATGGTGAATAAATTTACTATCTAACCTCATTATATAGTTTTAATTATTACGAACGTATATGAAATATATGTTATTAACCAATAGGTTTTTAACTTAGTTTCTTAGTGATGAAGTAACCTAAAATTTGGTGATGGATAAGAAGAATAATATTGAAATTTTTTACATCTATTGTACCATAATACAATGTGAATATGGTGAATAAATTTACTATCTAACCTCATTATATAGTTTTAATTATTATGATTGTATATGAAATATATGTCATAAATTAATAGTCTTTTAACTTAGTTTCTTAGTGATGAAGTAACCTAAAATTTGGTGATGGATAAAAAGAATAATATTGAAATTGTGTACATCTATTATACCATAATACAATGTGAATATGGTGAATAAATTTACTATCTAACCTCATTATATAGTTTTAATTATTACGAACGTATATGAAATATATGTCATTAATTAATAGTCTTTTAACTTAGTTTCTTAGTGATTAAGTAACCTAAAATTTGGTGATGGATAAGAAGAATAATATTGAAATTGTTTACATCTGTTATACCATAATACAATGTGAATATGATGAATAAATTTACTATCTAACCTCATTAGATAGTTTTAATTGTTACGAAGGTATATGAAATATATGTTATTAACTAATAGGTTTTTAACTTAGTTTCTTAGTGATGAAGTAACCTAAAATTTGGTGATGGATAATAAGAATAATATTGAAATTGTTTACATCTATTATAACATAATACAATGTGAATATGGTGAATAAATTTACTATCTAACCTCATTATATAGTTTTAATTATTACGAACGTATATGAAATATATGTCATAAATTAATAGTCTTTTAACTTAGTTTCTTAGTGATGAAGTAACCTAAAATTTGGTGATGGATAAGAAGAATAATATTGAAATTTTTTACATCTATTATACCATAATACAATGTGAATATGTTGAATAAATTTACTATCTAACCTCATTATATAGTTTTAATTATTACGAACGTATATGAAATATATGTCATTAATTAATAGTCTTTTAAGTTAGTTTCTTAGTGATGAAGTAACCTAAACTTTGGTGATGAACAAGAAGAATAATAATGAAATTGTTTACAACTATTATACCATAATACAATGTGAATATGATGAATAAATTTACTATCTAACCTCATTATATAGTTTTAATTGCTATGAACGTATATGAAATATATGTCATAAATTAATAGTCTTTTAACTTAGTTTCATAGTGATGAAGTAACCTAAAATTTGGTGATGGATAAGAAGAATAATACTGAAATTGTTTACATCTGTTATACCATAATACAATGTGAATATGGTGAATAAATTTACTATCTAACCTCATTAGATAGTTTTAATTGTTATGAATGTATATGAAATATATGTCATAAATTAATAGTCTTTTAACTTAGTTTCTTAGTGATGAAGTAACCTAAACTTTGGTGATGGATAAGAAGAATAATATTGAAATTGTTTACATGTATATATACTATAATAAAATCTGAATATGGTGAATAAATTTACTATCTAACCTCATTATATAGTTTTAATTATTACGAACGTATATGAAATATATGTCATTAACTAATTGTCTTTTAAGTTAGTTTCTTAGTGATTAAGTAACCTAAAATTTGGTGATTGATAATAAGAATAATATTGAAATTGTTTACATCTATTATAAAATAATACAATGTGAATATGGTGAATAAATTTACTATCAAACCTCATTATATAGTTTTAATTATTAAGAACGTATATGAAATATATGTTATTAACTAATAGTCTTTTACCATAGTTTCTTAGTGATTAAGTAACCTAAAATTTGGTGATGGATAAGAAGAATAATATTGAAATTGTTTACATCTATTATACCATAATACAATGTGAATATGGTGAATAAATTTACTATCTAACCTCATTATATAGTTTTAATTATTATGATTGTATATGAAATATATGTCATTAATTAATAGTCTTTTAACTTAGTTTCTTAGTGATGAAGTAACCTAAACTTTGGTGATGGATAAGAAGAATAATATTGAAATTGTTTACATCTATTATACCATAATACAATGTGAATATGGTGAATAAATTTACTATCTAACCTCATTAGATAGTTTTAATTGTTACGAAGGTATATGAAATATATGTCATTAATTAATAGTCTTTTAACTTAGTTTCTTAGTGATGAGTAACCTAAAATTTGGTGATGGATAAGAAGAATAATATTGTAATTGTTTACATCTATTATACCATAATACAATGTGAATATGTTGAATAAATTTACTATCTAACCTCATTATATAGTTTTAATTATTACGAACGTATATGAAATATATGTTATTAACTAATAGGTTTTTAACTTAGTTTCTTAGTGATGAAGTTAGCTAAAATTTGGTGATGGATAAGAAGAATAATATTGAAATTGTTTACATCTGTTATACCATAATACAATGTGAATATGATGAATAAATTTACTATCTAACCTCATTAGATAGTTTTAATTGTTACGAAGGTATATGAAATATATGTTATTAACTAATAGGTTTTTAACTTAGTTTCTTAGTGATGAAGTAACCTAAAATTTGGTGATGGATAATAAGAATAATATTGAAATTGTTTACATCTATTATAACATAATACAATGTGAATATGGTGAATAAATTTACTATCTAACCTCATTATATAGTTTTAATTATTACGAACGTATATGAAATATATGTCATAAATTAATAGTCTTTTAACTTAGTTTCTTAGTGATGAAGTAACCTAAAATTTGGTGATGGATAAGAAGAATAATATTGAAATTTTTTACATCTATTATACCATAATACAATGTGAATATGTTGAATAAATTTACTATCTAACCTCATTATATAGTTTTAATTATTACGAACGTATATGAAATATATGTCATTAATTAATAGTCTTTTAAGTTAGTTTCTTAGTGATGAAGTAACCTAAAATTTGGTGATGGATAAGAAGAATAATATTGAAATTGTTTACATATATTATAATATAATACAATGTGAATATGGTGAATGAATTTACTATCTAACCTCATTATATAGTTTTAATTATTACGAACGTATATGAAATATATGTTATTAACTAATAGGTTTTTAACTTAGTTTCTTAGTGATGAAGTAACCTAAAATTTGGTGATGGATAAGAAGAATAATATTGAAATTGTTTACATCTGTTATACCATAATACAATGTGAATATGGTGAATAAATTTACTATCTAACCTCATTAGATAGTTTTAATTGTTATGAATGTATATGAAATATATGTCATAAATTAATAGTCTTTTAACTTAGTTTCTTAGTGATGAAGTAACCTAAACTTTGGTGATGGATAAGAAGAATAATATTGAAATTGTTTACATGTATATATACTATAATAAAATCTGAATATGGTGAATAAATTTACTATCTAACCTCATTATATAGTTTTAATTATTACGAACGTATATGAAATATATGTCATTAACTAATTGTCTTTTAAGTTAGTTTCTTAGTGATTAAGTAACCTAAAATTTGGTGATTGATAATAAGAATAATATTGAAATTGTTTACATCTATTATAAAATAATACAATGTGAATATGGTGAATAAATTTACTATCAAACCTCATTATATAGTTTTAATTATTAAGAACGTATATGAAATATATGTTATTAACTAATAGTCTTTTAACATTGTTTCTTAGTGATTAAGTAACCTAAAATTTGGTGATGGATAAGAAGAATAATATTGAAATTGTTTACATCTATTTTACCATAATACAATGTGAATATGGTGAATAAATTTACTATCTAACCTCATTATATAGTTTTAATTATTACGAACGTATATGAAATATATGTTATTAACTAATAGGTTTTTAACTTAGTTTCTTAGTGATGAAGTAACCTAAAATTTGGTGATGGATAAGAAGAATAATATTGAAATTTTTTACATCTATTATACCATAATACAATGTGAATATGGTGAATAAATTTACTATCTAACCTCATTATATAGTTTTAATTATTATGATTGTATATGAAATATATGTCATAAATTAATAGTCTTTTAACTTAGTTTCTTAGTGATGAAGTAACCTAAACTTTGGTGATGGATAAGAAGAATAATATTGAAATTGTTTACATCTATTATACCATAATACAATGTGAATATGGTGAATAAATTTACTATCTAACATCATTATATAGTTTTAATTATTACGAACGTATATGAAATATATGTCATTAATTAATAGTCTTTTAACTTAGTTTCTTAGTGATGAGTAACCTAAAATTTGGTGATGGATAAGAAGAATAATATTGTAATTGTTTACATCTATTATACCATAATACAATGTGAATATGGTGAATAAATTTACTATCTAACCTCATTATATAGTTTTAATTATTACGAACGTATATGAAATATATGTTCATAACTAATAGGTTTTTAACTTAGTTTCTTAGTGATGAAGTAACCTAAAATCTGGTGATGGATAAGAAGAATAATATTGAAATTGTTTACATCTTTTATAACATAATATAATGTGAATATGATGAATAAATTTACTATCTAACCTCATTATATAGTTTTAATTATTATGAATGTATATGAAATATATGTCATAACTTAATAGTCTTTTAACTTAGTTTCTTAGTGATGAAGTAACCTAAACTTTGGTGATGGATAAGAAGAATAATATTGAAATTGTTTACATGTATATATACTATAATAAAATGTGAATATGGTGAATAAATTTACTATCTAACCTCATTATATAGTTTTAATTATTACGAACGTATATGAAATATATGTCATTAACTAATTGTCTTTTAAGTTAGTTTCTTAGTGATGAAGTAACATAAAATCTGGTGATGGATAAGAAGAATAATATTGAAATTGTTTACATCTATTATACTATAATACAATGTGAATATGGTGAATGAATTTACTATCTAACTTCATTATATAGTTTTAATTATTACGAACGTATATGAAATATATGTTATTAACTAATAGGTTTTTAACTTAGTTTCTTAGTGATGAAGTAACCTAAACTTTGGTGATGGATAAGAAGAATAATATTGAAATTGTTTACATCTGTTATACCATAATACAATGTGAATATGATGAATAAATTTACTATTTTACCTCATTAGATAGTTTTAATTGTTATGAATGTATATGAAATATATGTCATAAATTAATAGTCTTTTAACTTAGTTTCTTAGTGATGATGTAACCTAAACTTTGGTGATGGATAAGAAGAATAATATTTAAATTGTTTACATGTATATATATATATATATATATATATATATATATATATATATATATATATATATATATATATATATATATATATACTATAATACAATGTAAATATGGTGAATAAATTTACTATCTAACCTCATTATATAGTTTTAATTATTACAAACGTATATGAAATATATGTCATTAACTAATTGTCTTTTAAGTTAGTTTCTTAGTGATGAAGTAATCTAAAATTTGGTGATGGATAAGAAGAATAGTATTGAAATTGTTTACATCTATTTTACCATAATACAATATGAATATGGTGAATAAATTTACTATCTAACCTCATTATATAGTTTTAATTATTACGAACGTATATGAAATATATGTTATTAACTAATAGGTTTTTAACTTAGTTTCTTAGTGAAGAAGTAACCTAAAGTTTGGTGATGGATAAGAAGAATAATATTGAAATTGTTTACATCTATTATACCATAATACAATGTGAATATGGTGAATAAATTTACTATCTAACCTCATTATATATTTTTAATTATTACGAACGTATATGAAATATATGTCATTAATTAATAGTCTTTTAACTTAGTTTCTTAGTGATGAAGTAACCTAAAATTTTGTGATGGATAAGAAGAATAATATTGAAATTGTTTACATGTATTTTACCATAATACAATGTGAATATGGTGAATAAATTTACTATTTAACCTCATTATATAGTTTTAATTATTACGAACGTATATTAAATATATGTTATTAACTAATAGGTTTTTAACTTAGTTTCTTAGTGATGAAGTAACCTAAAATTTAGATACATATTGAATGGGGATTGCTAAAATTTAAAGCCTAATTAGTCTATTACAACCATATTGAATTTATACAATAATTGAAATAAATAAATGTACAAAAATATATATGCAAGAATGTAAATACAAATAAAATAGATCTTTTTGGTTGGATTTTTTATGAGAAAAAGGAATTTGTTTTAACCTAATTAATTTAAAGAAAATAATTAATTAAGTTTAAATTTATTAAGAAAATATTTTTGAATAAAACCCTAATTCCATTTAGTTGATTAAAATAAAATAAGTTTAGAAAAAAATATTTTTTTGGTATCTTTGTCTTGAAAATATTAATGACATCATGAAATATTTTTAGTCTTTTTTATATCAAAAATGATATATTTTAACAGGTGTAAAAGAAAAATAAATATTAACCTAGTTTTAATTAAATTTACAAAGTGATTTGTAAAATAAATAAATAAAGTATAGTTAATAAAAATATTTTTTGTGAGAAAAATAAAATAAACTAAATTAAAATGAAGATCTAAATTTTTTATATTTTTTATGCTTTTTAATATTAGTGAAAAATGATTAATAAAAAAATAAATAAAATAAAAATAAGAAAATAAAATACATTGGGTCAGGGGTGCATAAGCAGGCAGGGAGGTCAGCTAGCAAAAATAAAAAAAACAATATCAGGCCCAAAGCCTGCAAAAACATGTTAGAAAGTAAAAAATATGAAAAATGGGCAAAAGGGTACCATTGGGGCTCTAACCCAGGTCCCATAGGTTAACATGCGCGCGCTTTAGCACTGGGGTGGCTATACATCCGTTTATATAAACAAAACAATAAATATGTAAGGCAAATCAAGTCCTGATGACTTCATCTTCAACCTCTAGCCGGTGTACCTGTAACTTCTTTATTTCTCAACAAAAATGGAAGATGACAAAATGAAAGTTGTTGCATTCTTCCTCACGAATCTAACCATGTAAATAACTAAAGCTAAAAGTCAAAGACAAATTAGAATTTCTCTGGCCCTAATTTGAACCCTAAAAATTTCAGAAACTTCAACTCTAAAATTCTCTAAGCTCAGGCCATGTAAATGCAAACTATGGATATGTACAGCTTCATGGCAATGAGGTCTACATTGTATCTTCACAAATGCAAGCCTAACAATGCCTAAGTAATGAGATAGAAGTTCAAGAAAAATACTTGAAAACTGGAAATCGTGAAATGCAAATGAGCTTGATTCAAAGTGCTGCAAGGATCAGGTTAGCTTCCTTGAGGTCCCAGGAAGCTAATGCAATGATTCGCTTGAGCTGAAAGTGGCTGAGGAGCTCTGGAGAAGTCAAGTTGCAGACCCCTATTTTTGAAAATGGATCTTGATGATGGAGGTGTTACAGTTGAGTAAATGGACTTTGGATGGTTTGTATTTGATGTTTAGAAGCTTTTGGAAGTGAAAGGCCAAAGAACGCATGAGGGGATTTGGAGTTTGGTATGTAAAGTCAGAACTTGCACAACAATGGTGTTTTGAGACAATTTTTGACTAGAGGGAGTTTGAGTGAGTTTAAGGGTCTTCAAGCTCTTGTCCTAGCTTAGAAATAGTGACTCTATTTATAAGAAATAAGTTTGGGACACTCTAGTTGATCAGAATTCAAATTTGCATCCTTAAGCTAAACAAGTGATTTTTTGACAAAACAAGTTTCAAAGTCTTGTGTACTTTCTAATATAGAGTGGTTATGCTTTAAACAAGCTTGCTTTTAACTTTGTGGATGGAGTGTGATCAGAGGGAACAAGTTAGAGGCTCAATGTGAACTTTATGCAAAAAGCTTGCTTTACAAGAATGGTATTATTAACTTTCTTCCCAAAATGGCAATGTGAATTGGATAAAGCTTAAATCACTTGGATGATAGCTCAAAAGTTTGTGTAATCCATTAATTATGGAGTTAAAAAAAGTTTGAGGCCTGCAAAGCAAAGATTATGCAGCCTAACATTGAAATTGCATTTGTGTTCATCATGAAAATGACCTATAATTTAAGTGACAAAACACCAACTTCATCTCTTCGATTCTCCCTACTCAAGAATGATCTCAAGGAGTTCTTGGATATTTTGGAAAGCTTGCAGTGTGCTCTACAAGTCATATTTGAATACCTTTTGAATATTCCCCTTGGAACTATGTGAAAAATTTCCATGAAGTTAGGTCAAAAATCTGCCTAACTTGGTCAAAATTTCACTGTCTTTTTTAGTTCATGAACATGTATTCCTAAAATTATAACTTGAGATCCAAGTAATTTTGGAAGAAGTTGTGTGAAGAAATGTTATATATTTAATGGAGATATACAAATTTCATGTTGGAAGTCTCCTTTGAATCATCTTGTATCATAATGAAAAAATTGCTCAAAGTTATGAAAAAATAAGAAATTTTCAACACTTAGAAAAATTTCTAAGTTTAGAAATTTTGACTTTTCAAAATGAAATCTTGAGTTTTTGATTTCTTGATGAGTAACTTTCATATTTTGAAATGTTTTGATGAATTATAATCTTTGGCACTTGAATTTGACCAAAAAGTCAAAGTATGACTTTACAGTATACAGTTGACTTTTGACCAGCTGACTGCAAAATTCATCTGTCAATCCAATGGATTTGCAATGTTTTGAATCATGTCATTAGGTCAAAATGATTCAATTAGAATCTTGAGATCATTACTTAAACCAATTGACCATTTTCTAGGTCAAAAAAATCAAAAATTGCCCTTTCCCAGTCAAAACCCTAATTTTGACCATGTTGCCCTTTTGGAGATTTGATCAAATTTCTTGAGGAATTGTGATCCAAACTTGATAAAATGATACATATGGGTTTAAAATGTTGATGTGGATAAAAAATTATGAAGTTTGAATGTAAATTGGCTATGGTTGACTTTTTCCTCAATACAACTGATTTTTAGCTCAACTGCTCAATTGACTGAGCAAAAATGTGATCCAAGGCTCGAAAGTTGAAATGAGTAATCTTGGGGGTCCATAATGGTCCATGAAAGTCATATGAAGCATTGATAGTTCAAAAATCCTTGTGCAAACTCAAACCCTAATTTTGGTCATCAGTGCCTAAGAAGGTGTCTTGAGCTGATCAAACCCTAGTGCAGTCTTGAGCCCAAGGAGATCTTGTGAGAAAATTCTTGATAAGTGAGAGGGAAAATTTTGGGGTACAACAATATCATTTGGAACGATCGTACTCTAAGAAAAGAGAAATCACGAAGGTGGGAAAAGCTAGGGAAAAAGAAGAACTATTGTTGAAGCTTAGGAACCGTCAATCCAAGGTAAGGGTAAGGTTCCAACTCTCTAAAGGGTATTATGTAATGATGATTATGTTGGGGTATGATTGTCATGGTTTTTGTGCGTTCATGTTTTGATTCAATTTGGGGTTTTTTAGGGATATGATAACATGATGAATATATGACTGATTTGATGAATTTTGATGTTATAATGCCATCAATTAATACTCATTACATGTATGCTGATGTGTTATTGTTGTATGATAGATATGTGTCAAATTATGTGTGTTTTGGGGTGGACTTGTATTGGAATCATATATAAATTGAGACTGATTTGGTGCAGGAATTGTAATAGCAACGTTACTGTCAGGCACGATTCGTCGGAAAAGTATCTTTCGTCGTTAGGCGGGAGAATTCTCCCAAGCCTCTTTGGGCGAGGAAGCAGTGAACGAAATAGGAAGAATTGAGTTATCAAGGAAAATTTATGGGAGGAGAAGTCTCGCTCCAGCTTCGCTGGGTGAAGGGGTTGTGAGTGCAAGCTTGCAGGGCGAGACAATGAGCGAAGGAATTAATGGAAAAGAGGTGCTCTTGGAAAATGTATGGGGGATGTTGTGTTACCTCAGCATCACCAGGCGAGCCTCAGGAGAGCATACAACTTCCTCGGATGAGCCTATGACGAGTATAGTTGTTGGAATTTTATAAAGAACTTTTCGAACTCCATTTGACGCGTCGTTCCAAGACTTGGAAAGATAACACAATGAACTATCCTTTGGTGAAATCAAATAAGTAAAATGATATTTGTTTTCAGTACTTATAACATGATAAGTTGGATGTTGTGTGATGAATTGGTTATGAAATATGCATTATGATAACTTGGTATTGATACAATAATGATGTATGATATTGTTGAGTTGTATGAATGGTATGTTGCATGTATAAACAATTGGCAGCCGTAATGACATGTCACATTAATGGATTTAGATATCAATGTGGATTGCTTTGTGTATGGTTGTGTCGCATGCATTACATGTTACAGACTTTAGTACTGTTTGAGATCTCCGATCCTAAATGGTGTGGGTCGGGAGCGATATGAACATCATTATTCATGAGGTTGGTTGGCTCTGATCCTAGATGGAGTGATGATGTTGAGTAAAATCAAATGAAGTATTTTTTTTATCGTATCCGCGGGGATTGGAGCAATATCAAAACCATTCAATATTCTCTATAATTCTAAGAAATTTTTTCAAGATGTTTGATTTAAAGTTATGAAACGTAAAAGCATACAATAACTAAAAATAAGTTTGAGAGGAATATACTTGTTGGGAATTTATTTTCATTCACTGATTCAATATGAAAATCTCAAATTAGTTATATACAATTTAAGCATGTTTCATTATCATCACGTATTTCTCCCAAACAAAGTTTATGTCTAAACATTTGATGAGAATTCTACCTTATGGTTTAATCGATGATTTCCCAGTCTATTAAACAATACGGTAGCGTTAAGATTCAATACTTATAGTAAATATGAAACCTAAACTTATGTCTAGCATTTAGAGTTTAATAGATGTTATCTTAGATCGAGGTTAGAATCTTATTTGTCAATATCAATTTAATCCTTGAAATAAACGGTAAAACAAAGATAACATCAATAATGATTCAAACATAAATTGCATATAACTCCATGATTAAAGAAAATACATATTATTTTGGTGAAATCTAGCCAATCCCAACAAGAGAGGGATTTAGCTACTCATGGTAGTTTAATGAATAGTGGAAGATTTGAATTGAAACAAAATCAATGATAATTTTCTGACTCTTGATGCGTATCCATCTCCTTCCTCCTAAAACCTATTATATTCCTACTTATATTACAATAATATGGTGTATTATAAGATAAAAACTAAATAAATCAAATTGAACTGAGTTATGTCCTATTTATAGTAGTTCTGGCCACCTGTGTTTTCTAAGCGAACTATACTTCACTTCGTGATGTCTTACTTCTTCATTAAATTTTCAAATCAACTTATCTTCAGGAAACCGCCAAAGTTTGCTAAGCTAATTGTGGTTTTCTTAGTGAAGTTTCTTTCTTTAGCCTTAAGTATTTTCAAAATATCTTTGGAGACCTCCACAATTTATTACATGAAGTCCTGAATCGCTAAGCAAATTTGCTTCGGTGCTCCTCGCTGATGGCATAATTGGATGATTTGTTTTTGTCTTCACTTTGCTAGATGATCGCTAAGCGAGCTGCTCGCTGCAACCTTCACTTAGCGAATTTTCTGTTTTCTGGTTTTTGTTTAATGGCCATAACCTGCACAAATGCCAACCAAACCAAGTAAACTTGCACAATAAAACTTTTATTCAATAGTTGAGGTTTCTATGTTATAATATTGTCATCTATATAAGATAAATGTCGTGTTTCATGTGAATTTTCCTTATGAATAAAACACTTATCAAACTCTCCCCAACTTAAATATTTGTCTTTCCTCAATCAAAGCTATGCAAGAGCAAGAGTTTCTGTACCACCTTTCACACGACCAACCAAAATTTCACAAGAGGTAAATGAGGTACATGGTTGTATGTTTAATTGCACCACTAAGTTTGTTATGCTTAGTACTTTCCTAGCATTTAGACAAATTTATGACACAAGTCTTTCACATAAAGTTCATGTCAAGCAATCCAAATGTAATAAATATGTTTATCATGAACCACACCTAACACATTTTTCGTATAAGTGAAAACAACGAGGTAATTAATCTCTCACATGACAAATCTTGCTAACATCTAGATTAATTCATGCATTTATCTAAGCAAAGTATGTTGATAAGTAAAAACAAATATCACTAAGGTCTTTTTATGGTTGTAATGTGGACAAGGTACCAAAGAAGTGTCATTTATATGGATAATGGAAACAAAGTGGTTTTTCATTTTTCATTCTTGAAGAGCATTCAAATGGTTTGATTCTTTTTATCATGTTACTTATCCAAACATTTCTTGTTTCTTTCTTTTGAGCACA
Source organism: Vicia faba (assembly GCA_948472305.1). Taxonomy (NCBI): domain Eukaryota; kingdom Viridiplantae; phylum Streptophyta; class Magnoliopsida; order Fabales; family Fabaceae; genus Vicia; species Vicia faba. The sequence goes on from OX451740.1 coordinate 262,446,395, forward strand.
TTTATTTTTGGTATTCACTGTCCTTTTCTTTTCTCACTTTTCTTTTTCTTTTATTTTCTTTTGATTCTTACATCTTTCCATTTTTATTTTATTGAAAAAGGCCTATTTCTTTTTTTCCCCAACTTGAACAAAACCTTACTTTTCTTTGAATGCTCTTTTTATGATTTGGCAAAAGATGTCAATGGTTTCAAGGTTAAATTCAAGAAAACTAGAATCTATCATACATGAACTTTCATTATTTTTAAAGATATAGAACAATATTCACCAAGTGGTTTACTTAATGCATTTGTTCAGTTCATAAATGAAAGATTCATATCGTATGTGTCAAAAGGGGTTGCATAGGATCACTCACTTACAAGGGATAATGAGGTCACATTTTGGTTTACTAGTTATGCTTAATTTCAAATAAATGCCTTGATCCTTTCTATGTATCCAAAAATATCAACATAAATGCAAGATTAAGCATGATTCAAACGACTTAAAACAAGAATTCACTAGTCTCCTAAGCATATGGTAAACAATGGAAGGTTACCTCACTTTTCTGGTTTTTAGAACTAAGTGATTCACAGTGAAACATGTTATTGCATAGGATTGAATACATTGATTTTATACAGACTACTCATGTCATATTCATGTTAAATCCTAATAAATCCATAAACACATACCTTGGTTTGTGCAATTTTTTCAAATTTAGATCCATACCATTGCACCTTTTTTGATTCATGTGAACTTATTGTTCCACTCCTTGCCTTTTCCATTTCAATTATAGAGGAAAAATGTTCAAGCAAGATATCATGGATTGATCATAAGACACCTACATCTTAAAAACTATTTAAAGATACAAACAATACTAAAGTCAAGAAAATGGCATGAATTTTATTTTTGATGATTCTGTTTTTCTCTTAGCGAGAATAGGGCTTACCTAGAAAACTACGAAAAAAATGAGCTTCGCTTAGCGAAACAGGACTCGCTTAGTGGACTCTGCAGAATTCAGTTTTATGCAGAATTTAACTTTGACTCATTCATGCTATTTTATTCATTTTTTTTAAACCCTGATAAAGAGATAAAGTAATAAACATGTAAAATATCGGGTTACCTTCCAACATGTGCTTGTTTAACGTCATTAGCTTGACGCCTGTCTTGATTTAACTCAAGGTGGTTTGTATGAACTTGTCAAAGCATTTTTCCCACCATCATTTGGCCTTTCATTGTCATTATTTATCGTTAATTCCATACCTCATGAGCTTTTAGTTTGGATTATTCTTCCTCTTTGTGTTGCAAAGTTTGAAATAATTTGAAGTTGACCTCTTCATTGTTGTACCTTACCTTCATCATTCCTTCATTAATATCAATCATCATTCTGGCTGCTTTTATGAAGGGACGGCCCAAAATCAAAGGTATGTCATCATCTTTTTCAAGGTTCATCACCAAAAATTCTGTTGGAAGTAGGAACTTCTCAAGTTTAACCATTACATTCTTCTATATGACAACTGGTTTTGTGATTGGTTTATTGGTAAGTTACAACTAGACTGTTGTAGGCTTCAAGTAAATATTTCCAATCTTTTCATGATGAATAAGGGTAGAATATTGATACTTTATCCAAGATCAATCAAGGTGTTATCAACTGTGATATTTTCAATAGTAACTGGTAAGGCAACATTTCTAGGATCAATATCGTTTTCTTCTTCCTTTTTCTCAATTTTCTACTACAACAAATTTTTTCTCTCTTTTTCACTCTCCCCAAATTTTGTTTCAACCACTCCCATGTTTATTGTTGTGATTGAATTGAAATTTTCTTTTGGATTTGTTTGGGTGATGGCGCCGAATGTTCCCTTTTGTTGTTCACTTAACTACTTTGCAATTTGCCTACCTTGCATTTCCAAATTCCTGATTGAAGCATCTGTATTTTTCTGATTCGCCATGGACAACTGCATGAACTGATTCAAGGTATCTTCAATCTTTGCAAGATTATCTGGCTGAGTGTAATTTTGGTATTGATTCTGCCTGTTTTGGACTTGGCCCTAACTTGCGTTGTTTTTGATGGATAACCTTGATTATTTTGATACGAACCTTCCTTTGCTCTTGATTTCCCAAATAACTGACCTCTTCATTAATCGGAGGGAAAAACCCGATTTGATGATCGCCTATGTATAACCCGCAAAAAACCATTTGTTTTGATGTGCTTTCTGAATCGTGCATTTCTTTGAGTTATTGTGGAAGTTTGGACAGCTGTTTTGTCAATTCTTCCATTATTTCAGTGAAAAGTTTATTATGTGCTAGTATTGCTTTGTTTGTGCCCAATTGCAAAATTCTAGGTGTTTTTTTGTGTAATTCCTCGATTATATTGGACTTGATGATCACTGAGAGCCATATGATTGATAATAGAAATTGTTTTGTCTGCGCTTTTGGATAGTAACACACCACTGGCTGTTGTGTAAAGTAAGAGCTTTGGCCGGGGTTGTAATCCATTACAAAAATATGAATCTGTGTGAGATTATCGAAACCATGACTTGGACATTTATGCAACATCGATTTTTAACGTTTCCAAGCTTTACAAAGAGTTTCTATTGCATTTGTGTGAGTTTTCCTCCAAGGTATTATAATTGGTCATCACTTTGTTTAATTGGTCAAGATACCAATCTTTTGCTTTACTGATCAAGGAGTGCGGAAAAATCTCATGAAGAGAACTTCTTCTTAAGGTGCGGGTGCACCTAACATACCGACAAGTTCATAGAATTTTGTGAGGAATGTGTATGGATATTCATGATCCAAACCTGAAAAAGGATTATGTAATACGGTGGAAGAACTGACTTGTTTTTCTGTTTTGTCGCAAATGTTGCAGATAGAAAGAGTCACCATCGATTTTTATTTTATCCAATAAGGAAAGGGTGAAAAGAACAGGAAAGACCTTTTTCAATTTTATTGAGTTCGGGGAGGTAGGTTGTGAAAAGGGAAGGTGTTAGCACCCTTTTCATCCTTAGTTATCTATGGGCTCTTAATCTCTAGATCACTTTGTTTTGAAAATTTCTTTGTGTTGTGCATGTTTGAAAATATTTTGAAAATGCCAATTGTAAGTTGAACTTTGTAATGATTCTCGTATTTGTCCTCAAGAAAGCATAGAAAGTGTTTTTGAAAATATTTATCGAAAGTGGTATGAAATATGTTTTGTTTTGAAATGTTTGTGAGCAAGGGACTACGAGTTCTACCCTACTCATGGTATTTCATGTTATTTTCCTCCTCCTTTAGATAACGCTACCCATACCATTAGTTGTTAGGTAGCCCTGTCGTTGGATGTGAAGGTACGAGTGAGTCATCGTACAGTCTGTAGCGGTAGAAATGTTGAGACTAAGCCATTAGATTGACTTAACTCACACAGATCAAAATAAAAATCCCCACTGTTATTTATTGTTTCCAAAGGAATGGGAGAAGAGCGAATAACCAAAAAAGAGGGGGAGAGAATCTATGTTCGGGGGTTGGTTATGTAAAGGGAAGGTATTAGCACCCTAAACATCTACGGTACTCTGCAAGAACCTCTTTGAAAATATGTGTATTTTGGCTATAAATGTTGTATACAAAAAATAGATGGTGGAGGTGAGAAAAGAAATATATTTTTACAATTTTTTCACCCACCGCGGTTGCGAAACTTTAATGCCTACGTACCACCTTCCGTGAAATAGGGGATTAGGATACTCATAGTTCACTTTTAAAAATTTTAAAACAAATGTGTTGGTTAATTTTAAGAGACGACACATCATCGTCTTATCAGAGTGGAAGAACATACTTACTACCCACAATTATGAGGAAGGAGAATTTGCGTCATCTCAAAGTGGAGGATATAGGTTGGATTTTAAAATCAACAAAGCCTCTATAAACACCCAAGTGGAAAATATCTCGCTTGACTACATATCATAGAAGTATAGTAGTTCGCATCACTACAAGGATTGACAAGAGTCTAATCTTTTGAGAAAAAGTTTTAAGGTAAAAAGCCAAAGTGGCAAAATGGTTTGAATGAGATTGATTGACTTTTAATCTTCTCACAAAAATGTCAAAGTATTATTAAGTTTTTTAGAATTTAATTAATAAAATATTTTTGAAAATGTATGGACCTAAGTCCAAGTTTATTGCGAAAGCCGTTCAAGTTTAGAAAACAAGAATAGTTTTGAAAAGGAGGGAGAAGATTTTTGAAATTAAAGACGATGGGAGGAGATGAAGGGACTATCCTAAAGCATAAGGTAGAAGCTAGTGAAAAGAACTGTCCAACCAACAAGAAATCAACACTTGACACAATGAGTCAAAGTAGAATTCCCATTCTTTGGATTTGAAACCAAATAAGCAAAGATAATAAACCTCTTAAGAAAACCAAGCTTCAAATGCATTAAGTCTTATAAACAAATTGGGCAGAGTAACGACTTTATACAAGTGAATTCCCAATCACAGACAAAGCATATAATCAGAATAACCTGCACACAAAGAAACAAACAACCCAATGTATTAGGGTAAACCCCAAGAACTCCAGACAAAATAGAAATAGAAGTCACAAGGTCTCAAGGTAGGTCAAGGTCTCTAATCATAAGTCCAAGAAGTCCATAACTCCAAAATGCCAAGGATAGTAACCAAATAGTCCAAGTAACCTTAAAGTATTTTTATTGTTCAAGTTGGTTATTAAGTATCTTCTAAAAGAAAATTAAAAGTTCAAGTGAGCAAAACAAAATGACATAAAGATAAATGCTCAAGTGAGCAAAGATGAAATTAGCAAGAAATGTAAATGCTAAGATAAATGTTGCTTAATGTAAAATCTTAGAAATAAAAGTCAATTATTAACGAGTTAGAAATTAGAGGTTAGTTGAATGACCATCTTGAATTTTGAATTTGAAAACTCATTAGAAGATTGATAAAATCAAAGCCTCTCAATAACAAGTTTCATTTGCTTTTTGTCACGTATATCATTCATTTCAAAATCTCAAGGCAACAACAAATGATCAACGATGTTTAAATGATTCACTTGGTCCAAAATTTTAGATGATCCATTAGAGGATTGATAAGACAAAAACCTCCTAACAATGAACTTCAAGGTTATTAGATCAAAGTTTCAAATTAAACATACTTGGGCTTGCAAACATAGGTTTTGGCCACTAATGATCATTTCTCAAATCGGGACAAAATTTAGTGCTATTTTAAGCAATCGTAAGTGGACTTATGTAGAATTTGCACCTATTTTGAGGCCGGTCAATAGAAATCTATGTGCCTTATGTTTAGAGTGATGATATGTAAATCATCCTCTAATCATATGTAAACTATCATTAAAATCATCCATCCATTTTAGTGGAGTTAAACTCAACACTCAAGATCCAATGATGTTAATGAAGTTTATGATCAACAATCACATAGTCAGAATATATTAAAAAAAATTGCATTTAATGAATAAAATAAGAAGGAAAAATGATTTTATAAAGTGTTTTAAAAAAAATGAAAATAAAAGGTAAAATAGCAAATTATATTCAAAGTATCAAAAAAAAATTAAAAGAGGCCATAGAAAAATTTGAAATGATCTCAAATATTTTTATAAAATTTTTGGTAATTTTTTTAAAACAGAAAAGTATTTTTTAAACTAATTAAAATCACTCAAATAATGAAAAAAAGATAAAAAAATGGTAGAAGTCAAAATAAAATTCTAGAAAAATTTCAAAAAGTCAGAAATAAGGAAAACGATTTTTTTATAAATTTTTTAGAATTTAAAAATATTAAAAATTATTTTTAAATAATTAGAAACAAGTCAAAATAAAGGAAAAAATATAAAAAATATTATATCTAAAAATAAATTCATGAAAAAATAAAAATCAGAAAAGAATATTTTAAAATATTTTTGTGAATTGTTTCATAATTTTTGGACCAAAAATTAATTTTTTATGGATTTTTGAAGTTTAAAACAAATAAATATAAATATCAGAAAATAAAATAAAGCCAAAAAATATGGACCACTGGATCATTGTCAAAACGTGTTAGTAAGCCGATCCAAGGGATCTGACACGCTGTGCATGATATGATCACTATTGGAAATCACACCAAATCAATTATTAAATCAGATTTTATTAAAATAAAAGGAAAAAATATGGTCCGTTGGATGAAAAGTCAAAACGCGTTAGTAAACAGATCCAAAGGAGATGGTGCATTGTGCATATCATGGACTCTCCGTTAAAACATGATGAATCAATAAACAAACAACCAATTAAAAAAACAAATGTCCAATGTTCATTGGTTGAAGAACGACACGTAGGTCGTCTTCAACCTCTAAACACCCCGCGCATGGGAATTTATGAGATTCTTTAAATGGAAACGTTAGAATCTCAGACTAATATCATTGGATTCATCTCTTCCAAACGATCCTAACGTCACCCTCGCGAAAAATTTATATAAACTGAGCAAAGAGAAAAATACAGAAAACTAAAAATAATAGCGAGCACTTTAGGTTAGGATTTCTCACTCAATTCTCAATGGTTTTAAAAATTGTAAGAAGCACAAGGATCAGAAGGATGAGTAGACTGGAATAGGATTTTATTTTGAATAATTTGGGTAAGAAAACTACCTGAACGAGGCTCACGAAAATATCTCTGAAAGTGAACTTCTATAACTCAAAATATGGCTTGATTTGCTTGGTTTAAGTGTTGGAGAGTTTGTATGTTTACGGAGGATGATGAATATGTAAAGAAATTGTGAAGAGAGAGCTTGAAACTGTGAAATGGAATTTCAAATTTCTGAGTTGCGAATGAAATTTGGCAGGGTGTATTTAGCTCTCAAAGCATGTATAAATGAGGGAAATATGGTCATCTATTTATAGGGAAATGAATGGGAATGAGAATTGAAAGAATTAGTTGAGTTTGGAGGGAAATCGTGAGAAGCTGTGGCAATGAAAAACGTGTGACATGCTTAGCATCAAAACTCACTCAAACTTTGCGTTTCAAGGCTATAATCCACTTTGGGAAGTTAATTAAACATGTTTAGATCAAAAACGTGTGTTAATTTGGTGTTTAGAAGCTGGATTATATGTCATAAATTAATAGTCTTTTAACTTAGTTTCTTAGTGATGAAGTAACCTAAAATTTGGTGATGGATAAGAAGAATAATATTGAAATTGTTTACTTCTATTATACCATAATACAATATGAATATGGTGAATAAATTTACTATCTAACCTCATTATATAGTTTTAATTATTACAAACGTATATGAAATATATGTCATTAACTAATTGTCTTTTAAGTTAGTTTCTTAGTGATGAAGTAACCTAAAATTTGGTGATGGATAAGAAGAATAATATTGAAATTGTTTACATCTATTATACCATAATACAATGTGAATATGGTGAATGAATATACTATCTAACCTCATTATATAGTTTTAATTATTACGAACGTATATGAAATATATGTCATTAACTAATAGTCTTTTAACTTAGTTTCTTAGTGATGAAGTAACCTAAAATTTGGTGATGGATAAGAAGAATAATATTGAAATTGTTTACATCTATTATACCATAATACAATATGAATATGGTGAATAAATTTACTATCTAACCTCATTATATAGTTTTAATTATTACGAACGTATATGAAATATATGTCATTAACTAATTGTCTTTTAAGTTAGTTTCTTAGTGATGAAGTAACCTAAAATTTGGTGATGGATAAGAAGAATAATATTGAAATTGTTTACATCTATTATACCATAATACAATGTGAATATGATGAATAAATTTACTATCTAACCTCATTATATAGTTTTAATTATTACGAACGTATATGAAATATATGTTATTAACTAATAGGTTTTTAACTTAGTTTCTTAGTGATGAAGTAACCTAAAATTTGGTGATGGATAAGAAGAAGAATATTGAAATTGTTTACATCTATTATACCATAATACAATGTGAATATGGTGAATAAGTTTACTATCTAACCTCATTATATAGTTTTAATTATTACGAATGTATATGAAATATATGTTATTAACTAATAGGTTTTTAACTTAGTTTCTTAGTGATGAAGTTACCTAAAAGTTGGTGATGGATAAGAAGAATAATATTGAAATTGTTTACATCTATTATAACATAATACAATGTGAATATGATGAATAAATAAACTATCTAACCTCATTATATAGTTTTAATTATTACGAATGTATATGAAATATATGTCATTAATTAATAGTCTTTTAACTTAGTTTCTTAGTGATGATGTAACCTAAACTTTGGTGATGGATAAGAATAATAATATTGAAATTGTTTACATGTATATATATACACTATAATACAATGTAAATATGGTGAATAAATTTACTATCTAACCTCATTATATAGTTTTAATTATTACAAACGTATATGAAATATATGTCATTAACTAATTGTCTTTTAAGTGAGTTTTTTAGTGATGAAGTAACCAAAAATTTGGTGATGGATAAGAAGAATAATATTGAAATTGTTTACATCTATTATACCATAATACAATGTAAATATGGTGAATGAATTTACTATCTAACCTCATTATATAGTTTTAATTATTACGAACGTATATGAAATATATGTTATTAACTAATAGGTTTTTAACTTAGTTTCTTAGTGATGAAGTAACCTAAAATTTGGTGATGGATAAGAAGAATAATATTGAAATTGTTTACATCTATTATACCATAATACAATGTGAATATGATAAATAAATTTACTATCTAACCTCATTATATAGTTTTAATTATTATGAATTTATATGAAATATATGTCATAAATTAATAGTCTTTTAACTTAGTTTCTTAGTGATGATGTAACCCAAACTTTGGTGATGGATAAGAAGAATAATATTGAAATTGTTTTCATGTATATATATATATATATATATATATATATATATATATATATATATATATATATATATATATATATATATATATATATATATATATATATATATATATATATATATATATATATATACTATAATACAATTTAAATATGGTGAATAAATTTACTATATAACCTCATTATATAGTTTTAATTATTACAAACGTATATGAAATATATGTCATTAACTAATTGTCTTTTAAGTTAGTTTCTTAGTGATGAAGTAACCTAAAATTTGGTGATGGATAAGAAGAATAATATTGAAATTGTTTACATCTATTATACCATAATACAATATGAATATGGTGAATAAATTTACTATCTAACCTCATTATATAGTTTTAATTATTACGAACGTATATGAAATATATGTCATTAACTAATTGTCTTTTCAGTTAGTTTCTTAGTGATGAAGTAACCTAAAATTTGGTGATGGATAAGAAGAATAATATTGAAATTGTTTACATCTATTATACCATAATACAATGTGAATATGGTGAATGAATTTACTATCTAACCTCATTATATAGTTTTAATTATTACGAACGTATATGAAATATATGTTATTAACTAATAGGTTTTTAACTTAGTTTCTTAGTGATGAAGTAACCTAAAATTTGGTGATGGATAAGAAGAATAATATTGAAATTGTTTACATCTATTATACCATAATACAATGTGAATATGATGAATAAATTTACTATCTAACCTCATTAGATAGTTTTAATTATTATGAATGTATATGAAATATATGTCATAAATTAATAGTCTTTTAACTTAGTTTCTTAGTGATGATGTAACCTAAACTTTGGTGATGGATAAGAAGAATAATATTGAAATTGTTTACATGTATATATATACACTATAATACAATGTAAATATGGTGAATAAATTTACTATCTAACCTCATTATATATTTTTAATTATTACGTATATGAAATATATGTCATTAACTAATTGTCTTTTAAGTGAGTTTTTTAGTGATGAAGTAACCAAAAATTTGGTGATGGATAAGAAGAATAATATTGAAATTGTTTACATCTATTATACCAAAATACAATTTAAATATGGTGAATGAATTTACTATCTAACCTCATTATATAGTTTTAATTATTACGAACGTATATGAAATATATGTTATTAACTAATAGGTTTTTAACTTAGTTTCTTAGTGATGAAGTAACCTAAAATTTGGTGATGGATAAGAAGAATAATATTGAAATTGTTTACATCTATTATACCATAATACAATGTGAATATGATAAATAAATTTACTATCTAACCTCATTATATAGTTTTAATTATTATGAATTTATATGAAATATATGTCATAAATTAATAGTCTTTTAACTTAGTTTCTTAGTGATGAAGTAACCTAAAATTTGGTGATGGATAAGAAGAATAATATTGAAATTGTTTACATCTATTATATCATAATACAATATGAATATGGTGAATAAATTTACTATCTAACCTCATTATATAGTTTTAATTATTACGAACGTATATGAAATATATGTCATTAACTAATTGTCTTTTCAGTTAGTTTCTTAGTGATGAAGTAACCTATAATTTGGTGATGGATAAGAAGAATAATATTGAAATTGTTTACATCTATTATACCATAATACAATGTGAATATGGTGAATGAATTTACTATCTAACCTCATTATATAGTTTTAATTATTACGAACGTATATGAAATATATGTTATTAACTAATAAGTTTTTAACTTAGTTTTTTAGTGATGAAGTAACCTAAAATTTGGTGATGGATAAGAAGAATATTATTGAAATTTTTTACATCTATTATACCATAATACAATGTGAATATGATGAATAAATTTACTATCTAACCTCATTAGATAGTTTTAATTATTATGAATGTATATGAAATATATGTCATACATTAATAGTCTTTTAACTTAGTTTCTTACTGATGATGTAACCTAAACTTTGGTGATGGATAAGAAGAATAATATTGAAATTGTTTACATGTATATATATACACTATAATACAATGTAAATATGGTGAATAAATTTACTATCTAACCTCATTATATAGTTTTAATTATTACGTATATGAAATATATGTCATTAACTAATTGTCTTTTAAGTTAGTTTCTTAGTGATGAAGTAACCTAAAATTTGGTGATGGATAAGAAGAATAATATTGAAATTGTTTACATCTATTATACCATAATACAATGTGAATATGGTGAATGAATTTACTATCTAACCTCATTATATAGTTTTAATTATTACGAACGTATATGAAATATATGTTATTAACTAATAGGTATTTAACTTAGTTTCTTAGTGATGAAGTAACCTAAAATTTGGTGATGGATAAGAAGAATAATATTGAAATTGTTTACATCTATAATACCATAATACAATGTCAATATGATGAATAAATTTACTATCTAACCTCATTAGATAGTTTTAATTATTATGAATGTATATGAAATATATGTCATAAATTAATAGTCTTTTAACTTAGTTTCTTTGTGATGATGTAACCTAAACTTTGGTGATGGATAAGAAGAATAATATTGAAATTGTTTACATGTATATATATACACTATAATACAATGTAAATATGGTGAATAAATTTACTATCTAACCTCATTATATAGTTTTAATTATTACAAACGTATATGAAATATATGTCATTAACTAATTGTCTTTTAAGTTAATTTCTTAGTGATGAAGTAACCTAAAATTTGGTGATGGATAAGAAGAATAATATTGAAATTGTTTACATCTATTATACCATAATACAATGTGAATATGGTGAATGAATTTACTATCTAACCTCATTATATAGTTTTAATTATTACGAACGTATATGAAATATATGTTATTAACTAATACGTTTTTAACTTAGTTTCTTAGTGATGAAGTAACCTAAAATTTGGTGATGGATAAGAAGAATAATATTGAAATTGTTTACATCTATTATACCATAATACAATGTGAATATGATGAATAAATTTACTATCTAACCTCATTAGATAGTTTTAATTATTATGAATGTATATGGAATATATGTCATAAATTAATAGTCTTTTAACTTAGTTTCTTAGTGATGATGTAATCTAAACTTTGGTGATGAATAAGAATAATAATATTGAAATTGTTTACATGTATATATATACACTATAATACAATTTAAATATGGTGATTATATTTACTATCTAACCTCATTATATATTTTTAATTATTACAAACTTATATGAAATATATGTCATTAACTAATTGTCTTTTAAGTGAGTTTTTTAGTGATGAAGTAACCAAAAATTTGGTGATGGATAAGAAGAATAATATTGAAATTGTTTATATCTATTATACCATAATACAATGTGAATATGGTGAATGAATTTACTATCGAACCTCATTATATAGTTTTAATTATTACGAACGTATATGAAATATATGTTATTAACTAATAGGTTTTTAACTTAGTTTCTTAGTGATGAAGTAACCTAAAATTTGGTGATGGATAAGAAGAATAATATTGAAATTGTTTACATCTATTATACCATAATACAACGTGAATATGATAAATAAATTTACTATCTAACCTCATTATATAGTTTTAATTATTATGAATTTATATGAAATATATGTCATAAATTAATAGTCTTTTAACTTAGTTTCTTAGTGATGAAGTAAGCTAAAATTTGGTGATGGATAAGAAGAATAATATTGAAATTGTTTACATCTATTATACCATAATACAATATGAATATGGTGAATAAATTTACTATCTAACCTCATTATATAGTTTTAATTATTACGAACGTATATGAAATATATGTCATTAACTAATTGTCTTTTAAGTTAGTTTCTTAGTGATGAAGTAACCTAAAATTTGGTGATGGATAAGAAGAATAATATTGAAATTGTTTACATCTATTATACCATAATACAATTTGAATATGGTCAATGAATTTACTATCTAACCTCATTATATAGTTTTAATTATTACGAACGTATATGAAATATATGTTATTAACTAATAGGTTTTTAACTTAGTTTCTTAGTGATGAAGTAACCTAAAATTTGGTGATGGATAAGAAGAAGAATATTGAAATTGTTTACATCTATTATACCATAATACAATGTGAACATGATGAATAAATTTACTATCTAACCTCATTAGATAGTTTTAATTATTATGAATGTATATGAAATATATGTCATAAATTAATAGTCTTTTAACTTAGTTTCTTAGTGATGATGTAACCTAAACTTTGGTGATGGATAAGAAGAATAATATTGAAATTGTTTACATGTATATATATACACTATAATACAATGTAAATATGGTGAATAAATTTACTATCTAACCTAATTATATAGTTTTAATTATTACAAACGTATATGAAATATATGTCATTAACTAATTGTCTTTTAAATTAGTTTCTTAGTGATGAAGTAACCTAAAATTTGGTGATGGATAAGAAGAATAATATTGAAATTGTTTACATCTATTATACCATAATACAATGTGAATATGGTGAATGAATTTACTATCTAACCTCATTATATAGTTTTAATTATTACGAACGTATATGAAATATATGTCATTAACTAATAGGTTTTTAACTTAGTTTCTTAGTGATGAAGTAACCTAAAATTTGGTGATGGATAAGAAGAATAATATTGAAATTGTTTACATCTATTATACCATAATACAATGTGAATATGATGAATAAATTTACTATCTAACCTCATTAGATAGTTTTAATTATTATGAATGTATATGAAATATATGTCATAAATTAATAGTCTTTTAACTTAGTTTCTTAGTGATGATGTAACCTAAACTTTGGTGATGGATAAGAATAATAATATTGAAATTGTTTACATGTATATATATACACTATAATACAATGTAAATATGGTGAATAAATTTACTATCTAACTTCATTATATAGTTTTAATTATTACAAACGTATATGAAATATATGTCATTAACTAATTGTCTTTTAAGTGAGTTTTTTAGTGATGAAGTAACCAAAAATTTGGTGATGGATAAGAAGAATAATATTGAAATTGTTTACATCTATTATACCATAATACAATGTGAATATGGTGAATGAATTTACTATCTAACCTCATTATATAGTTTTAATTATTACGAACGTATATGAAATATATGTTATTAACTAATAGGTTTTTAACTTAGTTTCTTAGTGATGAAGTAACCTAAAATTTGGTGATGGATAAGAGGAATAATATTGAAATTGTTTACATCTATTATACCATAATACAATGTGAATATGTTAAATAAATTTACTATCTAACCTCTTTATATAGTTTTAATTATTATGAATTTATATGAAATATATGTCATAAATTAATAGTCTTTTAACTTAGTTTCTTAGTGATGAAGTAACCTAAAATTTGGTGACGGATAAGAAGAATAATATTGAAATTGTTTACATCTATTATACCATAATACAATATGAATATGGTGAATGAATTTACTATCTAACCTCATTATATAGTTTTAATTATTACGAACGTATATGAAATATATGTTATTAACTAATAGGTTTTTAACTTAGTTTCTTAGTGATGAAGTAACCTAAAATTTGGTGATGGATAAGAAGAATATTATTGAAATTGTTTACATCTATTATACCATAATACAATGTGAATATGATGAATAAATTTACTATCTAACCTCATTAGATATTTTTAATTATTATGAATGTATATGAAATATATGTCATAAATTAATAGTCTTTTAACTTAGTTTCTTAGTGATGATGTAACCTAAACTTTGGCGATGGATAAGAAGAATAATATTGAAATTGTTTACATGTATATATATACACTATAATACAATGTAAATATGGTGAATAAATTTACTATCTAACCTCATTATATAGTTTTAATTATTACAAACGTATATGAAATATATGTCATTAACTAATTGTCTTTTAAGTTAGTTTCTTAGTGATGAAGTAACCTAAAATTTGGTGATGGATAAGTAGAATAATATTGAAATTGTTTACATCTATTATACCATAATACAATGTGAATATGGTGAATGAATTTACTATCTAACCTTATTATATAGTTTTAATTATTACGAACGTATATGAAATATATGTTATTAACTAATAGGTTTTTAACTTAGTTTCTTAGTGATGAAGTAACCTAAAATTTGGTGATGGATAAGAAGAATAATATTGACATTGTGTACATCTATTATACCATAATACAATGTGAATATGATGAATAAATTTACTATCTAACCTCATTAGATAGTTTTAATTATTATGAATGTATATGAAATATATGTCATAAATTAATAGTCTTTTAACATAGTTTCTTAGTGATGATGTAACCTAAACTTTGGCGATGGATAAGAAGAATAATATTGAAATTGTTTACATGTATATATATACACTATAATACAATGTAAATATGGTGAATAAATTTACTATCTAACCTCATTATATAGTTTTAATTATTACAAACGTATATGAAATATATGTCATTAACTAATTGTCTTTTAAGTTAGTTTCTTAGTGATGAAGTAACCTAAAATTTGGTGATGGATAAGAAGAATAATATTGAAATTATTTACATCTATTATACCATAATACAATGTGAATATGGTCAATGAATTTACTATCTAACCTCATTATATAGTTTTAATTATTACGAACGTATATGAAATATATGTTATTAACTAATAGGTTTTTAACTTAGTTTCTTAGTGATGAAGTAACCTAAAATTTGGTGATGGATAAGAAGAATAATATTGTAATTGTTTACATCTATTATACCATAATACAATATGAATATGATGAATAAATTTACTATCTAACCTCATTAGATAGTTTTAATTATTATGAATGTATATGAAATATATATGTCATAAATTAATAGTCTTTTAACTTAGTTTCTTAGTGATGATGTAACCTAAACTTTGGTGATGGATAAGAAGAATAATATTGAAATTGTTTACATGTATATATATACACTATAATACAATATAAATATGGTGAATAAATTTACTATCTAACCTCATTATATAGTTTTAATTATTACAAACGTATATGAAATATATGTCATTAACTAATTGTCTTTAAAGTTAGTTTCTTAGTGATGAAGTAACCTAAAATTTGGTGATGGATAAGAAGAATAATATTGAAATTGTTTACATCTATTATACCATAATACAATTTGAATATGGTCAATGAATTTACTATCTAACCTCATTATATAGTTTTAATTATTACGAACGTATATGAAATATATGTTATTAACTAATAGGTTTTTAACTTAGTTTCTTAGTGATGAAGTAACCTAAAATTTGGTGATGGATAAGAAGAAGAATATTGAAATTGTTTACATCTATTATACCATAATACAATGTGAATATGATGAATAAATTTACTATCTAACCTCATTAGATAGTTTTAATTATTATGAATGTATATGAAATATATGTCATAAATTAATAGTCTTTTAACTTAGTTTCTTAGTGATGATGTAACCTAAACTTTGGTGATGGAAAAGAAGAATAATATTGAAAATGTTTACATGTATATATATACACTATAATACAATGTAAATATGGTGAATAAATTTACTATCTAACCTAATTATATAGTTTTAATTATTACAAACGTATATGAAATATATGTCATTAACTAATTGTCTTTTAAGTTAGTTTCTTAGTGATGAAGTAACCTAAAATTTGGTGATGGATAAGAAGAATAATATTGAAATTGTTTACATCTATTATACCATAATACAATGTGAATATGGTGAATGAATTTACTATCTAACCTCATTATATAGTTTTAATTATTACGAACGTATATGAAATATATGTTATTAACTAATAGGTTTTTAACTTAGTTTCTTAGTGATGAAGTAACCTAAAATTTGGTGATGGATAAGAAGAATAATATTGAAATTGTTTACATCTATTATACCATAATACAATGTGAATATGATGAATAAATTTACTATCTAACCTCATTAGATAGTTTTAATTATTATGAATGTATATGAAATATATATGTCATAAATTAATAGTCTTTTAACTTAGTTTCTTAGTGATAATGTAACCTAAACTTTGGTGATGGATAAGAAGAATAATATTGAAATTGTTTACATTATATATATACACTATAATACAATGTAAATATGGTGAATAAATTTACTATCTAACCTCATTATATAGTTTTAATTATTACAAACGTATATGAAATATATGTCATTAACTAATTGTCTTTTAAGTTAGTTTCTTAGTGATGAAGTAACCTAAAATTTGGTGATGGATAAGAAGAATAATATTGAAATTGTTTACATCTATTATACCATAATACAATGTGAATATGGTCAATGAATTTACTATCTAACCTCATTATATAATTTTAATTATTACGAACGTATATGAAATATATGTTATTAACTAATAGGTTTTTAACTTAGTTTCTTAGTGATGAAGTAACCTAAAATTTGGTGATGGATAAGAAGAATAATATTGAAATTGTTTACATCTATTATACCATAATACAATGTGAATATGATGAATAAATTTACTATCTAACCTCATTAGATAGTTTTAATTATTATGAATGTATATTAAATATATGTCATAAATTAATAGTCTGTTAACTTAGTTTCTTAGTGATGATGTAACCTAAACTTTGGTGATGGATAAGAAGAAGAATATTGAAATTGTTTACATGTATATATATACACTATAATACAATGTAAATATGGTGAATAAATTTACTATCTAACCTCATTATATAGTTTTAATTATTACAAACGTATATGAAATATATGTCATTAATTAATAGTCTTTTAACTTAGTTTCTTAGTGATGAGTAACCTAAAATTTGGTGATGGATAAGAAGAATAATATTGTAATTGTTTACATCTATTATACCATAATACAATGTGAATATGGTAAATAAGTTTACTATCTAACCTCATTATATAGTTATAATTATTACGAACGTATATGAAATATATGTTCTTAACTAATAGGTTTTTAACTTAGTTTCTTAGTGATGAAGTAACCTAAAATCTGGTGATGGATAAGAAGAATAATATTGAAATTATTTACATCTTTTATAACATAATATAATGTGAATATGATGAATAAATTTACTATCTAACCTCATTATATAGTTTTAATTATTATGAATGTATATGAAATATATGTCATAAATTAATAGTCTTTTAACTTAGTTTCTTAGTGATGAAGTAACCTAAACTTTGGTGATGGATAAGAAGAATAATATTGAAATTGTTTACATGTATATACACTATAATACAATGTAAATATGGTGAATAAATTTACTATCTAACCTCATTATATAGTTTTAATTATTACAAACGTATATGAAATATATGTCATTAACTAATTGTCTTTTAAGTTAGTTTCTTAGTGATGAAGTAACCTAAAATTTTGTGATGGATAAGAAGAATAATATTGAAATTGTTTACATCTATTATACCATAATACAATGTGAATATGGTGAATGAATTTACTATCTAACCTCATTATATAGTTTTAATTATTACGAACGTATATGAAATATATGTTATTAACTAATAGGTTTTTAACTTAGTTTCTTAGTGATGAAGTAACCTAAAATTTGGTGATGGATAAGAAGAATAATATTGAAATTGTTTACATCTATTATACCATAATACAATGTGAATATGGTCAATGAATTTACTATCTAACCTCATTATATAATTTTAATTATTACGAACGTATATGAAATATATGTTATTAACTAATAGGTTTTTAACTTAGTTTCTTAGTGATGAAGTGACCTAAAATTTGGTGATGGATAAGAAGAATAATATTGAAATTGTTTACATCTATTATACCATAATACAATGTGAATATGATGAATAAATTTACTATCTAACCTCATTAGATAGTTTTAATTATTATGAATGTATATTAAATATATGTCATAAATTAATAGTCTGTTAACTTAGTTTCTTAGTGATGATGTAACCTAAACTTTGGTGATGGATAAGAAGAAGAATATTGAAATTGTTTACATGTATATATATACACTATAATACAATGTAAATATGGTGAATAAATTTACTATCTAACCTCATTATATAGTTTTAATTATTACAAACGTATATGAAATATATGTCATTAATTAATAGTCTTTTAACTTAGTTTCTTAGTGATGAGTAACCTAAAATTTGGTGATGGATAAGAAGAATAATATTGTAATTGTTTACATCTATTATACCATAATACAATGTGAATATGGTAAATAAGTTTACTATCTAACCTCATTATATAGTTATAATTATTACGAACGTATATGAAATATATGTTCTTAACTAATAGGTTTTTAACTTAGTTTCTTAGTGATGAAGTAACCTAAAATCTGGTGATGGATAAGAAGAATAATATTGAAATTATTTACATCTTTTATAACATAATATAATGTGAATATGATGAATAAATTTACTATCTAACCTCATTATATAGTTTTAATTATTATGAATGTATATGAAATATATGTCATAAATTAATAGTCTTTTAACTTAGTTTCTTAGTGATGAAGTAACCTAAACTTTGGTGATGGATAAGAAGAATAATATTGAAATTGTTTACATGTATATACACTATAATACAATGTAAATATGGTGAATAAATTTACTATCTAACCTCATTATATAGTTTTAATTATTACAAACGTATATGAAATATATGTCATTAACTAATTGTCTTTTAAGTTAGTTTCTTAGTGATGAAGTAACCTAAAATTTTCTGATGGATAAGAAGAATAATATTGAAATTGTTTACATCTATTATACCATAATACAATGTGAATATGGTGAATGAATTTACTATCTAACCTCATTATATAGTTTTAATTATTACGAACGTATATGAAATATATGTTATTAACTAATAGGTTTTTAACTTAGTTTCTTAGTGATGAAGTAACCTAAAATCTGGTGATGGATAAGAAGAATAATATTGAAATTGTTTACATCTTTTATAACATAATATAATGTGAATATGATGAATAAATTTACTATCTAAACTCATTAGATAGTTTTAATTATTATGAATGTATATGAAATATATGTCATAAATTAATACTCTTTTAACTTAGTTTTTTAGTGATGAAGTAACCTAAACTTTGGTGATGGATAAGAAGAATAATATGGAAATTGTTTACATGTATATATACTATAATAAAATGTGAATATGGTGAATAAATTTACTATCTAACTTCATTATATAGTTTTAATTATTACGAACGTATATGAAATATATGTCATTAACTAATTGTCTTTTAAGTTAGTTTCTTAGTGATGAAGTAACCTAAAATTTGGTGATGGATAAGAAGAATAATATTGAAATTGTTTACATCTATTATAATATAATACAATGTGAATATGGTGAATGAATTTACTATCTAACCTCATTATATAGTTTTAATTATTACGAACGTATATGAAATATATGTTATTAACTAATAGGTTTTTAACTTAGTTTCTTAGTGATGAAGTAACCTAAAATTTGGTGATGGATAAGAAGAAGAATATTGAAATTGTTTACATCTGTTATACCATAATACAATGTGAATATGGTGAATAAATTTCGTATCTAACCTCATTATATAGTTTTAATTATTACGAACGTATATGAAATATATGTCATTAATTAATAGTCTTTTAACTTAGTTTCTTAGTGATGAGTAACCTAAAATTTGGTGATGGATAAGTAGAATAATATTGAAATTGTTTACATCTATTATACCATAATACAATGTGAATATGGTGAATGAATTTACTATCTAACCTTATTATATAGTTTTAATTATTACGAACGTATATGAAATATATGTTATTAACTAATAGGTTTTTAACTTAGTTTCTTAGTGATGAAGTAACCTAAAATTTGGTGATGGATAAGAAGAATAATATTGACATTGTGTACATCTATTATACCATAATACAATGTGAATATGATGAATAAATTTACTATCTAACCTCATTAGATAGTTTTAATTATTATGAATGTATATGAAATATATGTCATAAATTAATAGTCTTTTAACATAGTTTCTTAGTGATGATGTAACCTAAACTTTGGCGATGGATAAGAAGAATAATATTGAAATTGTTTACATGTATATATATACACTATAATACAATGTAAATATGGTGAATAAATTTACTATCTAACCTCATTATATAGTTTTAATTATTACAAACGTATATGAAATATATGTCATTAACTAATTGTCTTTTAAGTTAGTTTCTTAGTGATGAAGTAACCTAAAATTTGGTGATGGATAAGAAGAATAATATTGAAATTATTTACATCTATTATACCATAATACAATGTGAATATGGTCAATGAATTTACTATCTAACCTCATTATATAGTTTTAATTATTACGAACGTATATGAAATATATGTTATTAACTAATAGGTTTTTAACTTAGTTTCTTAGTGATGAAGTAACCTAAAATTTGGTGATGGATAAGAAGAATAATATTGTAATTGTTTACATCTATTATACCATAATACAATATGAATATGATGAATAAATTTACTATCTAACCTCATTAGATAGTTTTAATTATTATGAATGTATATGAAATATATATGTCATAAATTAATAGTCTTTTAACTTAGTTTCTTAGTGATGATGTAACCTAAACTTTGGTGATGGATAAGAAGAATAATATTGAAATTGTTTACATGTATATATATACACTATAATACAATATAAATATGGTGAATAAATTTACTATCTAACCTCATTATATAGTTTTAATTATTACAAATGTATATGAAATATATGTCATTAACTAATTGTCTTTTAAGTTAGTTTCTTAGTGATGAAGTAACCTAAAATTTGGTGATGGATAAGAAGAATAATATTGAAATTGTTTACATCTATTATACCATAATACAATTTGAATATGGTCAATGAATTTACTATCTAACCTCATTATATAGTTTTAATTATTACGAACGTATATGAAATATATGTTATTAACTAATAGGTTTTTAACTTAGTTTCTTAGTGATGAAGTAACCTAAAATTTGGTGATGGATAAGAAGAAGAATATTGAAATTGTTTACATCTATTATACCATAATACAATGTGAATATGATGAATAAATTTACTATCTAACCTCATTAGATAGTTTTAATTATTATGAATGTATATGAAATATATGTCATAAATTAATAGTCTTTTAACTTAGTTTCTTAGTGATGATGTAACCTAAACTTTGGTGATGGAAAAGAAGAATAATATTGAAAATGTTTACATGTATATATATACACTATAATACAATGTAAATATGGTGAATAAATTTACTATCTAACCTAATTATATAGTTTTAATTATTACAAACGTATATGAAATATATGTCATTAACTAATTGTCTTTTAAGTTAGTTTCTTAGTGATGAAGTAACCTAAAATTTGGTGATGGATAAGAAGAATAATATTGAAATTGTTTACATCTATTATACCATAATACAATGTGAATATGGTGAATGAATTTACTATCTAACCTCATTATATAGTTTTAATTATTACGAACGTATATGAAATATATGTTATTAACTAATAGGTTTTTAACTTAGTTTCTTAGTGATGAAGTAACCTAAAATTTGGTGATGGATAAGAAGAATAATATTGAAATTGTTTACATCTATTATATCATAATACAATGTGAATATGATGAATAAATTTACTATCTAACCTCATTAGATAGTTTTAATTATTATGAATGTATATGAAATATATATGTCATAAATTAATAGTCTTTTAACTTAGTTTCTTAGTGATAATGTAACCTAAACTTTGGTGATGGATAAGAAGAATAATATTGAAATTGTTTACATTATATATATACACTATAATACAATGTAAATATGGTGAATAAATTTACTATCTAACCTCATTATATAGTTTTAATTATTACAAACGTATATGAAATATATGTCATTAACTAATTGTCTTTTAAGTTAGTTTCTTAGTGATGAAGTAACCTAAAATTTGGTGATGGATAAGAAGAATAATATTGAAATTGTTTACATCTATTATACCATAATACAATGTGAATATGGTCAATGAATTTACTATCTAACCTCATTATATAATTTTAATTATTACGAACGTATATGAAATATATGTTATTAACTAATAGGTTTTTAACTTAGTTTCTTAGTGATGAAGTAACCTAAAATTTGGTGATGGATAAGAAGAATAATATTGAAATTGTTTACATCTATTATACCATAATACAATGTGAATATGATGAATAAATTTACTATCTAACCTCATTAGATAGTTTTAATTATTATGAATGTATATTAAATATATGTCATAAATTAATAGTCTGTTAACTTAGTTTCTTAGTGATGATGTAACCTAAACTTTGGTGATGGATAAGAAGAAGAATATTGAAATTGTTTACATGTATATATATACACTATAATACAATGTAAATATGGTGAATAAATTTACTATCTAACCTCATTATATAGTTTTAATTATTACAAACGTATATGAAATATATGTCATTAATTAATAGTCTTTTAACTTAGTTTCTTAGTGATGAGTAACCTAAAATTTGGTGATGGATAAGAAGAATAATATTGTAATTGTTTACATCTATTATACCATAATACAATGTGAATATGGTAAATAAGTTTACTATCTAACCTCATTATATAGTTATAATTATTACGAACGTATATGAAATATATGTTCTTAACTAATAGGTTTTTAACTTAGTTTCTTAGTGATGAAGTAACCTAAAATCTGGTGATGGATAAGAAGAATAATATTGAAATTATTTACATCTTTTATAACATAATATAATGTGAATATGATGAATAAATTTACTATCTAACCTCATTATATAGTTTTAATTATTATGAATGTATATGAAATATATGTCATAAATTAATAGTCTTTTAACTTAGTTTCTTAGTGATGAAGTAACCTAAACTTTGGTGATGGATAAGAAGAATAATATTGAAATTGTTTACATGTATATACACTATAATACAATGTAAATATGGTGAATAAATTTACTATCTAACCTCATTATATAGTTTTAATTATTACAAACGTATATGAAATATATGTCATTAACTAATTGTCTTTTAAGTTAGTTTCTTAGTGATGAAGTAACCTAAAATTTTGTGATGGATAAGAAGAATAATATTGAAATTGTTTACATCTATTATACCATAATACAATGTGAATATGGTGAATGAATTTACTATCTAACCTCATTATATAGTTTTAATTATTATGAACGTATATGAAATATATGTTATTAACTAATAGGTTTTTAACTTAGTTTCTTAGTGATGAAGTAACCTAAAATCTGGTGATGGATAAGAAGAATAATATTGAAATTGTTTACATCTTTTATAACATAATATAATGTGAATATGATGAATAAATTTACTATCTAAACTCATTAGATAGTTTTAATTATTATGAATGTATATGAAATATATGTCATAAATTAATACTCTTTTAACTTAGTTTTTTAGTGATGAAGTAACCTAAACTTTGGTGATGGATAAGAAGAATAATATGGAAATTGTTTACATGTATATATACTATAATAAAATGTGAATATGGTGAATAAATTTACTATCTAACCTCATTATATAGTTTTAATTATTACGAACGTATATGAAATATATGTCATTAACTAATTGTCTTTTAAGTTAGTTTCTTAGTGATGAAGTAACCTAAAATTTGGTGATGGATAAGAAGAATAATATTGAAATTGTTTACATCTATTATAATATAATACAATGTGAATATGGTGAATGAATTTACTATCTAACCTCATTATATAGTTTTAATTATTACGAACGTATATGAAATATATGTTATTAACTAATAGGTTTTTAACTTAGTTTCTTAGTGATGAAGTAACCTAAAATTTGGTGATGGATAAGAAGAAGAATATTGAAATTGTTTACATCTGTTATACCATAATACAATGTGAATATGGTGAATAAATTTCTTATCTAACCTCATTATATAGTTTTAATTATTACGAACGTATATGAAATATATGTCATTAATTAATAGTCTTTTAACTTAGTTTCTTAGTGATGAGTAACCTAAAATTTGGTGATGGATAAGAAGAATAATATTGTAATTGTTTACATCTATTATACCATAATACAATGTGAATATGGTGAATAAATTTACTATCTAACCTCATTATATAGTTATAATTATTACGAACGTATATGAAATATATGTTCTTAACTAATAGGTTTTTAACTTAGTTTCTTAGTGATGAAGTAACCTAAAATCTGGTGATGGATAAGAAGAATAATATTAAAATTATTTACATCTTTTATAACATAATATAATGTGAATATGATGAATAAATTTACTATCTAACCTCATTATATAGTTTTAATTATTATGAATGTATATGAAATATATGTCATAAATTAATAGTCTTTTAACTTAGTTTCTCAGTGATGAAGTAACCTAAACTTTGTTGATGGATAAGAAGAATAATATTGAAATTGTTTACATGTATATATACTATAATAAAATGTGAATATGGTGAATAAATTTACTATCTAACCTCATTATATAGTTATAATTATTACGAACGTATATGAAATATATGTTCTTAACTAATAGGTTTTTAACTTAGTTTCTTAGTGATGAAGTAACCTAAAATCTGGTGATGGATAAGAAGAATAATATTAAAATTATTTACATCTTTTATAACATAATATAATGTGAATATGATGAATAAATTTACTATTTAACCTCATTATATAGTTTTAATTATTATGAATGTATATGAAATATATGTCATAAATTAATAGTCTTTTAACTTAGTTTCTTAGTGATGAAGTAACCTAAACTTTGGTGATGGATAAGAAGAATAATATTGAAATTGTTTACATGTATATATACTATAATAAAATGTGAATATGGTGAATAAATTTACTATCTAACCTCATTATATAGTTTTAATTATTACGAACGTATATGAAATATATGTCATTAACTAATTGTCTTTTAAGTTAGTTTCTTAGTGATGAAGTAACCTAAAATTTGGTGATGGATAAGAAGAATAATATTGAAATTGTTTACATCTATTATACCATAATACAATGTGAATATGGTGAATGAATTTACTATCTAACCTCATTATATAGTTTTAATTATTACGAACGTATATGAAATATATGTTATTAACTAATAGGTTTTTAACTTAGTTTCTTAGTGATGAAGTAACCTAAAATTTGGTGATGGATAAGAAGAATAATATTGAAATTGTTTACATCTCTTTTACCATAATACAATGTGAATATGGTGAATAAATTTACTATCTAACCTCATTATATAGTTTTAATTATTACGAACGTATATGAAATATATGTTCTTAACTAATAGGTTTTTAACTTAGTTTCTTAGTGATGAAGTAACCTAAAATCTGGTGATGGATAAGAAGAATAATATTGAAATTATTTACATCTTTTATAACATAATATAATGTGAATATGATGAATAAATTTACTATCTAACCTCATTATATAGTTTTAATTATTATGAATGTATATGAAATATATGTCATTAACTAATTGTCTTTTAAGTTAGTTTCTTAGTGATGAAGTAACCTAAAATTTGGTGATGGATAAGAAGAATAATATTGAAATTGTTTACATCTATTATACCATAATACAATGTGAATATGGTGAATGAACTTACTATCTAACCTCATTATATAGTTTTAATTATTACGAATGTATATGAAATATATGTTATTAACTAATAGATTTTTAACTTAGTTTCTTAGTGATGAAGTTACCTAAAATTTGGTGATGGATAAGAAGAATAATATTGAAATTGTTTACATCTATTATACCATAATACAATGTGAATATGTTGAATAAATTTACTATCTAACCTCATTATATTTTTTTAATTATTACGAACGTATATGAAATATATGTTATTAACTAATAGGTTTTTAACTTAGTTTCTTAGTGATGAAGTAACCTAAAATTTGGTGATGGATAATAAGAATAATATTGAAATTTTTTACATCTATTATAACATAATACAATGTGAATATGGTGAATAAATTTACTATCAAACCTCATTATATAGTTTTAATTATTAAGAACGTATATGAAATATATGTCATTAATTAATAGTCTTTTAACTTAGTTTCTTAGTTATGAAGTAACCTAAAATTTGGTGATGGATAAGAAGAATAATATTGAAATTTTTACATCTATTATACCACAATACAATGTGAATATGGTGAATAAATTTCCTATCTAACCTCATTATATAGTTTTAATTATTATGATTGTATGTGAAATATATGTCATTAACTAATTGTCTTTTAAGTTAGTTTCTTAGTGATGAAGTAACCTAAAATTTGGTGATGGATAAGAAGAATAATATTGAAATTGTTTAAATCTATTATACCATAATACAATGTGAATATGGTGAATGAACTTACTATCTAACCTCATTATATAGTTTTAATTATTACGAATGTATATGAAATATATGTTATTAACTAATAGGTTTTTAACTTAGTTTCTTAGTGATGAAGTAACCTAAAATTGGGTGATGGATAAGAAGAATAATATTGAAATTTTTTACATCTATTATACCATAATACAATGTGAATATGGTGAATAAATTTACTATCTAACCTCATTATATAGTTTTAATTATTATGATTGTATATGAAATATATGTCATAAATTAATAGTCTTTTAACTTAGTTTCTTAGTGATGAAGTAACTTAAAATTTGGTGATGGATAAGAAGAATAATATTGAAATTGTTTACATCTATTATACCATAATACAATATGAATATGGTGAATAAATTTACTATCTAACTTCATTATATAGTTTTAATTATTACGAACGTATATGAAATATATGTCATTAATTTATAGTCTTTTAACTTAGTTTCTTAGTGATGAGTAACCTAAAATTTGGTGATGGATAAGAAGAATAATATTGTAATTGTTTACATCTATTATACCATAATACAATGTGAATATGGTTAATAAAATTTACTATCTAACCTCATTATATAGTTTTATTTATTACGAACGTATATGAAATGTATGTTTTTAACTAATAGGTTTTTAACTTAGTTTCTTAGTGATGAAGTAACCTAAAATCTGGTGATGGATAAGAAGAATAATATTGAAATTGTTTACATCTTTTTATAACATAATATAATGTGAATATGATGAATAAATTTATTATCTAACCTCATTATATAGTTTTAATAATTATGAATGTATATGAAATATATGTCATAAATTAATAGTCTTTTAACTTAGTTTTTTAGTGATGAAGTAACCTAAACTTTGGTGATGGATAAGAAGAATAATATTGAAATTGTTTACATGTATATATACTATAATAAATGTGAATATGGTGAATAAATTTACTATCTAACCTCATTATATAGTTTTAATTATTACGAACGTATATGAAATATATGTCATTAACTAATTGTCTTTTAAGTTAGTTTCTTAGTGATGAAGTAACCTAAAATTTGGTGATGGATAAGAAGAATAATATTGAAATTGTTTACATCTATTATACCATAATACAATGTGAATATGGTGAATGAATTTACTATCTAACCTCATTATATAGTTTTAATTATTACGAACGTATATGAAATATATGTTATTAACTAATAGGTTTTTAACTTAGTTTCTTAGTGATGAAGTAACCTAAAATTTGGTGATGGATAAGAAGAAGAATATTGAAATTGTTTACATCTGTTATACCATAATACAATGTGAATATGGTGAATAAATTTACTATCTAACCTCATTATATAGTTTTAATTATTACGAAGGTATATGAAATATATGTCATTAATTCATAGTCTTTTAACTTAGTTTCTTAGTGATGAGTAACCTAAAATTTGGTGATGGATAAGAAGAACAATATTGTAATTGTTTACATCTATTATACCATAATACAATGTGAATATGGTGAATAAATTTACTATCTAACCTCATTATATAGTTATAATTATTACGAACGTATATGAAATATATGTTCTTAACTAATAGGTTTTTAACTTAGTTTCTTAGTGATGAAGTAACCTAAAATCTGGTGATGGATAAGAAGAATAATATTGAAATTATTTACATCTTTTATAACATAATATAATGTGAATATGATGAATAAATTTACTATCTAACCTCATTATATAGTTTTAATTATTATGAATGTATATGAAATATATGTCATAAATTAATAGTCTTTTAACTTAGTTTCTTAGTGATGAAGTAACCTAAACTTTGGTGATGGATAAGAAGAATAATATTGAAATTGTTTACATGTATATATACTATAATAAAATGTGAATATGGTGAATAAATTTACTATCTAACCTCATTATATAGTTTTAATTATTACGAACGTATATGAAATATATGTCATTAACTAATTGTCTTTTAAGTTAGTTTCTTAGTGATGAAGTAACCTAAAATTTGGTGATGGATAAGAAGAATAATATTGAAATTGTTTACATCTATTATACTATAATAAAATGTGAATATGGTGAATAAATTTACTATCTAACCTCATTATATAGTTTTAATTATCACGAACGTATATGAAAATATATGTCATTAACTAATTGTCTTTTAAGTTAGTTTCTTAGTGATGAAGTAACCTAAAATTTGGTGATGGATAAGAAGAATAATATTGAAATTGTTTACATCTATTATACCATAATACAATGTGAATATGGTGAATGAATTTACTATCTAACCTCATTATATAGTTTTAATTATTACGAACGTATATGAAATATATGTTATTAACTAATAGGTTTTTAACTAGTTTTCTTAGTGATGAAGTAACCTAAAATTTGGTGATGGATAAGAAGAATAATATTGAAATTGTTTACATCTGTTATACCATAATACAATGTGAATATGATGAATAAATTTACTATCTAACCTCATTAGATAGTTTTAATTGTTATGAATATATATGAAATATATGTCATAAATTAATAGTCTTTTAACTTAGTTTCTTAGTGATGAAGTAACCTAAACTTTGGTGATGGATAAGAAGAATAATATTGAAATTGTTTACATGTATATATACTATAATAAAATGTGAATATGGTGAATAAATTTACTATCTAACCTCATTATATAGTTTTAATTATTACGAACGTATATGAAATATATGTCATTAACTAATTGTCTTTTAAGTTAGTTTCTTAGTGATGAAGTAACCTAAAATTTAGTGATGGATAAGAAGAATAATATTGAAATTGTTTACATCTATATACCATAATACAATGTGAATATGGTGAATGAATTTACTATCTAATCTCATTATATAGTTTTAATTATTACGAACGTATATGAAATATATGTTATTAACTAATAGGTTTTTAACTTAGTTTCTTAGTGAATGAAGTAACCTAAAATTTGGTGATGGATAAGAAGAATAATATTGAAATATTTTACATCTATT
Source organism: Vicia faba (assembly GCA_948472305.1). Taxonomy (NCBI): domain Eukaryota; kingdom Viridiplantae; phylum Streptophyta; class Magnoliopsida; order Fabales; family Fabaceae; genus Vicia; species Vicia faba. The sequence goes on from OX451740.1 coordinate 262,476,856, forward strand.
ATACCATAATACAATGTGAATATGATGAATAAATTTACTATCTAACCTCATTAGATAGTTTTAATTGTTATGAATGTATATGAAAATATATGTCATAAATTAATAGTATTTTAACTTAGTTTCTTAGTGATGATGTAACCTAAACTTTGGTGATGGATAAGAAGAATAATATTGAAATTGTTTACATCTATTATACCATAATACAATGTGAATATGGTGAATAAATTTAATATCTAACCTCATTATATAGTTTTAATTATTATGAATGTATATGAAATATATGTCATAAATTAATAGTCTTTTAACTTAGATTCTTAGTGATGATGTAACCTAAACTTTGTAATGGATAAGAAGAATAATATTGAAATTGTTTACATCTATATACTATAATACAATGTGAATATGGTGAATGAATTTACTATCTAACCTCATTATATAGTTTTAATTATTACGAACGTATATGAAATATATGTTATTAACTAATAGGTTTTTAACTTAGTTTCTTAGTGATGAGTAATCTAAAATTTGGTGATGGATAAGAAGAATAATTTTGGAAAGTGTTTACATCTATTATACCATAATACCAATGTGAATATGATGAATAAATTTACTATCTAACCTCATTATATAGTTTTAATTATTATGATTGTATATGAAATATATGTCATAAATTAATAGTCTTTTAACTTAGTTTCTTAGTGATGAAGTAACCTAAAATTTGGTGATGGATAAGAAGAATAATATGGAAATTGTTTGCATCTATCATACCATAATACAATGTGAATATGGTGAATAAATTTACTATCTAACCTCATTATATAGTTTTAATTATTACGAACGTATATGAAATATATGTCATTAATTTAATAGTCTTTTAACTTAGTTTCTTAGTGATGAAGTAACCTAAACTTTGGTGATGGATAAGAAGAATAATATTGAAATTGTTTACATGTATATATACTATAATAAAATGTGAATATTGTGAATAAATTTACTATCTAATCTCATTATATAGTTTTAATTATTACGAACGTATATGAAATAATATGTCATTAACTAATTGTCTTTTAAGTTAGTTTCTTAGTGATGAAGTAACCTACAATTTGGTGATGGATAAGAAGAATAATATTGAAATTGTTTACATCTATTATACCATAATACAATGTGAATATGGTGAATGAATTTACTATCTAACCTCATTATATAGTTTTAATTATTACGAATGTATATGAAATATATGTTATTAACTAATAGGTTTTTAACTTAGTTTCTTAGTGATTAAGTTACCTAAAATTTGGTGATGGATAAGAAGAATAATATTGAAATTGTTTACATCTATTATACCATAATACAATGTGAATATGTTGAATAAATTTACTATCTACCCTCATTATATTGTTTTTAATTATTACGAACGTATATGAAATATATGTTATTAACTAATAGCTTTTTAACTTAGTTTCTTAGTGATGAAGAGAGTAACCTAAAATTTGGTGATGGATAAGAAGAATAATATTAAAATTGTTTTACATCTATTTTACCATAATACAATGTGAATATGGTGAATAAATTTACTATCTAACCTCATTATATAGTTTTAACTATTACGAATGTATATGAAATATATGTTATTAACTAATAGGTTTTTAACTTAGTTTCTTAGTGATGAAGTTACCTAAAATTTGGTGATGGATAAGAAGAATAATATTGAAATTGTTTACATCTATTATACCATAATACAATGTGAATATGGTGAATAAATTTACTATCTAACCTCATTATATATTTTTAATTATTACGAACGTATATGAAAATATATGTCATTAATTAATAGTCTTTTAACTTAGTTTCTTAGTGATGAGTAACTTAAAATTTGGTGATGGATAAGAAGAATAATATTGTAATTGTTTACATCTATTATACCATAATAAAATGTGAATATGGTGAATAAATTTACTATCTAACCTCATTATATAGTTTTAATTATTACGAAACGTATATGAAAATATATGTTTCTTAACTAATAGGTTTTTAACTTAGTTTCTTAGTGATGAAGTAACCTAAAATTTGGTGATGGATAAGAAGAATAATATTGAAATTGTTTACATCTATTATACCATAATACAATATGAATATTATGAATAAATTTACTATCTAACCTCATTATATAGTTTTAATTATTGCGAACGTATATGAAATATATGTCATTAACTAATTGTCATTTATGTTAGTTTCTTAGTGATGAAGTAACCTAAAATTTGGTGATGGATAAGAAGAATAATATTGAAATTGTTTACATCTATTTTACCATAATACAATGTGAATATGGTGAATAAATTTACTATCTAACCTAATTATATAGTTTTAATTATTACGAACGTATATGAAATATATGTCATTAACTAATTGTCTTTTAAGTTAGTTTCCTAGTGATGAAGTAACCTAAAATTTGGTGATGGATAAGAAGAATAATATTGAAATTGTTTACATCTATTATACCATAATACAATGTGAATATGGTGAATAAATTTACTATCTAACCTCATTATATAGTTTTAATTATTATGATTGTATATGAATTATATGTCATAAATTAATAGTCTTTTAACTTAGTTTCTTAGTGATGAAGTAACCTAAACTTTGGTGATGGATAAGAAGAATAATATTGAAATTGTCTACATTGTATCTTCATAAATGCAAGCCTAACAATGCCTAAGTAATGAGATAGAAGTTCAAGAAAAATACTTGAAAACTGGAAATCGTGAAATGCAAATGAGCTTGATTCAAAGTGCTGCAAGGATCAGGTTAGCTTTCTTGAGGTCCCAGGAAGCTAATGCAATGATTCGCTTGAGCTGAAAGTGGCTGAGGAGCTCTGGAGAAGTCAAGTTGCAGACCCCTGTTTTTGAAAATGGATCTTGATGATGGAGGTGTTACAGTTGAGTAAATGGACTTTGGATGGTTTGTATTTGATGTTTAGAAGCTTTTGGAAGTGAAAGGCCAAAGAACGCATGAGGGGATTTGGAGTTTGGTATGTAAAGTCAGAACTTGCACAACAATGGTGTTTTGAGACAATTTTTGACTAGAGGGAGTTTGAGTGAGTTTAATGGTCTTCAAGCTCTTGTCCTAGCTTACAAATAGTGACTCTATTTATAAGAAACAAGTTTGGGACACTCTAGTTGATCAGAATTCAAATTTGCATCCTTAAGCTAAACAAGTGATTTTTTGACAAAACAAGTTTCAAAGTCTTGTGTACTTGCTAATATAGAGTGGTTATGCTTTAAACAAGCTTGCTTCTAACTTTGTGGATGGAGTGTGATCAGAGGGAACAAGTTAGAGGCTCAATGTGAACTTTATGCAAAAAGCTTGCTTTACAAGAATGGTATTGTTAACTTTCTTCCCAAAATGGCAATGTGAATTGGATAAAGCTTAAATCACTTGGATTATAGCTCAAAAGTTTGTGTAATCCATTAATTATGGAGTTAAAAAAAGTTTGAGGCCTGCAAAGCAAAGATTATGCAGCCTAACATTGAAATTGCATTTGTGTTCATCATGAAAATGACCTATAATTTAAGTGACAAAACACCAACTTCATCTCTTCGATTCTCCATACTCAAGAATAATCTCAAGGAGTTCTGTGATATTTTGGAAAGCTTGCAGTGTGCTCTACAAGTCATATTTGAATACCTTTTGAATATTCCCCTTGGAACTATGTGAAAAATTTCCATGAAGTTAGGTAAAAAATCTGCCTAACTTGGTCAAAATTTCACTAAGTCTTTTTTAGTTCATTAACATTTATTCATAAAATTATAACTTGAGATCCAAGTAATTTTGGAAGAATTTGTGTGAAGAAATGTTCTATATTTAATGGAGATATACAAATTTCATGTTGGAAGTCTCCTTTGAATCATCTTGTATCATAATGAAAAAATTGCTCAAAGTTATGAAAAAATAAGAAATTTTCAACACTTAGAAAAATTTCTAAGTTTAGAAATTTTGACTTTTCAAAATGAAATCTTGAGTTTTTGATTTCTTGATGAATAACTTTCATATTTTGAAATATTTTGATGAATTATGATCTTTGGCACTTGAATTTGACCAAAAAGTCAAAGTATGACTTTTCAGTATAGAGTTGACTTTTGACCAACTGACTGCAAAATTCATCTGTCAATCCAATGGATTTGCAATGTTTTGAATCATGTCATTAGGTAAAAATGATGCAATTAGAATCTTGAGATCATTACTTAAACCAATTGACCATTTTCTAGGTCAAAAAAATCAAAAATTGCCCTTTCCCAGTCAAAACCCTAATTTTGACCATGTTGCTCTTTTGGAGATTTGATCAAATTTCTTGAGGAATTGTGATCCAAACTTGATAAAATGATACATATGGGTTTAAAATGTTGACGTGGATAAAAAATTATGAAGTTTGACTGTAAATTGGCCATGGTTGACTTTTTCCTCAATACAATTGATTGTTAGCTCAACTGCTCAATTGACTGAGCAAAAATGTGATCCAAGGCTCAAAAGTTGGAATGAGTAATCTTGGGGGTCCATAATGGTCCATGAAAGTCATATGAAGCATTGATAGTTCAAAAATCCTTGTGCAAACTCAAACCCTAATTTTGGTCATCAGTGCCTAAGAAGGTGTCTTGAGCTGATCAAACCCTAGTGCCGTCTTGAGCCCAAGGAGATCTTGTGAGAAAATTCTTGATAAGTGAGAGGGAAAATTTTGGGGTACAACAATATCATTTGGAACGATCGTACTCTAAGAAAAGAGAAATCACGAAGGTGGGAAAAGCTAGGGAAAAAGAAGAACTATTGTTGAAGCTTAGGAACCGTCAATCCAAGGTAAGGGTAAGGTTCCAACTCTCTAAAGGGTATTATGTAATGATGATTATGTTGGGGTATGATTGTCATGGTTTTTGTGCGTTCATGTTTTGATTCAATTTGGGGTTTTTGAGGGATATGATAACATGATGAATATATGACTGATTTGATGAATTTTGATGTTATAATGCCATCAATTAATACTCATTACATGTATGCTGATGTGTTATTGTTGTATGATAGATATGTGTCAAATTATGTGTGTTTTGGGGTGGACTTGTATTGGAATCATATATAAATTGAGACTGATTTGGTGCAGGAATTGTAATAGCAACGTTACTGTCAGGCACGATTCGTCGGAAAAGTATTTTTCATCGTTAGGGGAGAGAATTCTCCGAAGCCTCTTTGGACGAGGAAGCAGTGAACGAAATAGGAAGAATTGAGTTATCAAGGAAAATTTATGGGAGGAGAAGTCTCGCTCCAGCTTCGCTGGGTGAAGGGGTTGTGAGTGCAAGCTTGCAGGGCGAGACAATGAGCGAAGGAATTGATGGAAAAGAGGTTCTCTTGGAAAATGTATGGGGGTTGTTGTGTTACCTCAGCATCACCAGGCGAGCCTCAGGAGAGCATACAACTTCCTCGGATGAGCCTATGACGAGCAGAGTTGTTGGAATTTTATAAAGACCTTTTCGAACTCCATTTGACGCGTCGTTTCAAGTCTTGGAAAGATAACACAATGAACTATCCTTTGGTGAAATCAAATGAGTAAAATGATATTTGTTTTCAGTACTTATAACATGATAAGTTGGATGTTGTGTGATGAATTGGTTATGAAATACGCATTATGATAACTTGGTGTTGATACAACAATGATGTATGATATTGTTGAGTTGTATGAATGGTATGTTGCATGTATAAACAATTGGCAGCCGTAATGACATGTCACATTAATGGATTTAGATATCAATGTGGATTGCTTTGTGTATGGTTGTGTCGCATGCATTACATGTTACAGACTTTAGTACTGTTTGTGATCTCCGATCCTAAATGACGTGGGTCGGGAGCGATATGAACATCATTATTCATGAGGTTGGTTGGCTCTGATCCTAGATGGAGTGATGATGTTGAGTAAAATCAAATGAAGTATTTTTTTTTATCGTATCCGCGGGGATTGGAGCAATATCAAAACCATTCAATATTCTCTATAATTCTAAGAAATTTTTTCAAGATGTTTGATTTAAAGTTATGAAACGTAAAAGCATACAATAACTAAAAATAAGTTTAAGAGGAATATACTTGTTGGGAATTTATTTTCATTCACTGATTCAATATGAAAATCTCAAATTAGTTATATACAATTTAAGCATGTTTCATTATCATCATGTATTGCTCCCAAACAAATTTTATGTCTAAACATTTGATGAGAATTCTACCTTATGGTTTAATCGATGATTTCCCAGTCTATTAAACAATACGGTAGCGTTAAGATTCAATACTTATAGTAAATATGAAACCTAAACTTATGTCTAGCATTTAGAGTTTAATAGATGTTATCTTAGATCGAGGTTAGAATCTTATTTGTCAATATCAATTTAATCCTTGAAATAAACGGTAAAACAAAGATAACATCAATAATGATTCAAACATAAATTGCATATAACTCCATGATTAAAGAAAATACATATTATTTTGGTGAAATCTAGCCAATCCCAACAAGAGAGGGATTTAGCTACTCATGGTAGCTTAATGAATAGTGGAAGATTTGAATTGAAACAAAATCAATGACAATTTTCCGACTCTTGATGCGTATCCATCTCCTTCCTCCTAAAACCTATTATATTCCTACTTATATTACAATAATATGGTGTATTATAAGATAAAAACTAAATAAATCAAATTGAACTGAGTTATGTCCTATTTATAGTAGTTCTGGCCACCTGTGTTTTCTAAGCGAACTATACTTCGCTAAGCGATGTCTTGCTTCTTCATTAAATTTTCAAATCAACTTATCTTCAGGAAACCGCCAAAGTTTTCTAAGCGAATTGTGGTTTTCTTAGCGAAGTTTCTTTCTTTAGCCTTAAGTATTTTCAAAATATCTTTGGAGACTGCCACAGTTTATTACATGAAGTCCTGAATCGCTAAGCAGATTTGCTTCGGTGCTCCTCGCTGATGGCATAATTGGATGATTTGTTTTTGTCTTCACTTTGCTAGATGTTCGCTAAGCGAGCTGCTCGCTGCAACTTTCACTTAGCGAAGTTTCTGTTTTCTGGTTTTTGTTTAATGGCCATAACTTGCACAAATGCCAACCAAACCAAGTAAACTTGCACAATAAAACTTTTATTCAATAGTTGAGGTTTTTATGTTATAATCTTGTCATCTATATAAGATAAATGTCTTGTTTCATGTGAATTTTCCTTATGAATAAAACACTTATCAAACTCTCCCCAACTTAAATATTTGTCTTTCCTCAATCAAAGCTATGCAAGAGCAAGAGTTTCTATACCACCTTTCACACGACCAACCAAAATTTCACAAGAGGTAAATGAGGTACATGGTTGTATGTTTAATTGCACCACTAAGTTTGTTATGCTTAGTACTTTCCTAGCATTTAGACAAATTTATGACACAAGTCTTTCACATAAAGTTCATGTCAAGCAATCCAAATGTAATAAATATGTTTATCATGAACCACACCTAACACATTTTTCGTATAAGTGAAAACAACGAGGTAATTGATCTCTCACATGACAAATCTTGCTAACATCTAGATTAATTCATGCAATTATCTAAGCAAAGTATGTTGATAAGTAAAAACAAATATCACTAAGGTCTTTTTATGGTTGTAATATGGACAAGGTACCAAAGAAGTGTCATTTATATGGATAATGGAAACAAAGTGGTTTTTGATTTTTCATTCTTGAAGAGCATTCAAATGGTTTGATTCTTTTTATCATGTTACTCATCCAAACATTTCTTTTTTCTTTCTTTTGAGCACATCTATTTTTGGTATTCACTGTCCTTTTCTTTTCTCACTTTTCTTTTTCTTTTATTTTCTTTTGATTCTTACATATTTCCATTTTTATTTTATTGAAAAAGGCCTATTTCTTTTTTTCCCCAACTTGAACAAAACCTTACTTTTCTTTGAATTCTCTTTTTATGATTTGGCAAAAGATGTCAATGGTTTCAAGGTTAAATTCAAGAAAACTAGAATCTATCATACATGAACTTTCATTATTTTTAAAGATATAGAACAATATTCACCAAGTGGTTTACTTAATGCATTTGTTCAGTTCATAAATGAAAGATTCATATCGTATGTGTCAAAAGGGGTTGCAAAGGATCACTCACTTACAAGGGATAATGAGGTCACATTTTGGTTTACTAGTTATGCTTAATTTCAAAGAAATGCCTTGATCCTTTCTATGTATCCAAAAATATCAACATAAATGCAAGATTAAGCATGATTCAAATGACTTAAAACAAGAATTCACTATTCTCCTAAGCATATGGTAAACAATGGAAGGTTACCTCACTTTTCTGGTTTTTAGAACTAAGTGATTCACAGTGAAACATGTTATTGCATAGGATTGAATGCATTGATTTTATACAGACTACTCATGTCATATTCATGTTAAATCCTAATAAATCCATAAACACATACCTTGGTTTGTGCAATTTTTTCAAATTTAGATCCATACCATTGCACCTTTGTTCATTCATGTGAACTTGGTGTTCCACTCCTTGCCTTTTCCATTTCAATTATAGAGGAAAAATGTTCAAGAAAGATATCATGGATTGATCATAAGACACCTACATCTTAAAATCTATTTAAAGATACAAACAATACTAAAGTCAAGAAAATGGAATGAATTGTATTTTTGATGATTCTGTTATTTTCTCTTAGCGAGAATAGGGCTTACCTAGAAAACTACGAAAAAAATGAGCTTCGCTTAGCGAAACAGGACTCGCTTAGTGGACTCTGCAGAATTCAGTTTTATGCAGAATTTAACTTTGACTCATTCATGCTATTTTATTCATTTTTTTTAAACCATGATAAAGAGATAAAGTAATAAACATGTAAAATATTGGGTTACCTTCCAACATGTGCTTGTTTAACGTCATTAGCTTGACGCCTGTCTTGATTTAACTCAAGGTGGTTTGTATGAACTTGTCAAAGCATTTTTCCCACCATCATTTGGCCTTTCATTGTCATTATTTATCGTTAATTCCATACCTCAGGAGATTTTAGTTTGGATTATTCTTCCTCTTTGTGTTGCAAAGTTTGAAATAATTTGAAGTTGACCTCTTCATTGTTGTACCTTACCTTCATCATTCCTTCATTAATATCAATAATCATTATGGCTGCTTTTATGAAGGGACGACCCAAAATCAGAGGTATGTCATCATCTTTTTCAAGGTTCATCACCGAAAATTCTGTTGGAAGTAGGAACTTCTCAAGTTTAACCATTACATTCTTCTATATGATAACTGGTTTTGTGATTGGTTTGTTGGCAAGTTACAACTGTACTGTTGTAGGCTTCAAGTAAATATTTCCAATCTTTTCATGATGAATAAGGGTAGAATATTGATACTTGATCCAAGATCAATCAAGGTGTTATCAACTGTGATATTTTCAATAGTAATTGGTAAGGTAACATTTCTAGGATCAATATTGTTTTCTTATTGTTGTGATTGAATTGAAATTTTCTTTTGGATTTGTTTGGGTGGTGGCGCCGAATGTTCCCTTTTGTTGTTCACTTAACTACTTTGCAATTTGCCTACCTTGCACTTCCAAATTCCTGATTGAAGCATCTGTATTTTTCTGATTCGCCATGGACAACTGCATGAACTGATTCAAGGTATCTTCAATCTTTGCAAGATTGTCTGGCTGAGTGTAATTTTGGTATTGATTCTGCTTGTTTTGGACTTGGCCCTAACTTGCGTTGTTTTTGTATGGATAACCTTGATTATTTTGATACGAAACCTTCCTTTGCTCTTGATTTCCCAAATAATTGACCTCTTCATTAATCGGAGGGAAAAACCCGATTTGATGATCACCTATGTATAACCCGCAAAAAACCACTTGTTTTGATGTGCTTTCTGAATCGTGCATTTCTTTGAGTTGTTGTGGAAGTTTGGACAGTTGTTTTGTCAATTCTTCCATTATTTCAGTGAAAAGTTTATTATGTGCTAGTATTGCTTTGTTTGTGCCCAATTGCAAAATTCTAGGTGTTTTTTTTGTGTAATTCCTCGATTATATTGGACTTGATGATCACTGAGAGCCATATGATTGATAATAGAAATTGTTTTGTCTGCGCTTTTGGATAGTAACAAACCACTGGCTGTTGTGTAAAGTAAGAGCTTTGGCCGGGGTTGTAATCCATTACAAAAATATGAATCTGTGTGAGATTATCGAAACCATGACTTGGACATTTATGCAACATCGATTTTTAACGTTTCTAAGCTTCACAAAGAGTTTCTATTGCATTTGTGTGAGTTTTCCTCCAAGGTATTATAATTGGTCATCACTTTGTTTAATTGGTCAAGATACCAATCTTTTGCTTTACTGATCAAGGAGTGCGGAAAAATCTCATGAAGACAACTTCTTCTTAAGGTGAGGGTGCACCTAACATACCGACAAGTTCATAGAATTTTGTGAGGAATGTGTATGGATATTCATGATCCAAACCTGAAAAAGGATTATGTAATACGGTGGAAGAACTGACTTGTTTTTCTGTTTTGTCACAAATGTTGCAGATAGAAAGAGTCACCATCGATTTTTCTTTTATCCAATAAGGAAAGGGTGAAAAGAACAGGAAAGACCTTTTTCGATTTTATTGAGTTCGGGGAGGTAGGTTATGAAAAGGGAAGGTGTTAGCACCCTTTTCATCCGTAGTTATCTACGGGCTCTTAATCTCTAGATCACTTTGTTTTGAAAATTTCTTTGTGTTGTGCATGTTTGAAAATATTTTGAAAATGCCAATTGTAAGTTGAACTTTGTAATGATTCTCGTATTTGTCCTCAAGAAAGCATAGAAAGTGTTTTTGAAAATATTTATCGAAAGTGGTATGAAAAATGTTTTGTTTTGAAATGTTTGTGAGCAAGGGACTACGAGTTCTATCCTACTCATGGTATTTCATGTTATTTTCCTCCTCCTTTAGATAATTATACCCATACCATTAGTTGTTAGGTAGCCCTGTCGTTGGATGTGAAGGTACGAGTGAGTCATCGTACAGTCTGTAGCGGTAGAAATGTTGAGACTAAGCCATTAGATTGACTTAACTCGCACAAATCAAAATAAAAATCCCCACTGTTATTTATTGTTTCCAAAGGAATGGGAGAAGAGCGAATAACCAAAAAAGAGGGGGAGAGAATCTATATTCGGGGGTTGGTTATGTAAAGGGAAGGTATTAACACCCTAAACATCTACGGTACTCTGCAAGAACCTCTTTGAAAATATGTGTATTTTGGCTATAAATGTTGTATACAAAAAATAGACGGTGGAGGTGAGAAAAGAAATATTTTTTTACAATTTTTTCACCCACCGCGGTTGCGAACCTTTAATGCCTATGTACCACCTTCCGTGAAATAGGGGATTAGGATACTCATAGTTCACTTTTAAAAATTTTAAAACAAATGTGTTGGTTAATTTTAAGAGACGAGACATCATCGTCTTATCCGAGTGGAAGAACATACTTACTACCCACAATTATGAGGAAGGAGAATTTGCATCATCTCAAAGTGGAGGATAGAGGTTGGATTTTAAAATCAACAAAGCCTCTCTTAACACCCAAGTGGAAAATATCTCGCTTCACTACATATCATAGAAGTATAGTAGTTCGCATCACTACAAGGATTGACAAGAGTCTAATCTTTTGAGAAAAAGTTTTAAGGTAAAAAGCCAAAGTGGCAAAATGGTTTGAATGAGATTGATTGACTTTTAATCTTCTCACAAAAATGTCAAAGTATTATTAAGTTGTTTAGAATTTAATTAATAAAATATTTTTGAAAATGTATGGACCTAAGTCCAAGTTTATTGCGAAAGCCGTTCAAGTTTAGAAAACAAGAATAGTTTTGAAAAGGAGGGAGAAGATTTTTGAAATTAAAGACGATGGGAGGAGATGAAGGGACTATCCTAAAGCATAAGGTAGAAGCTAGTGAAAAGAACTGTCCAACCAACAAGAAATCAACACTTGACACAATGAGTCAATATAGAATTCCCATTCTTTGGATTTGAAACCAAATAAGCAAAGATAATAAACCTCTTAAGAAAACCAAGCTTCAAATGCATTAAGTCTTATAAACCAATTGGGCAGAGTAACGAATTTATACAAGTGAATTCCAAATCACAGACAAAGCATATAATCAGAATAACTTGCACACAAAGAAACAAACAACCCAATGTATTAGGGTAAACCCCAAGAACTCCAGACAAAATAGAAATAGAAGTCACAAGGTCTCAAGGTAGGTCAAGGTCTCTAATCATAAGTCCAAGAAGTCCATAACTCCAAAATGCCAAGGATAGTAACCAAATAGTCCAAGTAACCTTAAAGTATTTTTATTGTTCAAGTTGGTTATTAAGTATCTTCAAAAAGAAAATGAAAAGTTCAAGTGAGCAAAACAAAATGACATAAAGATAAATGCTCAAGTGAGCAAAGATGAAATTAGCAAGAAATGTAAATGCTAAGATAAATGTTGCTTAATGTAAAATCTTAGAAATAAAAGTCAATTATTAATGAGTTAGAAATTAGAGGTTAGTTGAATGACCATCTTGAATTTTGAATTTGAAAACTCATTAGAAGATTGATAAAATCAAAGCCTCTCAATAACAAGTTTCATTTGCTTTTTGTCAAGTATATCATTCATTTCAAAATCTCAAGGCAACAACAAATGATCAACGATGTTTAAATGATTCACTTGGTCTAAAATTTTAGATGATCCATTAGAGGATTGATAAGAGAAAAACCTCCTAACAATGAACTTCAAGGTTATTAGATCAAAGTTTCAAATTAAACATACTTGGGCTTGCAAACATAGGTTTTGGCCACTAATGATCATTTCTCAAATCGGGACAAAATTTAGTGCTATTTTAAGCAATCGTAAGTGGATTATGTAGAATTTGCACCTATTTTGAGGCCGGTCAATAGAAATCTATGTGCCATATATTTAGAGTGATGATATGTAAATCATCCTCTAATCATATGTAAACTATCATTAAAATCATCCATCCATTTTAGTGGAGTTAAACTCAACACTCAAGATCTAATGATGTTAATGAAGTTTATGATCAACAATCACATAGTCAGAATATATTAAAAAAAATTGCATTTAATGAATAAAATAAGAAGGAAAAATGATTTTATAAAGTGTTTTAAAAAAAATGAAAATAAAAGGTAAAATAGCAAACTATATTCAAAGTATCAAAAAAAAATTAAAAGAGGCCATAGAAAAATTAGAAATGATCTCAAATATTTTTATAAAATTTTTGGTAATTTTTTTAAAATAGAAAAGTATTTTTTAAACTAATTAAAATCACTCAAATAATGAAAAAAAGATAAAAAATGGTAGAAGTCAAAATAAAATTCTAGAAAAATTTCAAAAAGTCAGAAATAAGGAAAACGATTTTTTTATAAATTTTTTAGAATTTAAAAATATTAAAAAGTATTTTTAAATAATTAGAAACAAGTCAAAATAAAGGAAAAAATATAAAAAATATTATATCTAAAAATAAATTCATGAAAAAATAAAAATCAGAAAATAATATTTTAAAATATTTTTGTGATTGTTTCATAATTTTTGGACCAAAAATTAATTTTTTATGGATTTTTGAAGTTTAAAACAAATAAATATAAATATCAGAAAATAAAATAAAGCCAAAAAATATGGACCACTGGATCATTGTCAAAACGTGTTAGTAAGCCGATCCAAGGGATCTGACACGCTGTGCATGATATGATCACTATTGGAAATCACACCAAATCAATTATTAAATCAGATTTTATTAAAATAAAAGGAAAAAATATGGTCCGTTGGATGAAAAGTCAAAATGCGTTAGTAAACAGATCCAAAGGAGCTGGTGCATTGTGCATATCATGGACTCTCCGTTAAAACATGCTGAATCAATAAACAAACAACCAATTAAAAAACAAATGTCCAATGTTCATTGGTTGAAGAACGACACGTAGGTCGTCTTCAACCTCTAAACACCCCGCGCATGAGAATTTATGAGATTATTTAAATGGAAACGTTAGAATCTCAGACTAATATCATTGGATTCATCTCTTCCAAACGGTCCTAACGTCACCCTCGCGAAAAATTTATATAAACTGAGCAAAGAGGAAAATACAGAAAACTAAAAATAATAGCGAGCACTTTAGGTTAGGATTTCTCACTCAATTATCAATGGTTTTAAAAATTGTAAGAAGCACAAGGATCAGAAGGATGAGTAGACTGGAATAGGATTTTATTTGGAATAATTTGGGTAAGAAAACTACCTGAACGAGGCTCACGAAAATATCTCTGAAAGTGAACTTCTATAACTCAAAATATGGCTTGATTTTCTTGGTTTAAGTGTTGGAGAGTTTGTATGTTTATGGAGGATGATGAATATGTAAAGAAATTGTGAAGAGAGAGCTTGAAACTGTGAAATGGAATTTCAAATTTCTGAGTTGCGAATGAAATTTGGCAGGGTGTATTTAGCTCTCAAAGCATGTGTAAATGAGGGAAATGTGGTCATCTATTTATAGGGAAGTGAATGGGAATGAGAATTGAAAGAATTAGTGGAGTTTGGAGGGAAATCGTGAGAAGCTGTGGACATGAAAAACGTGTGACATGCTTAGCATCAAAACTCACTCAAACTTTGCGTTTCAAGGCTCTAATCCACTTTGGGAAGTTAATTAAACATGTTTAGATCAAAAACGCGTGTTAATTTGGTGTTTAGAAGCTGGATTATGGATTTCAAATTCTGACTTTGGAGAAAACTTCAGTTTCAAGGTACCATCTTTGAATCCATGGTATTCATAGCTCAAGGGGTCTTTGTTAAAACATAATTTGGTTCTACATCCCTGTAAGTTTTGATGATAACAAACACATGATATATATATATATATATATATATATATATATATATATATATATATATATATATATATATATATATATATATATATATATATATATATATATATATATATATATATATATATATATATATATATATATATATATATATATATATATATATATATATATATATATATATATATATATATAAAGAACAAATATGCTCGCTAATAAAAGTATCCTTATATGCAGGAAATTCTTATCAACTACAACATGATAGAAGTTCTGATGTAAGAAGCATAAAAGATCTGCTAGAACATCACTAGAAGTTTTGTTTTTGCAAGCATAGAAGATGAGAGTATTATGATATAATCAGATGCATCCTTCTTGGAAGTAATTATGCGTGACACGCTTATATGAAGAAGTTATGTTACAACTTCTGAATGCACCAACCTTGTAAAATAGGATCTCTAATACTCTAATCTGTAAACTTCTGATACAAGCAGTAAGTGACTCCCAACGGTAACAATCATCTTCTGATGTGAGAAGTTCTGAAGCGTTACAGTTTATCAATGCATATCAAAAGTAATGGCTATAAAGATACAAGAATCTGCTGTTTTAGAAAGATCATTAATTCGTGTTATGAACATTCCAAAAGCATCCTCTTATGTCACTGTTGCATGGCCTATATAAAAAAGACAAAAATAAGAATTCAAGTGACGAACTACTGCGCACGAAAAAGAAAAGCATATTTATCTTGTTCTACCTAGCAATCTTAAATTGTGTAATACACCACGGTTGTGATATTGTTTTATTTAGAAAACATATTTATACACACTCAATTATATTATTTTGTAATTCCTTGAGATAATTGGGTTGTGGTTTTAGACTCAAGAAGACTTTGACAGTTGTCATTGTGATTTGTAATCAAGATTGATTAGTGGATTAAGATCTCGTTGGAGAGAGGCAAAATCACCTTGGCGGGTGGACTGGAGTAGTTTAATTCAAATAGACCAGGATAAAAATCAACATGTTCTCTTCATTAAGTTTTAAGATCCCAATTCATCCCCACCCTTCTTGTGTTTTTCCCTTCTTAAATTGGTATCAGAGCACCTGGATCTGGGTGGAAACACTTAATTGTGTCAGAAAAAGATCCAAGGAGGAAAAACACTATAGTGCGACCAAGTCAGAACATCAGCAATGATTATCGTGATGAGAAATACAGAATCAGAAGCAGCCCCCTAATATTTGACAGTGAAAAGTTTGATTACTGGAAATACATAATCAGAAGACTCTTTCTAGCTTTTGACGCTGATCTTTGGGATATGGTAACGGATGGGTACGTACATCCTATTGATGAAAGGGGTCAGAAGATTGACAGAAAAAGAATGACAGATCATTAAAAGAGGGATTTCAGAAATCATCACACGACCAAAACTATTCTCTTGAGTGCTATCTCATAGATAGAGTATGAGAAGATCAAAAATAGAGAGTCAGTAAAGCACACGTTTGATTCCTTGAGAATGCCGCATGAAAGAAACACGCTGGTCAAAGAAACCAAAGCCCTTGAACTCATTTATAAGTATGAAGCCTTCAAAATGGAAGAAGATGAAACCATTGAAACAATGTTCTCAAGATTTCAAATTCTGGTTGTTGGGCTAAATGTTCTGGATAAAGGGTACTCAACTGCTGATCATGTAAAGAAGATCATCATAAGTTTACCAAAGAAATGGAGACCCATGGTCACTTCTCTCAAACTAGAAAAAGATCTGAATAAAATCTCTCTAGAAGAACTTGTCAGCTCTCTCAGAAGTCATGAGATAGAGTTAGAAGATGATGAGCCCCAAAAGCAAGGTAAGTCTCTCTCTCTGAAATCTAATAAATATGAAACCAAAATTTTGCAGGAAAAAGCAGAAGCAAAAAACTCTGGTGAATCCTCGTCAAAAGAAGACAGATTGTTCCTTCTATCCAGAAGAATCAATCAGCCATGGAAGCACAAGAGGAAATTCAGAAATTCCCGAAGAACATGGAATGACTCTGAACAATCTTCTGGATACAAACAATCCAGTAACAGAAACATTACCTACTATGAATGCAATGAACAAGGTCACTACAGGAGTGAATGTCCAAACATTCAAATAGAGAAACCTAAAAAGAAGCTCTCTAAGGAAAAGAAGAAAAGTCTTATGGCAATGTGGGATGGCTCTGAATCTTCTGAAGATGGAATAAAACTAGAAGATGAACGAGCCAATATAGCTCAAACGGACAACTTATCAGATGTCTCTGAATCCTCTAAATGATAATTAGAATCAGACTTAGAGTCAGAAGAGGTATTTTCTAAATTTTCTATATCTCAATTAGAAGAGAGTCTGTCAGAAATTCTAGAAAAGTATCAGAAACTTCGAGTCATAAACAAGAACCTGAAAAAGGATCTAGTTTCTGTCTCTGAAGAAACTAAGACTCTGATATTGGAAAACTCTGAGTTGAAAGAAAAAAATTTCAAAACATGAAAATGAATTACAAAATACTCAGAAGGAAACCATCTCAGAAGTTCCTAGTAACCCTGATAAGATCATAAAGGAATATGGCTTCAATGAAGCAAGATAGAAGCAAGATGGCTTGAATGATCTATGGAGTTAGAAAATATGGCAGAAAAGGAATATGATACAAAGGTAAAGTATCCCAACCTAAGAAAGTTAAGGATTTGGTTATTAAACGCACTCCTTTTTATTCTCACTTCACCTCTAGGAAAACACGTGATATAAAATATACTAGTAAGGCGTTTTATGCTAAACCAAAATTCAAACAAAATTTTGGAAACTCTAACAATCATGGACCCAAAAAGATATGGGTACCAAAGGGTAAAATCATTTATGTTGCAGATATTTTTAACAACAAGGTTGAAACACCAGTCTTAACACCTGGATTCTGGATGCTCTCTGCACATGACGGGAAGAAAGCATATGTTCCAAAGCCTGGAATTTAAAGGATTTGCAGGTTTCAGAGGAAATCAGAAAGAAAAGGTCATTGGCTCTGGAACTATTGGGAACAGTAATGAGAATACAGTATTAGAAGATCTCTAAAGAATCTCAGTTGAATCCAGAAGAGAATGTCACACCTTATCAAGCAACTTCTATTAAAGCAAGACAAATAGAGTTTTTACTACTATTTGATTCTTGACAAAAAGGGGGAGAATGAAAGATATTTTGACTCCTATCAGAAGCTATATCAGAAGATCTTCAGGGAAGTATTTTATTTTCTCGTTATCTGAGTATTCTACTTAGGGGGAGTTTTTTTTATAATTTTTTTGTTTTGTTCTTTATATTCCATAAATAATATACAAGTTTTTGTCATCATCAAAAGGGGGGAGATTGTTAGAACATAATTTGGTTCTATATCCCTGTAAGAGTTTTGATGATAACAAACACATGATATATATATATATATATATATATATATATATATATATATATATATATATATATATATATATATATATATATATATATATATATATATATATATATATATATATATATATATATATATATATATATATATATATATATATATATATATATATATATATATATATATATATATATATATATATATATATATATATATATATATATATATATATATATATATATATATATATATATATATATATATATATATATATATATATATATATATATATATATATATATATATATATATATATATATATATATATATATAAAGAACAAATATGCTCGCTAATAAAAGTATCCTTATATGCAGGAAGTTTTGATCTACTAGAACATAATAGAAGTTCTGATGTAAGAAGCATAGAATATCTGCTAGAACATCACTAGAAGTTCTGTTTATGCAAGCATAGAAGATGAGAGTATTATGATATAATCAGACGCATCCTTCTTAGAAGCAAATCTGTGTGACACGCTTATATGAAGAAGTTCTGTTACAACTTTTGAATGCACCAAAGTTATGAAATAGGATCTCTGATACTCTGATCTATAAAGTTTCGATACAAGCAGTAAGGGACTCCCAACGGTAACATTCATCTTCTGATGTGAGAAGTTCTGAAGCGTTACAGTTTATTAATTCATATCAAAAGTAACAGCTATAAAGAGACAAGAATCTCTTGGGTTGGAAAGATCATTAATTCGTGTTATGAACATTCCAAAAGCATCTTCTTATGTCACTGTTGCATGGCCTATATAAAGAAGACTAAAAGAAGAATTCAAGTGACGAACCACTACGCACGAAAAAGAAAAGCATATTTACCCAGTTCTATCTAGCAATCTTAAATTGTGTAATACATCACGCTTGTGATATTTTTTAATTTAGAAAACATATTTGTACACACTCAATTATATTATTTTGTAATTCCTTGAGAAAACCAAGTTGTAGTTTTAGATTCAAGAAGTCTTTGACAATTGTCATTGTGATTTGTAATCAATATTGATTAGTGGAATAAGATCTCGTTGGAGAGAGGCGAAATCACCTTGGCGGATGGACTGGAGTAGTTTGATTTCAAACAAACCATGATTAAAATCAACGTGTTCTTTTCATTATGTTTTAAGATCCCAATTCATCTCCCCTTCTTTTGTTTTTCCCTTCTTCAGTCTTAGGGCATGATTCTTGAAGCATTTGAAAGATAAGTTAACAATCTTTACAATGTGTAAAGAACGAGACCAAATGGTTGCTTGAGCTAGGAGTTGTGATGAGTCAAAGTTGAGAAAAGATGCTGACTTTTTGTACTTGGAAAAATTCTAAGTTTTTCTTCAAAAGTGACCTATAATGTTTTGATTCCAAACAAGGCCTTCTTTGAAAATATTGCTTTGATAAGTGATGCTAACTTTAGATAGACTTCCCAAAGAGCATTGTGAAACTTGAATCACTCAAAAATAACAATTATTTAAAAAGTTATGGCCTTGTAAAATTGGTTAAAATTCATGAGGTGACCTGTAATCTTTTATGATCTTAGGGCATCTTCCACTCATTTTCATGCTTTGCACATAAAAGAAGAGTTGAATTTCACATCCTTAAGATCATTATGGAAAAATAATGGGCTCAAGGAGATAAAAAATGACCAATTTATGATCTTTTGAAGTCACATAAAGGAATTCGATGACCTATCTAGAGGACTTGTAATCTTTCTCCATCATTAGGAATCTTCCACACAAAATTTGCTTGAAACTCTTGAAGTGATTAATTTATAAACCTTTAAAGAGAAACATATCTTTGGAATCACTCAAAAATATAAAAATATGAGAAAGATATAACCCTTAGAAGTTCAAAACCCTAGATCCTCAAGCACCAAAATGACTTGGAAAATCATTTCAATTTTGACAAACTTTCTTGCACAATTACTCTTGCCATGTGAATAGAAGTTGTTGTGGACGATAATAAGACCCCATAGAAACAAAAATCACTTCAAAATATCAAGAATTGAAAGAGTTATGCACTTGTGATCAAGGAATCAAGAGCTTGTCAAATTAGGTCAAACCTCTTCAATCAACCCTTGCATCTTTTGACTTTCTTTGACAAATTGAGGCATTATAAATCATAGTAGACCTTATCATGATGTATTTTAAAGCATCCTCAATGATGAAGCTTGAATCTCAATGAAGTTTTGTTGAAGGATGTATGGAAATAAACTCATGAACCTATGAATCAACCTCATGAAGTGTGTTGTGTCATTACCTATAGTATCATCAATTAGAGCAAACATTCATTGCATTTGTTAGTTAAAAGTTAATAAATACAAAACATATATGATCAAAATATACAAATCAATGTGCTTGGTGATTCCTCATGAGAAAACCTAAAGATAAGGAGAAGAACCAAACCCTAGTGTGATCTTGTTGTGATTGATTTGATATGAGATGATAGAGGAATCTTAGGGGGGGAAATTGTGGTACAACAGTTGCCCTTATTTAAGTGTCTTTTATTCGTACATACGAAGGTTAAAATCTTCGTGTAGACGCGATTGAAGATACTTAAATATAAAACAAGCCCTATTTTTGGCCCTAAGATTCCATGTAATGCTTATGATTATGCATGCAAACAAATAGATCCAAAGGTGACACGGGACACCATGGGGAAACAGAAAATAAAAGTACAAAAGAAAATTAGACTAGGAAAATAAATCACTGGTAAATAGAAGACTCAATTCTATTGGGGTAAAGCCCAAGGAGGAGACAAAGTAACATCAACTCAAATATTGAGGAGAAAAAATAAAGGATAACAATGGTCAACAGATAACTGTAAACTATCCAACTCACTGAGAAGATAAAAAAAAGGTAACGTTGACGCACAAGGAATAGAAATGGTAGGATAATACTAGCAAACACCAATACTAGGGTAGGTCACAAATGACCAGCATCAGTACTTATGACTGGAAACAAACAAATTCTTCAGAGCAAATTGAGTCTCAACGACGAACTATCTCCCATAATGACGAGACTACCGTCCATCGGAGTAAACAAATATCAACAATGAACTATCTCCTATAATGACGAGACTATCACTCATTGGAGTAAAAAATCTCAACAAAAAACTATCTCCCATTAATGATGAGACTACCATCCATTGGAGTAACAAATCTCAACAACGAACTAACTCCCATAATGATGAGACTACCATACATTAGAGTAACAAATCTCAACAACGAACTATCTCCCTATGATACGATGGCAGAACCGACTATTTAATACTGGTTTGCGTTTTTTGTTCGCAAAATGTCACGGTAAGCAAGATTCGCCACCGACTTTTATTTCATCCAACCGGAAAGGAAAAAAGCATAGAAAAAAAAAATCCTTTTTTGAGATATTCTGAGTACGGGGGGTAGATTATAGAAAGGGAAGGTGTTAGCACCCTTTCCATCCATGGTTTTCCATGGGCTCTTAGGTACTTGCTCATCTTTTAAAATTTCTTGTGTGTGTTTGTTTTGAAAAGTTTTGTTTTACTTCGTTTTAACCCTTATTTCTGTCCTCAAGAGTGTTACAAAATTGTTTTTGAAATCTTTGTCTGAAAAGTGTTTGGTGTGAAAAGTTTTGATTTGAGCAAGTACCTACTCGAAAAAAAGATCGTTTCTATTCTTGTTTCCTTTAGACAGCGCTATCCTACTATTGAGAAATAGGTAGCACCGTCGTTGGAATTTATAAGGGTCAATTCGAAAGGGACGTAATGGTCATTAAAGGCAACATCTAAGGATACCTTAGCATTTCGAAGGGACTGTCATCATATATTCATAGGCAACATCGAGCAACAAGATCATTTCTTGTAGGCAACTCGAGGGACAAGATCATATACCGTAGGAAAATTTGAGGGACATCGAGGGACCATGATCTTTATGATGATTTTAACCGAGGGTCTTTGCTAAGGGTATCCCTATGTTCGAGGGACATGACTATTGTTTTCCAAGGCAACCAAGTGAGGCATACCTTAAGAGTGAGCATGTGCATGTGTTTAATTTTAGTTATTTAATCTTTGCACAATTAAGGTGATCTACTGTTTTAATTTTCAGTTTGTCTTTCCATACAATCCTATTAACATACATCTAAGCAATTTATAGTTTGCGGAATTAAGAGCAAGAAAGTTTAAAGTCCTAGCTATTACAAGGCTTTTGCAGATACATAATAGTGAAGAATGAATGCGGAAAAGAAATCCTAAAACTATTACATCCCAAAAGCAATTACATAATTAGAAAAAAAAAAGCGAGAAAAGATAAATCTACGCTATTACATTGATAATGCGACCTATACAATTTTTCTAGAAATTAAAATGTAAAAGAATAAATAAAAAGAAATTAAGGAACAATTAAAACCTAAAATTCTAAGTTAATGTTTTTGGTGTTTTTTTGTAGAAAATAATTTTAAGTTAATTAAACAACCTAATTCTGACTAATTTTAATAAAAAAAAATTAATTAACTTAATTTATTAATAAATGAAAAAAAGCCAAAAATTCAGTTACTAACTAAAACAAAAACCTAATCCTAATTTGTTTGAATTAAAAAAAAGGTTAGTTTTAAAAAAAATGGTTAATTAAAAAATCCTAAAACCTAATTAATTTTAATTAATAAAAAAGGTTAATTTTGAAAAAAAAGGTTAATTTAAAAAGCCTAAAACCTAATTAATTTTAAAAAAAAAGGTTTTAAATTTTTTTTATGTCTAATGATTAATAAAAAAGATTAAGTTTACCAAAAAATAGATAGGGGAAGAAACATCAATGAAAAATAGGGTTAGAAAATAAAAATAATGCAAATGTCATGGGTGGTTGTTGAACCAAAATTAATTTAAAACCTAAAATTAAATTAAAAAACCTAAAATTAATTATTCAAGTTTATTATAAAAAAATCAAAGGTTTGTGAAAAATATTAGATTTTATGAAAAAGTTTTAAACAGATGGTTGCCTTAACCTCCTTAGGATGTCTGCCTTGCCATACATTGGTGGTTGTTATGATCTGAGCTCAGTGTTTTGTAATGAACTTGCATGGGACTATAATAGTCAAACCTGTAGTGTTGAATCTCATAGCCACATTAAACAAATTAGTATATATCATGAAATACAAATAAAACAAATATATGAAAAAAAATTTAATGTTAAAACCGATATGGCATGTATGAATGATTATACCCTTTTGATCATGGAGATCAAATCAGCCTTACTCTTACTGGATAAGTAGTGAGATGAATGCTTCTATGCCCTTTTGATCATAGAGATCAAACCAGCCTTACCCTTACTGGAGAAGTAGTGAGATGTGAGTTTGTTACAGAGATGGCTTGTTTGTAGTGAGATGGGGATTTCTAATAAGGATTTCAAGGTTTTAGGATTCTTGAAAAAATTTGATATTCTGACAGGGTTGTGGCAAAGGTTTTTTTTTTTTTCTGTTTGTGTGAAAAAAGTGAGATTATATAATGGAAATTAGAGAAAAAATGGGCTTTGAATGTGCAATTGGGCCTCCAATGTTCACTTGAGTCTGTCACGTTCCAGGCTAAATCGCAGGGGCTTAAGTGAAATTTTTGAAGTTGAAATGTGAAAACAAAATATAGCCGACATTGAGAACTAACTCCTGTCCGAAAATAGGCTCAATCAGATAAACGGTGAATTAGTTATATATTTTTGAAGTTTCAGCTCAGACAAACTTATTTTGGGCTCTAGTGTCGACTCTGACACGTTCTTCAATAAAAAACTGGTATTGATCGGAGCATAATCCGGTCTTGAATTTGGAAGAAAAGTTGTAGATCTCTGAGTCAGTGACCTTGTGTAAAAATATGGGCCTGATCCGATAAAAATTGACCGAGTTATAAATTTTTGAAGTTTCGACCCAGATGAAATAATATTCAGCATTAAGGATTTTTGGCGCGTCACGCGCGCATTCTGGGTAAAAAACGAAGGCCTTTTGGATACTGTTCGAACTCGGTACCTCTTGTGAAAATATAGTCAACTCAATTTTTGAAATTTTGGCACGGGAACCAGCTCGATACAATGAAAATCGACCAAGTTATGATTTTCTGAATATGACGCAAATAAACTTCTATCACAAATTTTCTGTACGAAAATACTTGATAAACCGCATTTTTGAAGACCTTCTGATCGAAATTGGCTTCCATCAATGAGAGATGAAAACGTAGATGACGTCAAGACAGAATTTTGGCCACCGGAACGGGTTCAAAACAAGCCACGATCTTCAAGTTATGAATTTTGTAGTGCGTAAAAACTACACTTTCAGCACACTTTTTCACCATATTTCTTCGAGAAAACTCACACATTTGGAGACCTTCTTTAAAGAATTGAATCTTGAGCCGAACCTGAATTTGAAAATACGTTATCAAAGATATCTTGGCGAAAGAACACCTGAATATGACACGCCGGGTTGGACTTGTGAATCTTTGAATCCCAAATCGTTGCAAAACGGTGAATCGATCTTCAGCATGAAAAATACTCTGAGAACATCCATTGGTGAAATAAATGTAACTTGTAACCTGAAGAAGCTTGATAAATATACTTTTATTCCTTAACCATAAAACCAATAATATGTGTGTATGAAAAGAGGGTAAATTTTGGGGTACAACACTCCCATATTGACGAGACTACCATCCATCAGAGTATCAAATCTTACCAACGAACTATCTCCCATAATGACAAGACTACCACCCATCGGAGTAAATAAATCTCAACAACAAACTATCTCCCATAATGACGAGCCTACCATTCATTGGAATAAAAAATCTCAATAACGAACTATCTCCCATAATGACGAGACTTCCATCCATTGGAGTAACAAATCTCAACAACAAACTATCTTCCATAATGATGAGACTACCATCCATTGGAGTAACAAATCTCAACAATGAACTATCTCCCATAATGATGAGACTACCATTCATTTGAGTAACAAATCTCAACAATGAACTATCTCCCTTAATGACGAGACTAGCATCCATCGGAGTATCAAATCTCACCAACGAACTATCTCCCATAATGACGAGACTACCATCCATCGGAGTAAACAAATCTCAACAACGAACTATCTCCCATAATTACGGGACTACAATTCAATGGAGTAACAAAATCTTAACAATGAACTATCTCCCATAATGACGAGACTACCATCCATCGGAGTAAAAAATCTCAACAACAAACTATCTCCCATAATGACGAGACTACCATCCATCAGAGTAACAAATATAAACAATGAACTATCTCCCATAATAACGAGAGTACCATCCATCGGAGTAACAAATATAAACAATGAACTATCTCCCATAATGACGAGACTACCATCCATCGGAGTAAACAAATGAATCTTCTCGGGGAACTAACAGACTTACTGGGGAAGAACATGTTGCTTAAATAAAGAGACCACCACTTGCTGTTATGAGAAGGAAGTGCAATAGTTATGTTGGGAAATGAATCTTGGCTTCTCTGGGGAAATTCCAACACAGTCCTGCTGAGGAAATAAAATCCTCTCGTGAAAAATAAATGCATATTCTCAAACTAGGCCTCAGAGCCTACAAAAATCAGAATAATAATGTCATCGGGAGCCACATATCCAAACCAGAAATAAACTGGAGATAAACAGTCAACCAATATAGCACCTGAATGAGAAATAAACTCAAAAGGGAAACACAGACCTAACTAGACAATGAGCTGAATAGGAAGGCTTGAAGCAAAATTCTTCCACGAGGGATAACTCAGTGGAGAGATTCAAAGAATATACATTTTCTGCTTAAGATTGACACTCTATTGGAGAGAGGGTAACATAACTCTGCAAAATAGGGTAATATGCAAACAAAATATTAATGAATGCAAATGAGCAATGAATTTTAAATTCATCTATGTATGATGTATGTATGAAAGTATGAATGTTATCATGTATATGATGGCAAAACAGACATACAACACTGGGAATAACCAGACAAAACAAGCTTAGGTAAATCCAACACTCGGATAAATTACATCCAGGATGAAAATTTCATAAGAAAGTAAGCACCAACTGAGGAAACAAATTCCTTTTTCATAGCTTAACTCCAATGGGAAGAAACACAATCCAAAAGTAATCAAATCATAACAAAAAATCGAAACAGATACAGGGATATAACATCCTCCTCCAAGCTTCACCGGGGAAAACTCAGACATACTTCAATGGGGAAAACAACATCTCAATATCTAGGTTTCCACTGGAGATAATAGTTCTAACTTCATTATGGAAGCTGAAAACCACATCATCAAGATATCAGATGGGGATATCATATTTATTTCATTGGGGAAGACAATACCACATAGTCGAGAGGATCCCAAAATACATTCTTCGATACCAAGAGTGATGATTACACAAACTTCTATGGGGAGAAATTATGAAACCACACGGGGATAATAACTTCCAGAGAGAAACATTAACTCAACTTTACTTGGGGATCTAAGAAGTTAAATAATACAACAAGAAATCAAAATTGTAGGGATTTTAAATCAAACCCAACACTTGGCGGGATGAAACCCAAAGAGTTGACAACTATTTCCACACTTCTTAGAAAAGATATTTCCCTTGTCTAGTTTCCAAACAACAACAATAATGCTAACACCACAAAAGGGCGATGTTTTACAAATGATTCCACCTCATCAGACAAAGGGAAAAGGAACTTGTGTCATATGAGTGAAAACCTCACTGGGGAATTTGGGAGATTTCAAACCATGCGAATCCGAAACCAAAATATCAACCTGGAGGAAAACAATTGAGCCAAGACTTGACTGAGGAAAATGGGATCACAAATCTGACACCGCGCCATACATCAATTGCTTTCATCTCCAACTATTTGAGAAATAACAAGAAGATCATAGCGAAAGCAACCTGAAATAACTTTCCTAGGGAATACCTACTTCCAAAAAAAATTCAGAATTCGTCCATCTTGGAATCACTATTTTTGTTTTTCTTGAGTCACAAAATCTAAAGTAAAAGGTAATTTGTAAATTATTTTCAAAAATAATTTTATTATTAAATATCTTGGTTTTGAAAATTACTGTTAATAATAATTGGAGTCTTTGTAAGAAGAATAAAATAAGAATT
This sequence comes from Vicia faba, assembly GCA_948472305.1. Lineage (NCBI taxonomy): Eukaryota > Viridiplantae > Streptophyta > Magnoliopsida > Fabales > Fabaceae > Vicia > Vicia faba. Next base: position 262,504,320 of record OX451740.1, read on the forward strand.
GAAAATAATTGGATAAAAGCTCAAACTTTATTAATAGAATGGTAGTCTGCGAATGGCGAGACCCCCTAAATGATTACAAAATTTGGAAAATGGTAATACATTGGAAAAGTTACATTGAAACACAATGACCATTATTCTCCCTAACAACTTTGAATTCATCAGAAGCGACTTCTGTTGAAGTATGGTGAGGATCCAAGAAGATTGTTGCTTCAATGATCAAGTCTTGTCTGATGCAGTTACTTGCCAAGAAATCTCTAACTTTTGCCTAGGTTTCCCTTGCGGGTTTTCAACCTAGCAGGAGAGTTTATTCTGTTTGTGTCTCTTATTTTTTCCTAGACCACCCTTTTTGGTTTTCATCCTACCGAGACACTTTTTTTTCTTCCTAAGCCTCCCTTTCGGGTTTTCGACTTTACGAGCTGTTCTTTTATTTCTTTTAGGCGAAGTATTTCTTGACTGCATCAACATTCATAAGATGTGGGAACTCCTCGCCATCCATAGTTTCAAGAATAAATGCACCACCAGAGAAGGCTTTCTTGACAACATATTGGCCTTTAAAATTGGGAGTCCACTTGCCCCTAGAATCAACATTAAAAGACATGATCTTTCTGAGCACGAGGTCGCCTTCTCTGAATTCACGAGGCTTGACCTTCTTATCAAAATCTTTCTTCATTCTCTTCTGGTATAAATGACCATGACACAAGGCTGCCATTCTTTTCTCTTCAATCAAATTCAACTGGTCAAACCTGTTTGGACCCATCCGGCCTCTGACAACTTGGTTTCCATTATCACACGTAAAGAAGGAATCTCCACCTTAACGGGGAGCACCGCTTCCATACCATACACAAGACAGAATAGGGTTTCCCCTATTGAAGTGCGGACAGATGTATGGTATCCATGCAAAGCAAAATGGAGCATCTCATGCCAATTTTTATAGGCAACAACCATTTTCTGGATGATCTTCTTAATGTTTTTATTAACAACTTCAACAACCCCATTCATCTTTGGCCTGTAAGGAGATGAATTATGACGGACAATCTTGAATTCTTCACAAAGTTCTGTCATCATCTTGTTATTCAACTTCAAGCCGTTGTTAGTGATAATCTTGCTTGGCACACCATACCGACATATACGATTGTTCTTGATAAAGCACACTACCACTTGCTTAGTAACATTAGAATATGAAGCTGCTTCCACCCATTTGGCGAAGTTGTCTATTGCCACCAAGATAAAACAATGTCCATTCGATGCCTTAGGTTCAATCATTCCAATCATGTCAATACCCCACATAGAGAATGGCCACGGGGAAGAAATAACATGAGAAGCGTCAGAGGCACATGAATTTTGTCAGCATAAATCTGGCATTTATGGCACTTCTTTGCCAATTTGTAATAGTCAGATTCCATTGTCAACCAATAGTAACCTGCCCTAAGCATCTGTTTTACCGTCGAATGTCCATTAGTATGAGTGCCAAAGGAACCTTCATGGATTTCATGCATTAACATGTCTGCTTCGTGTCTATCTACACATCTGAGGAAGACCATGTCATAATTTATTTTGTATAACATATCTTCATTGAGGAAAAAGCTGCTTGCCAACCTTCTTAATGTCTTTCTATCTTTGTTTGACATGCCAACCAAGTATTTCCGAGTCTAGAAAAAATGCTTGATATCATAATACCAAGGTTTTTCATCTAACATTCTGTTTGTTGCAAACACATGAGCCGGCCTGTCCAAACATCGCACTGTGATACGAGGCACATCATTTCAAGTAATTACTTGATACATATAATCAAAAGTGGCTAAAGCATCTTCCATCTGATTCTCATCTCTAGGAATATGATTAAATTCAACTTTATTGAAGAAGGGTAATAATCTTCTAGCATAGTCTTTGTAGGGAATCAAGCCAGGGTGACGAGTATCCCATTCTCCTTTAATCTGATTTATTACCAAAGCTGAATCGCCATACACATCTAGAGTTATGATTCTGAGATCAATAGCCTCCTCGAGACCCATGATACAAGCTTCATACTCTGCCATGTTATTGGTGAAATCAAATGCCAACCTTGTAGTAAAAGGGATATGCAACCCATGAGGAGTGATAATCACAACACCAATTCCTTTCCCATAAGCATTTACAGCTTCATCAAATACCATACCCCATCGAGATTCAGGGTCAGGACCTTCCCTAGGAAAAGGTTCATCACAATCTTTTATATTTAAAAACATCACATCCTCATCAGGGAAGTAATATGTAACAGACTGATAATCATCAACCGATTGGTGAGCAAGATAATCTACCAACACACTGCTTTTTATAGCCTTATGAGTATTGTATTCAATATCATATTCAGACAACAGCATCTGCCAACGGGCAATTGCTGGTAAGAGCAGGCTTTTCAAAAATATATTTAATTGGATCCATTTTGGAAATCAACCAAGTAGTATGATTTAACATATATTGCTGCAATCGCCTTGCTGCCCAGGTCAAAATACAACATGTTTTTTCCAACATAGAATACCGTAACTCACAGTCAGTAAACTTCTTACTGAGATAATAAATGGCATATTCTTTTCTTCCTATTTCATCTTGTTGCCCCAAAATACAACCCATAGAATTATCTAACACTGTCAAATACATAATCAATGGTCTTCCTTCAATAGGAGGGAGCAAGATAGGAGGTTCAACCAGATACTCTTTAATACTTCCACATGCCTTTGGCAATCATCTGGCCATACACAACCTTGATCTTTCTTTAACAACTTAAAGATAAGCTCACATGTTGCGGTCATATGGGAAATAAATCGGGAAATGTAATTCAACCGTCCAAGGAAGCCTCTAACTTGCTTTTCAGTTCTTGGTGCAGGCATTTCTTGAATTGCCTTAACTTTATCAGGATCAACTTCAATTCCTCTTTGGCTGACAATGAAACCTAACAATTTTCCTGATCGGACACCAATGGTGCATTTGTTTGGATTCAAGCGAAGATGGTACTTCCTCAAATGCTGAAACAATTTCAACAAATCCCCTATATGCCCTTCTTTAGTATGGTGTTTAGAAATCATATTGTAACTCGGTGGGAGAACTGACTTGGGTTGTTTGCGTTTGATCACAAATGTGTAGATAGCAAGAGTCGCCACCAAATTTTCTTTTACCCAATAAGGAAAGGCTGAAAATAACATGAAAGACCTTTAGAGATGTTTTCTTGAGTTCAGAGGGTAGATTATGAAAAGGGAAGGTATTAGCACCTTTTCCATCCATGGTTTTCCATGGGCTCTTAGTTGCTGGCTAGATCACTTGCTTTGTTTGAAAATATGCTTTGTGTTGAGGGTTTGAAAGTATTTTGAAAATGTCTTTGTAATGGTTCTCGTTTCTATAAGAGCGCGTACAAAGTGTTGTTTCGAAAATAGTTCAAAGAGGTGTTTATGGAATGTTTTTTTGAAAGTGTTCTTGAAAAGATGTTTTTTTAATGGTTCTCGTCTCTATAAGAACGTATGCAAAAAGCTTTTGTCTTTTTGAGAAAAAAAGGTTTTAATGTGAAAGTGTTGGTGTAAAATGTTTGGTTGTGAGCAAGATAGCAACTAGGAGCGAATCTACCTACTCAAAAGGTCTTAAGTGTTATTTTCCTCCTCCTTTAGATGTTTCTATCTTGCCATTGATTTGGTAAGAGGCTCCATTGTCGGATGTGAAGGGATGGGTGTGGGACGTTTATATAGTCATAGAAAGCTATCCATGGAACATTTTAGCAATGTCGTTTTAGGGACTAGATCGTTTACCGAAGGCAACATCGAGGGTCATCGAGGGACTATGATCTTTTATCGAGGGTCTTTTTCTAAAAATCCCATGTTCGAGGGACATGACTAATTTCCGATAGGAAACAAGTGAGATTACCCTAAGGGTTCGTGTGTGTAAAGTGTGTTTGATTACATGCATTTAGTCTTGATTAGGGTTATCTATTTGTTGGTTTCATGTCTTGTCATACACGCCCTAATTACTAGCATTATATTTGAAAAGCAATAAATTGCGGAAATATAAAGTCCTACGCTATTACAATATTTAGGGATGGGGGTACACATTTACACATGGGGGGGGGGGGGGGGGGGGTTATAAGAATTTGAATCCTATTTAACTATTACGACCATATTGAAATGTACCATGCAAGAAAGAAAAAAGGATTTGTTTTGAAAAATGTTTTTTGTCTTAATGAATAAATAAAAAAATAAAAAAACTAAAAAAAAAGAAAATATTTTTTTATGTCTGTCTTTTATATTAATAAAAAGGGTGTTAATGTTAAAAATGATAGAAAGGAAAATAACGAGAGAAAAGAATCAGCATGTTGTTGAAAGCAAAGCAACGGGGATCAGAAGTTCTGATGCCGGGCGCGCTGTGGTTCAGCATGAAACATCAGAGGAAATGAGAAGTTCTGAGTTGATACACTCGGAGTTCGTGCAAGAAACGTTAGAGGGAAAAACATAGAAGTTCTGGGTTGCTACGTGCTGAAGTTCTGAATGTGAGAGTAGTGAGAAAATCTTAGAAGCTTTGTACGTGTTAAAATAGTGGGAAGAACTCAGAAGTTCTGTATTATGCTAAGACAGTGAGTGAGCATCAGAAGTTCAGTGCGTTATCAGCGTGTGAAAAGCAGAAGTTCTAAGTGTTAAAACAGTGAGTGGAAACATCAGAAGTTGAGTTTGCTTAACAATAAGGAGAATTCATAAATTCTGTATTGTACTAAAACAGTGAGTGAAAATTAGAAGTTCTAGGCCACATTTCAACTCTTTCCTTATATTAATCAGCACATCAGCAATTTATTCAATTCTTAACAAATAGCAAATCAGAAGGATAAAAGCGCAACAGTTTATGGAAGTTCTAATCCTAAATCTGAGCCTAGCCCTAATCAAGAAGTTCTGATACACAGTTTTTCTACTCATAAAATGATATGGACAACATCAATACTATGATATTTACATATTTTAATGATGTTATGAATGAAAAGATTCCAAGTCAGGAAGACTTACCTTGAATCTGAAGCGTGTGCTTGGAACTTGAACTGCTGCCTTCAGACGTTCTGGAGTCAGCAAGAGCAATAAAAGAAAAAATGTTAAATTCTTTGATTCAATAGGAAGAACAAAGGTTTGGTTTTCTGTTTGGGAATTCTAGATTTTTATGAAGGTTTCACAGTTTTCTTTTCTCTCTTTTGATGATTCTCTCTCTCTCTCCAAAAAACTAGCCTTGAAAGTGTGATGAAGCAACTTATTTATAGGTGAGTTTGTTGTGGTTTTGGGGGAAAAATAAGTGGGATTTTTAACCTCTTTGGCATACTGTTCCATTTCTTTTTAAACACAATTTTTATATGCTAGTTTGATGCAATTATGGGATTTGGGAAAATGTAGGCACATACTGGATTAGCTGTTGGTTATAGGACTGTGTTGTAGCAGTGCAGCAGGTTGTTTAAACGAGGTTTTGGGAGTTGGTGATGTTTTGATTGCAGAACACCAGAATGAGGCTGGAAGAGTGATGTTCTGACTGAAGCTTTTAACATAGCCTTCATATGTTAGGGTGTTGCCTTGTTCTTGATGCAAGTATGGTTGTTAGCAGCGTTTATCTGTGCCTAAGCTGGATTTGTAAGCATGAATTAAGGAAAAGTACCCTCAGAGGCAAAAGCAAAGCATGGGCCCAGCCTAACCTTGTACAAAAGTTTGTTTTTTCAAGGACAACAATGATACTTCTATCTCACACGTGGGGAAATCCTTTGGATAACAACTCAAAAGTGGTTGTGAGCAATAAATGATGATGAGACTTATCAAACCAGAAATCACGCACCATGAGATTGTACATCATAGCTTAATTCAGGGCCAGAAGTTCAGCATCAGCGCAACTTAGAACAAACATCCAACTTCTGATCCTTGAATCCATTTGCTCCAACATGCTTTGTAGGAATTCTCAAACTTTCCCAAAAGCTTGTAACACTCTTTGTAAATCCTCTTTGACTTGCTCTTTCAAATTCTGATTGGACCTATATTAAAACTACCCCAGAAGTTCTAACCAAATCCTGTTTTGGAAAGGTCCAAAATTTTGCTGAAAGCTTCAGTTTCATGGACGTGTCTTCAAGGATTTGTAGCTTTAAATCCCAGCATTTCTAGGAGAAGTTTTGTTCTTCAATGTTTGAGATCTCATTGAGATCCACAACTCTTGTGTTAGAAGTTCTTCCAGAATCAGCTTGCATCATGGTGATAATCTGATCAGAAGTTCTGAGCTTGTCATATTTCTTAAACGCTTAGAAAAATTCTAAGTAGTTAGAGTTTTGACTTTTCCAAAGTAATTTTAACTTTTGAATTTCTCGATGAAACAAACTTCATATTTCAACATGTCTCGATGAAATATGACTCTTGAAACTTGACTTTGATCAAAAAGTCAAGGTTTGACTTTTCAGTATGCAAATAACCATTTTTCCATTGTGAATAACTTTCGTGGAAAATTTGTAATTCAAAGCTTGAAATTGGATGGAAGTAAAACTAAGGATCCAAGATGATCCTTTGAGAAATGAGAGGGAAAATTTTGGGGTACAACAGTTTCCCCTGTTCAATCTTCTTAAACTGGAAGAGTTAGATTAGCGAGTTTTGCCATTCGTGACTCAAAGGTGGAAGATGATTGGACATTTTAGAGTGCCCATAAATTTGCACTCGGTGATGTGATGATTGATGGTATAGGGAATGGACTTAAAGATTCCATTTGGAGAGATGATGGAAAGTTGATGGAGATGGGCTTGTAAATGCCATCCAGAAATGATTGTTAAACTGTATCTGTAAGCTGAAACTGAATGAGTATCAGAATGGCGTATGTGTCTGGAGCGTATGTGAACTGTATCTGAAAGTTGAATCTGAATGAGTATCAGGATGGCATTCGTGTATGGAGCGTAATTGAACTGTATCTGAAGATTGAATTTGAATGAGTATCAGGATGGAATCTGTGTCTGGAGCGTATCTGAATTGTATCTGAAAGCTGGATCTGAATGAGTATCAGGATGGAATCCGTGTCTGGAGCGTATCTGAAGATTGGATCTGAATGAGTATTAGGATGGCATCCGTGTCTGGAGCGTATCTAAACTGTATCTGAAAGCTGAATCTGAATAAGTATCAGGGTGGCATCCGTGTATGGAGCGTATCTGAACTGTATCTGAAAGCTGAATCTGAATGAGTATCAGGGTGGCATCCATGTCTGGAGCGTATCTGAAATGTATCTAAAAGCTGAATCTGAATGAATATCAGGATGGCATCCGTGTCTGGAGCGTATCTGAACTGTATCTTAAAGGTGAATCTGAATGAGTATCAGAATGACATCTGTATCTGGAGCATATCTGAACTGTATCTTGAAAAGCATTTTAACATTGTTAATGGTAGCTATTGATTAACCTTATCATGAAAAGGGTAAAATGTTAGCTAATATGAAATATCATGTTGTATGAAATGCATGGTGTAATGAGATTGTGATACATGCATTCGTGTTATTGATGTTTATGATATATGGATGCGATGTATGCGTATGTGAGCTAATCTTCTGCACTTCTTGATGAATTTGGGGAAAATAAATCTCCGACTGTTGTTGAGGATACGGAGTGCAAGTCTTCATGTTTTTAAGTGTTGATGAATTTCCACTTAGAGAAATAAACCTTGTTGTAAGGAAAATGCCGTGTACTGCTTGTAAAATCCTATTGGGGAATCCTGAGAAATTTGGCGACTTTTAACGGGGAGTGATAACTGGAAGTTTTGTTCCGATGGGGATTAAATGTTAGAACATAGTTTGATTCTACAATCCTTAATTAGATTTTTGATGATAACATACACAAAGAACAAATATGCACTCTAAATTTGTGTTGTTTCTTATACATAAGTTCTAACTGAAACAACATCAGAAGTTAAACCACAAAGGATTTCAAGCTGAGCTAATCAGAAAGTTCTGAAGAATGATGATCAGAATCTGCGTTAAAGTAAAAGATACTCTGACTCTGAGCAGAAGTCTAATATACCATCAGATCTTCAAATCTCTGAGTCATCAAAGTTCTGAAGTAAAAGCAGCATGCAAGATTCTAGTTCTGAAGCGTTACTTTTCAATTAAGACAATATCATATGCAACGCCTTCATTCAGACAAGAATCTTGTCAATATGGAAATTGCATTAAGTGTCCATCATCATGCTTTATTTTGGACAAGATTTCCATGCTATATAAACAAGCTTAAAGGACAAATCGTTTACGATTTTGACCTACGACTGCTCATACATCTTAAACGCTGCAAATATTCATATTCTCTTATACTCTCAAATTGTGTAATATCACAGTAGTGATAAAGTTTTTATAACGAAAAACAACAATACACAGTAAATTTTTTTCTATTGATTAAGCTAGTTTTCCTTGAGATAAATCGGGTTGTGGTTGTACTCAAGAAGACTTTGGCAGTTGTCAAAGTAGTATTGTAATTAGTTTTTATTAGTGAATTAAGTCCTCGTTGGAGAGAGGAGAAATCACCTTGGCGGGTGGACTGGAGTAGTTTGAGATCAAACGAACCAGGATAAAAATATCGTGTCTACTGCTTTTGTTTTTAAGTTTCAATTCAACCCCCCCCCCCCTCTTGTGTTTTTCACTTCTTCAATTGGTATCAGAGCGCCTGGTTCTGAGTTCATACACTTAACTGTGTCATTTCAAGATCCAAGCTTTAGAAAAACACTATGGTGGGACCAAGCCAAAACATCAACAATAACTATCATGAGGACAAGGACAGAATCAGCGGTAAACCTCCAGTCTTTGATGGAGAAAATTTTGACTACTGGAAAGACAGAATTGAGAGCTTCTTTCTGGCTCATGATGCTGATCTATGGGACAGGGTAATTGATGGATACACACATCCTGTGTATGAAAGTGGTCAGAAGATAGATAGAAAGAGGATGTCTGACCAGCAAAAGCGTGATTTCAGAAACCATCATAAATCCAGAACAATACTTCTCAGTGCCATCTCATACTCAGAACATGAGAAGATCTCAAACAGAGAGACAACCAAAAACATGTTTGACTCTCTGAGAATGACACATGAAGGCAACATACGAGTTAAAGAAACCAAGGCCCTTGCGCTTATTCAGAAATATGAAGCATTCAAGATGGAAGACAGTGAATCCATAGAAGCAATGTTCTCAAGATTCTAAATTCTTGTTGCTGGGCTGAAAGTTCTTGAAAAAGGACATTCTACTGCTGATCACGTAAAAAATATCATCAGAAGTCTACCAAAGCAATGGAGGCCAATGGTCAATGCACTTAAGCTGGCTGAAGATCTCAACAAGATATCTCTCGAGGAACTTGTTAGCTCCCTCAGAAGTCATGAGATAGAGCTAGAAGAAGACGAGCCTCAGAAGCAAGGTAAGCCTCTAGCATTAAAATCAAACAAAAAATATGATTCTAAGGTTTTGCAGGCTATGGAAGAAACTTATGATGGATCCTCATTAGAAGAAGACGAATTGTATCTTCTCTCCAGAAGGGTCAATCAACTGTGGAAGAAGAGACAAAGAAAATTCAGAAACCCGAGAAGATCAGAGAATCAGAATGAATCCTCCTCCAGATACAGAAAGTCTGAGTCCTCTTCTGGACACAGAAGATCTGAAGCTTCCTCCGGTCACAGAAAGTCAAATAACAAAGACATCATCTGTTATGAGTGCAATGACCAAGGGCACTAAAAAAGTGAATGTCCAAAGCTTCAGAAGGAGAAGCCCAAAAAGAAGTTCTTCAAGGAGAAGAATAAAACCCTCATGGCGACATGGGACAATTCAAACACTTCTGATGCTGACTCAGAGTCAAATGATGAAAGAGCCAACATCGCTCTTATGGAAAATGTGACAGAAGACAATGAAGCCTCTGGTTCAGACTCATAATCAAACACATAAGAGGTATTCCCTGATTTCATTGTTAATTTTACTAAAACTCAACTTGCAGAAAGTCTGAATGAAATTCTGGAAAGGTATCAGCAGATTAGAGTCAAATTCAAGAACCTGAAAAAGGATCTTGTCTCTGACGCTGAAAGAATTGAGAGTCTTAGATTAGAAAATTCTGAGTTAAAAGAAAAGATTTTAAAATTAGAAAATGATTTACAAAACTCTCATAGGTAAATAATCTTAGACTCCTAGTAATGCTAATAAGATCATCAAAGAGTATGATCACAACTTTCAGAAGTTTCTGGCTAAAAACATAGATAAAAGCAAGATGGCTTCAATGATCTATGGAGTTAGCAAAAATGGCAGAAAAGGAATAGGATACCAAGGTAAGGTATCTCCACCTAAGAAAGTCATGGACCTTGTTATAAAACACACACCACTAAAATCAAACTTCAATACGGGCACACACATGACATTAAATACACTAGTAATGATTATTCTGCCAAACAAAAATTCAAATGGAATTTTGGTAAAACTAACAAACCAGGACCCAAAAAGATATGGGTACCTAAGGACAAAATTATATATGTAGCAGATATCTTTAGCAGCAAGGCTAAAACACCATTCATGGCACCTGGACTCTGGATGCTCTCGACACATGACGGGAAGAAAGCATATGTTCTAAAGCCTGTAACTTAAACCTGGAGGCTACGCTGGCTTTGGAGGCAACCAAAGAGGGAAAATCATTGGCTCTGGAATAATAGGTAATGGTAATCTTCCTTCTATTAATAATGTGCTTTTAGTTGATGGATTGATGCATAACCTGTTATCCATAAGTCAATTAAGTGATAACAATTATGTTATAATCTTTAATAAAAATTCATGCAAAGCTGTTAGTCAGAAAGATGGAACTATCCTATTTAATGGAAAGAGGAAAAACAACATTTATAAGATAAAACTTTCTGAACTAAAAAGTCAGAATGTAAAATGCCTTCTTTCTGTTAACAACGAGAAATGGGCCTGGCATAGAAGATTCGGGCATGTTAGTATGAGAAGAATATCTCAGATTAACAAACTCAATCTGGTCAGAGGACTTCCTAATCTGAAGTTCAGCTCAGATGCTCTGTGTGAAGCATGTCAGAAAGGAAAATTTTCAAAACCTGCTTTTAAAGCTAAAAATGTTGTTTCCATCTCTAGGACATTAGAACTTCTGCACATAGACTTATTTGGACCAGTGAAAACTGCGTCTGTCAGTGGCAAGAAGTATGGGTTAGTGATCATAGATGACTATAGCAGATGGACATGGGTAAAGTTCTTAAGACACAAGGACGAGTCACATTCTGTGTCCGTTGCCTTCTGTAACCAAGTTTAGAATGAAAAGGATCTTAGAATTATCAAAGTCAGAAGTGATCATGGTGGAGATTTTGAAAATAAAAAATTTGAAACATTTTTTAATGAAAAAGGCATTTCGCACGACTTATCTTGTCCTAGAACTCCCCAACAAAATGAAGTTGTAGAACAAAAGAACAGAACATTGCAAGAAATGGCCAGAACCATGATCAATGAGACTAACATTGCTAAGATCTTCTGGGCAGAAGAAATTAACACATCATGTTATATTCAGAATAGAATCTCTATAAGACCTATTCTGGAAAATAATCCATATGATTTGTGGCAAAACAAAAAGCCCAACATTTCATATTTCCATCCTTTTGGATGGACATGCTATATTCTATATACTAAAGATCATCTAAACAAGTTTGACTCTAAAGCACAAAAGTGTATTATGTTAGGATACTCTGAACGCTCAAGAGGGTACAGAGTATACAATACAGAAATACAAATTGTTGAAGAGTCAATCAATGTAAGATTTGATGATAAGCTTGACCCTCAAAAGTCAAAGCAGAATGAATCTTTTGCAGATATGGAAGTTGAATTCACAGGTGTTGAAGACAACTCATCAGAAGTTCCTAACCGAGCCGCTCCAACAACTTCGGAAATAAATGTTACATGTGCTCCAGTACCTTCTGTTGATCAACTCTAGAAAAGGTTATCCAGAAGTAGCATAGATTACCCAAAAGATAAGATCCTGGGAAAGAAGGATGATCCAATCAGAACAAGATCAACATTCAGAAACTCTGAAGAATCCCTCATGGGACTGGTCTCACTGATTGAACCAACAACAATTGATGAAACTCTTATGGACAATGACTGGATTTTGGAAATGCAGGAGGAATTAAACCAGTTCACCAGAAATTACGTATGGGATCTGGTTCCCAAACCAAAAGGATTCAACGTCATTGGAACAAAGTGGGTGTTCAGAAACAAACTGAATGAGCAAGGAGAAGTCATCAGAAACAAGGCTCGACTGGTGACACAAGGTTATAGTCAGCAAGAGGGGATAGACTATACAGAAACCTTTGCTCCATCCGCCAGGTTAGAATCTATCATACTCTAATCTCTTTTGCTATAAATAATGGCATCACTCTGTATCATATGGATGTCAAAAGTGCATTCTTAAATGGTTACATTGATGAAGAGGTATATGTGCACTAACCCCCTGGGTTTGAAAATTCCAAACACCTAGAATATGTTTTCAAACTAAAGAAGTCACTCTATGGTCTGAAACAAGCTCCCAGAGCTTGGTATGAAAGGCTAAGTAACTTCCTATTAGAAAAGGAATTCACGAGAGGGAAAGTGGACACAACCTTGTTCTATAAGACATTTAAGAATGACATTTTAGTTTGTCAGATTTACATAGATCATTTTTGGATCCACTAAACCTTCTCTAGGAAGAGAATTTGCTAAGTGCATGCAGGCAGAGTTTGAGATGAGCTTAATGGGGGAACTTAAATTCTTTCTGGGCATTCAGATAAACCAAACTCCAGAAGGAAATTACATTCATCAGAGCAAATATATTAGAGAACTTCTGAATAAATTTGACCTCTCAGAATGTAAGCCCTCAAAGACTCACATGCATCCCACGTGCATTCTGGAAAAGGAAGAGGTAAGTAAAAAGGTATAACAGAAAATCTACAAAGGTATGATTGGATCTATCCTTTATCTGACGGCTTCAAGGCATGATATTTTATTCAGTGTTTGCTTATGTGCTAGATTCCAATCAGATCCTAGAGAATCTCACTTAACAGTAGTTAAGCGAATTTTCAAGTATATGAAAGGTACTACTAATCTGGGCTTATTTTATAGAAAATCCAATGAATACAGCTTAGTAGGATATTGTGATGATGACTTTGCTGGAGATAGAGTAGAGCGTAAAAGAACTTATAGAAGCTACCAGTTTCTGGGAGACAACCTGATCTCATGGACCAGCAAGAGATAGTCCACAATAGTGTTGTCAACAGCAGAAGCTGAATACATAGCAACTGCTGGATGTAGCACTCAAATGCTCTGGATGAAAAGTCAACTTGAAGACTTCAACATATTTGAGAGTAACATTCCTATCTTCTGTCATAACACTTCTGCCATATGTCTTTCCAGAAATCCCATTTTGCATTCTAGGGCTAAGCATATAGAAATAAAACATCACTTTATTAGGGACTATATTCAGAAAGGAATTCTTACTTTAAAATTTATTAACATAGACCATCAATGGGATGATGTGTTTACAAAACCCCTTTCTGAAGATAGATTCAATTTCATTCTGAAACATCTCAGCATGAAATTGCGTCCAGAATAAAATGTTTTATTTGCATATTCTATCCCTCAAAATTTTATTGTTTTCTGTGAACATCTGATCAACTTGTCTTTAGAAGTTAGGAGTACAGTTGCCTTAGAATCTATCTATGAAGATCTAAACTTTTCATTTCAAGGATAATTAAACTATATCAGGATGGAATCCGTGTCTGGAGCGTATCAGAACTATATCTAAAAGTTGAATTTGAATGAGTATCAAGACGACATCCGTGTCTGGAGCGTATCTGAACTATATCTGATGATTGAATCTGAATGAGTATCAGGATGGAATCCGTGTCTAGAGCGTATCTTAACTGTATCTGAAAGTTGAATTTGAATGAGTATCAGGGTGGCATCCGTGTCTGGAGCGTATCTGAACTGTATCTGAAAGCTGAATTTGAATGAGTATCGGTGTTTGGAGCGTATCTGAACTGTATCTGAAAGCTGAATCTGAATGAGTATCAGGATAGCATCCGTGTCTGGAGCGTATCTGAAAGCTGAATCTGAATGAGTATCAGGATGACATCCGTATCTGGAGCGTATCTGAACTGTATCTTGAAAAGCCTTTGAACATTGTTAATGGTAGCTATTTATTAACCTTATCCTGAAAAGGGTAAAATGTTAGCTAATATGCAATATCATGTTATATGAAATGCATGGTGTAATGAGATTGTGATACTTGCATTTGTGTTATCGATGTTTATGATATATGGATGCGATGTATACGTATGTGAGCTAATCTGCTGCACTGCTTATTGAATTTTGGGAAAATAAATCCCCGACTGCTTCTGAGGATACGGAGTGCAAGTCTTCATATTTTGAGGTGTTGATGAATTTCCACTTAGAAAAATAAACCTTGTTGTAAGGAAAATGTCGTGTACTAGTAAAATCCTGTTGGGGAATCCTGATAAATTTGGCGACTTTTAACGGGGAGTGAAAACTGGAAGTTTTGTTCCGCTGGGGATTAAATGTTAGAACATAGTTTGATTCTACAACCCTTAATTAGAGTTTTAATGACAACAAACACAAAGAACAAATATGCACTCTAAATTTGTGTTGTTTCTTATACAGAAGTTCTGACTGAAACAACATCAGAAGTTAAACAACAGAGGCTTTCAAGCTTAGCTAATCAAAATGTTCTGAAGAATGATGATCAGAATATGCGTTAAAGTAAAAGATACTCTGACTCTGAGCAGAAGTCTAATATACCATCAGATCTTCAAATCTGAGTCATCAAAGTTCTGAAGTAAAAGCAGCATGCAAGATTCTAGTTCTGAAGCGTTACTTTTCAATTAAGACAATATCATATGCAACGGCTTCATTCAGACAAGAATCTTCTCAATATGGAAATTGCATTAAGTGTCCATCATCACGCTTTATTTTGGACAAGATTTCCACTCTATATAAACAAGCTTAAATAACAAATCATTTACGATTTTGACCTACGACTGCTCATACATCTTAAACGCTGCAAATATTCATATTCTCTTATACTATCAAATTGTGTAATATCACAGTAGTGATACAGTTTTTGTAAAGAAAAACAACAGTACACAGTAAATTATTTTCTTTTGATTAAGCTAGTTTTCCTTGAGATAAACCGGGTTGTGGTTGTACTCAAGAAGACTTTGGCAGTTGTCTAAGTAGTATTGTAATCAGTTTTGATTAGTGAATTAAGTCCTCGTTGGAGAGAGGCGAAATCACTTTGGCGGGTGGACTGGAGTAGTTTGAGATCAAATGAACCAGGATAAAAATATCGTGTCTACTGCTTTTGTTTTTAAGTTTCAATTCAACCCCCCTTCTTGTGTTTTTCACTTCTTCATTAAACTGCACACCGTGGGAGATTTTATGGAAATAGCTTAGAGAGATTTCCCTACCTCTTAAAGCCATCAGTGATTGTCTTTTTATTTTGTTCATTTGTAAACAGTAGTTACGTTCAAATGCATATGTTCAACAATAAATCATTGGACGTTTTTGTAAACAAAACACAAACAGATAGTTTTTCACTTTCAAAGGGATATCTTTGTATTGACTTTGAGTAAGTATTTTTGTACAATGAGACAAACATTATAGTAAGAGAATGCTGTCGTAAAAAATGAAAATTTTGATACAAAGAAAAGATAGCTATGTGCAATAATCCCATGGGGTTCCCATTATGCTATAGCCTTCGTGTCTCTGAGCATCTTGTATGTTTGTTTTCTTGTCTGAAGCTGATTGGATTGATCAGAACCTATGAGTTTTGTCAAGTTGTCCATAAGGTGATCTAACAAGACATAGTCATACGTTTTAGTTCCCTAACTTTTGCTTGGACCGCCCTTTTGGGTTTTCAGTCCACCTGGATACCCTTTTTTGCCCAAGTCGCCCTTTCGGGTTTTCAACTTGTCGGGTGTACATATTTTTTGTTTTATCCCTAATTTTTTCCCGAACCTTTTTGGTTCGCCGGGATGCCCTTGTTTTGATTAGGTGTGTCAACCTAGCGGCTCTCTTATGCGTAGTATCTTTTGACTATGTCTGCATTCGCAGGGTGCGGCAGTTCGTCGCCATCCATGGTGGTCAAGATCATCGCTCCACCAGAGAATATTATTTTTATTACAAATGGTCCTTCATATGTAGGAGTCCATTTCCCCTGGGATCACCTTGTGGCAGTATAATACATTTGATTACGAAATCCCCAACTTGTTACACTTGGAGTCTGACCCTTTTTTTTAAAGCCTTGATCATCCGTTTTTGATACATTTGACCATGATCGACAGCAGTATGTCTTTTCTCATCGATTAAATTCAGTTGATCAAGTCGTGTCTGGATCCAATCTTCTTCATTCAGCCATGTATCCTTCATGATTCTCAGAGAGGGGATCTGGACCTCAATAGGAAAGATAACTTCCATGTCGTATACTTGAGAGTAGGGTGTTTCCTCGATTGATGTGCAAGTTGTAGTACGATACCCGTGGAGAGCGAATGGTAGCATCTCATTCCAGTCTTTTTATGTGACTGTCATTTTCTGTATGATCTTTTTAATGTTCTTATTTGTGGCTTCGACAACACCATTCATCTTTGGCTGGTAAGGGGAAGAATTGCGATGCTGGATCTTGGATTGCTCGCACAGGGCGGTGATCATAGTATTGTTTAGATTCTCACTGTTGTTTGTGATGATCCTCTCCGAGATACCATACTGGAAGATAAGATTTTGTTTGATAAACCGGGCTACAACATTTTTGGTAACAGAAGCGAAAGAGGCTGCCTCAACCCACTTCGTAAAATAGTCAATGGCCACTAGGATGAAGCGGTGTCCATTAGAGGCTGTTGGTTTGATTTTCCCAATCATATCGATCCCCCACATAGAAAAGGCCCAAGGAGACGTCAAGACATTCAAAGGAACCGGAGGTACGTGCACATTGTCAGTATAGATCTGACACTTATTGCAGGTTCGTGAGTGTTGATAGCGATATGCTTCCATGGTAGACAAGTAATAGCCTTCCCGTAGGATTTTCTTTGCCATTGTATGCCCACTGGAATGGGTGACAAAAGTGCCTTCATGTAATTCAACCAAGATCCTTTTAGCTTCAACCTTGTCTACGCACCGAAGTAACACAGAGTCATGGTTGCGTTTGTAGAGAATGTCATTACTAAGGAAGAATTTAGAAGAGAATCTCCTTAAGAACTTCTTATCTTTGACTGAAGCTCCTTCAGGATATTCTTGAACCTCGAGATACCTCTTGACTTTGTGAAACCAAGGCTGGTCCACTACTTCTTCAGTATTAATATCGTGACAGTGAGCTGGTTCAACCCTTTGTTCAATGGTGATCTGGGGAGCCTCGTTATCCCATTTAAGTTTAAACATAGATGACATTGTGGCTAGTGTGTCTGCTAGCTGATTTTCTTCTCGCGGGAAATGCTCGAAGGTAATCTTCTCAAAATGTGGGAGCAATGTCAAAACATGTTCTTTGTAGGGGATGAGGTTAGGGTGTTTGGTGTCCTATTCCCCTTTGATCTGGCTAATGGCCAAAGCTGAATCTCTGAATACATTCAAGGATTTGATCCCCAAATCTATGGCAGCTTTAAGGCCAAAAATGCACGCTTCGTATTCTTCCATGTTGTTTGTATAATTGAAGCAGAGTCTTGCCGTAAAGGGAGTATGACACCCTTCAGGGGATATGAGTACAACACCAATACCATTTCCAAGTGCGTTGGATGCCTCATCAAAAACTAGGGTCCATCGGGATCCTTGTTCAGGTCCTTCATATGGTCTAAATTCTTCACAGTTGTTTACCATCATGATGTCTTCATCTGGGAATTCGAACTTCATGGACTAGTAGTCTTCCACGGCTTGGTGAGAAAGGTGATCAACTAGTACATTGCACTTTATTTCTTTCTGGGTAGTATACTGTATGTCATATTCTGTCAGGATCATCTGCCATCTTTCTATTCTCCAAAGAGAGTGCAGGTTTCTCAAAGATGTATTTTATCAGATCCATTTTAGATATCAACAAGGTAGTATGGGTCAGCATATACTGTCTTAGCCGGCGAGCAGACCATGCCAGAATGCAACAATTTTTCTCGAGCAGTGAATATCTTGTTTCACAGTCGGTAAACTTTTTTCTCAGGTAGTAAATAGCATGCTCTTTTCGGCCAGACTCGTCATGCTGTCCCAGCACACACCCCATTGATTTTTCCAAAATAGTCACATACATGATCAATGGTCTTCCCTCGAATGGTGGCATCAAAACAGAAGGCTCTTGTAGGTACTCTTTGATCCTGTCAAAAGTAGTTTAGCATTCATCATTCCATTTGACTACTCGATCTTTCTTCAGTAATTTGAAGATTGGTTCACAAGTAGCTGTCAGGTGAGAAATGAATCAGGCAATGTAGTTCAAACGTCCCAAGAATTATCTGACTTCCTTCTCATTACGAGGAGCAGGCATCTCTTGTATCGCTTTCACCTTGGCAGGATCTACTTCAATACCCTTATTGCCGATGACAAAGCCTGGGAGTTTACCAGACCTCACTCCAAACGTGCATTTATTTGGGTTCAACCTCAGCTTGTATTTCTTTAGCCTCTCAAACAATTTCTGTAAGTGATCAAGATGCTCTTCTTCTGTTTGAGATCTAGCTATCATGTCGTCCACATAGACTTCTATTTCGTGATGTATCATGTCGTGAAATAGAGCTACCATGGCACGTTGATAGGTTTCCCCAACATTCTTCAGTCTGAATGGCATAACTTTGTAGCAGAATATGCCCCATTGTGTGACAAAGGTTGTTTTCTCCATGTCCTAAGGCGCCATTTTGATTTGGTTGTAGCCTGAGAAACCGTCCATGAAAGAAAGCACTTTATGTTGTGCCGTTTTGTCAACTAGAACATCAATGTGGGGTAGTGGGAAATCATCTTTAGGGATCACCCGATTCAAATCCCTGTAGTCCATGCATATTCATACTTTTCCGTCCTTTTTGGGCACGGGAACAACATTGGCAACCCATTGCAGATAGGAGGTGACGGCCAAGAATCCAACATTAAATTGTTTCATGAATTCTGCCTTAATCTTATCTGATATATCTGGTCGCATACGAAGGACCTTTTGTTTTACCGGTGGACAATCTTCTTTTGTTGGTAGACGATTGTGATACGGTGGCAGAACCGACTGTTTAATATTGGTTTGCGTTTTGCATTTTGTGTTTGTAAAATGTCGCGGTAAGCAAGAGTCGACACCGAATTTTATTTCACCCAATCGGAAAGGAAAAAAGTACAGAAAAAATCCTTTTAAAAATCCTTTTTCGAGATATTCTGAGTACGGGGGTAGATTATAGAAAGGGAAGGTGTTAGCACCATTTCTATCCATGGTTTTCTATGGGCTCTTAGGTACTTGCTCATATTTTTTTTTATAAAATTGCTAGTGTATGTGCTTTGTTTTGAAAATGTTTTACTTCGTGATAACCCTTGTATCAGTCCTCAAAGGTGTGACGAAGTTATTTTGAAAATTTGTTTGAAAAGTGTAAGTGTGAAAAGTTTTGACTTGAGCAAGTACCTACTAGCATCTACTTACTCGAAAAGAGATTGTTTCTATTCTTGTTTCCTTTAGACAATGCTATCCTACTATTGAAAGATAGGTAGCATCGTCGTTGGAGTGTGCAAGGGTCAATTCGAAAGGGACGTACGATCACTAAAGCAATGTTAGGATACCTTAGTAATAACCCTAGAGTCTTAAGATCTTTTCGAGGAAACATTTCCGAGGAAACATTTCTGAGGCAACATTTGATCTTTTTAGACAGGAGGGCAACCACTAGAACACCCTATACTTAATGATCGTTTACCGAAGGCAACCGAAGTGAGAGTATACCCTAAGAGTGATATGTGCGAGTGATTTGTTTCAGATATTTGTCTTTGCACATTAGGGTTTTCTAACAGTATTAAATTTGTCATGCATTCTTGTCATACAATCCTATTAGCATATATCTAAACAGTCAAATATTTGCGGGAATTAAAATGCGAGAAAGTAAATCTACGCTATTACAAGGCTTCGGGGAGGGGGATTAATTACATAGCCAAAAACCCAGGGAAAAGCGATAAGTAAAAAGTCCTAGATTAAACTATTACAAACCATGAACAGTTACAAAAATATTGGCAAAAATAAAATAACACGCGCGCGATGAATCATGTATGAAACAACTAGGGTTTTGACCCTTGCCTAAACCTAATTGAGATTGATAAAAAAAAGTTTTTGTCATGTTTTGGAATTTCAGAAAATAAAGAAATCATTAAATTAAAAAGAAAATCCTAATTCTAATTAATTTTAATTTAAGAAAAAAATTAATTATTCTAAAAACCTTTTTTTTTGTCTTTTTATTTATTTGAGAAAAAGAGAAAATAAAATTAAATCAAGAGTTTTAACCTAATTTCTATTTGATTTTATTTGCGAAAATAAATTACAATTTCCCTAAGTTAAACTAAATTAAATTAATTTTGATAATAATAATAATAAAACTAATCCTAAATTTTTTATGAATTATTGATTTTATGGGTTTTTATGAAAAAATATTAATTTGTGAATTAAGAGTAAATAAAATAAATATTAAAAGAAACAAATAGAATAAAAGAAATAAGAAAAGAATGATGGGCCCGTGCTTAGCAATTAGGGGGTGTATTGCTGAAATTCTGAGCCCAAATGATCCAGGCCCATTTGACTTTGTAGGATCTGGTGTCCATGTTGACCTGGGGCGCATGGTAGTCCTTCAGGGGAGAAGCCTTGGATCTGGGCTAGAGACGTGTTTGATGGCCAGATGTTGAGGGCATATGGTGGACATCCTGACAAGCAGTGCACCTGATCACATGAAACAAAATAATGCAAAGAAAGGTTGGGACCTGGGGATCAAACCCAGGTCTTTAGGAATATTTCTCATACACGTTTGCCAACTGAGCTACTTGACTTGTTTGTACATATAAAGAAAACAAACTATAATATATGAAAGATAATGGTTATTGGAAAAAACACGCTAAGATTCAAACCACCCAACCAGGGAGTGCCATGCATCATCTTCTTCCTCCCAACCGTCGTTTTAGCCCAAGATATTTTTACCTATGGACGTTGCGCTGTAGCTACAAACCTGTGTACCTCAAAAATTATCCACAAGCAAGATAAATGACCATGGCTGGTACCAACCAACTCGTCTCATCCTCACGAGTATCATGGTTCCAGAATCAACGTCCAATTTAACCTATATTGCAAATCCCTAAAACTAACCAAGAAACCCTAGCCATGGTAGTTTTACATACGATCATCAAAAATGCAATTTAATAGAATGATTAGCTTGCAAACTAAATAAGGAACAAGAATATATAATCAAAACGTGCAAATGATGTATAAATCAATGAAAACGAAAACGAATTTTTTAGGCAAACCGTGACTTCTGTACTTTTGATTCCAGGCGTGAGAAAGTTTGCAATTGGTTGAAATCCCTTCTGGAGATGTCTAGGAATCTGTTGGTATTGTGAGAATGGCTCGAATTGGCCTATAGGATCGAAATTGGATCACCACTTTTTCTTGAAATTTTTTAGTTTTTCTCTTGCTCTGCACGACATTTCAACCTCTTTTCTTGCCTTGGATTCCTTCAGTATATGTAGTGCAACACATTAGGTCAACAAAAACGAATTGAATCTTGTTCATTAAGAAGATTTGATTTGGTCTTTCATGGCATATGATATCTTTCCAAATTTGCTTCAATCCAATATTTTTCAACCCAAATCAATCTTGCATGAATTGGTCATCCTGCTAGTTGTACATAGACTTAAAAGATGCATAAAAAATCCAAGATTTGATTTGATTTTATCATTTTACCATTTAATTTGATTTATTTTGATATAAATGAATAAAAAATCAAAATAAATGATAAAAATAATAAAATAAAAGGTGGAAATGCTCAAGTGTCGTGGGTCATATTAGAAACATGTTTCAAGCAAGAAAACATGAGCCCCTTTGGAAATAATGCAAATTTGATCAATGTTGACTTTTGGCAATTTTGCAAAAAAGGTCAACTTGGCCAATGCATAACTCTCTCAATTTTAACCCTAGAGAGGTTTTATTGGACTTTTTAGAAAGGTTAGGATGTCCTATAAGCAACCCTTTTGGTCTCATCTCAATTTAGTCTCCCATGTTCATGTATGAAGCTTTGACCCAAAAGGTGTTTTTGTTGACTTTTCAAAATGACCTATAATGTCAAAAATCATATCATTTTCTGAGTGCATATTTTGAACTTGGGAGCTGAGGATTAATTGTAGGGAATTTCATCCTCTTCAAAATGAGCTTTGAATGGGTCATTTCTGATAAAGTATGAGAAAGTTATGCTTGGTCAAAGTTGAGTTGACTTTTCCTCCAAAACCCTAATTTAGCAACTTTTGGGTTTTGATGAATTGTGAGCAATCCTTGATGAATCATGATCAACACTTGATCAAATGATGAATGTTACTTCAAATTGAGGATGTTGACCAAAAATCTTGAAGTTTGACTGTATGTGGGCCACAGTTGACTTTTGACCTAACATAGTCGATTTTCAGGCCTTTGAGCAATTGACTGAGCAAACTTCTTCTGAAAGGCTTGAAACTTGACATGGATGATCTTGAGAACATATTAGGACAATGGTGAGCATTTGAGTCCTTTGTGGTTCACATATCTTGATAAAAAACGAAACCCTAATTTGAGGTATGTTGCCTTAATAGAGAGTTTGTCTGGTCAACTCTTGGACTTCCTTGAGCAATTTGGGGACCTCACTTGTCATGTATTGAGAAATATGAGAGGGAAAATTTTGGGGTACAACAACTGCCCCTGTTCAATCTTCTTAAATCTGAGGATGTAGATTGGCTCGTCTGCCTTTCGTGATCTGAAGGTGGAAGATGATTGGACACCAGAGTGCCCAGAAATTTGTACTAGCATGAAGTGATTTGATTTGTGAATCAGGAATGGGCTTATAGATGCCATTTGGTAGCTGCTAAAGAATTGTCAAAGATGGGCTTAAAGATGCCATCTGAAGGGATGTCGATCGCGTAAGAGATTCCTTTGCGAGAACCCGCATACCTGTTACCGAGGAGGACTTCGTTGGGGAATGCTGATCTTTGTCTTGAGAGAAATAGAGTTCTAGGAGCTTATGTTGTTTGTTACACTATTGGGGGATAGTTCCGGTTTAGGAAGCAGAAGTGAACTGTGTGTCTGCTCGGGGTATATGCTGCACCGCGACTTTTTGGGGAAATGTGAAACTAATCGTGTGTGATCGGGTCCCGGTCTTACAGTGTTGTGGACTGCTGTCTGGGGATAAGAGAGGAAGAACCCGGATAGTAAGGTTATGAGAAGGAACCTGGATAGTAGGGTTACTTTGAAATGAAAGCTTGGATAGTAGGGTTATTTTGACATGAAATCCTGGATAGTAGGGTTGTGAGAAGGAACCTGGATAGTAGGGTTACTTTGAGATGAAAGCCTGGATAGTAGGGTTGTGAGAAGGAACTTGGATAGTAGGGTTACTTCGAGATGAAAGCCTGAATAGTAGGGCTGTGAGAAGGAACCTGGATAGTAGTTTTACTTCGAGATGAAAGCTTGGATAGTAGGGCTGTGAGAAGGAACCTAGATAGGAGGGTTACTTCGATATGAAAGCCTGGATGGTAGGGTTGTAAGAAGGAACCTGGATAGTAGGGTTACTTCGATATGAGAGCCTGGGTAGTAGGGCTATGGGAAGGAACCTGGATAGTAGGGTTACTTCGATATGAGAGCCTGGGTAGTAGGGCTGTGAGAAGGAACCTGGATAGTAGGGTTACTTCGATATGAAATCCTGGATAGTAGGGTTGTGAGAAGGAACCTGGATAGTAGGGTTACTTCGATATGAGAGCCCGGGTAGTAGGGCTATGGGAAGGAACCTAGATAGTAGGGTTTCTTCGATATGAGAGCCTGGGTAGTAGGGCTGTGAGAAGGAACCTGGATAGTAGGGTTACTTCGATATGAAAGCCTGGATAGTAGTCCTATGAGAAGGAACCTGGATAGTAGGGTTACTTTGATATGAAAGCCTGGATGGTAGGGCTGCTTCGGAATGAGTTTTGGTAAAACTGCAGAGGGAACCTGGGTAAGGTTGTTCTTGTCGCGCCAATGATTACTCTATTTAGCTTCGAGTGTTGATCATGGACCTGCTGGAAGTTGCTGATAATAACTGTCTTTCCTGAGAGAAATACAGGGTTAGTTATGTGCGATGCATGAGATGCATTGTATAATGATGTTCTCAAAACCTGGGTATGCATATGTCATGATGTATGAACATGAAATGCTGATGTAATAATCTGAATATGGGAAAATAAATCCCTGATTGCTATAAAAACCATAGTTCCTCTACTTCTGTTGGGGATGGTGAACAAAGATGACTGTGCTGGGGATTTGCCCCTTGTTTACGGATGTTCTGCCGAGGAAACCCTATCTAAGGATAATTCTGCGGGGAACAACTCTGTTGGAGACTAGATACTCTGTTGATAGATCTGCTGACTTAGAGAAACAACTCAGTTGGGGATGAATTATCGTTGCTGGTGATAATGAATTCTGTCGAGGATTGAATTTCTGCCTGTGAGAGAAATAAACTCTGCTTGGGGAAAAACTTACCGACTCACTCACGATTGTGAACTTCAGTAAGGGAGAGTTATGTCCTACTCGGGGAAGCTGACATTTGTCTTTAGATTCTTTTTACTCTATGGGGAGTGTATGTACCACTACTCATCGTTCTCAAGCTGGCTCCATCCTGGTACCTGATGGGCAGAGTAACTGTAAGGTCTGGGCACTTCTTATTTTCCCTGTTCCTAGAATTACGAGTAATCGTCTTTCGTTTCTTATGTAAATATTTATGAGCAACAATTATTTTCAAATGCATATATCAAAAATGAATCATTGGACATTCTTGCAAAATAAAACAGAAAAAGAAAAATAATTTGGAATTTCTTGTGAAAATGAATTGTATTGATTTTGAAGTTGGCCTATAATAGGCGTTTTGTACAAAGAAGTTGACTCTCTAGTAAGAGAACGCCACCGAAATAAACCCTTTTTTGCCCAAGTCACATTTTCAGGTTTTCGACTTGCCGGGTGTACGGTTTTTTCATTTTCATCCCTTACTTTTGCCCGAACCTTTTTGGTTCACCGGGAAGCCCTTATTTTTGCCTAGGCCAGTAAACCTAGCGGGTCTTTGATTATGCGTAGTATCTTTTCACTATGTCTGCATTGACGGGGTGAGGAAGGTCGTCACTATCCATGGTTGTTAGAATCATAGCTCCTCCCGAGAAAATGTTCTTAACCACAAATGGCCCTTCGTATGTAGG
This sequence comes from Vicia faba, assembly GCA_948472305.1. Lineage (NCBI taxonomy): Eukaryota > Viridiplantae > Streptophyta > Magnoliopsida > Fabales > Fabaceae > Vicia > Vicia faba. Next base: position 262,529,747 of record OX451740.1, read on the forward strand.
GGTCCATTTGCCTCTGGGATCACCTTGCGGCAGTATGATGCGTTTGATCACTAGATCCCCGACTTGATATTCTTGATGTCTAACTTTCTTATTAAAAGCCTTGATCATTCGCTTTTGATACGTCTGACCATGACAAATAGCAATAAGTCTCTTTTCATCGATTAGATTCAGCTGATCAAGTCAGCTTTGAATCCAGTCGTCTTTGTTCAAACCCGCATCCTTCATAATCCTGAGAGAGGATATCTGGACCTCGATGGGTAGGACTGCCTCCATGCCATACACCAAAGAGTAGGGTGTTTCCCCTGTCGACGTCCGTGCTGAGGTACGGTACCCATGAAGAGCAAATGGTAACATCTCGTGCCAGTATTTGTATGTCACCGTCATCTTCTGCACAATCTTTTTGATGTTCTTGTTAGCCGCTTCAACAACCCCATTCATCTTCGGACGGTAGGGAGAAGAGTTATAATGCTGTATCTTGAACTATTTACAGAGCTCGGTGATCATTGTGTTATTGAGATTTATGCCATTATCGGTAATAATCCTCTCTGGTACACCATATCGACAAATCAGATTGTGTCGAATAAATCGTGCCACGACGTTCTTGGTTACTGTAGCAAAGGAAGCTACCTTAACCCACTTTGTAAAGTAATCAATGGCTACCAAAATGAATTGATTCCCGTTAGACGCAGTAGGTCTGATCTCGCCGATCATGTCGGCGCCCCACATTGCAAAGGGCCAAGGAGATGTTAAAACATTCAGGGGAACTGGAGGTACATGCACCTTATCAGCATAGACTTGGCACTTATGACAGGTTTGAGAGTGCCGATAACAATCGGCTTCCATAGTGGACCAGTAATATTCTGCCCGTAGGATTTTCTTATCCATGGTGTGTCCACTGGAATGAGTTCCGAAAGTACCTTCATGTAAATCCGTCTTGATCCTTTCCGCCTCGCTTTTGTCTACACACCGCAATAAGGTTGAATCATGGTTACGCTTATAGAGAATCCCATTGCTGATGAAGAACTTCGCAGCGAACCTTCTCAGAAACTTCTTATCATTAACAGATGCCCCCTCGGGGTATTCTTGAGCCTCAAGATACCTCTTTACCTCGTGAAACTAGGGTTTATCTACTGCCTCTTCAGTCTCAATGTCGCAGCAATATGCGGGTTCATCTAATCTCTCAATGGTAATCTGGGGAGCCTCATTGTCCCACCTGACTTTGAACATAGAAGACATGGTAGCCAGCGTGTCCGCCAACTGGTTCTCGTCCCGTGGGAAGTGTTCAAAGGTTATCTCCTCAAAGTGTGGGAACAATGTCAGTACATACCCTTTGTAAGGAATAAGATTCGGGTGCTTCGTATCCCACTCGCCTTTGATCTGACTTATCACCATAGTGGAATCTCTGAATACACTCAAGAACTTAATCCTCAGGTCAATACAGCTCGAAGACCCATGATACATGCTTCATACTCTGCCATATTGTTGGTGTAGTTAAAACATAATCGAGTAGTGAACAGAGTATGACAGCCTTCAGGAGATATAATTACAGCACCAATGCCGTTACCCAGTGCGTTTGAGGCTCCATTAAAATACATAGACCATCGGGATCCCTCCTCGGGTCCTTCATCCCGTCCAGGTTTTTCGCAGTCGGTTACCAATATGATATTCTCATCTGGGAACTCGAAATTCATGGACTGGTAGTCATCCACGGCCTGATGCGCCAAATGATCCACCGATACACTCCCCTTGATTGCTTCTTTGGTTTGTATTGGATGTCGTACTCGGTTAGGTTCATCTGCCATCTTGCTATCCTTCCGGAGAGAGCGGGCTTCTCGAAAATATACTTGATCGGATCCATCTTTGATATCAACAAGGTAGTGTGAGTCAGCATATACTGTCTTAGTTGGCGAGCATCCCATGCCAAAGCGCAGCAAGTTTTCTCGAGCAATGTGTATCGGGTCTCACACTCGGTAAACTTTTTGCTAAGGTAATAAATGGCGTGCTCTTTTTGACCAGACTCGTCATGCTGCCCCACCACACACTACATTGAATTGTCTAGCACTGTCAAGTATAATATCAAAGGTCTTCCTTCAACTGGAGGTATCAAAATTGGTGGTTCTTAAAGGTATTCCTTGATTCATTCGAAAGCGGTCTGGCATTTATCATTCCACTTTACCACTTGATCTTTCTTCAGCAGCTTGAAGATTGGCTCACAAGTAGCAGTCAAATGTGAAATGAACCTGGCGATGTAATTCAGACGTCCCAAGAAACCTCTAACTTCTTTCTCTGTGCGGGGAGCTGGCATCTCCTGTATGGCTTTTACCTTTGCAGGGTCTACCTGAATACCTTTGTCACTGATAACAAAACCCAGAAGCTTACCAGACCTTACCCCAAAGGTACACTTGTTTGGATTCAACCTCAGCTTGTACGTCTTTGACCTGTCAAACAGTTTCTGGAGACGATCAAGGTGCTCTTCCTTAGTCTGGGACCTGGCTATCATGTCATCAACATAAACCTCGATCTCATGGTGAATCATATCATGGAACAAAGTGACCATATCGTGCTGATAAGTTGCCCCAGCATTCTTCAACCCAAAAGGCATTACCTTGTAACAAAAGGTGCCCCACTGTGTAACTAAGGTTGTCTTCTCCATGTTCTCAGGAGCCATCTTGATCTGGTTGTAGCCAGAGAAACCATCCATGAAGGAGAAGATCTTGTGTTGCGCGGTGTTGTCGACTAGAACATCAATGTGAGGAAGCAGGAAGTCATCCTTGGGGCTTGCCCTGTTCAGATCTCTGTAGTCCACACACACCCGTACCTTACCATCCTTCTTAGGTACCGAAACGACGTTGGCAACCCACTGTGGATAAGAAGTGACAGCTAAGAATCCTGCATCGAACTAATTCATGACCTTTGCTTTGATTTTCTCTAACATTTTGGGGCGCATACGGCGGACCTTCTGCTTTACCGGAGGGCAGCCTTCTTTAGCCGGCAAGCGATGATCCACAATATCAGTGTCCAAACCAAGCATGTCTTTATAGGACCAGGCGAAGATCTCAACATAGTCGCGTAGCATCTGTATTAACCGTTGTTTGACACTAGGCTCCAGATTCACACCTATCTTAACTTCTTTTCTGTCTTCCTCTATACCCAAATTTACTGACTCAACTGGCTCTTCATGAGGCTGTATGTCCCTTTCTTCCCACAGTAACAGTCTAGCAAGCTCTCCAGGCACCTCACAATCATCCTCACCTTCGTCCTCGGCTTGGTTGATTGGATCTTAACTGGCAGTAGAAGAGTCGTTATCAATGGGATCCAGAGTGGATATGGATCTGTAGTATGATACGTGAGTGTGTGTAAGAAAATAGTTGTTTTGATAAAGTGGGAAACAGAAAAGAAAATACAAGAAGCACAAAATTTGTAATGCAAGAAACATCCAATGCTTTATTAATGATATATGAAATGACAAATAATAAGCCCTCACAAGAAAAGCCAAGGTTCCTCGGGAAAGGCACCGGGACGTAAAGTTTCAAACTGTTTATTACAAATCTTAAAACAAAAGTCAATTATTGCAGAATAAAAGAAACATGTATGAAGTCCTTCGCTGTCTAGTTATTTAGTCCACCGTTGGTTGTTGGGTAGATCCAGCTGTCGATGTCTGAATCCTCTTCACTGTCCTCAATTGCATTAACTCCCCGATTGCTGATGTGTAGAGGAGGTCTTCCAATCCATGCATGCCTAACATCCCTTTGAGCCCCTGTAGTAAATCCCAAACCAAATTTGTCAGTTTTCTGAGTGAAATCATGGAGCTGACCCCAATTGGTACACCCACCTTCTTCAACTACAGCCCTGGCGTCTTTGAGAGAAGCCATCTTCAACGGAGGTTTTCCGGTAGTGACTTCAGTTGATGCCAAAGTTTGAGGGACCTCTTTGAAGTTCTGACAAGGGGTTTCTATGAATTCCCCGTCCATCTCTATGTAGCGGAAGGAATTGAGATGAATCACCATATACTCTTCTTCACCTCGCACTGTGACAATCTTCCCCCTTTACCGGATATTTCAGCATTTGATGGAGTGTGGAAGTAACTTCCCCAGCCTTGTGAATCCAAGGAAGACCCAACAAGCAAGAATACGATGGCCTGATATTCATTACGTAGAAGGTGGACCCAAAAGTCTGGGAACCCACTTTAACAGGGATGTCCACCTCCCCATGCACCATTCTTTTTGATCCATCAAAAGCCCTTACCACAATGTTACTCGACTTTAAAGTCAAACCTTCACAATCCAAACGATATAACGCTTTCTTTGGCAGAACATTCAATGAAGACCCGGTATCTACCAGCACGTGGGCCATAGTGGTGCCCTTGCACTCGATCAAGACATGCAAAGCATCATTATGATTCTTCCCTTTAGGTGTCAGATCCGCATCTGAAAAGCCTAGCCCATTGTCAGCAGTTAGGCTGGCCATGCAATCTTTGAACTGATCGGCTGAAGTTTCCTGCGACACATGCCCAGTATTGATAAATGAAATCAAAGCCTTCGCATGGGCTTCAGAACATAATAGCAGAGACAACATGGAGATATTTGACGGGGTCTGCCCCAGCTGCTCGACTACATTGTAGTCGCTTTTCTTGATAATTTTCAGTATTTCCTCTATCTCTTGTTTAGAGGCTTCCACAACGATTTTCTTAGGTGCTTCCGTCCAGGCAGGCTCACCTATAATTTCTTTGCCCCGAATCCCAGATGGATTAGCAGCAGGGGTGATAACTGGAGTAAGAATAGGAATAGTAGCAGGTGTAATAACTGGAGTAGGAACAAGAGAAATGTCAGGAGTGCTGGTTGGAGCAGCAATTAGAATAACAATAGGATTGATGATAGTCTTCGGGGAAATCTCGGGAGAGAAGACCCTTCCACTTCAAGTAACCTTACTAGTCCCGACAATATTACTGATATCAGTATCAGCTTCTTCATTCCTCAGATCTTGCTTAACACCATGATAGTACACATCAGCACCATAATGCCATGGGACAGCCTTGTCTGAGGTGTACGAGATGGGACAAGGAACAATGATTATTAGTGGATCAATTCTTGGAACATGTGTAATCCTAACAGGTTTTCTCGAGGAAACCTTGGAAGGATTGGAGAAAATGATTATAATGGCAACGTCTTCAATGGGAATAGCAGGGACCATAGTCTTCTCGAACAAAATCTCTTTATTATCCATCAGGCGCTAAACACCTGACTTCAACAAGCGGAAACCAGTAGGTATAATCGAACACATGTGGCAACCTTCACCACAACCCAGAAATAAACCGACCAACAACAAATTCTTCTTAACAGTCATAAGAGGAGTAGAAATTTCTTCAACAGAGGTCACAAACAAATTGGTATCAACAGCATTAACTCCACGACCATGTTTGGGTGTGGGAGCAGTTATAACATTCTGCTTTTCTGGAGCATATAACTCTATCTCCTTGGCTTCGAGCAAGTCTTGTACTGTGTTTCTCAGAGCCCATCAATCATTTGTATCATGGCCAAGACTCTATGAATGGTAGGCGCACCGCACGTTGGGATTGTATCTGGGAGAAGTAGTGTTTGGATTCTTGGGAGCCTCTCTCAAGGTTACCAAGTTGGATTTTAACAGATGAGGCAGAACTTCAGCCAAAGTCATGTTGATATGGGTAAACTGCCATTGTGGTCTTTCCACCCTTTGTTGATTGTTGCATTGTGGAGAAACTGCGGGTCTTGGTATCACTACAGCATTTACCATTTGACTCAGATCTACTTTGGCCCCTCGGGCTATAGACTGCACTGGCTCCTTCTTACCAGTGAAAGGCTTCTTTACCGAACCCGAAGAGGCATCCTTCTGTATCTTACCACTTCGAATTCCAGCTTCTACTCTTTCTCCAGTTAAAATCAGCTCGGTGAAACCAGATGACGAGATGCCGATCAAGTGATTGAAAAACGGACCAGATAGCGTCCCCATAAACATATCAACTAACTCCCTATCAAACAAAGGGGGTTGGACTCCTCTAGCCAAGTCTCTCCACTTTTGAGCATAGTCCTTAAAACCTTCACTTGCACCCATTGACATACCCTGGAGCTTAGTATGAGTGGGAGCAAGGTCGACATTGTACTGATACTGCTTGTAGAAAGCAGTAACAAGATCTTCCCAGTTTCGGACACTAGCTCCCTCCAACTGATAGAACCATTCAAGTTGATTCGCTGACAGACTATCTTGAAAGAAGTGCACCCACAGATTTTTATCAGCTGTGTGGGGCTGGATCTTCCTGAAGTATGAGCGGAGATGGAGTTTTGGGTAAGACACCCCATCATACTTGGCAAAAACCGGAGCTTTGAACTTATGAGGGATGACCAGTCCCAATTCTCCGAAATCCAAACCAAGTATTTTCTGAATTTCCATAGCGCTCAAGCGGTCCTCTAACTGCTTGTACCTATCCTCAGCAGGAGGATATTGCTCGTCATCGTAATCAGTATCGTTGTTAGAAACTGTAGGACTAGGGTCCTTTTCCCTTTCTTGGTTCTCCCCGTCCTTGGATGAAGAGGTCAGATCAGTTTAATGCTTCAACCTTTCTCCGAACCTTCTACCCATGTTCAGAATACCAGTCTTCTTCTTCTCTTTCAGAACAAGGGTCTTCAGATCCTCTTGCCCCTTAGCCAGACTTATGAACATCTACTGGAACTGGGCGTTCTGTGCCTGAAGATCTTTGATGGCTTAATCAGAAGACATTTCTGCTGAAATAAATAGTGAAGAAGATGAGAAACCGGTAGTGGTAACTGTAATGATGTGTATGATAATGGGATGCGCATGTAATGATTTCAAAGACTTTGGGAAATTTAAATTTGCAAACCAAAAATAAACAAAACTTTATTAGCTTAACTTTGAAAGGTTCAACAATGCCTTTAAGGCGTTACAAAGAAGTAAATAAAACAAATCTAAAACTAGAAAAATCCAAAATCAAAAGTCCCATGGACGCTTCCTCTTTGTGCTGATATAGTCATTGATCACTCTTTCCTCCTCGAGCTTCCTGGTGAGCTTTAGAACCTTCCTTTCTTGCTCATGGAACTGCTTCCGGTAAGTATCCCGCTCATTCTTCAGCTGAATCCAAGACCTTTGTAATTCCCCAGGATCAGTGGGCATGTAAGGGTAGAGAATTGTGTAAGGAATACATTCTTCATTAGTGAGCTCCACAATCACTGGTAATACGCCCGCATAAGGCATCATAAGCTTCTGGGAACGAGCTCGGACCCATTAGAGGTAAGGCTGCATAGGAAGGGAAGTCTTTGGTCCCAACTCTTCGGGGTCAGATCTGTTTACCATGCCCAAGCTCGTGTGAACCTTCGGCGATGCTCCTTAACGTCCTCTTTATAGTCGAATACAATGTCCTCGAGAAGTAACTCATGGGGACCATCTCTTCGAGCACGGCCAAATTGTCGCAAGGCTAGACAAGGATTGTAAGTTATACCCCCTCTGATACCAAGTAATGAGACATTAGGGTATCCCCCACAACGATCAATAATAGCAGTGTCTTCCATAGCCCGGGAACACCAAAGAATATCCGTATGAGCAAGTGACATTATTCTGTAGGACCAACCCAAACCTTCTTCGTTCTTCAGCACAAACTTAGGGAGGTGAGAAATAAACCACCTCGACAGCAATGACATGCAACACATAAGAGTCCCTCTTCTCCTCATATTACGGGTGTGGAGGGCATGCAAGATATCTCCAATCAAGGTAGGCACAGGGTTGCGAGAAAGGAAAATCTTGACAGCATTCACATCTACAAAGGAGTCCGGATTAGGGAAGAGAACCAAAACATAGATAAGAAGAGCCAAGATATCTTCAAAAGCCTGAAAATCCAAATCATCCCAAAATAGCTGAGCCTGGTCTATCAGAAATTTGGCTAGAAAACCTTCGACCCCGCTTCGAGTTTCCCAATTGGATACCATATCAGCCCATTTCAAATGCAGAGCCGAGGCAATATCTTCTGGTCTAGGAACTTCTTCCATACCTGTGAAGGGTACATGTTCAAGGATGGATATGCCAAATAGGTGAGAGAACTCTTCCAAGGTGGGTACTAGCTAGTAATCTGGAAAGGTGAAGCAATAATGCACAGGATCAAAGAACTGAAATAGTACGCTCATCATCTGCTCATTAAGATTTGAAGTAACCAGGTTGAGAAGTTGACCGTGTCTCTTAATGAACATAGAAGTCTCAGAAACTCTTGAGGCTAGCTCTTTAAGTTAGGCAGGTATTTGCACAAATTTGACTCGGATGGCATTTCTACGCACGGAAGCCATGATCTGCAAATCATAACAAAGATAAATTCCCTTGGTCTTTGAAATGGTTAGTGTAATGAAGCATGAATGCCATGTTATGATGCATGATGTCATGATAAACCACAAGTATAGCAAACAACAGGTATTGCAGACACAGTCAAATCACACAAAAACCTTAGGTTTAAGGCTTGCATGAGGTCAAAGGTAGTACCCTCTTGAAGTTAAGTTGGTTTCAACCTGTCATAGAAAAAAGTAACCGGGTTCTAGAGGATCTCAATATCATTGACCATCCCCCATCGATCATGGTTTCAGCTCACGCAATCTTTTCTTGCGGCCGAAACTATTCCTAGAGTATGGTCTCAATGAGTGTAGCATCGTGCATCAACCAGTTCTCAGCTTTACACCGAGGCCGACTATCTCACTACTTTCTAATGGCCAAGTTGGGCGATTAAAGGTTCTAAGGTCAGTTGATGCTTAACGACACCACGCAGCGGCCCCGTATTCTCCTCGTTTCTCCACAAGGGATACCAGTACCAACCAATGTGCCACACCAACGTAGCTACTGCTTCAACCGTACCGGTCTACGCTGTACAGTTCCCTCACAGTCTATGGCTACTTACCTAAAAGGTATCCCCAGATCCGGGGTAGGATCTACAGTAACCCCAAACAAAAACCCTTAAAAGTAAAGCAAACAAAGCAATAAAGAGAAGCAATTATGATGAACTAGATCCTAAGGTATACCCACTTATTAATGTCCCCAACAGAGTCGCCAGTTCTGTGATATGGTGGTAGAACTGACTGTTTAATACTGGTTTACGTTTTGCGTTTTGTGTTTGCAAAATGTCGCGGTAAGCAAGAGTCACCATCGACTTTTATTTCATCCAATCGGAAAGGAAAAAAGTACAGAAAAAATCCTTTTTCGAGATATTCTGAGTATGGGGGGTAGATTATAGAAAGGGAAGGTGTTAACACCCTTTCTATCCATGGTTTTCCATGGGATCTTAGGTACTTGCTCATCTTTTTTTAAAAATTGCTTGTGTATGTGCTTTGTTTTGAAAATGTTTTACTTTGTGATAACCCTTGTATCAGTCCTCAAAGGTGTGACGAAGTTATTTTGAAAATTTGTTTGAAAAGTGTAAGTGTGAAAAGTTTTGACTTGAGAAAGTACCTAGTAGCATCTACTTACTCAAAAAGAGATTGTTTCTATTCTTGTTTCCTTTAGACAACGCTATCCTACTATTGAAAGATAGGTAGCACCGTCGTTGGAGTTTGCAAGGGTCAATTCGAAAGGGACGTACAATCACTAAAGCAATGTTAGGATACCTTAGTAATAACCCTAGAGTCTTAAGATCTTTCTGAGGCAACATTTCTGAGGAAATATTTCCGAGGCAACATTTGATCTTTTTAGACAGGAGGGAAACCACTAAGACACCCTATACTTAATGATCGTTTACCTAAGGCAACCGAAGTGAGATTATACCCTAAGAGTGATATGTGCGAGTGATTTATCTTTTCACATTAGGGTTTTCTAACTGTATTAAATTTGTCATGCATTCTTGTCATACAATCCTATTAGCATATATCTAAACAGTCAAATATTTGCGGGAATTAAAATGCGAGAACGTAAATCTACGCTATTACAAGGCTTCGGGGAGGGGGATTAATTACATAGCCAAAAACCCGGGGAAAAGCGATAAGTAAAAGTCCTAGATTAAACTATTACAAACCATGAACAGTTACAAAAATATTGGCAAAAATAAAATAACACGCACGCGATGAATCAACTACGAAACAACTAGGGTTTTGACCCCTGCCTAAACCTAATTGCGATTGATAAAAAAGTTTTTGTCATGTTTTGTTATTTAAGAAAATAAAGAAATCATTAAATTAAAAAGAAAATCCTAATTCTAATTAATTTTAATTTAAGAAAAAAAGATTAATTATTTTAAAAACCTATTTTTTGTGTTTTTATTTATTTGAGAAAAAGAGAAAATAAAATTAAATCAAGAGTTTAACCTAATTTCTATTTGATTTTATTTGCGAAAATAAATTACAATTTCTGTAAGTTAAACTAAATTAAATTAATTTTGATAATAATAATAAAAAAAATAATCCTAAATTTTTTATGAATTATTGATTTTATGGGTTTTTATGAAAAAAGATTAATTTGTGAATTAAGAGTAAATAAAATAAATATTAAAAGAAACAAATAGAATAAAAGAAATAAGAAAAGAATGATGGGCCTGTTCTTAGCAATTATGGGGTGTATTGCTAAAATTCTGAGCCCAAATGATCCAGGCCCATTTGACTTTGCTGGATCTGGTGTCCATGTTGACCTGGGGCGCCTGGTAGTCCTTCAGTGGAGAAGCTTTAGATCTGGGCTAGAGACGTGTTTGATGGCCAGATGTTGAGGGCATATGGTGGACATCCTGACAAGCAGTGCACCTGATCACATGAAACAAAATAATGCAAAGAAATGTTGGGACCTAGGGATCGAACCCATGTCTTTAGGAATATTTCCCATACACGCTTGCCAACTGAGCTACTTGACTTGTTTGTACATATAACGAAAACAAACTATAATATATGAAAGATAATGGTTATTGGAAAAATGCGCTAAGATTTAAACCACCCAACGAGGGAGTGCCACACATCATCTTCTTCCTCCCAACCGTCGTTTTAGCCCAAGATATTTTTACCTAAGGACCCTGCGTTGTAGCTACAAACCTGTGAACCTCAAAAATTATCCACAAGCAAGATAAATGACCATGGCTGGTACCAATCAACTCGTCTCATCCTCACGAGTATCATGGTACCAGAATCAACGTCCAATTTAACCTGTATTACAAAGCCCTAAAACTAACCAAGAAACCCTAGCCATGGCAGTTTTACATACAGTCATCAAAAATGCAATTGAATAGAATAATTAGCTTGCAAACTCAATAAGGAACAAGAATATATAATCAAAACGTGCAAATGATGTATAAATCAATGAAAACGAAAACGAATTTTTTAGGCAAACCGTGACTTCTGTACCTTTGATTCCAGGCGTGAGAAAGTTTGCAATTGGTTGAAATCCCTTCTGGAGATGTCCATGAATCTGTTGGTATTTTGAGAATGGCTCGAATTGGCCTCTAGGATCAAAATTGGATCACCAATTTTTCTTGAAATTTTTTAGTTTTGCTCTTGCTCTGCACGACTGTTCAACCTCTTTTCTTGCCTTGGATTCCTTCTGTATATGTAGTGCAACACATTAGGTCAACAAAAACGAATTGAATCTTGCTCATTAAGAAGATTTGGTTTGGTCTTTCATGGCATATGATATCTTTCCAAATTTTCTTCAATCCAATATTTTTCAACCCAAATCAATCTTGCACGAATTGGTCATCCTGCTAGCTGTACATAGACTCAAAAGATGCACAAAAAATCCAAGATTTGATTTGATTTTATTATTTTACAATTTAATTTGATTTATTTTGATTTAAATGAATAAAAAATCAAAATAAATGATAAAAATAATAAAATAAAATGTTTAAAAGCTCAGGGGTCGTGGGTCCTATTAGAAACATGTTTCAAGCAAGAAAACATGGGACGCTTTGGAAAAAATGCAAATTTGATCAATGTTGACTTTTGGCAATTTTGCAAAAAAGGTCAACTTGGCCAATGCATAACTCTCTCAATTTTGACCCTAGAGAGGTGTTCTTGAACTTTTTAGAAATCTTAGGATGTCCTCTAAGAAACTCTTTTGGTCTCTTCTTAATTGAGTCTCCCATGTTCATGTATGAAGCTTTGACCCAAAAGGTGTTTTTGTTGACTTTTCAAAATGACCTATAATGTCAAAAATCATATCTTTTTGTGAGTTCATATTTTGAACTCGGGAGATGAATATGAATTGTATAGAATTGTATCCTCTTCAAAATGAGTTTTTAATGGGCCATTTCTGATAAAGTATGAGAAAGTTATGCTTGGTCAAAGTTGAGTTGACTTTTCCTGTAAAACCCTAATTTAGCAACTTTTGGGTTTTGATGAATTGTGAGAAATCCTTGATGAATAATGATAAACCATTGATCAAATGATGAATGTTACTTCAAAATGAGGATTTTGACCAAAAATCTTGAAGCTTGACTGTATGTGGGCCACAATTGACTTTTGACCTAGCATAGTCGATTTTCAGGCCTTTGAGCAATTGACTGAGCAAACTTCTTCTACAAGGCTTGAAACTTGACATGGATGATCTTGAGAACATATTAGGACATGGTGATCATTTGAGTCCTTTGTGGTTTGCATATCCTGATAAAAAATGAAACCTTAATTTGAGGTATGCTGCCTTAGGAGAGAGTTTGTCTAGTCAACTCTTGGACTTCCTTGAGCAATTTGGGGACCTCACTTGTCATGTATTGAGAAATATGAGAGGGAAAATTTTGGGGTACAACAACGATGTACCACGATATCAGCATCAAGTCTTGGCATGTCTTCATACGACCAGGCAAAGACCTCAACATACTCGTGCAGCAACTGAATCAGACGCTCTTTGACACTGGGTTTCAGATTGGCACCCACCTTGACTTCTCTTTTGTCTTCTTCGGTACCTAGGTTGATTGTATCCACTGGTTTCTTGTGGGGCTGAATGGTCCTCTCTTCTTGTTGTAGTAATCTGGCAAGTTCCCCTGGTACTTCACAATCTTCCTCACATTCGTCTTCAGCTTGGTATATTAGATTTTCAGAGTCATAGAAAGCTATAGCAGAACCGTTACCCATGGGATCCCGAATGGATGTAGACCTGCATTGTGAGTGTGAGTGTGTGTAAGAGTATAGCTATCTTTGAAAGAAATGAAAATGTAAAAATAAAAAACAATCAGCACAAAGTTTGTATGCAAAAACGTCCATGATTCATTGATGTCATACGAAAATGAGATAATAACACTTACAAATGGACCATTGTGCCTCGGGTAAGACACAAGGTTTTAAGAGTCTGAATTGTTTAAATATTACAGATCCAACAAAATGTAAAGATAAATTACTGTGGGATGAAAGTGATCGGGACAAAATCTCTAGCCTCCCAGTTGCTGAGCCCTCCACTGACAGTTGGGAAAATCCAATCCTCCAGGTTGTAGCTGTCTTCATCATCCTCTAAGGTGTTGACTTGGTGGTTGATGATCTTTAAGGGTGCTCCTCCGGCACGAGCTTTGTGTACAGCCTTCTGGGCACCTGAAGTGAAACCCAGACCGAATTTGTCAGATTTGTATGGGATAGCTGGGAGTCGGCCACAAATAGTGCACCCACCTTCTTCTATCACTGCCTTGGCATCCTTCAAAGATGACATCTTGAGCGGAGGCCTTGAAATCTTTGGAACTTGAGACACAACCTTGGTTACTGCCACATCTTGCGGGACTTCTTCAAAGTGCTAGAAAGGAGTTTCAATAAATTCACCATCTAATTCCACATATCTGAAGGAATTTAGATGGCTGACCATGTACTCTTCTTCTCCGTGAACGGTGATGATCTTCCCTAGAATTGGATATTTCAGCATTTGATGCAATGTAGAAGTAACAACGCTAGCATTGTGAATCCACGGTCGGCCTAGAAAGCAGGAATATGAAGGGCGAATGTCCATTACATAAAAAGTTGAGTCAAATGTTTAGGTCCCAACCTTTATAGGGATGTCCAATTCCCCATGCACCATCCTTTTTGAGTCGTCAAAGGCCCTCACTACTATGTTTCTTGGTTTCAATGTCAATCCTTCGCAGTCAAGCCTATCAAGAGCTTTTTTAGGCAACACATTCAGAGACGAACCGGTGTCAACCAACACATGAGCCAGAGTTGTGCCCCTACATTCTACGGAGACATGCAATGCCTCATTATGCTTCCTCCCCCTTGGCGTTAAATCAGCATCCAAAAAACCTAAGCCATTATCTACAGTCAAGCTGGCTACACAGTCTTGGAACTGATCGGCAGATGTTTCTTAGGGTACATGGGAAGTTTTCAGGAACTTTACCAAGGCTTTTGCATGAGCCTCAGAACATAGTAATAAAGCCAGTATGAAATTTTTTGATGGAGTTTGCCCAGTTGCTCGACTACGTTGTAGTCGCTTCTTTTTATGATCTTTAAAATCTCCTCCATCTCTTTCCGGAAGGTCTCAGGGATAGCTACTAATTGTGTATTCATCCTGACAGACTCAACCAGAACACCTTTTCCTCGAGTCTCGGTTAACTCGCCAGCAGGAATGTCAGTAGGGGTGATAACAGGGATTGTAACAGCTTTGTCAACAAGAGTATTAGTAGAGATGATTGTAGGACTGGGAATAAACTTTGGAGGAGAAACAACGACAAGGATGATTATGGGTCCAGAAACTACTTTTGGGGGAGCAATTTCTGGAGAGAATATCCTTCTGCTTCGGGTAATCATGCTAGTCCCTACAATATTACTGATATCAGAGTCAACCTTCTCAGAACTTGAATCTTCAGCAGCTGGCCAATCTTGCTTGATATCGTGGTAGTAGATATCCCATCCATAATTCCATGGTACGATTTTGTCTGACAAATATGGGATTGGTCCAAGCATTGTAATTATCAACGAAGCTACCTTAGGAACTGATGTAATTCTAACGAGTCTTTTGGTGGAGACCCTGGAAGAATTTTAGGAAATGGTTATGATGGAAACATCATTATAAGAAACAATTGGAATTGAAGCCTTCTCGAAAATTTTTTCCTTGTTATCTATTAGGCATTGAACGTATGCTTTCAACAAGGGACAGTTGGTTGGTGAGGATAAGCAGAAGTGACAACTTTCATCATAGTCTGGGAAAACACCGGCATTCAACAAGTTCTTTTTGATAGTCAGGAGTGGGGTCATAAGTTCATCAACTGAAGCAACAAACATATCTTCCTCAATGGCGTTGGTATTATGGCCGTGTTTGGGTATAGGGGCAGAAATGACATTGGGCTTCTCTGGCGCATCGAATTCAATCTCTTTGGCTTCAAGGAGGTCTTATACTTTGTTCTTTAGAGCCCAACAGTTGTTAGTGTCATGTCCGGGACTCTCAGAGTGGTATGCACAGCGGGCATTAGGATGATAGTGAAGAGAGGTTGTGTTAGGGTTCTTTGGAGCTTCTTTCAAAGTCACTAGGTTGGACCTTAATAAATGTGGTAATACTTGAGATAGGGTCATGTTAATTCTGGTGAATTGTCTGACTGGTCTTTCCATTCTTGGCTGGTTGCTTCTTTGCTGATCAGGCGCAGGTTTAGGAATCATGACAGCCCCCACCATTGGATGGCGTTCAGCCCTATCTTGATTTCTCTCAGGATACACAACAACCACTTATTTATTTCCGATGAATGGTTTCCTTACAAAAGCAGAGGATGCATATTTTTGAATCTTTCCATTCTTTATCCCGACTTCCACCCTTTCTCCGGTCAATATCAACTTAGTAAAGCATGCCGATGAACTCCCAATTAAGTGATTGAAGAAAGGTCCGGACAAGGTGCCCAAAAACATATCAACTAATTTTCTTTCAAATAGGGGAGGCTGGACTCTTCCTGCCAAGTCCCTCCATTTTTGCGCGTAGTCTTTAAAGCCTTCACTTGAAGCCATGGCCATACTCTGGAGTTGAGTATGGGTGGGCACAAGATCAGCATTATATTGGTATTGTTTATAAAAGGCAGCAGCAAGATCTTCCCAGTTATGAACGTTGGCTCTTTCTAACTGATAAAAGCAATCAAGTTGAGTTCCAGACAGACTGTCTTGGAAGAAATGTACCCATAAATCCTTGTCAGCAGTATGAGTCTGGATTTTCCTCACATAGGACCGAAGATGCATTTTGGTACATGAAACTCCGTCATATTTGGCAAACACAGGTGCTTTGAATTTGGGAGGAATGACAATCCCTGATACTAATCCCAATTCCGCAAAGTCCAATCCATGCACTTTTTAGATTTCCATTGTGCTTAACCGCTCTGCTGAATGCTTATACTTGTCATCGGCTGGAGGTTATTGTTCTTCAGAATAGTTTTCTTCTTCCTCTTCCTCTTCTGAATCAGACTGAACAATTGTTACCTTGCCTTTCACGTCTTGATTGTCTTTCTCATCAAATGTCGTTGCAAAGTTTAAGGCCCTTCTTCTTTTCCCTTTTCCCATGTTCAGAACTCTGGTTATTTTCTTTGTTTTCTTTTTCTTCTCCTCAACCAGCAAGGTCTTCAACTCTTCTTGTCCTTTGGCTAGAGTTAAGAACATCGGTTGAAACTGGGCATTTTGAACTTGGAGGTCCTTCACCGTTTGCTTGAGATCCATCTTACTGAAATAAACAGTAGAAAGATGAGGAGACTTGTTGCAAGAAACCTGCTTATGTTATGATGAATGGTAAATGCATATTCAATGATTTCAAGGATTTTAAAGATTCAAATTTGTTTTATAAAAAAAAGGAAACACACATTATATTAATAAATTAAAGCTTCAGTACAACAATGCCTCTTTGGGAAAAATAATACAAAAACACTAAGATAAAAAGGTAGTACGCATCCTCTTTGGTGCAATGTAGGCATTCAAGTTCCTCTACTCATGAAGTTTCTTAGTGAGTTCCAAAACCTTCTTCTCACTTGCGTAGAATTGGGCTTCGAAAGTATCTCTCTCCCCCTTGAGTTGTATCCAATCTCTTTATAGGTCTTCAAGAGAGGTGGGCATGTCAGTATGTAGGATAGTGTATGGAACATCTCCTTCCATGACAAGCTCAATGATTACCGGGAGAATGGAGGGATAAGGCATCATAAGATTCTGAGCACGAGTTTGTACCCATTTGAGGTAAGGCTCAAGAGGGATGGAATTCTTATGCCCCAATGTCTTGCTATCTACCTTGTTCATCATACTCCAAGATCGGATAAATATCTGGCAAAGACCTTGATCATCATTCTCGTAGTCAAATACCAAACCTTGAATGAGCATCTCATGAGGCCCATCCCTTTGGGCGTAACCAAATTGTCTTAAGACTAAGCAGGGGTTGTAGGTGATACCTCCCCTAATGCCAAGTAAAGGGACATTAGGGAATTCTCCACAATGTTCGACAATAGCAAGATTCTCTATAGATCGGGAACACCAATGGATGTATGAATGTTTGAATGTCATCAACCTTTGTGACCACCTTGAACCTTACTCATTCTTCAATACAGATTGGGGAAGACGCGAAATAAATCATCTTGCCAAGAGAGGAGTGCAACACATAAGGACACCTCTTTTCTTCATAGTGCGAGTGTGAAAAGAATGTAGAATGTCCCCTAGCAAAGTAGGCACCGAGTTACGTGACATGAAGATCTTGACGGCGTTCACATCTATGAGTTTGTCAGGATTTGGAAACAAAACCATCCCATAGATGAGGAGAGCCACAATTTCCTCAAAGGCTTGCAAATCCAAGGAGTTCCAACAGTTTCAGGCTTTCTCAAACAAGAACTTTGCTAGGAAATCTTTGACACCACTCCTTGTTTCCCAATTGGTTGTGACATCAAATGACTGCAAGCGTAGAGCTTGAGCAATCTCTTATGGACTTGGGTCTCTTTCTATACTGTTTAAAGGTAGTTGGTTGAGAATTGGAATCCTCAAGAGTTGGGAGAATTCTTCCAAAGTAGGCACAAGTTGATAATCAGGAAATGTGAAGCAATGGTGTAAAGGATCAAAGAACTGAAAGAGCACCTTCATCATATCCTCATCTATTTTGGAGGTGATCAAGTTGAGTAGGCGACCATGTCTCTCGGTGAAAGGAGAATTTTCAGGAATCCTTGAAGCTAGCTCCTTAAGTTGTGGAGGGATCCTTATAAGATTGACTTGAATGGTTTTCCTGCGAAGAGAATCCATATCCTACAAAACAGAACAAAGGGAAATCCCAAGATCCTTGAAATGGTTAGTGAATAAATATGATGTTATGATGTTCATGATGTTATGTACAAGTATGTATACACAAACAAAGCAAACAAGTCCTTAGGTTTGGGCTTACATGGGGTCTCATAGGTAAGTACCCTCTTGAAGTTTAGTTGGCTTAAACCTGTCCTAGTAATAGTAACTGGGTTCTAAGAAGCTCAATATCACTGGTTTGTTTCCTTGGTCATTGTTTCAGCACAAGCCTCTTTAAAGGCGACCGAAATATCCCAAGAAACCAAACCTCAATGAGTGTAGTATCGAGTATCTACCAACTTCGGAGTGCACCAAAACCGGTCATCTCACTACATCCTAAAGGCCAAGTTGGTCAAGTAAAGGTTCTAAAAGTTCATTAGTGCTTCATGACATCACTCAGCGGCCCCGTATTCTCTTTGATTAACTCAAAGGCTACCGGTACCCACAAATATGTCGCACTAACATAGTTATTGCTTAGACCAT
This sequence comes from Vicia faba, assembly GCA_948472305.1. Taxonomy (NCBI): domain Eukaryota; kingdom Viridiplantae; phylum Streptophyta; class Magnoliopsida; order Fabales; family Fabaceae; genus Vicia; species Vicia faba. Next base: position 262,548,403 of record OX451740.1, read on the forward strand.
GTTGGTATACCCCACACAGTTTCCATAACGTATTGCTACTTACCTATAATGTATCCCAAATCCGGGTAGAGGACTCAAACCCAAACAAAGAACCATAATGTAAAGCATACAAGTCAAACAATGAAAGCAAGTAAATATGATATAACCCTAAGGTAACCCCACTTTTAGAATAGTCCCCAGCAGAGTCGCCAGTTCTGTAACTCGGTGGGAGAACTGACTTGGATCGTTTGCGTTTGATCGCAAATGTGCAGATAGCAAGAGTCACCATCGACTTTTCTTTTATCCAATAAGGAAAGGCTGAAAAGAACAGGAAAGACCTTTAGAGATGTTTTCTTTAGTTCGGGGGGTAGATTATGAAAAGGGAAGGTATTAACATCATTTCCATCCATGGTTTTCCATGGGCTCTTAGTTTCTTTCTTGATCACTTGCTTTGTTCCAAAATATGCTTTGTGTCGTGGGTTTGAAAGTATTTTAAAAATGTCTTTGTAATGGTTCTCGTTTCTATAAGAACGCGTACAAAGTGTTGTTTCAAAAATAGTTCAAGGAGGTGTTTGTGGAATGTGTTTTTTGAAAGTGGTCTTAAAAAGATGTTTTTGTAATGGTTCTCTTCTCTATAAGAACGTACGCAAAAAGCTTTTGTCTTTTTGAGAAAAAAAAGGTTTTAATGTGAAAGTGTTGGTGTAAAATGTTTGGTTGTGAGCAAGCGAGCAACTAGGAGTGAATCTACCTACTCAAAAGTTCTTAAGTGTTATTTTCCTCCTCCTTTAGATGTTTCTATCTTGCCATTTATTTGGTAAGAGGCCCCATCGTCAGATGTGAAGGGACGGGTGTGGGACGTTTATATAGTCATAGAAGGCAACCCATGGAACATTTTAGCAATGTCATTTTAGGGACTAGATCGTTTACCGAAGGCAACATCGAGGGTCATCGAGGGACTACGATCTTTTATCGAGGGTCTTTTGCTAAAATGCTCATATTCGAGGGACATGACTAATTTCTGATAGGAAACAAGTGAGATTACCCTAAGGGTGTGTGTGTGCAAAGTGTGTTTGATTGCATGCATTTAGTCTTGATTAGGGTTATCTATTTGTTGATTTTATGTCTTGCCATACACGCCCTAATTACTAGAATTATATTTGAAAAGTGATAAATTGCGGAAATATAAAGTCTTACACTATTACAATATTTAGGGATGGGGGTACACATATACACATGGGGGGGGGGGGGTTATAAGAATTTGAATCCTATTTAACTATTACAACCATATTTAAATGTACCATGCAAGAAAGAAAAAAAGGATTTGTTTTGAAAAATGTTTTTTTGTCTTAATGAATAAATAAATAAATAAATAAATAAAATAAACTAAAAAAAAAAAAAATTTATATGTCTGTCTATTATATTATTAATAAGGGTGTTAATGTTAAAAGTGATAGAAAGGAAAATAACGAGAGAAAAGAATCAGCATGTTGCTGAAAGTAAAGCAATGAGGATCAGAAGTTCTGATGTCGGGTGCATTGTGGTTCAGCATGAAACATCAGAGGAAATGAGAAGTTCTGAGTTGATACACTCTGAGGTCCTGCAAGAAACGTTAGAGGGAAAAATATAGAAGTTCTAGGTTGCTACGTGCTGAAGTTCTGAATGTGAGAGTAGTGAGAAAATCTTAGAAGCTCAATATGTGTTAAAACAGTGAGAGGAACTCAAAAGTTCTGTATTGTGCTAAGACAATGAGTGAGCATCAGAAGTTCAATGCGTTAACAGCGTGTGAAAAGCAGAAGTTCTAAGTGTTAAAACAGTAAGTGGAAACATCAGAAGTTCTGTGTGCTTAACAGTATGTAGAATTCATAAATTCTTTATTGTGCTAAAAAAGTGAGTGAAAATCAGAAGTTCTATGCCACATTTCAATTCTTTCCTCATATTAATTAGCAAATCATCAATTTATTCAGTTCTTAACAAATAGAAAATCAGAAGGATTAAAGCGCAACAGTTTATAGAAGTTCTAATCCTAAATCTGAGCCTATCCCTAATCAAGAAGTTCTGATCCACAGTTTTTCTACTCATGCAATGATCTGGACAACATCAATACTATGTTATTTACATATTTTAATGATGTTCTGAATGAAAAGATGCCAAGTCAGGAAGACTTACCTTGAATCTGAAGCGTGTGCTTGGAACTTGAACTGCTGCCTTCAGACATTATGGAGTCAGCAAGAGCAACGGAAGAGAAAATGTTAAATTCTTTGATTCAAAGGGAAGAACAAAGGTTTGGTTTTTCTGTTTGGGAATTCTGGATTTTTACGAAGGTTTCCCAGTTTTCTTTTCTCTCTTTTGATGATTCTCTCTCTCCAAAAAACCAGCCTTGAAAGTGTGATGGAGCAACTTATTTATAGGTGAGTTTGTTGTGGTTTTGGGGGAAAAACAAATGGGATTTTTGACCTTTTTGGCATACTCTTCAATTTCTTTTTAAACATAGTTTTCGTATGCTAGTTTTGTGCAATTATGGGATTTGGGAAAATGCAGGCGCGAACTGGATTAGCTGTTGGTTATAGGACTGTGCTGTAGCAGTGCAGTAGGTTGTTTAAACGAGGTTTTGGGATTTGGTGATGTTCTGATCGCAGAAGACCAGAATGAGACTCGAAGAGTGATGTTCTGACCAAAGCGTTGAACATAGCCTTCATATGATAGAGTGATGCCTTGTTCTTGATGCAAGTATGGTGGTTAGCAACTTTTAGTCGTGCCTAAGCTGGATTTGTAAGCATGAATTAAGGAAAAGTACCCTCACAGGTAAAAGAAAAGCATGGGCCCAGCCTAACCTTGTACAAAAGTTTGTTTTTTCAAGGAAAACAATGGTACTTCTATCTCACACGTGGGGAAATCCTTTGGATAACAACTCAATAGTGGTTGTGAGCAATAAATGATGATGAGACTTATCAAACCAGAAATCAGGCCCCATGAGATTGTGCATCATAGCTTAATTTTGGGCCAGAAGTTCAGCATCTGCGCAACTTAGAATAAACATCCAACTTCTGATCCTTGAATCCCTTTGCTCCAGCATGCTCTGTAGGAATTCTCAGACTTTCCCAAAAGCTTGTAAAACACTTTGTAAATCCTCTTTGACTTGCTCTTGCAAATTCTGATTGGATCTATATGAAAACTTTCCTAGAAGTTCTAACCAAATCCAATTTTGGAAAGGTCCAAAATTTTGCTGAAAGCTTCAGTTTCATGGACGTGTCTTCAAGGATTTGTAGCTTGAAATCCCAGCATTTTTAGGAGAAGTTTTGTTTTGCAATGTTTGAGATCTCATTGAGATTCAAAACTCTTGTGTTAGAAGTTCTTTCAGAATTAGCTTGCCTCATGGTGATAATCTGATCAGAAGTTCTGAGCTTGTCATATTTCTTAAACACTTAGAAAAATTCTAAGTATTTAGAGCTTTTACTTTTCCAAAGTAATTTTGACTTTTGAATTTCTTGATGAAACAAACTTCATATTTCAACATGTCTCGATGAAATATGACTCTTGAAACTTGACTTTGATCAAAAAGTCAATGTTTGACTTTTCAGTATGCAAATGACCATTTTGCCCTTGTGAATAACTTTCTTGGAAAATTTGTAATTCAAAGCTTGAAATTGGATGGAAGTAAAACTGAGGATCCAAGATGATCCTTTGAGAAATGAGAGGGAAAAGTTTAGGGTACAACACATATCATCAACATATACCTCAATTTCCTTATACATCATATCATAGAATAGGGTTGTCATAGCCCTCTGGCATGTTGCACCATCGTTCTTCAAACCGAAGGGCATCACTTTGTAACAGAATGTTCCCCAGGGTGTGATAAACATTGTTTTTTCCATGTTCTCAGGAGCCATTCTAATTTGATTATACCCGGAAAATCCGTTTGTGAATGAGAATACTTTGAATTTTGCTGTACTGTCAACCAACATATCAATATGTGGCAATAGAAAGTCATCTTTTGGACTATCTTTCTTTAAATCTATTTAATCTACGCACATGCGAACTTTTTCGTCTTTCTTTGGTACTGGGATAATATTGGAAATCCACTGAGGGTACATTGATGTTACAAGAAAACCGACATTTATCTGCTTTAAAACTTCTTCTTTAATTTTCACTTCCATATCAGGGTGAGTTCTTTGCAATTTCTGGTTGATTGGCGGGCATTCTGGTTTTAGCGGCAAAAGATGTTCCACAATATCAGTATCCAAACCAAGCATGTTTTGGTATGACCAAGCAAAGATACTCACATGGTCTTTCAACATTTCAATCAACCTACTATTCACATCAGAATGAATCAATGCTCCAATCTTAACTTCTTTCAGATCTTTCTCTTAACCCAAATTAATTGTCTCCAACGGGTCTTTATTTAGCTGAATGGTACTTTCCTCGCGCTCAAGCAACCGTGAAACCTCTTCTGGGATTTCATCATATTCTTCTTCTTCGGCCACATACGCAGGATATTCAAAGTTGGGAGAGGGTGCAGGGTCATTGTATTCAATGTTTTTTTTAATTAATCTGCACATATGATTTATGATTGCTTTTAGAAACTGACACATATAGCAAGCGATTATGCATATTTAATTACAGTTTATTATTTATTCAAAAGGATTTTTTCTGATTACCATTTTCCAAGAAAAAAACAGAAAATAAAGACACAATTGGGGAATCATAGACAACTTTTATTAATGATTTTAAAGATCAAAACAACAGATATGCCCATACAATATCAATACTTTCACCTTGGGAAGAGTGAATTATTTTTGAAAATATTAACAAAAAACAAATTACTTTGAGATATGAATGAAAGAGGGAACATCAATTGTGACCCAGTTCTAGACACTGACTCCATGTGTCACGTAATTCGGCATCTCTTGCTCTGATGCACCTTCCAGAATAGCATTGATCCTAGGAACAATTGGATGAAGGTAACCTCCATTGTGAAAGATGTCTTGATATTTTCCCAAAGTAGGCTTCAACTTCATATTCTCACCTTTATTACTCTTCACAGAGAAACCCAAACTAGCTCTATTCTTATTCACATATGGATAAACAATCGTCCCCCACACCTTACTAGGGCCATTACACACTACCTGTTGAGGATCCTTAAACGAAGCTATAGAATTCTCATTTTCCCTTACATTATCAATGGATAAAGCTTGGAACTGAGTTCCAACAACAACATCATCCGCTTCCACAACACTAAAAGAGGATAAATGAGATATTAACAAAGCTTGTTCTTCATTTATGATGACCACATTTCCTTCACGAACAAACTTCAGCTTCAGCTGCAAAGTTGAAGTAACAGCCCCTGCCTCGTGGATTCATGTTCGTCCCCGTAACACCCTAAATTCTACTCGGTAGTTATAACGAAAAATCAGAGTATTTAAAAATTTCCAACACATTTGGGATGTCACAATTCAACATGTTGCAACACATAAACAGATATGTAACACTTTAGTTTTCGGAGGAACATATAACAACTTGCATCAGCTTTTAAAACAAAACCACTTCTTTTATTAATAACACAGTAGAATCATAATTACAAATTCAAGTAGCATCATATGTTTCATTCAACTAAAACAACTTGAGAGGCAACATATTATTTCATATAATTAAACTTAGGATTCAATAACTAAAACAATTTCAACATGTAAACAACTATTCGATCATTTCCCCCTGAGTGCTAGGTATCAGAGCGACCAACCGACTTTGAACTAACAAGGCTAAGAAAAACTTCATTCTTGATTACCTACACGTTACCAACAGAGGGCAATATTCAAATATTAAGGGGTGAGATTCTCAATCGTATAAGTGAGCGCATGATAAATCATATATTAGAATTCAGGAATATAAAATCACCACTTCACAACTTTCAAACATCTCTAATCTCAACAACGCATCAACACAACATATCAACTAATTCACAACCTTTAAATGATATCTGTCAAAATAAGTCAACAACATCAAGCTACAATAAATCTATCTTCACCGTAACTCAAGATGCAACACCGAATGCATCTCAATTATAATGCACGTGCATGTGGTACCATTGGAGCATAACTCCCAACTTCAAAATCTGCCAATAATTAGAGGCATCAACAAGGCATAAGCCTTCAACTTAATATTTTGCCAATCCAGGCCAATGTGGTACCAATCCAGGCTAACTTAATAATGCAAATGTATGTGACTTAATGAATGCAATAATCACATACAACAATGACAATATATTCGACAACATTGGCATAAGCCTGCAACTTAATCAACTTATCAATCACAACATATTCAACAAAAACAATGTATTCAACAACGCTGGTATAATCCTACAACTTAATCAACTTATCAATCACAACATATTCAACAACAACAATGTATTCAACAACGACTTATTCACAGCAACAACCAACAACACAATTCTTCCTGCACTTCGTATCATCACAAAATTATCCCAAAATCATAACCACAATTATTCAACTTTAGCAACAAGCCTATATCACTGTTATTACCAATTAATAGATGTAAATCTTTGTCATAACAATTAATGCATCTTCACAAAATATTCACAACATCATAGCATCAACGCACATCACAAAGGAAAACACAAACATGATAGTCCTTTCCAAAACACTCCCATAACTCTCTATGTATTAGTTCTTCATTATCCAATTATCCTCCTAATATTCACTTCTAATTAACTAACTGGCAATATATATTTTCTTCTGCTATTTAATCAATCCTCTAAAATAGTTACTGCAACTTTACTAATTATTTCCAAAGTTGTCTTATTTCTACATGCTGTTAAAATTATATTGTAACTACTAGATTAAGATTACTGACATGAGGGCTACTTCTATTAATATTTTTCTGCTATAACATACTATTGATAAGATACTACTGATAATAATGGTTCAATTTGTTCCCTAACTGCTCTTGTATTTAATAAACTTCATACTGATGTCATATAAAAATTATGCAGCATAGTGCCATAGAAAGACAAAATAGAGAAACAGAAAAACAAAAGCAAGTGCCCCTGCCTCACAGTGCCAAAGTGGCACTTTTTCTCACTACTACCCTAGTTCCGATCGGCACTTCTCTCTTTCGTCTAAAGGATGCTGAGCAGCACCCCTCATATACAGCAACCAGCTGCCGTTCGGCAGCATCCATCCAACAACAACACCCAGTGTCGAACGACACCCTTCTTCCATAAATGACCAGTGTCAAACGACACTCTTCTCCCTTTCAAGGCTTCCGACCGGAAGCACTCACCACTAACAAGGTGACGATCAGCATGCCTCCCCTTCTTATAATTTCCAACCTTTTTGTTACTTCTCCAGTTTCCTTCGACCCACATATTTTCAACGGAATAATTAACCAACAAGACACATGAATACGAAAGTTTCACCAATATTCATCACTAATTAATTCATAACATCAATTGCCACAAACAAACACAAACAATAATAAATTTACACCCTAAATCCCCACATACAATTCCTCATAAGCCCCATTATAGGATAAGAAAATCCACCCTTACCTTGGATTGGAGATCGCTATGTAATTCCGATTGCAACCCACTGTTGCCATAGCTCTAAACCTTCATTCTTCTTCTCTTCTCTATGTGCTAAATCATTTTCTTTTCTCTTTCTCTAAAACCCTTATTCTTCCTTTTCTCATAAAAACCTAATTCCTTATAATTTCTATTATTAACTCTATTGGGCCTAATATTCACACCACACATTTTACTACCAACAACACTTTAAATTAAGCCCATAAAAAATAATAGTAGCATTATCATGATACTATCTCCACCACTTAATCAACTCAATAATAGTCCAACATAATAATATTATTTCTAATATTATTTCTCCGACTAAACCGACTAATTTATCCGACTATCAACTTACTTCTCAACTCAACATAATTATCCAATTATGCTTCTTATAATAATATTGATAATTTCCAACTTCGACAATATCCAATAATTAAATCTTTAATTAATTTAATTAAATTCGCGGTATTATAGTCCCTGTAAACAGCTATAAGCGAGAACAATGTCCATAACCTGGAAAGTAATATGAAATAAGTGTGGCCCTACGTGAATAGGCAAATCCACTTCTCTGATGATGGACTTCCTCGAACCATCAAAAGCTTTCACAGTTATTCCACTCGGGCGCATGGGAGTTCCTTGGTATTTCAGCTTCATGAGCGTGCTCCTTGGTATGACATTTAAAGCGAACCCATTATCAATCAGCATGTTGGACAACAAGTCATTCTTACAATTCATGGAGATATGGAGAGTCAAGTTGTGATTCCTTCCTTTATCGGGAAATTCTTCGTCACAAAAACTCAGGTTATTACATGATATAATATTCCTGACAACACTAATGAATTGGTCTAAAGGAATATTACTTTCCATGAAAGCTTGATCCATTAATCTCATCAAAGATTCCCTGTGGGCAGAAGAGTTCATTAACAAGGCTAGAATGGATATCTTTGATGGAGTTTGCAATAATTGATCTACGATCCTGTAGTCGCTCATCTGGATAATCTTCAATATATCATCCACATCTTTTTCCAGAGTAGTACCACTAGATTCTCCCACTGCTTTCTTAGGTTCAGTACTTTCAACAACCTTTTTATCAGCATTAACATTCCCTCGAATGACAGGTGAAAAAACACGGCCACTGTGGGTCACTCAGCTGGCTTCAGCAATATTCTTGATATCAGACAAAGGTTGGATGGGAACTTCCACACAATCCTCTAGGATTGTAGCATTATATTTATATGGCACATCTTTGTCTGATCCGTAAGGAACAGGACCCGACAAGCAAATCACCATTGGAACAACAACTGGTTTGCTATGGTATTCAATCTTTATAGGGGAGGGAACACCAAAACAAGGCACAATAACATTCACCACTTCTTCAGAATACTTAGACATAACAGAATCATTCCTGGAGAACATATCTTCATCAGAATAAAATAATTCATCTGCAAAAACATATTCATCATCTGACACAATCTCGGGCGAGCAATCTTCAATCACGTTAATCCCTTTGTAATCATCTCTATTGCCTAAAACTTTGATAGTACCAGTATCCAATAACAACTAAACACCTCTTCTCACAACGGAACAACCCCGAGAATCTCTGCAGCAAATATGGCAAGACCCATAATGGTGTTCTTCTTGACCACCGATGTGACAAAAGGTAGCATGTAACTGTACCAAATTGTCATTCATATGATTCACGTCAAAAATTCGGAACTCATAGGGACATCCATAGACCATGTTCACATTTTCTTTGTACTCTTCCTTAGGCCTGATTATATGAATGAGGCCTTCGCCCATCATTTCCTGATGATCAACTTTTATCTTATCACATCCTTTAATATCTGTACTACAAATAGTACAACTAGCATGGTCGTGCGTATAGTAATTGAACTCGCAGAGGTCAGCATGTATCTTTACCAAATCTCCTCTAACCAGGTTGATATCAAAAATCTGGAAGTTCCCTGGACAACCAGCAACCATGTTTACAACATTTACTCCTCCATGCTTTGGAAAAGGATTATCTTTCACGTTAGGGCCAACATCTTTAAAGGATAGGAGGCCAGATCTCACCATCTTTTGTACTTCAGACTTCAAAGGATAAAAGTTCTCAATACTATTCCCCGGTGCTCCCTGATGAAAAGCACACATCTGGTCTTCCTTATGAAAAGCACCAACTTTTTCTGAATCAAATTCGGAAGTAATTCTGCATATCCCATTGAAATAGAGTCAAAAGCCTATCTCTTCTGACTTTGCCCTTGATTTCCCTGAGGGGATGGTCAATGATAGGCGACAATGGTTGGAGCTACAATGACAATTGGAGTCACAGAAGCAACCTATTGCTGGTACTGCTGATGTCTTCTAGGTGGCCTAATTTCCTTCTCCCCAATAACAACATTCGTTTCACTTTCTTTCTTTCGAGAGAACCCGTATGATAACTTCTTTGTCCCTTCGTCTTTCGTCAAATTTCCTTCCCTGACAGCTTCTTCTAAACGAACACCCATGCTTACCATTTTTGTGAAATCACTCGGCGCACTGGAAACCATCTTTTCATAATAAAATGATCCAAGGGTTTTCAGGAAGACCTTGGTCATTTCTTGTTCTCCCACAGGTGGCACAACCTGGGAAGCTATCTAGCGCCATCTCTGTGCACACTCTTTGAACGACTCCTTGTTTCTCCGAGCCATTATCCTTAACTAGTCACGGTCAGGTGCCATGAACATATTGTACTAATATTGCTTGATAAAGGCTTCTCCCAGATCATTGAAGGTGTAGATACTGCTACTGTCCAGACTCATATACCACTTCAGAGCAGGATCCGTTAAACTATCTTGGAAGAAATGAATGAGAAAATGATGATCATCAATATGGGTAGACAATTTTCTTATATGCATCACCAGGTGGTTACGGGGACAAGAATTTCCCTTGTACCTTTAAAATTCTGGCACTTTAAACTTTGTTGGCACCTTTACATTGGGGACTAGGCAGGGTTCATTGACGTTTTGTCAAAATAATTCTTTTCCTCGAAGGTCCTTCATTTCCTTTTGCATCTCATTGAAATGGTCTTGAAAGTCATTCGACCGATCATAGAAACCCACACTTTCACTCGGTGGAGGAACAGGACGATAAACTTCATCATTAACAAACGACATAGTATTCATTGAAGGAGGTGCAACATAATGGATACCATTTCTAGCAGCAGGAGTAACATGCACCGCGAGAGGTGCAGGAGTAGGAGAAGCTTGAACAACTGGAGCGACTTGAGCATAAAGATTATACCCTTCTAGCATGAAATTCTCTGGCATCCCCCACGGGTAACCCTGAGGCATACGGTTCTGCACAACAGTAACTGGAGTAACAGAAACGGGAATTGATGGTCCTTTTAAAAGCAATTGTTGTTTGTTATGGCTGGGAAAAAGGAGGAACAAGTGGTGGCAGATTCTGAGAAGCTACCAATGATTGCATCAAAGCAGTCAGATTGGCCATACCGACCTTCAAAGTAGTGACTTGTTCGCGTAGCTTTCAATTCTCTTATTCAAAATTCTCCATTTCCTTCCTGGAATTAGCTCGAGTATTGTACTGGTGAGACAACTTGCTCAACAAAGTTAGAGAAACACAGTAAGACACCTGAGTATGAACATAAATGTAAGAAATATGTACAAGATGATGCATGATATGCAATTCACATGATTTATTTTATTATTATTAACATACCAAGGGACTCAAATAATTATATACAATTGGCAAATACTAAAGTACTAACACACTTTGAAATACTGAAAATCTCATTATAATAACTTCAAAATGGATTAAAACTTTTTAGTACAAGTTTCAACAATCCCAGCTACAAAAGAAGATAAAATCTAAAATCCTAAGAAAGCAAAGTAAACGAAGATCACTCCACACACTGACGCTTTCCTGTGAGTCTTACAATCTGAGCCTTCAACTGCTTGTTCTCTTCTGCATATCTGTCGGTGACCTCTTTCTAATCACCAGAGTCATGAAATGAGTAACTAAGTTCTGATCAAGCTCTAGAGGAAAATAAATCCTCTTGCATCTCCATCATCTCTACAGCACGACTCTGAATAATATGGATCAGGTCATCCTTCTCTTTTAAATCTTCCCGGTAGGACATTTCTAAAGTTTGACACTTGTTCTTTCAGGCCTCCTTCTCCTACTGCATCCTAACTAGGGAAAGTTGATGCTCTTCCACATCATCTAAAAAGGGAGGAGTGGTCTTCACAAGCATATCAGGTAAAGGTTCCTTACGGGAATATGTCATCTTCAACTGGATTGCCCTTGCCTATACCCACCGGAGATAAGGCTCCAAAGCAACAACTTCAATAGGTCCCAAGTCCTTTCTACTCTTCCTGTGAATATGGCGTCAAGCCTTAGCAATCTCCTCTTTAGCTTCCTTATGATCTTCTCCCTCTTTGAGAAAGAAACCACTCAGATGAATACTATTTGGCTTATCTCTCATTGGATACTCAAGCTAACATCGTGGAAGAACAAGATTGTAGTTAATTCCTCCCTTTGTACCAAGAAGAGGTACATTGGGGAAACTGCCACAACTATCGACAATATCCACATCATAGTAAGCCTGATGATACCAAACAATGTCAGAATGAATAAGAGACATAATCTTTGGAGCCCAATGAGGTTCCTTCTTGACATCCCAAAAAGAATCAGACCGAGGTAAGTGATAAATAAACCACGGATAAAACAAAGGCATGCAACAAATGATCATCCCTCCATGATAAGAATCCCAAATATGAATGGAGTAAATAAAATCTCCTAATAATGTAGGGACTGGATTTCCAATCAAAAAGATCCTGATGGCATTTATATCCACAAAATTGTCAATGTTAGGAAATAAGAACAACCCATAGGCCAGCAGAGCAAAGATAACTTCAAAAGAAACTATATTATTCATCCTAGCAAAGTAGCAAGCTTTCTCCAAAAAAAACTTAGCGGGTAATCCTCTGATTCCTCCTTTGGTAGTCATGTTGACCTCAATCTCAGACTTCCCCAAATGAACCATAGCAACAATCTCATGAGACTTGGGTTCTCCTTCTAAACTGGTGAAAGGAACACGATTGGTAACAGGTAAACCCAGTATGTAAGAATACTCCTCCAATGTAGGCATCAACTGATAATCGAGGAAAGTAAAATCTCGATACATCGGATCATAGAACTGGACCAAAGTCGAGAGAATACCCTCTTTCATCCTGAGCTTCATAAGAGACACGATGGATCCATACTTCTTCCTAAAATCAGTAGAACTCTCAATTTTAGGAATCAGACTCATCAAATCATCTATCTTAGGATCCTTGAAATTGTACTTCTGAGTCTTTCTTTTTCCTTAATCCATGACCAAACAGTACCTGAGATATTCCCAAAAAGTCAACTTTAAGCACATTGAAATACATGTTTTAAAGGATGCTAATGGGTGCATGAATGCATGATGCAACAATCACACACAAGATCACAAACATTAGGGTTCATAGGTTCGACGTCACGAGCATGAAGTCAAAGGTAATACCCACAAGGTATGGTCTAATAGTTTATCACCTTCTTAATAAGGTTCTAAGAGGTTCCCAGAGTCTACGTCCTTCCTTCGGATATTACCAACTTCCAGATTGACTCGGTAATTAGTAATATTCTTAAGAAAAACTCATCTGAGTGTCTTATCATGTGACAACCACTTCTGGATTACTCTGTCATAGTTTCTGCACTAAACCTAAAAGGCTAAGTTTGATTAAAGGTTCTACGGTCATCAGTTTCAGCATACTCCCAGGTCGAAAGCAGCACATCTTCCCGATTACTCGGTAACGATACTACAGTCAAAGGGGCATCCACTGAGTGGGGGATCTCATGCCTCCTTTTTTGGGATTACTCCCTCAAAGTTAACATGACTATACCGCCCGTATTATCTAAAGTTTGCCCAAGTCGGGTATAGGACTTATGAGAAATCACCAAGCACCATGAAAACCAGGAAAATCCAGACAAAAATATACAACACATAATATACAAATAATAATAGCACATACACAAACAAACAAAGATAGGCTCAACCCACTTAGGGTGGACCAGCGAGAGGTCTTCTTTCCCCAGTGAAGTTGCAAATTTTTTTTTATAGCGGTAGAAATGTTGAGACTAAGCCATTAGATTGACTTAACTCGTACAAATCAAAATAAAAATTGCCTCCGTGCTCTATTATTTCTAAAGGAATGGGAAAAGAGAGAATAACCCAAAAATAGGGGTAGAGAATCTAAGTTCGGGGGTTGGTTATGCAAAGAGAAGGTATTAGAACCCTAAACATCTACGGTACTCCATAGGAATCTCTTTGAAAATTTGTGTATTTTAGCTATAAATGTTGTATACAAAAAATAGATGGTGGAGGTGAGATAAGAAATATATTTTTACAATTTTTTCACCCTCCGCAGTTGCGAACCTTTAGTTCCTACATACCACCTTCTGTGCAATAGGGAATCAGGGTACTCGTAGTTCACCTTTAAAAATTTTAAAACACAAATATGTTGGTTAATTTTAAGAGATGAGACGTCATCGTCTTGTCATAGTGGAAGAATATACTTACTACCCACAATCATGAGGAAGGATAATTTCCGCCATCTCAAAGTGGAGGATATGGCTTGGATTTTAAAATTAACAAATCGTTGCTAAACACCTAAGTGGAAAATATCTCGCTTCACTATATATCGTAGAAGTATAGTAGTTCGCATCACTACAAGGATTGACAAGAGTCTTCTTTTGAGAAAAAGTTTTAAGGTAAGTAGCAAAGTTGAAAATGGTTTGAATGAGATTGATTGACTTTTAGTCTTCTCACAAAAATGTCAAAGTATTATTAAGTTGTTTAAAGTTTAATGAAGAAAATATTTTTGAAAATGCATGGACCTAAGTCCAAGTTTATTGTGAAAGCGGTTCATGTTTAAAAAACAAGAATATTTTAAAAAGGAGGGAGAAGATTTTTGAAATTAAAGAATATGGGTGGAGATGAAGGGACTATCCTAATGCATAAGGTAAAAGCTAGGAAAAAGAACCGTCTAACCAACAAGAAACCAACACTTGACACAATGAGTCAATGTAGAATTCCCATTCTTTGGATTTGAAACCAAACAAGAAAAGATAATAAACCTCTTAAGAAAACCAAGCTTCAAATGCATTAAGTCTTCTCAAAAAATTGGGCAGAGTAACGACTGTATACAGATGAATTCCCAATCACAGACAAAGCACATAATCAGAATAATCTGCACACAAAGAAACAAACAACCCAATGTCTTAGGGTAAACCCCAAGAACTCCAGACAAAATAACAATAGAATTCCCAAGGTCTCAAGGTAGGTCAAGGTCTCTAATCCTAAGTTTAAGAAGTCCATAACTCCAAAATGCCAAGGAAAGTAACCAAATAGTCCAAGTAACCTTAAAGTTTTTTTATTGCTCAAGTTGGTTATTAAGTATCTTCAAAAATAAAATGAAAAGCTCAAGTGAGCAAAACAAAATGACATAAAGATAAACGCTCAAGTGAGCAAAGATGAAATTAGCATGAAATGTAAGTGCTAAGATAAATGGTGCTTAAAGTAAAAGAATAGAAATAAAAGTCAATTGTTAATGAGTTAGAAATTAGAGGTTAGTTGAATGACCATCTTAAATCTTGCATTTGAAAACTCATTAGAAGATTGATAAAATCAAAGCCTCTCAACAACAAGTTTCATTTTCTTTTTGTCAAGTATATCACTCATTTCAAAATCTCAAGGAAACAACAAATAATCAACGATGTTTAAATGATTCACTTAGTCAAAAATTTATGATGATTCATTAGAGGATTGATAAGACCAAAACCTACTAACAATGAACTTCAAGGTTATTAGATCAAAGGTTTCAAATTAAACATACTTGGGCTTGCAAACATAGGTTTGGGCCATGAATGATCATTTCTCGAATCGGGACAAAATTTAGTGCTATGTTAAGCAATCATAAGTGGACTTATGTAGAAGTCACACCTATTTTGAAGCAAGTC
Source organism: Vicia faba (assembly GCA_948472305.1). NCBI lineage: Eukaryota > Viridiplantae > Streptophyta > Magnoliopsida > Fabales > Fabaceae > Vicia > Vicia faba. The sequence goes on from OX451740.1 coordinate 262,563,998, forward strand.
AATATCAATCTATGTGCCATATATTTGGAGTGATGATATGTAAGTCATCCTCTAACCACATGTAGACAAAAGCGAAGGGGGTAAGTTGAAAAGGGAGGGGATATATTTGAATAAAAAATTTAAATTAAAGTATCATTAAAATCATCCATCCATTTGAGTGGAGTTAAACTCAACACTCAAGATCCAATGATGTTAATGAAATTCATGATCAACGATGACATAGCCAGAATATATTAAAAAAATAAATTGCATTTAATGAATAAAATAAAAAGGAAAAATGATTTTTTTAAGTGTTTTTAAAAAATCAAAATAAAAGGTAAAATAGAAAACTATATTCAAAGTATCAAAGAAAAATTAAAAGAGGCCATAGAAAAGTCGGAAATGATCTCAAATATTTTTATGAAGTTTTTGGTAATTTTTTAAAAATAGAAAAGTATTTTTTAAACTAATTAAAATCACTCAAATAAATGAAAAAAGATGAAAAATGGTAGAAGTCAAAATAAAATTCTACAAAAATTTCAAAAAGTCAGAAATAAGAATTTTTTTTAATAAATTTTATAGAATTTAAAAATATCAAAAAGTATTTTAAAAAAATTAGAAACAAGTCAAAATAAAGAAAAAATTATAAAAAATATTAAATATAAAAATAAAATCGTGAAAAAATAAAAATCAGAAAAGGAATATTCTAAAATATTTTTGTGAATTATTTCATAATTTTTGGACCAGAAATGGATTTTTTATGGATTTTTGAAGTTTAAAACAAATAAATATAAAAATCAGAAAATAAAATAAAGGCAAAAAAATGTGGACCACTGGATCATTGTCAAAACATGTTAGTAAGAAGATCCAAGGGATCTAACACGCTGTGCATGATATGGTCACTATTGGAAATCACACCAAATCAATTATTAAATCAGATTTTAATAAAATAAAAGGAAAAAATATGGTCCATTGGATGAAAAGTCAAAACGCATTAGTAAACAAATCTAAAGGACCTGGCGCACTGTGCATATCATGGACCCTCAGTCAAAACACGCTGAATCAAAAAACAAACAGCCAATGAAAATATAACAAATGTCCAATGTTCATTGGTTGAAGAACGACACGTAGGTCGTCATCAACCTCCAGACACCATACGCATGGGAATTTCTGAGATTCTTCAAACGGAAACGTTAGAATCTCAGACTAATATCATTAGATTCGTCTCTTCTAGATGGTCCTAACCTCACCCTTGCAAAAAAATTTATATAAACTGAGCAAAGAGAAAAATGCAGAAAACCAAAAATAATAGCAAGCACTTTAGGTTAGGATTTCTCACTCTATTCTTAATGATTTTAAAAATTGTAAGCACAAGGATCTGAAGGATGAGTAGAGTAGAATAGGATTTTATTTGGAACAATTTGGTTAAGAAAACTACTGGACGAGGCTCACGAAAATAGCTCTGAAAGTGAACTTTTGCAACTCAAAATATGGCTCGATTTGCTTGGTTTAAGTGTTGGAGAGTTTGTATCTTTATGGAGGATGATGAATATGTAAAAAAATTATGAAGAGAGAGTTTGAAACTGTGAAATGGAATTTGAAATTTCTGAGTTGCGAATGAACTTTAACAGGGTGTATTTGGCTCTCAAAGCTTGTGTAAATGAGTGCAATGTGGTCAGCTATTTATAGGGAAGTGAATGGGAATGCGAATTGGAAGAATTAGTGGAGTTTGTAGGGAAATCATGAGAAGTCATGGACATGAAAAACGTGTGACTTGCTTAGCATCAAAACTCACTCAAACTTTGCGTTTCAAGACTCTAATCCACTTTGGCTAGTTGTTTAAACAAGTTTAGATAAAAAACGCTCGCTAATTTAATATTTAGAAGGTGGATTATGGATTTCAAATTCCGACTTTGGAGAAAATTTCAGTTTCAAGGTACCATCTTTGAATCCATGGTGATTATAGCTCAAGGGGTCTTAAGGCACGATTCTTGAATAATTTGAAATATAAGGTCACAATATTTACAATGTGCAAATAATGAGACCAAATGGTTGCTTGAGCTAGGAGTTGTGATGAGTCAAAGTTGAGAAAAAGATGCTGACTTTTTGTACTTAAAAAAATTCTATGTTTTTCTTCAAAAGTGACCTATAATGTTTTGATTCCAAACAAGGTCTTATTCAAAAATATTGCTTTAATCAATTATTCTAGCTTGAATTAGACTTCCCAAATAGCATTGTGAAACTTGAATCACTCAAAAATACCAGTTATTGAAAAAGTTATGGCCTTGTAAAATTGTTGAAAATTCATGAGGTAACCTATAATCTTTTGAGTTCTTAGGGCATCTTCCACTCATTTTAAAGATTTGAACATAAAATAAGAGTTGAAGTTCACATCCTTAAGATCATTATGGAAAAGTAATGGGCTAAAGGTGATAAGAATTTACCAAGTTATGATATTTTGAAGTCACATAAGGGAATTTGATGACCTATCTAGAGGACTTGTAATCTTTCTCCATAATTAGGAATCTTCCACAGAAAATTTGCTTGAAACTATTTAAGTGATTAATTAATAACCCTTTAAAGAGAAACATATCTTTGGATTCACTAAAAAATCTCAAAAGATTAGCAATATATAACCCTTAGAAGTTGAAAACCCTAGCTCCTCAAGCACCAAAATAACTTGGAAACCCCTTTCAATTTTGACAATTTTTTTGCACGATTACTCTTGCCATGTGAATAGAAGTGGTTGTGGATGATAATAAGAACCCATAGCAATAAAAACCACTTCCAAATATCAAGAATTTAGAGAGTTATTCACTTGTGATCAAGGAATCAAGAGCTTGTTCAATTAGGCCAAACCCCTTCAATCAACCCTTGCATCTTTTGACTTTCTTTGATAAATTGAGGCATGATGAATCATATTAGACCTTATCATGATGTACTTTAAATAATACTCAATGATGAAGCTTGAATCTCAATGAAGTTTTGTCGAAGGAGGTATGGAAATAAACTCATGAACCTATGAATCAACCTGATGAAGTGTGTTGTGCCCTCTCCTATAGTATAATCAATTAGAGCAAACATTCATTTCATTTGTTAGTTAAAATTTAATCAATACAAAACATATATGATCACAATATACAAATAAAGGTTCTTGGTGATTCCTCATGTGAAAACCTAAAGATAATGAGAAGAACCAAACCCTAGTGTGATCTCGTTGTGATTGATTTGATATGAGATGATAGAGGAATATTAGGGGAAAAAATTGGGGTAGAACACAGTCATAGAAGGAAACTGGTAGGGACGCTTTAACAATTTTATTGTTAAGGGACTTGATCGTTTATCGAAGGCAACATTCTAAAGGTTCATCGAAGGACTACGATCTTTTGATTCTGAGGGACAAGGCTAAACTGTCCCCACGTTTGAGGGGCATGACTATATTTATTCCGAAGGAAACAAAGGGCGGTTACCCTAGAGGTGTGAGTGTGCAAGTGTGTTATGTTCAGTTATTTTAATCTTTGAAACTAATGTTAGCTAATGATTGTTTTTATCTTCCCATACAAGCCTAATTACTAAGCAGTTAACAAAATAATAAAGAAAGCGGTAAAGTGCAGAAAGTAAAAATCTATGCTATTACAGGGCTTCGGGAATTGGGAGTACAACTAATAAATATGGGGAAATTTAAACCCTAATTACTATTACAAACAATAGGCAGTTACAAATAATTGGAAAAAAGCGCGAGAATAACAAACTACGCGAAAATATAAAATAGGAATGCGAAAGGAGAAGGAAATTGTTTTATTGGCAATTTTTTTAATAAAATATTTGATGATTAACCTAAAACCTAAAATGATTCTAATCAGATTGATTAAATAAAATCTAGAAAATTAATTAGGATTTATGAAAAAGTTTTAGGAAAAATTAATTTGTTAAAAAAACGGTTTTGGTTCGGTGAATTTATGGTTTATAAGTGAAAATAGTAAGAAAATAAGGGTTTTAAAAAAAGTTACCAGGGATGGGTGTTGAACCCACACCCTTTATTCTTCCAACCAGCACCTTCACCACCAGGCCAGGCGCGCATTGGTGTCAAGGAATGGAACCAGCGCCTCTAGTAATATGAAAAATAAGTGAAATCATAAAAACATCAAAATGCAAAAAGGTTGGGTTAGAACGCGCGCTTCAACTGCTGAGGCGGTAATTCATCTGTTAACTTATGTGAAACGATTAAAAGAAATATTGAACACCAATGAATTGACTAGAGAGATGCCGAAGCCCTAGCTCCGGTCGTCTTCTCCGGTAGCCCTTTTTATTCAACCTACAAAATAAGAGATATTAGCAAACCAAAAGTACCCTACCCCCTAAATCAGTTCATACAAATCCAATGGGATGGTTCTTTTAGACTAAAACAGACTGATTTGAGATCTACAGTAAAAAAACATACGACTGGTGTAGCTAAGGTGGTTCTTGATTTAGCCAGCATGGGACCTCCCCGATGATTCAATTTTGTATAAACGCATCTCAGAAACAGATTAATGGCATTAGTATGACTTAAAACAAAATGAAAATCAAAATATGAATTTTCTAAAAGTCATGAGATCGGAGATGGATGCATGTGATCTTTGTGAGCTTCGGACCACCAGGTTTGGTCCATTATTACTCTGTATCTTCTCAGGAACCGATTAGCAATGTAATAATACTTGGAAGAGGGCTCCAAACTAGGGTTTCAAGTTGCCCTAGTTTGATAATTTTGGTGATTTTGGAGGGATGTTCTTGCACAAAGTTTTTTCGTGTGTCTTGTATGAGTTTACTGAGAATATATAATTAAGGATTAGGTCAACATATATGGGCTTGGATTTGTGTAAGAGGGATTGACTTATATTATCTTATTTTGACTTATAAAATAATAAAAAATCAAAAATAAAATATAGTAAATCAAATGGAGGTGTATGAACAAGTCTTAAGATGCATAAGGAGTGTAGTACATGTTTGGACTCTGAAATAATAGCCCAATAGCTCAAAATATCAAGTTTGCTCAATTTGAACTTCATGCATTTGCTTAAAATTTCCCAACGTGCACTAATTATAACTCTCTCAATTTTGATCTTTTGAAGTTGATCTCAGACTTTTTGGAAATCCCAAGGTGTCCTATACAATCTCTATGTTTATAATTTTTGCATTTGAATACAATATCTTGATGTAAGTTGCCTTGACAAAAACTATCTTTTTGTTGACTTTTGAAATGACCTATAATGTATTAGCCCATATCTTTCAAATGAAGCATTTTTGGACTTGAGATTAGAGAGGAAAAATTGTAGATAATTGAATTTCCTTCAAAATGAGATTTTGTTGGGGAAGATATGATGAATCATGTGAAAGTTATGCTTGGTCAAAGTTTAGTTGACTTCTCCTAAAGAAAACCCTAATTTGGAAACTTTTGACTTTTGATGATTTGAGAGTTTTCTTTGATGAATCATGATTAGCCCTTGATAAAATGATGAATATGACTTCAAAATTTTAATGTTGACAAAAAATCTTGAAGTTTGACTGTATGTTGACCATAATTGACTTTTTGTCTAATATAGTTGATTTTCAATCATCTAAGCAATTGACTGATCAAACTTGTGATGCAAGGCATGAAACTTGGTATGAGAATTCTTGTAGACCTATAAGAAACCATTAAAACAACTTGAGGCCTTATAAACCCAATCTTCCTTGAGAATATCAAAACCCTAATTGTGGGTCAACTACTTAGGAGGAGAATTTGTCTGATCAATTCTTGAGCATCCTTGAGCATTTGAGAACCTTAGGAGAATGTTTTGGGATAAATGGGAGGGAAACTTTTAGGGTACAATAGCTGACCTTGTTCAATCTTCTTAAACCCAAGGAGTTAGATTGGCATGTTTTCCATTTGTGATATGAAGGTGGAAGAGGATTGAACACTTAAGTACCCAGAAATTTGTACTCACATGTGCATGAAGTAACACTGTTGGTTAATAGTATTGCTTGAATAGGCTTAAAGATGAAATTCGGAGAGGTGACAGAAATTCGTTGGAGATGGGCTTACAGATGCCATCGAAATAACTGTTGATAGGAGTATCAAAAGGAGTCTACACTTGACTATATCTGAAGAATGCTTTCTAGAATGAAGCTCTGGAGAAGGTTCTTAAGTAGATGCTTATTAGATTAAGTCTCTGAGGGAAATGCTTTTTCAGATTTAGTCTCTGAGGGAGATTCTTGTCATGTAGATAGTTTCCCCGTCCTGTTTAGAGAATTGATCTACAATTTGCTTTTGTTGGTAAATTCGTCTTGTTTTGGGAATTCATACGAGCTGGTCTTGTTGATAAATTCCCCATCCTATTTTAGGAGTTAATATTTTCTTGGTCATACAAGTAGTTACCCCATCCTGTTTCGGGAATTAATCTTTGACCTACTTTCTGTTGGCAAACCCGTCTTGTTTCGAGAATTCATATCGCCTGGTCATACAGATAGTTGCCTTGTATTGTTTCTAGAATTAATCTTTGACCTGGTCATCTAGATAGTTGCCCCATCTTGTTTCGGGAATTTAATATTTGACATGCTTTCTATTGGCGAACTCGTCCTTTTTCGGGAATTCATACCGCTTGGCTATATAGATAGTTTCCTTGTCTTGTTTCGGGAATTAATGTTGGACCTGGTCATCTAGATAGTTGCCCCGTCTTGCTTATAGAATTTAATCTTTGACTTGTTTGATAATTGTTGATGATATTTGTTTGTATATAGACTTTACCTGAAAAGGTAAAAAGTTAGTTGTATGCAATGTCATGATGTATGTAATGCATTGCGTAATGATGTTCTCAAAATAAATGAGAGTGTAATATGCGTGTTGTATGCATATGCTATGATACTTGTAAATGATGTATGGATGTGAGATTTCGTTGAAGCGTATTGGTAGCTTCGTATAACATCTTTGATTGGGGAAAATAAATCCCTGAGTGTTGCTGGGGATAAAGAAAGTAATTAAGTATTCTTGTTTAGAATGTTTCCGCTGGGAATTCCTACTTTCTGCTTGAGGATACTCCGTTGGGGAATTTGATTTCTGCTTAGGGATAGAAAAGTTCAGGAACATTGGTCGTTCATCGCTCTACTGGGGAATTTAGTTCTTATATACCTTGACTGGGGATAAAAGAGATGAATAACCTTCAGAGGTACCGTATGATCGAGTTTCCGATATGGACGTCAACTCTTCTAGAGGAGGACAAAGTTAAATGATGTCTGGCTCCATTTTCAGATTCCGTAGCAACTTTCTCGGGATAGCAACCGGGACTACACTTTGCTGGAGAAGAGAATCTTACCGGGGATTTATATTAATTAGAGGGATGAACTCTTCTTGGGAAATTAGATTCCGTTGGGGAAATAAACCCTGCTGGAGAAATATGCTCTGCTGAGGAAATGAGTCCTACTGGAGAAGTAACACTTGTTGGAGACATGTGCTCTGTTGGGGAAACGATCCCTGCTGGAGAAGGAAATTTTGTAGGGGAATTCACACTTTTGAAGAAATAAACTTAGTTGGGGAAAAGAATTCTTATGAACTATGTTGAGGGAGTCATTTCTGATTGGAAATTTGTGGGCTATGAGGAGGAAGATCTCATTATATGTTGGAGAAATGATCAAACTCTTTTATCCGCTAGGGGGATTTGCTGGGGAGTATGGGTATATTAATAGCTGGAAGATGCCCCAATTCCTGTCTGGAAGCATATTAGACTTGAAGAAGGAATGTATCTCCGCTGGGGACGAGCTTGTGACGGTAACTCTATGGGTATAATCCCATGGAGGTTGCTCTATGGGGATTTATGGACGACTTGAACGTTATCCCAATTCCTAGATTCTTTAGTAAATGTTGATTCCTGTTTTTATGCATATATTTGTTAACAGTAATCATATTCATATGTATATGTTCATTCAATTTAGTCATTTGGACATTTTTGAAAACAAAACAGAAAAGATAAAACAAAATTTGAATTTTGAAATTGTATTTGTATTGATAATTTGCCTATAAACAGGAGGTTTTTGCACAAAGAGACATAAATCCTAGTAAGAGGAAATATTTGTAAAATGAAAAGAGTACAAAGTAAAACAAAGAGAAAACAACTGTGTGGGAACGATCTCATTGAGTTTCAACTTTGCTACTGCCCTTATGTCTTCAAGCATATCATCCCTCACTATCAGAAGAAGTTGACTGAAATGATCTTACCGTTTGAACTTGTCGTTGGTGACAAAGCTTGTTGTAAGTAGGTGATCCAATGGGACATAGTCGTACGCTTTAATCCCTAACTTTTTCCTGGACCTCCCTTTCGTGTTTTTAGTCCACCGGGATACCCTTTTTTTCCCTAGTCTCCTTTTCAGGTTTTCGACTTACCGGGTGTACAATCATTACATATATATATATATATATATATATATATATATATATATATATATATATATATATATATATATATATATATATATATATATATATATATATATATATATATATATATATATATATATATATATATATATATATATATATATATATATATATATATATATATATATATATATATATATATATATATATATATATATATATATATATATATATATCCCTAATTTTTGACCGAACCCTTTTGGTTCACCGGGATGCCCTTTTTTTTGCCTAGGCCAGTCAACCTAGCAGGTCATATTCATGCGTAATATTTTTTGACTATGTTCGCATTCACAGGGTGCAGAAATTCTTCACCGTCCATGGTCGTAAGTATCATAACACCACCAGAAAATATTTTCTTGATTACAAATGGCCCTTCATAGGTGGGAGTCCATTTTCCCTTGGGATCACCTTGCGGTGGGATGATGCTCTTTATTAACAATTCTCCAGCCTGATATACTCGATGCTTGACCTTTTTGTTGAAGGCTTTGATCATGCGCTTTTGGTACATATGACCATGGTAAACAATCGCAAGCCTTTTATCATTAATCAAACTTATATAGTCTAGCCTAGTCTGAATCCACTAATCTTCGTGAAAGTCTGCATATTTCATAATCCTTAGAGAAGGAATCTGGACTTCGATGGGTAGGACAACTTCCATACTGTAGACTAGAGAGAATAGGGTTTCCCTAGTTGATGTACAGACTGAGGCAAGATAGCCATGAAAAGTAAATGGTAACATCTCATGCCAATCTTTATATCTCACCATCAACTTCTGTATAATCTTCTTGATGTTCTTATTGGCGGCTTCCACTGCACCATTCATCTTCGGTCGATATGGGGAAGAGTTGTGGTGTTTGATATTGAATTGCGTGCAGAGTTTCATGATCTGTAACGCCCGTAATTTAATTAATTATTTAATTAAATTATTTTGGAATATTTGTGAAGATGTTTCGTGAAATAATATTAGAAGTATAATATTATTTGATGTGGGCTTGTTTTTAAGGAATAGAAGTAATAAGGGGGTGTATTAGTTTTAATCTCAATAAGGAATAAGGGAATAATAGGTTATTTTATTGTTGTTAGAAAGAATAGAAAGAGGAGGCAGTAGAAGAATAAGGATTAAGAAGAAGAACGTGAAGCTGCTGGAAAAAAAGAAGAGGAAAATGGCAGAATGAGGTTTCGACCGGAAGACTATAGAGACCTTCAATCCAAGGTATGGGTGGGGTTCTGACTCTATAATTGGGGTCATGATGATTGGTATGTGGGGTTAGGGGTGATTGTTGTCTTGTTCATGAATTGATTGTTTATGATGTTGTATGATGGAATTGATGAATTTTAGATGAATAATGATGTCCCGATGTTGTTTAATTGATGTAGAATTATAAGGTAACTGTAAGTAATGATTATCTATGATTAGATTAAGTTTTTAGGGCTTAAAGTATAGAACTCGTAGTGAAAACACAGATAAAAACGCAGAATTTATGCAGGATATAATAGGATACATTGACCCCAAATTATATGTGTCGATACATGAAGGTTGAGAGACTTAGGATGAGTTGACACGAAGGGCCTTACGTCGATACATGAGTGCTTTTAGACTCAGGATGAGTCTATCCATAGGAGCATGTGTCGATACATGCTGTGTGTTAGTCCCAGGATGAGTCGATCTAAGAGAGGATGCGTCGACTCATGTTGCGGGTTTGGTGCAGTACGCGTCGATCCAAGAGGTTTTGCGTCGACCCATGTTGTTTGGTTTTTGGCATAATCGTTTAGAAAATGCTGTAACTTGAATTTTAGGATGCCGTTTGAGATGTCGTTCGAAGCATTGAATAGCTAATGCGATGAACTTTATTCTAGAGGATTAAATGAAGAATAGGAAGTGTAATCCTAGTAGCCAATTTAGGATTTAGAGTTAGTTCCCGTGTTGATCGTTATGTTGGTTTTTATGCAGAATGATGAGGATGAAATGTTTATAGGCTGTTGTTTAATTTGTAACAGTAGGAATAATGATAGTAATGATGTAAGATTACAGAATAGCGGTGTGAATTACTGTCGTATTAATGTACAACTGAGTTGTTAATGAGATTTTATTAATGATGTTGTGATGATAATTTATGATGAATAAATGAAGTTGTGTTTGATGAATAAATGATGTTTGATGAATAAATGATGTTTGATGAATTATTATGAATGATGTGAGATGTTTGATGAAGAGATGTTTAGATGCTTTTGAGATGTAGGCCTTTGGCCAACGACGACGATGTATTGAGATGTTGTTAATTGTGGTGTTGTTATTACATTCATGATTGTGTCGCATACATTGCATTTTGAGATGGAGCTTATGCTCGTTGAGATGGCTTGTATTGGTGAATATTGAGATGAAGGCTTATGCCTTGTTGATGCCTCTATTAATTGGCAATTTTTTGAGATGGGAGTTCTGCTTCAAATGGTACCACATGCATTTGCATAGTATTGAGTCGCATTATATGACTACATAAAGAAGTGTGTATTGATGTGGTGAATGTGTATTATTATTGTTGATTATGAGATGATAAATGGTGATGTTATGTGATTTAATTTAATATATTAATTATCATGCGCTTTATTATATTGTTAGATATCTCACCCCTTCTGTTTGAATGTTGCCCTTGTGTTGGTAACATGCAGGTAATTGAGAGTGAAGGTTGTATACCTTCAGTAGTTCGAGTCAGTGTCATTGCTCTGATATGTAACACTCGGGGGGATGAACGCTTGTTGCTTTTGATTGTTAATTATTCAGTTGTTGAACTTTAAGTTGATTATTATTAAATTGTGTTGTTTTGAAGTTGTTGTGATGATGTTAGAGATGTTATTAAGAATTTCCGCTGCGTAGATGTTGAATTACTTAATTAAAGATGTCATGACGATGGTTCATCCGATGTTTTAAAAAGTGTTATATATCCACGATGAATGCAATGAATTTTGATAGAATAATTTGTGGCATCCCGATTCGTTTGCATGAATGATGTTTATAGCTCTGATTTATTTATATAATTTTCCGGGGTAGAATTGGCGTGTTACACGATAGCCATGAAGAGTAAATGGTAACATCTCATGCCAATATTTATATCTCACCATCATCTTATGTATAATGTTCTTGATGTTCTTATTGGCGGTTCCACTGCACCATTCATCTTCTTTCAATATGGGAAAGAGTTGTGGTACTTGATATTGAATTGCGTGCATAGTTTCGTGATCATAGTATTGTTCAGATTAGTACCATTATCCGTGATTATCCTTTCGGGGATGCCATAGCGATAGATAAGGTTATGCTTAATGAACTGAGAAACCATATTCTTGGTAACGGAGGCAAATGAGGCCGCTTCAACCCACTTTGTGAAATAATCGATGGCAACGAGGATGAAACGATGTTTGTTATAGGAAGTAGGCTTAATTTCTCCAATCATATCAATGCCCCACATTGCAAACGGCCAAGGAGAAGTCAAGATGTTCAACGGAACTGGAGGCAAATATACTTTGTTTGCATAGATCTGGCATTTGTGACAGGTTATGGAGTGATGATGGCAATCAGTTTCCATAGTCGACCAATAGTAACCCGCTCTTAGAATCTTATTAGCCACCGTATGTCCGCTGGAGTGAGTACCAAAGACACCTTCGTGCATGTCCTCCATTATTTTCTCAGCTTCCTTCTTGTCCATACAATGAAGCAAAGTCGAATCATGGTTGCGCTTGTACAAAATTTCATTGCTCAGGAGGAACTTGGCAGAGAACCTCCGTAGGAATTTCTTGTCATTGATAGATTCCCCCTCGGGATACTCTTGAGCTTCGAGGTACCTCTTCACTTCATGAAAACAAGGCTTCTCTTTTACTCCATCAGTGTCAACTTTGTCGAAATGTACCGGTTAGTCGAGTCTTTCGATAGTAATTCGAGGAGCTTCATTGTCCCATCTAATTTTGAACATAGATGATATTGTAGCTAATGCATTTGCCAATCGATTCTCTTCTCGTGGAATATTTCAAAAGTGATCTCCTCGAAGTACAGGATTAAAGCCATCACATGCTCTCGGTAAGGAATGAGATTCAGATGCTTCGTGTCCCATTCTCCATTAACTTAACTGATTAGTAGGGCTGAGTCCCCATATACGTTCAAAAACTTGATTCTCATATCAATAGTAGCTTTGATACCCATGACACATGCTTTGTATTTGGCCATGTTGTTAGTAAAATCAAAGCATAATCTGGCGGTGAAGGGCGTATGGCAACCCTTGGGAAAGATGATCACATCACCAATTCCATTACCAAGCGTGTTGGAAGCTCCGTTGAAAACCACAGTCCATCGGGATCCTGGCTCAGGTCCTTCATACGGTCCAGGTTCTTTGTAGTCTGTAACTAGCATAATTTTATCATCCGGGAACTCGAAATTCATAGATTGGTAGTCGACTACGGCTTGATGAGCCAAATGTATGCCAGTAGACTTCCTTTGATTACTTTCTGAGTGGTGTACTGAATGTCGTATTCTGTTAAGACCATTTTCCATCTGGCCATCCTTCCGGAGAGTGCGGGCTTCTCGAATATGTATTTAATGAGATCCAATTTAGAAATCAACAAATTAGTATGGGTCAACATAGACTATCTTAGCCGGCGAGCAGCCCATGCTAAAGCGAAACAAGTTTTCTTGAGCAGTGAGTATCTTGTTTCACAGTCGGTAAACTTTTTTTTAAGGTAGTATATTGCATGCTCTTTTCGACCATACTCGTCATGCTGCCTTTCGATTGAGTTCTATAACACTGTTAAGTACATGATCTGAGGTCTTCCTTCAACTGGAGGCATCAGAATCAGAGGTTCTTGGAGATATTCCTTGATTTTTCCAAAAGTTGTTTGGCAGTCATCGTTCCACTTTACTACCTGATCTTTCTTCAGTAACTTGAAGATTGGCTCACAAGTAGCAGTCAAATGAGAAACAAACCGGTCTATGTAATTCAGTCGTCCCCAAAAACCTCTGACTTCCTTCTTAGTACGGGGAGCTGGCATTTCTTGAATGGATTTGACCTTGGCAGGATCAACTTAAATACCATTACCACTCAACGAAACCCAGGAGCTTACTAGATCTCACCTCAAAGGTGCACTTGTTCAGATTCAACCTCAACTTGTACTTCTTCAGTCTTTCAAACAGTTTGTGTATATGGTCAATGTGTTCCTCTTTAGTCTGAGACCTGACTATCATTCCATCGACGTATACCTCTATCTCGTAATGAATCATGTCATGGAATAAAGCTACCATGGCACATTGATATATTGCGTCGACATTCTTTAACCCAAAAGGAATAACCTTGTAACAGAAAGTGCCTCACTGTGTAACAAAAGTAGTCTTCTCCATGTCTTCAAGTGCCATCTTGATCTGATTATAACTTGAGAAACCGTCCAAAAAGGAGAATACCTTGTGTTGAGCAGTGTTTTCAACTAGAACATCAATATGTGGAAGCAGAAAGTCATCCTTGAGGCTTTCCCTGTTCAGATCTCTATAAACTACATACATACGCACTTTGCCATCCTTCTTAGGTAATGGTACCACATTTTCAACCCATTGAGGATATGGTGTAATAGCCAAGAAACCTATGTTGAGTTGTTTCATAACCTCAGCCTTGATCTTCTCTGACATCTCGAGACGCATGCGATGAAACTTCTGCTTTATTGGAGAACAAACATCTTTCATTGATAGATAGTGAACCACAATATCAGTATCGAGCCCTGGCATGTCCTTGTATGACCAATCAAGGATCTCAACATATTCATGCAACATCTATATTAACCTATTATTGATACCATCTTCTAGGTTGGCCCCTATCTTGACTTCTTTCCTGTCTACTTCAATACCCAAGTTTATAACCTCGATCGGCTCTTCATGCAGTTGTATATCCTTTTCCTCTTGCACTAACAGTATGGAAAGCTCTTCAGGTATTTCAAAATATTCCTCACCTTCATCCTCGGCTTGGTAGATCGGATTTCCAAAGTCATAAGTGGAAATAGCATAATCGTTATCAACGGGATCTAGATGGATGTGGATCTGTAATTTATTGTGTGGGTGTGTGTAAGAACACATGGCTATTTGAAAGTAATAAAAGTAAAAGAAATAAAAAGAGTGCAAAATTTGAATGTAAAACGTCCAATTCTTTATTAAATGAACACATTTTTATGAGATGACAACCCTTAACAAGTGGACCATTGTGCCCCGGGTAAGGCACCAGGCTTAAAGTTATTGTTTAAAACAAATTACATAACCAAAACTTCGAAAGCAATAAAACAGAAAGTAGCTATTACTCCTCAATAAAGGAGATTGAGATAACATCTTGAGTCTTCCAATTTTTGAGCCCATTACCGATGGTTAGAAATATCCAGATGTTAAGGTCATAATCCTTGTCAACAAATTCTATAGCATTGACTCCATTGTTGCTAACACGGAATGGTGGTCTTCCAGCACCGAGAGCGACAAACAACCTTTTGAGCCTCTACAATGAAACCCAAACCAATTTGCTAGATTTATACAGAATGTCAGAAAGTTGACCCCAAGTAGTACAACCACCTTCTTCTACGACAACTCTAGCATCCTTTAAAGAAGCCATTCTGGGTAGAACCCTGGTAACCTTGGGAATAGCAGAGACATCTTCGATGGTGGCAGGAGAGATAAATTCAAAAGTCTGACAGGGATTCTCGATGAATTCGTTGTCCATCTCTACATACCGAAATGAGTTCAAGTGGCTAACCATATACTCCTCTCCGCCACAGACCGTAACAAGCTTTCCATTCACAGGATACTTCATCTTCTGGTGTAGGATTGAGGTAACAACTCCTGCCCTATGGATCCAGGGGCGTCCCAGTAAGCAAGAATAAGATGGTTGGATATCCATTACGTAGAAGGTAGATTTGAAGACCTACAAACCTACATTGATTGGAAGCTCCACTTCTCCACGACCATCCTCTTTGACCCGTCAAAGGCTCGGACTATAATATCATTATTTTTTAGTACAACCCCTTAGCCATCCAGTCTGTGAAGAGCACCCTTAGGTAGGACATTTAACAAAGATCTTGTATCAACCAATACATGAGCCAAAGTAGTGCCACTGCATTCAACAGAGACATACAGGGCCTTGTTGTGATTTCTTCCCTCAGGAGTCAAGTCGGCATCAGAAAAACCTAACCCATTCTCAGTCGTTAAGCTAGCAACATAACTTTCAAATTGATCAGCAAAAATTTCCTGTGGCACGTGAACGGACTTCAAGAATTTCACCAAAGCCTGTGCATGGGCTACAGAACACAGTATCAGGGATAATATGTAGATTTTAGATGGGGTCTGCCCTAGTTGTTCAACAATTTTGTAATCACTCTTGCAGATAATTTTCAATACCTCTTCTAACTCTTGCTTAGGGGTATCTTTAACTGCAACTTCATTAGGCTCCTCCTTCTGGGCAAGCTCTTTTATTTTCTATTTGTCCCGAGCCTCAGTATTGACTCGGTAGCAGTAACTCTAACTGGTGTAGCAACAAACTTCGGAGATATTTCTAGAGAGAAAACCCTTCTACTTCTAGTAACCTTACTAGTTCCAGTGATATTGTCAATGTTAGAATCAATAGATTCAATACTTTCATATTCAATGGTCGATAGTTCTTGCTTGACGTCATGGTAGTAGACGTCGGCTCCATAGTTCTAAGGAATAGCTCAATTCGAAGAATATGGAATAGTTCCAGGTGTAGTGATTATTAGCGGAGCAACTTTGGGTTTGGCAGAGATCCTTATAGGACCTTTGGAGGTAATCCTAATAAGAGTTCCAAAAATTACAGATAAGTCTTGAAACTGATTCTTAGAAAACGAAATCTTCTCAACCAAAATTATGTGATTGTCCATTAGGGGCTGAACGCCTTCCTTCAGCAACTTGCAGCCATTGGGTTGGGCTGCACAACAATAACATCTTTCAATACAACCCGGAAATAAACTAGCTTGCAACATATTCTTCTTGATGACCAGGAGAGAAGTAACCAATTCATTTACAGTAGCAACATAAATAACATCATCAATAGAACTTATGCATTTGTCATGCTTCGGCATTGGTGCGGTAATTACATTCGGATTCTCCGGAGGGTCAAACTCAATCTCTTTGTTGTCAATCATGTCTTGAATTTTGTTTTTCAAGGCCCAACAATTATTGGTGTCGTGCCCAGGTTTGTTGGAATAGTAGGCACACTTCACATTAGGGTTGTAGCGAGGATAAGAGGTGTTGGGATTTTGAGGAGACTCCCTTAATGTTATCAACTCTTCCTTTAATAAGTGTTGTAACGCCTGAGATAACAAAATGTTGATCTTAATGAATTTCCTTCTGGGTGCATCTGACCTACGCTGATTTCCATGTTTTTGTTGTTGCACGGGCGCATGATTAGAAATCAACACCGCTCTTATAGATTGATGGCGATCATTTCTAGTACGACCCTTCTGGCCATAGACAACATTAACTTCTTTCTTTCCGCTAAATGTCTTCTTTACAACACACAAAGACGCAACCACTTAAATCTTTCCACTCTTGATAACACCTTCGACGCGTTCCCCAGTTAGAACCAGCTCAGTAAAACCAGATGAAGAGCTTCCAATAAGGTGGTTAAAGAAAGGCCCGGTCAGAGTTTCCATGAACATATCAACCAGCTCCCTGTCAGATAAAGGAGGTTGCACCCTTTCGGTCAGATCATTCCACTTTTTGGAATATTCTTTAAACCCCTCATGAGATCCCATGGTCATATTTTATAACTGCACACGAGTCGGTGCCAGGTCATCATTGTATTGATAGTGCTTTTAAAAAGCAGCAGCTAGGTCTTCCCAAGTGCAGATGTTGGCTCCCTCCAACTGATAGAACCATTTAAGTTGTGTCCCAGATAAACTTTCTTGAAAGAACTGAACCCGTAACTTTCTGTCAGGAATATGGGGTTGGATCTTTCAAACATAAGACTGCATATGAAGCTTTGGACAGAACACACCATCATATTTGTAAAAAGTAGGAACCTTGAATTTGTGAGGGATAACAACCCCTGAAATAAGACCCAACTTCTCAAAGTCTAGCCCAGACACTTTCTGTATCTCCATAGAATTAATTTGATCTTCGAGCTACTTGTATCCGTCACCAGTGGAAGGATACTATTTGGCAGAATAGTCTTCATCAGAATCTTGGCCAGAACCAAGGTTGTTATTCTCTTCAGCTTTCACACTCTTGTCATCTTATTCTTGGTTATCGTCTTCATTTAGGAGGACCTCAAAATCTAGAGCCCTTCTGACCGGATCTTTGAATCTTCTTCCTATATTAAGAAAGACTGCTGGCTTTTACTCTTCTTCTTATTCCCCTTTGTGATGAGGGTCTTCAATTCGTCTTATCCCTTAGCTAAGTCCAAGAATATTTTCACATTTTGTTCGAGAGCCATCTTTTACTAAAATAAATAGCAAGGAGATGAGAAAACCTATCTAGAAAGTACTTGTTATGTGATATGCATGATATGTAAATGAAAATGCAATGTTTTCAAGGATCTTTGTGGGATTTAAATTTGTTTAAACAACAGGAAGCAAAAGAAATTTTTAGTAATTAGTTCAAATTTTAATTTCCTTTTAGGCTTGTAATGACAACAAAAAGAGTTACAAAGAAGTAAAATATGGACTCAAGTATCCCATGAGCGCTTCCTCTTTGTGTTGACATATGCATTAAGGCTTTGTTCTTCATGGAGTTATTTTTTTAGCTCTAATACTTTCTTCTCACTAGCATATAACTGAGCCTCAAAGGTATCTCTTTCTTCCTAGAGCTGAATCCAGGACTTCCGTAGTTCTTCGAAGTCAGTAGGCATATCAGGATGAAGAATGGTATGAGGAACACCCCCTTTAATAATAGGCTATACGATCACTGGTAGGTTAGCAGTATATGGCATTTTAATATTTTGAGCATGATACCGCACCCATCTAAAGTAAGGCTCTTAGGAATATAATTCTTGTGTCCCAAAGCCTTACTATCAATATTGTTGACCGTGCCCCAAGCACGTATAAACCTTTGATGGTAATTTTGAGGATCGTTCTTATAGTCGAACACAATACTCGGTATGAGCATATCATGAGGATTGTCCCTTTGAGCATAACCAAACTGACGTTGAGCTAGAGAAGGGTTGTAAGTGATTCCTCCTCTTATACCTATGAGTGGTGCATTAGGTAATTCCCCATAACGGTCAATAATAGTGATATCTGCCTGAGATCGAGAACACTAATGGATATCCGAATGAGAGAGTGTCATCAACCTTTGAGACCACCTCAAACCTTGTTCATTCTTCATCACTGATCGGGGCAGGTGCAAAATAAACCACCTGGGTAGTAAACGTATGCAATACATAAGAGTTCCTCGCTTCTTCATAGTACGAGTGTGAATCTACAAGCAAAGTAGGCACCAGATTATGAGTGAGAAATATTTTGATGGCATTCACATCTATGAATTGTTTCATATTAGGGAATAATACTAAACCATAGTACAACAAAGGCAAAATATCCTCAAAACACGAAAATTCATGGCATCTAGAAACCACTGAGCCTTCTCTATGAGAAATTTAATATGAAAACCCTTGAATCCATTCCTTGTTTCATAATTATATATGTAGTCCAATCGTTTCAGATGTAAGGCTGCTGCAATTTGGAACTTGCTCTAGACCGATGAAAGGTATCGATCAAGAATAGGCACTTCGAGTAACTTAGAGAACTCTTCTATTATAGGAACCAATTGATAATTCGGGAAGGTAAAACAATGATGTTTAGGATCAAAGAACTGGAACATAACACTCATCATGTCTTCTTTGAAACTGGTAGTAACCAAACTGAGTAGATGACCATGTCTTTTGGTGAATTGGGAATTTTCGGGGACTTTTGAGACTACTTCCTCAAGCTTTGAAGGTACCCTTAAGAAGTTGATTCGAATAGTATATCTGCGACCGAAAGCCATGACCCTATAACACAGAACAAAGATAAATCCCCTAGATCCTTGAAATGGTTAGTCATGATATGATGTTATGATGTTATGATGTCATGTTTAAACAGATAACAAACACAAACGAAGAACACAAGAGCCTTAGGTTTAAGGCTTGCATGGGGTTCGTAGGTAAGTATCCTCTTGAACTTTAGTTAGTTCAACCTGTCCTAAAGAAGTAACCGGGTTCTAGGGATCTCAATATCACTGATTTCTCCCATAGGTTTCATTTAGCATGGGAACTGACTTGTCACCAAATAAAACCCGAGAGTCGAATCTCAATGAGCATAGTATCGAGTATCAACCAACTTCGGACTGCACCAAAGCCGGCTATCTCACTACCTTCTAATGGTTAAGTTGGGTCAATTAAGGTTCTAAAGGTCAGTTAGTGCTTATGACACCACACAACAGCCTAATATTCTCCCCGACAGACTCGAGGGACATCGGTACAAACCAATATGGTACAACCATATCGGTATATGCCATATAGTTTCCATGATCTATTGTTACTTACCTAAAATGCCCCCAGATCCGGGTGTAGGATCTTTGCAAGAAAAGTAATTTTGAGCAACCCTCAAATGTAAAGCATACAAAGCAAACAAGGAAAGCATTTAAAAGTGATCTAACTCTAAAGGTAACCTCTCTTTTAAGTAGTTCCCCAACAGAGTCGTCGGTTCTGTAATACGATGGGAGAACTGACTTGTTTTTTTTTCATTTTAACACAAATGTTGCTGATAGCAAGAGTCGCCACCAACTTTTCTTTTATCTAATAATGAAAGAGTGAAAAGAACAGGAAAAAACTTTTTCTATTTTATTGAGTTCAAGGGGTATGTTATGAAAAGGGAAGGTGTTAGTACCCTTTTCATCCGTAGTTATCTACGGGATCTTAATCTCTAGCTCACTTTGTTTTGAAAATTGCTTTGTGTTGTGCATGTTTGAAAATATTTTGAAAATGCCAATTGCAAGGAAAACTTTGTAATGATTCTCGTATCTGTCCTCAAGAATGCGTACAAAGTGTTTTTGAAAATATTTATTGAAAGTGATATGTAAAATGTTTTGGTTTGAAATTTTTATGAGCGAGCGACTATGAGTTCTACCCTACTCAAGGTCTTTCAGGTTATTTTCCTCCTCCTTTAGATAGTTCTACCCATACCATTAGTTGGTAGGTAGCCCTATCGTTGGTTGTGAAGGGACGGGCGTGGACCATCGTACAGTCATATAAGGCAACTGGTAGGGGTGCTTCAGAAATTTTATCATTAAGGGACTATATCTTTTACCGAAGGCAACATTCAAAAG
This sequence comes from Vicia faba, assembly GCA_948472305.1. Taxonomy (NCBI): domain Eukaryota; kingdom Viridiplantae; phylum Streptophyta; class Magnoliopsida; order Fabales; family Fabaceae; genus Vicia; species Vicia faba. The sequence continues at coordinate 262,584,748 of OX451740.1, forward strand.
GGTCATCGAGGGACTACAATCTTTTGATTCCGAGGGACAGTGCTAAAGCATCCCCATGTTCGAGGGACATGATTGTTTTTATTCTGAAGGCAACAAAGGGGGGTTACCCTAGAGGTGTGAGTGTGTGAGTGTGTTATGTTTAGTTATTTTAATCTTTGAAACTAAGGTTAGATAACGATTGTTTTTATCTTCCCATATAAGCCTAATTACTAAGGATTAAACAAAATAATAAAGAAAGTTGTAAAGTGCGAAAAGTAAAAATCTACGCTATTACAGAGCTTCGGGAATGGGGAGTACGAGTAATAAAATGCGGGGAAATAGAAACCCTAATTACTTTTACAAACCATAGGTAGTTATAGTAATTGGAAAAAAGCACGAGAATAACAAACTACGCAAAAATATAAAATAGGAAAGAGAAAGGAGAAGGAAGTTGTTTTCTTGGCGATTTTTTTGATAAAAGATTTGATGATTAACCTAAAAACTAAATTGATTTTAATTAATTAAAAAAATTTAACTAACTAAATTAAAATCTAAAAGATCTAATCTGATTGATTAAATAAAACCTAGAAAATGAATTAGGATTTGTGAAAAACTTTTAGGAAAAATTAATTTGTTAAAAAAAAGTTTTGTTCGGTGAATTTAGGGTTTATAATTGAAAATAGTAAGAAAATAAGGGTTTTAAAAAAGTTACCAGGACTAGGTGTTGAACCCACCCCCTTTATCCTTTCAACCAGCACCTTCACCACTAGGCCAGACGCGCCTTGGTGTCAAGGAATGGAACCAGCCCCTTTAATAATCTGCAAAATAAGTGAAATCATAAAAACATCAAAATTCCAAAATGTTGGGATCCAACCCACGCCTTGGCATAATAAGTCCTTAACGCGCGCGCTTCAATCGCTAGGGCTGTAATACATTTGTTAACTTATGTGAAATGATTTAAAGAAATATTTAACACTAATGCATTGACCGGAGATACGCCAAATCCCTAGCTCGGGTCATCTTCTCCAGTAGCCCTTTTTATTCAACCAGCAAAATAATAGATATTAGCAAACCGAAAGTACTATAGCCCTCTAAATCAGACCCTACAAATCCAATGGGATGGTTCTTTTGGGCTAAAACAGACTGATTTGAGATCTATGGTAAAAACACATAGGATCCGTGTAGCTATGGTGGTTCATGACTTGGCCAGCATGGGACCTCCACAATGATTCAATCTGGTATAAACACATCTTAGAAACATATTAATGGAATTAGTATGACTTAAAACAAAATGAAAATCAAAATATGAATTTTGTAAAAGTAATGAGATCGAATATAGATGCATGTGAGTTTTGTGAGCTTTGGACCATCAGGTTTGGTCCATTCTTACTCTGTATCTTCTCAGGAACCGATTATCAATGCAATAATACTTGGAAGAGGGTTGCAAACTAGGGTTTCAAGTTTCCCTAGTTTGATAATTTTTGTGATTTTGGAGGGATGTTCTTGCACGAGGTTTTTTTCGTGTTTCTTGTATGAGTTTGTTGAGAATATATAATGACGGATTAGGTCAACATATATGGGCTTGGATTTGTGTAAGAGGGCTTGACTTATATTATCTTATTTTGACATTTAAAATAATAAAAATAAAATAAAATAAAATAAACCAAAAGGAGATGTATGAACAAGTATTGAGGTGCATAAGGAGTGTAGTACACGTTTAGGTTCTGAAATAATAGCCCAATAGTTTAAAATAACAAGTTTGCTCAATTTGAACTTCATGCATTTGCTCAAAATTTTCCAACTTGCACTGATAATAACTCTCTCAATTTTTATCTTTTGAAGGTGATCTGGGACGTTTTGGAAAGCCCAAGATGTCTTATACAATCTCTATATTGATCATTTTTTTCATTTGAAGACTTTATCTTGATGTAAGTTGCCTTGACAAAAAGTGTCTTTTTGTTGACTTTTGAAATGACCTATAATATATTGGCCCATATCAATCAAATGAAGCATTTTTTGGAATTGAGCTTAGAGAGACAAAGTTTTATAGAATTAAATTTCCTTCAAAATGATCTTTGGTTAGGGAATATCTAATGAAGCATGTGAAAGTTATGATTGGTCAAAGTTCAGTTGACTTCTCCTAAGGAAAACCCTAATTTGGCCACTTTTGACTTTTGATGATTTGAGAGTTTTCTTTGATGAATCATGATCAAATGATGAATATGACTTCAAAATGTTAATGTTGACCAAAAATATTCAATTTTGACTATATGTTGACCATAATTGACTTTTTGTCCAATACATTTGATTTTCAATCATCTGAGCAATTGACTGAGCAAACTTGTGATGCAAGGCATGAAACTTGGTATGAGCATTCTTGGAGACCTATAAGAAACCATGAAAACCACTTAAGGCCTTAGAAACTCAATCTTCCTTGAGAAAAGCAAAACCCTAATTGTAGGTCAACTACTTAGGAGGAGAATTTGTCTGATCAATTCTTGAGCATCCTTGAGCATTTGAGAACCTTACGTGAATGTTTTGAGATAAATGGGAGGGAAAATTTTGGGGTGCAATAGATTAGAATAAATAATATGCAACAACCGTGTTTTCATTTCAGCTTGTCGAATGATCTGATTGTTGTTGAGGAAATTGATGTAGATGCTCTTTTTTTTTTGGATATTTGTTTCTGCTTCTTCGTTTGTCTTTTGTTCTTTCAAATTTGTTCTTTCGATCTCGGGATCAAAAAGAAGTTGCTGCTCTGAAATTTTTCCTCGAAGCATAAACAGAATTTTTACCACCTATCCTTACAATTGAACAAACATTTTGCGAAAACAAATATATACAATATATAACAAATTAACACAACTTAGAAAGTATAGAAACTATTGCGATGTTTTAACACTTTAAATGCTAATCCCCGTCAACGACGCCAATTTGATGTTGAGTAAAATCAAATGAAAGTATTGTGTTTATCATATCCACATGGATTGGAGAAATATCAAAACCATTCAATATTCTCCATAATTCTAAGAAAAAGTTTCAGGATGTTTGATTTGAAGTTACGAAAAGTAAAACATACAATAACTAAAGGTAAGTTTCAGAGAACTAGACTTGTTGGGAATTGATTTTCATTAACTAATTCAATATGCAAATCTAAGATTAGTTATATACCATTTAAGAATGTTTCATTATCATCATGTATTTCTCACAAACAAAGTTTATGTCTAAACATTTGAGGAGAATTCTACCTTATGGTTTAATCGATGATTTCTCAGTCTATTAAACCATAAGGTAGAGTTAAGATTCAATACTTATAATGAATATGAAACCTAAACCTATGTCTAGCATTTATAGTTTAAAAGATGTTATCTTAGATCGAGATTAGAAAAATCTTTTTCAATATCAATTTAATCCATGAAATAAATGGTAAAACAAAGATAACATCAACAATGATTCAAACATAAATTGCATATAACTCCATGATCAAATAAAATACATATTGTTTTGGTGGACTACTGTCGTACCCCAAATTTTCCATATCTCTTTTATTTTTTGTCTGCCTTTGGACTTTGCATTCCATTTGCATCATTTTATTACTCAGTCATTTGCATATTCCGCATCTCATGGAATCAGGCGCTTTGGTTTGAGGTATTAGGGTTGCGCCCTCTTTGTGTCTAATTTTGTTTTAAAGTTTTCTTATCAGGTGAAAGGGAATTCTTCTGGTTCTCGATTAATGGATCGTGGAATGAATTTTGTCATCATGTTACAAGGTTGGTTCTCACTCAAATTTATCAAGGCTTGGATTAGGGTTTATTTCCCTATTTGTTGGTCAAGAGGCTAGGGTTTTGGGTCTTTGGTTTCTATGAAGATGTTTCTTCCTCCTGACTCAAAGATGGCTTAAAGCTCAGGGCATTAGGTCAAGAATTTCATCTCCTCGCATTTCATGTTTTCTTCTTAAAGTCTCTAAGCCATTGATTCAAGAGTTTGAAGTTTAAGTTGACAAATGTGGAGTTTGGGCACAAGAAATGAGGTTGGGGGTCATGACGATCAAGGCGTGTTTTGTTGCCTAAGTTACAAGCTATTGTGGTTTGAATATCAAAATCAGGGTTCTGGTCGAGAAATGCAAGTTTGGTTCAGGCATGATATGAAGATAAGGTTTGAGTAACCATTATTTTGGGTTCAAATTAACCAAAGGGAATTAAATTATTAAGCATTTATTTTGTTTGAGAGTTTGATTGGATTTTGAAAGATAAGGCGCATGATTGCTTGAAATACAAGTTACAACATTTGTCCATGATTCCTTGAAATTCAAGTTATAAAAGCAAGATGTGCATTCAAATCCTTCATGTGAAAATTGTTACTTTCAATCAAAATTCAAGAGTTTGTTTAATTCTCATACAACAAATTCATTCATAATATGTCATTCAAGTTTTTTGTGTTCATTACACTTTTTAAACAAGTTACAAGACATGTCACAAATATGGAATCACGAGTTACAAATGCTATTTACAAAACAAAGAAGGGAATTAAGTGTTTCTTCTTCAATTGTTGTTGCTTCCTCTTCAAGAGAATCTCCCACGTTCTTTACTAGCCTCGGCCTTTTCATCTTACAACCCCGCTTGCCATACGATACTCGTGCTCATGAAACAAGGAAAAGGAAAAATTTAGCAATTAACATATGAAAAATTCCAAGCAAGGTTTAATTGATAAAGGGAATTGGTTTCTCATCATAAGGGTTTGCGTTTGGAATCAGTTAGGGAGTTATTTTTCATCATGGTTTATTTTCTCCCAAATTGCAAATCACAAAAGAATTATCCTCTTTGGTTCACAAAAAAAGGAGAAAAGGAAAATAGCTTCCCAAACCACAACAAAACAACAAACATCAAATGCAGCAAGTCAAAACTGCCAACAACACACAAAAACAACAGAACAATAAATACCACAAATAGCAGTGCAAGCAGTAGGATGCCAAAGCCATAAAACACGTGCAGCAAATAAAAACAAATAAGGCAGCAACATCGAGCAAAATAATTTGCACAACAACAATTCAAAAAAAAAAATAGGCCAGCTCAAGACCCTGTCATCATGTCCCAAAGGCAAACCCTTTAGATTTATTGGAATAAAAAGCATATTAGCTTTATGTCATAGAAAGATGAAAGAGAAAAAGATAAAACCTGCATCATACAAAAAAACCAAAACAACCCCACAGGCCAGTCCTGCAAAAATTACCAAAACAGAACAAGCCAAAACCAGAACCTGCTTCATATCCTGCAAGAAAACAGCCTGCATAACTCTGCCCAAAAACCTGAGATTATAAGCCACAAAAACTCCAAGTATGTTAATCCAAGTTTTATACCAAAATGATTAAAAAGAAAACCTGCATCTTAATGTTCAAAATCAGTTTGCCAAACATGTTAAAATTCACCAATTTCCCCCCCTAATTTCCACCCTTGTTTCACTATAAAAGCCAATTAAACAGACAACAAGAAGGACAACAAAAAATTCAGCAAGAGGAAAAAATAGAAAGAGAGCTTTTGTTCCAAAAAATTAGCAAGAGAAGAAAACAGAAAGAGAGCTTTTGTTCCAAAAATTCAGCGAGAAGAAAAAAACAAGAAAAGAGGAAAACTTAACGTTTTGAAGCCCCATCGGAGAGGCTCCGATAGGTATTTTCTTCCTCCCTACTTACTTCTGCATAACTTCTTCATTCATATGTTGAATCTTCTCTTTACACCACTTTTATACCATGTGAATGCTTGCTTATCATACCTTTTTACTGTATTTTGTTTGCTGCAATATGTGGACATTTAAACATGTTTAGTGATGATAATAATAATAATAATAATAATAAACACCGCCAAAACAACTAACCTGCAAAATATCAATTGTAAAATACTTCAACTAAGAAAAAAAAGAAACCAGACCGAAACTTAAAATGCAGTGAACCCATTCCTTCTTCATCTGTCAACGCAACTGTTTTCCTATCCGAGCTTTGTTTCTCTACAACCAAACTCTCTTTAATCCCCTATGCACTCAACTTCCAGCAACACCATTCTTTTATTATTTGTACCAAAACCGCAAACTATAACAATTTTAAGAAACGGAGCCGGAAACAAAACCAAAAGGGAAGAACCAGATTACTGTACCTTTTTTAGCCGAAACCTCCTCTCTTATTGAACCAATTAGAGTTACCAAGTTGTTGTTGTATCCGATATATTTCAGGCCCTGAGATTTGAGCAGGGTCGCATTTTCATTTGAACCATGAGAACATTTGTAACTAGTGTTTCTGTAAATCGTTAATTGGGAGTTAGAAGCAAGAAATCAAAACCAAAATTCATAAGAGAATTAAAAACATATAAGAAATTTAAGAATCAAGACAAGAGATCTGGGAATCAGAGAACTCAGCCGTGAGATTGAAACTCTGTTCTGATCTTGTTATTGTTGATCGGTTCAAGCAGCGAGGGAAGTTTGTTGTCGTCACTGTGCATCAAAGCAGGAGGGAACCGCCGGGAGCTTTTTCTTATTGTTCGATCGGGAGAGAGGAATCCAGCTGGGGGGTTCGATGTTGTTGGTTTGATCTGAAGTGAGAAGGATGAAGCTGTTGAAGAGTTTACTTGATTAGTGTGAGAACCGAAATAGAGAGAGGAGGTTATCGCGAAGAGTGAGAGACTCGATTTGAGAGAAGAAAGGTGAGGGTTTAGGTTTCATTAGATTGTGGTAGAAGTGTTTTCTCTGTTGGAGATTGGAGGTGGAAGAACAAAGAGAGCGATGGTGTAGAGAGAGAGAATCACTATTTTCTTTTTTGAATTGTTCTTGTAATTGCTTCTGTGATTTAACAGTAATTAATCTGTTTCTCCCTTTCCAATATAATTACCAGTACCGCCGCGCCCCCTCAAATACAATTAGGGTTTTCTTTTCTTTTTTCTTGTCCTTTTCAAACGATCCGGCCCATTGGGCCTGATTGGTCCAACATCTTTGTCAATATTCCTTTATTTATTATTAGAAGCCTGGTTATAATAGATTAACAACATGGCTCAGTTGGCGAGGCAGTTAACAACAATTCAGGAGGGACATGGGTTTAAGTCCTGGCTGGGATGTTTTTTTCATTTCTCTTAGCATTATCTCCTCCATTTTTCTAACTTGTTATAATATGTTTATAATTATTATAAAACATAAAAAACATGCTTTTTTTATAATTTAATGTTTATTTAATTTGTGATTAACCTTTTATTATTTAATTATTCAAAAATATATGTTTCATAATTTAGTTTTTATTTAATTTTTGTTATTTGTTTAATTGTTAAAAAAAAATACATGCTATTGTAATTTAGTCTTTATATAACTTTGGTTATTTACTTAATCATTTAAAATGCATGCTAGTATAATTTAATTTTTTTCATTATTTAATCGTTCAATTGTCATTTTTGTCATCGATCGTTAATCTTTATATCTTTCGTCCGTCTCAAACCCAAAGGAAATGTTTTGACTTTGTTGACTTCACGTCATCAAACACGTCTCATCTAATCATGCGAATACCCTCATTTATCTTTTGTTTGTTTATTATTTTGTTAAACCTAAGATAATTTTCCTAAAAGATTCAATTTTCAAACTCACGCCTTTTAAGTCAAAATTTCTACATTAGGTCGTCGTATCTTCGAAATCTCATATGCATCCATTTTTTAGCCAAACAAACTATTTTAATCAAGTCAAAAATCCAAAAAAACTCTTTAATCATTACTTGAACTTATTTTAAAACTCGCAAAAACACTCAACCAATCAAAACTCCCCCAAAGGGCATGTTATCTCTGTTCTACCGCGATACCGGCCGTACCTATTCCTAGAATGCGTGCGTTAACGTCGTTCACTAAAAAACACAAACAAATAAACCATTTTCTAGAGGAACTATGGTGTTCTGATTCATTCATTAGATACGTAGGAAAAGGGTCGCCAAACCCTCACGAACGCAATAATAAAAACCTTTCATTTCCCCTTAAGCAAGCATAGTTGTAGATAAACACACCCTTTAAGACAAACGAACAAAATGGATCCCGTTGAGTACAACAGATGCGAGGGGTGATAATACCTTCCCCTTGCATAACCGACTCCCTTACCCTTTCTCTTGGTCACAAGACCATCTTATCCATTCCCTCATGGTTTTATCGATATTTCCCCTTCCTTCGGGATAAATAAAGTTCAGTGGCGGCTCTGTGTTTTCTGTCGGTAGCTTCAGCTGGCGAATCTGCTGGAGAGTTTTTGCGAGTCTCTCCTAGTTTTGTTTATTTGTCTTTTTGGGTGTTTATTTAGTTTCTTTATTTTGCTTTATTGTGTTATTATTTCCTTACTCTTTTGTATATATTGCATATATTGTTGCTACTCACATATTCTGGATACATAGTGATGTTGGGTTTGGTGATTACTTTTGATAAGTCCTATACCCAGACATGGGTTATACATAGGATTAGGACGGGCGGTATAGTCATGTTAACTTTGAGGGAGTAATCCCGAAGAAGGAGGCATGAAAATCCCCCACTCAGTGGAGGTCCCCTTGAAAGTAGTGATGTTTACCGAGTAATCGGGAAGACGTCGTTGCTTTCGACCTGGGAACTCGAGAAGCTGAGGGCCGTAGAACCATTAACCCATCCTGGCCTTTTAGGTGTCGTGCGGAGACTATAACGGAGTAATCTGGAAGTAGTTGTCACGCGATATTGCACTCAGACGAGTTTTTCCTACGAATATTACTAATTACCAAGTAATTGGGATGTCGATAATATCCAAAGGAAGAGCGTAGACTTAGAGGACTCTTTAGAACTTTGTTCGGCAGGTGATATACCCCTAGTACATACCTCATGGGTGGTTACTTTGACTCCATGCCTGTGACGTCGGACTTTTGATCCTGTTACTTTCAGCCTGTGCAACGGACTACGCAATGGTTATCCAAAATATGTGGAGCTGAGACTTCATACCATAGCATACCATGACATCATATCATAATATATATCTCATATCTAGGGAAATCCAAAGACAAGTCTCGTTGATATAGTTCTTCAAAAAAGGAAATTTTAAAAGATAGATGAGTCTTTGGGTCTCCTCGGAAATGAAGATAGAGCATTTATCCATACTACCATGCATTCATTTTTCACAACAAAAACTCATTGGGGTCCCTTTTCTCAGACTACAGTAAACAACAAAGACGACTCCTCCACACCCTTACTGTACCAGAGGCAACCAAAAAAGGATAATGGATCTTTTTTAGGAGAACCATAATGCACTCCGCAGGGATATGGACACCATGGGTACTCGCATGGATCAACTTATGGAAACCCTTCATGTCGTGATCAAGGGTCAAGAGGAACTACACCAACGAGTTACCAAGCTTACTACTGCTGCACCCTCCACTTCTGCTAATGGGAGGAATGACAATGAAAATGTTGAGACTCCTACCGGTGCTCCTAGGAATGATGTTGATGATCATCATGATGTTATTGATCTTGATGAACCCTAAGTGAACCTTGCTGCCGGGGTTGCCGAAACTGCGAAAATGTATCATGCTCTCGAAGAGCGACTTAGAGCCATGGAGGGTATCAAGGCTTCCGAATTCAATACTGCTGCAATGTGCCTCGTGCCTGGGGTAGTTATTCCTCCCAAGTTCAAAGTCCCAGAGTTTGACAAATACAAAGGCACTTCTTGCCCAAAGACTCATCTCTGTTCCTATTGTCGCAAAATGGCGGCCTATGCTGAAAATGAACCATTACTCATGCATTTCTTTCAAGACAGCTTGACCGGGGCACCGTTGGATTGATATATGCAATTGGAAAGATCTCATGTCAGTACTTGGGGAGAGCTTGCTGACGCTTTTTAGAAACATTACCATTACAATACTACCATGGCTCCTAGCCGTACTCAGCTCCAAGGGATGGTACAAAAATCTGAAGAGTCTTTCAAAGAATATGCTCAGAGGTGGTGTGAACTGGCTCCAAGGGTTCAACCTCCTCTCTTAGATCGTGAATTGATTGATATGTTTATGGGTACTCTATGAGGCCCTTATCTCCAGCACATGCTCAATAGCACTTCTACTTCTTTCTCTGATATGGTCATTATTGGTGAACGTGTTGAGACGTGCATTAAGGCTGGAATGATTCAAGGTGTTCCTAACAATGTTAACAACAATGCGAGCAGTAGTAGAAAATCATTCTCTGGTTTTGTCAAGAAGAAAGAGGGCGAGACTAGTGCCATCACCATCAACCAAGGAAGAGCTCTCGCATTTCCTCAAGTCCGATTCCCTTATTTTCCTACACCTGCTGCTGTTCCCAACCAATTTGTTCCTCAAGTATATGCTGCTACAACTCTAGTACCCTGGATGGCCCAACAACGGGCTTTCGCTCTGCAACCACATTATGTTCCGCAACAACAATTTGCACCTCCTCCAACTTATCAACAACCAAATCAACAACCACAAGGCCCGAGAGCCCCTCAAAGACAAAGATCCCCTGAAAGAAGATTTGATCTCATTCCAATGTCCTACGCTCAGCTTCTCCCAAAGTTACTTGCTAGTCAATTGGTTCAATTGCGTGAACTCGGTCCACCGCCAAATCCTCTCCCTAAGGGGTATGATATTAATGCTCATTGCGAATTCCATTCTGGTACCCCAGGCCATACAATTGAAAATTGTAGAGCATTCAAATGAAAAGTTCAAGATCTCATCGATGAAAAAGCCATCAACTTCAACCCTATTGGTCCTAATATTAAAAATAATCCCATGCCTCCTCATCAAGGGGGAACGGTCAGTGCTACTGAAGAAGTTAATGAACAGGTTTTGGTATCAAGGGTTAACGAAATTAAGATACCTTTAGGAACTGTCAGAGAACATTTTCTGAAGCATGAGGCGCTACAAGAACTCTATAACTTTTTCTTAACATGTTCCTCCAAACCTGAAGAGTGTACTAAGTTGAAGACGACCATCCAACAGTTGATCGATGAAGGTGTCCTACAGATAGAGAAAGTATTCCGAGAAGACGAGATTGATGTCCTGGAAATCCCCTACTATCCGAGAAGCTTTTCAGCAACCCCTAGTATTCTGTTAACAATTAAGGTTCCTATTACCCCCACAATGATTCAAGCTCCTATTCTTCCTACAAGCAACGACTCGAAGGTAGTTCCATGCGAGTATAATGTAGTCTATATTCATGGAAGGAGGTATGAGTTCCCTCCTGTTGGTGACAAGAATGTTTCCAACATTGCGGGAACCAGTAACATGACTCGCAATGGTCGGATCTTTTATCCTCCAGCACCGCCTCCTAGGGAAACTAACAGTGAAGCTCTAGCTAAGGCCAGGGGAAAGCAAGTGATGGATAATCAACCCGAACTTTCTGTGGGACAAGAAGCGGAGAAACTTTTGAGAATTCTCAAGCGGAGTAATTACAAAGTAGTTGATCAACTCAACCAGACACATCCAAGATTTCCATCTTGTCTCTCCTTTTGTGTTCAGAGTCCCACCGCAACGCCTTATTGAAGACCTTATGTTCTGCTCATGTTACCCAAGACATCTCTGTGGCCCAGTTTGAAGGAATAGTCACCAATATTGTTGTGGGAAATTGTTTGGGTTCCTGTGATGATGAACTCCCAATTGAAGGCAGAGCCTACAATAAAGCGCTGCATGTTTCTATGAAGTGTTTGGACACTGTTCTATCTCGAGTTTTGGTGGATACAGGTTCTTCACTCAATGTGATGCCTAAGGTTACCTTGTTTAAGCTGAATATGGACGGAGTAATGATGAGGACCTCCACTCTAAATGTTTGAGCGTTTGATGGTTCGAGAAGATCGGTTGATGGAGAAGTGGATTTTCCGGTCAAGATTGGTCCCCACACTTTCTATTTATCATTCTATGTTATGGACATCTGTCCATCCTATACTTGCCTTTTGGGTCGTCCATGGATTCATGTAGCAGGAACTGTGACATCTACTCTTCATCAACGCCTGAATTTCATTGCAAATGACCAAGTTGTCGTCGTTTATGGGGAAGAAGACACAGTGATTAATAATCTGACTACCTACCGTTATGTGGAAGTGGAAGGCGAGGTATAAGAGTTGCCCTTTCAAGCTCTAGAGATTGTTACTGTTGAAAAATTCCCCGTCGTGGAATGTAAGAAGTCTGAGATACCCCTGGCCTCTTTGAAGGATGCCAAAGCCCTCATAGAAGCTAGACCTCCCCATGACAGTTGGGGCAAATTGATTGAAGTTCCAGAGAAGAAAGACCGTTTTGGTCTTGGGTATTAGAAATCATCCTCCGTGCAAGCTGGTTGGGCTCCTCTCAAAGGACACCAGGTTCCCCCAATTTCTAAAGTGTTCGTCAGTGCTTGTGTAGGAAAAGAAGAACAAGTTCTCTCCACAGATGTTGAAGGTGACGACAAAGATGTTTCAAGATTTATCTATCAAGTTGCATCAGACCAGGAGCTTACAAATTGGACTGCCGTGGACATCCCTGAAGTTGTTTTCCTTGATGTGTAATTTTCTGTTTCCATTTTAAGTCGTATGTCCTGCCCAAGGCATACTGATAGCTTGTAGAAGGGGCCCCTTATGTTTCAATCCTCGTTTAATACTGAATGAAAAATCTCACTTTCGCATACAATTTTGTTCCCTGTCTTTACTTTTACTTTTACTTTTTTCAAAATAAAAATGGAAATACTTTTCTTTTCATATTCTAAATATTCTTTTGCACTTTCTAAAAATAAAACATAAAATCATCGATCATGCAGATCGGTATCGGACTACGTTGGAAATGATAATGCTATGGCTCCTTATATCCTGGAGAATTCAGTTGATCATGCTAACAAAGATAATGAGGAAGATTGTGAAGTCCCTGAAGAACTAGTCAGGCTCTTGAGACAGGAAGAGAAGGTCATCCAGCCGTATCAAGAAGAAACAGAAGTCGTCAATCTCGGTACCGAAGAGGTAAAGAGAGAAGTCAAGATAGGGGCCGCCTTGCAAAGTGAAGAAAAGAAGGAGTTGATTGGATTGCTTCAAGAGTATGCTGACATCTTCGTCTGGTCGTACAAAGACATGCCCGACTTAGACACTGATATAGCAATGCATAGATTGCCACTCAAGCCAGAATGTCCTCCTGTAAAGCAAAAACCAAGAAGGACCAGACCCGACATGGCTTTGAAGATCAAAGAAGAGGTTCAGAAACAACTCAAAGCAGGTTTCCTATCTGTGATAAATTACCCGCCTGGGATTGCTAACATTGTGCCCATACCTAAGAAGGATGGTAAGGTACGTATGTGTGTCGACTACCGAGACTTGAATAGAGCAAGCCCGGAGGATGTTTTCCCGTTGCCTAATATTGATGTATTGGTTGATAAAACTGCTCAGTCTTCAGTATTTTCCTTTATGGATGGGTTCTCTGGCTACAATCAGATAAAGATGGCTCTGAAAGACATGGATAAAACAACTTTCACAAGTCCTTGGGGTACCTTTTTCTATAGAGTCATGCCTTTTTGTCTTAAAATCGCTGGTGTGACATATCAGCGAGCTATGGTGACTCTCTTTCACGACATGATTCATAAAGAAGTCGAGGTGTATGTGGACGACATGATTGCGAAGTCACAGACTGAGGAAGAACATTTGGTTCATTTGAAGAAGTTGTTTTATTGTTTGTGAAAGTTCAGGTTAAGGCTTAATCCCAACAAATGCACCTTTGGGGTTCAATCGGGAAAGTTACTTGGTTTTATCGTGAGTCAGCGAGGAATTGAAGTAGATCCATACAAAGTAAAAGAAATACAATATATGCCGGCGCCGAAAAATGAAAAGGAAGTACGAGGTTTCCTGTGAAGGTTGAATTACATAGCCAGGTTCATTTCCCATCTTACTGCTACCTGTGAACCCATCTTTAAATTGTTACGAAAGAATCAGAATGTCTGTTGGGATGAGAGTTGTCAAGAAGCTTTCGAGAAGATTAAGCAGTATCTTCAAGAACCACCAATACTCGTACCACCAGTTCTCGGGAGACCTCTCATTATGTATTTAACTGTGCTTGAAGGATCTATGGGTTGTGTGCTCGGACAACATGATGATACTGGATGAAAAGAACACGCCATTTACTACCCGAGCAAGAAGTTTACTGATTGTGAATCAAGGTATTCCTTACTTGAGAAGACTTGTTGTGCTCTTACGTGGGCAGCCCGACGTTTGAGGTAGTATATGTTGACACATTCTACACTTCTGATATCTAAGATGGATCCAATAAAGTACATCTTCGAGAAACCAACACTTACAAGCAGATTGGCTTGGTGGAAAATGTTGTTGTCTGAGTATGAAATCCAGTATGTCACACAAAATGCTATCAAAGGTAGCATTCTTGCTGATCATCTCACTCACCAACCATTGGAAGAATATCAGCCCATAAAGTTCGATTTTCCAGACGAGGATATTATGAAACTTGATGATAATGAAGGACCTAAACCAGGGGAGTGATGGAATCTCACGTTCGATGGTGCGTCAAATGCTATGGGTCACGGTATTGGGGCAACTCTGACCTCTCCACACCACATTCACATACCTTTCACTGCCAGATTATGTTTTGATTGCATGAATAATGTCGCTGAATATGAAGCTTGTGTGATGGGCCTTGAAGCAGCCATTGATTTGAAGATCAAGATTCTTGAAGTTTATAGGGACTCTGCCTTAGTGATACATCAAGTAAGGGGTGATTGGGATACACGACACCCTAATTTAGTTCAATACCGGGATTACATAGTTGAGTTGTTGCCCGCTTTTGATGAGGTCACCTTTGAGCACATTCCTAGAGAAGAAAATCAACTGGCAGACGCTCTGGCCACTTTAGCAGCAATGTTCAAAGTCAGTTACCCGAATCATGCACCCAGTATAAGGATCTATCATTACAAGGATCCAGCACACATTTTCCCTGCTCATTGTCTCACAACTGAAGAGTATCAGACGAAAGGCCGTGGTACTTCGACATCAAAAGATATCTTGAGAAGCAAGAGTACCCCGAAGGTGCTACAATTTGTAATAAGTGGACTCTCAGAAGGTTGGCGTCTAAGTTTTTACTGTCAGGAGACGTTCTGTACAAGAGAAACTTTGATTCGGTTCTGCTCAGATGCGTGGATAGACACGAAGTAGAATCCATTATACGATAAATACACGAGGGATCTTTTGGGACTCATGCCGGTGGGTATTACATGGCCAAGAAAATCCTACGAGCAGGTTATTTCTGGTTGACGATGGAAAGCGAGTGTTGTGTATATGCCAAAATGTTCCACAAATGTCAGGTTTACGCAGACAGGATACATGTTCCTCCCACTCCTTTGAATGCGATTACTTCACCATGGCCCTTTGCAATGTGGTGCATCGATATGATTGGGCAAATCGAGCCTAGTGCTTCAAATGGACACAGGTTTATCCTCGTTGCTATTGATTACTTCACCAAATAGGTGGAATCAGCTTCATACAAGAATGTGACCAAGCAAGTTGTTACCTGCTTCATTAAAAGAGAAATTATATGCCGTTATGGAACTCCTAACAAGATCATCATTGATAACGGGTCAAATCTCAACAACAAGATGATGAAGGAAATGTGTGAAGAATTCAAGACTGAGCACCATAATTTATCACCTTATCGGTCGAAGATGAATGGGGAAGTTGAAGCCGCTAACAAGAACATAAAGAAGATCGTCCAGAAAATGGTGAGAACATACCAAGATTGGCATAAGATGTTGCCTTTTGCCCTGCATGCTATCGAACTTCGGTGCGTACTTCCACTGGGGCAACTCCATTTTCACTAGTCTATGGTATGGATGTGGTACTCCCCGTCAAAGTGGAGATTCCTTCCTTGAGGGTTCTGATGGATACTAAGCTTGATGAAGCTGAATGGATTCAAACGAGACTCGACCAACTCAATCTCATCGAAGAAAAGCGCCTGGCATCCATTTGTCATGGTCCGTTATACCAAAATCGTCTCAAGAGGGCATTTGACAAGAAGATCCGGCCTCGAGTGTTCCACGCAGGTGACCTGGTCTTAAGGAAGATTCTCCCAATCCACGCTGATCCAAGAGGCAAGTGGACTCCAAACTATGAGGGACCGTACATCGTGAAGAAAGCTTTCTCAGGAGGTGCTCTAATCCTGACAAACATGGACGGAGAAGACGTTCCGCTTCCAGTCAATTCAGACTCAGTCAAAAAATACTACGCATGAAAGGACCCTCTAAGTCGAAAACCCGAAAGGGCGGCTTAGGCAAAAGTTAGGGCTAAAAAAAAGAAGAAAAAAAAGAATAAACGGCTAAGTCGAAAACCCGAAAGGGCGGCTTTGAAAAAAATGGGTGTCCCGGTGGATTGAAAACCCGAAAGGGCGATCCAGACAAAAATTAGGGACAAAAGGCGAGAGACTGCAGTCTGAAGACTCTTCACGTACACCCTCCTAATGCGGGATGGATCAATCTAGCTATTATCCTTTGGAAGCACGACACTAGGACGACCCAGGATGCGAGAACTATAGCAATATCAATTTTAACGGAAGTTCGAGATTTTCTTATTGCCATTTTACCCGTTGTATTTCCTTTCTTTTCCGCAACTTCCTCATTTAGGGGTTGTTTCTATGTATAAATGCCCATTCACGGGCCAAACCCATTAATAAAAATTTGCCCTTCCATTAAAAAATCTTTGTTATGTTCTTTTACATTATTTTTCGTATGTGAATCGTGATTTAAATTCTTTGTTAGGCATTGCATTAAAAACAATAAGTCAATAATAATCACGAGCTAAGATGTGAAACTCTACATTACATGGATATGAAGGCATCCCCAGGGAATGATGTGGCTTCCCAAATGTTCGTTCTTCTGTGCAGGTAGCAAGTCATAACGGTCACCTTGACCAAGATGTCATCCTCGTCACCTCCTTACAACCGACCGAGCGCCCGATTCTCCCACATGGAGAGACTTGGGGAATTGGTTGAGATCCACGTCTCTTTTTCAGTTATTCACAAAAGTCCAACACATGAAAGAAGTCAGATCAAGTCATTTCTCCTCAGCAAAATTTAATTCCCTAGTGAACTCGACAAGGCTAACCCTTTTCTCTCAAATTTCAAGCACCGGTCCATATTAGTACCTCAAGATGACGAGCAACAGACCCCAATGAGTTTTTTGCATTTTTCATACGATAATCATCACGACATATTGCATTGCATCCTCAAACGCATAGCCTATCCATGGATCATCTCAAATGCGTATGAAGCATGAGCCAGATCAGTCCCAAATCAATCCCAAATCAACAAAACATCCTCACAAAGAATATCATCCTTATAATTCCCAGTTAACATATGTCACTAAACTACTAACCAAAATAAACCAGGGTGTTAGTATGTCATGCTCCCCAACTCTCAATACCCACGTTATCTTTTCCTAAGGTTAAGGGTCGTCCGTAGATCTTACCCCCACTTTACATTTCCTAATGCTATAGGTCGTCCGTAGATCTTACATTCACTTTACCTCTTTTAAAGTCGTAGATCGTCCGTAGGTCTTACCTTCGCATTTTAGGGTCGTAGGTCGTCCGTAGATCTCACCATCGCAATATATTTTTTAGGGTCTTAGATCGTCCCTGGATCTTACCTTCATTTTTTTAGGGTCGTAGATCGTCCGTAGATCTTACCATCGCGTTATATTTTCAGGGCCGTAGATCGTCTGTAGATCTTACCTTCGCTTTAACCTCTCCTCCTTTTGTTTTTAAGGTCGTAGATCATCCGTAGATCTTACCTTCGCTTTATCTCTCTTAGGGTAGTAGGTCGTCCATAGACTTTACCCTCTCCTCATCTTATTTTTGAGGTTGTAGATTGTCCGTAGATCTTACCATCGTGTTATCTTTTTAAGGTCGTAGATCTTCCGTAGATCTTACCATCGTGTTATATTTTTAAGGTCGTAGATCGTCCGTAGATCTTACCATCGCGTTATATTTTTTGGGTCGTAGATCTCACCATCGCGTTATATTTTTAAGGTCGTAGATCGTCCGTAGATCTTACCGTTGCATCATCTTTCTAAGGTCGTGGGTCGCCCATAGATCTTAACTTCACTTTATCTCTCTTATGGTCGTAGGTCGTTCATAGACTTTACCCTCTCCTCATCTTTCTAAGGTCGTGGGTCGCCCATAGATCTTACCTTCACTTTATCTCTCTTAGGGTCGTAGGTCGTCCATAGACTTTACCCTCTCCTCATCTTATTTTTAAGGTCGTGGATTGTCTGTAGATCTTACCATCGTGTTATCTTTTTAAGGTCGTATATCGTCCGTAGATCTTACCATCGCGTTATATTTTTGGGATCGTAGATCGTCCGTAGATCTTACCATTGCGTCATATTTTTAAGTTCGTAGATCGTCCGTAGATATTACTGCCGCATCATCTTTCTAAGGCCGTGGGTCGCCCATAGATCTTACCTTCACTTTATCTCTCTTAGGGTCGTAGGTCGTCCGTAGACTTTACCCTCTCCTCATCTTATTTTTAAGGTCGCAGATCATCCATAGATCTTACCGTCGCGTCATATTTCTAAGGTCGTAGGTCTCCCATAGATCTTACCATTGTGTCATATTCTTAGGGTCGTAAGCCCTTCGCGGACTTTACCCTCGCGTTATCTTTAAGTTTCTCATGAATGCTACCTCCAGTCATCGCGACATTGTCAACCAACCATATCCTTTCAGTCATTCTACCACCCACTCCCTCAAGAACCTTGTATTGGCACCATTACCCCAATACGAGCTACCGTATTCAACCGTGTTTATCCATCATGACCGGTCCACCAGAAGACCAGTTTGTCTTTCCCCAGCATACATTCACACAATAAATGACACTCACACCATCTCTCCAGGGAAAATTTCGGGTCCTGGTATTTAATAATCTTGCACCTTGAACTTACGAAAGGGCTGACGCCAATCTCACATTCAGGTTTAAGACGATTACATAGGGGCAGCTGTCGTACCCCAAATTTTCCCTATCTCTTTTATTTTTTGTCTGGCTTTGGACTTTGCATTCCATTTGCATCATTTTATTACTCAGTCATTTGCATATCCCGCATCTCATGGACTCAGGCGCTTTGGTTCGAGGTATTAGGGTTGCGCCCTCTTTGTGTCTAATTTTGTTTTAAAGTTTTCTTATGAGGTGAAAGGGAATTCTTCTAGTTCTCGATTAATGGATCGTGGAATGAATTTTGTCATCATGTTACAAGGTTGGTTCTCGCTCAAATTTATCAGGTCTTGGATTAGGGTTTATTTCCCTATTTGTTGGTCAAGAGGCTAGGGTTTTGGGTCTTTGGTTTCTGTGAAGATGTTTCCTTCGCCTGCCTCAAAGATGGCTCAAAGCTCAGGGCATTAGGTCAAGAATTTCATCTCCTCGCATTTCAAGTTTTCTTCTTAAAGTCTCTAAGCCATTGAGTCGAGAGTTTGAAGTTTAAGTTGACAAATATGGAGTTTGGGCACAAGAAATGAGGCTGGGGGTCATGACGATCAAGGCGTGTTTTGTTGCCTAAGTTACAAGTTATTGTGGTTTGAATATCAAAATTAGGGTTCTGGTCGAGAAATGCAAGTTTGGTTCAGGCGTGATATGAAGATAAGGTTTGAGTGACCGTTATTTTGGGTTCGAATTAACCAAAGGGAATTAAATTCTTAAGCCTTTGTTTTGTTTGAGAGTTTGATTGGATTTTGAAAGATAAGGCGCATGATTGCTTGAAATACAAGTTACATCATTTGTCCATGATTCCTTGAAATTCAAGTTATAAAAGCAAGATGTGCATTCAAATCATTCAAGTGGAAATTGTTACTTTCAATCAAAATTCAAGAGTTTATTTAATTCTCATACAACAAATTCATTCATAATATGTCATTCAAGTTTTTTATGTTCATTACACTTTTGAAACAAGTTACAAGACATGTCATAAATATGGAATCACGAGTTACAAATTCTATTTACAAAACAAAAAAGGGAATTAAGTGTTTCTTCTTCAATTGTTGTTGCTTCCTCTTCAAGAGAATCGCCCACGTTCTTTACTAGCCTCAGCCTTTTCATCTTACAACCCCGCTTGCCATTCGATACTCGTGCTCATGAAACAAGGAAAAGGAAAAATTTAGCAATTAACATATGAAAAATTCCAAGCAAGGTTTAATTGATAAATGGAATTGGTATC
This sequence comes from Vicia faba, assembly GCA_948472305.1. Taxonomy (NCBI): domain Eukaryota; kingdom Viridiplantae; phylum Streptophyta; class Magnoliopsida; order Fabales; family Fabaceae; genus Vicia; species Vicia faba. The sequence continues at coordinate 262,604,898 of OX451740.1, forward strand.
TCATCATAAGGGTTTGCGTTTATAATCAGTTAGGGAGTTATTTTTCATCATGGTTTATTTTCTCCCAAATTGCAAATCACAAAAGAATTGTCCTCTTTGGTTCACAAAAAAAGGAGAAAAGGAAAATAGCTTCCCAAACCATAATAAAACAACAAACAACAAATGCAGCAAGTCAAATCTGCCAACAACATACAAAAACAACAGAACAATAAACACCACAAACAGCAACACAAGCAGTAGGCTGCCAAAGCCACAAAAAATGTGCAGCAAATAAAAACAAACAAGGCAGCAACATCGAGCAAAATAATCTGCACAACAACAATTCAAAAAAAAAGGCCAACTCAAGACCCTGTCATCATGTCCCAAAGGCAAACCCTTCAGATTTATTGGAATAAAAATCATATTAGCTTTATATCATAGAAAGATGAAAGAGAAAAAGATAAAACCTGCATCATACAAAAAAACCAAAACAGCCCCACAGGCCAGTCCTCCAAAAATTACCAAAACAGAACAAGCCAAAACTAGAGCCTGCTGCATATCCTGCAAGAAAACAGCCTGCATAACTCTGCCCAAAAACCTGAGATTATAAGCCACAAAAACTCCAAGCATGTCAATCCAAATTTTATACCAAAATGACTAAAAAGAAAACCTGCATCTTAAGGTTCAAAATCAGTTTGCCAAACATGTTCAAATTGACCAATTTCCCCCCTAATTTCCACCCTTGTTTCACTATAAAATCCACTTAAATGGACAACAAGAAGGACAACAAAAAATTCAGCAAGAGGGAAAAATAGAAAGAGAGCTTTTGTTCCAAAAATTTAGCAAGAGAAGAAAACAGAAAGAGAGCTTTTGTTCCAAAAATTCAGCAAGAAGAAAAAAACAAGAAATGAGGAAAAACTTAACATTTTGAAGCCCCATCAGGGAGGCTCCGATAGGTATTTTCTTCCTCCCTACTTACTTCTGCATAACTTCTTTATTCATATGTTAAATCTTCTCTTTACACCACTTTTATACCATGTGAGTGCTTGCTTATCATACCTTTTTGTTGTATTTTGTTTGCTGCAATATGTGGACATTTAAACATGTTTAGTGATGATAATAATAATAATAATAATAAACACTGCCAAAACAACTAACCTGCAAAATATCAACTGTAAAATACTTCAACAATGAAAAAAGAGAAACCAGATCGAAACTTAAAACGCAATGAACCCATTCCTTCTTCATTTGCCAACGCAACTGTTTTCCTGTCCGAGCTTTGTTTCTCTACAACCAAACTCTCTTTAATCCCCTGTGCACTCAACTTCCAGCAACACCATTCTTTTATTATCGGTACCAAAACTGCAAACTATAACAATTTTTAAAAACGGAGCAGGAAACAAAACCAAAAGGGAAGAACCAGATTACTGTACCTTTTTTAGCCGAAACCTTCTCTCTTATTGAACCGATTAGAGTTTCCAAGTTACTGTTGTATCCGATAGAGTTTCAGGCTGTGAGATTTGAGCAGGGTCGCATTTTCGTTTGAACCATGAGAACGTTTGTAACTAGTGTTTCTGTAAACCGTTAATTGGGAGTTAGAATCAAGAAATCAAAACTAAAATTCATAAGAGAATTAAAAACATATAAGAAATTCAAGAATCAAGACAAGAGATCTAGGAATCAGAGAACTCAGCCGTGAGATTGAAACTCTGTTCGGATCTTGTTGTTGCTGATTGATTCAAGCAGCGAGGGAAGTTTGTTGTCGTCACTGTGCATCAAAGCAGGAGGGAACCACCGGGAGCTTTTTCTTGTTGTTCGATCAGGAGAGAGGAATCCGGCTGGGGGGTTCGATGTTCTTGGTTTGATCTGAAGTGAGAAGGATGAAGCTGTTGAAGAGTTTACTTGATTAGTGTGAGAACCGAAATAGAGAGAGGAGGTTATCACGAAGAGTGAGAGACTCGTTTTGAGAGAAGAAAGGTAAGGGTTTAGGTTGCATTACATTGTGGTAGAAGTGTTTTCTCTGTTGGATATTGGAGGTGGTAGAACAAAGATAGCGATGGTGTAGAGGGAGAATCATTATTTTCTTTTTTTACTTGTTCTTGTAATTGCTTCTGTGATTTAAAAGTAATTAATCTTTTTCTCCCTTTCCAATATAATTACCAGTACCGTCGCGCCCCCTCAAATGCAATTAGGGTTTTCTTTTTTTTCTTGTCCTTTTCAAACGGGTCGGCCCATTGGGCCTGATTGGTCCAACATCTTTGTCAATATTCCCTTATTTATTATTAGAAGCCTGGTTATAATAGATTAACAACATGGTTCAGTTGGCGAGGCAGTTAACAACAATTCAGGAGCGACACGGGTTCAAGTTCTGGCTGGGACGTCTTTTTCATTTCTCTTAGCATTATCTCCTCCATTTTTCTAACTTGTTATTATATGTTTATAATTATTATAAAACATAAAAAACATGTTTTTTTTTATAATTTAATCTTTATTTAATTTGTTATTAACCTTTTATTATTTAATTATTTAAAAATATATGTTTCATAATTTAGTTTTTATTTAATTTTTGTTATTTGTTTAATTGTTAAAAAAAAATACATGTTGTTGTAATTTAGTCTTTATATAACTTTGGTTATTTACTTAATCGTTTAGAATGCATGCTAGTATAATTTAATTTTTTTCATTATTTAATCGTTCAATTGTCATTTTTGTCATCGATCGTTAATCTTTATATCTTTCGTCCGTCTCAAACCCAAAGGAAATGTTTTTACTTTGTTGACTTCACATCATCAAACACGTCTCATCTAATCGTGCGAATACCCTCATTCATCTTTTGTTTGTTTATTATTTTGTTAAACCTAAGATGATTTTCCTAAAAGATTCAATTTTCAAACTCACACCTTTTAAGTCAAAATTTCTACATTAGGTCGTCGTATCTTGGAAATCTCATATGCATACATGTTTTAGCCAAACAAACTATTTTAATCAAGTCAAAAATCCAAAAACACTCTTTAATCATTACTTGAACTTATTTTAAAACTCACAAAAACACTCAACCAATTAAAACTCCCCCATAGGGCATGTTATCTTCGTTCTACCGCAATACCGGCCGTGCCTATTGCTAGAATGCGTGCGTTAACGTCGCCCACTAAAAAACACAAACAAATAAACCATTTTCTAGAGGAACTACGGTGTTATGATTCCTTCATTGGATACGTAGGCAAAGGGTCGCGAAACCCTCACGGACGCAATAATAAAAACCTTTCATTTCCCCTTAAGCAAGCATAGTTGTAGATAAACACACCCTTTAAGACAAACGAACAAAATGGATCCCGTTGAGTACAAAGGATGCGAGGGGTGCTAATACCTTCCCCTCGCATAACTGACTCCCTTACCCTTTCTCTTGGTCGCAAGACCATCTTATCCATTCCCTTGTGGTTTTATCGATATTTCCCCTTCCTTCGGGATAAATAAAGTTCGGTGGCGGCTCTGTGTATTCTGTCAGTAGCTTCAACTACGACCAATACCAACAAGAGAGGGATTTAGCTACTCATGGTAGCTTGATGAACAATGGAATATTTGAATTGAAACAACATCAACGATAATTTTCTGACTTTTGATGTATATCAAGCTCCTTCCTCCTAAAACCTCTTCTATTCCTACTTCTATTACAACAATATGGTGTATTATAAGATAAAAGTTGAATGAATCAAACTGAATTGAGTTATGTCGTATTTATAGCAGTTCTTGATGCCTGTGTCCTCTAAGCGAACTATACTTTGCTAAGCGGAATCTTGCTTCTTCATTAAGTTTTCAAATCAACTTGTCTTCAAGAAACCGCCAAAGTTCGCTAAGTGAAGTGTGGCATGCTTAGCGAAGTTCCTTTCTTCAGCCTTAAGTATTTTTAAAATATCTTCTGAGGCCGCCATAGTTCGTTACGTGAAGTCCTGAATCGCTAAGAAAACTTGCTTCGCTCCTTCTCGTTGCTGGCAAAATTGGCTGATTTTCTTTTGTCTTCACTTCGCTGGATGTTCGCTAAGCGAGTTGTTCGCTGTAACTTTTTCTTAGTGAAGTGTCTATTTTCTAGTTTTTGTTTAAGGGTCATAACTTGCACAAATGCAAACCAAGCCAAGTAAACTTGCACAATAATACTTTTATTCAATAGTTGAGGTTTTCATGTTATAATCTTGTCATCTAAGTAAGATAAATGTCTTGTTTTAGGTGAATTTTCCTTATGAATGCAACACTTATAAATTAAGTGGATTGGGAGCAAGGTGAACCAAATTGTTCATGATATTGGTGGCTCTGGTCCTAATTGGCATGGATTTAACAGCGATATTGGTACCACATGCATTGATTCTGTGAGTCATTCTCATTGCATTGCATTATTGTTAGCATGATGTTTGAGTTGTGTGATTAGTATATGTGCTACATGATGATTGTTGATACATGCGATGAATTATGTATGATTGTGTAGTATTATATAATAAGGGTGTTATTGTTATATGAAGGTGTGAAATATGTAATGTGTGGCTATGCATGAATTACTTGTTGTATACTTATTAATATGCATTCCTTTATATTGTTGTGATATCTCACCCTTCTGTTTGAATGATGCTTTATACCTCATCATGTTGATTGTTAGGAGTAGTCTGAGGCTGCAAGGATCAGAATAGGATACTCTTCATTTATTTTGAGTTAGATTCATTGATCTAATATGTAACATTAGCGGGATGAAATCTTTATTAATTTGTTTGGTTTAAATGATTTGCTTGGAGTCAATGAACTCCTTAGTTTTTGAATAAATGTGAGTGTTTATTAGATAAGGATTATTTGATATGAAAATGTGATTCTTTTCCGCTGCTTAATAAAATGGGAAGTTGAAGATTCATGATGTTTTGTTTTAGTTCATCCATAAATTTGTGTTATGTATCTTATACTCCTTTGAGAGAGATTAATATGTTTTTAAGTGTAGCATTCTAATTGGTTGCATTTGATTTATTTAACAAAAAAATTACTCTAATTTTATGTTAATATTCTTCAGGGAAATTAAGGTGTTACATTAGTGGTATCAGAGCAGGTCGGTTCGTCTGACTAGGTTATTGAGTCTGTAGTGTGGTGTAACAGCTGAATACTGTTGATGTGTTTCTTCTAACCATTGTTTGTTGTGATGGTGTGAAACAATTAAATGGATGGAAGAAATGATGCTACAATTATTTTTACTTTATAGGTTGTTGCTCAGGATATGCAATATCAGCCTAATGTTGGCGGGAATGATGGATCCCGTGTCTTAGAAACTTTTCAGAAGATACATCCTCCTACTTTCAAGGGTATGTATGATCCTTATGGAACACAAACTTGGCTCAAAGAGATTGAAAGGATATTTCGGGTCATGGACTGCTCAAAGGCAAAAAAATGTGCGACTTGGTACGCATATGCTGGCAGAGGAGGCTGATAACTGGTGGGTTGGCACCCTTTAGAGACTGCAAGCATTAGGCGAAGTTGTTACTTGGAAAGTAAAAGATAGAATTCTTGGAGTTGAAATAAGGGAATCTGTTTGTAACTGAGTATGCTACAAAATTCATGGATCTGGGGAAGTTCTATCCTTTTTATAGTGAAGTGACTACTGAGTTCTCAAAGTGCATCAAGTTCGATAATGGGTTACACCCAGAGATCAAGAAGGCGATTAAATATCAATAAATTAGTAGGTTTCCAGAGTTGGTAAATAGCTACAGAATTTATGAAGAGTATAGTAAGGCTTACTATAAGATTATGAGCGAGAGGAGAGGCAAGCCATATCAGAACCGTGGGAAGCCTTACAATGCTCCAGCTGATAAGAATAAACAGAAAGTTGCTGATGGTAAGAGGCCAAGTGAAAAAGGTGCTCCTTATAACCTTAGGTGTTTCAAATGTGGTGAGCTAGGACACCAAATCAGTGAATGTACAACCGATGTGAAAAAGTGTTTCTGTTGTGGTAAAGCTAGACATGGAATGGTTGATTGTAAACATAAGGAAACAATATGCTTCAACTATGGTGAAGAGGGACATATCCGTACTCAGGGTTAGAAGCCAAATCAAGATCAATCCAGTGGGAAGGTGTTTTCTTTAGCAGAAAAGTAGACATCTAGTAAAGATAAACTGATCAGAGGTATATGTTTCAAATGTATTACTCCTTTAATTACTATTATTGATACTCATACTACACATTCTTTTATTGTTGATGATTTTGTTAAAAGATTGGGTCTTGTGTTATCTTCTATGATTGGAGGAATTGTTATCGAGAATCCAGCTAAGGGATCAATGACTATTTCTCAAGTGTGCTTAAAGTGTCCCTTATCAATCTTTAACAAAGATTTTGCTATGGATCTGATTTGTTTGTCGTTAAGTGGTGTGGATGTGATTGTACGTATGAACTGGTTGGAGTCCAACTATGTTCATATTAATTGCTATAACAAATATGTTCGATTTCATGCTCCTGGTGAGGAGGAGGAAGTTGATTTCTTGTCTACTAGGTAGTTATATAAGTTGATGCATGAAGAAGTTCAAGTGTTTTCATTGATGGTGTCTTTATCCATAGAAATTCAAGTTGCAATTGATAAGTTGCAGGTGGGGCATGATTTTCCTGAAGTTTTCCCAAATTATATATCAGATATGCCGCTAGAAAAACAAGGGGAGTTTTCTATTAATCTTGGTCCTGGTACGAAACCCGTTTTGATGGAACCATATAAGATGCTGACATTTGAGTTAGCAGAGTTGAAGAAGAAATTGGAAGACTTGCTTGAAAAAAAGTTCGTGAGACCAAGTGTGTCTCCTTGGGGAGATCCGATATTGCTGTTAAAAAGGAAAGATGGTAGTATGAGATTGTGTGTAGATTACTGACAAGTGAGTAAAGTGATAATCAAGAACAATTATCCACTTCTGAGAATAGATAACTTGATGGACCAGTTGGTGGGTGCACGCATGTTTAGAAAAATTTACTTGAGTTGAGTTATCATCAAATTTGAGTTAAAGATGATGATATTCAGAAGACGACTTTCAGGATCTGGTAAGGACCTTGTGAGTATTTGGTGATTTCATTTGGTGTTTCTAATGCACCCGGTGTATTTATGGAATATATGAACAAAATCTTTCATCACTATCTAGACAAGTTTATGTAAGAACAAGAAGTGTTTCTACATCTGGCCTTAAGATTTTGATGATAAATTTACATGTTATCTTAGCGAACAATTGTATACTCTAATGGTTTGTTCTAGTGTGTGGCTGCTGCTGTAATGTTCAGACTCTAGTATCAAGGCATGTGACGTCATCAGGTTCTGAACCTACACTACTGGAAGAAAACATGTGGTTACGTGTTACAAATGAAGTCAAGATTCTGAATATGTCTTCTGCAACGTGTCTTAGGAATGTTAGTACAAGAGGTTTTAATCGTGACTTTATGGTTATGCTTTGGTGGCCTTCTAGAGCTTTACTTTGATGTGTTACAAAGTTATGAAGATTATGAAGACGAGGTTATGCTGAACAAGTTCTGATGATCTGAAGACAAGCAAGTTCTTAGGACCAAGTGATGAAGACTCTTAAGACAAGGTTCTGATAGGACAAGTTCTAAAGACTCTGAGACTTAGGTTCTAAGACTTAAGAGTGATTATTCTACGACAAGCTTCAATATTCAAATTATCTGAAGCCTCTTAAGATAAGAAGAAGTTCAAAATGGTTAACGTGTGATGATATACAAAAGATACATAAAGTGTTTGTGACCTCTACTCTCTAGGGTGGCGTAAGCACAATCCTTTTATGTACTATACTGTGACCACTCTCATTATGATCATTGAGAATAAACAACTGGATTTCCTATTACCTTTCTACCTGTAATACGATGGGAGAACTGACTTGGTTTTGCATTTTATCACAAATATTGCAGATAGAAAGAGTCGCCACCGACTTTTCTTTTATCCAATAAGGAAATGGTGAAAAGAATAGGAAAGACCTTCGAGATTTTCTTGAGTTCGGGGGGTAGGTTATGAAAAGGGAAGGTGTTACGGGCTCTTAATGGCTTAGCTCACTTTGTTTGAAAATTCTTTGTGTATGTGTGATTTGAAAATATTTTGAGAAATGCCTAAGCGCAGAAACTTTGTGATGTTTCTTGTATAAGTTAAGAACGCGTACAAAGTGTTTATTTTTTTTAAAATATTTTAGAGAAAAGTGTTTGTGTGAAAAGATGTTTTTTGTGAGCAAGCGATTACGAGCTATCTACGTACTCAAAGATCTTTCGTGTTATTTTCCTCCTCCTTAGATAGTTCTATCCTACCATTAGTTAGTAGAAAAACCTATCGTTCGATGCATGAGGGATAGGCACGGGTCATCGTACATTCATAAAGGAAACTTATAGGGCGCTTTAGAAATTTTAGCGTAAGGGACTAAGATCGTTTACTGAATGCAGCATCGAAGGGTCATCGAGGGACTATGATAATATGTATTAGAGGGAATTTGCTAAAGCGTTCCCACATTCGAGGGACATGATCTTTTGAATTCAGTTATTTAATCTTGGATTTAGGGTTATCTAGCTTTTCATTTTAGATCTTGCCATACAATCCTAGTTACTATACAGTAATAAGGAAAATAGTAAAGGCAAAAATTAAAAGTCCTATTCTATTAGAAAGCTTCGGAGAAGGGGGTACATACCACAAAATCAGGGAGAAAGAAAGAAAATAAAACCCTAAATAAAACTATTACAACCCTTTTGGTAGTTACATAATCGAGAAAAATACTAAATGCGAAAATATTAAAGGTGCGCGAAAATTGCAAAATAAGAGGAAAATTGTTTGATGAAAAATACTTGATGATTAACCTAAAGTATAATTGATTCTAATTTAGAAAAATAATTAGTTGATTAAAAGAATCGATTAATTAGGAAAACCCTAAAATCTAGGTTGATTTTTTTTCAATTGAGAAAACCTAAAACAACAGAATTAGGTTTAATCAACTAAAACCTAAAATTAAATTAAAATATAGAATTAATTAAAACCTAAAATTAATTTTATCCTAAAATTAATTTTTAACCTAAAATTAAATTAAAACCTACAATTAATTTTAACCTAAAATTAATTTTAACCTAAAATTAATTTTAACCTAAAATTAAGTTTAACCTAAAAATAAAAACCAAAAATTAAAATTAAAACCAAAAATTAAAAATTAGGGTTTGTTTTTAAAAAAGGTTTTGAAAAAGGTTTGTAAAAGAGTGAAAAACATAGAATTGAAAAAAAAAACAAATGAGTAGGGGTGGAAGTTGAACCCACGCCCTCAAGCAGTTTCAACAGCAAGCATACCACCCAGCCAACATGCTGGTTGTGTCAAGGTAACGCCTCCAACGTGTTTTGTAATTAAACCCACAAAGATGACGGAAATATGAAAAAAATAGAAAAACCGGGGATCGAACCCGTGACCTGAGAGACCAATGCCTTAGCGCGCACGTTTTTGCCACTGGGGTGGCTATACATCCATTATATAAAACCAATCAATATAAATATATTATAAATCTGATTGCCTTGACGGGAGAGGTGCCAGAGCCCTAGCTCCGGTCATCTTCTCCGGCTATCCCTTTTGTACCACTTGCAAAATAAACATCATTAGGTAGAAAATAATACCCTACCCCCTAAATAGAGGGCTGCGAGTTCAATGGTGTCTTTCTTTTGGACTGAAAAGGCCTAGTTTGAGGGCTAGGATGAAAACAATACAAATCGATGCTAGCATGGTGTTCTTCGTTTCAGTGTGCATGAGACCCATATGATAGTCTAGACCTATTCAGATACACCTCAGGAACATGTTAGTGATATTAATACAATTCAAAACAAAGCAAAAATTAAAAATATGAATTTGCAAGAATGTTAAATCGATTATGCCATGCGATGAAGTTTCACATCTTTTGGAACATGAAAACCAACCCAACCTTACTCTGTGGGATTATTAGGAATGAATGAGAGGGTTGTTTATAGTGAGAAGGGTTTGTATCAAGAGTTTGAAATTCTTTAGGGTTCTTGATAAAATTTTGGAAATTTGACAAGTTTTAGAGGAAAGGGTTTCGTGTGTAAGGATTCTTGTCTTGATGTCTGAATATATAGAGAAAATTATGGCAAGAACAAATGGGCTTGGACCTTTTGTAATAACATATGATGTTTATCTTATTTATTTTGTAGTATTAATGAATTAAATAAACAATAATTAAAATAATTAAAATAAAAAGGATCAAGGGGTGTGAGAACAAGGTTTGAGGTGTATGAAGAGTATAATACACATTTGGACTCTCAAACCATGGCACAATGGCCCAAAATATCAAGCTTGATCATTTTGAACTTCATGCATTTGCTCAAAATTTCCAAACTTGCAATGGTCGGAACTCACTCAATTTTCATCTTTTGAAGGTGATCTTGGACTTTTTGGAAATTACAAGATGTCATATTCCTCTATGTTGATAATTTTTTCTTTTGAAGAATTTATCTTAATGTAAGTTACCTTGACAAAAAGTGTCTTTTTGTTGACTTTTGAAATGACTTGTAATGTATTGGCTTATATCTCTCAAATGATTCATTTTTTGGATTTGATCTTATTGAAACAAAGTTGTAGATAATTGAATTCCATTATAAATGGGATTTGGTTGGGGAAAAGCTGATGAAGCATATGAAAGTTATGCTTGTCCAAAGTTTAGTTTACTTCTCCCAAGGAAACCCTAATTTGGCAACTTTTGACTTCTGATGATTTGAGGGCTTTTCTTAAGGAATCATGATCAACCCTTAATCAAATGACGGATATGACTTCAAAATTTTGATGTTGACCAAAAATCTTGAAGTTTGACTGTATGTTGACCATGTTTGACTTTTTACCCAATATAGTTAATTTTCCATCATCTGAGCAGTTGACTGAGAAAACTTGTGATGCAAGGCTTGAAATTTTGCGTTATAATTCTTAGAGACATATAAGGAACCATTGAAACAACTTGAGGCCATGAGAACCAAATCTTCCTTGTGAAACACAAAACCCTAGTTATGGACCCATTGCTTAGGAGGAGAATTTGTCTGATCAATTCTTTAGCCACCTTGAGCATTTGAGGACCTTTTGAGAATATCTTGAAGAAAAATGGGAGGGAAAATTTTGGGGTACAACACTACCCTTTAAATGGATCTCTTTTACAAGATATAAAATGAAGACTTTGAAGCTGAAGCAAAGTAAGAATCAACATTACATGAAATATATCGGATTAAATCAAGCTCAAGAAAAACTACACCAAAGCATTGTGCAAACTCTGTAGAGGAAATATTCTGTGTATAGTTTTGTAAATAGGCAAGGAGTTGTTGCTCGTATCTTGCTGTAAAACACTTAGGTGTTTTCTTTATACTGAAACTTTTGTGTAATCTGCTTACAAGAAGCAATTTGTAATACACTGAAAGTATTCAACTATTGTTGATTGATACCTTGAGAGGCCGAGTGATGGTTTGATCTCAAGAAGACTCCTGTTGTGGCTTGAGTGTATTTGCAATAAGGATCGACTGACTAATTAGGGGTGCCAATAAGGTCGATCTAACTTATTAGGGGTGCCAATAAGGTTGATCTGACTTATTGTAGGTTATCTGTAATTAGTTTGATTATAGTGGATAAGTCCTTGTTGAAGGAGAAATCACCTTGAGGGGTGGACTGGAGTAGCTTCTTTAACAATGAACAAGGATAAAAATAATCATGTTCATTTATTTTTATGTTCTAGGTTAACTTGGTCTTTCATCATCGTGTTGTGAATGGATTTAAATAGAGAGTCGCCACTACTCGTTTTTATCCTAAGGAAGGGAATCTAATAGGAAATCCTAAGTTTGTATACAATGATCTTGGTTCTTACTTAGAGAGTCCAAATATAATTAATTATGAAAACTAGTTTGTTGATTGTTAAATGTTTTTTAGTGTATTAACTACAAAAAATGTCTTTATTAATGCATGATAAACAATAATTATTTTAATGCAATAAATAAATAAATATTTTTGTTGAGTTTTAGAAAATATATTTGATTTATAATAGTAATAAAATAATAATAAAAATATAAATAATAAATGATACAAAAGAAATAAATTAAAAAACGCTGGGGGGTATGAATTATGTTGGGCTAGTAAAATAGGGGGTGTTAACAGTATGGGCTAAATTCCAGATATTGGATTTGGCCCAGCGGCATAAGGGGTGTCATTTTGTACATGTTAGTAAAACTGGGAGATATGAAAAGCAAGGCCTTAGATCCAGGTATTGGATCAAAGCCTCAGGGGGGTGCTGGTTTGCAAGATCTTCCGATCTTAGCTTCTTCTGATCTTCCTTCTTTCATTTTGTCAAGTACAACAGCGGTGGTTTGACAGAGGCTGCAGCACTTCAAGGAGAGTTATGCTTTCAGATATTGAAACCCTAAGCTGGAGCGGCGAATTTATATTTGACGGCGAGTGCTATCGGAGCAAGCTCTCTCTGTTCTTTCTCCAAACTTCTTCAAATTTCTTTTTTTGTAAAATTTTCTTCTTAATCTTCTTCCCTTCTTTGTTTAGGGTTTTTAGGTTTATATAGTTTTTTGACTTATATTATTTTAGGAAATAAAATTATAATATTCGTATTGCAACTGGTATTTAATACAGAGTCGCCACTCTTAATGTTTATCCTAAAGAAGGGAATATATGGGAATAACCCTAAAAGTTAGAGATTCTAGGTTTTTGGACTCAGTTCTAGACGAACGGAAGGTGTTAGACACCCCTCATCTACCTTGTTCACAAGGATACTAGGTTTAGAAGCACGATCTTTAGGAAAAAGGTTTTTAACATTTATTAGGGGAACTCGTCAAGATTTTAATCGTATGCCTATGTATCCTCTTATGAGGAATCAGAGTCCCATTTCATAGTTCACGGTGGCTTTTATTTTTATTTTTATGGATTGCGAAATATATTTGGATCTTCCGCATACGTAGTTTAGGAGTGTGAATAGAAGAGTTTGTTAGACGAGTGTGCGCAATTGATTTAAATATATTCGCAATCCCTTTGGAAACTTGGTTGTTGAATTAATTTAATTTATGAAAATAATTTGTGGTTAGTTAAATATTTTTTATGTATTGTTTGTAAAAAATATCTTGTTAAATGCACGATTGAAAATAATTATATTTTAATGCAATAAATACCAAATATATTTGAATGCATTTTAGAAAAATATTGTTTGATTTAATAATATTAATAATTAATATTAAATTTTAAAATAAGAAATATATAATATAAAAATTATAAACTAAAATAATAAGGAAAAAATAAATAAAAGATGAGGGGTGCAGATATAGTTTATTTGTAAAAACTGGGAGGTGTTAAAAGCGTGGGCTTGAATTCAGATATTGAATTCAGGCCCAAAAGGCAGGGGAGTACGTTTTGGAATTAGGAAGCAAAATTGGGTGGTGCAGGGAGTATGGGCCCAAGTCCAGATTTTGGACTTGGCCCATAAGACATGAGGGGTGAGAATATAGTTTGACAAGCAAAACAAAAGAAAGGTGGGGCATGGATAATTGTGGGCTCGGCCCATGAGGGTTTGGGAGGTTTAGTCTGCCTGGATTTTGTACATGCGATCATATGGTAAAATGGTGTGGGCGCGCTTTAAGTCCATTTGATTGAGATCGTAAGTACGCGATGGAGGGTGCGTAGTAGCATTCATGGGCTCGTGTGTATTGGATCATGGACATAATATAAACTTAAAACAAAACCAAACAATTGATTTTATTATCTTCCTGTCTCTCTCTCTCTCTCTCTCTCTCTCTCTCTCTCTCTCTCTCTCTCTCTCTCTCTCTCTCTCTCTCTCTCTCTCTCTCTCTCATTCTGTCACGTTTTCTCTCTCATCTCACTGTTACTCTTCTCTCTTCTACATATAACAAAAACCCTAGCTTAACCTCCAACGACGGCGGTGCTCCGTCTTCTTATCTTATCCTATCTTCGACCTAACCAGAACAAAACCCCCCTCACGTAGACAAAAGCTAAGCGTTTGTAAAGATTACCTTCGATGTCTCGACTAATTTACGTTTGTCTGATCTCCCTCTGATTCTCCTTTTTTTTGTTTTCACATGTGACAACGGTGATGGGATTAGCGGAGGCGATGTATGGTGCCGACAGAAGCATAAAGGAGAGGGAGAGAGGTTTTAGGGTTTAAATACTGAAACCTTAGACATGGCTCAACGGTGATCCTCTTTCAATAGGAAGATCCTTCTTTTTTAGTAGATTCCTGTTATGTCCTCCGTCTCTTTGAATAATTATTTCTTCTCTAATAACTTCCTCCTCTCCCCTCTAATCTTTGTTCGCCCGATTATCCTCCCTTCTGTAATTTTTTAGTTTAGGTTTTATAGTGATTTTTAGGAATTTAGATTTAGGAAAAAAAGTTATTCGTTTTGATTAATTTTAGCTGAATAGGGAATAATATCAAAGCTCTAGATTGTAAATGATTTCGTTGTAAACTCTTTGATTTAGTACTGATTATTGATGAATTAGTTTCTGTATTTAGTGTGATTCATTTCTGTATTTGGTTACTGCGTTTCAGAATATGCGTTATCCCCTTTGAATTCGTACAATAGTTGTTTGTACCATTAAAACAAGCGTTTTATTTTCAATGACTTGTACAATGTCTATTTTAAATTTGGTTTGCCATAAAGTATTTGAATCGGGCCTTTTTGGGCCATGCGTTTTGTTTATCTGTAACAAAATCAGCTTAAGAGAAATGGGCCTGCATACCTTTTTTATAAAAACGGTTTTTCCTCAACGAACAAAACACAATTTATTATTAAGTTTATAACATAATAAAAATAAATTTTAATATTAATAATAAAAATGTTATAACTAAGACAAAACATTTTTTTCAAAACAAAACCAAAAAATGAATTGGGCCATATTGTTTTCAAATATTAGGCCCTAAACAAAATGTATTGTTTCATACACCTTTTTTTTAATATTTTGAAACGGACTAAAAAATTACACGGGCCCTTTTAGATTGAGAAAGGCCCATGATTTCGTTACAAGATAAACCCCTTTTATAAACTTTAATCCCCCATAACTAATATGAATAAAATTTTATAAAAAATAATTTTTTGAAATGAAAAAAACTATAAGGAACCAGTACGGAAAGTTTGGGGTATGGCAGTTGCCCATATTTAATTACCTTTCAATTGAATAGTACGAGAATATGCATTTCTCGCACGTTTGATCAGAAGTTTATTAAATATTGGAAGACCCCAAAATTTTCCCCAAATATTAATAAGGATACGATTTACATCGTTCCCATGAGTGTGAAGAAAAATCATAGATGATGATGTATCATGTTACTAGTGTTTGAACCAAAGTTGTGATTGATTTAGACTTGATAACATGGATGATTCGTGAGTATCTAAAAGAGATTGTTTTCATATTTACCATACCATAAGAGGTAAAATAATACAATTTTGAAACATTGACTTACTATTGCTTGGGGACTAATATAATTAGTTTTGTGACACAAGTTTCGTATATTCCTCGTAACCCAGGGGACGGATAACATATAGTTTAATAATACACTACTGCTTAGAAACTAACGCGATGGGCCAAAGATTTTTCGTATACCTACCATATCCTAGAGGATACATAATATGGGCGAGAAACCTGATATTTGGAATTTGGAAATACGATGTCGTTTGTGTCATCCCTCAACCAAGTCTCGCTAACCAAATTAAATATCCTAGATTTGATGAACTGAACCCCAAATTCGCTGATGATGTTGGTTGTGTCAGTCCTCAACCAATACTATCAACATGAAGTTATAAACCTCAAGATTGCTTAATGTTTGACCTAGTTAATCCGAACAAATAAGCTCACTAATAATGGACCAAAAGAAAATTTGAAATTTGAAAGATGTCACTCATGATGTATATGCATAATGTGAGGCTCTTAACGGGAAATCTACCATCGGGATTTCCAAGGAATCTACTACTGAGATTAGATTATAAACTACCTTCTGCCAAGGTGTTGTAGAAAATAAACTTCCATGATCAACCAGGGGAATCTAATGCCGAGATTCAAATGAAATACCTTATGCCGAAGTCTTCTGGAAAATCAACTGTCGTGATCAACCAGAGGAATCTACTACCGAGATTCAAACGAAATACCTTCTTTTGAGGTCTTCTAGGAAATCAACTGTCGTGATCAACCATGGGAATCTACTTTCTAGATTAAATTAAAATTACCTTATGCCGAGTTCTTCCAGATAATCAACTACCGTAATTAACCAGGGGAATCTATTGGCGAGATTCGATTAAATTACCTTCTGCCGAGGTATTTCGGATAATCAACTATCATGATCAACTAGGGTAATCTACTGGCATGATTTATTTGTGAACTACCTTCTGCCGAGGTCTTCTGGATAATCAACTGCCGTGATCAAACAGGGGAATCTACTATCGAGATTCAAATATGACCTACCTTCTGCCGAGGTCTTATGGATAATCAACTACCATGATCAACCAGGGGAATCTGGTGTCAATATTCCTTTGAGTGATTACCTTCTGGCGAGGTTTTCTGGATAATCAATTGTCGAGATTAACCAGGAGAATCTACTACGGATATTCGATTGAAAATTTCTATCTTGATTGACAATGATGATTATCTTCACATAAAACAAGGTTTTATGCTAAGGGTGCAAATTTGACTGATGCATGAAATGTAATGACTGATTGATGAATGTCATGAGTGACTTGGATATGTGTAAATGGGCGTTTGAAATGCAAATGTGCAATTTTGGTTTTTTCGAGACATGCTCGACCCATGCTTTCGGAATTTGTCAAATGGATGAGATGATAAGTATAGCTTGGTTTTGATCGAAGAGCCCTAATGCATGATTTATGCAACGTTATGCTTTATGATTATGACTTGAATGCTTTTTTGAATGGTTCCCCTATGATGGGTCATGGATGATTAAAGAGTACAGGTTTCCTATGTAACAAGGATACTTGTTGTGCTTGCATGATTTCTTGATACTCGTTTCGAACTCGAAGATTGCTAATGTAGAAGAGAGGTCCTCTGGAGATTATGAAAGTACGCAGAGATCTTGTCTCTACATGGACTGTCTTTCCCTAATTTATTGATAGGGTCTTGGAGGAGATTCTCTTTGATATGAACTTGGAAATAGTTTGATCATAATGTGAATGACCCCACTATTTTGTATTATGGCCCTAATTAAAAGAGTCTTGAAAATGTTTGGCTTTGATGAACCATTTTGAATCAACTCCTTTTGATCGAGCCTCACAATGGATTGCCCCACCATTCAAATTTTGAAAGAGGTGCCCCTCAATTTCTAGAATCTAGAGGAAGTACCCTTAGAAGGAACTTAGACCTTACCATGAACTTGACATTGATTTCCCCAAGTATTCGAAGCTTGAGAGATTTGTACTAGAGGTTGCTTCAAGGGTAATTTGGACCCTACGCGTAGTAGGATGAACTTGGTATGTACTGTCCCAACATTTGAATCTTGGAAGGTTGCATCTGCTTCAAGGCCTTGAGAGGTTTTTTAAAATGAGGAAACCGAGTCATGCCCAGTTGTGGTATGACTTGATTAAGGAATTCCCCTTTGAAAGATATGCCCCTTGTTGAACAATGCTTTGAAATTTGATCCGAGTTGATTGAATCTCAGAATGATTACCCCTTGTCAATACTATTTTCATGTGATATACCCCTACAATCATTAGTATTTCCCCCTATTTGAATGGGTCCTCTTAGATGCTTTTTCCCCAATTAGAAGCTTCTTGGAAATGCTTCCTTTGATCAGACCCTCTTTCGAAATCTCCTTGATGCTAAGTATTGATTCGTAGATAAAATTGTACATTTTGAAAAAGTAATTTTGTTTGATGCACATGCAAGTTCTTGATATCGAAATTGGTTATTGAAAAGAAATGGATGGTTAGAGATGGATATTCGAAGAAGCGAAGTATTTAGAAATAATTTTAACAACATAGGAGTCAATTTAACACCAAATCTTGCTGAGTATGCTTTAATAGTGATCCTAGCTTCAATTAGGACTTTTTAAAGTTTATAACATGGCCATGGTTCATGGTTTAAGAAACAAAATATATAAGGCTCAAAATTTATTTATCCCACCCAATTCTCCTTGATGATCTCCAGTCCTAATTTCAATTAATGCAACAAATGCATTTAACTCCCAATAGAAATTTCATAGTCACGCAGATGATGAGAAGCATAGATAAAGATCCAAGCGTCGATGAAAAATATTGATAAGATCCAAGTGTTGATAATATCCAAGCGTTGATGAGAAGCCTTGATGATTCTTGAGGTGTCAGTCAAAATATTGTTCTTGAATTTATTTGTTTTTGATCCCTTATTTTGCATGTATCAATTCTTTTGAATTTTTGGTCCATCGGGATGCCCTAAATTTTTCCTAAGTCAACAAATTTTTTATTTTTGTTTTTGAGTTAGCGGGATCTCTTTTTTTAATTACTTTTTTTTGCTTTTGGTTTTGAATATTTGTGACTGCCATGCTGATTGTTGTAAGCTTCGTCTTCATCGTTTCTTCGATCTTGATGGATGTGCTGAGGAAGAAAGATGTCATGGACTTTGTTTTTATTGACTCCTCAATCTTGGATGATGAACTTGGGGAAGCTGACGTGCTCTAATATTTGCTTAGATCGTTCTCTCAATGATGTATCGAAGAAAGAGATATGCTTGAACCTTTGCTTAGATCGTTTCGATTCTATTGGGATTTGAATATATCGTCGAATTAATTGAAATCTACCCTACCCCTGGTTAAGATTAAGGGTTTTTTAGAGAATAGAAAGAAATATGACTTCTTGATTGAGGGGGTTAACTATGGATTAACTCCTTATTTCTCCATTGTTCAGGAATTGAAATAATGCCTTACATCGTCAGCTAAGCCTTACTATTAAGAAGCATACGTCAACAAAATTTGATTATTTTGTATTTTCATCCTCCTCCTTTAAAGTTTGTTAAAGTTGTGAAATGAAAGATAGAAAAGAAGAATATAAAGTCGTTTATTATTTTTGGAATGAATCTATTTCAAAAATATGCATGCTTATTTTATTAGAATCACTAACCAGAAGATACAAATTTATGACAACTAAAACTTATCAAGAAAGAAATTACAATTTGAAATGATAAAGGCAGAATGATCTTAAGATAAGCCCCTTTGTTGATCCACTGACTTTAGGGGATTCTTCTTAGTTTTTTTTTGGATTTGTCAAAGAAAAGGGAGACCGTTCACCAATGGGATCCCTTCTTCAAAAGTCAACTGCTTATTGTCGATCAAATATTGGACCTTTGTCTGAAAGAGAAACATTTTTCTATAGTATACCCCAGAGAATGGGCGTGATACTCGCATTTGGTATTGGCATCGTATTTTCATAGGGGTGGCCCTACTGGAGGAGCTAGAGGTTTTAGCTCTACCAAATATGCCTTAACCAAGTGTTGCAATAATTGACTAGGTATGATAGGGAGTGGATCAAATCTCCTTGGTGGTAGTTTTTGTCTTCCCCTTTGTTGGGTATTTCCCTTATGTTGATAAGGTTGTTGTAGTTAATGTTCAGGTGGGGTAACTTCCCATGGTGGTGGTATATGTAGTGTTGAATAGGCTCGTGGTTGGGATGACGAAAGGTTTACCTTCGATCCTCAGTAACAATTGCATGATCATGTTCATTTGAGTTTTCAATTGGTGGACCTCCTCCTTCAACAGTTCTAGGCTTATTTTGAGTTCCTCCATGGCTTCTTGGGACATGCTTTGAGTTCGCTTGATAGTACCAAGAATCTTGCTAGCTGATCATAGTTGGATAAGGACGGAAGTCTTCTGTAACTGTAGGAGATATGAGCTTTATGCAGATGTATGAAAATGGAAATGTATGAAAAATGCTTGGATGTGCAAAAACATTTTTTTTGGCTTTTAGGGTAAAAAGGTTTCATGGATATGCAATGCGATGTAGATGTAGTATGAGAGTAGATGCATGGGTACCATATACAAGTTTAATGGTAGCTAAGATTGAAGAATGTAAAAACACAAGAAATGGGGGTTTGAATTTGGATTTTTAAAACATAAAGTAAAGAACAAGTTGGTTATCCTGGTTCATTTGAACTCAAACTACTCCACTCCACCCGCCAAGGTGATTTCGCCTCTCTCAACGAGGTCTTAATCCACTAATCAATCTTGATTGCAAATCTACTTTGACAACCGTCAAAATCTTCTTGAGTATAAACCACAACCCGGTTTTTCTCAAGGAATTTCTCTAAACAATGTATGAATAAAAGTGTACAATAGTGTTTCTAATAAAACAGTATCACAATACAAGTGATGTTTTACACAGTTTGGATGTTGAATGTTTGAGGATGAAAATTGATATCAGCATTACTGTGCGTGAGAAATCATAAACGATTTATCCTCAAAGCCTTGTCTAAATAGGCGAAGCATGAAGGAGCATTTGGAAATTTGATCAATGACAATTAAGGTGCTTTCCAAAAATAAAGATACTTGTTCCCTTCCAACCGTTACTCTTGAAATGTAAATATTTGATTTGCAACGCTTCAGAACATGCTTGCTTTAGAATATGGAAATGACTGTTGCTTCTTGCTTCAGAACATTGTAGATCAGAACCACAAAGTCCTATTTGCAGTGTTAGAACTTATTTCAGAGATGTTTATAGTCAGAGTTGAAACAATTTTTTAGCGCATGTTCTGATCTTCTTCCATCAGAACTTTTTGAGATATGTTTACAATCACAGTAGAAATAACTTTGTAACTTGTCTTCTGGTCTTCTTCCATAAGAACTTCTCTGAAAACAGAACATAAATTTAGGGAGCATAATTGTTCTTTGCGTTTGTTATCATCAAAACTCTTACAAGGGTTATAGAATCAAACTATGTTCTAACAATCTCCCCCTTTTTGATGATGACAAAAACTAGGATATTTCAATAGATAGAAGGAACATAAAGCATTTGAAAGTCTCCGCTTGAGTTGAATACTCAGATAGAGATGGAATACTTCCCTGAAGTTTATTCTGATGAGAGTTTTTTGATGCATCTACTTCTGTCTTCACCAGAGTTTTGTTCCTGTTTTGCTTTTAGAAAAAAAAGAGATGTTATGTTATTCAAAATGTTTGAGACTGTGTCTCGATACTGTTATTAGAATTATCTTAGGTTCTCCCAATTTTTGTCAAGAATAAAAAATCAATATAAACACGTTGAAGCCGTAAAAGTAGAGTTGTATTAAAAATAACACATTCAGAAGCAAACAACACAAAAAAGTTGGACACAATAAAGAAAACAATTTTCAAAAACTAAGATTGAGGTGGAGGAAGTCGTGTGAACAGGGCTTCCAGTAAGTTCTTAATCTGAGTGTTTGACTCTTCTTGTTTTCCCAACATCCCTTTGATTTCCTTGCATGTGTCATCTTGCTTGTCAAGTCTCTCATTGATCACTGTATTTCTTTCTTCAGCTCCTCCAGAGTTTGCACAACCAGAGATGAAGAAGGTATATCAGCAGAAGGTGCCACCTTTTCAAAGTAGGCTGCGATAGATTCTTACTCAGTAGCTTCTTCAAATTCTTTGCCTTTGTCTTGAACTATAACTAGAGGAAGATTATCAGAGCAAGGTTCAACAACTTCTGAAGGTTGGTGATCTTCCCAGGGGGCACTGTCCAGCTGAAGAATATGTTTCTTTTCCCAGTGGCGCAGAACTTGATCCTTGAAAACATTCAGCTGATTATAGAAGTTTTATTGATCCATTTCATGACTTAACTCCTTGAGTTTCTAGGATTCCGAATTGAACCATTTCTTGAACTGGTTCCAGTGGGAATCAGAAGCAGCAGGATTCAAATTCTCTAAGCAAGCAAGCTTCAGAGAGTTAATCCATTCAAATATCTCTGTTTCAAAAATCAGCAAGTTTTTACCAACATCTTCCTTGGTGATATTTGGTTTTGGTTTTGGGATGGAAATTTTGTGAGAGCTAGAGGCAAGGTTGTCCAGCGCTTCTAAGTCTATTAATGTACAAAGGTGATCTTCTGGAGGGTTGAATGCAAAGGGAGAATCAGAAATGATAATTAGTGAATGAGGTGTGTTTGGTGGAGTGGAATAGTAAGGAGATGGAATTTCTAGAATTTTGTGGATTGTAAGTGGTTGTCGAACCCTGAGAGGTTCTATTATTCCAGGAATGGGTGAAGTGGTATCAGAGTCAAGATTTGGATTTTCTAGTTGGGGAGCGTGAATGTTTGGAATTTCAGAGTGGGGAGCTTGAGAGTTTGGATTTTCTGGTTGGGAATCTTGGAACACTAGATCAAATTGATCAATATCAAAAAGAACTTGAGCAAGTTCTGGATGATCTTGTTCAAGATGGGTAGTAGTATAATGTGGTTCGTCCAGAATGTTTTCTAGTGCGAGTGAAGGGTAAAACTCTATATTAAAATCATTAAAAGTTTGTGGTGAAGGGTCTTCTGTGGGTTTTAGAGAGGAGGGGTTTCAGATGTTGATAAAAGCACTGATTCTACAACAGAAATAAAAGAAGAATTACCTTTCTTCTTAGCAGCTTTGGGAACCTTCTAAGAAGATCCTACTCCTATAACTTTCATTTTCCTTGTTTTCTTGAGAATAACATCTGGAGCCCGTTGTCACAGATCACGAATGTTTACTTCTGGAACATTCCCATCCATTTTGCAAGCTTCCAGATATCTGACAATAATTTCTAGAGAAGCATATATTTGAGAGAACAGAGGGAAATCCTTCAAAGGAACTATTCTTGTTGTAATGACTTCCTTTGTTGCAACAGTTGGATCCTTCTTGATGGTATCAATGATTTTCATTTTCTTCAGATTCTTTGCATTCAGAGGTTTACCAGCACATGCTTCCGGAGTGCTGACCTGTTGTGCTTCAGTCAGATATTCTACCAGTTTGTTTTCCGTCAGAATATCTGAAATTAGCCTACCCAGAGGTAGCCAGTCCCTCTTAGTCCTTTCTTATTCTCTAGTCTCTTTGATGCTTGTAATTAGATGATTAAACAACATATGAGGAAGATTTACCTTTTCCTTTTTTGCAATGAAGTACAGAAGAAATTTCGGGTCAATATTGATATAATAAGGAGAACTTGTGGGCTTTCTATGGTTGATGCAGCCCAAGATGATCTTTGACCAAATTATGAAGTAGTCCTTTAGATCTTTAATTTTGTTTGATGGTTTTCCAGAAGTAAAAATATCTTTTGAGATTGTTGTTAGGTCAGATCATTTTTCTACCATGTCGCTACAACGAATGCCTTCGCTGTCATGACCTATCAAGCGTGCAATAAGGTCTTCTGAAATTACTATTCTCTTCCCCATCATATAAGAAGTAACTTGATGATTTGAAGTAGTAGCATGGATCCAGAATTCTTTGACTAATCTTGGAAAAACTGGACCCAGTAGACGATTAAAATACTTGGTCCACCCTTGAAGTTCAACATTAGGAGTAAGGTCGTAGCCGTTTTCCTTCATACTTTCAAAGTCCATAATAAGTTCACAGAGAACTTCTAGTGAATCAATGGGAGTCAGTAGAGTTCTTGAAGGTTCTTCATATCTTTCTGTTGTTAAAGAAGAAGAGCCAGGAACACATTGAGAGCTTTGAGCAATTTGAGACGAAGCCATTGTTCACACAGACTTGTTGAAGGTTTTTGAAAGAAAATTGCACACAAAAGTAGAGATAAAATAGTAGCGAGAAGAAGTGAGAGTGAAAAAGTGAAAGTGATAGTGATAGTGAAAGTGAACGGTGTATTTATAAACAAATTGAAAACTTAATTAGCAAGAAAAGAGTGAAAAATAATGATTACATAGCATTAATGATTCCTGAAAATAGGGAGATGGCATGGAGATATAGAATAGTTACCAATACAACATGAGTCTCAATGTATCCAATTAAAGCTTTAGTCCCTTCAGAATTTGAATGCGTGTTCAGCCTTAGAAGAAACTTTTGTGAGAGGATGACAGATATTGATATTGTGAACTGCATGCTTCTATCTTTGAAATGAACTGTTTGGGAACTATTCAGATCTTCTTAGATAGATCTTGATGCAATCGTCCTTCTAACTTCTAAAGAATTATTGATTAGATGTTCACCAAAAAAATATAAACTTATGAGGGTTATAGAATACATAAATAAAACTCTTATTTTGGATATAATTTCATGCTGAGATGTTTCAGAATGAAATTAAACCTATCTTCAGAAAGGGGTTTAGTGAAGACATCAGCCCATTGATGGTCTGTGACAATTAATTTTAAAGAGAGAATTCCTTTCTAAATATAAGCCCTAATAAAGTGATGTTTTATTTCTATATGCTTAGCCCTAGAATGTAAAATTAGATTTCTTTATAAACAAATGGCCAAAGCATTGTCACAGAGTATAGGAATGTTACTCTCAAATATATTAAAGTCTTCAAGCTGACTTTTCATCCAGAGCATATGTGTGCTGCATCCAACTGCTGCTATATATTCAACTTCGGCGGTTGATAATGTAATTGTGGATTGCCTCTTACTAGAATACGAGATCAGATTTTCTCCCAGAAACTGGTAGCTTCTATAAGTGCTTTTTCTTTCTACTCTGTGTCCACCGAAGTCAGCATCACAATACCCTTCTAATTTGTATTCCTTGGTTTTTATATAAAACAGACCAAGATTAGTAGTACCTTTCGGATACTTGAAAATTTTCTTAACAACTGTTAAGTGAGATTATAAAGGATCTGACTGGAATCTGACACAAAGACATACACTATATAGAATATCAGGTCTTGAAGTTGTAAGATATAAGAGATAACCAATCATACCTCTGTAGATCTTCTGTTCTACCTTTTTACTTACCTCTTCCTTTTCCAGAATGCATGTACGATGCATTGGAGTTTTAGTTGGCTTACATTTTGATAAGTCGAATTTCTTCATAAGTTCTTTGACGTATTTGCTTTGGTGTATATATGTTCCTTCTGGATTTTGATTAATCTAAATGCCAAGAAAGAACTTGAGTTCTCCCATCAAGCTCATTTCAAACTCTGCATGCATAGACTTAGCAAATTCTCTTCCCAGATATACTTTAGTAGATCCAAAAATAATATCATCTACATAAATTTGACATACTAGAATGGCATTTTTAAATGGCTTAGAGAATAAGGTTGTGTCCACCTTCTCTCTGGTAAAATCATTTTCTAGCATAAAACTACTTAGTCTTTCATACCAAGCTCTGGGAGCTTGTTTCAGACCATATAGTGATTTCTTTAGTTTAAATACATATTCTGGATGTTTTGAATTTTCAAAACCAGGGGGTTGGTGCACATACACTTCTTCATCAATGTATCCATTTAAGAATACACTTTTGACTTCCATCTGATAGAAAGTGATGCCATTATTTATAGAAAAAGAAATTAAAAGTCTGATAGATTTCAACCTGGCGACTGGAGCAAAGATTTCTGTATAGTTTATCCTCTCTCGCTGACTATAACCTTGTGCAACCAGCCGTGCTTTATTTCTGATGACTTCTCCTTGTTCATTCAACTTTTTTCTGAATACCCATTTGTTTCCAATGATGTTGAACCCTTTTGGTTTAGGATCCAGATCCCCTACATCGTTTCTGGTGAATTGGTTTAATTCCTCTTGCATTGCAAGTATCCAATCATTGTCCATGAGAGCTTCATCAATGGAAGTTGGCTCAATCAGAGACAGTAATCCTATGAGAGATTCTTCAGAGTTTCTAAAAGTGGATCTTGTTCTGATTGAGTCTTCTTTCTTTCCTAGAATTTTGTCTTCAGGATGAGCTAAGCTGGTTCTAGATTGTATTTTTTGGAGAGGCTCTTCAGATGTTCCTGTAATATTTGTGAAATCTTCTTCTGGTGTTGTCTATGATTCTTTGTGAGAAACTTCTTATGCAATGTATTCAGTACCTATAATTTGGACTTCTATATCTGCAAAAGATTCATCTTGCTTTGACTTTTGAGATCAAAGCTTATCATCAAATCTAACACTGATCGACTCTTTTACAATCCGTGTTTGTGTTGTATACTTTGTAGCCTCTTGAGCGTTCAGAGTATCCTAACATAATACACTTTTGTGCTTTAGAGTCAAACTTGTTCAGATGTTCTTTAGTGTTAAGAATAAAACAAATACATCCAAATAAATGTAAATACGAGACGTTGGGCTTTCTTCTCTTCCACGATTCATATGGAGTCTTCTCCAGAATAGATCTTATGGAGATTCTATTCTGAATGTAACACGTTGTGTTAATTGTTTATGCCAAGAAGTTCTTAACAATGTTAGTCTCGTTGATCATGGTTCTGCCATTTAGGCTAGCTCCATAGATCATTGAAGCTATCTTTCTTCTATATATGTTTTTAGCGGGGAAATTTATGAAAGCTATGATCACATTCCTTTATGGTCTTATCAGGTTTACTAGGAACTTCTGAGATAGTTTCCTTATGAGTATTTTGTAATTCATTTTCAAGTTTTGAAATTTTTTCTTTCAGCTCATAGTTTTCCAATCCCAATTCCTTAGTTTCTTCAGAGTCATAAACTAGATCCTTTTTCAGGTTCTTGTTTATGACTCTAAGTTTTTAATACCTTTCTAGAATTTCTGACAGACTCTCTTATAATTGAGATGATTCAGTATCTTCTGATATGTTGGCCATAAGGGCAATGTTGTCTCTTTCATCTTCTGATTCTTTGTCTGCTTCAGAAGAGTCTGAGTCATCCCATGTTTCCATGAGACTTTTCTTCTTCTCCTTAAAGAACTTCTTCTTATGTTTCTCCTTCTAAAGGTTTGGACAATCGCTTTTGTAGTTCCCTTGTTCATTGCATTCATAGCAGAAAATGTCTCTGTTTCTTAACTTTCTGTATTCAGAAGATGGTTCAGACTTTCTGTATCGAGACGATGATTCAGATTGATTCCTTGTTCTTATGGAATTTATGAACTACCTTTGCATGTGCTTCCATAGCTGATTGACTCTTCTCGAGAGAATGGATAATTCGTCTTCTTCTGATGAGGATCCACCATAGTTTTCTTCTATTGCCTGCAAAACTTTAGAATCATATTTTTTGTTAGATTTAAGGGCTAAAGACTTACCTTTCTTCTGGGGCTCATCATCTTTTAACTCTATCTCATGACTTCTGAGAGAGCTGACAAGTTCTTTTAGATATATTTTGTTCAGATATTTTTCCAGTTTGAGAGTGTTGTACCCCAATTTTCCCCCCTAAGATCCTTTCATCATACCATGTTGATTCATTCACAATAAGATCACACTAGGATTCTTGGTTCCCCTCCATATATGTAGCTTTTCCCTTTTGAGGAATCACCAAGCACCTTGACTTATGTTCTTTTGTGATCATGAATATTAATTTTGTCTTGATTTCTTCTTTCAACTAAATAAAATGCACGGTTGGTTTGTCTTGCTTGTTATCCATGTAGGTAAAGGCAATTGGATTTAACAAGTTACCCCATGGGTTCATGAGTTTATTTCCATGCCCTAGTCAATAAAGCTTGAGAAGTTCAAAACTCACCATTGGCTTGGTTTTGAAAGAATTGGCATGGAAAGGTTGTTTTGGTTCATCACATTTCAAAGTTATCAAATTTGGTTGAAAAGCACAAGGGATTGATTGGAGAAGTTGTCATGGTTGGACAAGATTTTATTCCATTTGGTCACAAGTGCATATTTCTCTCAATGTTAAAGATATGGAAGTGGTTTTGGTGGCTATGAGTTCTCATTATTATCCCCAACAACTTCTATTTACAAATCATGTGTGTTGATACAAGAAGTTTGTTCAAAATTGTCAAAGTTTCTCAAAGCATTCTCTTGATCTAAGGAGCTAGGGTTTTGTACTTCAAAGGAATATATCTTGCTCATCTCTTGGTATTTTTGAGTGATTCTAAATAAATCTTTCTCTTCAAAGGGTTATTAAAAAATCACTTCAAAAGTTTAAAGGAGTTGTCATGAGGAAGAGACTCAATGAGGAAGAAAGATTACAAGTCCTCCAGATGAATCCTCAATTTTCCATGTGTGACTTCAAATGATCATAACTTGGTCAATTTTTATCACCTTGAGCCTATTCTTTTTCCATAATGATCTTGAAGGTGTGAAATTTATGCCTTCTTTTATTTGCAAAGTGAGAAAATGGATGGAAGTTTCCTTAAGGATGCAAAAGATTATAGGTCATTTCATGATTTTTTTCCAACTTCAACAATTCATAACTCTCTCAATTTTTGGATATTTTGAATGGTTAAAGTTTCAAAATGTCATTCAAGAGATCTAATTCATGCCATCTTTTTTGGTCAAGATCAAATTACAAGTGGAAGGCCATGTTTGGATGCAAGACATTATAGGTCATTTTTAAGAAGAACTTGAAATATTTCTAAGTATGGAAAGTCAACTCTTTTTCTCCAACTTTGACTCAACACAACTTTCAGCTCAAGAATCCATTTGATTCCATTATTTTTCCATTGTAAAGCTTGTAACCTCATCTTTCTAAAGCATCAATAATTATGCCGTAAGACCCCTTGAGTTGAGAATGCCATTGTTTCAAAAGTGGTAACTTGGAATTGAAGTTTCATTTCAAGTCAGAATTTGAATTTCATGTTACAACCTCTAAACCTCAAATTAGCACGCGCTTTGGGTCTAAAAATTATTAGCCAACTTTCCCAAGTGGATTAGTGCATCAAAATGCGTGTTTTGGATGAGTTTTAACAAAAGAGAAGTCACATTTTCTTCATGATACAGACCCACACGAATTCCCTCCAAATTGGATCATTCACCCTTCCTTTTGATCCCATTTGCTTCTCCTATAAATAAATGATCAATCCTTGTCATTTTCTCAAGCTTGGATAGTCAGAATCACCCTGCCAAACTTGTTCCACCACTCAGAATTCAGTAACTTCAAAATCCATTATCAAGCCTTTTTCAATCCAATTTTTCAATCAATTCACCTTCCTTGATCTTCCCTGAAGCTAACCACATAATTACATTCAAGAATCGTGCCCTATACTGCTCCATAGAAGTCCAGTTTCAGAGCTCTGCAACTCAACTTCAATAGGTAGATTCCTTCATCAATTCTTCAAAACTCTGATATCATTGTATTGCTCTCATTGCCCTGGTTCTAGTCGAAACACATACCTTTTACTGGAAACACGTTTTGACCATGAAATTTCAAATCCCTTTTCCAAACTTTCTTTCCAAATTTCTTGAGTTATAGTTTATATAAATTTGGCGCGAGGGTGTGGTTGTCTTCGTCTTGAAGAGACGAAGCGAACGACATAAGTCTGAGCTTCTAATTTTATAATTTAAGAGACCTGCAAATCATGTTGGCTGGAGGTTGAAGATGACCTACGTGTCATCTTCCAACCAATGATGGCACGCCACTTGTTATTTTTGAAAATCTGATTTATATTTGATTTTGTACTTTATTCACTAATGACCATGATATGCACAACGCGCCAGATCCCTTGGATTTGATTACTAACGTGTTTTGACTCTCATCCAATGGTCCACATATTTTTACTTTTATTATCTTTTTTGATTTTTATATTTTAATTGTTTTAAGTTTCAAAAAATCATAGAAAATTCATTTTTAGTCCAACAAATCTGAAAAAATTATGAAAATATATTTTGATTATCCACTTTCTGATTTTTATTTTTTCACAATTTAAATTTGTGTTTTTTGTATTTTTTATAAATTTACACTTTATTTGAATTGTTTTAAATGTTTAAAAATACTTTTATACATTTTTAAATTCTGAAAAAATTATGGAGTGATCCGATGATATTGTTACAAATATTGGTTACCTTATTTTATTTTTGTTTCTGACCTTACTATTTTTTTTTAATCATTTTTGGTTTATTTTACCCATTTCTTTTAATTTTAAAAATAGTTTATGACTTTAAAAAATTACAAAAAAAATTGTAAAATTATTTGAGCCTTTTTCTGATTTTTCTATGGTCTTACTTTTTATTTCTTGATTAATTTGAACATAGTTGATATTTTTCTCTTTATTTTCTATTTTTAAACATTATTTTTAAACCCTTTTGTATATATTAAAATGTAATATTATTTTGTGACTATTTTATGGCTGATCTTGGGTTAAATTTTGGATCATGAACTTTATTAACATCATTGGATCCATGGTGTTGAGTTTGACTCCACAAAAATGGATGAATGATTTTAATAATAGTTTGATTAAATTTAATTCAAAAGTGGTTTGTATACTCTCTCCTATCCCTCTTCATCTCATCCCCTTCTTATTGCACTAAATGTTGTTGGAGCATGATCTTTATATCATGTCTCAGAACAAATGGTGCATAGATTGCTATTGATCGGCCTCAAAATAGGTGCGACTTCTATATAAGTCCACTTACGATTGCTTAACATAGCGCTAAATTTTGTCCCGATTCGAATAAATGATCATTCGTGGCCTAAACTTAAGTTTGCAAGCCCAAGTATGTTAATTTGATCTCTTTGATCCAATAACCTTGAGATTCATTGTGTCGAGGCTTTGGTTCTACCAGTCTTCTAAAGGA
Organism: Vicia faba; assembly: GCA_948472305.1. NCBI lineage: Eukaryota > Viridiplantae > Streptophyta > Magnoliopsida > Fabales > Fabaceae > Vicia > Vicia faba. Next base: position 262,635,445 of record OX451740.1, read on the forward strand.
TCTACAACACCTTTGGTCAACGCGGATCACTTAAACATCGTTGATCATTAAATGACACTTGTGAGAATTCCAAATGGATGATATACTTGACAAAAAACAAATGCAACTTATTGTGTGGAGGCTTTGGTTCTACCAATCCTCTAATGAGTTCCAAATGAAAATTTCAAGATGATCATCCATTTAACCACTAATCACTAATAATAGACTTTATCCTTTATCTTTATTATATGCCCCTTTTATTTTTATGCACTATTTACTTTTAGCATTTACATTTCATGCCATTTTCATCTTTGCTCATTTGAGTATTTACTTTCTTGTCATTTTTACTTTGCTCACTTGAGCTTTTCCTTTTTTAAGATACTTAATAATTAACATAAACCATAAAAAACTTTAATGGTACTTGGACTATTTTGTTACTATCCTTGGCATTATGGTGCATGGGACTTTTCTTGGACTTAGGATTAGAAACCTTGGCCTATCTTAGAGACTTTGTGATATTATCTGATTATTTTGTCTAGAGTTCTTGAGGTTAACCTCAAGACATTGGGTTGCTTGTTTGTTTTTGTGTGCAGGTTTTTTGTGATTACACCCTTTGTTTGTAATATGGAATTCACTCGTATACAGCCGTTACTCTGCCCAATTTTTGTGAACACTTAATACACTTAAAGTTTGGATCTCTCAAGAGGTCTAGTATTTTTTTTGCTTGATTGGTTCCAATCCAAGGAATAAGAATTCTATCTTGGCTCATAATTTCAAGTATTGGCTTCTTGTTAGTTAGATGGTTCTTATCCCTAGATTTTACCTTATGCTTTAGGATAGTCCCTTCTTCTCCTCCCATCTTCTTTAATTTCAAAAATCTTCTTCCTCCCTTTGAAAACTCTTCTTGTTTCTAAACTTGAACCACTTTCATAATAAACTTGGACTTATGTCCATGCATTTTCAAAACATTTTCATAAATAAACTCCAATCGACTTAATATTACCTTGAAATTTTTTGTGAGAAGACTAAAAGTCAATCAATCTCATTTCAAACCACTTTACCACTTTACCACTTTGGCTTTTTATCTTTAAACTATTCTCAAAAGATTGAACTCTTGTCAATCCTTGTAGGGATGCAAACAACTATACTTCTACAATAAGTAGTGAAGAGCGATATTTTCCACTTGGGTGTTGAGTGAGGCATTTTTTATTTTAAGATCCAGGCCATATCTTCCACTTTAAGATGGTGCAAATTCTCCTTTCTCATAATTATGGGTAGTAGGTATGTTTTCCACACAGACAATGACGATTATGTTTTATATCATAAAATTAACCAACACATTTGTGTTTTAAATTTTTAAAAGAGAAACTATGTGTACCCTAATCCCCTATTGCACGAAAAGGTGGTATGTAGGCACTAAAGGTTCGCAACCACGACGGGTATAAAAATCATAAAAAATATATTTCTTTTTCTCACCTCCCCCATCAATTTTTATACAACATTTTTCATAGCCAAAATATACAGATTTTACAAAGAGGTTCCTGTAGAGTACCGTAGATGTTTAGGGTACTAATACCTTCCCTTTGCATAACCAACCCCCTTACCTTGAATCTTTCCCCTTCTTTTTGGGTTATTCGCTCTTTTCCCATTCCTTTGGAAATAATAAAGCGCGGTGGCGATTTTTATTTTGATCTGTATAAGTCAAGTCAATCCAATGGCTTAGTCTTAAAACATTTCAACTGCCTACAGAGAGCAGTTTCCACGGTTCTCCATTTCCTTTGTAAACTTCTGATGATCTTCTTTACATGATCAACAGTTGAATAGCCTTTATCCAGAACTTTTAGCCCATCAACCAGAATTTGAAATCTTGAGAACATTGTTTCAATGTTTTCATCTTTTTCCATTATGAAGGCTTCATACTTCTGAATGAGCACATGGGCTTTGGTTTCTTTGACTTGCGTGTTGCCTTCATGCGTCATTCTCAAGGAATAAAACATGTGCTTTGTTGTCTCTCTGTTTGTGATCTTCTCATACTCTGAGTATGAGATGGAACTCAAGAGAATAGTTCTGGCCTTGTGATGATTTATGAAGTCTCACTTTTGATGATCTGACATTCTTTTTCTGTAAATCTTCAGACTGCTTTCATCAACAGGATGTATGTACCCATCAATCACCATATCCCAGAGATCAGTGTCATGAGCCAGAAATAAACTTTTAATTCTATCTTTCCAGTAATCAAAGTTCTCTCCATCAAATATTGGAGGTTTTCTGCTGATTCTGTCTTTCTCATCATGATATTCATTGCTAATGTTCCGACTTGGCCCCACCATAGTGTTTTTCTTAGCTTTGATCTCTTACTGACATATTTAAGTGCTTGAACTCAGAACCATGCGCTCTGATGCCAATTGAAGAATGGAAAAACATAAGAAATAAGGGGCTTGAATTGGGATTTTTAAAACTGAAAGTAAAGAACAAGTTGGTTATCTTGGTTCGTTTGAACTCAAACTACTCCAGTCCATCCGCCAAGGTGATTTTGCCTCTCTCAACAAGGTCTTAATCCACTAATCAGTATTGATTACAAATCTACTTTGACAATCGTCAAAGTCTTCTTGAGTATAAACCACAACCCAATTTTTCTCAAGGAATTTCTCTAAACAATGTATGAATAAAAGTGTAAAATAGTGTTTCTAATAAAACGGTATCATAATACAAGTGATGTTTTACACAGTTTGAATGTTGAATGTTGAATGTTTGAGGATGAAATATGATATCAGCATTACTGCGCGTGAGAAATCGTAAACGATTTATCCTCAAAGCCTTATTTAAAAAGGTGAAGCATGAAGGAGCATTTGGAAAGTTGATCAATGACAATTAAGGTGCTTTCCAAAAATAAAGATCCTTGTTCCCTTCCAGCCGTTACTCTTGAAATCGAAATATTTGATTTGTAATGCTTCATAACATGCTTGCTTCGGAAGATGGAAGTGACCATTGCTGCTTACTTCAGAACATTATAAATTAGAACCACAAAGTCCTGTTTGCAGCGTTAGAACTTCTTTCAGAGATGTTTTAGTCAGAGTTGAAACAACGTTTTAGTGCATCTTCTGATCTTCTTCCATCAGAACTTTTTGAGAGATGTTTACAATCACAGTAGAAACAACTTTGTAACTTATCTTCTGATCTTCTTCCATCATAACTTCTCTGCAAAACAGAATATAAATTTAGGGAGCATAATTGTTCTTTGCGTTTGTTATCATCAAAACTCTTACAATTGTTGTAGAATCAAACTATGTTCTGACAAAGATGATATCCTACACTAACTCAGAGGTTGAGACAGGAAAGGATTCCTTGAGGATTATGGCCAATGAAAGACGATAAGGAGTCCCTACATGATAGGGATTACGACGTAGATGGAAGCCCTACAGGTTAGAGATTGTAGTGGGTGAAAATATAACCCTTGTGGGTTTAAAGATTGTAGTGGGATTTGTGAAGGATATCCTTAGAAGGCAGGTTCTTAGTTTTGGCCTATGAATATTTTATCCTCCCTGTAAGGTGGTTTCCTTAAGGGTATCATGAATAACACTAGAGGGAAAGACATAAGGGCCTCCCTTATGCAAAGCCTCTTTACATACCGAAACTTTTGTCTCAAGGTCATGAAAGGTCTGATCATGAGTTTTTGGTTTAAAGATCGTACAAAGAGTCATAGGTGTCATTCCAAAATTCTACTTCCCAATAGGATGTCCCTTGAAAGGTATTCCTTTTGTGGAATTCTACCGACTCTAGGCGAAGTCGTCACATAAACTCATAGGGATGATGTGCCCCCTTGGCTAATAAACGAACCTTCTTTCTATGGTTTTTTGAAGATATTTTGCAATAATCTAAATCCCACCACAAATATAATATGATAAAATATAATAAACAAAATAAATGAATAAATAAATAAAGCAAAATAAAAGAGAAACGAAAAAAAAAACCTAAAACCTAAAAGAGAGGCTTCTAAACATATGGTTGAGTCCCTAGAAGAGTCGCCAGCTGTTGCAACTGGTTTTTAATTCAGAGTCGCCACCTTTAATTTTTATCCTAAAGAAGGGAATACAAAGGAATAACCATAAAAGTTAGAGATTCTAGGTTTTTGGACTCAGTTCTAGACGAAGGGAAGGTGTTAGGTACACGTCATCTACCTTGTTCACAATGATACTAGGTTTAGAAGCATGATCTATAGGAAAAAGGGTTTTAATATTTATTAGGGGAGCTCGTCACGATTTTAATCGTATGCCTATGTATCCTCTTATGCGGAATCAGAGTTCCATTTCGTAGTTCGCGATGGGTTTCTGTTTTTTATGGATTGCGAAATATATTTGGATTTCCTGCATACGTAGTGTAGGAGTGTGAATAGTGGAGTTTGTTACACGAATGTGCACAATTGATTTAAATATATTCACAATCCATTTGGAAAGTTGGTTGTTGAATTAATTTGATTTATGAAAATAATTTGTGGTTGGTTAAATATTTTTTCTGTATTGATTGTAAAAAATATCTTGTTAAATGCATGATTGAAAATAATTATATTTTAATGCAATAAATACAAAATATATTTGAATGCATTTTAGAAAAGTATTGTTTAATTTAATATTATTAATAATTAATATTAAATTATAAAATAGGAAATATATAATATAAAAATTATAAAATAAAATAATATGGAAAAAATAAATAAAACGTGGGGGGTACAAATATAGTTTATTAGTAAAAACTAGGGGTGTTAAAAGCGTGGGACTAAATTCAAATATTGAATTCAGGCTCAAAAGGCAGGCGAATATGTTTTGGAACTAGGCAACAAAATTGGGTGGTGTAGGGAGTATGGGCCCAAGTACAAATTTTGGATTTGGCCCATAAGACATGAGGGGTGCGAATATAGTTTGACAAGAAAACCAAGAGAAAGGTGGGGTGTGGATAGTTGTGGGCTAGGTCCATGATGGTTTGGGAGGTTGAGTCTGCCTGGATTCTACACGTGCGGTCATCTAGTAAAGTGGTGGTGGCACGCTTTTAGTCCATTTGATTGAGATCGTAAGGACGCAATGGAGGGTGCCTATTAGCATTCATGGGCTCGTGTATATTGGATCATGGGCATAATATAAACTTAAAACAAAACCAAGCATTTGATTTTATTATCTTCCTTCCGTCACATTTTCTATCTCGTCTCGCTGTTCCTTTTCTCTCTTCTACATACAACAAAAACCCTAGCTTAACCTCCAACATCGGCGACGCTCTGTCTTCTTCTCTTATTCTATCTGCGACCCAACCAGAACAAAAACTCCCTCACGCAGACAAAAGCTAAGCGTTTATAAAGATTTCGTTCAACGTCTCAACTCTTTTGCATTTGTATGATCTCCCTCTAATTCTCATTTTTTTTATTTCACGGGTGACGGCGGTGATGGAATCAGCGGTGGTGATGCATGGTGCCGGTAGTAGCGCAATAGAGAGGGAGGTAGGTCTTAGGGTTTCAGATACTAAAACCCTAGATGCGGCTCAACGCTGATCCTTCTTCATCAAGAAGATCCTTCATTTTTTGTAGATTCCTATATTGTCCTCCCTCTCTGTGAATAATTCTCTCTTCTCTGTAATCACTTCCTCCTCTCCCATGTAATCTTTGTTCGTTCTATTCTCCTCCCTTCTATAATTTTTAGTTTAGGTTTTATAGTGATTTTTAGGAATTTAGATTTAGGAAACAAAGTTATTCGTTTTGATTATTTTTAGGTGATTAGGGAATAACATCAAGGCTTCATCATTTAAATGATTTCATTGTAAACACTTTCATTTAGTACTGATTAGTGATCAATTAGTTTATGTATTTAGTGTGGTTCATTTCTGTATTTAATTACTGCATTTTAGAATATGTGTTATCCCCTTTGAATCCGTACATTAGTCGTTTGTACCATTAAAACAAGCATTTTATTTTCAATAACTTGTATAATGCCTGTTTTCAATTTGGTTTTCCAGAAAGTATTTGTACCGGGCTTTTTTGGTCCATGCGTTTTGTTTGTTTGTAACAAAATCAGGTTAAGCAAAATGGGCCTGCATACCTTTTTTATAAAAACGTTTTTCCTCAATGAACAAAACACAATTTATTATTAAGTTTATAACATAATAAAATTAAATGTTAATAATAATATAAAAAATTATAACTAAGACAAAACATTTTTTCAAAACAAAACCAAATAATAAATTGGGCCATAGTGTTTTCAAATATTGGGCCCTAAACAAAATGTGTTGTTTGATACACTTTTTTTCCAATATTTGGAAATGGACTAAAAAATTACATGGGCCCTTTCTGATTGAGAAATGCCCATGATTTCTTTACAAGATAAACCCCTTTTTATAAACTTTAAACCTCCATAACTATTATGAATAAAATTGTATAAAAAATAATTTTTAGAAATGAAAAAAACTATTAGGAACCAGTAGGGCAAATTTGGGGTATGACAATTCGTTATTTTTGATTGATTAAGGAAATTAGAGATTGGAAATTGATTGTAATTTTTAGGTTTTTGATTCTGTTGTAATCTGTAATTTGTAATAACGAACTTTTCATGATTCGATCTGATTCTGTATTGATTTAGTATTGGTTGTATTTGATTGTATTAGATAATTTCCGATTTGATCATGTATTGATTCGGATGATAAAAAGATTTGTTTCTGTCTTAGATTCAGACAGTACCTGTTTATCACATTAAAACGAGTGTTATTATTTCTTTAATCTGAATAGTAGACGTTTTTTTTTTGAAACAAACATTTTTTGGAACGGGCCTGTAATGAGAACTTTGGGCCTTTGATTGAATTGGGACGTGCAATAAGGGCTCGACTAAATAATCAAACCATTTTTTTCTAAATACAACAAGTATACTTTTTTTTTAATTAAGTATAATAATTACAATCTAAAAATAATAAGTAATAATAATTAATAAAAGTAATTATAATAAAATAATAGTAATGTTATAATTAACACAAAATCATTTTCCAAATCAAACCCAAAAATTGAATGGGCCCAATGCATAATATTAGGTCTTAACCAAAAACGAATTGTTCACACACTCTTCAACCTAAATGGGCCATTCTGATTTAGAAATGGCCCAGAAACTTAACTAACACACCCCCTTCTTAAAAATGAACCTTAGTACCAAAGTGAGCTTTCAAGAGCGAGACCCTATATGGGCCTCAAATGATTCAAAATGTACACTTCTTTCATAATGATACACCCCTCAAAAAAGTGAATAAAACCCTAATGTGCAATTACATATTAATGGTCCATTTAGATCAATACACCTCTCCTTGACTTTAAACCCTCCATAAAATATAAATAATTTGATCCAAGATAAAAAGAAAAGTAACATAATGTGATTATTTGATGGGTCAAATTTGGGGTATGACAGCTACCCCTATTTAATTGCCTTTCGATTGAATAGTGCGAGAACACACAGGTCTTACACGTTCTGGTCAGATGTTTAATAAATATTGGAAGACCCCAAAATTTATCCGAAAGATTATGAGGATACACCGTAAATTGTTACCATGAGTACAAAGAGCAGGCATAGGTGATGATGTATTGTCTTACCAGCGTTTGAACCGAAGTTTGTTTTAACTTAAACATGACGACACATATAATTTATCAGTATCTAAAAGAGATTATAGATTTTGTATATTCACCATGACCTAGGAGGTAAATGATACAACTTTTGAAGAGCCGACTTACTAATGCTTGAAGACTAATATTGTAAGTTTGTGACGTAGATTTTGTATATTCATCGCAACCTAGGGGGATGAATAACATAAAGCTTAATAATACATTGTCACATGGAGACTAACACGATGAATTATGTCGCTGAGAAAGATAACTTATTGCTGCTTCAAGACTAACACAATGAGCCAATATTTTCGCATATCTACCACAACCTAGAGGGTAGATAATACGAGCTTGAAACCAGATATTTCGAACTTGGAAGACGATGTCGGTTGTGGAAGACCTCAACCAAGACTTGATAACCAAATGAAATATTCTAGGTGTGAAGAAATGAACCCCAAATTCACTGATGAAATTGGTTGTGTCACGCTCAACCAAGACTATCAACACGAAGAAAATAAACCCCAAATTCATCGATGATTTCGGTGGTGTCGCCCTCAACCAAGACTATCAACATGAAGAGATAAACCATAAATTTATTGATGATGTCGGTTGTGTCATTCTCAACCGTGACTATCAACATGAAAAAATAAACCCCAAATTCATCGATGATATCGGTTGTGTCGTCCTCAACTATGACTATCAAAATGAAGAAAATAAACCCTAAATTCATTGATGATGTCCGTTGTGTCATCCTCAACCATGACTATCAACATGAATAAAATAAACCCCAAATCCATTGATGATGTCGATTGTGTTGTCCTCAACCATGACTATCAACATGAAGAAATATACCCCAAATTCATCGATGATGTCGGTTGTGTCATCCTTAACCATAACTATCAACATGAAGAAAATAAACACCAAATCCATTAATGATGTCGTTTGTGTTGTCCTTAACCATGACTATCAACATGAAGAAATAGACACCAAATTCACGGACGATGTCGGTTGTATCGTCCTCAACCATGACTATCAACATGAAGAAAATAAACCTCAAATTCATCGATGATGTCAGTTGTATCGTCCTTAACCATGACTATCAACATGAAGAAAATAAACCCCAAACTCATTGATGATGTATGTTGTGTCGTCCTCAACCATGACTATCAACATAAAGAAAATAAACCCCAAATACATTGATGGTGTCGGTTGTATCGTCCTCAACCATGACTATCAACTTGAATAAATAGACCCCAAATTCATCGATGATGTCGGTTGTGTCATCCTCAACCATGACTATCAACATGAAGAAATAGACCCCAAATTCATCGATAATGTCGGTTGTGTCGTCCTCAACCATGACAATCAACATGAAGAAATAAACCCCAAATCACTTTAAAGTTTGAACTATATAGTTTGTACAGATAAGCTTGCTAATGATGGACCCCAAGAAAATTCGCAATTTTAACCAAAGTAGCTTTGCAAGATGCCATGCCTGATATATATGCACAATGCCCTAAATTGATGTACTGCCCAAGTGTGATATATGCCCCAAATGTTTCGTATGCTCATGTACCAAAATGCTTATGTGTGTATATGCCCCGAATGTTTCGTATGTGTATGCCCCAAATATTTTTCAAATGTTTTTGATAATTCTCCTTTTTCTTTAAACCATTGGTTTCTCGTATTCACCAACTTCCCCAACGTTATTTGTTTCTAATTGTTGTATCTCCAAGTCATTTTGAATTTTAGTAAAGCATGGTGAACAGTGTCAACGTGTCATAGATAATTGTATTGCAGGCGCATGCGTAGGCGTGGACATAGACGTGAATTTTCTTACGACGCTTTTCTAACCAAAATGCTTTTCGATGCTTTTATCAAATGCTTTTATTTGTATGTTAATTCCCAAAAATGATTTGAACACAGTATTCACAATAATAATTGTAGTATTTTGCAAACAAGTCTGGAAAAAAAATTGAATGATGGAAAAAGTAAATGTTTTATTGATATGCCTCTGAATAGGAGAGATTACAAGATGCAATTCCTTGAAAGAGGTAATTACATAATTTTTTTTATAAAAACATCAAATGGAAACGAAAATGATATTTGTTACTGCTGTTTCTCCAATGTCCTTTAAATAGCTCTAATCTCCTTAGATTCTGAACCAAATGATTTTGACCCATCTCTCACCTTCGTGGTTGTTGTCGTGGTTTGTAGATTGCAGTCTTTTGGTTCTTTATTTCTTTGAATGAGATCCCTAATTTTTTCCTGGATTGCCCTTTCGAGTTTTTAATCCACCTGGATAATTTTTTTTGTGTATGTCCCTAATTTTTGCCTGGACTGCCCTTTGGGGTTTTCAATCCACCGGGACGCTCATTTTTGCCTGAGTCGCCCGTTTAGGGTTCAAAATTAGCGAGCTTCCTTATACATAGTATTTTTTGACTGCGTCTAAATTTTCTGGATGTAGTAGTTCTTCGCCATCCATTGTTGTGAGGATGATACCACCACCGGAGAATGTTGTTTTACCATATACGAACCTTCATATTGGGTGTCTATTTACCACGTGAATCGAGGAGAGGTAGTAGAATCATTTTGAGTACTAAATCCCCTTATTTGAACACTCGAGGGCAGACTTTCTTGTCGAAGTCTTTCTTCATCCTCTTCTGATATAATTGACCGTGGCATAAAGCTGTTAAGCGTTTCTCTTCAATGAGGTTAAGGAGTTGATGGAATCTCTATTTAAAATGGGAGTACAACCTCCATGCCATATACTAGAGAGTAAGGAGTTGCACCTGTTGATGTGCACAGAGAAGTACGATAGCCATGTAAAGCAATGGGAAGCATTTCATGCCAATGTTTATATGTGTTCACTATTTTCTGAATGATTTTCTTGATGTTTTTATTGGCAGCTTCAACAGCCCCGTTCATTTTGGGTCGACATGGTGAGGAATTATGATGCTCGATATTGAAATTATCGCATAATGCCTTCATTATTTTATTGTTTAGATTAGAACTGCTATCTATAATGATTCTGCTTGCAACCCCGTATCTACATATGAGATTTTGTTTGATCAATCGAGTAGCCACTTGACTTGTCACGTTTGCGTAGGATGTCGCTTCTATCCATTTGGTGAAGTAATCGATGGTAACCAGTATGAACCGATGTCTATTAGATGATTTCGGTTTGATCATGCCGATCATATCATTTCACCACATCGAAAATGGCCAAGGAGAGCTTGTGATATTCAGAGGAGTTGGTGGCATATTTATTTTTTCGACGTAGATTTGGCATTTGTGACATGTCTTTGTATAATGGTAGAAATCGACTTCCATTGTTAACCAATAATAGCCTGCTGTTGTACCCAAAAAATTTCCCTCCCATTTTTTAAGACAATTGATTCAAGACACCTCCTCATGCTCCTAGGGTTCTCAATTGCTCAAGAATACTCAAGGGTTTGAGCATACAAGCACCTCTCTTAAGAAATTGACCTACAACTAGGTTTTGTATTTCTCAAATAAAATTGAGCTTCTAATGCCTTAAGTGGATTCATTTATTCCTCATATGCTTCAAAGTACCCTCATGACAAGTTTCAAGCCTAGCATCACAAGTTTACTCAGTCAATTGCTCAGATGATTGAAAATCAATTGTATTAGACAAAAAGTCAATTATGGTCAACATACAGTCAAACATCCAGATTTTTGGTCAACATAAAGAATTTGTGGTCACATTCATCGTTTGGTAAATGGTTGATCATGATTCATCAAGAAAACTCAAGATTCATCAAAAGTCAAAAATTGCTAAATTAGGGTTTTCTTTAGGAGAAGTCAACTGAACTTTGACCAAGCATAACTTTCACAGGCTTCATTAGAAAATTATCAACCAAATGCCTATTTTGATGGAAATCTAATTCTCTACACCTTTGTCTCTCTAAGCTCAAGTCCCAAAAATGCTTCATTTAAGAGATATGAGCCAAAACATTACATGTCATTTTGAAAGTCAACAAAAAGACACTTTTTGTCAAGGCAATTTATATCAAGATAAATACTTCAAATGAAAATATGACCAACATGAGAGTAGTAGGGGACATCTTGAGCTTTCCAAAAAATCAAAGGTCACCTTCATATGGCAAAAATCGAGTGAGATATGATTGGTGCAAGTTGAGATTTTTTTTAGAAATGCATGAAACCCCAATTGAGAAATTTTGAAATTTTGGACTAGTGGACCTATCTTCTAAGGTCTAAACGTGTTCATGACCTTATAGATGACTCATAAACTCATTCATAACTTACCATGATTTTTTTATTATTTATTTATATTTATTTTGATTTTTATTCAATTAAATACAAAATAAATGAAATAAAATAACAATTGATGGACCAAGGCACGTGGGCTTGGTTTTAGATCAAATTTGAGGCCCATAACACATATCCAACTTGCCAAAACAGTGGGAGGCGAGATTGGGACATAATCTTCTCAAAATGGAATGTTTGAAAACATGTTTTTTTAATGTTTTGCCAAGGCATTGAATACTTGGTATTTTCTTCTTTTGTCTTGTTTTATTTTCTTTCTCTATAAATACTCAACTCATGCATACACTCAAGACCACGAATTGCTTCCTGCAAAGCAAGTCTCAAGGAATCAAAAAAATATCAAGATTTTGGGCAAAGTTGAAATCCTATTTCCAGGAATTTTTCATCAAAACCAAGCATCCAAACATACTCCTGAAGATCCCAGGAGTCGTTTCCAGTCTTTCAACAAGCTCGAGGCATCCCAGAACATGCTCTCTCAAAAAACTGGTTGGGTAACTTTTCCAAATCTTTAAACTTCTATTTTTCGCATTGTTAACTAATCTTGTGTGTTCATGTGTGTTTAAGATGATGTTTAGGACATGTCGCGACCATTACATGAGTTTATCACATCCAAATCCTGGTTGTCCATTAATGAACTGATTCCCACCCCATGCATTTTTTAGTTCCACTTATTTCCAACTTTCTTTCTTTACATTTTCTTACTCATTTAATTAATTTCAATTAAATCAAAAAAAATTATAAAAAATATAATAAAATGGAATTTAGACTCTTATTAGGTTGATTTAATTTTTGAAAATATTTTTCTCAATTAATTAATTAGACATAGGTTTTTTTATAATTAATTAAGTGTTTAATTTAGGTTTAAAATCTATTTATTTTATCATTCAAATCAGACAAAAAATGCACAAAAAATAAATTTCTTACATTTTAGATATTAGGACATTAAAAATAATTTACTAACATTTTATTTTATTTTGCTATTTATTTTATTAGACAAATTGTAATAACCTAGTTTAAATTCCCGCACAATTTCTTTATCATATAACTGCCCCAAAGCCCTGTAACAACGTAGGACTTTACTTTTCCGCACTTATTCTTTATGCCTTGCATATATATATATATATATATATATATATATATATATATATATATATATATATATATATATATATATATATATATATATATATATATATATATATATATATATATATATATATATATATATATATATATATATATATATATATATATATATATATATATATATATATATATATATATATATATATATATATATATATATATATATATATATATATATATATATATATATATATATATATAACTGTGTAGTAATAGGCTTGTATGGAAAGATAAAATTAATCGGTAGATAACAATAAACAATTCAAAGATAACATGATTTTAATTGAATCACTATGCACACTTCACATCTAGGATAACCTCTCTCTGTTGCCTTTGGAAAATATTGGTCAAGTCCTTCGAAAATAGGGATGCTTTAGCAAAAGACCCTCGAATAAAGATCATAGTTCCTTGATGACCCTTCGATATTGCCTATAAAATATAATCTAGTCCCTCTGATGCAATTTCTAAATTATCTCTAAATGTCGCCTTCAATGACCATTCGATGACCCTTCGCCTATCCCTTAACATCCAATGGCGAGGACTTCTTACCAATTAACGACATAGATAGTCTTTTCCTCTAAAAGAAAGGAAAGAATAGGAAAGACTATAAATTAAGTGGTAAGACTCTAAAAATTTCTTGCTTAATAAAACTTTTCACATCAAATTTTCAAAATCAAACAACAAACCTTTTCAAAACTCTTTGCAAATTTTCTCGAGGACAAATACGAGAATCTTTTCAAAGCTTGCCTTCCATTGGCACATTTCAAAACAAATCACAAACAAATCATTTTTACACATGACACTTTCAAAAAAATATTTTCAAAACACCTTGTATACTTTCTTGAGGATTGATACAAGAATTATTACAAAGTCTACCTCACAATTGGCATTCAAAGTATTTTCAAATCACACACACAAAGCAAGTTTAAAGTGAGTTAAGAAATTAAGAGTCCGTAGATAACTACGGATGAAAAGGGTGCTAACACCTCCCCTTTTCATAACTTACCCCTCAAATTCAAAATATATCAAAGATTTTTCCTATTCTTTTCAACCTTTCCTTATATTGAATAAAAGAAAAGCCAATGGCGACTCTTGCTAACCGCAACATTTGCGATAAAACGCTAAAAAGTCAGTTCTCCCACTGTATTAAAGAACTGGAAACTCTGGTGGGGACATAATTAAAAGTGGTGTTACCTTAAGAGTTTATATCACTTTTTTTTTTTGCTTTATCTGCATTGTTTACTTTATCTTTAAGGGTTGCTTGGGTTTCATTACTTGTAAAGATCCTACACCCGGATCTAGGGATTCCTTAGGTAAGTAGCAATAGATCATGGAATCTGTACGACATAGACTGATATGGTTAGTGTGATGGCTATGTTAGTGTGACACTTTGGTATGTATCGATGTTCCTTGAGTCAATTGAGGATGACATTGGGCTTCCGCGTGGTGTCATAAGCACTAACTGACTTTTAGAACCTTAATCGACCCATCTTGGCCATTAGAAGGTAGTGAGATGTCCGACTTTGGTGCAGTCTGAAGTTGGTTGATACTCGATGCTACGCTCATTAAGATTCAGCTCTCGGTTTTTTTTTTGTGGCAAGTCAGTTTCCTTGCTAAATAAAACCTATAAGAAAAATCAGTGATATTGAGATCCCTAGAACCCGATTACTATTTTAGGATAGTTGAGCCAAATTTCTCTAATAGAAAAGGGTAATTACCTATAGACCTCATGCAAGCCTTTAAACCTAAGGCTCTTGTGTGATTTGTTTGTGTTTACTTCTTGCCTAAACATGAACATAACATCATGACATCATAACATCATAACATCATAACATTTTCACTAACCGTTTCAAGGATCTAGGTATTTATCTTTGTCCTTTGTTGCAAGTCATGGCTTCCAATCGCATAAATACTATCCGAATCAACTTTGTAAGGATACCTTCCAAGCTTGAGGAATTAGTCTCAAAGGTCCCCGAAAATTCTCAATTCACCAAAAGACATGGCCATCTACTTAGTTTGGTTACTCCTAGTTTCAAAGAAGACATGATGAGTGTTCTGTTCCAGTTCTTTGATCCTAAGCATCATTGTTTTACCTTCCGGGATTATCAGTTGGTGTCCATAATGGAATATTTCTCTAAGTTACTCGAAGTGCCTATTCTTGATCAGATACCTTTCACCGGTCTAGAGAAAGTTCCAAAACCATAAGAAATTGCAGTAGCCCTACATCTAAAATGACCAGACATCATATCTAATTGGGAAACAAGAAATGGAGTCAAGGGTTTTCTTCCTAAATTTCTGTTAGAGAAAGCTCTGTTGTTATTAGATGCCATGAGTTTTCGTGCTTTTGAGGATATTATGGCTTTGCTGATCTATGATTTGGTGTTGTTCCCTAATCCAGACCAACTTATAGATGTGAACACCATCAAAATATTTCTTACTCATAATCCGGTGCCTACTTTGCTTGGAGATAGTCTGAATTCTCTTCACACTCGTACTATGAAGAAGCGAGGAACTCTCATGTGTTGCATACCTTTACTTTCCTGGTTTTTTATTTTGTACCTCCCTCGATTAGTGATGAAGAATGAACAAGGTTTAAGGTGGTCTTAAAGGTTGATGTCACTCGCTCATTCAGATGTCCATTAGTGTTCCCGATCCCTAGAAGGTATCACCATCATTGACCGTTGTGGGGAATTCCCTAATGTACCACTCCTTGGCATAAGAGGAGGGATCACTTACAATACTTGGATCTATATCAATTTGGTTATGCTCTAAGAGACGACCCTCATGATATGTTAATCCAGGGTATTATACTCGACTATGAGAACAATCCTCAAAGTTACCGTCAATGGTTTACACATTCTTGGGGAATGGTCGATAAGATTGAAAGAAATACTTTGGGGCATAAGAACTTCATCCCTTTGGAGTCCTACCTCAAACGAATACGGTCTCGTGCAAAAAATCTTAAAATGCCATATCCTGCTATCGTACCAGCGATCATAGAGCCTGTTTTTGAAGGAGAGATTCCTTGTACCATTCTTTACTCTGATATGCCTACTGACTTTGAGGAACTACATAAGTAATGGATTCAAATCAAGGAAGAAAGGGATACCTTTGAGACTCATTTCTATAGTAGTGAGAAGAAAGTATTGGAGCTGACAAAACAACTCCACGAAGAGCAGAGCCTTAATGCATATGTCAACACAAAGAGGAAGAATCCATGGGAGACTTAATACCTTGGGCCTTAGGAGTTTTATATTTTAAATATCTTGTTTTCATTGTAAGCCTAAAAGGCAGTTATAATTTGAACTTACTACTAAGTTTCTTTATTTACTTTTTTAACAAATTTAAGTCCCTCGAGGTCCTTGAAAACATTACATACACATCTACATATCATGTCATTGCATAACATGTTTCCAAGATAGGTTTCTTATCTCCTTGCTGTTTATTTAAGCAGAAATGGCTCTTGAACAAATAGTGAAAGATCTCCAGGCTCAGAATGCTCAGTTCACAGAGATGTTCCTAAGCTTAGCCAGGGGGAAAGAAGAACTAAAGGCACTCATCGTCAAAGAGAAGAAGAAGAAGACAAAGAAACCAATTGGAATTATATGGAGAAGATTCAGAGGTCTGGAAAGTCAAGGAGATCGAGATCCTAGAGGATAACGATAATGAACAAAATGATAACGGTGGAAGTTATAAGCATGAGGAAAATAGCAATCATTATTCTGTCAAATATTCCGTTGGAGAGGAAGAAGATTATTTGGATGAACAATATCCCCCTGCCAGTGAGAAGTATAAGTTATTAGAAGAGTGTCTGAAAGCTATGGAGATCAAGAAGGTGCTTGGCTTGTACTTCTAAGAATTGGGTTTGGTCTCAGGAGTCGACATTCCTCCCAAGTTCAAAACTCATACCTTTGCTAAATATGACGGTGTTTATTTCCTGAAGCTGCATTTGAGGTCATATGTTCGGAAAATCCAACTACAAACCGCTGACAAGAAAATGTGGGTTCATTTATTCCAAGAGAGCCTGTCTGGAACCCAGTTAGTATGGTTCTATCAACTAGAAGGGACCAATATTCATACCTGGAAAGATTTTGCTGCCGCTTTCTACAAGCAGTACCAGTATAATGCTGATCTCGCACCAACTCGTATGCAATTTCAGATTATGTCCGTGGGATCTAATGAAAGCTTCTAAGAGTACACCCAGAAATGGATAGATCTTGCGGGAAGGGTTCAACCTCCTTTAGCTGACAGGGAATTGGTCGACATGTTCATAAGCACGCTGATAGGTCCTTTCTATAATCACCTACTTGGAAATTCTTCAACCGATTTCACTGAACTGATATTAACAAGGGAACACGTTGAGAATGGAATTAGAAGTGGTAAAATCCCAGTGCCTACCTCTTCTGATACTCATAAGAAGTCATACAATGGGAAGAAAGAGTCCAATGTTGTATACATCCATAAGGATCGTATTAAGAGAGGCCACAACCAATCTAAGGAGGGCAATAATGATCTCTAATCCTACACCAGTGCAACAACGACCACATGGTAATCAGTGTAAGCAGGATACACCCAAAACACAATTTACCAAAATCAACATGTCATTGGCTCAAGCGTTGCAACACATGTTGAAGGAAGAGTTAATTATGTTGAAGGATCCTCCTCGGAATCCCAATACTTCCGCTCCAAGCTATCATCCAAATGCAAGGTGTGCATACCATTCTAATAGTCCTGGAAATGATACGAATGGTTGTTGGACATTGAAGAATAAAATTCAAGATATGATTGATGCTAAGGAGATTCAGTTTGACCCTCCTGATACTTCTAATGTGATAACTGCTCCCATGAAAAATCATGACTAAGATTGAGAGCGTCTAGTTCATTTGAATTTTCAGTTGTTATTTCTTTTATTTGTTCGAACACTTATATTTATTTCAAACTTTGTATTTTTTTCATTAATGCATTGCATATATTTGTCTTGAATTAATCCATTCATTTTCACTGTATTTAACTTGTGCTTTTTACTTTCTTTTTGTGATATTCAACTCTCGTTAAAAGCTATAAGCCTTTAGAGGGAGGAAAATAAAAATGATACCATAACCTCATACAATATGCTTTTGGACATACCGTACTGATGATGTACAAGCATTGCTTCAATTCCTAAACAATGGAGATATAAGGAAGTTAATCCCTTGTCAACCCCTTTGATCCTAAGAAGTAGGAATTTTCCTTTTCACCCAAATTGAAACTCTTAATCATAATCTGGGGCAGGGTAGTTACTCAGTTAATTCAATTGTGCATTCAATCACAAGCTTTTCCTTCGTACTCAATAAATAGTATCAAAGACATCCTTCCAAAACAAAAGTCAGGTGATGGTTCTCCGTAATCATTAAGACGGGAAATCATTTTTTTTCCGAAAAATATATATCAAAAGAAAATCCCTCTAAGTCAAAACCTATGAAGGAGACTCAGGAAAAAAGCTGCGGTATCCTGCTGACTGTAATCTCAAACAAAACAATTCAGGAAAAATTTAGGGATAATAAAGTCAAAAAGAGGTCACTAGAAATCCTCAACAAAAGAAAGATGTTACAATAAAAATGACTGCCTTCTCAAATAAACTTTCCGTTTTTGAACCATCACCAAGTATCAATGCAATAATTCCAAACTCTATTGGAACCTAAATGCATAATTAATTGAGTATAGGACTGAACGACATCATGGAGAACGGGTTGGGTACCAATAAACTTTGAGCCTTTATCCTTTGTTTCTTAAACCGTGAACCAGGCCATGCTAGAACCCCTCAAAGTCCTAACTAAAGCATGGTTTAGTTCGAAATCATGTTGTTACAAAAAGGTATCCTGACTCCTATAAAGCTTACTATAAATCCTGAGTTAATATCACATTCTTACAAATTTTGTTTTACTAAAAAATTCATTTTTTAAACTTCAAGACAAACATAAGCTTTGCATTCTAAAGCTACTGTTTGCATATGACTAAGTGTTTGACAACAGAGAAGTTCACATGACAAATATTCAATGAATGAAAATCCTCCCAATGGACATAATTACTTCATAGGATGGGTCAAACAGAAAGACACTTCCAGTAACAGGCCTTTCATGGACACAATTCATTATAAATCTAGGGGCATGGCATGTTATGGTCAAAATCATCTATGGCAGTCAAGTCAAGATTCAAAGAATCTCTCAAAAGTGCTGAATAGCCAGGGGCAGATCTCAATTTGAATCACTTGGGGCATGTTACATTGATCATGAGTTTCAGCAAAAGCCACTATGAAAATTGAATCACTCACTAAATTTCTTGTCTATGTCAACAGTATTAAATGGTGTCATTTTGCAGTGACAATTCATAGAAAATTATTGAGGAAGGTCAAGACTATCAGAAACCTGGTAATCAATGGTTGATCAGTAAATTCAAATATCGGGTGTACTAGAATAATCCCAGGGGAAAATGACTCCCACATACGATGGGCCACATATGATCAAGAAAATATTATCTAGAAGTGCTACAACACTTACTACCATGGACAATGAAAATTCCCCACGCCCTATGAACACATAAATAGTCAAAAATACTATACGTGAAACAGAGACCCACTAGGTTGATTGGCCTAAGAAAAAATAAGGGCATCTCGACGAACCAAAAGGGTTCAGACAAAAATTAGGGACATATAAATAAAATTATACACCCGGCAAGTCGAAAACCTGAGAAGGTGGTTGGGCAAAAAAGGTATCTCGATGGACTAAAAATCTAAAAAGGCAGTCCAGGCAAATGTTAGGGATTAAAGCGTATGACTATGTCCCGTTATCTCATCACTTGTTTATCACTCTGATTAGCATTTACTAAAGACTCTAGGAGTTGGGATAATGTTCAAGTCATCTACAAATCCCCACAGAGCAATCTCCATGGAATTATCTCTACAAAGCTATCTTCACAAGCTCATCCCCAACAGAGATACATTCCACAACAAGTCTAATATGCCCTCAGACAGAAATTGGGGAATCTTCCAACAACTCACCTCCATATCCCCGATGGATATCTAGACATGATCATCTTCCCCAATAGGTCCCCTAGCATATAAGGAAGTTTGATCTTTTCCCCAGCATACAGTGGAGACTTCCTCAGTGCAACCTATGAATTTTCAATCCCCATCAGAGTTTATTTCCTCAACGCAGTCTACAAAATTTATTTCCCCAGCGGAGTTTATTACTCCAACACCGTAAATCCCTAACAAAATTCTCTTATCCAGCAGGGTTTAATCAAAGTTGCTATCCCCAGAAGAGTTTCTATGGTAGCACATCAAAGGAATTCCCATCTCTTTTTATCCCCAGTCAGGGTACGTAATAATCAAATCCTTTAACAAAAATAATAGTGAACGACCGACTCTTCTTGAATGCCTCTATCCTGAAGCAGAAGTCGAAAATCCCCAGTGGAGCATCCTCAAAATGCATATGCATACCGAAACGCATATAACATTCTCATTTATTTTGATAGTATCATTACGCAATGCATTACATACATCATGACATTACATAAATCCAATTTTGTCTTTTCAGGTAAAGTTCGCAAACAGACGAATATCATCAGCAATTTTCAAACAAGTCACAGATTAATTCCCGAAACTAGACGGGTTTGCCAACAAAAAACAGGTCGTAGATTAATTCCCCAAATAGGACAATGCAACTATCTATATGACCAGATGGTATCAATTATGGAAAAAGGACGAGTTTACCAACAAAAAACAGGTCGAATATTAATTCCTAAAACAAGACAGGGAAACCATCTATATGACCAGGTATGAATTCCCGAAATAGGATGCGTTTACCAACAAAAAACAGGCCGCAGATTAATTCTCGAAATAGGACGGGGCAACTATCTATATGACCAGGAGGTATGAATTCCCAAACAGGACATGCTTACCAACAAAAAACAGGTCGCAGATTAATTCCTGAAACAGGACGGGGCAACTATCTTTATGACCAAGAAGTATGAATTCCCGAAACAGGACGAGCTTACCAACAAAAAACAGGTCACAGATTAATTCCCAAAATAGGACGAGACAACTATCTATCTGACCAAGCGGTATAAATTTCTGAAACAGGACGAGTTTACCAACATAAAACAGGTAAAAGATTAATTCCTGAAATAGGATGGGGAAGCTATATATATTACCAAGCAATATGAATTCTCGAAACAGGACGGGGAAACTATATATATTACCAGGCAGTATGAATTCCCTAAACAGGACGGGTTTACCAACGAAAAATAGGTCGCAGATTAATTCCCGAAACAGGACAGTTTTACCAATGAAAAAAAAATTGTAGAACAATTCTCGAAACAGGACGAGGCGACTATCCGCATGACCAAATGATTTCCTTCAAAGACTGAATTCTGACGAGAACCCCCCCCCCCCCCCCCCCCCTCTAGAGGCTAAATTCTAGCAAGCATTTCCTTCAGAGGTTTATTATGAAAAGCATCTCCTTCAAGGCCTTTGTTCTGAAAAGCATTCTCCTCCTGAGGTTTATTCTTAAAAGCATTCCCCAGAGATTGAATTCTGGAGAGCATTTTCCTTCTGAAAAGCATCCTTCAGATACAGTCAAGCATAGATTTATTCGGATACTCCAATCAACAGTTACTTTGGATGGCATCAGTAAGCCCATCTCCAACGACACTCTATCACCTCTCTGAATGGAATTTTTAAGCACATTCATGCAGTATAATCAACCAACATTCACTTCATGCACATTTGAGTGCAAATTTCTGGGCACTTAAGTGTTTATCCTCTCCCACCTTTAGATCAAGAATAGCGGACATTCCAACCTATTTAACAGGGGCAGCTATTGTACCCCAAAATTTTTCCTCCCATTTTTTAATACAATTAATTAAAGACCCTCCTCATACTCTTAGGGTTCTCAATTTCTCAAGAATACTCAAGGGTTTGAGCATACAAGCACACCTCCTAAGAAATTGACCTACAACTAGGTTTGTGTTTCTCAAATAAAATTGAGCTTCTAATGCCTCAAGGGGATTCCATGATTGCTCATATGCTTTAAAGTACCCTCATGACAAGTTTTTATCCTAGCATCACAAGTTTTCTAAATCAATTGCTTAGATGATTGAAAATCAATTGTATTAGACAAAAAGTCAATTGTGGTGAACATACAGTCAAACTTCAAGATTTTTGGTCAACATCAAGATTTTGAGGTCACATTCATAATTTGATCAAGGGTTGATCATGATTCATCAAGAAAACTCAAGATTCATCAAAAGTAAAAAATTGCTAAATTAGGGTTTTCTTTAGGAGAATTCAACTGAACTTTGACCAAGCATAACTTTCACATGCTTCATCAGAAAATTCTCAACCAAAGCCTATTTTGATAGAAATTCAATTCTCTACAACTTTGGGTTTATAAGCTAAAGTCCAAAAATGCTTTATTTGGAGATATGAGCCAAAACATTACTAGTCATTTTGAAAGTAATAAAAAAGACACTTTATGTCAAAGAAATTTACATCAAGATAAATACTTCAAATGAAAAAGTGACAAGCATGAAAGTTGTAGGGGACATATTGGGCTTTCCAAAAAATCTCAGATCACCTTCATATGACAAAAATCGAGTGAGATATAATTGGTGCAAGTTGAGAAATTTTTGAGAAATGCATGAAACCTCAATTTAGCAATTTTGAAATTTTGGACTAGTGGACCTATCTTCTAAGGTCTAAACATGTTAATGACCATATAGAGGACTCTTAAACTCATTCATACCTTACCATGATTTTTTTTTTATTTATTTATATTTATTTTGATTTTTATTCAATTAAATACAAAATAAATAAAATAAAATAATAAATGATGGACCAAGGCATGTGGACTTGGTTTTGGATCAAATTTGAGACCCAAGAACACATATCAAACTTGGAAAAACCGTGGGAGGCAAGATTGGGACATAATCTTCCCAAAATGGAATGTTTGAAAACATGTTTTTTTGTGTTTTGGCAAGGCATTGAATACTTGGTATTTTCCTCTTTTGTCTTGATCTATTTTCTTTCTCTATAAATACTCTACTCGTTCATACACTCAAGACCACAAATTGCTGCCTCCAAAGAAAGTCTCAAGAAATCACAAAAATATCAAGATTTAGGGCAAAGTCGACATCCTATTTCCAAGCTTTTTCCATTAAAACCAAGCATCCAAACATACTCATGAAGATCCCATGAGTCGTTTCTAGTCTTTCAATAAGCTCTAGGAATCCCAGAACATGCTCTCTCAAAAACACCAGTTGGGTAACTTTTCCAAAAATTTAAACTTCTACTTTTCGCATTATTAACTAATCTTGTGGGTTCATGTGTGTTTAGGATGATGTTTACAACAGGTCGCGACCATTACATTGAGTTTATAACATCCAAATCCCGGTATGCCATTGATGAAATGATTCCCACCCCATGCATTTTTTAGTTCCACTTATTTCCAACTTTCTTTCTTTACATTTTCTTACTCATTTAATTAATTTCTATTAAATCAAAAAAATTCATAAAAAATATAATAAAATGGAATTTAGACTTTTAATAGGTTAATTTAATTTTTGACAATATTTTTCTCAATTAATTAATTAGACATAGGTTTTTTTATAATTAATTAAGTGTTAAATTTATGTTTAAAACCTATTTATTTTATCATTCAAATAAAATCAAAAAATGCACATAAAATAAATTTCTAACATTTTAGATATTAGGACATTAAAAATAATTTACTAACATTTTATTTTATTTTGATATTTGTTTTATTAGACAAATTGTATAGGATGTACAAATTTTGTAATAACCTAGTTTAAATTCCCACACAATTTATTTATCATGTAACTTCCCAAGACCCTTTAATAGTGTAGGACTTTACTTTTACATACTTATTCTTTATGCCTTGTATATATATAACTGTGTAGTAATAGGCTTTTATGGCAAGATAAAACTAATCGGTAGATAACCTTAAACAATTCCAAGATAACATAACTGTAATTGAATCATATGCACACTTCACCTCTAGGATAACCTCTCTTTGTTGCGTTTGGAAAATATTGGTCATGTCCCTCAAAAACAGGGATGCTTTAGCAAAAGACCCTCAAATAAAGATCATAGTCTCTCGATGACCCTTCGATGTTGCCTACAAAAAATGATCTAGTCCCTTCAATGACCATTCGATGACCCTTCGCCTATCCCTTAACATCCAATGGAGAGGACTTCTTACCAATTAACGACATAGATAGTCTTTTCCTCTAAAAGAAAGGAAAGAATAGGAAAGACTATAAATTAAGTGGTAAGACTCTAAAAATTTCTTGCTTAATAAAACTTTTCACATCATATTTTCAAAATCAAACAACAAACCTTTTCAAAACTCTTTGCAAATTTTCTCGAGGACAGATACGAGAATCTTTGCAAAGCTTGCCTTCCATTTGCACATTTCAAAACAAATAACAAAAAAATCATTTTTGCACATTACACTTTAAAACAAATATTTTCAAAACACTTTGTATACATTCTTGAGGACTGATAGAAGAATTATTACAAAGTCTGCCTCACATTTGGCATCTAAAATATTTTCAAATCACATACACACAAAGCAAGTTTAAAGTGAGCTAAGCAATTAAGAGCCCATAGATAACTATGGATGAAAAGGGTGCCAACACCTTCCCTTTTCATAACTTACCCCTCAAAATCAAAATCTATCAAAGGTATTTCTTGTTCTTTTCACCTTTCCTTATATCGCATAAAAGAAAAGTCGGTGGCGAGTCTTGCTAACTGCAACATTTACGATAAAACGCTAAAAAGTCAATTCTCTTACCGTATTACACCCGTTCGTAGGATTTTTCTTTCCATGGCATGCCCATTTGTGTGAGTTCCAAAAGTACCTTTGTAGATTTCTTGCATGAACGTATCAGCTTCCTATTTCTCCATGCACATGAGCAATACCATATCATAGTTTCTTTTGTATAACACATCACCACTTATAAAGAATTTTGAGGCTAGCTTTCACAAAGTTCGCTTGTCAATGGTAGAGGTGTTTTCTGGATATTCTTGTTTTTCAAGGTACCTCTTGATGTCATAAAACCAAGGCTTGTCATTTAGACCCTCTTTAATAGCAAGGTAGTGTGCAGGTTGTTCGAAATGTTTGTTTGTAATGCGCGGTTCGTGGTTTAGCCAAGTTACCTTGAACATGGATGATAGAGTTTCTAAGGAGTCTACCATCTGATTTTCTTCTCGTGGGATATAACTGAAGGTGATATCAGTGAATTCTACAACTAGCTTTAGAATATGATCTCGATATGGAATCAATTTAGGGTGTTTAGTGTCCCATTCACCATTGACTCGGTATACGACTAGCGCAGAGTCTCCAAATACTTCAAGATGTTTTATTCTTAGATCGATGGTCGCTTCTAGACGCCGATTACAAGCTTCATATTCAGCGATGTTGTTGGTGCAATCAAAACATAACCTCGCAGTATAAGGTTTGTGATAATTCTTTGGAGAACTCAAAACTGCCCCAATGTCGTGCCTCAGTGCATTTGAAGCTACATAGAACATGAGTGTCTAATGCGCCTCTGGTTTAGGTCCTTCGTCGGGGCCTAGTATTTTGTAGTCACCTATAACCATGACATATGTGTCTGGTAATGGCTGATGAGCTACATGGTCAGCTAGTACACTACCCTTGATAGCCTTTTGAGTAACGTATTAGATGTCGTATTCTGATAGGAACATCTGCCATTGGGAAATCCTTCCTGTAAGAGCTTCTTTTCGAACACATATTTTAAAAGATCCATTTTTCTATTAACCATGTGGTGTGAGTTAACATATATTGCCTCAATCTTTTAGTAGCCCAAGCCAATGCACAACAAGTTTTCTCGATAAGCGAGTACCTGGTTTCGCAGTCAGTGAACTTCTTACTGAGGTAGTGGATTGCATGCTCTTTTCTACCTGTTTCATCATGTTGGCCCAATACACATCCCATTGATCATTCTAGTACTGTTAGATACATGATGAGCAGCCTTTCGGGAACTGGTGGCATTAAGATCGGTGGCTCTTGTAAATATTGCTTTATTGTCTCGAAGGCTGTTTGAAAATCATATTCCATACCACCATATGATCTTTTCATAGTAATATGAATATAGGCTGACATGTAGCTGTTAGGTGTGATATGAACCTTGAAATGTAGTTCAATCATCCTAAGAAACCGCAAACCTCTTTTTCTTTCCTCGGAGCTGGGATTTCTTATATGGCTTTTACTTTGTCGGGGTCCACCTCAATACCATGCTGACTTACGATGAAACCCAATAATTTTCCTGATTTGACAACAAATGTACATTTGTTGGGATTCAACCTTAGTTTGAACCTGCACATACATTCGAATAGCTTTTGTAAATGCATGATGTGATCCTCCTATTTGGAAATCATATCATCTATGTACATTTCAACCTCTTTGTGAATCATATCATTGAATAGTGTGACCATATCCCGTTTATAAGTTGCCCCTTCATTCTTCAGACCGAATGACATTACTTTGTAACAGAAAGTGCATGACGGCGTCATGAAAGTAGTCTTTTCCATATCTTTGGGTTCCATTTTAATTTCGTTGTATCCTGAGAAACCATCCATGAGTGAGAATACCAAAGCTTTAGTTGTATTGTTCACCAAAACGTCTATGTGAGTTATCAGAACATCGTCTTTGGACTTGCTTTATTTAGATCTAGGGTACTTTTCCATCCTTTTTTAGTACTGGCACAATGTTAGCTATCCAGGGTGCATAATCTACCACCGCTAAGAACCCTGGATCAAACTTTTTAAGGACCTCCTCTCGAATCTTGTTGGCCATGTCGAGACGATTTCTCCTGAGTTTTTGCCTAACCAAAGAGTATCTTTATTTAAGAGGTAATTTGTGCACCACAATGTCTGTATCCAATCTTGGCATAACTCTGTAAGACCAGGCAAATATATCCACATATTCATGTAACAACTTGATCAGCCATTCTTTGACGCTTTTCTGCAATGTTGCCCCTTGCTTGATCTCTTTTGGATCTTATTTTGTGGCAAGATTAATGGTCTCAATGGTTTCCTGGTAAGGTTGTATACTGTCAGCTTTTTGCTATATTTCCTCACCAATTTTTTGTAAAGTTCAAGATCTTCATCATCTTCCTCTTCAGCTTGGTTGATGGGTGCATCAAAATTATATCAGATAGAGAAAGTAACATTATCGGTGATTTTGGGCATGGATCTGCACATTTATCATGTTTTGGTGCAGTTTTTTAGTATGTGAATTTTTAAAAATGCATATGCAGAAAAATGATTGCCATTTTTAAATGTAAGAGATAAATGCAAAAGAAAGACATAGATCTTAATTGAATGCGAAATATAACTTTTATTAATCGTGAATACTATCTGAAACAAAATAGGGGTCCCTTACAAGCAACCCCTACACCTCAGGCTAAACATAGGTTCTTTCAAAAACAAGAAAAATTACTTTAGAAAGAAAAAGATCTCCGGAATCTCCACGACTGTCCAATTCTTGAGTTCTTCTCCTGAGGCACATTAACAGATGAAATCAGACGCCTTTTTGATGTTTCTCTTGTTAGATATCAATTCCACCTGCCCATCATGCTTTACTCCTTCTTTGATGAAGGTCTCCTGGATTAGAGGAAACAATGCTTTGCCTTTCAGAGTAGCCTTTGATGATTCGTAACCCAAACCAAAGCGATTCTTCTTATCAAGTATTTCTGGGAGCTTTCCCTAACCCTTTGAGGCACCACTTTCAACTGCTATATGTAAATCTCTCTACAAAGTCACGACATGTTTCTGGGTTTTTTCCATCTGTAGTGTTACCATTGAGGAAACCTCCAAGACTTGAAATGGTGTGGCTACACAATCTTCATCATCATTGATATACCTGTAGGAATCTGTGTGACTTACAAAGATGTCCTCTTCCTCATCAATTATGAAAGATCTTCCTTGAATGAAGAACTTCAGTTTATGATGTAAAGGCGAAGTGATTGCCCCTGCTGCATGAATCCAGGGTCACCCGACTAAACATGTATATGCCAGTTCTATATCCATGAACTGAAAAGTTATATAGACATATGCAGGACAATCTTGAAAGGAACGTCCACTTCTCCAAATATTGTACTTTGAGAATCGTCGAAAGCTTTAACTATCTGATAACTTGTTCTTATCACAACACCATCTAGTGTCAACTTCATCAAACTATATTTTGGTAACATGTTAAGGGCAGAACCAGTATCGATGAGTACCCTGGACTGGCTTGTAGTACCTATATGAATGGTGATATACAATGCTTTGTTGTGATCTCGGCATTGTGGAAGTAACTCATTGTCATTAAAACCTAGATGTGATCGAGACGTCAGATTTGCTACATCGTTATCAAATTGATTCACAGTAATTTCCTCTACAACATGGCCAAAACTTAGAACCTTTATTAAATAATCTCAATGTGATTATGAATTAATAAGCAACGAGAGTATAGAAATTTTGGCTGGGGTTCGGCGAAGCTAATCCACCACCCTATATTCATTGCTCTTAATTATCTTCAGAAATTCATCTACCTTTTGATCAGTGAAGTTCTTGCTCAGAATCTCTTGTTATTAACTTCCTTCCATAACTACTTTTCCTTTGTCCTTCGCCAATGTGTCATTTTTATTTTTCACCACATCATCATTCTTCTTTGGTGGTTCAGATCCAATGTCTTGACCACTGCGGGTCATGCCCCATGTCCCTGCTATATTTGAGATTGCAGGTCCTTGACTAGACGATGGCTCACATTCTTGTTTTAAGTCATTGATGTATACGATCGAATTATAACTCCATGGTACTACTTTATCAATTTTTAAGGGGTAGGAGATGACTCCCTAATTACCATTGTATTCTTTGGAACTACGGGTATCCTCAAAGTTTGCTTTGGTGTTATTACTGACATTTTTGTTGATTTTCACTATGGAATCACAAGAATTTTCTTATTATGGTTCGGCCATTGGCACAAAATTACCAATGGCTTCTTTGTACTTCCCTCAATTGCTGCTACATATTATTCTTTAGGGTATGATCCGAATTGGACTATCCCCTGATCCACCAATTTTTCTAATGTTTTCTCAATAGCTTCATTATGTTACAAAAGGAACCCACACTCCAACATATATTCCTTTAACAATTTTATTAGGATCTTTACTCGTCAGGGTGCCCCAAAGTCAATGACTACTTCAATTGCATTTATTGCTGGTCCACCATGTGGAGGCATGGGGTTTGACTTGATATTCGACTTATCAAAGGTGATATCTTGGGCATCCAAAAAATATTGAACCTTATATCTGAAAGCCAAACATTTTTCTATGGTGTGCCTTGGAGAACTGGCATGATATTCCCACCTAGCATTGGCATCGTGTTGCAACTGGTTTTTAAATCATAACCATCACCCTTAATTTTTATCCTAAAGGAAGGGAGTATAAAGGAATAACCCTAAAAGTCAGATATTCTAGATTTAGACCCAGTTCTAGACGATGGGAAGGTATTAGGCACCTCTTATCTATCATGTTCACAAGGATACTGGGTTTAGAAGTGTGATATTAGGAATTAGGGTTTTTAATTATTATTGGGGAAAAGGGTTTGAATTTTATTTAGCGGAACTCACCATGATTTTGATCGTATACCCATGTATCCTCTTAGGAGGAATCAGAGTCCCAGTTCATAGTTCGCGGTTTCGTTTGTGTTTTTTATAAGATTACGTGGAATTGCTTTGGAATTAATCTTGAACCTTATCTCAGTTGTAAGTTGAGTGATCGTAGACGCAGTTTGCAGTTTGGTTCTAAGACAATGCTATTTAATCTTTTTTTGAAAAAGTGATTTTGAAGTTTTGATTAAGTTAGTAGAAAAAATAGTTTATAATTGGTTAGCTGTATTAAGACGTAGAGCGGGGGAGTCTGATATAGCCTCCTCATCGCATAGCCAGATATTGGCCACGTGTTGCTCGTCATGAAGGATGCGGAGGGAGTCTGATATAGTCTCCCTCATCACGTGGCCAGATATTGACCGTGTGTCGCTCGCGGATGAAATATTTAGTGAATTTTAATTATTTATGTGTCGACCCTTTTAAATACTCGAAGATAGACATCCGATTTTTTTTTTAAATGTTAGAATTAAATTAATAAGAAAATATTTTATTATGTACAAGGATTTGTTTTTTAGTATTTCTAATGTTAAATTTTTCTAACAAAATGGAATTAAATAATTTAGCAATAAAATAAATAAGCTAAATGATGTTAATAAAATTAAATAAAGTAAAAATAAATTCTAGAAAAAAATATGAGAATCAAAAAATTAAATCTAACTTAAGTAATAATTTAATAAAAAAAACAAGAAAGAACCAAAAACCAGTAAACATAAAACAAAAAGGGACGCTCTCCTTATTCTCATGGTACTACTTTGCCTTCTTTTTTTTATACTTAAAATGAAACCAAAAATTCATATTGTAAGAAAGTATTTGATTAAATTAATAAATTAATACAAAAAAAATCAACAGAGATAAATTGAAAGTGAAACGTGGGAATATGATGTTCTAATTATAATTAATCAATGGTAATAATTCTAATTTATTCCTATTATAATTAATCAATGGTATTAATTCTAATTTATTCTTTTGACTTTTTCAACATATAAAGGGGTATAAGTAATTGCTGACATATGGTATTTTATTTCAATTAAAAAAAAGAAATAAACAAACAACAAATAACTCATATGTAACAAACAGACTAATAAAATAAAAAGAAATAAATTCCTTCTTCTCTTTTATAAAATAGATTCCCAAAATCTCCTAGTGAAATCAATCAAACAAAGAGGTAGTGGAATACCTGGAACGTGAACAAAGATGATGGAAGCATGATACGTTGAATTTTGAGCAAGGGAGTGACGATTGTCGAAGTTGCGGATCTAAGCGTAGGGATTGAGGGTGGAGCTCCATCGTCAGTTTCCCGGCTGGTGGTCATGTGCATGTGTTTGTTGGCGATTTCATGGCTGCAAAGGGGCTGCGACTGTGTTGATCGGAGGTTGATCGAAATTTACGATACATCTTCTTTCTGTAATACAATCAAAGCAGTAACAACAAAAGAAATTTACAAATTATTATGTTATATTTCAATCAGTATTTAAATTTGAGTTATTGTTGCAGATGGTAATTTATGTTTTGAAATGATGGTGGAGATTTGGTTGTAATGGTGGATACGAATCTGCATGGTTGATGATGTTTTGGTTCCATTGATGTCTCGCGTCGACTTTAGGAGCAGTCTTCATTTTCTTCTCCTTTTATTTTTCTGCAAAAATAACACTATGCATAATGCTGATGCCAAATGTTTTTGATTTGTATGGAGAAATAGTGTTAGAAAATTTTGTATAGAAGAGAAAGTATGTAACTTTTGATAAAGATGAGTTTTAGAAACCATGTATAGAAAATGGTTGGCAAAGTATGCACGTGATATGAATTTTGTGTAGTAAATATTATATAATTTGGGTAAAAAAATATTTTTACCAAGAAATAAGAACCAAAAAGAAAAAATACAATAATAAATAAATTTTTTTAGAAAACAAGAGAACTATCATAAATTTCATCATATGGTTATAACAATAACCAATAAAATAAATGTATTTGAAAAGGATGGGGATTTAAGAATTGCATATGATAGTTGTTGTAAGTGTGCACAAAGATGGCCTCCGAATAAAATAATGCAAATATAATTTTAAAAGATAAACTACTATCAGATAATCATCATGTAGTAAAAACAACAAACAAATTAAAAATTAAAAAAAAAAATTGAAAACAAAAGGGAGGGGGCCTCATATGAAATCATATGCCGTTAATAAAGAATTTGTTATTGTTTTCTGATATAGAAAAAAACTCTAGAATAAACTAAGAACAAGAATTATAAAAATTAGAAAGAAAAAAGAATTTTTTGTGTGGATGTGTTGTACCAAAATTTCCCCCCCTAAGATCCCCTTCATCATATCATCGCAATTCAATCACACCAAGATGACATTAGGGTTTGGTTATTCTCCCTATATTTAGCTTTTTTTCTAGGAGGAATCACCAAGCACCTTGACTTGTATTTTATAATCATTTATGTTTTGTATTGATTATCCTTTAACAAATAAATGCAATCAATGTTTTCCCTAATTGTTGATGTTGTAGGTGAAAGCACAATGCATTCCATCAAGATTTATCTAGGGATTCATGAGTTCATTTTTGTGCCTTCCTCAACAAAGCTTCATTAAGGCTCAAGCCTCATTATTAAATATGTTTTGAATTAATGTCATGAAAAAGTGTTTTATGATTCATTATGACTCAAGTTGTTAAATTTAGTTCAAAAGTACAAGGGTTGATTGAAGAAGTTTGACTCAAATGTACAAGTCTTTGATTTCAATTATCACGAGTGCATATCTCCTTCGATTCCCAAGATTTGGAAGTGGTTTTGGTTGCAATGGATTCTCCTTGTCATCCTAAACAATTTATAATCACATAACAAAGGTATTTGTGCAAGAAGGTTGGTCAAAATTGCAATTGTTTCCCAAAGCATTTTCTTGCTCTAGGAGTTAGGGTTTTGAACTTCAAAGGGGTATATCTTGCTCATATTTTGGAATTTTTGAATTATTCAAAAGACATCCTTTTATTCAAAGGGTTTTTAACAAATAAATTCAAAATTTTCAAGGAAATTTTGTGTGGAAGAAACTTGATGGTGAAGAAAGATTACAAGTCCTCTAGATGAATCCTCAATTTCCCTTACGTGACTGCAAATGATCATAAATTGATCAATTTTTATCCCCTTGAGTCCATTATCAATTCATAATGATCTTAATGAGGTTAAATTCAACTCTTCTTTTGTTTTCAAAGCTTGAAAATGTACAGAAGATGCCTTAAGGATGTAAAAGATTATAGGTCATCTCATGAATTTTCACAAATTTAGCAAGACAATAACTATTTCAATACTTGGTATTTTTGAGTGATCCAAGTTCCACAATGCTCTTTAAGAAGTCTATTTCTAGATATAATCGTTGATTAAGGCAAAAATTTTGAGTAAAGTCTTGTTTGAGCTCAAATCATCATAGGTCACTTTTGAAGAAAAATTTGAAATTTTTCTAAGTACAAAAAGTCAGCCTCTTTTTTCCAATTTTGACTCAGCACAACTTCTTGCTCAAGAATCCATTTGGATCCATTCTTTGCACATTTTAAAGCTTGTAACTTCCTCTTTCTAAAGTTTCAAGAATCATGCTCTAAGACACCTTGAATTGAAAATGCCATTGGTTCAAAAATGGTATATTGAAACCTAAGTTTCCTCCCAAGTCAGAATTGGAAATTCACAAATATGGCTTTTAATCATCAAGTTTGGGTGTGTTTTGATTCTAATCATGTTTATGAACTTTCCAAAAGTGTTTAGCATCATAAAACACATTATTTGGTTGAGTTTTAGTGCAAAACAAGTCACACATTCCTCATGTTGCAGGTCCACATGAATTCACTCAATTACACCCTCACTCGCACGCTTAAGCATTGCTTCATCCTCTCCTATAAATAAGATGCATATCCCACCTATTTTCACAAGCTTTTGATAGCCAATTGACCCCTCTTTAGATCCCACATGAACTCTGAATTTGAATTTCTGATTTCTTACATTCTCACCTTCAAACACCAAAAGCTCCATTAAGTTAGCTTCATTAAACTTCTCTGAAACTAACCATACAATTATCTTAAGAATCGTGACCTATATTGATCTACAGAAGTCCAGTTTCAGAGAAACTTCTCACTACTTCATTTAAGTAGATTTCTTGGCCAAATTGATCCAAAATAAAAGACTAATCTACTCTTTGTATCCTTCTTTTCCTCGTGCTCTTTATAATTTTCAATTTCATGGAGATTTGAGTGAGATATCCCAGATTTCCGAACTCGCTATTTTTTCTGGTTTTCTTCAAACACAGCCTTGCACTATTTATATAAATTTGGCGCGATGGTACCATTAGAATCGTCTTGAAAAGACGAATCTAATGGTATCAAGCTTGTTTTTCTAATTTTACAGTTTGTGGGATAAGATTTGGGGCTGGCTGGAGGTTGAAGACGATGACATGTCTGTCTTCAACCAATGACATGTAACCATGTTATTTTTTTGAAATAGATGTAGTATGCTTTCCTTACCATGCATGTTCCTCAAGAGCCCTTGGATCTGATTACTTTAGTGAGTCAGACTCCATCCAACGTGCCACATTTTAAGTTGTTTTATTTTAAAAAATAAATGATCAGGTGTGATATCCAATAAAGTCCATGACATGCACAGTACACCAGATCCATTGGATCTGTTTACTAACGTGTTTTCACAATGATCAAATGGCCCATATTTTTTGGTTTATTATTTTATTTATGATTTTTTACATTTAATTATTTTAAACCTCAAAATTTAATAGAAAACTCGTTTTAACTCCAAAAAATTTCAAGAAATCATTGAAAACACTTTTGATTTTTCTATTTCTGATTTTTTATTTTTTCACAATTTTATTTTGTATTTTGATATTTTTTTATAATTTTTAACTTTATTTGAATTTTTTTAAATGTTTAAAAATACATTTATTCGTTTTTAATTTCTAAAAAAATAGAGAAGGATCCAATGATATTTTGACAAATATTGGTGACCTCATTTATTTTTTATTTGTGACTTTACTATTTTTATTTATTTTTGGTTTATTTTGTCTATTTCTTTTAATTTTAAAAATAGTTTCTGACTTTAAAAATTACCAAAAATCTCATAAAAATATTTGAGTTCATTTTTGATTTTTCTATGGTCTTATTTAATTTTTCTTGATTAATTGGAACATAGTTGCTATTTTTCTCTCTTATTTTCATTTTTAATCATTTTAAAAAAACCTTTTCTTTTATTTTAAAAATAATTTTATTTCTATATATATATTTTGGCCGATCTTGGATTCAAATTTTGATTATAAACTTTATTAACATCATTGGATCAATGGTGTTAAGTCTAACTCCATAAAAATGGATGAATGATTTTAGTAATAGTTTGATTAAATTTTTGGTTCAAATGTGGTTTATTCATTTCCCCTTTCCTCTTCATCTTATCCCTATCTTATTGTACTAAATATTGTTGGAGCGTGATTTACATGTCATGTCTCAAAATATGAGGTGCATATATTGCTATTAACCGACCTCAAAATAGGTGTGACTTCTATATAAGTCCACTTACGATTGCTTAACATAGTGCTAAATTTTGTCCCGATTTGAGAAAATGATCATTCATGGCCCAAACCTATATTTGCAAGCCCAAGTATGTTAATTTGAACCCTTTGATCCAATAACCTTGAGATCCATTGTTAGGAAGCTTTGGTTCTACAAATCCTCTAATGGAAATTCATCAATTTTGGTTAAAGTGAATCACTTAAACATCATTGATCATTAAGTTTTATTTTAAGAATTCTTAAATGGATGATATACTTGACAAAAAGCAAATGCAAGTTGTTATTGAGAGGCTTTGGTTCTACCAATCCTCTAATGAGTTCCAGATGCAAGTTTCAAGATGGTTATCCAACTAACCACTAATTCCTAACAATTGAATTTATTTTTATGCTTTTATTTTATGCTTTTACTTTATGTACCATTTACTTTAGCATTTACATTTCATGCTCTTTTCATTTTTTCTCACTTGAGCCTCTATCTCATGTCATTTTTATTTTGCTCACTTGAGCTTTTCATTTCCTTTTGAAGATACCTAATAATCAACTTAAACCCTAAAAAACTTTAATGTTACTTGGACTACTTGGTTACTATCCTTGGCACTATGGAGATTGTGAACATCTTAGACTTATGATTAGAAGCCTTGATCTACCTTGAGACCTTGTGACCTCAATTGTTATTTTGTCTGGAGTTCTTGGGGTTTACCCCAAGACATTGGGTTGTTTGTTTGTTTTGTGTGCAGGTTATAGTGATTACATGCTTTGTCTGTGATCTGGAATTCATCTATATATAATTGTTACTCTGCCTAAATTTTGTGAAGATTTATGCAATTGAAGTTTGGTATTCTTAAGGGATTTATTAATTGTTTGCTTGGTTTCAAATACAAAGTATGGAATTCTACATTTACTTATTAGCTCAAGTGTTGGCTTCTTGTTTGGTTAGATGGTCTTTATCCTTAGCTTTTACGTTATGCTTTAGGATAGTCTCTTCATCTCCTCCCATTCTCTTTAATTTCAAAATTATTCTCCCTCCTTTTGAAAAATATTCTTGTTTTAAAACTTGAACACTTTCATAATAAAATTGGACTTATGTCCATGTATTTTCAAAAATGATTTCTTAATCAAATTTCAATCAACTTAACAATATGTTGACATTTTTGTGAGAAGACTAAAAGTCAATGAATCTCACTCAAACTATTTTTCCATTTTTGCTTTTATCTTTAAAAACTTTTCTCAAAAAATTATACTCTTGTCAATTCTTGTAGTGATACAAACAACTACACTTCTACAATATATAGTGAAGTGAGATATTTTCCACCTGGGTGTTGAATGAGGCATTGTTGATTTTAAAATCCAAGCCATATCCTCCACTTTGAGATGACTCAAATTCTCCTTTATCATAACTGTGGGTAGTAAGTATGTTTTCCACACGGACAATGACAATGACATCTTGTCTCCTAAAATTAACCAACACACTTGTGTTTTAATTTTTTTAAAGAGGAACTACGAGTACCCTGATCCCCAATTGTATGGAAGGTGGTACATATGAACTAAAGGTTCACAACCGTGACAGGTGCAAAAATTATTATAAAAAAATACTTCTTTTCTCATCACCACAGTCTATTTTTTATACAACATTTTATGGCAAAAATATACAGATTTTACAAAGAGGTTCCTGCAAAGTACCATAGATGTTTATGTGCTTATACCTTTCCTTTGTATAACCAACCCCCTTACCTAGAATGTTTCCCCCTCTTTTGGTTTATTCACTCTTTTCCCATTCCATTGGAAACAATAAAGTGCAGTGGCGATATTTATTTTGATATGTACAAGTCAAGTCAATCCAATGGCTTATTCTTAACATTTCTACCGCTATAGAAAAAATGGCGACTTCACTAGGGAAAGATTGACCTCTTGCTGGTCCGTCCCTAAGTGGGTTAAGCCTATCTTTGTTTATATATGTATATGTGCTATTGTTTGTTACATATTATATGTTGTATATGTGTTTGTCTGGATTTTCCTGGTTTTCAGGCTGCTTGGTGATTTCTCATAAGTCCTATACCCGGACTTGGGAAAACTTAAGATATGACGAGCGGTATAGTCATGTTAACTTTGAGGGAGTAATCCCAAAAAAGAAGGCATGAGATCCCCAACTTAGTGGAGTCCCCTTTGACTGTAGTTTCGTTTACCGAGTAATCGAGAAGACGTGCTGCTTTCGACCTAAGAACCTGCTGAAATTGAGGACCTTAGAATACCTAACCCATCTTGGCCTTTTAGGTGTAGTGCAGAAGCCATGACATAGTAATTCGGATGTAGTTGACACGTGATACTACGCTCGGACGGGTATTTCTTGAGAATATTACTAATTACCGAGTTAATCGAGAAGTTGGTAATATCCTAAGGAAGGATGTAGACTCTGGGAACCTCTAGAACCTTGTTCGGCAGGTGATAACTTTTAGACCATACCTTATAGGTAGTACCTTCGACCTCAGGCTCATCAAATTGAACCTATGAACCCTATGTTTGCAATCTTGTGTGTGATTGTTGCATCATGCATTCATGCACCCATGAGCATCTCTTAAAGACATTTTATTTCAAGGGACTTAAAAGTGGACTATTTGTATATCGGGTACATTTTGACTATGGATTCTTGAAAATGAAAGATTGGGAAATACAGTTTCAAAGATCCCAAGATAGATGAGTTGATAAGTCTGATTCCCGAGATTGAGTGTTCTGCAGATTTTCGGAGGAAGTATGGGTCCATCATTTCTCTCATGAAGCTCAGGATGAAGGAGGGTATTCTCTCGACCTTGGTCCAGTTTTATAATCTGATGTATCGATGCTTTACTTTCCCTGATTATCAATTGATGTGTACACTATAGGAGTATTCTTATCTGTTGGGTTTTCCTATTATCGATTGTGTTCCTTTTACTGGTTTGGAGGGTGAGCCAAAATCACATGAGATTGCTGCTTTAATCCATTTGGGAAAGTCTGAAGTTGAAGCCCACATGACTACCAAATGATGGATTAGAGGATTACCAGCTTATTTCTTATTAGAGATAGCTCTCTACTTTGCTAGGATGAAGAGTACAATTGCTTTTGATGTCATCTTTGCTCTACTTGCTTATGTTTTGTTCTTATTTCCCAATATAGACAAATTTGTTGATATCAATGCTATCAGGATCTTTATGATTGGAAACCTGGTTCCTACATTGTTGGGTGATGCTTATTACTCTATTCATCTTAGGGGTTCTTATCAGGGAGGGATGATCATCTGCTGCACGCCTATGTTGTATCAGTGGTTTGCTTCTCATTTGCCTCGATCTGATGCTTTTTGGGATGTCCGGAAGGAACCTCGTTGGGCTCCAAAGGTCATGGAACTTACTCATTTATAAAAAATTTGTTATCATCAGGCTTATCATGATGTAGATATTGTCGACAGTTGTGGTAGTTTCCCCAATGTACCTCTTCTTGGTACAAAAGGAGGAATTAACTACAACCTTGTTCTTGCATGAAGACAACTTGGATATTCGATGAGGGATAAGCCAAATAGTATTCATTTGAGTAGTTTCTTCTTGAAAGAGGGAGAATACCGTAAGGAAGCTATGGAGCAGATTGCAAAGGCTTGGTGTCACATTCACAGGAAAATTAGGAAGGACTTGGGACCTAGGGAGGTTGTTTCTTTGGAGGCTTATCTACAGTGGGTACAAGCAAGAGCTATTCAATTGAAGATTCCATATTCTCGAGAAGCACCTATGCCTGATATGTTTGTGAATACCACTTCTCCTGTATTGGATGATGTGGAAGAGCTACAACTTGCTTTAGTTAGGATGCAGCGGGAAAAGGAAGCTTTGAAGAGTAAGTCCCAGACTCTAGAGGTTTCCTACCAAGTAGACCTAAAGGAGAAAGACGACTTAATTGGGATTCTTGAGAGTCGGGCTGCAAATATCTTTGAGAGGCAAGGAGATTTATTTTCCCTTAAGCCTCAATTAGGCCCTAGTTTCTCACTTCCTGATTCAGATGATTGGAAGGAGGTCGCCGCCATATATGCAGAAGAAAACTAGAGGTTAAAGGCTCAGATTGTCAGACTTACCGAGATGCGTCAACATATAGAGTGATCTCCATCAGCTTTGCTTCTTAGGGTTTTAGACTTTATTTTCATCTTGTACTTGGGATTATTGAAACTTGTAATCCATTTTGGAGTTATTATAATAAATTTTTTCAGTATTTCAAATGTGTTGTTACTTTGATATTTGCAAATTATTTATAAATCTTTAAGTCCCTTGAAATAATAATAAAATAAATCATGTGCATTGAACATCATGCATCATATTATACACGCTTCTTGCATTTTTTGTGCATATCCAGGTGTCTTACTGAGCTTTTTTACTTCATTCAGCAAGTTGTCTCACCAGTACAATACCCGAGCTAATTTCAGAAGGAAGATCGATAACCTAGAACAAGAGAATCACAAGCTACGCGAGGAAGTTTCTTCTCTGATGGCCGATATGGACAATCTCACTGCTCTGAAGGAATCTTTGGTGGGTTCTTAAAATCATCCACTTATTGCTCAACCTCAATAGATAATGGTTACTACTGAAGCTCCGACGATTCCTGTTTCTGCTACTCCAGTTGTTGTTCAGAATCGTATGCCTTCGGGATATCCTTGGGGAATTCCAGAGAACTTTATGCCATAAGGTTTTAATCAGGATCCTCAGATTTCTCCGCTTACTCATATTGTTGCTGCTCCCACACCTCCTGTGGTACACGTTACTCCCGCTGCTAGAAACGAGGTTCACTATGCTGCACCTCCCTCGATGAATATGGTCCCGTTTGCTAATGATGAAGTGTATCTTCCTATTCCTCCACCAAGTGAAAGCTTGGGTTTTTATGATATAATGGATGATTTTCAAGATCAGTTTGATAAGATGCAGAAAGAGTTGAAGGCCCTCAGAGGAAAAGAGTTGTTTGGACAAAATGTGAATGATATGTGTTTGGTGCCAAATGTGAAAATACCTGCAAAGTTCAAAGTACCGGAGTTCAAAAAGTACAAGGGCAACACTTGCCCTCGTGCTCATTTGGTAATGTATGTAAGGAGAATGTCTACTTATACAGATGATCAATGCCTGTTGATTCATTTCTTTCAAGACAATTTAACTGGTGCAACATTAAAATGGTACATGAGCTTGGCCAGTGCCAATATTCATTCTTTTAATGACTTGGGTGAAGCATTTATCAGATAGTACAAATACAATGTGGACATGGCGCCTGACTGTGATCAACTCAGGGCCATGGTCTAGAAGGACAAAGAATCATTTAAATAATATGCACAAATATGGCGTGAGGTAGACGCCCAAGTGATTCTTCCAATGGAAGAGAAGGAGATGACAAAGATTTTTCTAAAGACACTAGGTGCATTCTATTATGAGAGAATGGTGGAGAGTGCACCCAGTGATTTTACTGAAATGGTGGTAATGGGATTCCGTTTGGAAGAGGTTGTAAGAGAAGGTCGCCTGACAAAGAGTGAAAGTTCCAACAATATGAAGAAGCCATCATATGGATTTGTTAAGAAGAAAGAGGGAGATACAAATGCTGTTATTCAAGAGAGATGGGTTAATACTTCTAGAAGAAATCATCAGAGCCATCAACGGGTTGCCTCGATAACTCCAATTGTTAATACGGCACCAAATACAATTGCTTATCAAAAACCAGCCCCTTAGGGAAGTCAAGGGAAGAATCATAGGAGACAACCTTTTGACACTATCCCTATGAGTTACTCAGAGTTACTCCCAGCATTGATCTAGAAAAAGTTGGTCTGGACCAGGCCAACTTCTGTTAAACCATCCCCTTTACCTTGGTACTACAAGGCAGATCAGACGTGCACTTTTCATCAGAGTGCACCAAGGTATAATGTGGAAAACTATTATCCTCTGAAGTCCGAGGTACAGAAAATGGTTAGATCTGGCCTTTTTCCTTTAAGGATGTCAGTCCTAACATAAAAGATAATCCTCTCCAAAAACATGGAGGAGTGAATGCTATTAACATGGTTGCTGGTTGTCTAGGGGACTTCCGCATTTTTGATATTAACTTGGTTAGAGAAGACTTGGTAAAGATGCATGCATACATTTGCGAGTTTATCTATTATACTCATGACTATGTTGGTTGTGATATATGTAGTACTAATATACAAGGTTGTGATTAGATAAAAGCTTATTTGCATGAGATGGTGGATGAGGGCCTCATCCATATAATCAGGTCCAGGCAAGAGTATGAGGAGGAAGTGAACACGGTCTTTGGATGTCCTGGAGAACTTAGGATCTTTGATGTGGAACATATGAATGATGATCTCGTACAATTGCATGTTACTTTTTGCCATATGGCTGGTCAGGTAGAGCACCACTATGGATCTTGCCGAGTTTGCTGCAGGGACTCTCAAGGATGTTCAATTATGAGAAAAGGTATTCAATTGTTGTTGGATAATGGAACTATCAAGGTTTCAAGCCAAAGATATTATAACCATGAGGTTGATGAGATTGAGCTTTATTTGGATGAGGGAGAATTAGATGATGAATATGCTTTCGCAGATGAATTCTTTTCCTCAGATGAGGATATGTTGCCTGGCGATGATTCTTTAATGTCAAGATTTTGTGAAGAAGGTGTGAATGTGATTGTGTCGTGTCTCAGTGATTCTTCCCATGTTGAAATTGAATATGGTAGCAAGCTAGTTGTTGCCCCTGTGGTGATTTGCTTGCCAGGGCCCGTTCCTTACAAATCCGACAAGGTTGTACCGTACACGTATAATGCTACAATTTTAGAGGACAATGTGGAAGTTCCCATCCAGCC
Organism: Vicia faba; assembly: GCA_948472305.1. Classification (NCBI taxonomy): domain Eukaryota; kingdom Viridiplantae; phylum Streptophyta; class Magnoliopsida; order Fabales; family Fabaceae; genus Vicia; species Vicia faba. Next base: position 262,677,624 of record OX451740.1, read on the forward strand.
TTTGTCTAGTGTTGGAAATATTTCTGAGACTAGTAGAGTGGCCCACAATGGTTGTGTATTTGCACCGGTTGTTTGGGGAAATGATAATGATGGTAAAAAGGTTGCAGAAAGTAATGAAGATAAGAAGGATGCAGGGGAATCTAGTGGTACAACCCTGGAGAAGGACGTAGATGATATTTTGAAGATAATCAAAATGAGCGACTACCGATTTGTGGATCAGTTATTACAGACTCCTTCAAAAATATCTATCTTGGCATTGTTGATGAATTATACTGCCCATAGAGAATCTTTAATGAGGGTGTTGGACCAGGTCTTCGTGGAGTATGACATGCCATTAGATCAATTCAGCAGTGTGGTGGGTAATATTACATCATATAGTAACCTAAGCATTTACGATGATGAATTGCTTGACGAGGGGAGGAATTACAATTTGGCTCTCCATATATCCATGAACTGTAAAAGCGATTCATTGTCAAATGTGCTGATTGATAATGGATTCACCTTGAATGTGATACCAAGGAGTATGCTGATGAAGTTTACATATCAAGGGGCCCCTATGCGCCCAAGTGGTATTATTGTCAAAGCTTTCGATGGATCAATAAAGTCGGTTATTGAGGAGGTCGATCTGCCTATTCACATAGACCCGCATTTGTTCCAGATCACTTTCCAAGTCATGGATATTATGCTCGCATATAGTTGTCTACTGGGAAGACCATGGGTACATGAATCAGGGGAGGTCACTTTCAATCTGCACCAAAAGTTGAAGTTCATGCACGAAGGCAAAATGGTTATTATAAATGGAGAGCAAGCATTACTGATATCTTATCTATCATGTTTCAGTGTTGTGGAGGCAGATGAAGCTACTACTGGGATGCATTTCCAGGCTCTATCTATTGATAATGTAAGGGAGAATGAGAATTCTATGGCTTCATTCAAAGATGATCAGTAGGTTGTGCGCAATGGTCCGAGTAAAGTATGGGGACAGGTTGTGGATCCTCCGGTAAACAAGAACATGGTTGGTTTGGGATTCTCTACCAAGAATGGCAAAGGTGAAAGTTTGAAGTCAAATTCTATTATGAGCAGATATCATGATGTTTTCCGCAGCAGAGGCTACCTTCCTCGAATTGTTTCTGGAGTTAATGCTATTGAGGATGATGAAGAAGATCAGGAAATGCCGAGTTATGTAACGCTTGGAGTCAGAATCCAGAAATGGGTAACTTATGATGTTCCCTCTTGAATCCATGTCTCAAAGTAATTTGTTTTTTCTTTGCAAAAAGCTGTCATTCTGGCCAAGATAAAAGTTAATATTGTATGGGCTTATCTGTTTGCTTTGATCATTAAAATCATAAATAAAAGTTGTCTCTGATTCTCAAAATTGTGTCTTTTATATTTTATGCTTTTTCATGGAAAATGGTAATAATAATAAACCCTTTTGATTAGAATAATAATTGAAAATAAATCTGCATAAACACTTGATATATGTGTCATTTTCTAAAAGCAATCACAAATCACATATGCAGATTAATTAATAAACCTGTTGAATACAATGACCCTGCACCCTCTCCCAACTTTAAATATCTTGTGTTTGGGACGAATGAAGAAGAATATGATGAGATTCCAGAAGAGGTTTCACGGTTGCTCGAGCACGAGGAAAATTCCATTCATTAGTATTAAGAGTCATTGGAAACAATCAATTTGGGTTCAGAAGAAGAGCCAAAGGAAATCAAGATTGGAGCATCGTTGCATCCTAATGTGAAGAGTATTATGGAGCATCATTTTCCTTTGAAGCCAGAGTGCCCGCCCGTCAAGCAAAAGTTGAGAAGAACTCAACTTGATATGGCAGTAAAAATCAAAGAAGAAGTCTTAAAGCATATTAATGCCAGTTTTCTTGTGACATCAGTGTATCCTCAATGGATAGCCAACATTGTGCATGTACCAAAGAAAGATGGAAAAGTCTGCATGTGCGTAGATTATAGAGATCTAAATAAAGCTAGTCCAAAATATTATTTTACATTGCAACATATTGATATGTTGGTTGATAGCACATCAAAATTTAAAGTATTCTGGTTCGTGGATGGATTTTCCGAATATAATCAAATAAGAATGGCTCCTGAGGACATAGAAAAAACAACCTTTATCACACCATGGGGAATATTCTATTACAGAGTGATGCCCTTCGGGTTGAAGAACACTGGTGCAACGTACCAGAGGGATATGGCAACCCTATTCCATGATCTGATGCACAAGGAAATTGAGGTATATTTTGATGACATGATTTCCAAATCACAGACCAAAGAAGGGCATGTGGAAGATTTGTTAAAGTTATTTCAGCTTTTGAGGAAGTATCATCTCCGCTTGAATCCAAATAAATGCACCTTCGGTGTCTGATCATGGAAGTTGTTAGGTTTTATTGTCATCCAGAAAGGGATTGAGGTTGACACAAATAAGGTCAAAGTGATCCAAGAAATTCGTACGTCAAGGACAGAAAAGAAAGTTAGAGGCTTTCTTGGGCGCTTGAATTATATTTCCAGATTCATCTCCCACATGACCGTAACATGTGAACCGATATTTAAGTTTCTAAAGAAAGATCAAGGTTGTGTGTGGGCAGATGATTGCCAAAGGGAATTTGAAAGTATCAAAGAATATCTGCTTGAACCTCCTATCTTTCTCCCTCCCATTGAAGGAAGATCGTTGATCATGTATCTAATAGTGTTGGATAGTTCTATGGGTTGTATTTTTGGACAACAAGATGAAATAGGAATGAAAGAATATTTCATATACTACCTTAGTAAGAAATTTACTGACTGTGAGTCGCGGTATTCTATGTTGGAGAAGACATGTTACGCTCTGGCCTGGGCGGTAAAGCGGTTGGGAAAATATATGTTGAATAATACTACTTGGTTGATTTCCAAAATGGATCAAATTTAGTATATATTTGAAAAGTTTGCTCCCACAGGGAGAATTTCCTGCTGGAAAATGTTATTTTCTGAATATGACATTGAATACCACACTCAAAAGGCCATAAAAAGCGGTGTATTGGCGGATTATCTTTCTCACCAACCGATAGATGACTATCAATATGTCAGGTTTGATTTCCCTGACGAGGATGTGATGTTCTTGAAAGCAAAAGATTGTGATGAACCGTTTCTTGGGGAAGGTCCAGATCCTGAATCTCGTTGGGGTATGGTATTTGATGGAGCAGTCAGTGCTTACAGAAAAGGAATTGGTGCAGTGATCATAACTCCGCATGGAACACACATTCCTTTTACTGCAAGACTGACATTTGATTGTACTAATAATATGGCGGAGTATGAGGCTTGCATTATGGGTCTTGAGGAGGCCATTGATCTCAGAATCAAGGTTCTAGATGTGTATGGTGATTCGGATTTGGTTGTTAATCATATTAAAGGAGAATGGGATACTCTTCACCATGGCTTGATCCCTTACAAAGATTATGTTAGAAGACTATTACCCTTCTTCAACAAAGTTGAATTCCATCACATTCCAAGAGATGAAAATCAGATGGAGGATTCTTTGGCGACTCTGGCTTCTATGTATTAAGTGAATACTTGAAATGATGTGCCTCATTTACAAAAGAGGATGTGGTAAATGAAAAACCTTGTTATTCTAATATCAAGAATTTTCTCCGAACCCAGGAATACCCAATTGATGCACCAAATAAGGATAGAAAGACATTGAGAAGGCTGGAGGGTAACTTTTTCCTCAATGAAGATGTAGTTTATAAAAGAAATCATGACATGGTCTTGCTCAGATGCATGGATAGACACAAAGAAGACATTTTAATGCATGAGGTTCATGAAGGTTCATTTGGTACCCATGCCAATGGGCATTCAATGGAAAAAAAGATGCTTATGGCGGGTTACTATTGGCTAACAATGGAATCTGACTGTTACAAATTTGCGAAGAAGTTCCTTAAATGCCAGATTTATGCTGATAAAATTCATGTACCTCTGACACTTCTCAATGTTATTTCTTCCCCATGGCCTTTCTCTATGTGGGGTATTGACATGATCATAATGATTGAACCAAAGGAGTCAAAAGGGCATCATTTTATCTTAGTGGCAATTGATTATTTTATGAAATGGGTGGAGGAAACTTCATATGCTAATGTCACTAAACAGGTGGTAGTGTGCTTCATCAAGAACAACCTCATATGTTGGTATGGTGTGCCAAGCAGGACTATCACCGACAATGGCTCAAATTTGAATAACAAAATGATGTCTGAACTTTGTGAGGAATTTAAGATTGTTCACCATAATTCATCTCCCTACAGGCCAAAGATGAATGGAGTTGTTGAAGCGGCCAATAAGAATATCAAGAAGATAATCCAGAAAATGGTTGTTACTTGTAAATATTTGCATGAAATGCTCCATTTTTTTCTGCATGGGTATCGAACATCTGTATGCACTTCAATAGGGGCAACCCCATTCCCTCTTGTATATGGCATGGAAGCAGTGCTCCCCATTGAAGTTGAGATTCCCTCTTTGCGTGTAATAATGGAAGCCAAGTTGTCAGAGGCTGAATGGGTCAAGAACAGGTTTGACCAACTGATCTTAATAGAAGAGAAGAGAATGACGACTCTGTGTCATGGCCAATTATACCAAAAGAGAATGAAGAAAGATTTTGATAATAAGGTCAAACCTCGTGAATTCAGAGAAGGCGACCTCGTACTTAGAAAGATCATGTCTTTTAATGCTGATTCTAAGGGCAAGTGGACTCCTAATTTTGAAGGCCCATATGTTATCAAGAAAGCCTTCTCTGGCGGTGCACTGATTCTTGAAACAATGTATGGCGAGGAGTTCCCACATCCTATAAATGCTGATGCAGTCAAGAAATACTTCGCCTAGAAAAATAAAGGAACAACTCGCTAAGATGAAAACCCGAAAGGGAGGCTTTGGCAAAAAGGAGCGTTTCGGTAGGCCGAAAACCCGAAAGGGCAATTTAAGAAAAAATTAGAGACATAAATAGAATAAATTTTCCCGGTAGGTTGAAAACCCTCAAGGGAAACCTAGGTAAAAGTTAGGTATTTTTCTGTCAAGTAACAGCATCAGACAAGACTTGATCAATGGAGCAATAATCTGCTTGGATCTTACTACTCTTCGACCAAAGTTTTGGCTTAGGAATTCAAAGTTGTTAGTGAGGATAGTGCTCATTGTATTTCGATGTATATTTTCCAATATATATTACCATGTTCCAAACTTTGTAATTATCTATGGAGTCTTGCCATTCGCGGACTACCATTATATTAATAAAGTTTGAGCCTTTTCTCCAATTCTTTTCAATTCTTATTTTATTCAGTTTATAAAGATTTCATTTATTATTGATAGTAATGATCAAAGAAAACATATTAAATAACCAAAAATATTTTTGAAAAGAATTTACAAATTACCTATTGCTCTAGATTTTGTGATACAAGGGGAAAAAATTAGTGACTTCAAGGACGGATAAACTCAAAGGTTTGCATGATAGCTCTGTCCAAAATTCCCCAGTAAAATTCTTTTCTCCCCGTGCATGTTGAGTTGGACTCATTTGCAAAGCATCTCCTTTCGACAGTACTGGCATATTGTTTGTTTGCCCGAAAGTCAGGCAAGGGAAATGTCTTATTTAAGAAGTGTTGAAATGGTTATTAACTTTTTGGGTTCTCCCCCCCGCCAAGTGCTGAATTGGATTTAAAATACCCATAAGTTTTCTTACTGTAGTGTTGATTTCTTGAATTCTCTAGGTGAAGTTGAGATGATATACTTCTCTGAAATTGCTAACCTCATAAGGTTTCATACTTTCTCCCCAGAGAAGTTGGTGCAATTATCGCTCTCAATTAAAGAAGTTGCTGCAATTAAAGAATGTATCTCGATATCTCCTTTAACGATATAGTATTACCCTCCCCAATGAAGTCAGTATGTCATCCCCAACTGATGTCTCAATGATGTGAATCTGTTTTCCCTAGTGAAATCAACCCTAGCAGAAATATGAACTTCGAACATTTTGTTTCCCCCGCTGAAGTCTGTGTGGTTTCCTCGGTTAAATTTGGAGGAAGATGTTATATCGCCATGTTTGTGTTAATTGACTGTTTTTAATCTTTTTCCTTCCTAGTGAATTTAAGCCTTGAAATAGGAATTTGTTTCCTCGATTGGTGCTTACTATCTTATTGAATTTCCATCCTGTTTGTTATTTAGTCAGGTTTTGATTGTACCCATTTTGGATTTTGTATGTTTATCCCCAGTGTTATATGTTTGTTTTGTCAGCATATACATGATAACATTCATACTTTCATATCAACATCATGCATAAACACTGCTCATTTGCATTTTTTTTTACATATTTGGCATATTACCCTATTTTGTAGAGTTGTGTTACTCTCTCTCCAATAGTGTGTCAACCTTAAGCAAAAAGTGTATATTCTTTCAACTTCCCCACTGAGTTATCCCTCGTGGAATAATTTTTTTTCAGCCTTCTTTTTAGCTCGTTGTCTAGAAGGAATGGGATTCCTCTTGAGTTTATTTCTCAGGAGATGTATTTTGGTTAACTTCTTCATTCCAATTTATTTCTTGTTGGGATGGGTACCCTCAGCAATATCATTATTTGGATTTCGGCAAGCTTTGAGCTTTAGTTTGAAAATGTGTATTTGTTTTTCACAAGAATATTTTATCCCCTCAGCAGGAATTTATTGGCATTTCTCCAGGAGTTCCATATCTTTCCCTAGGAAGCCATATTTCCTTCTTCAGGAAGTCTTTATTGCATTTCCTCCTCATAGTAGTAAGTGACAAGTCTCTTTATTTGAGCAACATGTACTCCCCCCAGTGAATCTGATGGCTCCCAGAGAAGATTCAAATTTTTGTTACTCTAATGGATGGTAGCCTTGTCATTATGGAAGGTAGTTTGTTGTTGAGGTTTTGTTACTCCAACGGATTGTAGCCTTGTCATTATTGAAGGTAGTTCGTTGTTGAGATTTTGTTACTCCAATGGACGGTAGCCTTGTCATTATGAAAGGTAGTTCGTTATTGAGATTTTGGTGCTTCAATGGATGGTAGCCTTGTCATTATGGAATGTAGTTTGTTGTTGAGATTTTGTTACTCCAATGGATGGTAGCCTTGTCATTATGGAAGGTAGTTTGTTGTTGAGATTTTGTTACTCCAATGGATGGTAGCCTTGTCATTATGGAAGGTAGTTCGTTGTTGAGATTTTGTTACTCCAATGGATGGTAGCCTTGTCATTATGGAAGGTAGTTCGTTGTTAAGATTTTGTTACTCCAATGGATGGTAGCCTTGTCAATATGGAAGGTAGTTTTTTGTTGAGATTTTGTTACTCCAATGGATGGCAGCCTTGTCATTATAGAAGGTAGTTCATTGTTGAGATTTTGGTACTCCAATGGATGGTAGCCTTGTCATTATGGAAAGTAGTTTGTCGTTGAGATTTTGTTACTCCAATGGATGGTAGCCTTATCATTATGGAAGGTAGTTCGTTGTTGAGATATTTTTCCGATGAAGGGTAGCCTTGTCATTATGGAAGGTAGTTCGTCGCTGAGATTTTATTTCTTCGTAGGAGTTCATTTGTTTATAGTCATGAGTACTGAATACATTTTGAAATTTACTGGTATTATCTTACCATTCCCTTTCCCTAGTGGGTCGACGTTACTTTTTTTGATATCCCCTCAGTGAGTTGGTAATTCATAATTAGTTGTCGGTCACAGATATCCTTCACTCTCTTTCCTCAATTTTGATTTGGCAATGCTTTAGATCCTCTCTTGTGAATTATCCCCAATAGAGTCTTGTCTTTTCTTCACCAATGATTTATTTTCCTGGTCAAGTTTTCCTTTTGTTTCCTCTTTTACTTTTTTACATCCCCAGTGGTGTCTTGCGTCCCTTTAGACTTGTTCATGTGCATTCATAATCATAAGTATTGCATGATATCTTAGGGCCAAAAATAGGGATTATTTTATATTTAAGTATCTTCAATCGCGTCGACACGAAGATTTCAAACTTGGTATCTCCGGACATAAGACACTTAAATAAGGGCAGTTGTTGTACCCCAAATTTTGCCCCTAAGATCCCTTCATCATATCATCTCAATTCAACCACAACAAGATCACATTAGGGTTTGGTTCTTCTCCCTATCTTTAGCTTTTTCTCTAGGAGGAATCACCAAGCACCTTGACTTGTATTTTATGATAACTTATATTTTGTATTGATTATCCTTTAAATAATAAATGTAATGAGTGATTTCCACAATTGTTGATGTTGTAGGTGAAAGCACAATGCATCCCATCAAGATTGATCTAGGGATTCATGAGTTCATTTATGTGCATTCCTCAACAAAGCTTCATTAAGTCTCAAGCCTCATCATTAAAGTTGTTTTGAAGTAATGTCATGACAAAGTATTTTATGATTCATCATGACTCAAGTTTTCAAATTTAGTTCAAAAGTACAAGGGTTCATTGAAGAAGTTTGACTCAAATGTAAAAGTCTTTGATTTAAATGATCTCAAGTGCATATTTCCTTCAATTACCAATATTTGGAAGTGGTTTTGGTTGCAATGGTTTCTCCTCATCATCCTCAACAACTTATAATCACATAACAAAGGTATTTGTGCAAGAAGGTTGGTCAAAATTGCAAAGGTTTCCCAAAGCATTTTCTTGCTCTAGGAGTTAGCGTTTTGAACTTCAAAGGGGTATATATTTCTCATATTTTGGAATTTTTGAATGATTATAAAGAAATACTTTTCTTAAAAGAGGTTTTAACAAATCACTTCAAAATTTAAAAGGAAATTTTGTGTGGAAGAAACTTGATGGTGAAGAAAGATTACAAGTCCTCCAGATGAACCCTCAATTTCCCTTGTGTGACTACAAATGATCATAACTTGATCAATTTTTATCCTCTTGATTCCATTCTTTTTCCATAATGATCTTAAGGAGGTGAACTTCAACTCTTCTGTTGTTTTCAATGCTTGAAAATGGATAGAAGATGCCTCAAGGATGTAAAAGATTATAGGTCATCTCATGAATTTTCACAAATTTTGCAAGGCCATAAGTTTTTCAATACTTGATATTTTTGAGTGATCCAAGTTCCATAATTCACTTTAAGAAGTATATTTCAAGCTAGTATCATTGATTAAGGCAAACTTTTGGAGTAAAGTCTTGTTTGAGCTCAAAACATTATAGGTCACTTTTGAATAAAAATTTGAAATTTTTCTAAGTACAAAAAGTCAGCCTCTTTTTTCCAATTTTGACTTAGTACAACTTTTTTTTCAAGCATCCATTTGGATCCATTCTTTGCACATTATAAATCTTGTAACTTCCTCTTTCTAAAGCTTCAAGAATCATGCTCTAAGACCCCTTGAATTTAAAATGCCATTGGTTCAAAAATGGTATCTTGAAACCTTATTTTCCTCCCAAGTCAGAATTGGAAATTCACAAATATGGCTTCTAATCACCAAGTTTGTGTGTGTTTTGATTCTAATCATGTAAAGAAACTTTCCAAATGCATTTAGCATCATAAAATGCATGATTTGGCTAAGTTTTAGTGCAAAATGAGTCACACGTTTCTCATGTTCCAGGTCCACACAAATTCACTCAATTACACCCTCATTCGCACGCTTAAGCATTGCTTCATCCTGTCCTATAAATAAGATGCATATCCCACCTATTTTCACAAGATTTTGATAGCCAATTGACCCCTATTTAGATCCCACACGAACTCTGAATTTTAATTTCTAATTTCTTACATTCTCACCTTCAAACACCAAAAGCTTCATTCAGTTAGTTTCATTGAACTTCTTTGAAGCTAACCATGCAATTATCCTTAAAAATCATGACCTATATTGATCTACAGAAGTCCAGTTTCAGAGCAACTTCTCACTACTTCGTTCAGGTTGATTTCATGGCCAAATTGATCCAAATAAAAGACTAATCTAATCTCTGTATCCTTCTGATTCTCGTGCTCTTTATAATTTGTAATTTCATTGAGATTTGAGTGAGATATTCCATATTTTCGTACTCGCTACTTTTTCTGGTTTTCTTCAAACACAACCTTGCACAGTTTATATAAATTTGGCGCGATGGTACCATTAGAATCGTCTTGAAGAGACGAATCTAATGGTACTGGTATGGTTTTCTAATTTTACAGTTTGTGGGATACAATTTGGGGTTGGCTTGAGGTTGAAGACGATGACATGTTCGTCTTCAACCAATGACATGTAGCCACATTATTTTTTTGAAACAGATGTAGTATGGTTGCCTTATGTTGCGCATGCCTCACGAGCCCTTGGATCTGATTACTTTAGTGAGTCAGACTCCATCCAACATGCCACATTTTAAGTTGTTTTATTTAAAAAAATAAATGATCAGATGTGATATCCAATAAAGTCTATGACATGCACAGCCCGCCAAATCCACTAGATTTGTTTACTAACGTGTTTTTACTTTGATCAAATGGCCCATATTTTTTGGGTTTATTATTTTATTTCTGATTTTTTATATTTAATTGTTTTAAAGATCAAATATTCATAAAAAATTCATCTTAACTCGAAAAAATATGAAAAAATTATGGAAAATACTTTTGATTTTTCTCTTTCTGATTTTTATTTTTTCACAAATTTATTTTGTGTTTTGTTATTTTTTATAATTTTTCACTTTATTTAAATTATTTTAAATGTTTAAAAATACCTTTATTCATTTTTAAATTCTAAAAAAATAAATAGGGAAGGATCTAATGATATTTTGACAAATATTGGTGACCTCATTTATTTTTTATTTTTGACTTTACTATTTTTCTTTATTTTTGGTTTATTTTGTCTATTTGTTTTAATTTTAAAAATAACTTCTGACTTTAAAAAATTACCAAAAATTTCATAAAAATATTTGAGTTCATTTCATATTTTTCTATGATCTTATTTAATTTTTCTTGATTAATTTGAACATAGTTTCTATTTTTCTCTCTTATTTTCATTTTTAATCATTTCAAAAAAACCTTTTCTTTTATTTTAAATACAATTTTATTTCTATATATATTCTGGCTGATCTTGGATTGAAATTTTGATCATGAACTTTATTAACATAATTGGATCCATGGTGTTGAGTCTAACTCCATAAAAATGGATGAATGATTTTAATAATAGTTTGATTAAATTTTTGGTTCAAATGTGGTTTATTCATTTCCCCTTCCCTCTTCATCTTATCCCACTCTTATTGTACTAAATGTTGTTGGAGCATGATTTACATATCATGTCTTAAAACATGAGGTGCATAGATTTCTATTGACCGACCTCAAAATAGGTGTGACTTCTATATAAGTTCACTTATGATTGCTTAACATAGTGCTAAATTTTGTCCCGATTTGAGAAAATGATCATTTGTGTCCCAAAACTATGTTTGCAAGCCCAATTATGTTAATTTGAACCCTTTGATCCAATAAAATTGAGATCCATTGTTATGAGGCTTTAGTTCTACCAATCCTCTAATAGAACTTCATCAATTTTGGTTTTAGTGGATCACTTAAACATCATTGATCATTAAGTGTTATTTTGAGAATTCTTAAATGGATGATATACTTGACAAAAAGCAAATGCAACTTGTTTTTGAGAGGCTTTAGTTCTATCCATCTTCTAATGAGTTCCACATGCAAGTTTAAAGATGATCATCCAACTAACCACTAATTCCTAACAATTGACTTTATTTTTATGCTTTTATTTTATGTTTTTACTTTATGTACCATTTACTTTAGCATTTACATTTCATTATCTTTTCATCTTTGCTCACTTGAGCCTCTATCTTCATGTCATTTTTATTTTGCTCACTTGATCTTTTCATTTCCTTTTGAAGATATCTAATAATCAACTTAAACCCTAAAAAACTTTAATGTTACTTGGACTACTTGGTTACTATCTTTGGCACTACGGAGATTGTGAACTTCTTAGATTTAGTATTAGAAGCCTTGAACTACCTTGAGACCTTGTGACCTCAATTGTTATTTTGTCTGGAGTTCTTGGGGTTTAACCCAAGACATTGGGTTGTTTGTTTATTTTGTATGCAGGTTATTATGATTACATGCTTTGTCTGTGATCTGGAATTCATCTGTATACAGTCGTTACTCTGCCCAATTTTTTTAAAGACTTAATGTAATTGAAGTTTGGTATTCTTAAGAGATTTATTAATTGTTTGCTTGGTTCAAATCCAAAGGATGGAATTCTACATTGACTCATTATGTCAAGTGCTGGCTTCTTATTTGGTTAGATGGTCTTTCTCCTAAGCTTTTACCTTATGCTTTAGGATAGTCTCTTCATCTCCTCCCATCTTCTTTAATTTCAAAAATCTTCTCCCTCCTTTTGAAAAATCTTTTTGTTTTAAAACTTGAACACTTTCATAATAAACTTGGACTTCTGTCCATGTATTTTCAAAAATAATTTCTTAATCAAATTTCAATCAACTTAACAATACCTTAACAATACCTTGAGAAGACTAATAGTCAATAAATCTCATTCAAACTATTTTTCCATTTTGGATTTTATCTTTAAAAACTTTTCTCAAAAAATTAGACTCTTGTCAATCCTTGTAGTGATGCAAACAACTATACTTCGACAATATATAGTGAAGTGAGATATTCTCCAATTGGGTGTTGAGTGATGCATTGTTGATTTTAAAATCCAAGCCATATCCTCTACCTTGAGATGAAGCAAATTCTCCTTTCTCATAATTATAGGTAGTAAGTATGTTTTCCACATGGACAATGGTAATGACGTCTTGTCTCCTCAAATTAACCAACACACTTGCGTTTTAATTTTTTTAAAGAGGAAATACGAGTAGCATGATCCCCTATTGCATGAAAGGTGGTACGTAGGCACTAAAGGGTCTCAACCACGGCGAGTGTAAAAATTATAAAAAAATACTTCTTTTCTCATCACCAATATCTACTTTTTATACAACATTTTATAGCCGAAATATACAGATTTTACAAAGAGGTTCCTGCAGAGTACCGTAGATGTTTAGGGTGCTAATATCTTCCCTTTGCATAACCAACCCCCTTATCTATAATCTTTCCCCCTCTTTTGGGTTATTCGCTCTTTTCCCATTCCTTTGGAAATAATAAAGCGCGATGGTGATTTTTATTTTGATCTGTACAAGTCACGTCAATCCAATGGCTTAGTCTTAACATTTCTATCGCTACAGGATGAATTGTGAAATTTCTGGATTATCTAGAAATGTGAAAAAGATGTCCTATTTATAGATTAAAAAAATCCATCAAAATTGGAAATAAAACAAAATTGACCAATCAAAAACAAAGTGTGACGCAAATTGACATCAAATGACCAATAAGAAACACCTATTTTAAAAGGAAAGAAAATTAGTGAAAAAAATAGGAAAAAAAAAGAAAATGTTGAAAGTACGTCACAAGAGATTCGAACTCGTGACCTTACATTTGTAAGCTTCATCCTTTACCAATTTTGCTACGTTACTTATTTATAAATAAACTCAATTTAAAAGTATATGAAAGGTGAAACGAATATTTAATTTATTCAAAAACACCAATGATCTGAAATAAATCATTATATTTTTAAATAGGTTTGGAAGCAGATATTTATAAAAATCAAATAATATTATAAAAATAATGTTTAAAATATTTTTGACTCTAGAAATAAAAGGGAGGGAAATTTTGGGGTATGACAGCTGCCCTTATTTAATCACTCTGCGATTGAATGGTGCGAGAATATGTAGGTATCGCACATTCGAATTTGAGGGTTATTAAATAATGGAAGAACCAAAAATTTGGACCAAAGATTTATTAAACAAGGATACACTGATATAACATACCCTAGATCTCAAAGAAATAGGAAAGGATATTATGCATCATCCAACCAGAGTTTGAATAAAGAAATAGGAAAAGACGATGATGTATCATCCTACCAGAGTTTCAATAGAGAGATGTGATTGAAGACTAATATTAATCTAGATATGATGACACAAATAACTTGTCAATACCTAGAAAAAAGGTCGTCACAAAATTTACCATAACATATGAGGTAAATGATACAGGTTTTGAAAATTTGACTTACTAATGCTTGGAGACTAACATAGTAAGTTTTGGTTTGATTTGATTTTGTCTATTCATCGCAGCCTAGGGGACGAATAAAACAAAGCTTGATAACACATTGCTGCATGGAGACTGATTCAATGGATTACCCAAATTTCTCTATGTTTACTACAACCTAGGGAGTAAACAGTACGAGGATGAACCTGTGCATTTATCACAACCTAGGGGATAAAAGGCAACATGGGTGGGCTCACGTTATCCATCACAACCTAGGGGATGAATAATGTAACCTCGAAGATTCGCATATATATCGCATCCTAGGGGATAAATATTTGAAAAAAACTTGAAACCAGATATTTGGAACTTTGAATGACGATGTTGGTTATGCCATTTCAACCAAGATTCGATAACCAAACGAAATATACTAGATTTGATGCGATGGAACCAAAAATTCACTGATGAGGTTAGTTTTTTCGTCTCAACCATAGCCATCAATATGAACAAAAATATACCCTAAACTCATGATGATGTTGGTCGTGTCGTCTCCACCCTTATCAACATGAAGAAAATAAACCCTAAATCCATGATGATATTGGCCGTGTCATCTCAACCATTATCAACATGAAGAAAATGAACCCCAAACTCATGATGATATTGGTGTGTCGTCTCAACCAGTATCAACATGAAGAAAATATACCCCAAATTCATGATGATATTGGTTGTGTCGTCTCAACCGTTATCAACATGAAGAAAATGAATCCCAAATTCATGATGATATTGGTCGTGTCGTCTCAACCATTATCAACATGGAGAAAATAAACCCCAAATTCATGATGATTTTGGTCGTGTCGTCTCAAACATTATCAACATGAATAAAATAAACCCAAAATTCATGATGATATTAGTCGTGTCGTCTCAACCATTATCAACATGAAGAAAATGATTCCCAAATTCATGATGATATTGGTTGTGTCGTCTCAACCATTATAAACATGAAGAAAATAAACCCAAAATTCATGATGATATTGGTTGTGTCATCTCAACCATTATCAACATGAAGAAAATAAACCCAAAATTCATGATGATATTGGTCGTGTCGTCTCAACCATTATCAACCTGAAGAAAATGAACCCCAAATTCATGATGATATTGATCGTGTCGTCTCAACCATTATCAACACGAAGAAAATAAATCCCAAAAGAAATTGTAATTTTAACTAGAGTAGGTTTGCAAGATGCCATGTATGCATAATGCCCTAAACTGATGTGTTATCCAAGTGTGATGTATACCCCGAATACTTATATGTGTATGTACACGAATGCTTATGTGTTTATGCCCCAAATGTTTGTATGTGCATGCCCTAAGTATGTGTATGCTTCAACTGTATGTGTATGCTCCAAGTATGTGTATGCTTTTGATATATATCTTTTGTTAAACCATTGGGTCCTCATAGTCACTAACTCCCCAACGATGTTTGTGTCCCATTACTGTATCTCTAAGTGGATTCTAATTTGGTGAAAATATGTCGGCGAGATCTTGAGGTCTATATCATAGGTGCAGGTGTAGGTATGGACGTGGACGTGGATGTTGGAGTAGTCGTGGACGTAGGCATATGCATAGAAATAGATGTGGACGTTGGTGTGGACGTGGAAATAGGCGTGGTCATGGATGTGGACGTGGATGTTGGTGTAGTCGTGGATGTAGGCATGTGTGTAGAAATAGGCATGAACGTGGAAATAGGCGTGGTCATGGATGTAGGCGTGGACTTAGAAATAGGCGTGGATTTTCCTTTGATGTTTTTCTAACCAGAATAGACTTTGATGCTTTATCAAATGTTCTTTGAAGTTTCCGTATGTTAGATGCACCAAAAGTGGTGAATGACCTTGAGATTCTGATATGGTTATGCGTCTGTCATGCTTGATTTGAGGCTCTTTAATGGGAAACCTGCTGCCGAGATTTCCAAGGAATCTACTGCCGAGATTCTGTTGAGAAATTACCTCCTACCGAGGTTTTCTGGAAAATCACATGCCGTGATCAACCAGGGGAATCTACTGCCGAGATTCTGTTGAAAGATTACCTCCTGCCGAGGTTTTTTGGAAAATCACCTATTGTGATTAACCATGGGAATCTACTACCGAGATTCTATTGAAATATTACCTCCTGCCGAGGTTTTCTAAAAAATCACTTGTCATAATCAACCAAGGGAATCTTTTGCTGAGATTATGTTGAAAGATTACCTCCTGTCGAGGTTTTCTGGAAAATCACCTGCCATGATCAACCAGGGGAATCTAATGCCGAGATTCTGTTGAAAGATTACCTATTCCCGAGGTTTTCTAGAAAATCACCTGCCGTGAACAACCAGGGGAATCTACTGTCGAGATTATGTTGAAAGATTACCTCTTGCCGAGGTTTTCTGGAAAATCACCTGCCATGATCAAACAGGGAAATCTACTGCCGAGATTCTATGTAGAATTGGTAGCTTGATCGTCGATGATGATTACCTTTACATAAAACGATGCTTCATGCTATGCGTGCAAATTTGATTGGTGCATTAAATGTAATGATTGATTGATGCATGTAATGATTGATTGATGCATGAATTGATTGATCTATGTAATGATTGATTGATGCATGAAATCTTATGATTGGTTGATGTACATAATGATTGATTGATGTACGTAATGATTGATTGATGTATGAAATGTGATGAATGACTTAGATATATGTAAATGGATGTTGGACTTTGAAATGCGAATGCATAGTTTGTCTTTTTAAGGTATGCTCGACCCATGCTATCAGATTTCGTCAACTGGATGAGATGATAAGTAGATTGATTTTGGATCGAGGAATCCTTAATGCATGATTTATGCAGCCATATGCTTTATGATTATGACTTGAATGCTTTTTTGAATGGTGCCCCTAAGGTGGGTCGTGTATGATAAGAATATAGAGGTTTATTCATGCAACAAGGGTTCTTATCACATGATGGTTGAATCTTGTGCTATCATGATTTCTTGATACTCATTTCGTACTCAAAGATTGCTTTACGTAGGAGAGAGACCCACTGGAGGTTGTGAAAGTACGCAGAGAGCTTGCCCCTGTGTGGACTATTTTTCCTAATTTGGTTGTAGGGTCTTGGAGGAGATGAGCCTGGTAATAGTTTGATCATAATATGGATGACCCCAATATTTTTTTCTTATGCCCTTGATTAGAATATTCTTGAAAATGTTTGGCTTTGATGGACCATTCTAAATCAACTCCCTTTTAATCAAGCCTTACAATAGATTGCCCAAACATTCAAATTTTGAAAGATGTGTCCCTCAATCTCCAGGATATGGAGGAAGTACCCTCGTGAAGAACATAGATTTCACCATGAACTTGATATAGATGACCCCAAGTATTTGAAGCTTGAAAAGTTTGTACTTGAAGTTTCTTGAAGGGAAATTTGGACCCTACATGCGGTAGGATGAACTTGGTACGTATTTCCCCGACTTGTGAATCTTGGACGGTTGCCCCTGAATCAAGGCTTTGAAAGGGTTTGTTAAAACGTGGAAAGGTATGCCCTTTGTTAAACAGTGCTTTGAAATTTGATCCAAGTTGATTAAACCTCAGAATGATTTCCCCTAGTCAATAGTATCTTTGTGTGATATACCCATTTGATCATTAATATTTGCCCCTGTTTATAAGGGTTCTCTTAGATGCTTTGCTCCCTAGTTAGGAGCTTCTTGGAAATGTTGCCTTTGATCAGACCCTTTTGAATCTCCTTGATGCTAAGTGTTGATTCGTAGATAAAATTATACGTTTTGAAAAAGTAATTTCGTTCGATGCACATGTAAGTTCTTGAAATTGAAATTGATTATTTGAAAAGAAATGGATGATTAGAGATGAATATTTCAAAAAACAAAGTAATTATAAATAATTTTAACAAACATAGGAGTCAGTTTAACATAAATTTTTCTGAGTATGTTTTCATAGTGAACCTAGCTTCGATTAGGACTTTTAAAGGTTGTAACATGGCCATGGTTCATGGTTTAAGAAACAAAATATATAAGGCTCAAAATTTATTTCGCCCACCCCATTCTCCTTGATGTTCTTCAATTCTAAGTTCAATTAATCCAACAGATACATTTAATCCCCAAGAGAAATTTTGTAGTTGCATAGATAATGAGAAGCTTTGATAAGGTTCAAACATCAATAAAATAAAGCATTGATAAGATCCAAGCATTGATGAGAAGCCTTGATGATTCTTGAGGTGGCAGTCACAAGATTGTTCTCCACTTTATTATTTTCAATCCCTTATTTTTGCATGGACAGATTTTTTTGAATTTTTCTTTTAGAATTTTTTTTCCAATCCATCGGGATGCCCTAAATTTTACCTAAGTCAAGTTTTAAGTTGCTTTGACTTAGCGGGATTTCCCCTCTTTTTTTTTAATTTCCATTTTTTTGAATTTTTTTTCTTTTGACTATGACACTTCTAAATGTCATGCTGATTGTTGTAAGCTTCGTCTTCATCGTTTCCTCGATCTTGATTGATGTATTGAGGAATAAGACGTCATGGACTCTGTCTTCGTTGATTCCTTAATCTTGGAGGATGAACGCGGGGAAGTTGATGTGCTTGAACCTTTAATTAGATCATTCTCTTAATGATGCATAGAGGGAAGAGATATGCTTGAACCTTTGCTTAGATTATTCTAATTCTCATGGGATTTGAATGCATCGTCAAATTAATTGAAATCTACCCTACCCCTGGTTAAGATTAAGGGTTTTTTAGAGAATAGAAACAAATCCGACTTCTGGCTCGAGGGTATTAACAACAGTTTAACAACTTATTTCTCCACTATTTAGGAAGTGAAATAATGCCTTACATCGTCAGCCAAGCCTTACTATTAAAAATCATACGTCAACAAAATTCGATTATTTAATATTTTCATCATTCTCCATCAAAGTTTGTTAAAGTTATGCAACGGAAGATAGAATAGAAAGTCGTTAATTATTTATGGAATGAATCAATTTCAAAAATATGCATGCTTATTTTATTAGAATTACTTGACCAAAGATTACAAAGTTTATAACAAATAACACTTAGCAAGAAGGAAATTACAATTTGAAATGATAAAGTCCTAATGATCTAGAGATAGGCCCTTCTGTTGATCCACTAACTTTTAGGGGATTCTTTTTAGTCCTTGGATTTGTCAAAGCAAGGGCGACCATTCACAAATGAGATCCCTTCTTCAAAAAGTCAGTTGCTTATTATCGATCAAATATTTGGCTTTGTGTCTGAAAGCCCAACATTTTTCTATGGTATGCCCTAGAGAGTTGGCATGATACTTGCACCTTGAATTTGCATCATATTTTGGTGGGAGTTCCCAATTGGATGAGCAAGTGGCTTCTGCTCTACCCAGGATACCCTGAGTAAATGTTGTAGCAGCTGATTATGCGGTATGGGAAGTGGATCAAATCTCGTAGGTGATAGATTTTGTCTTTTTCTTTGTTGGGCATATATCTTCTGTTGATTGGGTTATTGTAGTTGCTGTTGAGGTGGGGTAATTTCCCGTGGTGGTGGCATCTACGGTGCTGAATAGGCATGTGGCTGGGATGATGAAGGGTTACCTCCATTCCTCGGTAATAATTGTATGATCAAGTTCATTTGAGTCTTCAACTGGTGGACCTCCTCCTTCAATAGTTCTTGGCCTCTTTTGAGTTCCTACATGGCTTCTTGAGACATGCTTTGAGTTTGCTTGCGAGTATCAAGAATCTTGTTAGCTCTATCACAGTTGGATAAGGGTGGAAGTGTAAATGATATGAACTTTACGTAAATGGATGAAAATGAATATGTATGAAGATGTTTGGGTATGCAAAAACATTTTTTTGCTTTTAGGTTTACAAAAAAAGTTTTATGGATATGCAATGCAACGTAAACATAGTATGATGGTAGACGTAGGCGTACCCTATACTGGTTTGATGATGATATCCTACTCTGACTCAAATTAAGAGAGGTAGAGACTCCTTACAAATGAAGATGATAATAGACATAGATTTAATAAAATTCTACATCGTCTCAGAGATGGAGTCAAAAATTCTTTAAGGATTATTACAAATGAAATACGACGAGGAGTTACTACAGGATATGGATGATGATATAGACGGAAGCCCTACGGGCTAAAGATAGTAGTGGATGAATGGATAACCATTGTGAGTTTGCAGAATGTAGTGGGATTTGCGAAAGGTATCCTTAGAAGGAAGGCTCCTAGTTTTGGCCTATAGACATTCTACCTTCCCCATAAGGTGGTTTCCATAAGGGTATCATGAACAACACTATAGGGAAAGGCATAAGGGCCTCCCTTAAGCGGAGTCTCTTTATAGACCGAAACTTTCGTCTCTAGGTCATGAAAGGTCTCATCATGAGCTATTGGTTTAAAGATCATACAAAGAGTCATAGGTGTCATTCTAATGTTCTACTTCCCAAGAGGATGTCTCTCGAGAGGTATTCCTTTTGCGCAATTCTACTGACTCTAGGCGAAGTCGTCACATAAACTTATAGGGTTGATGTAACCCCTTGGCTAATAGACGAACCTTCTTTCTAAGGGTTTTGAGAATAATAATTTTTGCAACATTTAAATCCCATCACAAAGGAGTAAATATAATGAATAATAAAACAAAATAAGTAAGAAAATAATTAAATAAGAAATAATAAAACCCAAAAGAAATAAGAAAAACCCTAAAAACCCTAAAATCGAAAGATAAGGCTTCTAAACCTATGGTTAACTCCCCAGCAGAGTCGCCAACTGTTGCAACTGGTTTTTAAATCTGAGTCACCACCCTTAATTTTTATCCTAAAGGAAGGGAGTATAAAGGAATAACCCTAAAAGTCAGAGATTCTAGATTTGGACTCGGTTCTAGATGAGGGGAAGGTGTTAGGCACCCCTTATCTATCTTGTTCACAAGGATACTCGGCTTAGAAGTGCGATCTTAGCAAATAGGGTTTTTAATTATTATTGGGGAAAATTTTTTGAACTTTATTTAGCGGGACTCACCACGATTTTGATCGTATGGCTACGTATCCTCTTAGGAGGAATCAAAGTCGCATTTCGTAGTTCGTGGCTTGTTTTGTGTTTTTTATAAGATTACGTAGAATTTCTTTCGAGTTAATCTTGAACCTTGTCTGAGTTGTAAGTTGAGTGATCGTAGACGCAATTCGCAGTTTGGTTCGAAGACAATGTTATTTAATCTTGTTTTGAAAAAATGATTTTGAAGTTTTGATTAAGTTAGTAGAAAAAAAAAGTTTGTAATTGATTAGCTGTATTAAGACGTAGAGTGGGGGAGTCTGACATAGTCTCCTCATCGCGTGGCCAGATATTGGCCACGTGTTGCTCGTCATGAAGGTTGCAAAGGGAGTCTGATATAGTCTCCCTCATCACGTGGCCAGATATTGACCACGTATCGCTCGCAGATGGAATATTTAGTTAATTTTAATTGTTTATTTGTTAACCCATTTAAATACTCGAAGATAGACATCCAATTTTTTTTTAAATGTTAGAATTAAATTAATTAGAAAAGATTTTATTGTGTACAAGGATTTGTTTTTTAGTATTTCTAATGTTAATTTTTTCTAACAAAAAAGAATTTAATAATATAGAAATAAAATAAATAAGCTAAATGATATTAATAAAATGAAATAAAGTAAAAAGAAATTCTAGAAAAAAAACATATGAGAATTAAACAATTAAATCTAACTTAAGTAATGATTTAATAAAAAAAAAATAAGAAAGAACCAAAAATCAATAAAAATAAAACAAAAAGGGACGCTCCCCTTATTCTCATGCTACTACTTTGCCTTCTTTTTTTTTATACTTAAAAAGAAACCAAAAATTTATATTGTAAGAAACTGTTTGATTAAATTAATTAATAAATAAATAAAGAAAAAAACAAAAAACAAGAAAGAGAAATTGAAATTGAAACGTGGGACTACGATGTTCAAATTATAATTAATCAATGGTATTAATGCTAATTTATTCCTATTATAATTAGTCAATGGTATTAATTCTAATTTATTCTTTTGACTTTTTCAACATATAAAGGGGTCCAAGTAATTGCTGACATATGGCATTTTATTTCAATTAAAAAAAAGAAATTAGCAAACAACAAATAACTCATATGTAACAATCTGACTAATAAAATAAAAAGAAATAAATTCCTTCTTCTCTTTTATAAAACCAATTCCTAAAATCTCCTATTGACATCAATTAAACAAAGAGGTAGTGGAATACCTGAAACGTGAACAACGATGATGACAGCAGGATACGTTGAATTTTGAGCGAAGGAGTGACAATTGTCGAAGCTACGGATCTGAGTGCAGGGATTGAGGGTGGATCTCAGTCGTCAATTTCCCGGCTGGTGGTCTTGTGCATGAGTTTATTGGAGATTTCATGGTCGCAGGGGGGCTGCGGCAGTGTTGATAGAAGGTTGGTCGAAATTTCCGATACATATTCTTTCTGCAAAACAATAAAAGCAGCAATAACAAAAGATATTTACAAATTATTATGTTATAATTCAATCAGTATTTAAATTTGAGTTATTGTTGCAGAGGGTAATTTATGTTGTGAAATGATGATGGAGATTTGGTTGTAATCGTGGCTACGGATCTGCATGATTGATGATGTTTTGTTTTTGTCGATGTCTCTCGTCGACTTCAGGAGCAGTCTTCATTTTTTTATCCTTTTATTTTTTATGCAAAAACAACACTGTGCATATTTCTAATGCCAAATGTTTTGGATTTGTATGGAGAAATAGTGTTAGAAAATTATGTATAGAAGAGAAAGTATGTAACTTTTGATAAAGATAAGTTTTAGAAACTTTGTATAGAAAATGGTTGGCAAAGTATGTACGTGATGTGAATTTTGTGTAGTAAATATTATATACTGTGGTTAAAAATTATTTCTAATAAGAAATAAGAACCAAAAAGCAATAATACAATAATAAATAAATTTAAAAAAAAGCAAGAGAACTATCACAAATTTCATCATATGATTATAACAATAAACAATAAAACAAATGGAATTGAAAAGGATGGGGATTTAAGAATTGCACATGATAGTTGTTGTAAGTGTGCACAAATATGGCCTCCAAAAAAAATAATAAAAATATAATTTTAAAAGATAAACTGCTATCAAATAATCATCATGTAGTAAAAACAACAAACAAATTAAAAAAATTGAATACAAAAGGGAGGGGGGCTCATATAAACTATCACAAATTTCATCATAAGGAAATAAAATTAGTGACAAAAAATAGAAGAAAAAAAATGAAAATGTTAAAAGTGCATCACAAGAGATTCGAACTAGTGACTTTATGTTTGCAAGCTTCATCTTTAACCAATTTTGTTACGCTACTTATTTGTAAATAAACTCAATTTGAAAGTATATGAAAGGTGAAGAGAATATTTATTTTATTAAAAAAAACCAATGATCTGAAATAGATCATTATATTTTTAAATAGGTTTGGAAGCAGATATTTATAAAAATCAAATAATATTATAAAAACAATGTTTAAAATATTTTTTACTGTAGAAATAAAAGGGCGGGAAAATTTGGGGTATGACACATCGTACCTTGGCGGAAGTTCCCCAACTGGAGGAGCTAGAGTTCTTAGCTCTACCAAATATGCCTTGACTAAGTGTTGTAATAATTGATTGTGCGACATGGGGAGACGGTCTAATTTTCTTGGAGGCATCTCAAACCTGTTTTTTTTGTTCTCGTGGAATCACCAATGGCTGTTGTGCCCTTGGATGTGATGCTACCATATTGACTTCTCCTTCCTTCTTTTTCGATAAGTTATGAATATGTCTTTTTGAATTATAAAGGATACTGGATGATGCCCCTTGTATCTTTCCACTTTTCACACCTGCTTCAATCCTTTCACCAATGGTTACCAAATCAGAAAATACGAACAAGACGCTTGCTACCATCTTTTCATAGTATAACACTGGCAAGGTTCCCATGAACAAATCGACTTGTTCTGTTTCCATAAGTGGTGGTCGAACTCGGGATGCCATTTCTCTCCACCTTTGGGCATATTCTTTGAAGGACTCTTCTTTCTTTTGAGACAGGTTCAGGAGTTGCATGCAGGTAGGTTCCATGTCTGAGTTGTATTTGTATTGTTTTAGGAAGGCATTAGCAAGGTCTTCCCATATTTGAACATGAACTCGTTCCAACTACAAGTACCAATCTAAGGACGCCCATTTAATCTGTCTTGAAAACATGAATCATTAGCTTCTGGTTATGAGCATAGGCATGCATCTTCCTGCAATACATGTGCAAATGATTTCTTAGGTAGGTGAGCCCCTTGTACTTTCCAAAGTCAGGTACTTTGAATTTCGGAGGGATGACTACAACAAGAACTAGACCCATTTCGAGGGCATCTACTTCGAAAGCATTGTAACCCTCTACAGCTTTTAATCTTTACTCCATAGCTTTGTATTGATAGAGCACCAAGGGATTCTCAATAGAATGAGTATAGGTTGTCCTTTGAGGCACTTGATTGACATCCTCTAAGTCGTGGTATGAGATGCCTATATCTTTGGTGGAGGTGGGACAAACCCCTCAATATCAACTTGTCTTGTCTCTTGTTGAGCCATGGAGGATTTTTGAGGTCCTGCCTCTGGTTCTCTCCTTGGTTGGTAACCGCTCGATGCACCAATAATCTGGGCTATTTCCTCAAAGGCTACCCTAGGGATTTGCTCATGTTTGTCAATGATGTTCTTCAAGGCCAGAAGAACTTGACTCATATCTCCTCTCAATGAGTCGACGTTGCTTTTGAGTTGCTCAAGATATTCCTTGAATGCAGCTTGGCTCTCCTCAATTTTTCCATCACTCTAAATTGATGAGCTCTTGTTGTGTACGGTGGTCGGAGAGGTGGTGCTTTTTTTTCTCCCAAAGGTTTAACTGGAGAATTTTTTTTTAAAAATCAATGAGTTTTTTGTATGAGATGCCGATGTTTGTGAATGCATGCATGCGTATGAATATGTATGAATATGCTAAGGGTTATGTTTCAGATGTCTTATTCATTTGGATACATTATTTTTTTTATGAATATTTTTCAGGTTTTACCCTTTTTATCGATAAATATCTTGAAATGAACACATAGTTCGAATATGGAAAAAAAGTACTTTCATTTATAATAATCATCCTTAATAAGGGAATACATTTCAGATATTGAAATATATTCAAACTAAAAGCATCCATTAGGAGTACTAACATCTTCATGGCTCTTAGTTTCTCCTTGATGATTATTATCTTTATCATATTTGGCTTGACGACATTGATGCAGACAAGTTGTTTCCCTTTTGTATCATTTTTAGGGAACTCACCAAAAAAACCTTTGACTTATTACTTTTTTAACCCTGTGAATAAGACAAACAAAAGGAAATAGAGGGTAATCAATATATGGAATGCAAAAATGTATGAATGCATGAATGTAGGGCTTAGTGATAGGATTTTATGAATGGTACCCTTAGAAGGTAGGCTCCTAGTTTTGGCCTATGGATATTCTACCCTCTCCATAAGGTGGTTTCCTTAAGGGTATCAAGAATAACACTAGAGGGAAAGGCTCAAGGTTCTCCCTTAAGTGGAGCCTCTTTACAGACCAAAACTTTCGTCTCTAGGTCATGAAAGGTCTCATCATGAGATTTTGGTTTCATTCCAAAGTCCTACATCCCGAGAGGATGTCTCTTGAGACATATTCCTTTCACGGAATGCCACCGAATCTAGGCGAAGTCGTCACATAAACTCATAGGGCTGATGTATCCCCTTGGCTAATAGACGAACCTTTTTTCTAAGGGTTTTTGAGAATATTTTTTGCAATAAAAATCCCGCCAATGATAACAAAAATACAATAAATAAACAAATACAATAAATAAATAAAATAAAAACAAAAATAGAAAACACCAAAACCCTAAACCCAAAATAAACTAAACCTTAGATTTGAAGTCCCATAACAAAGTCGCTTGTTGTTGTAATCAGATTTAAATCGAGAGTCGCCACTACTAGTTTGTATCCTAAGGAAGGGAATCAAATAGGAAACCCTAATTTTGTATACAAAGATTCTAGGTTCTTAATCCGTTTTAGACGAATGGAAGGTGTTAGGAACCCCTCATCTACCTTGTTCACAAGGATACCAGGGTTTAGATTTTAAAGGTTTAGGGTAAGGGTTTTAATCTTTTATTAGGGGTACTCACCATGATTTTAGTCGTATGCCTACATATCCTCTTCTGAGGAATCATAGTCCCAATTCGTAGATCCTATGGGTACATATTTTTTGTCCAAAATCTCTACTATGATTCCATAAAAAAATGCATACCCATATGAACTACGAATTGGGACTCTGATTCATCATAAGAGGATATGTAGGCATATGACCTAAAATCATGGAGAGTTCCTATAATAAAAATGATAACCCTTATTCCTAAACTAAAATTCTAAACCCTAATATCCTTGCGAATAAGGTGGATGAGGGGTGCCTAACACCTTCCCTTCATCTAAAAACGAGTCAACAACTTAGAATCTTTGAACAAATTAGGGTTATTCGTTATATTCCCTTCCCTAGGATAAAAATTAATGATGGTGACTCTCGTTTTAAAATCAGTTCCAACAGCTTGCAACTCTGTTGGGGACTCAACCCTAGGGTTAAAAGCCTTTCTTTGATTTAGGGTTTTAGGACTTTTTTGTATTTTTGTCATCTCTTTACATTTAATTATTACTTTGTTTTATTTATTTTCATATCTTTATTTTATTTATTCATGGCGGGATTTTATTATTTATAAAAAATTATTTTTTTTTAAAAAACTTAGAAAGAAGGTTCGTCTATTGGCCAAAGGGATATATCATCCCTATGAATTTTTGTGACGACTTCGCCTAGAGTCGGTGAAATTACAAAAAAGAAATATGTCTCAAGAGACATCCTCTTGGGGAGTAGGACTTTGGAACGAAACCTATGACTTTTTGTATAACCCTTAAACCAAAATCTCATGGTGAGACCTTTCACGACCTTAAAGATGAAAGTTTTAGTCTGTAAAGAGTCTCCAATTAAGGGAGGCCTCTGTGCCTTTCCCTCTAGTGTTATCCAGATACCCTAAAGAAAACCACCTTATGGGGAGGGTAGAATATCGGTAAACGAATACTAGGGACCTACCAACTAAGGATACCTTTCATAAATCCTGTCACTATCATCATGCATTCATACATTTTGCATTTCATATTCATCATTCTCCATTCTTTTTGTCTGTCTTATTCATAGGATTAAAAAATAATCAAAGGGAAACAACATTTTGTGTTAATGTCGTTAAACCAGATATGACGAAGATCAAGACCATCAAAGGGAAACTTCCTGAAAGAGATTTGAAGATGTTTACTCGCTGCTATGGGGATACCCTTGAGTTGACAAAAGTGGATGTACAATTAGATGTTATTTCTGCCTTGGTACAGTTCTACGACCCTCCATTGAGGTGTTTTACCTACCAAGATATTCAGCTAGCGCCGACTTTGGCAGAATTTAAAAGCTAAAGACTATGGACATTAAAGACTTAGAAAATGGTTTTGGGATCCCTAGTTCTAAATTTTCAATTAATTACAAAAAATAAGGTGATATACAAGGGATTAAGAGATACTATTTTGAAGCTAAATCCCTTTATTTTATCGATAACAAAGAATGGGAGTCTTGTGTTGATTGTTTAGGGATACTTGTATTTGGTGTAATTTTGTTTCCACTGACTTTGGACTATATTGACCCTGTAACTATTAGTGTATTTTGGGGCGCGAAAGCTTTGAATGTGGACCCAACTACTTCTTTACTTGCTGATATTTATTATGCACTTCACACTCGGTAAGAAAAGGGCATGGGTAATCTAAAATATTGCATCTTACTCTTATATTCTTAGTTTATGACTCATCTTTATAAGGAATATTACATGGTTCTAAATCTGATGAGATATGAGTGGCCTACAAAATAAAGCTCTCTGACTGCTAATTCTGTGTTGTGGTATATGAGGAAGCTAGACATTGGACATATCATTTATAGTGTCAGAGAATTTCTGAATGTTCCATTGATTGCATCACGTGGTTGCGTCAACTACAACCCTAACTTGGCTTTACGATAACCTGGGTACCCTTTGGTGGATAAACCCTCTGATGAACAACTTCAACAATTAATAATTCATGATATCGGCAAAAACGACTGAGAGTTTCTCAACAAGATCATCTGATCTTGGAGTAGGGTAAATAAAAGAGAGGCCTAAAGGAATAATGTTATGGCGAAATAACCTTACACTCGATGGGTTTTGGATAGGGTACATGATTTTAAGCTACCTTTTGACACTGATCCTAAGTACAAGCCAGATGTCCCAGATCCTCTGCCGGTGTCCTGAGAAGAAACAGACAACTTGAGGAAAGCTTTTAAGAAAGCTTAAAAAGAGAAAGAAGAATTGGAGTTTAACTTCCGTAACTTAGCTAAAGAGATAAGACAGATGCAACTCATACTTGAGTCAATAGATCAACAGATCCAGAAAGATCATGATACATTTGAAAAGGAGAGTATTAAGCAGAAGCGTTTGACAGAAGGGTTGTTTAGTGCTACTTTCAACTTGGATTCCCATAACCAACGTTTGGAAGATGCATCTAGTGAAATCGGGAAACTAAGTAGGTGGTATGAAAAGGCAATGCAAGACAAAAAGAAGATGGAAGAAGATTTGAGGGCTCAAATCCAAAGTTTGGCGCAAGCTTCTTTATACCAAGGAGAGAAAATGAAGTATCTTACCACGAGACTCCAAGACAGCCAAGAATTGGAGGTAGATGAATGATGGGTTTAATCTGTAACGTATAGCCTAAATGTAGTACTGCAAGTGTACAGCCTATCGAAGTAATATATAAGATTATCGAACCACAGAGACCAATTGTCAATCTATCAACTCTATTGCTAAGGTGCTTATCTAAGGCGAACAAGAATATTGATGTGAGTGCAGTGCACAAAGTAAATGAGCGAGGTAAATAACAGTTTAAAAGACAGGTTGAATGTAAATCATGTAATCAGATATTTGTCCGGTCATGCGTAGATAAAACTACTTATGGGGCAGTATTTTCTATTGATAGCAAAGAATCAATTTAACGGGAACTTGTAGCTTTTGACTACTAAGAACCGAGTTTACTCTTTAAATTAAATTCCTTTATTGTCACATATAAAGGGTGCCTTCCGCGTTAAAGAGGTAAACCTATTTTTAAGAAATTGATAGTTTTGACTTAACAGAAAAGTGATTTTACTTGGAAAGATTAACTTAAAGAGACTTTTGGCTTTTGACCAAGAGTCAGATTTCAAACCTACAAACGCGTCCGAAAATAGTTTCAAAATCGTTTTCTAAAAAGGTCAATGATTCCTATTTAACCAATCAACGGCTTTCGCTCTTTTTGTTTGGTTAAATAATAATCAAGTCGTATCATTAGTTTGGACGGCTTTCGATCTTACCCAATAAACATTTAAACACAATTGACTTAAGTTAGAAGCAAAACATCCCCAGAGTATTTTCACTAGCATGATAATTGGAACACGACCACGATGACAATCATTACATCCTAGCCTTTATAGTTTAGCCAGACATAATAAGTGCGAGTCTATAAAACGTGTAGACTATGGTAAGAGCATTTAAAGTCTATAAAACGTGTAGACTATGGTAAGAGCATTTAAAGTCTATAAAACGTGTAGACTATGGTAAGAGCATTTAAAGTCTATAAAACGTGTAGACTATGGTAAGAGCAATTAAATAAAGAAATGCAATAAAATAGAACCTTGCTCCGGTCGGAGACTTGAATCTGATACAAATCTACGGAAAGGTAAGGCTGGTATGATGAACTTCAACCAAAGTGCTCCAAGACTCGATTACAACTCAATCTACACCGCAATAACTCCCCGATGTGAAGAGATTATCACTTTACAGAAACTGATAGTATATGGCTTAAGATTGTACTAAGCTTGGATGAAACTAAAGAATGAAAATCGAAAACTATTTATAGAGGATCCTTGAGGTGCGTAAGGACCAGCATGCCCCTTAACTTCTTTTGAGCGGGAAACTTGTTGTGAAGGCCGCGGGCGCGGTGAGGGTGGCCGCGGGCGCGGTGCCTGGAACTGCCACATCATGGGAACGTGGCAGTTGATCTCTGGGTGAAAGTGGGCCACGTCATCGCGTTCCCTGTAGCCAGCGCGGTGCTGAACGCCATAAGTGCAAAATGTCTTGAAAAACCCTAATTTCTTGGCGTTTTGGCTCGTTTCTTCACAGAAGGCTCTGAAATGACAAGAATCCTGAAAACAAAGGAAAAAGGAACATAATACGAGAAAATGACAATAAAAACTAAGGAAAACATGTGATATTTGAGTCAGAAACATAGTGCGATTCAGTGCGATCAATGAACGCCTCAAAAGGATGATGGCAGAAAGATTTCTCGCCCAAAAGACTGATGAATATGAACCAGTATGTCTTGAGTTAGAAGACCTCCGAAAGAATTTCCTAATACAGAGGAAACTTTATACGGAGATGAGGGCTAAAAAATTATATTCGGAAGAACAATATGCAAAGATCGCCAAAGCAAGAAAGGATAATCACAAGATAATTTTGGACCTCTACCAAGAGTATCAATTATACAAAGACAAGCATGCAAGACTCGCCTTTTTAGCCAACAATCTTATTGGTGACATCCCGAGAAGTTTGAGAGATGCAGAAAATGTGAAGGTCCCTCTCGCGAAAGATGTTGAAGATGTCCTCAAGCTTTGCAGGACTATGGTTGATATGGCTTCAGAGAAGAAATCCGCATGCGCTCTTAGAAGATTTTTTGATTCCCTTTGTTATTTCATTCAAATTTTTTTGATGTTTTCAAGTTTGAATATTTTTCAATATCTGAATTGTATTCTCCTTTTTTAAATACAGTCGTTATTTCAATAAAAGTATCTTGTTTCCACATTTCAATTGTGTATTTATTTTTTAGATGCTCACCAATAAAAATAAAACCTAAGAAAAATACAATATATATATATATATATATGAAATCCGAGTGAATAAGACATTCAAAAAACAAAAAAAAAACTCTTAGCATATTCGTACGCATCCTCGCATTCATAAACATCAAATCATTTCACATTGCAAAACAAAAACTCATTAATTTTAAAAATCATCTCCAGTTAAACCATTGGTATAAAAATGCCACCTCTCCGACCACCATATAAAACAAGAGCCCATCAAAAGAAAGTGATGGTGCAGATTGAAGAAAACCAAGCCGCACTCTGGCAGATTTGGATTAAGTAAAAGGCAACATCGAATCTATGAAAGGAGATATGAGTCAAGTTCTACAAGCCTTGAAAAACATCATCGAGAGGTAAGAACGAATTCCTAGGGCAGCCTTTGAGGAAGTTGCCCATACTATTGGTACATCGAGTTGTCACCAACTAAGAAGTGAACCAGAATCAGGACATTAAAAGTCCACTATGGCTTAAAAAGAAGTCAGACAAGCTGATACTGAAGGATTTATCCCACCACTAACAAAGGTAGGGGCATCTCATACCTTGCAGATTCTGGTCAATAACACAGACAACTACATGGACTTGCAGTATGGAGACCATGACTTAGAAGATAGAAATCAAGCACCTCAAAGGACAACTCATACCCATGTCACTGAAAATACCTTTTCACTCAAGCAATACAAAGCTCTTGAGGAAAGATTATAAGATGTGGAGGGTTACCAGGATTTCGATGTTGACGCTCTCGAAATGGGTCTAGTTCCTAATGTGTTGATCCTTACAAAATTCAAAGTACCTGACTTTGGAAAATATAAGGGGATCACATGTCCAAGGAACCATCTGCACATGTATTGCAGAAAGATGCATGCATATGCTCAAGACGAAAAGTTGATGATCCATTGTTTCCAAGACAATTTAAGTGAGGCGTTTTTAGATTGGTACATGCAATTGGAACGAATTCATATTTAGACATGGGCGAATCTTGCCAATGCTTTCTTAAGACAGTGCAAGTACAATCTGGACATGGAACCTAACCGCATGAAACTCCAAAACTTGTCCTAGAGGAATGAGGAGTTTTTCAAGGAGTATGCTCAAAGGTGGAGGGAAATGGCAGCCCGCGTACAACCACCGCTCTTGGATAAAGAACTAGTTGATATGTTCATGGGCACTTTACAAGGATTGTACTATGATAAGATGGTGGGAAGTGTCTCTCTCAGATTTTCATATTTGGTAACTATTGTTGAAAGAATTGAAGTTGTTGTAAAAAGCGAAAAGATACAAGGGGCATCATTTAGTACCCCTTATAATGCAAAAAGACATGTTCCTAACTTCTCAAAAAATAATGAAGGAGAAATTAACGGTGTAGCATCGCATCCAAGGGAACAACAACCATTAATAATTCCACGAAAACAACAACAAAACAGGTTTGAAAGGCCTCGAAGAAGATTTGATCCTCTCCCCATGCTGCACAATCAATTATTACAACACTTAATCAAAGTATATTTGGTAGAGCTAAAGTCTCCGGATCCTCCAATTGGGGCACTCCCACCAAAGTACGGTGCAAATTCCAGGTGCGAGTATCATTCCTATTCCCCGAGGCATACTATAGAAAAATGGTTGTCCTTAAAACATAAGGTTCAAGATTTGTTGGATTCTCAGGATATTACTTTTTACAAACCAAACATCAAGACGAATCTTATGCCCTCGCATGATGGACCAGCGGTAAATGCAATTGAAGTGGCCACTAACATTGGGGAAACCAGACAAGTGAAGACCCCGATAAAACTTTTGAAAGAATATTTGTTGGATTTTGGGTTTCTCTTGGAACATAATGAATCTTTTGAGAAGATATTACAAAAATTGGTGGATCAAGGGATAGTCCAATTCAGGCAATACCCTTAAGAAGAATATATAGTTGTGATTGATGGAAGTATGAAGAAGACATTGGTAATTCCATGCCAAAGGCCAAAACTTAATAAGAAGACTCTTATGATTCCATGGGGAGAGTAAATGGAAGAACCAATAAAGATACCACGACAAAGTCAGAGGATACCAGTGGTTCCAAAGACTACAAGGGTGATTAGGGGGCCATCTCCTACCCCTTACCAAAGTAACAGCGGTACTGTGGAGTTATGATTATACAGTCTACACCAACAATTTAAAGCAAGAATGTGAACCATCAACAAGTCAAGATCCGAAAATCACAAATATAGCTGGAACAGGGGGCATGACCCGCAATGGTCGAATATATAGTCCTGAACCACTGAAGATAAATGATGATATAATTAAGGATAAGTGGAAAGTTGTGATGGATACAAACTAAGCACTAGAACCTCCAAGCAAGAACTTTACTGACCAAGAGGTGGAAGAATTCCTAAAAATAATCAAGAGGAGTGATTATAGGGTGGTGGACCAGCTGCACTAAACCCTGACCAAGATTTCAATACTCCCCTTGGTACTAAACTCATAAGCACATAGAGAGTCTCTAATGAATGTTCTAAGTTCTTCTCATGTCACAGAAAAGATTACTGTGAATCAGTTTGACAATGTAGTAGCAAATCTAACATCTGGATCATATCTAGGTTTTAATGACATTGAGTTTCCTCCACAAGGCAGGGCTCACAACAAGGCGTTGCACATTTCTATTTAACTAGGTACTACAAGCTTGTCCAGTGTGCTCACTGATACTGGTTCCGCCCTCAATGTGTTACCAAAATCCAGCTTGATGACGTTAACATTGGATAGTGTTGTAATAAGGCCTAGTGCTACGATAGTCAAATATTTTGATGGTTCTCAAAGTACAATGTTTGGGAAAGTGGATCTTCTTGTCGAGATCTACCCACATATGTTTTATATCACTTTTTATGTAATGGATATAGAACCAATATATACATGTTTACTCGGGCGAACTTGGATCCATGCAGTGGGGGATGTTACTTCAACTTTACATCAAAAACTTAAATTATCGTTGAAGGAAGATTGGTTATAATCAACGGTGAAGAGGACATCTTTGTAAGTCACATAGAGTCCTACAGATATATCAGTGTTGATGAAGACTGTGTAGAAACACCATTTCAAGTCTTTGAGGTTGCTTCAATGGTAACACTCCTAGTGGAGAAAATCAAGAAACCTACTATGACTTCATAGAGAGAGTTACAAATAGTTGTGGAAGATGGTACCTCAAAGGGTTGGGGAAAACTTGTGGAGATACATGAAAAGAAGAATCTTTTTGGTTTGGGCTATGAATCATCAAAGGCTACCCTGAAAGGCAAAGCACGATTTCCTCATATCCAAGAAACCTTCACCAACAAAGGAATGGAGCATAGCGAGCAAGTGGAGATGATATCTAACAAGAGGAACACCAAGAGAGTGTCTAACTTCATCCGTGAATATGTTCCAGGCAAAGAGATCAAGAATTGGATAGTCGTGGAGATTCCAGGGATATTTTTCATTCCAAAGTAATTTTTCTTATTTTTAAAATAACCTATGTCAAGCCCGAGGCATAGGGGTAGCTTGTAAGGGTCTCCCGATTTGTTTCAAACAATATTCTCAATTAATAAGAGTTATATTTCACATTCAATTAAGATCCATGTCTTTCTCTTGCATTTATTTCTTATATTTAAAATATGGCAATACATTTCTTCATATGCATTTTCCAAATTCACATACTAAAACTGCACCAAAACATTATAAATGTGCAGATCCATGCCTAAAATCATTGATAATGTTACTGCTGCTATCCGATACAATTTTCATGCACCCATCAACCAAGCAGAAGAGGAGGATAATGAAGATCTTGAAATCTCCAAAGAATTGGCAAGGGAATTAGAGAAACAAGATGACAGTATACAACCATACCAAGAATCTATTAAGACCTTTAACCTTGGCACAAAGGAAGATCCAAAAGAGATCAAGCTAGGGGAAACATTGGAGGAAAGCGTTAAATAAAGACTAATCAAGTTATTACATGAATAAGTGGATATATTTGCCTGGTCTTACAGAGACATGTCAAGATTGGATACAAATATGGTGGTGCATTGACTACCTCCCAAGGAAGGTTGTTCTTAGGTTAGATAGAATCTCAAAAGAACTCGTCCAGACGTGTCTAGTAAGATTCGAGAAGAAGTACTTAAAAAATTTGATGCAAGGTTCTTAGCGGTGGTAGATTATCCACCTTGGATAGCCAACATCGTACCAGTACCCAAGTAGGACGGTAAAGTACGCATGTGTGTAGATTTTCGGGACCTAAATAAAGCAAGCCCCGAAGATGATTTCCCTTTACCTCACAGATATTTTGGTGGATAATATAGCTCAAGCTTCGGTGTTCTCATTCATGGATGATTTTTCAGGTTACAATCAGATTAAAAGTGTACCCAAAGATATGGAAAAGACTACCTTCATGACTCCTTGGGGGCACCTTCTGTTACAAAGTGATACCTTTCGGCCTAAAGTACACAAGGGAAACTTATCAAAGAGCTATGCTCACACCATTCCATGATATGATTCATAAAGAAGTTGAGGTATATGTACATGATATGATCACCAAATGTCATACAAAGGTGGATGACATCGTACATTTACGAAATTTATTCGAGCGTCTGTGAAAGTTAAAAATGAGGTTGAATCGCAACAAATGCACATTTGGTGTTAGGTCGGGCATGTTATTGGGTTTTATTATAAGTCAACATGTTATTGAGGTAGATCTCGACAAGGTGAATGCTATACAAGAAATTCTATCTCCAAGGACAGAAAAAGATATTTGTGGTTTCTTAGGACGAATGAATTACATTTCGAGGTTCATATCGCACCTAACTGCTACGTGCCAGCCTATATTCAAATTACTTCAAAAAGATCAGAGAGTGGTGTGGAATGATGATTGTAAGATAACCTTCAAGACATTAAAACAATATTTACAAGAACCACTGATCTTGATGCCACCGGTTCCCAGAAGACCGCTCATTATGTACTTAACAGTGCTTGAAGGGTCAATGGGGTGTGTATTAGGAAAACATGATGAAATAGGAAGAAAAGAGCACACAATTTATTACCTCGGTAAGAAATTCACCGACTTCAAAACCAGGTACTCACTTCTAGAGAAAACTTGTTGTGCATTGGCTTGGGCTACTAAAAGATTGAGGCAGTATATGTTAACTCACACCACGTCGTTAGTAGCAAGAATGGATCCTTTGAAGTATGTGTTCGAAAAATAAGCTCTTACGAAAGGAATTCCCGATGGCAGATGTTACTATCAAAATATGATATTAATTATGTTACTCAAAAAGCCATCAAGGGTAGTGTACTGGCTGACCATCTAGCTCATCAGCCATTGCCAAAATATCAACCAATGAAATTCGACTTTCCAGACGAAGATGTCATGGTTATAGATGACTACGAAATACTGGGGCCTAACGAAGGACCTGAACCAGGGGTACATTGGACATTCATGTTTGACAGGGCTTCAAATGCACTAGGGCATGGTATTGGAGCAGTTTTGACTTCCCCGAAGAGTTTTCACAAAACTTATACTACAAGGTTATGTTTTGACTGAACCAACAATATTGATGAATACGAAGCTTGTATCTTGGGTTTAGAAGCCTCTATCGATCTAAGAATTAAACATATCAAAGTGTTTTGAGACTTAGCTCTGGTCATATACCAAGTCAACAGTGAATGGGACACTAAACATCCCAAATTGATTCCATATCGAGATCATGTTCTAAAGCTACCTGCAAAATTTACCGAGATTACATTTAGTCATATTCCAAGAGAAGAAAATCAGATGTCAGACGCCTTGGCAACTTTATCAGCCATGTTCAAACCTGGCCAAACCATGAACCATGCATTATAATAAAAAATTTCAAAGAACCTGCACATTGCCTTACTATTGAAAAATGACCGGATAACAAGCCTTGGTTCTATGATATCAAAAAGTATTTTGAGAAACAGGAATATCCATAAAATGCCCATATGATTGACAAATGAACATTGCAGAAGCTAGCTACAAAATTCTATCTGAATGGGGATGTATCATACAAAAGAAACTACGATATGGTGTTACTCAGGTGCATGGAGAAACATGAAGCGGATACACTTATGAGAGAAATCCATGAAGGCACTTTCAGAACTCATACAAATGAACATGTCATGGCCAGGAAAATCTTGTGAGAAGGTTATTATTGGTTAACGATGGAAGTCGATTGCTACCATTACATAATGACATGTCACAAGTTCCAAATATACACTGACAAAATGCATGTGCCACCGACTCCTTTGAACGTCTTAAGTTCTCCTTGGCAATTCTCAATGTGAGGAATTGATATGATAGGTATGATAGAGCCAAAATCCTCTAACGGACACCGGTTCATACTAGTTGCCATCGGTTTTTTCACCAAATGGGTGGAAGTCGTGTCCTATGCAAATGTAACAAGGCAAGTGGTTACTTGGTTCATCAAGGAAAATCTTATATGCAGATATGGGGTTCCTAGAAGGACCATTACAAACAATGGGTCCAATATGAACAACAAATTGATGAAGGAGTTATGTGATGACTTCAAGATCGAGCATTATAATTTCTAACCTTATCGACCCAAGATGAACGGGGTCGTTGAAGCTACCAATAAGAACATCAAGAAAATCATTCAGAAAATGGTAAAGACATGCAAAGATTGGCATGAGATGCTCCCTTTATCTCCACAAGGCTATCTTACTTCCTTATATACATCAACATTTGCAACTCCTTTCTCTCTAGTATATGCCATGGAGGCAGTACTCCCTGTTGTAGTAGATATTCCATCACTTCAAGTTCTAATGGAAACAAAGTTTGAGGAAGAAGAGTGGGTTCAGACGCGACTTGATCAGCTTAACCTCATTAAAGAAAAATGCATGACAACTTTGTGCCCCAGTCTGTTCTACCAGAAATGGATTAAGAAAGCATTCGACAAGAAGGTTCGTCCTCGAGTGTTAAAAGAATGAGATTTGGTGCTTAAGAAGATTATACTACCACACCTTGATTCATGTGGTAAGTGGACACCAAACTATGAAGGTCCATATGTGGTAAGAATATCAATCTCGGGTGGCGGTCTTATCCTCACAATAATGGATGGGGAAGAACTGCCACATCCAGAAAATTCAGATGCAGTCAAAAAATACTATGTATAAAAAGCTCGCTAAGTTCGAACCCTAAACAGGAGACTTAGGAAAAAAGGAGCGTCCCGATGGATTGAATACCCTAAAGGGAGATCCAGGAAAAAACTAGGGACATACAAAAAAATTATCCTAGTCGATTGAAAACCCGAAAGGACGGTCCGGGAAAAAGTTAGGGATCTTATCCAAAATAAAGAACAAATATATTGCTATCTAAGAACCACGGCTACGACTACGAAGGAGAGGGATTGATCCAAATAATTGAACTAAAAATTAAAGAAGATTAGAGCTATCAAAAGAACATTGGAGAAACAACAGTAGCAATTATCATTTTTCATTGTCATTTTCAATTTTTGTTAAACTTTTTGTAATTACCTCTTTTAAGGAATTGCATCTTGTACTCCCGCTTATTCAGAGGAATATTTATCAACAAAACATTTACTTTTTCAATCTTTCAATTATTTTTTTTTCCTTTTCGGACTAGTTTGCAAAATACTACGATTATTTCTTGTGAATACTGTGTTGAAATCATAATCGGGATTTGACAAATAAAAATCATTCGATATAACATTAAAAAGCATTTTGGTTAGAAAAACATCGAAAGAAAATCCACGACTACGTCCACGCCTGCGATCATAGCCATATCCAAACCTATGTTCTCAACTACGACCACGCCTACGCCTGCAATACAAATATCAAAATCTTACTAACACTTATTCATCTTGTTCAAATCAACTCAAAGACAAAACGACAACACAACATACAACGTTGGGGGAGTCGGTGACATAAAGCTTATGGTTTAAAAAGAGAAGATATTAAAGCAGTTACAATAAACATTTGGTTCATATATAAACATTTGGGGCATATACAAACATTCGGTGCATACACGAACATTTACGGCACATACAAAATAACTCAGTGCATATACACTTTTTGGTTCCATATCGATCTAAGACATTATGCATTTACATCGCACATGGAATTTTCCAAATACATTTTTTGTTAAACCGTAAACTTTCTTGCGGCTCATCATTAGATTATTTGGGTCCACAAAGCATACAAATACCTTGGTTGAGAACAGACACAACCGGTAAAACCCCGATCTTATCTTTGGACTAGCTATCTAAGATTCGATTACCAAAACAATCTTCAAGTATTTATCCTCTAGGTTGTGATAGGTATGTGAATTTCAAGGATTACGTTATTTATCCTCTAGGTCATGATAAATATGTAAGACTAGCCTGGTGTCGTTTATTCTCTAGGTCGTGATAAAACGCACAAACTCTTCAAATATATATCCTCTAGTTTGTGGTAGATATGTGAATTTTCATGATCATGTTATTCATTGTCTAGGTCATAATGAATACGTAAGTCCATCTTCATGTT
Source organism: Vicia faba (assembly GCA_948472305.1). Lineage (NCBI taxonomy): Eukaryota > Viridiplantae > Streptophyta > Magnoliopsida > Fabales > Fabaceae > Vicia > Vicia faba. The sequence goes on from OX451740.1 coordinate 262,717,238, forward strand.
GTTTATCCTCTAGGTCGTGATAAACATACAAACTTTTCAATTATCTATTCTCTAGGTTGTTATAGGTATGCGGATTTTCAAGGTTATATTATTCATCCTCTAGGTCGTGATGAATACAAAAACCTATCCTCGTGTCATTTATCCTCTAGGTCATGATAAATACACAAATTCATCTTCGTTGTTGTACTCCAAAATTTCCCATCCCATTTTTCAATAGAAATTAATTCAAGATACCTCCTCATACTACTAAGGGTCTCAAACACTCAGGACTATTCAAAAATTGATCAGATGAACCCTCCTCCTAAGCAGTGGCCTACATTTAGGGTTTTGGTTTTCTCAAAGAAAATTGAGATTCTAATGCCTCAAGTGAGTTTCATGGTTCCTCATATGCTTCAAAGAATCCTCATGTCAACTTTCAAGCCTTGCATCACAAGTTTGCTCAATCAATTGCTCAGATGATTGAAAATTAACTATATTGGATAAAAAGTTAATTATGGTCAACATACAAGCAAAACTCAAGATTTTTGGTCAACATCAAGATTTTGAAGTCACATTCATCATTTGATCAAGGGTTGATCATGATTCATCAAGAAAACTCAAGATTCATCAAAAGTAAAAAATTACTAATTAAGGTTTTCTTAAGGAGAAGTCAACTAAACTTTGACCAAGCATAACTTTCACATGTTTTATCAGAAATTTCTCAACCAAAGCCCAATTTGAAGGAAATTCAGTTCTCTACAACTTTGTCTCTCTAAGCTAAAGGGAAAAATGCTTCATTTGAGAGATATGGATCAAAACATTACAGGTCATTTTAAAAGTCAACAAAAAAACATTTTTTGTCAAGGCAATTTACATCAAGTTAAAGACTTCAAATGAAAAAATGACCAAGCTGAGAGTTGTATGGGACATCTCGAGATTTCCATAAAGTCAAAGATCACATTCATATGACAAACTTTTGAGAGAGTTATGATTGGTGCAAGTTGAGCAATTTTGAGAAAATGCATGAAACTTAAATTGAGCAATTTTGGACTTTTAGGCTAATGGGCCTAACTTTTGACGTTCAAACGTGTTTATGACATGTTTAGGGACCCCTAAGTCCATTCATGAATTATTTTAATTCTTTATTTCATTTATTTTTTATTTTTTCATTTAAATTCAAAATTAAATTAAATAAATATTAAATAAATATTAAATAAATGTACAAGGCATGTGGGCTTTTTTTGGATCATTTTGAAGCCCAAGATCACATATCCAACATAACAAAACCGTAAGGGATGAAGAAGGAAACAAATATTCATGTTTTGGAAATTTTTGCAATTGTTTTGGAAACAAATAATGACTTTGATTGCACATGTTTCCTTCCAAGAATGTTAACTTAAAAAACCATCCATTATAAATAGAGGATACACTCCATAAGACAAGGGATGGATTAGTTTCCATAGAAACAAGTTCTCAAACACAAAATTTTCAAAGAATTGGTGCAAATCGTATTCTAGTTTTCCAACCCTTCTCAACTAAAACGAAGTCTCGAATCATGATCCTGACCATGCTCAACCGTGCCAAAAACTCCTCCCCTCAATCACACCGGTAGTAAGTATTTTCTAATTTCCAATTTCTTAATCCTGGTATTATTAATAAGTTTCATATGTCCAGATGTGTTAAACAAGAAATATAGAACAGGTTGGAACCAAGCGTGTGAAGAGAAAGGAGGGGGTTCAAACCCCAGCGATGCCAAAACCTTGCTTTACTTTCTTCATTATCCTTTTTTTATTAGTTATTTTATTATTAATTAACTTTTTTCAATCAAAACTTATACATAAAAAATAAGAAAGAAGCCATTTAATAAAATAAACAAAAAATTAGTTCTATGTTGTAAATTAATTAATTGATTTTTTTTGGAAAATTAGATTTTAGGCTTTTTATAAATTAAAATCAATTAGAATTGGGATTTTAATTGTTATTAATTAACACTTAAATTATTTTCATAAAAACACAAAAAATATGAAATTATATTTTTAGGGCATTTAAACTTTTTTTCCAACAGTTTCTTATTCTTTTTGCCATTTATTTTCTTAGACAATTGTATAGGTTGCACAGTTTAAAATAAGTTTAGATTTACATCCCCATATTTTTTTCTAATTATGTAACTCTCCCAAAGCCCTATAATAGCGTGGATTTACATTCTCGCTTTATCTTTTGCCTTTATATGTTTGTACATATAAATGCTAGTAAATAGGCTTGTATGATAAGAATAAAATCAAACATAGATAACCTTAATTTTCTAGATAACATAACTGAAACCAATACACTTTGCATACTTCACCTCTAGGGTAACCTCTCTTTGTTAGCTTGCGATACTAATGGTCACATCCCACGAAAATGGGAATACTTTAGCAAATACCCTCGATTAAACAATATCATCATGGTCCCTTTCGAATAAAGATCATAATACCTCGATGAAACTTCAAGTTGCCTTAGAGAAAAATGATGATAGTCCCTTTGAACTGCTAAAGTATCCTTACATGTTGCCTTTTATGACCATACGACGACCCTACGCATGTCCCTTCATATCTAATATATAGGGCTACCTAATAATTAATGGTGTAGATAGTACTATCTACTAGGGAGTACATTAAAAGAGGGGTTACCTTAAGAGTTTAGATCACTTTACTTGCTTAAATTGTGTGTTTTATCTGCTTTAACTTTAAGGGTTTGCTTGGGTTTATTATTTGAAAGGTCTTACACCTGGATCTATGGATGCCTTAGGTAAGTAGCAATAGATCATAAATATTGTACAACATAAACCAATATGGTTAATATGATGGCTACAATTTGTGTGACACTTTGGTTTAGACTGATGTTCCTTGAGTCAGTCAAGGATAACATTAGGCTTATGCGTGGTGTCATTAACACTAACTTACTTTTAGAACCTTAATTGACCCATTATGGCCATTAGAAGGAAGTGAGATAGCCGGATTTGGTGCAGTCCAAAGTTGGTTGATACTCGAAGCTACGCTCATTCAGATTTAACTCTCGGGATGTTTTGGTGGAAAATCAGTTACCATACTAAACCTAAACCTTTGAGAAAGATCTGTGATATGAGATTCATAGAACCCATTTACTATTTTAGGATAAGTTGAGCCAACTAAACTTCAGTTGCAGGAAAGGTACTTACCTATTGACTTCATACAAGCATTTAAACCTAAGGCTACTTGTGTGACTTGTTTGTATTCACTATCTAACAACTTGAATTCCTCGCAAGATTTGTTTGTATAAACTCATTTGTTCTCATCATCTGACATTTTTTCTTTGTGCATGGAATACACATCATGTCATTTCATAACATAGAACTGTTAATAATCATTTCAAGGATCTTAGGGATTTATGGGGAAATATTTCGAAGATTGTTATAAGCCAAATTTCTATCAAGGGGCAAGAGGATTTATTTTCCTCTATCCAGATGCCGTCAAGACCAAAGTGCATTTTCTTGAGTTAGAGGCTATGACCCACTTGATATGGTGATCTTGATTCTTATAGAAGGATGTTCAAAGATGAAAACTCAATGTTCTTCATAAAAAGCTACAACTAAATTTAATTCCTAATGTTTCAAACTAGATTCCCTAAAGATCCTTGAAAACATTGCATACGCATCTACATACCATGTCATTGCATAACGGGTTTCCAAGACAGGCTTCTCATCTCCTTGCTGTTTATTTCAGCAGAAATGGCTCTCGAATAAACAGGGGAAAATCTCCAGGCTCAGAATGCTCAGTTCCAAGAGATGTTCCTAAGCTTAGCCAAGGGGAAAGAAGAACTAAAGGCACTCATCGTCAAAGAGAAGAAGAAGAGACCAATTGGCATTATAGAGAGAAGATTTAGAGGTATAGCTAAACAGGTTAAGGAGATTGAGATCCCAGAGGAAAATGATAATGTACAAGATGACAATGATGAAAGTGATAAGCATGAGGAAAATATCAATCATGGTTCTATCAAATACTATGTTGAAGAGGAAGAAGATTATCTGGATGAACAATATCCCCCGTCTGATGAGAAGTATAAGTTGTTAGAAGAGCTTCTGAAAGCTATGGAGATCCAGAAGGTGCCTGGCTTGGACTTCGAAGAATTGGGTTTGGTCTCAGGAGTCGTCATTCCTACCAAGTTCAAAACTCCTACCTTTGCTAAATATGACGTAGTTTCTTTCCCGAAGTTGCATTTGAGGTCATATGTTTGGAAACTCCAACCACACACTACTGACATGAAATTATGGGTTCATTTCTTCCAAGAGAGCCTGTCTAGAACATAGTTGGAATGGTTCAATCAACTAGAAGGGACCAATATCCATTCGTGGGAAGATTTGGTTGTCGCTTTCTACAAGAAGTACTAATATATAATGTTGATCTTACACCAACTTGTATGCAATTGTAGAGTATGTCCATGGGCTATAATGAAAGATTCGAAGAGTACGCCCATAAATGGAGAGATCTTGCAGGCAGGGTTCAACCTTATTTAGCTGACATGGAATTGGTTGACATGTTCATAAGCACGCTAACATGTCCTTTCTACAATTACCTACTTGGAAATTCTTCAGTCGGTTTCACTTAACTGATATTGACAGGGGAACATATTGAGAATGGAATCAGAAATGGTAAAATACAGGTGCCAACCTATTTCGATATTCATAAGAAGTTATACAATAGGAAGAGGGAGTCCAATGTTGTGTACGGCCAGAAGGGTCGTAATAAGAGAGACCACAACCAATCTGTGGGGGCAGTACTGATCTCTAATCCTGCACCAGTGCAACAACGACAACAGGGAAATCAGCGTAAGTAGGATACACCCAAAATAAAATTTACCAAAATCAACATATCATTGGCTCAATCGTTGCAACACATGTTAAAGGCAGAGTTGATTACGTTGAAGGATCCTTCTCGGAATCCCAATACATTCGCTTCTAGCTATCGTCCCAATACAAGGTGTGCATACCATTGTAATAGTCATGGACATGATACAAATGGCTGTTGGGCGTTGAAGAACAAATTCAAGATATGATTGATGCTAAGGAGATTGAGTTTGACCCTCCCGAGACTCCAAATGTGATCACCGCTCCCATGCCAAATCATGACTAAGATTGAGAGCGTCCAGTTCATTTGAATTTTCAGTTGTAATTTCTTTTGTTTGCTCGAACACTTATCTTTATGTCAAACTTTATTTTTTATTATTAATTCATTTCATATGCTTGTCTTGAATTAATCCATTCGTTTTCACTATATTTAAACTGTTCTTTTTACTTCCTTTTTGTAATATTCAACTCTCGTTAAAAGCTATAAGCCTTTAGAGGGAAGATGACGAAAACAATATCATAATCTCATACGATATGCTTTTGAACAAACCTTGCTGACGATGTACAAAAGTTGCTTAAATTCCTAAACAGTAGAGATATAAGAAATTTAATCCCTAGTCAACCCCTTTGAGCCTAATAAGTAGGAGTTTTCTTTCTCACGCAAATTGAAACTCGTAATCGTAACCTAGGGCAGGGTAGTTTCTCATTTAATTCAATTATGCATTCAATCACAAGCTTTTCCTTCATACACAACAGGTAGCATCGATGGCATCCTTCCAAATAAAAATTCAGCGATGGTTCCACGTAATCATTAAGTCGGGTAGTCATTATCTTTCAAAGAAGAAGCCCGCTAAGTCGAAAACTATGATGGAGACTTAGAAAAAAATGGGGGCATTCCGCTGATTGTAATCTAAAAAAAACAGTTCAGGAAAAGTTAGGGATAATAAAGTCAAAAAGAGGTCGCTACAAATCCTCAACAAAATAAAGATGTTACAAGAAAAAATGACTGCCTTCTCAAATAAAATTTCGGTTTCCGAACCATCGCTGAGTTTCAGTGTTATAATTCCAAAATCTATTGGAACCTAAATGCATAATTAACTGAGTATAGGACTGAAGTACATCGTGGAGAACGGGTTGGGTACAAATAAACTTTGAGCCTTTATCCTTTGTTTCTTAAACCCTGATCCAGACCATGTTACAACCCTTGAAAGTCATAACTGAAGCATGGGTTAGTTCGAAAACATACTATTACAAAAAGGTATCCTGACTCCTGTAAGGCTTACTATAAATCCTAAGTTGATATCACATTCTTACAAATTTTGTTTTACTAAAAAATGCATTTTTTAAACTTCAAGACAAACATAAGCTTTGCATTTTAATATCATTGTTTGCATATAACTAAATGTTTGACAGTAGATAAATTTGCATGACGAATATTCAATGAATGAAAATCCTCCTAATGGACAGAATTACTTCAGAGGATGGGTAAAAGAGAATGGAACTTCCAGTAACAGGCCTTTCATATGCACAATTGGTTATAAATCAAGGGGAATGACATGTTATTGTCCAAATCATCTATGGAAGTCAATTCAAGATTCAAAGAATCTCTCAAAACTGATGAGTAGCCAGTGGCAGATCTCCATCTAAATCACTTTGGGCATGTTACATTGATCATGAGTTATAGAAAAAGCCACTATGAAAGTTAAATCTTAGGTATCACCAAATTGCTTGTCTATGTCAGCAATATCAGATGGTGTTATTCTACCGTGACAGTTCAAAGGAAAATATTGAGGAAGGTTAAGACTATCTGAAACATGGTAATCAATGGTTGATCAATAACATCAATCATCGGGTGCACCAAACTAATCCCAGGAGAAAATGGACTCCTGCATACGAAGGGCCACGTATGATCAAGAAAATATTTTATGGCAGTGCTAAAATACTTACTACCATGGACAGTGAAAATTCCTCGTGTCCTATGAATGTAGACATAGTAAAAAATACTACGCATGAAAAAGAGACTCGCTAGGTTGATTGGCCTAGGAAAAAAAGGGCATCCTGACGAACCAAAAGGGTTCGGGCAAAAATTAGGTACATATATATAAAATTGTACACCTGGCAAGTCGAAAACCTGAGAAGGCGCTTTGGCAAAAAAGGGTATCCCGGTGGACTGAAAATCTGAAAAGACAGTCCAGGAAAAAGTTAAGGATTAAAGCATACGATTATGTCCCATTATCTCATCACTTGTTTATCCATCTGATCACAATTTACTAAAGACTCTGGGAGTTGGGATAATGTTTAAGTCATCCACAAATCCCCACAGAGCAATCTCCACAGAATTATCTCTACAGAGCTATATTCACAAGCTCATCCCAAACAGAGATATATTCCCAACAAGTCTAATATGCCCTCTGACAGAAATTGGGGAATCTTCCAATAGTTCACCTCCATATCCCTAATGGATAGCTTGATATGATCATCTTCCCCAATAGGTCCCCTAGCATATGAGGAAGTTTGATCTTTTCCCCAGTATACAATGGAGACTTCCTTAGCGCAACCTATGAATTTCCAATCCCCGCCCGAGTTTATTTCCTCAATGCAATCTACAGAATTTAACTCCCCAGTGGGTTTTATTACACTAACACCGTAAAACCCTAACAAAATTCTCTTCTCTAATAGGGTTTAATCAAAGTTTCTATCCCCGGAGGAGTTGCTACAGCATCTAAAACCTAGACAGATAGCACACCGAAGGGATATCCATATTTTTATCCCCAATCAGGGTACATAAGAATCAAATCCTTCAAAAAAAAGAAACTACAAACGACTGACTCTCCTTGAATGCCTCTATCCTCAAGCAGAAGTCTGAAATCCCCATCGAAGTATCCTCTAATAGCAAGCGGGAATCCCCAGCAAAATTATTCCCAGCAGAAATTGAAGAATCACTTTCTTCATCCTCAACAACAGTCATGGATTTATTTTCCCCAGCTAGACATTGTTACAAGGAGCTATCGATACGCTTCAACGACATATTGGTTCTATACATCATTTTATAATACATCATAGCATATGCATACCGAAATACACGTAACATTCTCATTTATTTTGAGAGATAAATTGCATAGTGCATTACATACATCATTAAATTACATAAAGCTAATTTTGTCTTTTCAGATAAAGTTCACAAATAGACGAATATCATCAGCAATTTTCAAATAGGTCAAAGATTAATTCCCAAAATAGGACAGGGCAACTATCCATATGACCAGGCGGTATGGATTCCAAAAACAGGACTGGTTTACCAACAATAATAGGTCGCAGATTAATTCTCGAAATAGGATGGAGCAACTATCTATATGACCAGGTCGTATGAATTCCCGAAATAGGACGGGTTTACCAACAAAAATAGGTCGCATATTAATTTCTGAAACAGGACAGGGCAACTATCTATATGACCAGGCGGTATGAATTCCTGAAACAGGACGGGTTTACCAACAAAAATAGGTCACAAATTAATTCCTAAAATAGGATGAGGCAACTATATATATGACCAGGCGGTATGAATTCCCGAAACTGGACGAGTTTACTAACAAAAACATGTCGTAGATTAATTCTCGAAACATGACGGGGCAAGTATCTATATGACTAGGTGGTATGTATACACGAAATAAGATGTGTTTACCAATGAAAAACAGATTATAGATTAATTCTAGAAACAGGATGGGGCGACTATCTCCATGACCAAATTATTTCCTTCAGAGACTGAATTATGACTAGCATCCCCCCAGAGATCAAATTCTGGCAAACATCTCCCTTTAGAAGAATTCTGAAAAGCATCTCCTTCAGGGCCTTGGTTCTGAAAAGCATTCGCCTCCAGATGTTTACTCAGAAAAGAATTCCCCCCAAAGACTAAATTCTAGTAAGCATTTCATTCAGAGGTTTATTCTGAAAAGCATCTCTTTCAGGGCCTTCATTCTGAAAAGTATTCTCCTCCAGCGATTTATTTTGAAAAGCATTCCCCCTAGAGACTGAGTTCTGGCAAGCATTTCCTTCAGAGGTTTATTCTGAAAAGCATCTCCTTCAGGGCTCCTTCTGAAAATCATTTTCTCTCAGAGATTTTCTGAAAAGCATTCTTCATATATAGTCAGGCGTAGACTCATTCTGATACTCCTATCACCAATTACTTTGGATGCCATCTGTAAGCCCATCTTTGACGACACTCTATCACCTATCTGAATGGCATCTTAAAGCCCATTCAAGTAGTATAATCAACCAACAGTGTCACTTCGTGCACATGTGAGTGCTAATTTCTGGGAACTTTAGTGTTTAATCCTCTTCCACCTTCAGATCCCGAATGGCGAGCATGCCAATCTAACTCTTCAGGTCTAAGAAGATTGAACAGGGGCAGCTCTTGTACCCCAAAATTTCCCCTCCCATTTTTCAATACAAATTGATTCAAGATACCTCCTTATGCTTCTAAGGGTCTCAAACACTCAAGACTATTCAAGAATTGATCAGATGAACCCTCCTCCTAAGCAGTGGCCTACAATTAGGGTTTTGGTTTTGTCAAAGAAAATTGAGGTTCTAATGCCTCAAGCGAGTTTCATGGTTCCTCATATGCTTCAAAGAATCCTCATTTCAAGTTTCAAGCCTTGCATCACAAGATTGCTCAATCAAATGCTTAGATGATTGAAAATCAATTGTATTAGATAAAAAGTCAAATATGGTCATTATATAGTCAAAACTCAAGATTTTTGCTCAACATCAATATTTGAAGTCACATTCATCATTTTATCAAGGGTTGATCATGATTCATCAAGAAAACTCAAGATTCATCAAAAGTCAAAAGTTGCTAATTAAGGTTTTCTTATGGAGAAGTCAACTAAACTTTGACAAAGCATAACTCTCACATGCTTCACCATAAATTTCTCAACCAAAGCCCATTTTGAAGCAAAGTCAATTCTCTACAACTTTTCCTCTCTAAGCTCAAGGCAAAAAAGCTTCATTTGAGAGATATGGATCAAAACATTTTAGGTCATTTTAAAAGTCAACAAAAAGGAATTTTTTGTCAAGGAAATTTAAATTAAGTTAAATACTTCAAATGAAAAAGTGACAAACATGAGATTTGTAGAGGACCTCTTTAGATTTCCAAAAACTCAAAGATCACCTTCATATGAAAAAATTTGATAAAGTTATGATTGGTGCAAATTGAGCAGTTTTTAGAAAATGCATGAAACCACAATTGAGCAATTTTGGACTTTTAGGCTAATGGGCCCAACTTTTGAAGTTCAAACGTGTTTATGACATGTTTAGGGACCCCTAAGTCCATTCATGCATTATTTTAATTTTTTTATTTCATTTATTTTGATTTTATTTATTTAAATTCAAAATTAAATTAAATAAATGTACAAGGCATGTGAGCTTTTGTTTAGGATCATTTTGAAGCCCAAGATCACATATCCAACATAACAAAACCGTGAATGAAGAAGGAAATATATCTTCATGTTTTGGAATGTTTTGCAATTGTTTTGGAAATAAATAATGACTTTGATTGAACATGTTTCCTTTCAAGAATGTTAACTTAAAAAATCATCCATTTAAAATAGAGGACACGCTCCATAAGACAGGGGATGGATTGACTACCATAGAAACATGTTCTCAAACACAAAATTTTCAAAGAATAGGTACAAATCGTATCCCAGTTTTCCAGCCATTATAAACTGAAACGAAGCCTCGAATCATCATCCTTACCACGCTCAAGCGTGCCCAAAACGCCTCCCCTCAAGCACGTCGGTGGTAAGGATTTTCTAATTTAAAATTTGTTAATCCTTGTGTTGTTAATAAGTTTCATATGTCCAAATGTAAGTACGAAGTGCACCTAAGAGGGAGGGGGGTGAATTAGGTACTTTTAAAAATTATGGTTTTTAGCGATGATGGTTCTTATTTTTCTGGTTATAAGTGAGTTTAGGAAAGCTTAAAAATGCAGAAAAATAAAGAGACACGAGCGATATATCCTGGTTCCCCTTACAGTCCGAGAGTACTCCAGTCCCCTTTCAACAAGAAAGAGATTTCCTTATTATGGCAAACTTACATAAGAACTACCAACCAAACCAAGAACAATCCTCTTGAACCAAGAACAATCCTCTTGGAATTTCACTAAGTTACTATGAGAACAATCCTCTCAATGTAACTACACTTGTATCCAGCAACTTGGAAAGACAAGATTTCAACAAAAACACTTAAACTTAATTCCAACAATCCTGGAAAATAAGTAAGTAAATATCAATTTGTGAGTTTGGGTGAGTAGAGTAATATTGATCACTAATAGTGATTTGATAATGTATAATCTTCTTCTTTCAATAATAATATTGTACAAAGACTCAAGATATATTTTCTCAAAGTTTTCTGTTTGAATTATGAAAATGTGCAGAAAACTTATGCATGAAAATGAAGAATGCTTGAGTTTGTATGTTTAAAGTTCAGAAAAATATTATGAAAGAAGGTGTCAGATCTAAATTTGAAATTGAATATTTATATGTTCATAAAACCCTTTTGAAACATCATGAAGATCTGGAAATGCATCATGAACAAATGCCAAGTTTGAGTGGAAAGATGTAATGAAAAGGCATGATCAAAAGGCATGAACAAAGCTGTTTATTTTTCAAATTCGTGCAGTGTGTAATCGATTGCACCCTTGGTGTAATCGATTGCACAAGGTTTTCAACAGCTATTTTTTCAAAAAAATTAAGAGTGCAATCGATTGCATTAACAATGTAATCGATTGCATGCTAAGTCAGTAGCAAAAATTAACTGAGTGCAATCGATTGCACCAACTATGTAATCGATTGCATGCAAAGTCAGAACCAAATGTTTTGAAAAATTTAAGAGTGCAATCGATTGCACTAAAAATGTAATCCGATTGCATGAAGAAACAGACGCAAAAGATTTGGAATTTTTGAAGAGTGCAATCGATTGCACTAAGATGTAAATCGATTGCATGCATAAGAAAAGTGAAATTTTATCTTTGAAAAACTTGAGTAATGATTCTTAAACATTTCTTTTTCATTTTTGAGAATCTATATCTTAAGATCAAAGTAGATAATATTATTATACCTTTAAAGTTTTTGAGAGCTTTGAGTGAAGATATTATCCTTAGATGTTTAGATGCTTGACCAAAAACTTTGCCTTCTTTGTTAGCCATGATTTATCTTCATCAAAACAAAAGCTTATTTGAGAAGCTTGATTTCACATTCTCCCCCTTTTTGATGATGACAAACAATCTTTCTTTATGCGATGTACTTTCTGGAAGAGCTTCTCCCCCTAAGATGCAAAACTCCCCGTATGTAGGAGAGGGTTGGAATCCTTTGCAATTCTTCATCTTGATTGGAGAGTACCTTGAAAAAATAAGACAAGGGAAATACAAGCATAAAGTACCATACATCTTTCTCCCCCTTTGACATTATCAAAAAGAAGGGAATGATGCCTCAAGCAAATAATAATAGAGAAAATTATTGACCAAAAATTATAAAATTAAAAAATTAACGCACAATGTTTAAGAGTTACACAGACAACTGAGCAAACGAAACAATGAAATAGTAAGATAACAACATAACAAAAAAAAATATCAGCGAGAACATTAGGGGTGATGAATGTCTGGATAATTGTAAGACCATGAGCCTTGGTTTGGGAATTGTTGTTGAAGTGGAGGTTCTGTGTAATGAGGAGGAGGTGCAGCTAGGTTGTTTGGGTCGTATGGTGGGACATGCAGGTGAGAATAAAGGTATGAGAATTGTTGGTTCACATCCGAGCGAAAATCATTTATTCGGGTTGTAGTGGAGTCATTGATTGCACTCCATTTATTGTTGATGTTGGTGTTCATAGAAGAAAACTGTTGAGCCTTGTAGTCCATGAGTTCTTGATTGCTTGGACCAGAGGGAGCAGTAGGAGGAGGAGGCACAACTTCACCACCTTCAACTTCTTGGTCATTATCTTCATTGCCAACAACATCTTCACCAATATAGGTGATGGTCTTTGTCTCCGGATTAAAATGTACGCCCATCCTTGAATCAACATTCTTAATTGAAATTCTGTTTAAAATAGGATCCATATCCACCTTTTCAAAACCACGAAAATCCACACCAAATTCCTCCATAATCAATGTGACAAAATAAGCATATGGAAGGAATTTAGATTTTTCATCCACTCTCAGCATATGCATCATCATCATTCTTGCCCAGTTTAAATTAACTCCTTTCTTCCTTGCATAAATAAGCTGCATCTCGAAGTCGGTAACCGTGCAATGGTTTCCATCCCTTGAAAAAAGTATATAGACCAAGAAATAATGAAATAAGCGATCATCTCTATAGAGGTTACCTGCACTCCAGGAATCTCTGGAAGGAATTACTCCGCCAAGACCACTTATCCGTTTGGCGCAAAATTCAACTTCATTTAACTGCCTAATGCTGTAAAAGAATCCCTTTTTCGTATAGCCATCCCATATTTCATTTTCAGGATCATATAGGGAGCTTCCGGTGAAAGGAATATGAAAGATCTCACCAACAACCTGAGGAGTCAGAGAGATACGAGTGCCTAGAACATATGTGACTATCTTTTCTTGGTAGGTAGTTAGGTTACTGAAAAACATTCTTACCAAATTCGGGTAGTATGGGCCGTACGAAGAAATCAAGGGTTCCAGACCATAAGCAGCTAGATCGTTTTGAAATGAAAAACATTCTTAAGAGAAGGGGGAGAGAATACCATACTTGGGATTGGAAACAATTTTCCTTTGAAAGTCTTTGACAAATATGACTTCTTGTGCTTCGGTGAGAGTTGAGAGCAGTGGATTGGATGATGAGTCAATCTTCTTTTTCCCTTTATCTGAAACTGAAGCCTTTCTCTTTGTTCTTGAAGCCATGAATATGGTGTTTTAGGTTTTGTGGTTTTAGGGTTTTTGTGAGAGAGAAAGGTTTTGTGAGAGAGAATTGGAAGTGATTTTGGTAGGTATGGAATGAGTTATTTGTATTTAAGAGTTTTTGGCTTGGGAATATGAGAGAGGTATTCTGACCAACTTTAGTTTTCTGTCATAAAAGCTACTTTCAGTGCGTGCAATCGATTGACATACCATGTGCAATCGATTTGCACACAAACAGAATCAAAAATAAAAGCAAAACGCACATAGTGCAATCGATTGCATTAAAGGTGCAATCAATTTGCACATGAAACAGAATGGACAGAACTGAAAAATTTCTTTGTGAAATCGATTACACTCTTTGTGCAATCGATTTGCACCAACAAAAATTGTCCAAAACCAAATTTTTCTTGAAATTTTAAGTATCACATAGCCTAAAATCATATATGGAAAGTATAAAACATAAATAAAAGATATATCAAGGGTAGAATGCACCTTATAAGTCGCGTTCGTCAAGTATGCCGAGCTCTCGACGAATTTTGTAGAAAGGTTCTTTCGCCAAAGGTTTGGTGAAGATATCGGCAAGCTGATTATGAGTATCTACAAAGGTTACCTCAACATCTCCTTGAAGAACATGATCACGGAGAAAATGATGTTGAATGTCTATATGTTTAGTCCTTGAATGCATGACGGGATTCTTTGTGATGTTGATTGCACTTGTGTTGTCACATCTTAGAGGAATGCACCCTAGATCGAGTCCGTAGTCACGAAGTTGTTGTTTTAGCCATAAAATTTGAGCGCAACTACTACCCGCTGCAATATATTCAGCTTCGGCCGTTCTTAGAGCAACACATGCTTGTTTCTTGCAGGCCCATGATACTAATGCATTACCAAGAATGTGACAAGTACCACTTGTGCTCTTTCTATTTGTTTTACATCCTACGTAATCCGCGTCAGAATAACCAATTAAGTTGCAGATACTACCTTTAGGATACCACAATTCTACATTTGTTGTCCCTTTGAGATACTTCATGATCCTCTTTACCGCTGTGAGATGAGATTCCTTTGGGTTAGCTTGAAAGAGGGCACATAGAAAAACACTAAACATTATGTCAGGACGGCTTGCCGTCAAATATAATAAAGAGCCAATAATGCCTCGATATTTAGTGATGTCGATGGAAACACCTGATTCATCTTGATCAACATAAGAACCAGAACACATAGGTGTAGACATTTCCTTGCAGTTATCCATGTCAAACCTTTTCAAGAGTTCCTTGCAATATTTGGATTGGTTGATGAAGATGCCATCTTTAAGTTGTTTGATTTGAAGTCCATGAAAATAGTTCATTTTACCCATCATGGACATTTCAAATTCTCCTTGCATCATTGATGAGAACTCTTCACACATTTCTTGATTTGAAGAACCTAAGATGATGTCATTAACATAGACTTGTGCTAGCAAAGTGTCGTCTTTGATTTTCTTGATAAATAGAGTCTTGTCAACTTTGCCTTTTTCGAAACCTTTTTCGCATAAGAAGTTGCTTAAACGATCATACCATGCCCTTGGTGCTTGTTTTAGTCTATAGAGAGCTTTTCTTAATTTATATACATGAGATGGATTCTTGAAGTCTTCGAAACCGGGGGGTTGCTTAACGAGTACTTCTTCTGTGGTATATCCATTCAAGAATGCGCTTTTGACGTCCATTTGGAAAAGCTGAAAATTTAATGAACAAGCATACGCAAGTAAGAGACGAACAACTTCTAACCTTGCCATTGGAGCGAAAGTTTCTTCAAAGTCTATTCCTTCTTCTTGATTATAGCCTTGTGCTACCAATCTTTCTTTGTTGCGAATAATTATTCCATTCTCGTCAAGTTTGTTTTTGAACACCCATCTTGTTCCAATAATGTGTTTGTTGCTTGGCCTAGGAACGAGTTCCCAAACTTGATTCCTTTCAAATTTATTCAATTCTTCTTGCATAGCTATGATCCATTGGTCATCGCCTAAAGCTTCATCAACTTTGGAAGATTCAATTTGAGATACAAACGCCATGTTTAGGCAAGCATCCTTGAGATTTAATCTTGTAGACACGCCTTGACTTATATCACCAATTATTTTATCAATAGGATGATCTCTAGGAGTTCTCCATTTTTTTGGTAGATCATTGAGATTCGATTCTTGTTGAGGTGATTCTTCTAGTTGGATGGGTTGGTCCTTGGAAGAGTTTTCTTGAGGACCTTCTAAAATTTCATCATCATTATCACAAACAATATTATCCTCCTTGGAGGGGTTAGTTTCATCAAAAGAAACATGCATAGATTCTTCAATAGTCAAAGTTCTTTTATTGTATATTCTATATGCTTTACTAGAGAGTGAGTAACCAAGAAATATACCTTCATCGGATTTCTCATCAAACTTGCCCAAATTATCTTTGTCATTGTTTTGGACAAAGCATTTGCACCCAAAGATATGAAAGAAAGCAATGTTTGGTTTTATTCCTTTGAAAAGTTCATATGGAGTTTTCTTTAAGATTGGTCTAATGTTAACTCTATTGCTAACAAAACATGTCGTGCTCACCGCATCCGCCCAAAAGTAATTTGGAAGGTTTGAGTCGCTAAGCATTGTTCTAGCAAGTTCCACAAGAGACCTATTCTTTCTTTTAACCACTCCATTTTGTTGTGGAGTCCTTGGTGCCGAGAAGTTGTGAGATATTCCATGTTCTCCACAGAATTCTTCAAATAGAGCATTTTGGAATTCTCCGCCATGGTCACTTCTTATTGAGGTAATTGTTAGAGACTTCTCATTCTGAATTTGTTTAGCATACTTCTTGAATGCCTTGAATGCATCACTTTTCTGCACTAAAAAGAATGTCTAAGTATATCTAGAGAAATCGTCAACAATAACCAAAGAATATAAATTACCTCTGAAACTCCTTGTTCTCGATGGACCAAATAGATCCATATGTAACAATTGTAGTGGCCTTGTAGTGGACACCACATTCTTAGATTTGAAAGTTGATCTAGTTTGTTTCCCTTTTTGACAAGCATCGCATAGTCTATCTTTGACGAAATTTCTCTTAGGAAATCCAATGAAAAGATCATGCTTGATTAATTTATTCAAGTGTTCCATATGAATATGAGCAATTCTTTTGTGCCAAAGCCATGAATCATCGTTGTTCACCATGAGAAATTTAACCTTCAAAGATGGATCATCAAGGGAAATCTTAAATATATTATTGATTCTTTTACCTTTAAGTATAACCTCATGAGTGACTTAATATTTGTTGTACCCTAAAATTTTCTCTCTCATATTTCTCAAGACATTGCAAGAAAAATCTCCAAGTGGCTCAAGGTTGCTCAAGAGTTAGTCAGACAAGCTATCTCCTAAGGCAGTCAACCTCAAATTAGGGTTTTGTGTTGCATCAAGATCCTTGAATCCAAATGACCTCAAGTTCTCCCCAATGTCCTAATATGTTCTCAAGATCATCCATGTCAAATTTCAAGCCTTGCAGAGGAAGTTTGCTCAATCAATTGCTCAAAGGGTCCAAAAGTTGATTGTGATAGGGCAAAAGTCAACTGTGACCTACAAATAGTCAAACTTCAAGATTTTTTTGTCAACATTCTCATTTTGAAGGATGTTTCATCATTTTATCAAGGGTTGATCACGATTCATCAAGGATTTCTCTAAATTCATCAAGATTCAAAAGATGCTAAATTAGGGTTTTGTAGGAAAAGTCAACTCAACTTTGACCAAGCATAACTTTCTCATAATTTATGAGAAATTACCCATCCAAAGCTCATTTTGAAGAGAATGCAATTTTCAACAATCCATCTGCATACCCCAAGATCATAAAATGCACTCACAAGAAGTTATAAATTTGGACATTATAGGTCATTTTTGAAAGGCAACAAAAACACCTTTTTTGCCAAAGCTTATAACTTGAGAATGGAATATAAAAATGAGATGATACAAAACGGGTTGGTTAGAGGACATATCAATATTTCTAAAAAGTTCAAGAACACCTCCAAAAGTTCAAAATTGAAGAAGTTATGCATTGTTGAAGTTGGGCTTTTTTGCAAAATTGCCAAAAGTCAACTATCCCCAAAACTTCAAATTTTGTCAAATGGGCCCATTCTTTTCCACTTGATTTGAGCTTGCATAGTTTTCCACGTGTCCTAGCTTCAGCCATGAGCCCATGTCTCTTTTTTATTATTTGATTTGATTTTTTTTTGAATTTATTCATTTTAAATCAAATTAAATCATACAAATTCCAAACCTTTGATTACATGAGATTCTTTTGTTGTTTCAGGCTTTAATCATCATCATTAGCATCATCAAATTCGGATCACACCATATCATGTACAAAAAGATGGAGATTTGGCAAATTTGGAAAGGTTTAAAGGGTGAATCAAATCAAATCCCAAAGCATTGATATGAGAAGATTCAAGCCATAATTGTTACCCTAATAAATTCCATACTACATAAACAAGCCAAAGGAATCGAAATAAGGGTTGGAGGCTGCAAGAAGAGGCAAAACAAAGTTTGGAAAAAACACCAAAAATCTTGAAATCGAATCCATAGTTAGAGACATTTTCAGAAGCTGAGACCGGTCCCAAACGATTCCTGGGTGTTCACTCAGTCTACCTGGATCAAGAGCAAGCATTCTCAGACCACCTAAAGCAATGTAAGTGTCACGATAATCACCTTGATTCTTGAATTCGGTTTAATCTGTTCTTGCATCTATAACAAAAATTAACTGCATATTCATGATCCCCACATCATTTGCTAGCTTTCTGCAATAACCAATTTCATTCTTACGCTTTATATCATGGATCACCATTGTAGGGTTTTCTAGGTTTTTTTAGGGCTTTTTATTACAGGGATAATTGGCTTGCGTGAAGGGTACCATCTTGTTCAGGGGAACAAGACAAGCTCAACCATGGTGCTACCTTTCATTTATATGGCCTATGCAAGATTTTGGAATGGACATGGTTTATAGTGACGGACTTTTGTCCGTTGGTATAGGTGTTATGATCTTTAGCCATGGTCCAACGTCAGGGACGATGGCGTGTCGCTTCCCCATTCGCCCGTTCAAATAGCGCGCGCATATTTTTTTGTTTTTTCTGGTCATTTATTTTGTTTCATATATATTTATTGCTGTATATTTTATTAACAAAGAAAACCAAATAGCCTAGTGGCAAGCGAGCATTGGCAATATGCATCAGGACCTGGGTTCGAATCCCAGGTCCTTCACTTTCTCAATATGTTTTTTCTTCAGGTATTCTAATGCGCATGAGGACCTGCAGTTCACCATACACCTTCACATATCCAATGGCCAGATGGCCAAAGGCCAAATCTGGTGGCCAGGATCAAATGGTCCACCATGGAGTCAAGTCCAAGCAGGCACACCCAGCCCAAAAAAGTCAATAAGGCCAGCGTGTTTTGGGCCTTCAGATTGCTTCTCAAACCACCAAAATCAGGCTTATACCCCCTTTCTCTCTTTCTATTTCATTTATTTTATTTTTATTAATTGTTATATTATTTGTTTAATTACTAACCAATTAAAAAATTCCTTTCTTCATAAAATAAAATCACCAAAAATAGTTTCAGTCAATTAAATTTTAACTTATTTTTTCATTTAATAAATACTAATTAATTAACTTAGGTTTTAATTCGAATAACTTTAATTCCTTTTTTAATAATTAAAATTAAATTAGACTTAATTAGGTTTTTACTAATCCAATTAATTTTTATTTCTTTCTTAAAATAACAAAAAACCAAAAATAATTTATTTTTATTAATTAATTAATTTATTAATTTAGTAATTAATTTAGGTTAATTTATTTCTTAAAATAAAAACAACAAAAAATCTTTTTTTTCTTTAAAAAAAAGGGTCAAAACCCTAAACTCCCGTTCGATTTAATTTCCCGCATGCTATTTGTTTTCTTTTATCCTGTTATGTATCTGATTCCGGTTTGTAATAGTAAATAGGACTTTTATTTATTTATCACTTTATTTATTTTTAAAGGGTTTGTCTTTGGCGATGTAAATACCCGACGACTTGTAATTTAATTTCCGCACTTTTATTTTCCGCAAATTATAATTGTTAGATGTTTGATAATAGGGATGCATGACAAGACTGAATGTTTTAACCTAAAATAAATTTAGATCACCCCTGACATGTACAAAGATAAAATTAACTGAAAATGACACACTCGCACATGCGCACTCTTAGGGTACACTCCACTTGGTTGCCTTCGTACACGGTCATTGAGTATAGGTCACTTTAGAGGTCGCCCTCCTGTCTAAAAGATCATAGTCGCCTCGAAACGGTTGCCTCAGATATTGTTGCCTCAAAACAAATTATCTAAGACATTAGGGTTACCGCTAAGGCGTCCTAACATTGCTTTAGTGACCGCAAGTCCCTCATTCGAATTGACCCTCAAACTCCAACGACGGTGCTACCTACTCGTCAATAGTAGGATAGCATTGTCTAAAGGAAGATAACATAGAACGATTCCTTTTTTTGAGTAGGTAGATGGTTCTTAGATACTTGCTCTTTCAAAAACAAAAACTTTTCACACTTACACTTGTCAAACAAAGTTTTCAAAAACACTTCATACACTCTTGAGGACAAAAGCAAGAGTTAAATCGAAGTTTTCAAAACAAAAACTTTTTTCAAACCCACAAGCACAAAGAAAGCAATATTTTGAAAACAATTGAGAAAGTACCTAAGAGCCCGTGGATAACCACGGATAGAAAGGGTGCTAACACCTTCCCTTTCTATAATCTACCCCCCGAACCCGAGAAATATCTCGAAAAAGAATTTTTTCTGTGCTTTTTCCTTTCCTTGTTGGATAAAATAAAAGTCGGTGGTGACTCTTGCTTACCGCGACATTTTGTGAAAACAAATGCAAAACGCAAACCAGCATTCCAAAAAACAGTCAGTTCTTCCCACCGTATCACAGAACTGGCGACTCTGCTGGGGATAACGTTTTAAGTTGGGTGTACCTTAGGAATAGTTCATCATATTATTTTCAATTGTTTGACTTGTCTGCTTTATTTTGCGGGCTTTGTATCGGAGTTACTATAGATCCTAACCCGGATCTGAGGGACACCTTTTTAGGTAAGTAGCAATAAACTGTGAGGGAACTGTACGGCGTAGACCGATACAATTGAAGCAGTAGCTACATTGGTGTGGCACTTTAGTTTGTATCGATATCCCTTGTGGCGCAACGAGGAGAATATGGGTCTTCTAAGGGGTCATTAAGCACCAACTAACCTTAGAACCTTTAAATTGACCAACTTGGCCATAGAACAGTAGCAGTATGCTACACTCATTGAGACCAAACTCTCGCAATGATTCTGGCTGCAAGAAAAGGTTGCTAAACTGGAATTATGACCGATCGAGGGTGGTCAATGATATTGAGATCCTCTAGAACCCGATTACTATTACTAGGACAGGTTGAACCAACTAAACTGAAAGAGGGTAATACCTAAACTCCATGCCAGCCTGAAATTTAAGGGCTATTGTGTGACTTGTGTGCTTTCAAACTTGAACTACTTGCACATTCTTGTTATCTGACAACATGAGTTCCTTGCAGGTTTTGTTTACAGTCCTTATCTAATAATCTGGATTTATTGCAGGGTTCACTTACATCACCTTGCACTTTTTCTTAAACGCATAACATACACATCATAACATCATGCCTTAACATTTCCTTAACCATTTCAAGGATCTCAAGGGTTTGTGATGCAGGTTTTGGAAAATCAAATGTCTAGCAAGGGGAAAAGGGGATTTATTTTCCTCTAACCAATGTCGTCTAGAGATCAAAACACGATGATTTGAGTCGGTGGCTATGACCCACTCGATATGGTGAGCTTGACTCTTGAAGGAAGATTCTCAACGACACGAAGTTCTTCAATCAAGTTGCAATCAAATTCTAACAGTTTCTTGTTTACCCCGCGAGATCCTTGAAAACATTGCATACATATATCATACATATCATTGCATAACAGGTCTCCCAGTACAGGTCTCTCAGTACAGGTCTCTCATGTTCTCGCTGTTTATTTCAGCAATGGCTTTCCAACCAGACAACCAAGATCTTCAAACTCGAGAAGCTCAGTTCAGGGACATATTCCTAAACCTATCCAAGGGGAAGGAAGAGTTGAAAACACTCCTCGTTGGGAACTTGGTCAAGAAAAGTCCTGAAGACAATAAGGACGAACGGCTGGAACAACTGTAAGTTGAATTCAGTGCCATGAAAACCCAGATGTTGGGGAATATGGCTCTTATCCAAGGCTTAGCTCGGGAACAAGAAAAGTTGAAAACCATTATAAACCAGCTTCATCAAGACAGATACAATAGCATGAAGCAAACAGTCAAGGCCAGGGACAAAGTCATTGATCAGCCTCCAAGAAGACAAGGGTTTGGTTTTGTAAAGAATGGACCTCTCCAAGTTTTTACTACCTCATGGGTCCAACAATAACCCTGCCATAAACAACGAGTTAATCAGAGGCAGTTTACCAAGCTCAACATGCCGCTGTCTCAAGCTTTACAACACCTGTTGAGATTGAATCTAGTGACATTGGTAGGACCTCATCCGAATCCTAAAACTTCTTCACCCAACTACAATCCTGATGCAAGGTGTGCATACCATTCTAACAGCCCGGGGCATGACACTGACGACTGTTGGAAGTTGAAGTACAAAATTCAAAACCTAATTGATGAAGGAGCATTGGAATTCACGCAAGATGGTCAGGCTGAGTTCTTCTACCATCCCTCCAAGGCTCACAATTTGAAGTGACAAGTCCCGAGATGAGAAGACTTTTTGTTCATGAGAATTTTCAATTTGTAACTTTCTTTTGATTGTTCAGACATTTATTCATGTCAAACTTTGTTACTTCATCAATGCGTTGCATATGTCTGTTTTGAATCAATCCATTTGTATTCACTATATTCAAATTGCTTTCATTTTTGTGATGTTCAACTCTCGATTAAAAAAATTCTAAGCCTTTAGAAGGAGGATGATGAAAATGATATCAAAATCTCTACAGTATGCTTTTGAACAGACCCCGCTGACGATGTACATTCATTGTTTCAAATCCTAAACAGTGGAGTTATAAGGAAGATAATCCCTAGTCAACCCCTTTGAGCCAAAGAAGTTGGAGTTTTTCTTTTCACACAAATTAAAACCCTTAATTATAACCTGGGGCAGGGTAGTTTTCTCAGTTAATCCAGGTGCACAATGAATGGCATAAAAGAGGTCCTTCCAAAATAAAGATGGTGATGGTTTCTTATAATCGTCAAGACAGGAAGTCATTATCTCTCGAAATAAAAGCCCAATAAGTCAAAACCTATGAAGGAGACTTAAGAAAAACTGGGGCATCCCGCTGACTGTAATCACAAAAGAAACAGTTCAGGCAAAAGACAGGGATAATAAAATCAAAAAGAAAGAGATCCTACAAACTCTCAACAAAATGACTTCCTGTTCAAAATAAACTGTCAGTATCCGAATCATCACTGGAATATCATAGCAAAGACTCAAACGGGGTCTAAATGCACAAATAACTGAGTTTAGGATCGAAGAACATCATGAAGAACGGGTGGGTACAAATACATTTTGAGCCTTTATCCTTTGTTTCTTGAACCGTGAACCAAGCCACGTTATAACCCTTAAATGTCCTAGCTGAAGCATGGGTTAGTTCGAAAGCATACTGTTACAAAAGGTATCCTGACTCCTGTAGGGCTTGCTGTAAATCCTGAGTTGACATCACATTTTACAAAAATTCGCTTGTTTTACTAAAAATAACTGCATTTTCAAAACCTCAAGACAAACATAATCTTTGCATTCTTGAAATAACATTGTTTGCATATGACTATTTGTTCAAACAGCAGAGAAGTTCGCACGAAGAATATCTAGTGAACAAAAACCTTCTCAATAAAAAGGATCACCTCAAGTGGAAAAACACTTCCAATCAAGGGGCACGACATGATCATTGTCCATCATTTGGGGAAGTCAAGTCAAGATTCAAGGAATCTCTCAAAATGCCAAACAACCAGGGGAAAATGTCCATCTGAATCGCTTAGGGCATTGGACATGAATTCCAGCAACGAATCTTGCATGATCAAACAAACATCTTCTCGTATTATGGCAACACAACACTACCGACAGTGACAACTCCCTACACCCTGAGAGCGTGGACATAGTAAAAAAAAGTACTACGCATAATCAAAGACCCGCTAGGTCGACTGGCCTAGGCAAAAATAAGGGCTTCCCGGCGAACCAAAAGGGTTCGGGCAAAAATAAGGGCTTCCCGGCGAACCAAAAGGGTTCGGGCAAAAATAAGGGATGAAAATGAAAAAAAGTCTATACACCCGGCAAGTCGAAAACCTGAAAAGGCGGCTTGGGCAAAAAAGGGTATCCCGGTGGACTGAAAACCCGAAAGGGCGATCCAGGCAAAAGTTAGGGATTAAAGCGTACGACTATGTCCCGTCATCTCGTCACTTGCCTACCAGAAGAAGATTTGACATTTCAATCGGCAATTACCAAGCACCTCATAGGTTGGAATAATACTCGATCCACAAGGCCTTCGCAGGCACCTTCTTCAGCAGATACAGGGGCAGAAAAGTCTCGATGCAAAGTCATCATCATATCCTCAGCATGCGTCCCAGTAACATTCACTCCCCGCAGAGTAAGAAAAGGACAGTAATGATAGCTCTCCCCAGCTGAGACTTGCCAGTGTAAATGAATCGGTAATATTCTCCCCAAGAAGAGTTTATCTACCATCAGCACTGAAAAGGTCTTAATATTCCCCAGCGGAGTATAAGAATTTTCCCCGGCAGAATACAAAATATCCCTAGTGGAGTTAAATTTTTTCCCAGCGCAGTCTGAAGAAGCTTCCCTAGTGGAGTTTGGAGAATCATCCCCAGTAGACTTTGGAAGATTGTCCCCAGCAGAACTCCAAGGATTATCCTCGTAAGAGTCTAAAAGGTTATCCCCAGTGAAGCCGCAACTGAAGATCGTCCACAACGGAGTTCTTTCCTTTCACAAACAGAATTCAAATCCCCAGCAGGATTCAATATCACCAGCAACGATAATTCATCCCCAGCAGAATTTATCGGTGGAACCCTCAGAAAAGCATCTCTTCTCCACAGAGTAATCTCCTCATCAGTTTATTCCCCAACGGAGTTATCCTCTCCTGCAGGTTTATTCTCACAATCATCTTCGTTCGTCACCCCCAGCGGAAATGAAGAATTCAACTCTTTTCTCCAGCAGCTATCTGGGATTTATTTTCCCCAGCTAAAAAATTACATTTCCATACATCATGACACATGCATATACGCATCATACAACACAATCTCATTCATTTTGAGAACATCATTTCTTGATATATATCATACATTACATACGACTGACCTTTACCTTTCAGGAAGGATGCATTTAAGTTCTCATCTATGTCGAAGAACTGACCGGTTCTTAAATCTCAACTGAATTATTCTCGGTTGAATTACAGATAAGGTTCTCAATCTCGACAATTTTCCTCCGTCAAAGTGTGGACGAGTTCTTAAATCTCAATAGAATTATTCTCCGTTGAAGTAAACAGACAGTCCTAGATCTTGATGAAGATGTTTCCATCAGTCGAAGATCTGACCAGTTCTTAAATCTCAAATGAATTATCCTCGGTTGAGTTATAGATAAGGTTCTCAATCTTGACAATTTTCCTCCGTCGAAGTGTGGACGAGTTCTTAAATCTCAACAAAATTATTCTCCGTTGAAGTAAATAGACAGTCCTAGATCTTGATGAAGATGTTTCCCTCAGTCAAATACCTGAACGGTTCTTAAATCTCAACTGAATTATTCTCGGTTGAATTACAAATAAGGTTCTCAATCTCGGCAATTTTCCTCCCTCGAAGTGTGGACGAGTTCTTAAATCTCAACAGAATTATTCTCCGTTGAAGTAAACAGACAGCCCTAGATCTTGATGAAGATGTTTCCCTCAGTCAAATACCTGAACGGTTCTTAAATCTCAACTGAATTATCCTCGGTTGAATTACAAATAAGGTTCTCAATCTCGGCAATTTTCCTCCGTCGAAGTGTGGACGAGTTCTTGAATCTCAACAGAATTATTCTCCGTTGAAGTAAACAGACAGTCCTAGATCTTGATGAAGATGTTTCCCTCAGTCAAATACCTGAACGGTTCTTAAATCTTAACTGAATTATTCTCGGTTGAATTACAAATAAGGTTCTCAATCTCGGCAATTTTCCTCCGTCGAAGTGTGGACGAGTTCTTAAATCTCAACAGAATTATTCTCTGTTGAAGTAAATATACAGTCCTAGATCTTGATGAAGATGTTTCCCTCAGTCGAAGACTTGACCGGCTCTTAAATCTCAACTGAATTATCCTCGGTTGAATTAC
Organism: Vicia faba; assembly: GCA_948472305.1. Lineage (NCBI taxonomy): Eukaryota > Viridiplantae > Streptophyta > Magnoliopsida > Fabales > Fabaceae > Vicia > Vicia faba. The sequence goes on from OX451740.1 coordinate 262,743,401, forward strand.
AGATAAGGTTCTCAATCTCGACAATTTTCCTCCGTCGAAGTGTGGATGAGTTCTTAAATCTCAACAGAATTATTCTCCGTTGAAGTAAACAGAGAGTCCTAGATCTTGATGAAGATGTTTCCCTCAGTCGAAGACCTGACCGATTCTTAAATCTCAACTGAATTATTCTCGGTTGAATTACAGATAAGGTTCTCAATATCGCCAATTTTCCTCCGTCGAAGTGTGGACGAGTTCTTAAATCTCAACAAAATTATTCTCCATTGAAGTAAACATATAGTCCTAGATCTTGATGAAGATGTTTCCCTCAGTTGAAGACCTGACCGGTTCTTAAATCTCAACTAAATTATTCTCGGTTGAATTATAGATAAGGTTCTCAATCTCGACAATTTTCCTTTGTCGAAGTGTGGACGAGTTCTTAAATCTCAACAGAATTATTCTCTGTTGAAGTAAACAGACAGTCCTAGATCTCGATGAAGATGTTTCCCTCAGTCGAAGTACTGACCGGTTCTTAAATCTCAACTGAATTATTCTCGGTTGAATTACAGATAAGGTTCTAAATCTCGGCAATTCTCCTCAGTCGAAGTACTGACCGGTTCTTAAATCTCAACTGAATTATCCTCGGTTGAATTACAGATAAGGTTTTAAATCTCGACAGAGTTTCCCTAGTTTGATTGCGGACAAGTTCTTAAAACTCAACAGAGATGTTCTCTCAGTTGATGTATAGGAAAGTTCCTAAATCTCAACAAAGATCGGGTTCCCCCAGTGGAATCTTCCACAACAACAGGTATGCAAGTTCTCGCTAAGGAATCTCTTATGCGATCGACAATCATGTAGATGGCATCTTTAAGCCCATCCTCCCTCCGGCAAACTCCAAATGGCATCTGTAAGCCCTTTCCCGACATCACAAGGCTAATACCATTTCTTTTGAGTGCAAATTTCTGGGCACTCTAGTGTTCAATCCTCTTCCACCTTCGGATCACGAAAGGCACGAAATCTAATCTACATCTTCAGGTTTAAGAAGATTGAACAGGGGAAGCTGTTGTACCCTAAAATTTTCCCTCTCATATTTCTCAAGACATTGCAAGAAAAATCTCCAAGTGGCTCAAGGTTGCTCAAGAGTTGGTCAGACAAGCTATCTCCTAAGGCAGTCAACCTCAAATTAGGGTTTTGGGTTGCATCAAGATCCTTGAATACAAATGACTTCAAGTTCTCCCCAATGTCCTAATATGTTCTCAAGATCATCCATGTCAAATTTCAAGCCTTGCAGAGGAAGTTTGCTCAGTCAATTGCTTAAAGGGTCCAAATGTCGATTGTGATAGGGCAAAAGTCAACTGTGACCTACAGATAGTCAAACTTCAAGATTTTTTTAAAAGTTCTCATTTTGAAGGATGTTTAATCATTTGATCAAGGGTTGATCATGATTCATCAAAGATTGCTCAAAATTCATCAAGATTCAAAAGTTGCTAAATTAGGGTTTTGCAGGAAAAGTCAACTCAACTTTGACCAAGCATAACTTTCTCATAATTTATGAGAAATTACCCATCCAAAGCTCATTTTGAAGAGAATGCAATTTTCAACAATCCATCTGCATACCCCAAGATCAGAAAATGCACTCACAAGAAGTTATAAATTTGGACATTATAGGTCATTTTTGAAAGGCAACAAAAACACTTTTTTTTGCCAAAGCTTATAACTTGAGAATGGAATATCAAAATGAGATAATACAAAACGGGTTGGTTAGAGGACATATCAAGCTTTCTAAAAAGTTCAAGAACACCTCCAAAAGTTCAAAATTGAAGAAGTTATGCGTTGTTGAAGTTGGGCTTTTTTGCAAAATTGCCAAAAGTCAACTATCCCCAAAACTTCAAATTTTGTCAAATGGGACCATTCTTTTCCACTTGATTTGAGCTTTCATAGTTGCCCACGTGTCCTAGCTTCAGCCATGAGCCCATGTCTCTTTTTTATTATTTGATTTGATTTTTTTTTTGAATTTATTCATTTTAAATCAAATTAAATCATACAAAATCCAAACCTTTGATTACATGAGATTCTTTTGTTGTTTCAGGCTTTAATCATCATCATTAGCATCATCAAATTCGGATCACACCATATCATGTACAAAAAGATGGAGATTTGGCAAATTTGGAAAGGTTTAAAGGGTGAATCAAATCAAATCCCAAAGCATTGATATGGGAAGATTCAAGCCATAATTGTTACCCTAATACATTCCATACTACATAAACAAGCCAAAGGAATCGAAATAAGGGTTGGAGGCTGCAAGAAGAGGCAAAATAAAGTTTGGAAAAAACACCAAAAATCTTGAAATCGAATCCATAGCTAGAGACATTTTCAGAAGCTGAGACCGGTCCCAAACGATTCCTGGGTGTTCACTCAGTCTACCTGGATCAAGAGCAAGCATTCTCAGACCACCTAAAGCGATGTAAGTGTCACGATAATCACCTTGATTCTTGAATTCGGTTTAATCTGTTCTTGCATCTATAACAAAAATTAACTGCATATTCATGATCCCCACATCATTTTCTAGCTTTCTGCAATAACCAATTTCATTCTTACGCTTTATATCGTGGATCACCATTGTAGGGTTTTCTAGGTTTTTTTAGGGCTTTTTATTACGGGGATAATTGGCTTGCGTGAAGGGTACCATCTTGTTCAGGGGAACAAGGCAAGCTCAACCATGGTGCTACCTTTCATTTATATGGCCTATGCAAGATTTTGGAATGGACATGGTTTATAACGACAGACTTTTGTCCGTTGGCATAGGTGTTCTGATCTTTAGCCACGGTCCAACGATAGGGACGATGGCGTGTCGCTTCCCCATTCGCCCGTTCAAATAGCGTGCCAATATATTTTTGTTTTTTCTGGTCATTTATTTTGTTTCATATATATTTATTGTTGTATATTTTATTAACAAAGAAAACCAAACAACCTAGTGGCAAGCGAGCATTGGCAATATCCATCAGGACCTGGGTTTGAATCCCAGGTCCTTCACTTTCTCAATATGTTTTTTCTTCAGGTATTCCAATGCGCATGAGGACCTGCAGTTCACCATACACCTTCACATATCCAATGGCCAAATGGCCAAAGGCCAAATCTGGTGGCCAGGATCTGATGGTCCACCATGGAGTCAAGTCCAAGCAGGTACACCCAACCCAAAAAAGTCAATAAGGCCAGCGTGTTTTAGGCCTTCAGATTGCTTCTCAAACCACCAAAATCAGGCCCATATCCCCTTTCTCTCTTTCTATTTCATCTATTTTATTTTTATTAATTGTTATATTATTTTCTTAATTACTAACCAATTAAAAAATTCCTTTCTTCATAAAATAAAATCACCAAAAATATTTTCAGTCAATTAAATTTTAATTTTTTTTCATTTAATAAATACTAATTAATTAACTTAGGTTTTAATTAGAATAACTTTAATTCCTTTTTTAATAATTAAAATTAAATTAGACTTAATTAGGTTTTTACTAATCCAATTAATTTTTATTTCTTTTTTAAAATAACAAAAAACCAAAAATAATTTATTTTTATTAATTAATTAATTTATTAATTTAGGTTAATTTCTTTCTTAAAATAAAAACAACAAAAAATCTTTTTTTTCTTTAAAAAAAATGGTTAAAACCCTAAACTCGCGCTTGATTTAATTTCCCGCATGCGATTTATTTTCTTTTATCCTGTTATGTATCTGATTCCGAGTTGTAATAGTAAATAGGACTTTTATTTATTTATCGCTTTATTTATTTTTAAAGGGTTTGTCTTTGGCGATGTAAATACCCGACACCTTGTAATTTAATTCCGCACTTTTATTTTCCGCAAATTATAATTGTTAGATGTTTGATAATAGGGATGCATGACAAGACTGAATGTTTTAACCTAAAATCAATTTAGATCACCTCTGACATGTACAAAGATAAAATTAACTGAAAACGACACACTCGCACATGCGCACTCTTAGGGTACACCCCACTTGGTTGCCTTCGTACGCGGTCATCGATTATAGGTCACTTTAGAGGTCGCCCTCTTGTCTAAAAGATCATAGTCGCCTCGAAACGGTTGCCTCGGATATTGTTGCCTCAAAACAAATGATCTAAGACATTAGGGTTACCGCTAAGGCGTCATAACATTGCTTTAGTGACCGCAAGTCCCTCATTCAAATTGACTCTCAAACTCCAACGATGTTGCTACCTACTCGTCAATAGTAGGATAACATTGTCTAAAGGAAGATAGCATAGAACAATTCCTTTTTTCGAGTAGGTAGATGGTTCTTAGATACTTGCTGTTTCAAAAACAAAAACTTTTCACACTTACACTTTTCAAATAAAGTTTTCAAAAACAAAAACTTTTTTCAAACCCACAAGCACAAAAAAGCAATATTTTGAAAACAATTGAGCAAGTACCTAAGAGCCCGTGGATAACCACAGATAGAAAGGGTTCTAACACCTTCCCTTTCTATAATCTACCCACTGAACTCGAGAAATATCTCGAAAAAGGAATTTTTCTGTGCTTTTTTCCTTTCCTTGTTGGATAAAATAAAATTCGGTGGCGACTCTTGCTTACCGCGACATTTTGTGAAAACAAACGCAAAACGCAAACCAGCATTCCAAAAAACAGTCAGTTCTTCCCACCGTATCACAATATTCTATCAAACATTCATCCTTGGTGAACTTGATTTTGAAGCTATTGTCACAAAGTTGGCTAATACTTAGAAGATTGTGCTTTAGTCCTTCAACAAAAATAACATCTTCAATGGATGTGAAAGGTGGAGCACCAACTTTGCCTTTGCCTAGGATTCTTCCCTTATTATTGTCTCCATAAGTGACAAAACCCTTGGCCTTTAGCGCTAGATGTGAAAATTGGTTTATGTCTCCTGTCATATGCTTTGAACAACCACTATCAAGATACCAAAGATTGCATGTGGTCTTCAAGAATACCTGCAAAACAAATTAGGTTTTGTTAGTTACCCAAGTTGCTTTGGGTCCTTCATAATTAGTGCCTTTCTTTACCCATACATAATGCCCACTTGCCATACTGAAGTTTCTAACATAGCAAGCATTAGGTTTATGGCCTTTAATACCACAATAAAAACAAGTAGGTTCAAATTTACTTCTATATCTAGAAGGATAAGATTTCTTCTTAGGGAATGTTTTCTTTTTTGGATAGTGACGAACTATTTTAGGTTTGTTCACTTTATCTTTGGAAGATTGATCACTTTCCTTAACAAAGATAGTTTTGTTAGAACTTGGTTTTTAGAACTTTTAATATCCAAGTCCACTTTTATCATTGGAGTATCTTTGTTGGCTAAGAACACCTTCCAATCCAATTTTCCCTTTTTCATATCTTTCAATAACTCTTTTTAATTGGACAATTTGGAATGAGAGTGAATCACAATTTTTGCATACAAAATTCGTTTTTGTTCATCACTTGATTTTTGTTTTTCTTCTTTGAAATCTTTTTCCATTGAAACATATTTTTCTTCTAAGGATGAAATTTGTTTCTTTTGTGATGAAATGGTTTTATACATAATTTTGCATTCATTCAATAATTCATCTATAGCACCTTGTGCATCACTATCAAAAAGAGAAAATTCATTACTAACCTCATTGTCTTCATCATCGGAATTGTGTGAGGCCATCAATGCTAGATTTGCACTTTCATCACTATCGGAATCGGATGAGGAACTTATTTCATTGTCCTCCCATGCAACATAAGCCTTTTTGTTCTTGAATCCCTTCTTGCTTTTGAAGCCACCTTTCTTGGAGAGTTTTGGATAATCCGGCTTGATATGACCTTGCTTACCATATTCATAACATGTGATTTCTTGTGTTGATGTGGAGCCTTCCTTTTTCTGAAAATGTTTCTTTCCTTTTGAATGAGAAAAAGGTTTGTCATTTCTACCGAAGAACTTACCAAGCCTTTTAACAAGAAGCATGAAGTTTTCATCTTCTTCTGGATTGTTTTCCTTTTCAACTTCCTTGGAGTCTATCTTCAAAGCAGTATTCTTGGATTTCTTCTCTTGATTTTCATGCTTTTCGAGTATTCCGAGTTCCGTTTCATATTCTTGAAGTTTTCCAAATAATGTTGCGGATGTCATGTTGGAGAGACTTGTCTTTTCTGAAATTGCCGTTACCTTTGGTTGCCATTCCCTAGTTAAGGACCTATGTACTTTCAGATTCAATTCATCATTTGTCAAAGTTTTACCAAGAGCACTTAGATGATTTGTCAAATGCACAAATCTCTTTTGTAAGTCAAGAATGGTTTCTCCGGGTTGCATTCGAAATAGTTCGTATTATTGACTTAGGGTATTTAGTCTTGATCTTTTTACTTCAACCGTTCCTTCATGAGTTTGTACCAAGGTATCCCATATTTCCTTTGCTGTTTTGCATGTCGAGACACGGAAGAATTCGTCTATACTAAGTGCACCTTGAAGAAGGTTTATTGCCTTTTTATCATAGAGAACTTTCTTCTTATCATCATCGTCCCATGCAGTTTTAGGCTTTGATGAGCCAACATCATTGATTACTGTTATCGGGATAAATTGACCATTTTCGACGGCATCCCATATTTCTTCTCCTTGTGCTTCTAGATGCGCCTTCATACGAATTTTCTAGAAGTCAAAATATTTACCAAAGAATAGAGGAGGCTTGTTGTTACTACCACCACTGAAAATGGGATTATGATTTGCGGAAGCCATTCTGGATCTTTTAGGAGCAGGTTACCTATAACTTGCTCTGATACCAATTGTAAGTACGAACTGCGCCTAAGAGGGGGGGGGGGGGGTGAATTAGGTACTTTTAAAAATTCTGGTTTTTAGTGATGATGGTTCTTATTTTTCTGGTTATAAGTGAGTTTAAGAAAGCTTAAAAATGCATAAAAATAAAGAGACACGGGCGATATATCCTGGTTCCCCTTACAGTTCGAGAGTACTCCAGTCCCCTTTCAACATGACAAAGATTTCCTTATTGTGGCAAACTTACATAAGAACTACCAACCAAACCAAGAACAATCCTCTTGGACCAAGAACAATCCTCTTGGATTTTCACTAAGTTACCTATGAGAACAATCCTCTCAATATAACTACACTTGTATCCAGCAACTTGGAAAGACAAGATTTCAACAAAAACACTTAAACTTAATTCCAACAATCCTGGAAAATAAGTAAGTAAATATCAATTTGTGAGTTTGAGTGAGTAGAGTAATATTGATCACTAAGAGTGATTTGACAATGTATAATCTTCTTCTTTCAATAATAATATTGTACAAAGATTCAAGATATATTTGCTCAAAGTTTTATGTTTGAATTATGAAAATGTGCAGAAAACTTATGCATGAAAATGAAGAATGCTTGAGTTTGTATGTTTAAAGTTTAGAAAACTATTATGAAAGAAGGTGTTAGATCTGAATTTTAAATTGAATATTTATATGTTCATAACACCCTTTTGAAACATCAAGAAGATCTGGAAATGTATCATGAACAAATTCCAAGTTTGAGTGAAAAGATGTAATGAAAAGGCATGATCAAAAGGCATGAACAAAGCTGTTTATTTTTCAAATTCGTGCAGTGTGTAATCGATTGCACCCTTGGTGTAATCGATTGCACAAGGTTTTCAACAACTATTTTTTCAAAAAAATTAATAGTGCAATCGATTGCATGCTAAGTCAGTAGAAAAAATTAACCGAGTGCAATCGATTGCACCAACTATGTAATCGATTGCATGCAAAGTCAGAACCAAACGTTTTGAAAAATTTAAGAGTGCAATCGATTGCACTAACAATGTAATCGATTGCATGAAGAAACAGAAGCAAAAGATTTGGAATTTTTTAAGAGTGCAATCGATTGCACTAAGATGTAAATCGATTGCATGCATAAGAAAAGTGAAATTTTATCTTTGAAAAACTTAAGTAATGATTCTTAAACATTTCTTTTTTCATTTTTGAGCATCTATATCTTAAGATCAAAGTAGATGATATTATTATACCTTTAAAGTTGTTGAGAGCTTTGAGTGAAGATGTTATCCTTAGATATTTAGATGCTTGACCAAAAACTTTGCCTTCTTTGTTAGCCATGATTTGTCTTCATCAAAACAAAAGCTTATTTGAGAAGCTTGATTTCACACCAAATGTGTTAAACAAGAAACATATAACGTGTTGGAGCCAAGCGTGTGAAGAGAAGGGGGGTTTGAACCCCAGCGATGCCAAAACCCTTTTTGCTTTACTTTCTTGATTTTCCTTTTTTTATTAGTTATTTTATTATTAATTAACTTTTTTAATCAAAACTTATACATGAAAAATCAGAAAAAAGCCATTTAATAAAATCAACACAAAATTAGTTTTAGAGTGTAAATTAATTAATTGATTTTTTTGGATAATTAGATTTTAGGCTTTTTATTAATTAAAATCAATCAGAATTAGGATTTTAATTTTTATTAATTAACACTTAAATTATTTTCATAAAAACACCAAAAATATGAACTTATATTTTTAGGACATTTAAACCTTTTTTTCCAACACTTTCTTATTCTTTTTGCTATTTATTTTCTTAGACAATTGTATAGGTCGCACAATTTAATTTAATAGTTTAGATTTACATTCCCACATTTTTTCTAATAATGTAATTCTCCCAAAGCCATGTAATAGCGTAGATTTACATTCTCGCTTTATCTTTTGCCTTTATATGTTTGTATATATAGGCTTGTATGCTAGTAAATAGGCTTGTATGATAAGAATAAAATCAAACATACATAACCTTAATTTTCAAGATAATATAACTGAAACCAATACACTTTGCACACTTCACCTCGAGGGTAACCTCTCTTCGATGCCTTGCGATACTAATGGTCACGTCTCACGAAAACGGGAATACTTTAGTAAACACCCTCGGTTAAATAATATAATCATGGTCCCTTTCGAATAAAAATCATAATCCCTCGATGAACCTTCAAGTTGCCTACAAAATGATCATAATCCCTCGATGAACTTTACATGTAGCCTTCTATGACCATACGACGACCCTATGCTTGTCCCTTCACATCTAATAGATAAGGCTACCTACCAACTAATGGTGTGGATAGTACTATCTCTAACACAAGGAAAATAACAAGAACGACCTTTAGTGGGTAAGACTCAACAAATTGCTTACTCATAACAGTTTCAGACAAACAAATTAATTTTTACACCTCACGTTTCCAAACAAATATTTTCAAAAAAACACTTTGTATACATTCTTGAGGACAACTACAAGAATTCTTACAAAGTGTGGTTCATAACTTGCATTCAAAATATTTTCAAATCACACACACACACACATAAAGCAAGTTTAAAGTTACACATAAAGCAAGTTTAAAGTTAGCTAAGAAATTAAGAGCATGTAGATAACTACATATAAAAAGGGTGCTAACACCTTCTCTTTTCATAACATACCCCCCGAACTCAATCTATCAAAGGTCTTTCCTGTTCTTTTCACCTTTACTCATTGGATAAAAGAAAAGTCAGTGGCGACTCTTGTTATCTGCAACATTTGTGATAAAATGCTAAACAAGTTAATTCTCCCACCGTATTACACTCGTATTATTTTCTCTCTAGGTTGTAGTAAACATAAATAAATATGCGTTATAATTCATTCTGTCAGTCTCCATGCAGCGATGTGTTATCAAACTTTATTTTATTCATCTCCTATGTTATGATTAAAAGACAAAAGCTATGTCTTGAGGTTACTATGTTAGTCTCAAAGCATTAGTAAATGAATTTTAAAGTTTTTAATATTTACCTCCTAGGTTATGGTAAATACATGAAAAATCTACGTGCACCTCTTACATTCATGAGTTATCCGCGTTGTCACACCTTAGTAAGGTCAAAACTTCTCTTCAAACTCTGGTAAAAGATGATACATCATCGTCTATGCCTATTTCTCATACTCGTGGGAATTCTATTCAGTGTATCCTTATAATATTTCAGACAAATTTTAGGGTCTTCCATTATTTAATAAACCTTCGATTCGGACGTTAGAAACCAACGCATTCTCACACTATGTAATCAAAGAGTAATTAAATAGGGGAAGTTGCCATACCCCAAATTTTCCCTACTGATTTCATAATAATTTATTCCTTATTGTTATCCCAACATCATCATTTCCTCTATAATATGTTGTCAAATTCATATATATATATATATATATATATATATATATATATATATATATATATATATATATATATATATATATATATATATATATATATATATATATATATATATATATATATATATATATATATATATATATAGGGTTTACGTTTATAGAAGGGGTGTATCATTTCAAAAATGGACCATCAAAATATGATGGTCCATTAAGCTTTCCGTACAATCAGAAAGGTATGCTATTAAGGGGATTTGCTCGCTGAAAATAAAATCTTGATTCAGTTGGACCCATTACGTTATTTTTTGAAGCCCGTTTAAAATGAACAAGAGGGCGGTCTTTTCTTAGTTGGGTTAAACACTTTGTTAAGATTAAAGGCCCAGACTGGGTCGTCATTTTTGAAAGGCTCATTTACTTCTTAATAGAGGTCCATCTTCATTTTTGTTATATTTACTTTTTATTATTCAAAACATTGTTAATATTATTAATATTATTATTAAAATTATTATTGTTGTTACTTATTATTTTACTGTTACTTTTATGAGGGTTTGACTAAGTCAACTTAGGGCAAGAAACCCTAATTTTGATATAGCCCAAAAAATAAAAACCCAACAAAACAATTATTGTGCCTATGTACTAATTCCTAATTCGTACTAATTCCTAACCTATATAAACCCTAAGAATTAAGACTAAAAGGGAGGAGGATAAAACAACCAGAAATTTTGGAAGAAGAGAGTTTAGAAAAAGATCATAACAAGGAGAAAGCCAATCCACGAGTCAACCACCTTACTGAGGTCTGTGTTTCAATTTCTGAAACCCTATATCTCTGCTTTAAGCCTCCCCTCCATCATCTTCGTCGTTTCCACCACTCTTCGCACCTACAACTAGAAAAGAGGAAGAAGATTAGATAGAGGGAGAAAGAGGCAGAAGGATATTTATAAGAAGAATCACTACAAGGAAGGTAAGCCCCAAACTTAGCTTTAAATTTAAATATTGTTATCGTTGTTGAATTTGGGGTCGGTTGGTGGTCTGATCTGGATTTTTAGGAAACTTAGGGTTAGGGATCATCACCTAGGGTTAGGGGTCATCACTCAGGGCTTGGGTTCTTCCACATGGGTTTAGGGTTCTAAGGGTTTGCGCCTCTGGGTTGGAAAAGGGTTAGGGTTCTTGGGGTTTGGTTAATGGTTAAGGTCAGGGTTCCTAGCGTTCTAAGATTCTGGGTTGGTCACGGTGTTTAGGTATGAATGTTTTAAGTTTCCGGTTGAATGGCAACCAAAAAAATGGATATAAAGGATGTTGTGTGGTGGCTCATGGTGGTGACCGCCAGCGGAAGAGATTTCTAGCCGGCGGGGCGATTTTCAGGTTGTTATTTTGGGATAGAGAGAGAAAGGAGAAGAGAAAATGAGGCCCAATGTTGGGTCTCTATTTTTGTAAACCCACTATGTGATTCCCTGTGCCTTGCTTACTACGCACCCTCAACCTCCATCATTTAATTCAAATCAAACGCACCAGAATGCATCCTCACGATAATGTCACAATGCTCGCATACCCCAAATCCACATGAGTCCTCCTTGGGTCAATGTTGGGCCAAGCCCATCGCTAACCACACCACCCCCTTTGATTTAATTATCCTACTACATTAAAAACTGTACCCCTGTACTTTTGGGCCCAATTCAATATCTGAACTTGGGCCCTTGTTGAATTAGCCCCCAATTTTGTTGTGTAGTACATATCAACACCCCCTTGTGATATGGGCCTAAATCCAATATCTGGATTTAGGACCCTGTTATCTGAATCCCCCTGAATTACTCAGCTCAAATAAAATACACCCCCTTTATGTTTTAATTAATTTTTTATATATTTTATTTATTTATTTTTATATTATAATTAATATCTTTAATACTTAATATGATTTTTATTATTAAATTCAAAATTCTTTTTTTCTAACTCATTTTTTAATTACTTTTAAATTGCAGTAAAATTCTTTTCATCATGCATTAAAAATATTTTTCTTTTATTATATAATATATTTGAAAATATCTCACCAATCAAATACTAACCACTCTTTTACTAACTTAATAAACTCAAGACTTCACATTCTAAAAGGATTATGGAGATGTTTTTCGCTAACTGCAAACTTTGTCTAATAACTGTGCTATTCACACACCTAGACTTGGTTCAAAGAGAATTCGAAATATCTTTGTAATCTATAAAAACACTAACCAAACAACTACGAACTACGAATTGGGACTTTGATTCCTCATAAGAGGATACATAGGCATATAACCTAAAATCCTGGTGAGTTCCTCTAATAAAAATTAAAACCCTATTTCCTAAACCGTAATTCTAAATCCTAGTATCCTTGTGAGAAAGGTAGATGAGGGGTGCCTAACACCTTCCTTCGTCTAAAAACAAGTCAACAACTTAGAATATCTTACCAAATTAGGGTTATCCGTTATATTTCCTTTCCCTAGGATAAAAATTAATGGTAGCGACTCTCATTTTAAAACTGGTTCTAATAACGGTTTGATGATATTCTGTGTGGGGTAGTGTCAGATTAAAGTAGTGATCAGAATTATTCTGAATTTATATAATTTAGTTGCAATTACTTGGATTTTATAATAACTATTTAGGATTTATTTAATAATTAAATTAGATAGTATGAGTAGAGATATTATGGGCATTATGCTAATGTTGAGTGGAGTAATTAAGGATAAGAATGGGAATACCATATTAGGGGTCCAAGGGATAAGAAGGACTTAAGTAAAAAGTTAGAGAGTGAATCGTATTTTTGGAATGATCATACTCGGAGAAAGGTATAAGTAGAGAAGTTAGAAGAGCAAGGGAAAAGGAAGCCATTGTTGAAGCTTAGAAACCGTCAATCCAAGGTAAGGGTAGGATTCTGACTCTCTAAGAGATTGTATAATGATAACTATGTGGGGGTTAACTTGTGTGTCATCATTAATAGGGATTTTACATTTGTTTGGGGTTTTGTGAATGAATTGATAATATGGTGATTGTGAAGCTGTTTGGCCTAGTGATAACATGAAACTATATTGTATATTCCACTTGATTCACATACACTTTTATAATGTTTTTCATTTGTTTACTTCTTGTTATGCGGATATTTTTATTCTATTTCAGACACATCCTATCACAAAGCTCACATGCGAAAAAGGACGGGAAATGGCGATGAAACTGAGAAAATGTGAAGAATAGAAGAAAAGAACAAAAAAAAAAGTTTTAGACTTGTGGCCCTCGCCATAGAATTTATGGCCCTCGCCACACACATTTCAAAGTTGTTGCCATCGCCACACATCCTATGGCCCTCTCCACATATCCCGTGGCCCTCGCCACACACTCCAACATTGTGGCCCTCGCCACAGGCTAATTCTTACAGCCACTTCTTTAATTTTCTTGCAGCCTTCTCCATGCCCACCATCTCACCCACTCACCCCATGATTTTATCAAATTCTACGACCATGATCTCCATTATCTCCACTACCTCTCACTTGATAACTTCAAACATTTCTATCTATATAAACAACCTAGCATTCATTTTTTGGGCATCCAAGTCTGTGCGCGGAAGCGCTTCTCATAGTTTTAGGAAGAATTCACTTTGTAAAAGTGGTAGTTTCTCACATCGAAGAACTACCACACCATTAGTTTTAGGCCTACAATCTATGTACTCTTGGATCGCAATCTTGCCGATATTATTTCAATGATTTATTCAAGTTTCAAGAATTAATTTGTTCGCAGGTTTATTCAAGTTTATTTCGTCTAATTTACTTCTAGGTTTATTTATTTGAAATTATTTTAGTTTCTTGTTCTTATAATATTGTTTTACCATTACAAATATAAATATTTCTATGTTCATGGTTAATAATTATAATTTCATGTTTTTTTCTTTAAGTATGTCCTGCTAAATTGTTTCGAGTCCGGTATGTGAGGGTCGTCGTTTCCAATGGGACTCGGTAACAATGTTTGCTTAATATTTATATGAAAATCCTGTTTTTGGTTCTTGTTTTTAAACTTAATTTAAATAGCCTTTTCACGAGAGTGAAAGGTTACTTAACATGATTTTGTCACGAGAGTGAGAAATTAATTAAGGTTCTAGCCGGCACTGCGAGAGCGTAGGGGTCGAACTGCATAGTAAAAACAGGACATCGATCTTAAAGAGGGCGAGATCCCTTTAAGTATCGATTAGGACTTGTTCAATTTTCAAAACACATTACTTAATTAAAATCGGCGAGCAAGTGAAAAATCTCATGGTTAAGGAATGTGGCTTTATTCAAAACCACGAGAGTGTGAGGTTTAGTCTTTAAATTGATATTTTCTACTAAACACATTTTTAACATCAGTATAAGCCAACGAGTTACAGAGTCTCTGAGGTACGCGAGATACACATTTCGGTCTCTCTTTTCTTATATATTTCTTTAATCTTATTTTATTTCAGTTTTAGTTCTTAGTTTCCACTAAATCAATTATTGATTAGCCTTAGCTTTACAGAGCGACAATATATTACATTAGGTGGATATTGGTGTCTGTGGGTTCAACAATCTTTTATATTACTTTGATATTTCCGTGCACTTGTGGATGCACACGTTTTTGGCGCCATTTCCAGGGACCAACAATCAATATTGTTATTTATGTTGTTGTACCGTATAGACTAAGGCACTCCAACCTTAATTAATATATACATCACCCAAATTGTTTCTACAACTCACACTCTCAGTATTTCGAGGAATCGCAAGAATCCCATAAATCCGACCTCGAATATTAATGGAGGATTTCAATGCGTCACAAACTCACTCTTACCCCAATTAACTCTATTACCAATCCATACATTTTGAGGAATCACAAGAATCCCATAAATTAAATCTCGAAACATTAATGGAGCATTATAATGCGACGCTAACTTATCCTCAACCAAATTTCCTCTACAATCACCATGCCCAATATTTTGAGGAATCACAAGAATCCCAAAATACCACTCTCGACACATTAATGGAGGATCTCACTGCAACACTAACTCGCTCTAGGCTAGAAACCATGATGACAGGGCGCTTTGTGGAGACACAAAATGCGATGCAAACACACTTTGAGGAATCGTAGGAATCCCATAATTTAAACCTTGAACCATCAATGGAGGATTTCAATGCGATGCCAACTCACTCTAGGATAGAATCTATGATAGAGAACTTTGTTGAGACCCAAACTTTCCAAAATGAAGAGTTAAAAAACAAAGTCTTCATAATAATGAAACCCTTAGGCAGTTGAACAATGCGGTTGAGTCCCTTGTTACTCACAACATCACCTTGGAGACTCAAATCTCCTTGTTGAACAAAAACCTCTAGGACCCTTCCCAAAGGAGCATGTGGATGTTGTAAGAACCAGTAGTGAAAAAAAATCAAAAATCCTAAGGAGAGTGATAATGAGGTTGAAGAGAGTAATAATGAGGTTGAGAAGAGGTCTGGTGAGAAAAGAGTAGAGATTTTGAAAATAGCACTGATGTCATTCTAAAGGGAGGTTGTCAAGGAGGTAGAGAAGGAAACACTTATTGTTGTTCCTCCTCTTTATACCCCACCGATTCATTTCCCACAAAGGTTTATGAAAGCCAAGATAAATTCTCAATCCAAAACGTATGTGGAGGTATTGAAAAATATCCACACCAATTCACCTTTTCTCGAGGTCCTGCATAAAAAGAGAGAATTTGAGGACCATGAAACTAAGGAAATCAACATTTTAATAGGGTAAGGTTAACCTTTTAAGTGTTGGATGAAATAACTAAGCCCAAACTTGAAAAGCTGATACTCAAGATAGATCCAGAACCACCACCAAAACTTCTAAAGAATGAACCACCCCACAGAATAAATAAAAGAAAAGGTGAGGGATATGTGAGATCGCTAGATAAGTGGACATGAAAACCAGAGAAGATTAAAAATTCAATCGAGGAGTCATTATCAAGATAATCACCATGAGTGATGACACTCTTGAGTCATCGAGCTACTGACATTAAAAGAAGTGTTGTGTGGGAAGCAACCCACTAATTTTTTATTTAATGTTCTTGATTTTGTTTGAGTTTGCAGAAAATAAAGATATCAATTGGTTGACAACTATCAGTTACATGTAGGCAACTATCGAGGCTAGCATTGATCAGATTCTTATTCCTCTTCCCACTTTTTACTGAAAGATCGAGGATAATGTTTGGTTTAAGTGTGGGGGAGGAACTTTACCGCTTTCCATTTATTGCTTCTTATTTTGATTTATTTTTTTCTAGTTTATTGCATGTTTTTAGTATTTGGTCGAGTCAATGCATGTGATGTCAGGTCTGTATGCCTATTTTTCAGTTGTTACTGAATTTCCCCTAAATTTTAAAATTTTAACCTACAACAAAAAAAACATTTCTTGGATGCATGGCACACACACTTTGAAAGCATCTAGGTTGTCACACTTTAGGCTTTGTTAAAGAGACTTGGGAAAGTTTCAATAAAATTGATACCGTTATGACACCTAAAACCCGCTCATTATGTGATATTAATTTAGCTACCCATTATGTCAAGACCTTAGGCTCATGTTTTTAAAGTAGCTCTTAAGTAGTTTATGTTAGAAGTCAATACCATCTTAAGCACAAACTACGTAGGAAGTCGATGAATATAAGTAAATGATCCAAAAATTCTAAAAAAATTGTTTACTATAATAAATTTAAAATAGGTAATGCACTTATTAAGTTAGGTGAACCTCACCCAGTCACTTAGTCGAACAGTCGCAGAACCTATAAAACAATAGTAAAATCCGTCATCACTTGGTTCAAAGGTGTCTGGTGCCAAACTTGGTAGGGCGGACTACGGTCCGATCCCCTGCAACTGCGATTGGTTAAATAAAAAGGGGTTACCAAACTTATGTACAAGAACCCCGAGAAAAGGATCATAATCTCTAACCGAATTCCCTACTATGTGCGTGTACAGATAATGTGCTTAATGTGATTGTGCTTGAATGAAAAGAGTGAAAGAAAATGAGAGATATAGGTTGAGTTATAATGTCATTATTTGAATTGGTTTGCATAATGAGGGAATCTTTGAACATCGTGTTGTTACGGTATCCTTGGTATTGAATACTTAGTACCTATCAATCTAACATTAGCCTAGCAGCCACATATGATTAGTATTCGTGTTATGCCCTTGTTTCAAATCGCCCTTAATCATTTCTTTTACCGTATAGGTCGATTGCTTGAGGACAAAAATTGGTTTAAGTGTGGGGGAATTTGATAACATGAAATTATATCGTATATTCGACTTGATTCACATGAAATTTTATATTGTTTTTCATTTGTTTATGTCTTGCTATGCATGTATTTTTATTCTATTTCAGCTACATCCAATCAAAAAGCTCACTTGCGAAAAAGGACAAGAAATGGAAAAGAAACAAAGAAAATTGGAAGAATAGAAGAAAAGAACAGAAAAATTAAGTTTTGGACCCGTAGCCCTCTCCACACACATTTCAAAGGTGTGTCCCTCGCCACACACAACAACTTTGTGACCCTCGCCACACAATACTGTGGCTCTCGCCACAAGCCAATTCTTACAGCCACGTCTTTAATTTTCTTGCAGCCTTCTCCATGCCCAACATCTCTCCCACTCACCCCATGATTTTCTCAACTTCTCTGACCATGAACTCCATTATCTCCAGTACCTCTCATTTGATAACTTCCAACATGTATCTCTATATAAAGGACCTAGTATTCAATGTTTAAGCATCCAAGTTTGTGCGCGGAAGTGCTGTTCATAGTTTTAGGCAGAAATCACTTTGTAAAAGTGGTAGTTTCTCACATTGGGGAACTACCACACCATTAGTTATAGGCCTACAATCTATGTACTCTTGGATCGCAATCTTGCAGACATTATTTCAATGTTTTATTCAAGTTTCAAGAATTATTTTGTTCGTAGTTTTATTCAAGTTTATTTCGTCTGTTTTACTTTCAGGTTTATTTATTTTCAATTATTTTAGTTTATTGTTCTTATAATATTGTTTTATCATTAAAAATATAAATATTCCTATGTTCATGGTTAATAATTATAATTGCATGTTTGTTTCTTTAAGTATGTTTGGCTAAATTGTTTCGAGTCCGGTATGTGAGGACCGTCATTTCCGACGGGACTCGGTAATAATGTTTGCTTAATATTTATATGAAAATCTTATTTTTGGTTCTTGTTTTTAAACTTAATTTAAATAGCCTTGCCATGAGATTGAGAGATTACTTAACATGATTTTGTCACAACAGTGAGAAATTAATTAAGGTTCGAGCGGAACTGCAGGAGCGTGGGGGTCGAACCGGATAGTAAAAATGGGACATCAATCTTAAAGAGGGCGAGAGCGTGTTAAGTATCGATTAGGACTTGTTCAATTTTCAAAATACATTCCTTAATTAAAATGGGCGAGCAAGAGAAAAATCTCATGGTTAAGGAATGTGGCTTTATTCAAAACCACGAGAGTGTGAGGTTGTTATTCGACACCCAGACACATTGGATTTATTGGCTAAAAATAGATTGAAGAAATATAAGAGACTGAAGAAGTATAAATAAAGACCCTTCGATTTTTAAACATAGTTTAATTCGAAGATACTTATAATTGAGAGCCTTTGAAAAGGCCTATCAAAGTCATCCTTGTTAAGAAGGAGAAAACACTGAGAGAATTCTCTAAGTTAGAAATGGTATTTTACCTAGAGGCTTCGATCTTGTAAGAACCTTTGACCTGGAAGCGTTCGTATCAACAATAATTTGAATTTGAATTTGAATATAAGAGGGAAAGGCAGTTCACTTGGAAGTTGAAGAAAGCAACATGGCATGAAGTTGGAGATCGAAGAATATGCAAAGGACACTTTTCTTGATCCTGGATCGAAGTAAACGTCTAGTAGTTACTTTTTACTAGTATAAATATAGGAAGTTTGTGTAAATTTTCCGTGTGTTCAACCAATTGTACAAGTCACTCAATATTATTCGAGTACTTGCTGCGTGAGAAAGAATACTGAGAATGTACGTTTGAAACACCAATTTTATAATAAAAGCTTTTTATATTCCTTTTACATTCTATGTTATTCTTGCTTACAACCTTTTATCTTACTTGCAATGTTTATTTTCCCTTGCATTTTACTTGCACTTTTTACCAGACTTATACACTTAAACTCTTCTCAACCCCTTTCTACTTACTTTTACTTGCACTTTTATCAAGTTTTCGTCTGCCTCTAACCTCCACCTTTCTCAGTCGAATGTGTTCTTTATTAAAATTAACATTTTTATCAAAACAACACAAATATTTAGCATATGTCCTAGGATCAATCTCATTGATCCGGCAAGTATCCAAAAATTACCCTTTTTGGAAGATCAACGGTTGTTTACCAATTTTCATGGTAAACAAAGGTTTAGTCTTTAAATTGATATTTTCTACTACACACATTTTTAAAATCAGAATAATACAACGAGTTACACAGTCCTTGAGGTACATGGAATACATATTTCGGTCTCTATTTTCTTATATATTTCCTTAATCTTATTTTATTTCAGTTTTAGTTCTTATTTTCCCTTAAATCAATCATTCATTAGCCTTAGCTTTACAAAGCGATGATATATTACAATAGGTTGATATTGGTCTCTGTGAGTTCAACAATCTTTTATATTAGTTTGATATTTCCATACACTTGCGTACGAATCACCTGGGCAGTGTTGGGAGAGCCTGAGGCGAAAAAGAGATGGCGAGCGCGAGTCGTCGGGCGAACAAGGAGCAAAGGTACATGTGGAAAAACAAAGTTATTGGAAAAACAAGTCTGGTTCATCGTGTGAGACCTAGGCGATAGGTCCCAATCATCGGGCGAGCCTCAGGTGAACGGGTTTTTTGTACTTTTGTAAAGGCCCTAACTTGAGTTTCCAGACTCTGTTTGACGCGTAATTCAAAGAGTTAGAAAGCTAACTTTATGAGCTATAATTTGGTGGTAACAAATGATTCAATTGATGTTTATTCTCAATACTTATAACATGATAAGTTGTATGTCGTGTGATGAATTCTTTGTGATATATGTGTTATAATGAATTGGTGTCGTTATAATGATAGTATATGATTTTGTTGAGAATTGTGAATTGTATGTTGTTGAGTGAATGTTGGTGATCGTACTGGTGTGTCACGTTGATAGATGTAGATGTCAATGTATGTTTTTTTGTTGTATGGTTGTGTCACGTGTATTTCGGGTTGGGGACTTCGGTCCTATTTGTTGGCTATGATCCTAGATAGAGTGGACCGGGGCAGCAGTGTGAACCTCATCCTTCATGATGTGGGTTGGCTCTGATCCTAGATGGAGTGGATCGTGAGCGAGGTGAACCGAAATTGTTCACGATATTGCTGGCTCTGGTCCTATATGGAGTTGATTCAGGAGCGATATCGGTACCACATGCATTCAGTCTGTGAGTCGGTCTCATTGCATTTCATTTTCATTAACATGATGTTTGAGTTGTGTGCTTGGTGTATGTATTACATGGTAATTGATGTTATATGTAGATGATTATGTATGATTGGTTTAATAACATGCAATATAATTGTTGTGCTATGTGAAGGTGTGAGAAGTGGAACGTGTGGCTACAAATGATTTACTTACTATATATTTATTATTATGAATTCTCTTATATTGTTATGATATCTCACCCTTCTATTGGAATGATGATTTATACAACATCGTGTAGATAGTCAGGAGTAGTCTGGGATTGTGCAGGTTTGAAGAGGTTGTTCTTCATTTTATTTAGAGTTGGTGTCATTTCTCTGATACGTAATACCAGGAGGGATGAATGACTATTTTATTTCATTATATTTGGATATTTCTTTGGAGTCTTATGAACTCCCAATTATCTATATAAATATTTCTTTGGTTTCAAAACCTTGTTGATTTCTAATATGAATCTTTTTCCGCTGCATTAATAAAATTTGAAATTTAAGACTATGATTTGATGTTTTGAGTCCATCCATAAATGTGTTGTGTATCTGTTTATATGTATTGAGCAAGTGTTTGTATTTTTTTTAAAGTGTAGCATCCTAATTGTTTGATAATTGATTTATTTCAAAGAACAAGAATTACTATGATTTTATTATTTATTCTTCAGGGAAATTAGGGTGTTACATTATTGGTATTAGAGAAGGTCAATCCATCTGGCCAAGTTGTTGAGTCTATAGTGTGGTGTGAAAGTTGAATAATGTTGGTGTGTTTCTTCTAACATTTGTTTGTTATGATGGTGTGAAACAGTGAAATGGTTGGAAGAAAAGATGATGCGATCGCTACTGCTTTGTAGGTTATTGCTCAGGTTGTGCAACATCATCCTAATGCCAACGGGAATAATGGATCTCGTGTTTTAGAAACATTTCAGAGGAATCATCCTCCTACTTTCAAGGGTAGGTATGATTCTGATGGAGCATAAGTTTGGCTTTAAGAGATTGAGAAGATCTTTTAGGTCATGGACTACTCAGAGGCATGGAAGCTGCATTTTGGCACGCATATGCTAATAGATGAAGCTGATGATTGGTGGGTTAACACCTGTTAGAGGCTGGAAGGTATAGGTGAGGTTATCACTTGGTTTGTGTTTAGCGTGAAGGTTTTGAAGAAGTATTTTTTGAGGTATTTGCATGGGAAGAAAAAGATAGAATTATTAGAGTTGAAACAAGAGAATCTGTCTATAATTGAGTATGCTACAAAGTTCATGGATCTGGCGAAGTTCTACCTTCATTATAGTGAAGCGACTGGTGAATTCTTGAAGTGAATCAAGTTCGAGAATGGGTTGCTCCTTGGGATCAAGACGACGATTGGATGTCAGTAGATTCATAAATTTCCAGAGTTGGTGAAAAGATGTAGAATTTACGAAGAGGATAGTAAGGCTCATTACAAGATTATGAGCGAGAGGAGAGGCAAGCCACATCATAGTCGTGGGAAGCCTTACAATGCTCGAGATGACAATGGAAAACATAAAGTTATCAATGGTAAGAGGCCAAGTATGGGAGGTGCTCCAGCTAACTGTAGGTATTTCAAATATAGTGAGTTGGGACATCGAATCAGTGAATGTTCTGTCAATATAAAGAAGTGTTTTTGTTATGTTAAAGCCGGTCATGCGGTAGCTAATTGTAAACACAAGTCAGTGATATGTTTAAATTATGGTGAAGCGGGACATATCGGTACTTAGTATCAGAAGCCAAAGCAAGCTCAATCCGGTCGGAAAGTGTTTGCTTTAGCAGGAAATCAGACATCCAGTGAAGACAGACTAATCAGAGGTATATGATTCATTAATAGTACTCCTTTAATTTCTATTATTGATAATGATGCTACACATTCTTTTATTGTTGCTGATTGTATGAAAAGATTATGGTCTTATGTTGTCTTCTAGTTTGTTTGTTGTTGAGTGGTCTGAATGTGATCTTAGGTATAATCTGGTTGGGATCCAATTATGTTCATATTAATTATTACAACAAATTATTACGATTTCTTGCTCTTGATGAGGAGGAGGAAGAAGTGGGTTTCTTGACTGTTAGGAAGTTGAATGAGTTGATGCAAGATGAAGCTCATGTGTTTTCATTGATAGCGTCTTTATCTATAGAAAGTCAAGCTGCAATTGATGAGTTGCACGTGGTGCATGATTTCCCTGAAGTTTTCCTAGATGATATTTTAGATGTGCTGCCAGAGAGAGAAGTGGAGTTTTCTGTTGATCTTGTCCCTGGTGTTATACCCCAATTTTTCCTCTAAGATCCCTCATCACTTCATATCATCACAATGCATCAAGATCACACATTATGGTTGGTTCTCTTTTCTACTCTCTCCTACATTTGAGTTTTTCCTTGAGGGATCACCAAGCACCTTGAATCGTGTATCTTGTATAAGTATTTCATGTTTACTAACATCTAACCAAAATCCAAAAAAATGTATGTTTCCTCTTTATAGTTTGTACATTGTAGGTATTGAGCCAAATACACCCCTCTCACCTCCTAAGCTAGGATTTTGAAGGATGATCCTTAGTCAATTGGTTATTTAGTGGATCTTAAAGGCTTGAACTTCAAGGGTATTTGTTGTACCCCAAAATTTTCCCTTTCATGTTTCCCAAGGTTTTTCTCTTATATGGGTGGTTACAAACATTTGCCTAAAGAAAATGAAAATTTTTGAATGATGACCAAGTGTCTTTCAATTGGCATGTCAACAATTTCCTTCGATTGGCATCTAAACAATTTCCGTCGATTAGCATATGAACAGTGTCCTTCGATTGGCATGTCAACCAAATGTCATTCGATTGGTATGTCAAAAGTGTGTTTCGATAGGCATCTGAACAATTTCCTTTGATTGGCATACCAAAACAATGTATCCTTCGATTGGCATGTCATCAAGCTTTGATTGGGTATCTAATTCCCCCTTTGATCAAGCATTAGCCCACCAGCTTCGATTGAGCATTGGGTCCCCTTCGAGCAAGCCTTGGTCCAAGTTTCATCTAGGCCAAAGGCCTCTACAAGTTCCCTTCGATTCACTAGGCCAAAGGCCTCTTCATGTAACCTTCGACTCAGTAGGCAAAGGCTTCTTCATGCTTGCCTTGGAATCACTAATTCAATGGTCCCTTTCAACTAGCCTTCAATCCAAAAGGCAGAGGCTCCCTCAGACTTGCCTGGGATTCACAAGGGCAAAGGCTTCTTCTATGATTGCCTTCAATGCATAAGGCAAAGACTTCCTATGTGCTTGCTTTCAATGCAAAACGCCAAGACCCCTTAACTAGCCAACACATCACGTAAAAGGCCCATTCGAAGGACATGTAAATGATCCATTCAAATAAGCATTCAAAGGCCCATTCGAAGGAGACATAGTGTTGTCTGAAAAAAGGGTTTGGTCAAAGATTGGATCTAGTTGGTCAAAATGAAAGAGAAATATGCAAAGATGCTTGTTGGCCCAAAATCCCACATATTGCCATACTCAAGCTTCCTGCACAAGCACATTCATGCCATTGGAAGCTTCGATTGGCCAGAAAAGAGTTTTCATTTGGGCTAGCTGAGTAGGGGCTCAATCGAAGAGGCCCTAATGATGAGAATTTGAGCTATTCGAAAGAAGTAACTCAGAGTCAACCGAAGGGCAAGACTTGAGCCATTTGAAGGAAGTAACTTAGAGTCAATCAAAGGGAAAGACTTGAGCCATTCGAAGGAAGCAACCCAGGGCCAATCGAAGAGCAAGGATGGAAGGTATTCGAAAGAGTCAAATGTGTCCAGGTTCACTCAAGGCTTCAAAATGGAAAGAATTATCCAAATATGGGCAACCTTCAATGTGTTGGATTCTTGTCTCATGGCTTTCAAAACATAGTTAAATGGATGTCCCTTGCCATTTTCATGCACCCTCACATCCCTATAAATACAAAGCCACACACATTCGCCAAAAAAAATAAACATTCGCCAGGAGACTAGAGACGAAGATACTACACACAACATACATACTACATGCACGTGCTGCCCCACAAGAGCTCCACAAAGCTTCCAAAACTCCAACAAGGTTTCCAGAATCGAAGCACCCCACTGGTAACGAACCTTCGACCTCAATTTCATTTTCCATGTAACTTAATTTCGATTGCATATTCATTATGCATGACTGTTAATATGTTACATGTAAAGTTTGAAGTAATAGGATACCATCACTAAGACATGTGAAGTGGATTCCTTCGAATCTCAAATCTATCTCAGATGGTGAAAGAATATAGGAAATCGAAAGGGCTTGGGTTCGATACCCATGCCTCAAAATTTTATTTTTCTAACATTACTTTGCAGATTCCATGTGTTGCACAGTAAAGCATTCACTATATGACCTCATGGTTGGACCATCTGATGTCAACAGATAGAGATCTAACTCTCCAAATGCGCAGATCTACCGTGTGCCATCAAAGTTTATCTTTACTAGATCCAACGTGACCTGGGCTTTTCATCTCATGGGCCTATCAAATCTCAAAAGCATACCCCCCCCCCCCCCCCCAATTTCTTATAATGGCAGGCGTAGCATGATACTTGTTTTTATTTTATTTGTTTATTCTTTTTTTAATTATAATCATAAAAACAACAAAAACCATAAAAATAATTAGACTTAGGATTTTATAATTTATTTTAATTTGGTAAATTAATTAATTTAATTATTTTGACATTATTTTATAATTTTAAAATAATAATAACTAGGTTCTTATAATTCAAATATTTTCTTAACAAAAATAAAAAAATATTAGAATTAGTTTCCTTGTATTCATTTAATTAATTAGGATTAAATTTAGCCTTCCTCATTTTAATTTTAAATATTTTCTTAATAAACACAAAAACAACCAAAAAGTTTTTCTTGTTTACTTGGAAATTTTTTGAGTTTTAGACGTATCTTTTCCATTTCGCGCGCGTTATTTATTTTTTGCGTTTTTCATATTTTTGTATCTGCTGATGGAATGTAATAGATAATTAACTAAGGCTTTACTGCTTTTCTTTATTTTCTCTCCCCCATTTGGACTTGTAAATACCCCCTCCCCGAAGCATTGTAATAGCGTAGGATTTACAATCCCCGTATTTTTTTTTGCTTTCATATTAACTACCTAGATGTATGATAATAGGATTGTATGATAAGAGCCTAATAATCAAACGCTAACAAACTTAATAACAAATACAAATAACTAAAACAAGCACACTTACACATATATCCCTCAAGGGTACGCCCACTTTGGTTGCCTTCAGAAAATAGTCACAACTCTCGAAATGTGAGAAGTTTTAGTGGCTACCCTCTGGTTTAAAAAAGATCATAAGTCCCTCGATGACCCGCTCGACGTTGCCCCAGTAAAAATATGATCTTAGAACCTTAGGGTAGTTACTAAAGCTTCTTGCCCAGGTTCCTTTGTGACTATAAAACGTCCCTTGGCTTGTCCCTCATACATCAAACGATAGGGATACCTACTCACTAATAGTAGGATAGCACCATCTACAGGATAGAAGGAAAAGAACAAACCTTTCGAGTATATGTAGATAGTTGTTAGATGCTTAGTCAAATAAAACAAACTTTTACACTTACGCATTTCGAAAGCACTTTCAAAAACATTCGCTTTGTTAACACTCTTGAAGACTGATATAAGAGTTATCATAAAGCGAATGGCCGCACTAAGGCATTTTAAAAATACTTTCTGAAAAAACACAAAGCACAAGTGTAGCGGTAGAAATTTTTAAGACTAAGCCATTGGATTGACTAAACTTATACATATCAAAATAGAAATCGCCACCGCGTTTTATTGTTTACAAAGGAATGGGAAAAGAGCGAGTAACCCAAAAAAGAGGGGGAAAGATTCAAGGTAAGGGGGTTGGTTATGCAAAGGGAAGGTATTAGAACCCTAAACATATACGGTACTCCGCATGAACCTCTTTGTAAAATCTGTATATTTTAGCTATAAAAATGTTGCATAAAAATAGATGGTGGAGGTGAGAAATGAAATATATTTTTTATGATTTTTTCATCCGCCGCAGTTGCGAACCTTTAGTGCCTACGTACCACCTTCCATGAAATAAGAGATCAGGGGACACGTAGTTCCTCTTTAAAAATTTTAAAATACAAGTGTGTTAGTTAACTTTATGAGATAAGCATCATCGTCATTGTGTGTGTGGAAAACATACTTACTACCCACAATCATGAGAATGGAGAATTTGCATCATCTCAAAGTGGAGGATATGGCTTGGATTTTAAAATCAACAATGCCTCACTCAACACCCAAGTGGAAAATATGTCACTTCACTACATATCGTAGAAGTATAGTTGTTTGCTTCACTACAAGGATTGACAAGAGCCTAATCTTTTAAGAAAAGTTTGATATGAAAGCCAAGATGGCAAAATGGTTTGGATGAGATTGATTGATTTTTAATCTTCTCACAAAAAATGTTAAGGTATTATTAATGTTGATTGAAGTTTATTCATAAAAATGTTTGAAAATGCATGGACCTAAGTCCAAGTTTATTATGAAAGTGGTTCAAGTTTAAAAAACAAGAAGAGTTTTCAAAAGGAGGGAGAAGATTTTTGAAATTAAAGAAGATGGGAGGAGAAGAAGAGACTATCCTAAAGCATAAGTTAAAAGCTAGGGATAGGAACCATCTAACCAACGAGAAGCCAATACTTGACATTATGAGTCAAGATAGAAATCACATTCCTTGGATTGAAACCAAGCAAGAAAAGATACTAGACCTCTTGGAAGAGCCAAACTTCAAGTGTATTAAGTCTTCATAAAAATTGGGCAGAGTAACGGCTGTATACGGGTGAATTCCAGACTACAAACAAAGAATGTAATCACAATAACCTACACACAAAACAAACAAAAAACCAAATGTCTTTAGGTAAACCTCAAGAACTCCAGACAAAATATCAATTAAGGTCACAAGGTCTGCAATATAGGCTAAGGTTTCTAACCCTAAGTCCAAGAAGTTCAATGCTCCATATTGCCAAGGATAGTAACCAAATAGTCCAAGTATCATTAAAGATTTTTAGGGTTCATGTTGATTATTAGATGTCTTAAAAGAGAAAAGAAAAGCTCAAGTGAGCAAACTAAAAATAACAAGAAAATAAATGCTCAAGTGAGCAAAATAAAAATGGCATGTAATGTAATGCTTAAAATAAATGGTACATAAAGCATAAAAAATAAAGGGCATCAAGTAAAAAAAATAAAGGGAAAAATCAATTATTGGTGATTAGTGGTTAGTTGGATGATCATCTTGAAACTTGTATTTGGAACTCATTAGAGGATTGATAGAACCAAAGCTTCCACACAACAAGTTGCGTTTGCTTTTTGTTAAGTATATCATCCATTTGGAATCCTAAAAAATACAATTTAATGATCAACGATGTTTAAGTGATCCGCGTTGACCAAAATTGTTGTAGATCCATTAGAGGATTGGTAGAACCAAAGCCTCCACACAATGAATCTCAAGGTTATTGGATCAAAGGGATCAAATTAACATACTTGGGCTTGCAAACCTAGGTTTGGGCCACTAATGATCATTTACTCGAATCGGGACAAAATTTAGTGCTATGTTAAGCAATCTTAAGTGGACTTATATAGAAGTCGCACCTATTTTGAGGCCGGTTGTGATACGGTGGGAGAACTGACTTGGGTTTTGCGTTTTGTTTCCGCAAATGTTTCGGTTTAGCAAGAGTCGCCACCGACTTTTTATTTTAACCTAAGGAAAGGTTAAAAAGCACAGGAAAAACCTTTGAGATGTTTTCTTGGGTTCGGGGAGTAGATTATAGAAAGGGAAGGTATTAGCACCCTTTCTATCCATGGTTATCCATGGGCTCTTAGTTACTTGCTTAGATCACTTGCTTTGTATTTTCAATTGTTTAAAATGGTGCTTTGTGTGTGGTTTTGAAAGATGTTTTGAAAAGAGGCCATTGTTGTGGCAACCTTTGTAATGATCCATGTTTGAATGTATACAAAGGTGTATTGTCTTTTGAAAAGTTTTTCCATGTTTTGAAAGTTTGTTTTGAAGTTGTGTTGTGATGTGTGTTTTGAAAGATAGCAAGGATTGTTTTGCAAGTTTGGTCAAGTAACCAAGAGCTATCTACCCTAAATTTCTCAAAGATCTTTCTCATGTTTTAACCCTTTTAACAGTGTTGTTTCACCATTGTATTTGGTGAACAACCTTGTGTTAGGATGTTAACGGGACGGGCGCGGGTCATCGTTTAGACCATGAATGCAATAGTGTGAAGTATTTTGGCAATTTTCTTGAGGGACTTGATCATTTTTTAGGCAACTTGATAGCGTCATCGAGGGACTATGATCATTTGATTTGTTTTTGTTTTGTCAAAGACACTTAACATGCAACCATGGCCAATTTTTGAAGGCAACAAGTGGAGTAACCCTAAGGGTGCAAGTGTGCATTGTGTTTGATTTTCATGCATATTTATCTTGAATTAGGTCAAGCTACTTGTTAATTGAATTTTTTGCATACAAACCCTAAGTCTATCATGGCATAATTCGAAAGCTTTTAAATGCGGAAATTTAAATGCTAAGCTATTACAAAAAGATATGTGGATGGGGGTACAAGTTTGAATTTGGGGCTATTTGACAAGGAAATAAAACCTAAATTATTACAACCATATCGAATATACAAATGTTTAATTGTACAATATTTAAATAAATACAATAGATATGCAAAATGTATTATGCACAAAATGATTTTTGTATGTATGTGAAAGTATTTTTCAATGTGAAATATAAACAAAAATAAAAAAGGTCAAATTTTGAATATTTTTGTCATTTAGGGCAAAACCCTAGTTTTTAAATAAATAGTATTTATTTATTAATTATATACAATATTTGTTAATTATACACAAAATAAAAAGTATATGGTTAAAAAAAAGTATTTTTGATGTCATATGTTAATAAAAATAAAAATGTATTATTTTCATATTTTTGTCCTAAATACTTAATAAAATATGTACATATATATTAAATATATTAAATATGCTAAGTATATACAAAAAATAAAATATTAATTATTTACAAAAATGTATATTTTAGAAGATGTTTTCAAAATGTAAATAAAAAATAATAACTGAAAATAAATATAATTTTGTATTATTTTTTTAGTGTTTTAAATAAAAAGGTATTATATTTATTTACATATATATGCTAAATAAAACAAATAAATGCAAAAAAGTGTGGAAAAATATTTTTAATGTTTTTTATGTTTGAACAAAAAATATTAAGTCAGAATAAAAAATAAAAAGTCAAAAATGATAAATATTTCACACAATAGGCCATGGGGGTGTAAATTGAAAAAGGGAGTGCAAAGAGCTAGACTGACTCAGGCCCAACCCAAGCCAGTCATCTTCAACCTTCAGCCTTGTTTGAATGACAAAACGCGCGCGCCTCATTTACCAAAGCTAACTCCTGATTCCTTGACTTTTAGCAAAAACTCATAACACCAACATTGTAGAGCATCAAGAGACGAATTCAGACATATAAAATACTTGACCTAACTCTAAGAAACCAGGGAGAATTTCTTCATCCCCAATTTCTGACCTAATTTTTCTTCAATGTTCATGGCAAAAATTCTCACAGCATACTTAATATAAATGAAAAGTAATCATATGTATGGCTTCAGGGCTATGAGTAGAGCATGTTTCATTCACAAACCTAAGCCTAACTCTTCCTAGATTGAGAGATAGAAGTCCATGGTTTTACCTGTTTCAGCTTGAATTGTGTACAACAATGTGGCCAACTTGAATGGAGTCTGAGCTTCTGTACAGCTTTCCTGAAGTCCAAGGAAGCTTCTCCAACTCCTAGCTTGATTTGAATCACTTTATATCGTGCTATGGAAGTTCACCTGCAAAA
Source organism: Vicia faba (assembly GCA_948472305.1). Taxonomy (NCBI): domain Eukaryota; kingdom Viridiplantae; phylum Streptophyta; class Magnoliopsida; order Fabales; family Fabaceae; genus Vicia; species Vicia faba. The sequence goes on from OX451740.1 coordinate 262,773,935, forward strand.
CTAAAAAATGAAAATGGAAGATGAGGTTAGGGGTGTTACAGCTGGTGTTTAAGGCTTGGGATAGTTTCAATGGATGGTATGGAATGTGTTTGCAAGGTTTTTAGCCAAAGTGCACGAGTGGATTGGGTTGTGGACCTCAATCTGCAGCAGGTACCCTGTTTTGGCAACAAGAAGGTGTTTTTGTGTATGAGGAGGTATGAGGGGTAGTTCAGTCGTGCCTTAGGTTAGTTGAGATGTATGGAAGATGAGAACAAAGCATTTGTTTGGCTGTGTTGACAGGAATGAAAGATGGAGAGTTTTTGCAAGGTTTCTTCAAATGTAAGCAAGGATAGTGTGTGTGTCAATGCAGGCCTGTACCACCCTCTATGTATGCTGCATATCTTGCTCTTGGTAACACAAATTTGTGGACTCTATATGGCCTAAAAGATCTGGCCCCATGCCTCAAGGATTCACTTTTGACATAAAGTGACATTAAGCCAAAAATGGGAACTTTGCTTTTTCTAGTTAAGGATTAGTTTTATGTGCAATGCCCAAAGGGATGAAATAACACCTTAACACAATGGTTAGGCATTTAATTATTGAGTGTAAAGAGTTTTAGAGGCCTGCAAGATAGCATAATCCATGCTGATTTGAAAAATGCCAATGTTATGAACATGCTTTGGCCATGAACAAAAGTGAGTTTTGGCTAACTTTGCAAATTCGATTCTCTCTAACCACAAGGGTGTTTGAGAAGTTCTTAGACAATTTGGAAAGCTTAGAATGTGTACTACAATCCATATTTGTAATGAAAATTGAATCTTCAAGTGGAACCATGTGAAAAATGGCCAAGAAGTTGGACAAAAATCCTGCCTAGAATAGGTCAAATTTTCTCTAAGTTAAAAATGTTTTGCACCCTTGTTCCAAAAATCATACCTTGAGATACAAGCTTCTTTTGAGAAAACTTTGTGAATCAAAGTTGTAGATTTTGCAATGGACTAAAACTTTCATGTTTAAAGTTTTGTTTGAATCCATTTGTATCTTGGTGAAAAAATGGGACAAAGTTAGGAAAAAATAAGGAAATTTCATAACTTAGAAAATTTCTAAGTTATTAAATTTCTTCATTTTAAACCCTAATTTGCAATTTTGGGTTTCTTGATGAACAAGTTTCATAATTTGACATGTCTTGATGAAAAATGAATCTTGGCACTTGATTTTGACCAAAAAGTCAAAGTTTGACTTTTCAGTATACAGACAAATTTTGATCAGTTGACTGAAAAATTCATCTGTCAATCCTATGCATTTAAGATCTTTTGAACTTGTTGGATGGGTCAAGACAATGCCATTGAGTCCTTGAGTCCATATGTGAGCTTGGTTTGCCATTGGTTAGGTCAAACCGTCAAAAATTGCCTTTGTGCAGTTAAAACCCTAAAAATGACCATTTTGCCCTTTTGGTGATTAGATCAAATTTCTTGTGGAATTGTAATCCAAACTTTACCAAATGGTTCATATGAGTTCATTATGTTGATGTGGGTCAAATTTCATGAAGTTTGACTGTCAATTGGCCACAGTTGACTTTTTCCCCAATACAGCTGATTTATAGGTCAACTGTCCAATTGACTGGGCAAAGATTGGGATCAAGGCTTGAAACTTGGTATGGATAAACTTGTAAGTCCAACATGAAGCATGAAAGTCATTTTGGGCATTTTAGGTCAAAACATTCTTGTGCAAACTCAAACCCTAATTTAGGTCAATAGTGCAAGGAGGGGTCTTGAGTAGAGCAACCCTTAACTTGATCTTGAGTTCCAAGAGTCTTGTGATGAGAAAATGTTGATGAAAAAGGGAGGGCAAATTTTTGGGTACAACAGTTGCACATGTTCAATCTTCTTGCACCTGAAGAGTTAGATTGGCAGGTTTGCCTTTCGCGTCTCGAAGGTAAAAGGAGATTGGACACTAGAGTGCCCGAAAAATTTGCACTCGTCAAGGTGTAGTTTGAAGAAATGGGCTTAAAGATGCCATTTGGAGATGTGACAGAATCTTGTCGGGGGATGGGCTTAAAGATGCCATATGGACTGTTTGTTGAACTGTAGTATGGTTGGTCAGAAGAATGAGGATCAAAATGGTATCCGTGTCTGGAATGCATTTGAACTGTATCCGGAGACTAAGTTTGTATGAGCAAAAGAATAGCCTCCGCGTCTGGGGCGTATCTGAGTTGTAACTGTGTTTTAATGTAGAATGAATATCAGAATGACTGCCGTGTCTGGAGTGTATCTGTATTGTATCTGGGTAACAGAGAAATATCTATGTATGGAGCAACTGCATGCTGGGGATAAATTCTGAATGAGTGACAGAATGGCAACCGTGTCTGGAGCGTATCTGGACTGTATCTGAAGTTGAGATTTGTATGAGTAGCAGAATGACCTCTGTGTCTAGAGTGTATCTGAAACTGTAACTGGGATTGGGATCCGTATGAGTAGCAGAATGACTTCCGTGTCTGGAGTGTATCTGAAACTGTAACTGGGATCTGAATAAATGACAGAATGACTTCCATGGCGAATGCACTGGGGAGAATCAAACTGCTGTTGTAAGGGTCAGAATGGTATCCGTGTTTGGAATGCGTTGGACCTTGAGGTTGATAAATGAATCAGAATGAGAGATAAGATGGCTGCCGTGTATGGAGCGTATCTAGTCTGTATCTGATTGCTGTAGTCTGAATGAGTAGTAGAATGACCGCCGTGTCTGGGGTGTATCTGTACTGTATTTGACTTGAAGTTCTGAATGAGTAACAGAATGACCGCGGTGTCTGGGGTGTATTTGTATTGTATTTGACTTGAAGTTCTGAATGAGTAATAGAATGACCGTCGTGTCTGGGGTGTATCCATACTGTATCTGACTTGAAATTCTGAATGAGTAATAGAATGACCGCCTTGTCTGGGGTTTATCCATATTGTATCTGAATAATTGTTAATGATAGCCTTTTAATCTTATCCTGAAAAGGATAAAATGTTAGCTGAAACAAAAAGTTATGTTGCATGATATGTATGATGCAATATATATGTTATATCAATGTTTATGATATATGAATGTAATGAATGCGCATGTAAGTTGATGAGCTGTCTTGCTGAGGATAGATGAATCTGGATAGCCAGAGATAATAGAATCTTGACTGCTGTCGGGGAGAGTGAATCCTTGACTGCTGCAGGGGAACAAGATCTTCAGTTGTTGAGGGATTTTAGGACCACTGCTGGGGATTGAAAAATCCTTGGTGACTTGTGGGGAATGAGAATTCTGATGATCTCTACTGGGGAGTCCAGAATCTGGTAGACTTATGTTGGAGAAGTAAGACTGAGAATCTTCAATTTAATGGGAAGTGCCTCTGTGGGGAGAATGTTCACTAATCTGGCTCCGCTGGGGATTGATAGTTGGAAGTTTTAACTCCGCTGGGGATTAACAGCTTTGACTTTACTGGGGATATCACTTTCAGATTTTAGGGCTCTACTGGGGATACTGAAACTTAATTCTGAGGGGATTGGATTCTGGAAGGCTCTCTGGCTGGGGAAATCAGCTTTGAGAAAGCTTTTGTTCTGCTGAGGATCCTGAAGTTTAACTCTGTTTGGGGAATTAAGTTCTGGATTTTAACTTTGTTGAGGAGTTTGTGGTTTTAACTCCGTTGGGGATTCCTTCTGAAAGGGCATCAAGATATCTATCTGTACCTTCAACCTATCAGCAATCATCTTTCTTGATTTGTAAGAGAATGATTATGTTCAAATGCATATGCCTATTTAATAACACATTGGACGCTTCTCAAGTAAAACATAAGTGTAAAAAGCAAAAAGGAAGACAAAGCAAATTTCTGTATTTGGAAAAGTGTTTGTATTAACTTTTTATGAGTATCTTTATACAAAGGAGACAATCATCCTAGTAAGAGGATGTTGTCGTAAAAAATTGAAAATTTTATACAAAAGAAAGATGGCTATGTGTAACAATTCCATGGGATTCCCATTCTGCTATAGCCTTCACAACTCTGAATATATTGTCCATTCAATGCTTCGTCCGCCGATGATTGGATTGATCAGAAGCTCGGAGCTTGTTGATGAAGAGATTGTTCTTTAAAGTGATCCGACGAGACATAGTCATACGCTTTAATTCCCTAACTTTTGCCTGGACCGCCCTTTCGGGTTTCCAATCCACCGAGAAACCCTTTTTGCCCAAGTCGCCCTTTCGGGTTTTCAACTTGCCGGGTGTACAGATTTTTTTGTTTTATCCCTAATTTTTGCCTGAACCTCCCTTTCGGGTTTTCGGTTCACCGAGATGCCCATTTTTGCCCAAGTCGCCCTTTCGGGTTTTCGACTTGTCGGGTTATTTTATGCGTAGTATCTTTTGACTATGTCTGTGTTCGCAGGATGTGGCAAATCGTCGCCGTCCATGGTGGTCAGAATCATTGCACCACCGAAAAATATGCTCTTGATCATAAATGGTCCTTCGTAAGTAGGAGTCCATTTGCCCCTGGGATCACTTTGCGGCAAGATGATCCGCTTGATTACAAGATCCCCGACTTGATATACTTGACGTCTGACTTTCTTGTTGAAAGCCTTAATCATCCGTTTTTGGTATGTCTGACCATGGCAAACAACAGTGAGTCGCTTCTCGTCGATCAAATTGAGTTGATCAAGTCGGATCTGAATCCAATCGTCTTCACTCAAACCAGCGTCCTTCATAATCCTTAAAGAAGGAATCTGAACTTCCATGGGTAGGACAACTTCCATGCCATATACCAAAGAAAATGGGGTTGCCCCTGTTGAAGTACGTGTCGTGGTACGGTATCCATGCAGAGCAAACTGTAACATCTCATGCCAGTCCTTATAGGTAACTGTCATTTTCTGAATGATCTTCTTGATGTTCTTGTTCGCAGCTTCAACAACACCGTTCATCTTCGGCCGATAGGGAGATGAATTGTGATGATAAATCTTGAACTGTTCGCATAGAGCGGTGATCATAGTATTGTTCAGATTTGTACCGTTGTCCGTGATGATCCTGTCGGGGACACCATACCGGCATATGAGATTCTGCTTGATGAAGCGGGCAACCACATTTTTTGTAACGGAGGCAAAGGAAGTTGCTTCGACCCACTTGGTGAAATAGTCAATAGCGACCAGGATGAAGCGATGTCCATTGGATGCCGTGGGCTTGATCTCTCCAATCATGTCAATTCCCCACATTGCGAATGGCCAAGGAGCTGTCAGAACGTTAAGAGGAACAGGAGGAATATGAATCTTGTCGGCGTAGACTTGACATTTGTGGCAAGTACGGGAATGTTGGTGGCAATCAGCTTCCATGGTAGACCAGTAATAGCCTGCCCTTAGAATCTTCTTAGCCATTGTATGTCCGCTCAAGTGGGTGCCAAATGTGCCGCTGTGTATCTCAGTCATGATTAACTCTGCTTCAGCTTTGTCTACACATCAGAGTAAAACACAATCATGGTTGCGCTTATAAAGGATGCCATTGCTCAGGAAGAACTTGGCAGCAAATCTCCTTAGGAACTTTTTGTCATTGACGGAAGCTCCTTCGGGATATTCTCTAGTCTGGAGATACCTTTTGATTTCATGAAACCAGTGTCGTTCCACTACTTCTTCGGTATTAATCTCGTGACAATGCGCAGGTTCATCCATTCGCTCAATGGTGATTTGGGGAGCCTCGTTATCCCAGTTGAGTTTAAACATAGAAGACATTGTAGCCAGAGCATCTGCTAGCTGATTTTATTCTCGCGGGAAGTGCTCGAAGGTGATCTGCTCGAAATGAGGCAGTAATGTCAAGACATGTTCTTTGTATGGGATAAGATTAGGATGTTTAGTATCCCACTCTCCTTTGATTTGACTGATAACCAAAGCCGAGTCCCCAAATACGATCAAAGATTTGATCCCCAGGTCTATAGCAGCCTTGAGACCAAAGATGCAAGCTTCATATTCGGCCATGTTGTTGGTACAGCTGAAACAAAGTCGGGCCGTGAAAGGTGTATGGCAACCTTCCGGGGAAATGAGTACCGCACTGATACCGTTTCCAAGTGCATTTGAAGCACCGTCAAAGTACAGGGTCCATCGGGATCCATTTTCAGGTCCGTCATACGGTCCGTTGCTTTCAATGTTGTCCAAAGTCATGATATCCTCATCCGGGAAGTTGAATATCATGGATTGATATTCTTCGATAGCTTGATGAGCTAGATGGTCAGCTAGTACACTCCCTTTTATAGCTTTTTGGGTAGTATACTGGATGTCATACTCAGTCAAGATCATTTGCCATCTAGCGATTCTTCCAGATAAAGCAGGCTTCTCGAAGATATACTTGATAGGATCCATTTTGGAAATCAGCAAAGTGGTATGAGTCAACATATACTGCCTTAGTCGGCGAGCAGCCCATACCAAAGCGCAACAAGTTTTCTCGAGCAGTGAGTAGTGAGTCTCACAGTCGGTAAACTTTTTGCTAAGGTAATAAATGGCATGCTCTTTTCGACCAGACTCGTCATGTTGGCCCAGTACACACCCCGTTGAGTTGTCCAAAACAGTCAGATACATGATCAGCGGCCTTCCTTCGACGGGTGGCATCAGAATAGGAGGTTCTAGCAAGTACTCCTTGATCTTATCAAAAGCAGTTTGACAATCATCGTTCCATTCGACTACCTGATCTTTCTTTAATAGTTTGAAAATTGGCTCACAGGTAGACGTCAGATGAGAGATGAATCTGGCAATATAGTTCAAGCGTCCCAAGAACCCTCTAACCTCCTTTTCAGTACGGGGGGCAGGCATTTCTTGTATAGCTTTCACTTTTCCTGGATCGACCTCAATGCCTTTGTTACTGACGATAAATCCCAGAAGTTTACCAAACCTAACTCCAAAAGTGAACTTACATGGATTCAGCCTGAGTTTGTACTCCTTCAACCTGGTAAACAACTTTTGCAAGTGTTCAAGGTGTTCCTCCTCTGTTTGTGATCGAGCTATCATGTCGTCTACGTAAACTTCGATCTCATTATGTATCATATCATGAAACAAAGCTACCATGGCGCGTTGATAAGTTGCCCATGCGTTCTTCAGCCCGAACGACATCACCTTGTAGCAGAAGGTACCCCATTGTGTAACAAAGGTTGTTTTTTCCATGTCCTCAGGGGCCATTTTAATCTGGTTGTAGCCCGAGAATCCGTCCATGAAAGAAAATACCTTGTGCTGAGCCGTGTTGTCAATCAAAATGTCGATGTGTGGTAGCGGAAAATCATCTTTAGGGCTGGCCCTGTTCAAATCCCGGTAGTCCATACACATTCTGACCTTGCCGTCTTTTTTGGGAACGGGAAAAATGTTAGCAACCCATTGTGGATAGGATGTAACATCCAGAAATCCAGCGTTGAATTGCTTCATTACTTCAGCTTTAATCTTCTCAGACATGTCGGGCCTCATTCAGCGGACTTTTTGCTTGATCGATGGACAGTCCTCTCTTGTAGGGAGACGGTGAACCACGATGTCTGTGTCTAACCCTGGCATGTCTTCATAAGACCAGGCGAAGATTTCAACGTACTCATTTAACAGCTGTATTAAGCGCTCCTTGACACTTGGTTCCAGATTGGCATCCACTTGTACTTCTTTCATGTCTTCCTCTGTTCCTAAGTTGACGGTTTCCAACAACTCTTCATGAGGCAAGATGGCCCTTTCTTCTTGTTGTAGAAGTCTGGCTAGCTCTCCCAGTACTTCACAATCTTCATCATCTTCATACTCAGCCTGATTGACCAAATCTTCAGAGTTATTGAAGGATACAGCAGAATAGTCACCCATGGAATCCGGAGTGGATGGGTACCTGCATTTGTGAGTGTGGGTGTGTGTAAGGGATATCCATCCTTAAACAAACAAAAATGCAAAAGGAAAGAAAATGAACACAGCAGTTTATAAATGAAAACCGTCCAATGATTCATTAAACATGGCATATGGTTATGAAGAGAATCAAGCCCTTACAAATGGACCTACATGCCCCGGGCAAGGCATGAGGTTAAAAATAGTGTGCTGATTGTTTTAGTAATTATTACAGACCAACAGGAAATGTTCGAAAGATAAATTACTGTTTGATGAAAGTAATGGGAACGAAGTCTTTCGCCTCCCAGTTGTGTAGTCCTCCTTCAATGGTTGGGAAGATCCAATCTTCAATGTTACCCTCTTCGTCTTCATCTTCTAAAGCGTTGATTCCATGAGGAGAAATCTTGATGGGTGTCTTTTCAATTTTTGAGCGACGCATAGCCTTTTGCCCCGCAACGGTAAACCCCAACCCAAACTTGTCTGTCTTGTGGGGAAAGTCAGGCAACTGACCCCATGTTGAGCTCTTCCCCTCCTTCATTGCAGCCTTTGCGTCTTTCAGAGATGCCATCCTGGCCACCTGCTTGGGTATCTCAGCTACTGCCTTTGCTACTGCCACCTCGGGAGAAACTTCCTCAAAGTGTTGGAACGGTGTTTCGATGAATTCGCCATCCACTTCCACATACCGGAAGGAATTCAGATGAATGATCATGTACTCCTCCTCCCCGTGTACAATTATGATTTTTCCCTTAACAGGGTATTTCAACATCTGATGTAGAGAGGAAGTGACTGCCCCAGCATTATGAATCCAAGGTCTTCCTAGCAAGCAAGAGTATGATGGGCGGATGTCCATCACATAGAAGGTTGAGTGGAATACCTCAGTGCCCACCTTGATGGGAATGTCGACCTCCCCATGCACCATTCTTTTAGACCCGTCAAAGGCCCTGACAATGATATTACTTGGTTTCAGCTCCAAGCCCTCACAATCCAACCGGTCGAGAGCTTTCTTAGGCAGCACATTTACAGAAGAACCAGTGTCGACCAAGACATGGGCGAGAGTAGTTCCTCGGCATTCAACTGACACATGCAATGCGTCATTGTGCTTTCTTCCCTTCAGAGTTAGGTCAGCATCAGAGAAACCCAGGCCATTGTCGGCGGTAAGGCTGACTACACAATCCTGAAATTGATCGGCTGAGGTTTCCTGGGGCACATGGGCTGTCTTCAAAAACCTTATCAAAGCTTTGGCATGAGCCTCCGAACAAAGCAGCAAAGCTAACATAGAGATCTTCGAGGGGGTCTGCCCCAGTTGATCTACCACATCAAAATCACTCTTCTTAATTATTTTCAGAATCTCCTCCATTTCTTTCTTAGAGGTTTCAGGGACGACCAATGGCTGAGCCCTCGTCCTGACGAGCTCTTCTTGGATCCCTTTCCCCTTATCAGCAGCAGTAGGAGGGACAACCACAGGAGTAACAACTTCTTCAATCATTGGCGTTCTTGCAGATAGTTTTACCGGTGCAGGAGTAACCTTGGGAACAGCTGAGGGTCCAAAGATTGCCTTTGGAGGGGCAATCTCTGGAGAGAAAATTCTTTCACTTCGGGTAATTTTGCTCGTACCGGCAATGTTTCCAATGTCGGCAGTTTCTTCGTTAGAGCTCTCTTCAGTTATCTCGATTTGCTTAACACCGTGGTAGTAGATTTCTCCACCATAATTCCACGGTATTGATTTGTCAGATTTGTAAGGGACGGGCCCAGTCATGGTTATCTTCAAGGGTACAAATTTTCGGAGCGGATGTAATCTTAACAGGCCTTTTGGGGACCTTGGAAAGATTGGCGGAAATGGTTATTATTGAAACTTCATTGATAGGAGTTGGATTAACAGGAGTCTTTTCAAAAAGAATTTGTTGGTTGTCCATTAGGCATTGGACGCCTATCTTCAGCAATGGACAGTCGATCGGTAGGGAGGAACAAAGGTAGTAATCTTCTTTACAACCTGGGAAAATCTCAGCCTTCAACAGATTCAACTTGATTGTCAGTAGTGGGGTTAACAGATCATCAACATCAGAAATAAATAGATCCTCTTCAACAGCATGGACGTTGTGACCATGCTTTGGCATTGGAGCCGAGATTACATTTGGCTTCTCAGGGGCGTCAAACTCAACCTCTTTAGCATCTATCAAGTCTTGAATTTTATTCTTTAACGCCCAGCAATTGTTGGTGTCATGCCCGGCGCTGTCAGAATGATAGGCACACTTAGCATTGGCATGATAGTATGGAGATGTGTGTTAGGGTTTTTCGGCGCCTCCTTTAAACCAGTCAGATTCAACTTCAACAAATGGGGAAGAACTTGTGCAGGCGTCATGTTGATGCGGGTGAACTGCCGTTGTGGCCGTTCTACCCGTTTCTGATTAGGTCTAGACTGATTGTTACGAGGCTGATCATTTGACGAGCTTTGAATCATCACGGCCCCTACAGTCGGCCGACGCTCAGTTCTTCTCAATCCCTTCTGAGAGTATATAGCAGTTGCTTCCTTCTTAGCCGAGAATGGTTTTTTAACAGTTGTGGAGGCAGAGGCATCCCTTTGAATCTTCCCACTCTTAATACCAGCTTCCACCCGTTCGCCAGTCAGAATCAGTTCGGTAAACCCTGCGGAAGAGCTCCCGATCAAATGGTTGAAGAACGGGCCAGATAGGGTCCCCAAGAACATATCAACCAGTTCCCTATCTGAAAGAGATGGTTGTACTCTTTCGGCCAAGTCACGCCATTTCTGGGCGTATTCTTTGAATCCCTCATTTGAGGCCATCCCCATACTTTGTAACTGAGTACGGGTCGGCGCCAAGTCAGCGTTATATTGATACTAGCGATAAAAGGCAGCTGCCAATTCCTCCTAACTATGCACTTCTGACATCTCAAGCTGGTAAAACCAATCTAGCTGTGTACCAGACATGTTGTCCTGGAAGAAGTGTACCCAAAGATTTCTATCGGATGAATGAGGTTGAATTTTTCTGACATACGACCTTAGGTGCATCTTCAGGTAAGACAGACCGTCGTATTTTGCAAAAGTCGGCACTTTAAACTTTGGAGGGATCACAATCCCAGCAATCAATCCCAATTCTTCAAAATCTAACCCGGGAACCCTTTGCAGCTCCATAGCTGCCAGTCTATCCTCCAGGTTTTTGTATTTGTCGTCCGCTGGCGGGTATTGTTGCTCTGAATAATCTTCATCTTCCTCAACCTCTTCCTCTTCAGCCTCGGACTCAGAAGGTAATGCAGCCCCTTTTCCCTTACCGGTCCCCTCATCAGATGTGGAGGGGAATTCAAGAACTCTCCTAGCTTCATTCTCAAATCTTCTTCCCAGTGTAGCTACCCCAACTCTTTTCTTCTTCTTTTTTCCTTTTTCTTGCTCTTTATTCCCTAACAGTGCTTTAAGATCCTCCTGACCCTTTGCCAAGGTCATAAGGAGCTGTTGGAACTGCGAGTTTTGTGCCTGCAGATCTTTGACCGTCTGTTCAAGATCCATCTTACTGAAATAAACAACAGAAAGATAAGGAAACCTGGTGTGAAGACCTGTTTATGCATATGATGAATGATATGTTTATTCATGTAATGCATTCAAGGATTTAGAAATTCAAAATTGTTGCAAACAAAAAGAACACACGTCATATTAATAAGAAGAAATTTTGTCAGTACATAAATGCCCCATGGGCCAAATATTACAAAAACTTCTTAAGGTAAAAAGACGTTGCGCATCCTCTTTGGTGCGATGTAAGTGTTGAGGGTCTCCTCCTCGTGAAGTCGGCGGGTGAGCTCTAAAACCTTCTTCTCACTGGCGTAGAAGCTGGCTTCAAAAGTATCCCTTTCTTCCTTGAGTTGGATCCAACTCTTCTGCATTTCCTCCCATGATGTTGGCATGTCAGGATGTAGGATGGTGTATAGAACCTCTCCTTCCTTAACAGGCTCTTTAATCAGAGGGAGAATATGAGGGTAAGGCATCATAAGAATCTGGGCTCGGGTTCGTACCCACTTGAGGTAATGCTCAAGAGGGATGGAGTTTTTGTTCCCCAGTGTCTTGCTATCTACCTTGTTAGGCCTCCTCCAAACTCTGATGAATCTTTGCGAAGTCCTTGCGCATCGTTGTCGAAGTCAAAAACTAGGTCAGGAATCAGCATGTCATGAGGGCCATCCCTCCGAGCGTATCCAAATTGTCTTAAAGCTAGACAGGGGTTGTAGGTAATGCCTCCCCTAATGCCAAGTAATGGAACATTAGGGAACTCACCATAATGATCGATGATGATGACATTTTCTCTGGACCGAGAACACCAATGTACATCAGAATGTGTGAGGGTCATCAATCATTGCGACCACCTTGAACCTTGCTCATTCTTCAAAACAGATTGTGGAAGGTGAGAAATAAACCACCTTGCAAGGAGAGGAGTACAACACATGAGAACACCTCTCTTCCTCATTGTTCGTGTGTAAAATGAGTGGAGGATGTCCCCAAGCAATGTAGGTATGGGATTCCTGGATAGGAAAATCTTGACAGCATTTACATCTATAAGTTGGTCAGGATTTGGGAACAAGATCAACCCATAAATGAGGAGTGCCACAATCTCTTCAAAGGCTTGTAGATCCAACGAATTCCAACACTCTTGTGCCTTCTCAAACAAGAATTTTTCCAAGAAGCCTTTGATACCACTTCTATTTTCCCAATGCCCCTTGATGTCAGATGATTGCAAGTGTAGTGCTTGAGCAACATCTTCAGGCTTTGGTTCTTTTTCCGTACCGTTGTAGGGTAGTTGATTAAGAATAGGAATTCTCAGAAGTTGAGAAAATTCCTCCAAAGTAGGCACCAATTGGTAGTTGGGGAATGTGAAACAGTGGTGAAAAGGATCAAAGAACTGGAACAACACTTTCACCATGTCTTCTTCAATGCTGGTGTTGACTAGGCCGAGCAGTCTACCATGTCTTTCACTGAAGAGAGAACTTTCTGGAATTCTAGATGTAAGCTCCTTGAGTTGAGGAGGGATTCTCACAAGGTTGACTTGGATAGTTTTCCTGCGAAGAATTTCCATGACCTACAAAACAAGAACAAAGATGAAGATCCAAACCCTTGAAATGGTTAGTGGATGCATATGATGCTTTATGATGTTCATGATGTATGCACAAACACATGTACAAGCAAGTCACACAAAACCCTAGTTTCAGGCTTGCATGAGGTTTCATAGGTAAGTACCCTCTTGAGTGTATTTGGCTTAAAAACCTGTCCTATAAATAGTAACTGGGTTCTAAGGAGCTCAATATCATTGGATTGTTTTCCATGTTCATTGTTTTGGTTTAGCCACTTAACTAGCGACCAAAATATTCCAAGAAAACAACCCACCAACTTCGGACTGCACCAAAGCCGGTCATATCACTACCCCTAATAAAAGGCCAAGATGGTCAAGTAAGGTTCTAGGTCATTAGTTCTTAGTGACATCACTCAGCGGCCCCGTACTCTCCTTGATTGAACTCAAGGGTTACCGGTACTCACAAATATGTCGCACTAATATAGCTATTGCTTCAACTGTGTCAGTATACCCCGCACAGTTTCCACAACGTATTGCTATCTATGAATGTTTCCCAAATCCGGGTGTAGGATTTCAAGCCCAAACAAGAGAACCAAAATGTAAAGCAATCAAAGCAAACAATTAGTCATGCAAAAGGGTGATCTAGGCCCTAAGGTTACTCCACTTTCAATACTCCCCAGCAGAGTCGCCAGTTCTGTGATACGGTGGGAGAACTGACTTAGGTTTTGCGTTTTGTTTCTGCAAATGTTTCGGTTTAGCAAGAGTCGCCACCGACTTTTTATTTTATCCTAAGGAAAGGTTAAAAAGCACAGGAAAAACCTTTGAGATGTTTTCTTGGGTTCGGGGAGTAGATTATAGAAAGGGAAGGTATTAGCACCCTTTCTATCCATGGTTATCCAAGGGCTCTTAGTTACTTGCTTAGATCACTTGCTTTGTATTTTCAATTGTTTGAAATGGTGCTTTGTGTGTGGTTTTGAAAGATGTTTTGAAAAGAGGCCATTGTTGTGGCAACCTTTGTAATGATCCATGTTTGAATGTATACAAAGGTGTATTGTCTTTTGAAAAGTTTTTCCATGTTTTGAAAGTTTGTTTTGAAGTGGTGTTGTGATGTGTGTTTTGAAAGATAGCAAGGATTGTTTTGCAAGTTTGGTCAAGTAACCAAGAGCTATCTACCCTAAATTTCTCAAAGATCTTTCTCATGTTTTAACCCTTTTAACAGTGTTGTTTCACCATTGTATTTGGTGAACAACCTTGTGTTAGGATGTTAACGGGACGGGCGCGGGTCATCGTTTAGACCATGAATGCAATAGTGTCAAGTATTTTGGCAATTTTCTTGAGGGACTTGATCATTTTTTAGGCAACTTGATAGCGTCATCGAGGGACTATGATCATTTGATTTGTTTTTGTTTTGCCAAAGACACTTAACATGCAACCATGGCCCATTTTTGAAGGCAACAAGTGGAGTAACCCTAAGGGTGCAAGTGTGAATTGTGTTTGATTTTCATGCATATTTATCTTGAATTAGGTCAAGTTACTTGTTAATTGAATTTTTTGAATACAAACCCTAAGTCTATCATGGCATAATTAGAAAGCTTTTAAATTAGGAAATTTAAATGCTAAGCTATTACAACAAGATATGGGGATGGGGGTACAAGTTTGAATTTGGGGATATTTGACAAGGAAATAAAACCTAAATTATTACAACCATATCGAATATACAAATGTTTAATTGTACAATATTTAAATAAATACAATAGATATGCAAAATGTATTATGCACAAAATGATTTTTTTATGTATGTGAAAGTATTTTTCAATGTGAAATATAAACAAAAATAAAAGAAGGTCAAATTTTGAATATTTTGTCATTTAGGGCAAAACCCTAGTTTTTAAATAAATAGTATTTATTTATTAATTATATACAATATTTGTTAATTATATACAAAATAAAAAGTATATGGTTAAAAAAAAGTATTTTTGATGTCATATGTTAATAAAAATAAAAATGTATTATTTTCATATTTTTGTCCTAAATATTTAATAAAATATGTACATATATATATTAAATATATTAAATATGCTAAGTATATACAAAAAATAAAATATTAATTATTTACAAAAATGTATATTTTAGAAGATGTTTTCAAAATGTAAATAAAAATAATAACTGAAAATAAATATAATTTTGTATTATTTTTTTAGTGTTTTAAATAAAAAGGTATTATATTTATTTACATATATATGCTAAATAAAACAAATAAATGCCAAATAAATGCAAAAAAGTGTGGAAAAATATTTTTAATGTTTTTTATGTTTGAACAAAAAATATTAAGTCAGAATAAAAAATAAAAAGTCAAAAATGATAAATATTTCACACAATGGGCCAGGGGGGTGTAAATTGAAAAAGGGAGTGCAAAGAGCAAGACTGACTCAGGCCCAGCCCAAGCCAGCCATCTTCAACCTTCAGCCTTGTTTGAATGACAAAACACGCGCGCCTCTTGTATCAAAGCTAACTCCCGATTCCTTGACTTTTAGCAAAAACTCATAACACCAACATTGTAGAGCATCAAGAGACGAATTCAGACATATAAAATACTTGACCTAACTCTAAGAAACCAGGGAGAATTTCTTCATCCCCAATTTCTGACCTAATTTTTCTTCAATGTTCATGGCTAAAATTCTCACATCATACTTAATATAAATGAAAAGTAATCATATGTATGGCTTCAGGGCTATGAGTAGAGCATGTTTCATTCACAAACCTAAGCCTAACTCTTCCTAGATTGAGAGATAGAAGTCCATGGTTTTACCTGTTTCAGCTTGAATTGTGTACAACAATGTGGCCAACTTCAATGGAGTTTGAGCTTCTGTACAGCTTGCCTGAAGTCCAAGGAAGCTTCTCCAACTCCTAGCTTGCTTTGAATCACTCTATATCGTACTATGGAAGTTCACCTGCAAAACTAAAAAATGAAAATGGCAGATGAGGTTAGGGGTGTTACAGCTGGTGTTTAGGGCTTGAGATAGTTTCAATGGATGGTATGGAATGTGTTTGCAAGGTTTTTAGCCAAAGTGCACGAGTGGATTGGGTTGTGGACCTCAATCTGCAGCAGGTACCCTGTTTTGGACACAAGAAGGTGTTTTTGTGCATGAGGAGGTATGAGGGGTAGTTCAGTCGTGCCTTAGGTTAGTTGATATGTATGGAAGATGAGAACAAAGCTTTTGTTTGGTTGTGTTGACAGGAATGAAAGATGGAGAGTTTTTGCAAGGTTTCTTCAAATGTAAGCAAGGATAGTGTGTGTGTCAATGCAGGCCTGTACCACCCTCTATGTATGCTGCATATCTTGCTCTTGGTAACACAAATTTGTGGACTCTATATGGCCTAAAAGATCTGGCCCCATGCCTCAAGGATTCACTTTTGACATAAAGTGACATTAAGCCAAAAATGGGAACTTTGCTTTTTCTAGTTAAGGATTAGTTTTATGTGCAATGCCCAAAGGGATGAAATAACACCTTAACACAATGGTTAGGCATTTAATTGTTGAGTGTAAAGAGGTTTAGAGGCCTGCAAGATAGCATAATCCATGCTGATTTGAAAAATGCCAATGTTATGAACATGCTTTGGCCATGAACAAAAGTGAGTTTTGGCTAACTTTGCAAATTCGATTCTCTCTAACCACAAGGGTGTTTGAGAAGTTCTTTGACAATTTGGAAAGCTTGGAATGTGTACTACAATCCCTCTTTGTAATGAAAATTGAATATCCAAGTGGAACCATGTGAAAAATGGACAAGAACTTGGACAAAAATCCTGCCTAGAATAGGTCAAATTTTCTCTAAGTTAAAATTGTTTTGCACCCTTGTTCAAAAAATCATAACATGAGATACAAGCTTCTTTTGAGAAAACTTTGTGAATCAAAGTTGTATATTTTGCAATGGACTACAACTTTCATGTTTCAAGTTTTGTTTGAATCCATTTGTATCTTGGTGAAAAAATGGGACAAAGTTAGGAAAAAAATAAGGAAATTTCATAACTTAGAAAATTTCTAAGTTATGAAATTTCTTTATTTTAAACCCTAATTTGCAATTTTGGGTTTCTTGATGAACAAGTTTCGTAATTTGACATGTCTTGATGAAAAATGAATCTTGGCACTTGATTTTGACCAAAAAGTCAAAGTTTGACTTTTCAGTATACAGTCAAATTTTGATCAGTTGACTGAAAAATTCATCTGTCAATCCTATGCATTTGAGATCTTTTGAACTTGTTGGATGGGTCAAGACAATGCCATTGATTCCTTGAGTCCATATCTGATCTTGGTTTGCCATTGGTTAGGTCAAACAGTCAAAAATTGCCTTTGTGCAGTCAAAACCCTAAAAATGACCATTTTGCCCTTTTGGTGATCAGATCAAATTTCTTGTGGAATTGTGATCCAAACTTTACCAAATGGTTCATATGAGTTCATTATGTTGATGTGGGTCAAATTTCATGAAGTTTGACTGTCAATTGGCCACAGTTGACTTTTTCCCCAATACAACTGATTTCTAGGTCAACTGTCCAATTGACTGGGCAAAGATTGGAATCAAGGCTTGAAACTTGGTATGGATAAACTTGTAAGTCCAACATGAAGCATGAAAGTAATTTTGGGCATTTTAGGTCAAAACATCCTTGTGCAAACTCAAACCCTAATTTGGGTCAACAGTGCAAGGAGGGGTCTTGAGTAGAGCAACCCTTAACTTGATCTTGAGTTCCAAGAGTCTTGTGATGAGAAAATGTTGATGAAAAAGGGAGGGCAAATTTTGGGGTACAACACCGGTCAATAGCAATCTATGCACCACTTATTTTGAGACATGATATATAGATCATTCTCCAATAACACTTAGTACAATAAGAAATGGATGAGATAGAGAGGGGTGGGGAAGAATATACAAACCATATTTGAATTAAATTTTAATCAAACTATTATTAAAGTTATTCATCCATTTTTGTGGAGTTAGACTCAACACCATAGATCCAATGATGTTAATAAAGTTCAATGATCAAAATTCAACCCATGTTCAGCTAGAAAATAATCACAAAGTAATATTACATTTAATATATACATTAAAAGGTTTTTTAAAAGAGGTTTTAAAATAGAAATAAGAAATAAAAATGTCAACTATATTCAAAATAATCAAAAAAATCAAGAAAGGCCATAGAAAAATCAGAAAAGGACTCAAATATTTTTATGAAATTTTTGGCAATTTTTAAAAGTCAGAAACTATTTTTAAAACTAATTAAAAATGTTCAAAACAAAAATAAAATAGGTCAAAAATAGTAAACATCAATATAAAATTCCATAAAATTTTCAAAAAGTCAGAAGTATGCAAAAAGATATTTAGAAAAATTTTCAGAATTAAAAAATGTCAGAAATTATTTTTAAAGTAATTAAAAGAAAGCAAATAATGCAAAAAATATTTTAAAAAATACCAAATGTCAAAATAAAAATATGAAAATATATTCTTGAGATCAGAAATAATTCAAAGTATTTTTGTGAATTTTTTCATAATTTTTGGATAAAAAATAAAAAGAGTTATGAATTTTTGAAAATTAAATCAATTAAAATATAAAATCAAAAAATAAAATAAAACCAAAAAGATATGGGTCATCAGATCATAGTCAAAACGCGTTAGTAAGCTAATCCAATGGACCAGATGCACTGGGCTTGATATGGACCTTAGTGGGATGCGCAGGGAATCAGGAAAAAGGCAACCAATAAAATTAAAACGCTTGGCACACTATCATTGGCTGAGACGAGACATGTCATCATCTTCATCCTCCAGCCACCCTGCAATGGAGATTTTGTGAGATCCTTCAAACGGTAAAATTAGGATCCCAGACCAGTATCATTGGATTCGTCTCTTAAAGACGATCCTAACACCACCATCGCGCCAAATTTATATAAAGTATACAAAGAGATATGAACCAAAAACCCAGAAAATAGCGAGCACCTTAAATTTGAGATTTCTCTCTCAATTCTCAACGGATATAAAAATTGTAAGAAGCACTAGAATCAGGAGAAGGAGTAGAACAGGTTAGTGCTTTATTTGGAACCAAATGATGGAGAATTATACCTTTTTAAAGTTCAAGAAAAAAGCTCTGAAAGTGGACTTCTGTAGCTTATGTTTTGGCTCATTTTGCTTGGTTTAAGTGCTGGAGAGTTTGTATGATGCTTGAGGAAGATGAATGTGAAAAGAATTTTGGAGGAAAAGGATGGAATCTCAGAAACTGATTTCAAAAATTTCCAGCTCGTGTGAGGTTTTGACAGAGTGTTTTTGGCTCTCAAAGCTTGAGGAAATGAATATGGGATGACCCTCTATTTATAGGGAATCAAATGGAATGTTCAAGGGTGTGAAATGATAAGGTTTGGAGGGAAATCGTGTGAACCTGATACACGAGCAAAGTGTGATTTAATTTCCATCAAAACTCATCCATTCCTTGCGTTTCAATGCTCTAATCCACTTTGGCAACTTGGTTAAACATGTTTAGATCACAAACGTATGCTAATTTGATGTTTAGAGGCCAAAACATGAATTTCAAATTCTGACTTATGGAGAAACTTCAGTTCCAAGTTACCAAGTTCAATCCAATGGCATTTTCAGCTCAAGGGATCTTAAGGCGTGATTCTTAATGCTTTATAAAGATGAGGTTACAAGCTTTGCAATGGAAAAATAATGGAATCAAATGGATGCTTGAGTTGAAAGTTGTATTGGGTCAAAGTTGGGGAAAAAAGATAGACTTTCCATACTTCGAAATATTTCAAGTTTTTCTTCAAAAGTGACCTATAATGTTTTGCATCCAAACGTGGCCTTCCACTTGGAATTTGCTCTTGGACAAAAAATATGGAATGAAATAGATCTCTTAAATGACACTTTGAAACTTGAACTATTCAAAATCTCCAAAAATTGACAGAGTTATGAATTGTTGAAGTTGGCAAAAAATCAAGAAATGACCTATAATCTTTTGTATTCTTAGGGCATCTTCCATTCATTTTCTAATTTTGCCAATAAAAGAAGGAATAAATTTCACGTCTTCAAGATCATTATGGAAAAATAGTGGGCTCAAGGGGATAAAAATTGACGAAGTTATGATCATTTGAAGTCACACATGAGAAATTGAGGGTTCATCTGGAGGACTTGTAATCTTTCTTCATTATCAAGCTTCTTCCACATGAAAACTCACTGTAACTTTTGAAGTGATTTGTTGATAACTCTTTGAAGAGAAGGATGTCTTTGGAATCACACAAAAATACAAAAATATGAGCAAGATATGTTTCTTTGAAATTCAAAACCCTAGCTCCTAGATCAAGAAAAATGCCTTGAGGAACTTTGGCAATTTTGAACAAACTTCTTGTATCAACACAAATGTTTTGTAAATAGAAGTTGTTAAGGATAAAAATCAGAACTCATAGTCACCAAAACCACTTCCATATCTTGAAAATAGAGAGAAATGTGCATTTGTGACCAATGGGAACAAAGCCTTGTCCAAGCATGATAACTTCTCCAATCAATCCCTTGTACTTCAGAATCAATCTTGATAACTTTGAAATTTGGTGAACCAAAGTAAACCTTGCCATGCCATCTTTCCAAAACAACTTCAGTGATGAGGTTTAGACTTCTCAAGCTTCATTTCCTAGGGCATGGTGATAAACTCATGAACTTGTGGAGAAACTTGCTAAAACTCATTGCCTTTACCTACATTAGTAACAAGCAAGACAAACCAACATTGCATTTTGTTAATTAAAAGGAAAAATAAAGACAAAATATTCATGATCACAAAAGAAAACAAGTCAAGGTGCCTGGTGATTCCTCAAAGAGCAAAGCTAAAGATAGAGAGGAGAACCAAAAGCCCTATTGTAGTCTTGTTGTGATTGAATCAACATGGTGTGATGAAGGGATCTTAGGGGCAAAAATTGGGGTACAATAGCTGCCCTTATTTAAGTTTCTTCTATCCGGAGATACGAAGGTCATAAATCTTCGTGTCGACGCGATCGAATATACTTAAATATAAAAAAAACCCTATTTTTGGCCCTAAGATGTCATGCAATGCTTATGAATATGAGTGCATATGGACAACTTCAAATGGACACAAAACACCATTGGGGATGTAACAAAATAAAGAAAAAAGAGAGTAACCAACTAGGAAAATAAATCACGGGTGGATCAAAAAGACCTGAGTCAGAGAGGATGGTAAAATGGTCCAAGGATACACCAACTTCTACTGAAGGCGAAACTCCAAACGTTCACTGAGGGTAGAAAGAGGAGAGAAATAAAAACACCGACGTTTACTGACGGTGAGCTACCAATGTTTACTGAAGGTAGAGAAAAGAAATCATCGATGTTTACTGAAGATAAACTACCAGCTTTCACTAAAGTTAGAGAGATAATATATCACAACATCGCCGTTCACTGACGATGAATTACCAACGTTCACTGAAGGTAGCAAAAAAATAACAAACACAAACTTTCACTGAAGGTGACCTACCAACTTTCACTGAAGGTCGAAAGAGAATATATCATAACATTGCCTTTCATTGACGATGAACTACCAACGTTCACTGAAGGTAGTAAAAAGATAATAATCACCAACTTTCACTGAAGGTGACCTACCACCTTTCACTGAAGGTAGAAAGAGAATATATCATAACATCGTCATTCACTGACAATTAACTACCAACGTAAATCCACTGAGGGTACACTGACATCACAAGAAACCCAGCATTAATCTGCTTTAGAACCTCCTCTTTGATCTTTATTGCCATATCTGGGTGAGTTTTTCTCAACTTCTATTTTATTGGCGGGCACTCTAGCTTCAGCGGCAAACGGTGCTCTACAATATTTGTATCTAGACCAGACATATCTTGATAAGGCCAAGCCAAAATATCAACATAATATTTCAACAACTCAATCAACCTACTCTTCACACTAGGATGCAACAATGCTCTGATCTTGACCTCTTTCGGATCTTCTTCTGAACCCAAATTAATTACTTCTAATGGCTCTTTATGTGGATGAATGGAATTTTCCTTGCGCTCAAGCAACCGTGAGACCTCTTCTGGAATCTCATCATAGTCTTCTTCTTTGTCCCCATACACGGGACAACTAAAGTTATGAGAGGGTGCAGGGTCATTGTATTTAACGAGTTTTTTAATTAATCTGCACATATGATTTATGATTGCATTTAGAAATTGACACATATAACAAGTGATCATGCATATTGTTTTTCAGTTATTATTTACTTTGAAAGGTTTTTTTAATTACCATTTTCCAAGAAAAAGCAAAAAATAAAGATACAATTTGGGAAACAAAGACAACTTTTATTATTGACTCTAAAAGCCACAGCAAATAAGATAAGCCCTACAATATTAATACTTCCACCTTAGGCAAAGTGAAATCTTTTCAAAAAGATTAACAAAACAAATTACTTTAAAACATGTATGCAAGAGGGAATATCAATGGAGGTCCAGCTCTGAACCCTAACTCCGTGTGTCACATAATTTGGAATTCCCGGCTCTGCTTAATCTTCCACAATGGCATTAATCTCAGAAACAGTCATATGAAGATAACCCACGCTACGGAAAATGTCTTGGTACTTGCTTGTAGCAGAATTGGGCTTCATGCTCTTACCTTTGTCATTCTTCAAAGAGAACCCCAATCCGGCTTTGTTCTTGTTTACAGGTGGATCCACAATCTGTCCCCATATTTCACTATGATCCTTACGCACAACCTGCTGCACATCCTTAAGCGAAACCATGGGATTTTCATTTCCTCTTATGTTGTCAATAGATAAAGCTTGGAACTAAGTTCCAACAGCATCTTCATCTGCCTCCATAATGCTGAAAGAGCAGAAATGAGATATCAATAATGCTTGTTCCCCATTTATGATCACTAATTTCCCTTCACGTACAAATTTCAGTTTCTGGTGTAAAATTGAAGTGACAACCCCTGCCTCATGAATCCACGGTCGTTCCAACAAGAAGCTATAAGCGGGTACAATGTCCATGACCTGGAAAGTAATCTGAAACAAATGTGGGCCTATATGAATAGGCAAGTCCACTTTAGCAATAACAGATTTCCTCAATCCATCAAACGCTTTCACAATGATGCCACTCGGGAGCATAGGCGTTCCTTGATATTTCAAATTCATAAGAGTTCTCCTCGGTATAACGTTCAAAGCGGATCCATTATTAATCAGCATATTGGATAGTGAATCATTCTTGCAATTCATAGAGATGTGGAGGGCCAGGTTATGATTCCTTCCTTCATATGGAAATTCATCATTGCAGAAACTCAAGTTATTACATGATGTAATGTTCCCTACTACGCTGCTAAACTGAACTACATGCATAACACTTTCCACAAAAGCTTGGTCCAATACCCTCATCAGAGATTCTCTATGAGCAGAGGAGTTCATCAACAAAGCCAAGATAGATATTTTTGAAGGAGTCTGCAGTAGCTAATCTACAATTTTGTAGTCGCTCATCTTGATTATCTTCAAAATATCATCCACTTCTTTTTTTAATGTAGCTCCACTAGATTCACCCGTAACCTTCTTGGGTTCAATGTTCTCAGCAATTTTCTTTCCAGCACCAACATTTTGTCAAACAACTGGTGTAAACGCACGACCTCTGCGGGTTACTCTACTATTCTCAGCAATATTTCCAACATCAGGCATTGGCTGGATGGGAACTTCCACACCATCCTCCAAGATTGCAGCGTTATATTTGTAGGGTACAACCTTATATGACTTGTAGGGGATGGTACCCAGCAAGCTAATCGCCAATGGGGTAACAACTGGCTTGCTATAATATTCAACTTCAAAATGGGCGGGTGCACCAAAACAAGGTACAATGATGTTTACCCCTTCTTCAACACAATCAATCATTATTGAGTCATTTCTGGAAAACAAATCCTCATCTGTGGAGAAATACTCACCTGCGGAGGCATACTCTTCATTTGACTCATCTTCAACCAAACAAACCATATAAAATTCATGGTAATCACCCCTTTGACCTGTGAACTTGATGGTTCCATTTTCCAACAATAACTGAACACCTTTACTCACAATAGAACATCCTCGGGGGTCCCGACAACAAATTCGTCAAGATCCATACTGGTGTTTTACCTGACCAGCCAAGTGATAGAAAGTAGCATGCAATTGTACCAGATACTCATTCATATGTTCTACATCAAAGATTTTGAACTCTCTAGGACATCCAGAAACCATATTCACCTCCTCTTCATACTCTGCCCTTGGCCTGATTATGTGGATGAGGTCCTCATCATTCATCTCCTGCAAATAAGCCTTTATCTTGTCGCAACCTTGTATGTTTATACTCCAAATAGCACAATCGGAATGGTCATGTGTATAGTAGCTAAATTCATAAAGGTCTGCATGCATTTTCACCAAATCTCTTCTAATCAGATGAATATCAAAAATCTGGAAGTCACCTGGACAACTGGCCACCATATTCACAACATTTACTCCTCCATGCTTGGGTAGAGGATTATCTTTCACATTAGGACCCACATCCTTGAAAGATAGAATACCAGACTTCATCAATTTCTGCACCTCGGTCTTCAAAGGATAACAATTCTCAAAATTATGCCCTGGTGCTCCCTAATGAAAAGCACATGTTTGGTCTGCCTTGTAATACCAAGGAAATGGTGATGGTACAGCGGGAGGTGGTCGGGTTTGAACTAACTTCTTCTGAATCAATGCCGGTAGTAATTCCGTTGGCTCATAGTAATAGGGTCATAACTCTCCATTTTTTTATTATACCCTTGATGCCACTTCTAGGATGGTCTCTGATAAGCAACGGTGGTTGGAGCTACACCAACAACTGGAGTAACTGAGGCGACTTGCTGATGATGCTGAGAGTTTTATTTAGGAGGATTGGCTCTCCTCTCTTGCATAACAGCATTTATATGTCCTTCCTTCTTCTTGGTAAATCAATAAGATGGATTCTTCACACCTCCAGATCCTTCACCTTTCATTAAACTGCCCCCTCTTACAGCCTCTTTTAAGCGGATACCCATGCCTACTATTTCAGTAAGTCACTTGGCGCACTTGCTACAATCCTCTCGTAGTAGAAAGCCTCCAGAGTCTTCAAGAAAATCTTAGTCATCTCCTTCTCTTCCATGGGAGGAATCACTTGGGTGGCTACCTCACGCCATATCTGCGCATATTCTTTGAATGATTCCCTGAGTTGATCATGGTCGGGCGCCATGTCCATGTTGTACTTGTATTGTTTGATGAACGCTTCTCCCAAGTCATTGAAAGTATGGATGTTGACGTTGTCCAAACTCATATACCACTTCAGCGCAGCACCGGTCAAACTATGCTGAAAAAAGTGAATCAGTAGACGCTGATCATCAGTATGGGTAGACATTCTCCTTACATACATCACCAGATGGGCACGAGGGCAAGTGTTGCCCTTGTATTTCTCAAACTCTAGGACCTTAAACTTCGCATGTACCTTGACATTCGGGACCAAGCATAATTCATTCACGTTATGCCCAAATAACTCTTTTCCCCTGAGGGCCTTCATCTCTCTCTGCATCCATTCTTTCATAAAGACCCAAGTCTTCACTTGGCAGAGGGAAAGGGCGACACACAACTGTAGCAGTAGAAATGTTTAAGACTAAGCCATTAGATTGACTTGACTTATACAGATCAAAATAAAAATCGCCACCATGCTTTATTGTTTCCAAAGGAATGGGAAAAGAGTGGGTAACCCAAAAGAGGGGGATGTTTTTGGAATCACTCAAAAATACCAAAATATGAGCAAGAAAATGCCTTGAGGAACCATGAGAATTTTGAACAACCTTCTTGTACCAACATTCTTGCTTTGTAAATAAAAGTTGTTTGAGGATGATAATGAGAACTCATAGCCACCAAAACCACTTCCATATATTGATAATTTAGAGAAATATGCACTTGTGATCAATAGGAACAAGACCTTGTCCAAACATGACAACTTCTTCAATCAACCCCTTGTAGTTTTGAATCAAATTTAATAGCCTTGAAATATGGTGAACCAAAATAACCTTGCCATGCCATTTCTTCCAAAACAACTTCAATCGTGAGGTTTGAACTTCTCAAGCTTTAATGACTAGGGCATGGAAATAAACTCATGAACCCATGGATCAACTTGCTAAGCCACATTGCCTTTACCTTTATTATTAGTAAGATAAAACAACATTTCAGTTTATTAATTAAAAGGAAATTCAAAACAAAACATGCATGATCACAAAAGAAAAAAAAAGTCAAGGTGCTTGGTGATTCTTCAAAGCTAAAGATAGGGAGGAGAACCAAAAACCCTAATGTGATCTTATTGTGATTGAATCAATATGGTATGATGAAGGGATCTTAGGGAAAAAAAATTGGGTACAACAACTGACCTTATTTAAGTTTCTTCTATCCAAAGATACGAAGGTTAAAAATCTTCGTGTTAACGCGATCGAAGATACTTAAATATAAAACAAACCCTATTTTTGGCCCTAAGATTCCATGCAATACCGATAAGCATGAATGCACATGGACAATTCTAAAGGGATGCAAAACACCACTGTGGATGTAACAAAAATAAAGAAACAAGAGAGTAACCCAACCAGGAAAATAAATCACTGGTGGATCAAAAATACCTGAATCAGAGAGGATGGTAAAATGGTCAAAAGATACACCAACTTCTACTGAAGGCGAAACTACCAACGTTCACTGAAGGTAGAAAGAAGAGAAATAGAATAGCATCGACGTTCACTGACGATGAACTACCAACGTTCACTGAGGGTAGCAAAAAGATAACAATCACCAACTTTCATTGAAGGTGATCTACCAACTTTCTCTAAAGGTAGAGAGAAAATATATCATAGCATTGCTGTTCACTAACGATAAACTACCAACGTTCCCCAGTGAAGTCGCCATTTTTCTGTAGCTGTAGAAATTTTTAAGACTAAGCCATTGGATTTACTAGACTTATACAGATCAAAATAAAAATTGGCGCCGCGCTATATTATTTCCAAAGGAATGGGAAAAGAGCGAATAACCCAAAAGAGGGGGAAAAGATTAAAGGTAAGGGGGTTTGTTATGCAAAGGGAAGATATTAGAACCCGAAACAACTACGGTACTCCGTGGGAACCTCTTTGTAAAAATTTGTATATTTTTGCTATAAAAATGTTGTATGTAAAAATAGATGGTGGAGGTGGGAAAAGAAATATGTTTCTTATGATTTTTGCACCCGTCGCGGTTGCAAACCTTTAGTGCCTACGTACCACCTTTCGTACAATAGGGGATTAGGGTACATGCAGTTCCTCTTTTTTTTTTTAATTTGAAACACAAGTGTGTTGGTTAATTTTTATGAGATAAGACATCACCGTCATTTTACGTGCGGAAAACATACTTACTACCCACAATCATGAGAAAGGAGAATTTGCATCATCTCAAAGTGGAGGATATGGCTTGGATTTAAAATATCAACAATGCCTCACTCAACACTCAAGTAGAAAATATCTCTCTTCACTACACATTATAGAAGTATAGTTGTTTGCATCACTACAAGGATTAACAAGAGTCTAATCTTTTGAGAAAAGTTTTAAGATAAAATCCAAAGTGGCAAAAATGGTTTGAAATGAGATTGATTGACTTTTAGTCTTCTCACAAAAAGGTTAAGGTTTTATTAGATTGATTAGGGTTTATTTACGAAAATGTTTTGAAAATGCATGGACCTAAGTCCAAGTTTATTATGAAAGTGGTTCAAGTTAAAAAAACAAGAAGAGTTTTCAAAAGGAGGAAGAAGATTTCTGAAATTAAAGAAGATTGGAGGAGAAGAAGATATTATCCTAAAGCATAAGGTAAAAGCTAGGGATAAGAATCATCTAACAAACTAGAAGACAATACTTGACATTATGAGCCAAGATAGAATTCTCATTCTTTAGATTGAAGCCAAGCAAGAAAAGATACTAGACCTCTTGTAAAAACCAAACTTCAAGTGTATCAAGTCTTCACAAAAATTGGGCAGAGTAACAGTTGTATATGGGTGAATTCCAGATTATAAACAAAGTATGTAATCACAATAACCTGCACACAAAGAAAACAAATAACCCAATGTTTTGAGGTAAAACTCAAGAACTCCAGACAAAATATCAATTAGGGTCACAAGGTCTCCAACATAGGCCAAGGTTTCTAATCCTAAGTCCAAAAAGTCCAATACTCTATAATGCCAAGGATAGTAACCAAATAGTCCAAGCTTCATTAAAGTTTTTTAAGGTTTATGTTGATTATTAAGTATCTTAAGAAAAGAAAAGAAAAGCTCAAGTGAGCAAAATAAAAATGACATGAAAGTAAATGCTCAAATGAGCAAAGATGAAAATAGCATGAAATGTAAATGCTAAAAGTAAATAGTGCATAAAAATAAAAGGGCATATAAATAAAAATACAGGATAAAGTCAATTATTAGTGATTAGTGGTTAGTTGCATGATCATCTTGAAACTTGCATTTGGAACTTGTTAGAGGATTGGTAGAACCAAAGCCTCCACACAACAAGTTGCATTTTCTTTTTGTCAATTATATCATCCATTTGGAATCCTTATAAGTACCATTTAATGATCAACGATGTTTAAGTGATGCGCGTTGACCAAAGGTGTTGTAGATCCATTAGAGGATTGGTAGAACCAAAGCCTCCACATAATGAATCTCAAGGTTTTTGGATCAAAGAGATCAGATTAACATACTTGGGCTTGCAAACATAAGTTTGGGCCACGAATGATCATTTATTTGAATCGGGACAAAATTTAACGCTATGTTAAGCAATCGTAAATTGACTTATATAAAAGTCGCACCTATTTTCAGGCCGTTCAATAGAAATCTATGCACCATTTGTTTTCAGACATAACATAGAGATCATACTCCAATAACACTTAGTGCAATAAGAAGGGGATGAGATGAAGTGGGGTGGGAGAGAAAATATAAACCACTTTTGAATAAAATTTAATCAAACTATTATTAAAATTATTCATCCATTTTTGTGGAGTTAAACTCAAAGCCATGGATCCAATGATGTTAATAAAGCTCATGATCAAAAATTTAACCCAAGATCAACCAGAAAATAACCACAAAATAATATTGCATTTAATATATACATCAAAAAAGGTTTAAAAATGTTTAAAAATAGAAATAAAAAGAAATAAAATTAACTATGTTCCAACTAATCAAGAAATAAAAAGCAAGACCATAGTAAAATCAAAAAAGGGCTCAAATGATTTTATAAATTTTTTGGTAATTTTTTAAAGTCAGAAACTATTTTTTAAAATTAAAAGAAATGGGTAAAATAAACCAAAAATGATAAAAAAATAGAAAAGTCAGAAACAAAAATAAAATTAGGTCACCAATATTTGTCACAATATAATTGGATCATTCCATAATTTTTTCAAAATTTAAAAATGCATAAAAGTATTTTTAAACATTTAAAACAATTCAAATAAAGTGAAAATTTATAAAAAATACCAAAAAACAAAATTAAATTGTGAAAACTAAAAATCAGAAAGAGAATAATCAAAAATATGTTCCATAATTTTTTCATATTTTTTGGACTTAAAATGAATTTTCTATGATTTTTTGAAGTTTAAAACAATTAAATATAAAAATCACAAAAGAAAATAAAAGTAAAAAAATATGTGAACCATTGGATGAGAGTCAAAACACGTTAGTAATCAAATCCAAGGGATCTAGCGCGTTGTGCATATCATGGTCATTAGTGAATAAAGCACTGAATCAATTATTAAATCGGAATTCAAAAATAACAAGTGGCGCGCCATCATTTGTTGGAAAATGACACATTGGTCATCTTCAACCTCCAGCCATTGTGAATTGCAGGTCTCTCAAACTGTAAAATCAGAAGCTCAGACCTATGTCATTCGTTTCGTCTCTTCAAGACGAAGACAACCACACCTTCGCGACAAATTTAAATAAATTGTAGCTCAAGCAATTTGGAATGAAAGTTTTGAAAAGGGATTTGAAATTCCATGGTCAAAACGAGTATCCAGTTGAAATCAAGTGTTGCGCATAGAACCAGGGTAATGGGAGCATCACAATGATATCAAAGTTTTGAAGAATTGATGAAGGAATCTACCTATTGAAGTTGAGTTGCAGAGCTCTGAAACTAGACTTCCATGGAGCAATATAGGGCATGATTCTTAAATGTAATTATATGGTTAGCTTCATGAAATATTAAGGAATGTGAATTGATAGAGAAATTAGATTGAAAAAGGCTTGGGAATAAATTTCGAAGTTGCTGAATTCTGAGTTATGGAACAAGTTTGGCAGGGTGATTATGCCTATCCAAGCTTGAGGAAATGAATGGGGAATGACCCTCTATTTATAGATAATCAAATGCAATATCCAAGCGTGTGAAATGATGAAGTTTGGAGGGAAATCGTGTGAAGTTGCAAATAAGAAAAGTGTGGCTTCTAATTTGATCAAAACTCATCCAAAACACGCGTTTTGCCATGTTAATCACTTCTGGAACTTCATTAAACATGTTTAGAGGCATAAACACGCATAAACAAAGTGTTTAGAAGCCAAATCAAGGATTTCAAACATCTGACTTGGTGAAAAATTCAGTTTCAAATTGCCAATTTCTGACCAATGGCATTCTCAGCTCAAGGGGTATTAGAGCCTAATTCTTGACGCTTCGGATAGATGAGGTTACAAGATTTGCAAAGGAAAAATAATTTAATCAAATGGATGCTTGACATGAAAGTTGTGTTGAGTCAAAGTTGGAGAAAAAAGGTTGACTTTCCATACTTAGAAATATTTCAAAATTTTCTTCAAAAGTGACCTATCATGTTTTGCATCCAAATATGGCCTTCCACTTGGAATTTGCTCTTGACCAAAAAATATGGCATGAAATAGGCCTCTTTAATGAAATTTTGAAACTTGAACCATTCAAAATCTCCAAAAATTGAGAGGGTTATGAATTGTTGAAGTTGGCAAAAAATCATGAAATGACTTATAATGTTTTTCATCCTTAGGGCATCTTCCATCCATTTTCTCACTTTGCACATAAAAGAAGGCATAAAGTTCACATCCTCAAGATCATTGTGGAAAAGTAATGGGCTCAAGGTGATAAAATATGACCAAGTTATGATCATTTGAAGTCATACATGGAAAATTGGGGATGCATCTGGAGGACTTATAACCTTTCTTCTTCATCAAGTTTCTTCCACAAGAAAACTCCTTGGAACTTTTGAACTGATTTGTTGATAACCCTTTGAATAGGAGAATGTTTTTGGAATCACTCAAAAATACCAAAAGATGAGCAAGATATGTTTCTTTGAAGTTCAAAACCCTAGCTCATAGATCAAGAAAATGCCTTGAGGAACCTTGACAATTTTGAACAACCTTCTTGTACCAACATTCTTGCTTTGTAAATTGAAGTTGTTGAGGATGATAATGAGAACTCATATCCATCAAAACCACTTCCATATCTTGAGAATTTAGTTAAATATGCACTTGTGATCAATAGGAACAAGACCTTGTCTAAACATGACAAATTCTTCAATCAACCCCTTGTACTTTTGAATCAAATTTAATGAAATGTGGTGAACCAAAATAACCTTGCCATGCCATTTATTCCAAAATAACTTCAATGGTGAGGTTTGAACTTCTCAAGCTTTAATGACTAGGGAATGGAAACAAACTCATGAACCCATGGATCAACTTGCTAAGCCACATTGCCTTTACCTTCATTATTAGTAAGATAAAACAACATTGCATTATATTAATTAAAAGGAAAGTCAAAACAAAACATGCGTGATCACAAAAGAAAAAAAACAAGTCCAGGTGCTTGGTGATTCTTCAAAGCTAAAGATAGGGAGGAGAACCAAAAACCCTAATGTGATCTTATTGTAATTGAATGAATATGGTATGATGAAGGGATCTTAGGGGAAAAAATTGGGGTACAACAGCTGCCCTTATTTAAGTTTATTTTATCCGGAGATACGAAGGCTAAAAATCTTCGTGTCGACGTGATTGAAGATACTTAAATATAAAACAAACCCTATTTTTGGCCCTAATATGCCATGCAATACCGATGAGCATGAATGCACATGGACAACTCTAACGGGACACAAAACACCTCTGGGGATGTAACAAAAATAAAGAAACAAGAGAGTAACCCAACCAGGAAAATAAATCACTGGTGGATCAAATAGACCTAAATCAGAGAGGATGGTAAAATGGTCAAAGGATACACTAACTTCTACTGAAGGCAAAACTACCAACGTTCACTGTAGGTAGAAAGAAGAGAAATAACATAGTATCTCCGTTCAATGACGATGAACTACCAACATTCACTGAGGGTAGCAAAAAGATAACAACCACCAACTTTCACTGAAGGTGATCTACCAACTTTCACTAAAGGTAGAGAGAAAATATATCATAGCACCTTCGTTCACTGACGATGAACTACCAACGTGCACTGAGGGTAGCAAAAAGATAACAATCACCAACGTTCACTGATGGTGTTCTACCAACATTCACTGAAGGTGGAGAGAAAATATATCATAGCATCGCCATTCACTGACGATGAACTACTAACTTTCATTGAGGGTAGCAAGAAGATAATAATCACCAACGTTCAATGATGGTGATCTACCAAATTTCACTGAAGGTAGAGAGAAAATATATCATAGCATCACCGTTCACTGATGATGAACTCCCAACGTTCACTGAGGGTAGGAAAAAGATAACAATCATCGGCGTTCAGTGCTGATGTCCTACCAACTTCCACTGAAGGCAGGAAGAGAATATATCATAGCACCGCCGTTCACTGACGATGAACTACCAACGTTCACTAAGGGTAGCAAAAAGATAACAAGTTTTCCCCAAAATTCTGGCACTTCACCTAGAACGGGTCTCAACTTCTTCTTTAACCAAGGCACTCCTCCTAAAAAGGGTAATATATAAGTTGTCTCAAATAAAGAGATTACCACTTGCAAAGATTTCACAATGAACTGTCTCTGCGAATTTGAAAGTCTTGTCATCCACTGGCGTAAACTGGCGACGGACTGTAAACTATCCACTCATAGAGGAGATAGGAAAAAAGTTATGTCGACTTTTACAGGGAAGCACAAGTTTTTTAAATAAAGAGACCTTCTACTCGTTGTCATGGAGGATTGTAAAAAAGAATGACTTTCTAGGGAGAACAATATGGCTTCCTGGGGAAAGAAAAATGACTTACTGGGGAAATGCCAATATATTCCTGCTGAGGAGATAAAGTCTTCTCGTGCAAAATAAATGCACATTCTTAAACCAAGGCTCAAAGTCTGCAGACATCATAAGTAATAATATAGCCGCGGATCAAAATTTCAAACCAGAAATAAACTGGAATGAGACAGTTGTCCAAAACACTTCCTTTGAGAAATAAACTCAAGAGGGGAACTCAAATCATCTAGACAAAGAGTTGTGCAAGAAGGCTAAAGCAAAAATCTTCCACGAGGGATAATTCATTGGGGAAATTGAAAGAACATACACTTTATGCTTATGACTGACACTCTATTGGAGAAAGGACAACATAGTTCTACAAAACAGGACAATACGTCCACAAAATAACGAGTATGAATGAGAAATGATTTGCCCAATTTAACTATGCATGATGTATGTACGAATGTATGAGTGTTATCGTGTGTATGCTGACAAAACATATATACAACACCAGGAGTAACCAATCAAAACCACCTCGGGCACCAACAACACTCGGCTAAACCACATCCAAGATGAATATTCCAAGAAAATGTAAGCACCAACCGAGGAAACAAAATCTACTTCCTGCTTTAACTTTACTGGGGAGAAACATAATCCGGAGATAAACAAATCAAAGTGACAGAAAATTACAAATACAAGGATAGAACATCCTTCTCCAAGCTTCACCGGGGAAACAAATGTTTTCAAAAGTAACACTTCTACTGGGGATTGCAAAACCAATTTCAAGTAAAGTAGATGGACACCAAATCATCAAAACATTCACTGGGAGTTCAGGGCCACTTCATCGGGAATATTAACACCACATCCTCAAAGGGAAAACCATAATACGTTCTTCACTAGAGAAACCGGGAACCTGCGTTCTTCAAGAGTGATTATGGTACCAACTTCTTTGGAAAAATAACTTCCATTAGACCGAACAAAAACTTTACTGGAGAAATCGCGGATTAAATCTTCACCTTATGAAAACTCAGGAAAGAGGAGAAATGAATCCAAGCTTGACCGAGGATACCGGAGTCACAAACCCAATACGGAGAATCATCATGAGTAAACCTTCTCGAGGGGAACAAAAACCTCTTAAAACAACTGGAGTTTGTCCATTCCTGGGATCACCATTTTTTTTGTTATCTGTTGCGTCACAAATTGTAAATTCCTTTTGAAAATCGATTTTGTTATTTTAATCTTTTTGCTTTGAAAGTTATTATCAATAATAAATGGAGTCTTTGAAAGCTAAACAAAATAAGAAACACAAAGAATTGGGTAACAACTCAAACTTTATTAATAGAATGGTAGTCTGCAAATGGCGAGACTCCATAGATGATTAAAAAGTTTGGAAAATGGTAATATATAATGGAAATGATACATTGAGATACAATGACCGCTATCCCCTCTAACAATTTTTGAATTCCTGAGCAGCAGCTTCCGTTGGGGTATGATGAGGATTCGAGAAGATTGTTACTTCCATGATCAAATCTTGCATGATGTTGTTACTTGCCAAGAAAGTCCCTAACTTTTTCCTAAGCTGCCCTTACGGGTTTTCAACTTAGAGGGAAATTTATTCTGTGTATGTCTCTAATTTTTGCCTAGACGGCCCTTTCGGGTTTTCGGCCTACCGAGACGCTCTTTTTTGCCTAAGACGCCCTTTTCGAGTTTTCAACTTAGCGAGTTGTTCTTTTATTTCTTTAGGCAAAGTATTTCTTGACTGCATCAGCATTCATGGGACGTGGGAACTCCTCGCCGTCCATAGTTTCAAGAATTAATGCACCGCCAGAGAAGGCTTTCTTGACAACATATGGGCCTTCAAAATTGGGAGTCCACTTACCCCTAGAATCAGTGTTGAAAGACATGATCTTCCTGAGCACGAGGTCGTCTTCTCTGAATTCACGAGGTTTTACCTTTTTATCAAAAGCTTTCTTCATTCTTTTCTGATATAACTGTCCATGACACAAGGCTGTCATTCTCTTCTCTTCGATCAAATTCAATTGGACAAACTTGTTCTGGACCCATTCATCCTTTGTCAACTTGGTTTCCATTATCACACGCAAAGAGGGAATCTCAACCTGGACTGGGAGTACAACTTCCATTCCATAAACCAGGGAGAACGGGGTTTCTCCTGTTGAAGTGCGGATAGACGTTCGATATCCATGCAAAGAAAAAGGGAGTGTTTCATGCCAATCCTTATAAGTAACGACCATTTTCTAGATAATTTTCTTGATATTATTATTATCCGCTTCAACAGCCCCATTCATCTTTGGCCTGTATGGAGATGAATTGTGATGGACAATCCTGAACTCTTCACACAGCTCAGTCATCATCTTATTGTGCAAATTCGAGCCATTGTCAATGATAATTCTGCTTGGCACACCATACCGACATATAAGATTATTCTTGACGAAGCGCACAACCACCTGCTTAGTAACATTTGCATATGAAGCAGCCTCCACCCACTTGGTGAAGTAATCAATTTCTACCAAGATAAAACGGTGTCCATTCGAAGCTTTGGGTTCTATCATCCCAATCATGTCAATACCCCACATGGAGAAAGGCCACGGGGAGGAAATCACATTGAGAAGTGTCAGGGGAACATGGACCTTATCTGCATAAATCTGACATTTATGTCATAACTCTCCCTTCTCTGATTATACCCTTGATTCCCCTG
The DNA here is from genome assembly GCA_948472305.1 of Vicia faba. Taxonomy (NCBI): domain Eukaryota; kingdom Viridiplantae; phylum Streptophyta; class Magnoliopsida; order Fabales; family Fabaceae; genus Vicia; species Vicia faba. Next base: position 262,809,752 of record OX451740.1, read on the forward strand.
TTGGGACGGTCTCTGATAAGCAACGGTAGTTGGAGCTACACCTACAATTGGAGTAACTGAGGAGAATTGTTGATGACGCTGATAATTCCTGCTAGGAGTATTAACCCTCCTCTCTTGCATAACAACATTTGCATCCCCTTCCTTCTTCTTGGTAAACCCATAAGATGGCTTCTTCACACCTCCAGAGTTTTCACTTCTCGTTAAACGACCCTCTCTTACAGCCTCTTCTAAGCGGATACCCATTCCTACCATTTCAATAAAGTCACTTGGCGCACTTGCTACCATCCTCTCATAGTATAAAGCACCCAGGGTCTTCAAGAAAATCTTAGTCATCTCCTTCTCTTCCATGGGAGGAATCACTTGGGCGGCCACCTCATGCCATCTCTGAGCATATTCTTTGAATGATTCCCTGTCTTTTTGAACCATGGCCTTGACCTGGTCACGATCAGGCGCCATGTCCACATTGTACTTGTATTGTCTGATAAATGCTTCTCCCAAGTCATTGAAAGTATGGATGTTAACACTGTTAAAACTCATATACCACTTTAGCGCAACACCGGTCAAACTATCCTGAAAAAAGTGAATCAACAGACGTTGATCATCAGTATAGGTAGACATTCTCCTTACGTACATCACCAGATGAGCATGAGGGAAAGTATTACCCTTGTACTTATCAAACTCTGAGACTTTAAACTTATCAGGTATCTTAACATTCGGGACCAAGCATATCTCATTCACATTCTTCCCAAATAGCTCTTTACCCATGAGGGCCTTCATCTCTCTTTGCATCCTGTCGAATTGCTCTTGAAAATCATCCGTTCTGTCATAAAGATCCAAGTCTTCACTCGGTGGCGGGAAAGGACGACACACATCATCATTAAGAAATGGAATTATATTCACCGAAGGAGGTGCAGCAGAAGCAGCATGCACCACAGGAGGTGCAGGAGTGATAATAGTCTGAACAACTGGAGCATCTTGAGGACGAAGATTGAAACCTTCAGGTGCAAAATTCTCTAACATTCCCCGTGGATAACCTTGAGGCGTGCAATTCTGAACACAAGTTGGAGTAGTAGATACAGGAACAGTCTGAGCTTCAGTAGTTGCCCTTGTTGGTTGAGGTTGAACACTTGGTGGCTGATTCTGAGCAGCCACCAGAGATTCCATCAGAGTAGTCAGATTGGCCATGCCGGAATTCTAAGCAGAAACTTACTCACGAAGCTCGCGATTATCTTGTTCTAAGTTATCCATCTTCTTTCTGAAATTAGCCTGAGTGTTATAGTGATGAGTCAGCTTGCTGAATCAGAGTAAAGAAGCTTGGTAAGATGTGACACCCCAAATTTATTCAAGTCTTAAATAATTAGGAATTTAATTATTAAATTAATTAAAGGCTTAATTAATAATATTTTGGATTAAATGGATGAATTAATTATGAAATTAAAAAGGAAGACCGGGGGGTGTAAGGTTGAATTAGAGGTGTGTGAAGTAAAAAGCTCTACTAAATAATAACTAATTTATTACTATTATTTGGAAAATAATAAAAGGAATATAAAAAGAAGGATAAAAAGGAAAAGAAAAAGAAGGTTATTTGGAAAAGTCATTATACGTGAAATTGGAGAAGAGAAGAGAAGAGAGGAAAAAGCCAAACGCCGTGAATTCGAAGGATCATCGCGAGGTAAGGGGTGATTTCGATTAGTTAATTTGTATTATCGGTTTAGATATTAAATAGTATGGATCATAGTATGTTATGGAATCCCGGTTTGGAATTCTAGGGTTCCGTAGAATTGTCCCTATTGTGTCGAATTGTAGGTTGAAAACCATTAGGGTGTCAGATGATAAAAATGAATGATGAAATAATGTTGTTTGATGTTATAATGGTGCAAAATGGATGTGTTTTGGTGTTTCTCATGTTGCAATTCGTATGGGTATGTTTGGAATTGGTTTAGAATGAATAGATGCTGTCAAAAGTGCAGAATTTGACTCTGCAGGTCGTGGGAACCGGTTCCCAGTGGGGAGGAACCGGGTTTCACTGTCTGAATTTATAAAAACTGGCAAAAATGCACGTAGGAACCGGTTCCTGTATAGGTAGGAACCGAGTTCCCATACATTTTTCCAGAAGCGTGATTTTTGAACTTCGTAGGAACCGGTTCCTGCATATGTAGGAACCGGGTTCTGCTGTAACTTTTTGAAAAATATTAAACTTTGAAAATTCATAACTTTCAAACCGTAAGTTCGTTTTGAGTGCCATTTTGGACGTTATTTCTTAAATTTAATGCTCTATTTTATAAAATGAAAATATTTCCTAAAACCTGAAATTATTTTGAAAATGAGTCAAATCCCGGAATAAGTGATTATTGGCTAACGCACATGGGTGTGTATGTAGCAGTGAACCTGTGATGGAGGGATGTATTAGTATTGTGTGAATGAAAGGCATGTTTATGTTGCTAATGATGGTGTGCATGATCGTTGAGATATCATGTTTTTGGTTTTGGTTCAGTTATGATAAATTGATGTATTTCATAGACTGATTTGATGTTGTATGCTAGTGATGTGCGTGCATATGCATTGTTTTGGTGAAGTTAATTCCCATTATGTGGAATTTGACTTGTATTGCCGTTAACCGATACCCGGGTGATGATGGGTGGTTAGGCTGGATTCGTGTCCGGGTGTTTATGGACGAATCGATGGTTGCTGTATCCGGTTGATGATGGATCAGTGTTGGGTGACTTGGTCACGTGTTGGTACCACATGCATTGTGTCTGCATTTGTGTTTGCATGGAATTGTAACATGTTAGGATGTCTTCCAGTGTTACAATTCTTTGGTTGATTATTGATTTGTGCATAATGACTTGTATGATTGGAACTGCGTGTTGAATTTGAATTTATGCTAAAATGGGTGAAATAATATGCTTGTGATATAATGTTGATTGAGAAGCTTATAATGCATGTTAATTATGAGAAATCTCACCCTTACTTTAACAATTTCAGATTAAAGTTAGCAGCTCAGGAGTTGGTGAGGATGGCTCTAGAGCTATGTTACTTTAAGTCCGCGTGTCAGTGTCGTGCTCTGATAGGTTGTAACACTGGGGAACGTTTAGTTGAGGAATTAGTTATTACTCAATTGTTTCTTTTAATTTCATTGGGAATAATTATGTTTTGGTTTATTCCATTTTGGTTATGGTATTTTTCCGCTGTGTAAGACATGGTCTTAATTGGATTGAATTATTTGAATAATGACCCTCAGTGTAGCATGACTGCTGTTTTATTGGAAGTTTTATTTATTTCATAATTGTGACATCCCTTGTTCCGTGTTAACTCTGATGGAATATGTCTTTAATCATTGATATAATTAATAATATTCGGGGTATTTTAGAAGGGGTGTTACATAAGACACCTGCATATGCATACCAAATGCAAGAAATATGTGCAATATGATGCATGATATGTAATGCACATGATTTTATTTTATTATTTAGTATTTCAAGGTATTTAAAATTTATGGACATATTGCAAATATCAAAGTAATAACGCATTTGAAATACTGAAATTTTTTATTATAACAACTCCAAAATGGATTACAAGTTTCAATGATCCCAAGTACAAGATGAAAATAAAATCTAAAACCATGAAAAGCAAAACTGATGGAGATCACTCTATACGCTGGCGCTTCCCTGTGAGCCTGGAAATCTGAGCCTCCAACCTATGATTTTCTTCCACATACATGGTGGCAACCTCCTTCCAATCACTTGAATCAGAAAGTGAGCATCTAGCATTGGATTGAGGCTTAGGAGAAAATAAATCCCCTTGCCTCTCCATGGTCTCTACAAACTAAATCTCAAGAATCTCGATCAAGTCGTCTTTCTCCTTCAAATCTGCTCTATAGGAAATATCTAGGGTTTGGCACTTATTCTTCCAAGCATCCTTTTCCTGTTGCATCCTGACCAAAGCAAGCTACAACTCTTTTAGATCATCCAATAAGGGAAGAGTGGTCTTCACAAACAAAGCAGACATAGGTGTAGCTTGGGTATACCGCATCTTCAACTGAATAGCTCTCGTTCGGACCCACTGAAGATATGGCTCCAAAGAAACAGCACCCCTAGGTCCCAAATCCTTCCTACTATTCTTATGAATGTGACGCCAGGCCTTCGCAATCTGCTCCCTAGCTTTCCTGTGGTCTTCTCCCTCCTTCAGAAATAAACTACTCAAATGAATAAGGTTTGGTTTATCCCTCATCGGATAACCAAGCTGTCGTCGCGCAAGAACAATGTTATAGTTAATTCCTCCCTTTGTACCAAGGAGAGGTACATTAGGGAAACTACCAAAACTGTCAATAATATTTATATCCTGGTAAGCTCGATGATACCAATCAATATTCGAGTGAGTAAGTGCCATGATCTTAGGAGCCCAACGGGGTTCCTTCCTGACATCCCCAAAAGCATCAGCCTGAGGCATATGAGAGATAAACCACTGGTACAACAAGGGTGTTCAACAGATAATCATACCCCCATGATAAGAATCCCGCAGATGAATAGAGTAATAAGCATCACCCAACAATGTAGGAACTGGGTTTCCAATCATGAAGATCTTGATAGCATTAATGTCAACAAACTTATCCACATTAGGAAATAAGAACAACCCGTAAGCAAGTAGAGCAAAGATGGCCTCAAAAGTGACTGTACTCTTCATCCTGGCAAAGTAAAGAGCTTTCTCTAATAAGAACTGTGCTAGTAATCCTCTAATCCCTCCTTTAGTAGTCATATGGGCTTCCACCTTAGACTTCCCCAGATGAATCAAAGCAGCAATCTCATTTGGTTTTGGCTCACCCTCCAAACCAGTAAAAGGAACACGATCGGTAACGGGTAAATCAAACAGATAAGAATACTCCTCCAGTGTATGCATCAACTAATAGTCAGGAAAAGTAAAGCAATGATACATAGGATCATATAACTGGACCAAGGTCGAGAGAATACCCTCATCTATCTTCAGCTTCATGAGAGGAATGATGGATCCATACTTCTTATGAAAATCTACAGCGCACTCGATCTCGGTAATTAGACTGATCAACTCATCTATCTTGGGATCTTTGAAACTATATTTTCCGGTCTTTCTCTTTCCAGAATCCATGGTTAAAAGGTACTTGAGATATTTACAAATGGTCAACTTTTAAATCCCTTGAAATAATATTTTCTTCAAAAGGTTCTTATGACTGCATGGATGCATGATGCAGCAATCACACACAAGATCACACATATAGGGTTCATAGGTTCAACGTCACGAGCATGAGGTCGAAGGTACTACCCAGAAGGTATGGTCTAAAAGTTATCACCTACCGAATAAGGTTCTAGAGGTTCCCAGAGTCTACATCCTTCCTTCAGATATTACCAACTTCCTGTGAGGGCAAAAGTGAAAGAACTGAGTTTTAATGCTTGTCAAAAACCTATTTGTGCAAATATGTCATGCTTTAAACAGGTGCAAGTGAGAAACATCAAAAACAAGCATTTTTCTCAAAACAGACTGCATGAGCCAACTCATGGAACCTTAGGTCGGCTCATGAGAAGAATATTTTGTCTTGGAAACATCCGGGAAGGCGCACTCCATCTATATGCATTGACGCATAGTTCTAGGAGAACATGAGTTGGCGCATCAGGGAATGAGTCGGCGCATGACTGAAGGAATTTCAACCTCTCTCGCTTGGGAAGGCGCACGCCTTCTCTATGCATTGACGCATATTTCTAGGAAAACATGATTCGGTGCATCATACAATGAGTCGGCGCATAACTGAAGGAATTTCAACCTCTCTCGCCCGAGAAGGCGCACACCTTCTGTACACCCTACATGAGCCGACGCATCGCTATATTGTCTCATTTTTCTGCTATGTTGTTACATCATGGGAATCACTTATATATATTGTTTGGCCTCTATTTTCTATGAATAACAAGAAAAAGTGAAAGATATACACAAGATCTATCTTCATATTTAACCTCTCATCAACTATCAACAACTACACACAATCATTTGTTGATCAAGTTTTTGGGATTATGTTGATAACGTCCAAATTGAAACTGCAATTTCAGATTTTAGTAGAGATCTTTGTGGGTTTTTTATTGAATAAAACCATTGGGGTTTTGTCCTCAAAAATTGGGGGTTTTTATCACAAATCTTTGCTTCATTGAATTCAGCCGAGCTAAGGGATTGGAAGACCGTGGGGTGTTCAATCGGGTAGCGGTAACCGGAGGATTGTGAAGAAGGATTTTGGGCCAATTTCCTGGGTTCAAAATCATTCAAGGTAGAAGGAGATTTTGTTCAAAGATTTGGCATACTTGATTCATCTAGAATCAAGGGAAGAGGAGTGCAACATATAAGATTCATCAAGTGACTTTGAATTGTGGTGATTGTATCTTCTCTTACAAACTTTGCAAAATTAATTTCATATCCTAATTCTAGATTCTAGAATTGGGGGCAGAGTAGCCCACACGAGGATGACATGGTGAACTGCCTTAACAAACATTGTGTCCATTTTAGTTTTTTGCATTTTATTTTAATTTGATTGAATTTGTGAGTTATCAATTCTTTCATTCATACAAAATAATTGTAGTGACAAACTAAAACATTACACCTCATATGACATTCATTTGAATCGCTATAATCACTATAATTTGAGTATAACCAAACCTTGTGTAGTACGTACACCAAGTGTTTGGTGAATTTACAACTCATAAATTTTCTTTATCTTCTCCGCAAATAATTGGTAATAACTTACACTGTGTTAAACGTGCTAAAGCGATTCATCATACTCAATTTTAGTTGTGATTCTATTCTCATCATTTTCATCAAATTAGTTGTTTGCATATCCGATATTTCCAATACGTAAAGTTTAGACGATCAGATTCAGGGCTGTCGCTCACTAATAAAAACAATTTTATAAAAAGCGCAAAATTTTCAAAGGGGTTTATTCACATACGACTTCTAGAAATGGATTGTGATTTAAAAGGGGCGTAGACTAGAGCACCCATTTTCACAGGTGAAAATTATAGCTATTGGAAAGATTGTATGCGTGTCCATATCACGTCTGTTGATAGGAAAATATGGAAGGTTATCCAAGATGGGCCAGTTGCAATAATTATGCAAAATGTTGTTGGGATAACCGTTCCTAAACCGGAAGCACAATGGGATGAAAAAGATGAGAAAAGGTATTCCTATGACTGGAAAGCAAGAAACATGCTCATAGTAGCTCTAGGAGTTGATGAGTATTTTCAGGTCTCACATTGTGCCACGGCTAAGGAAATGTGGGACGCTTTGCAAGTCACCTATGAGGGCACAAACAATGTAAAATTGGCTAGAATTAATACTTTGACGCAAGAGTTTGATCTCTTTCGCATGGAGCAAGGTTAAACCATCGCCGACATACAAAAGAGATTTTCTCATATAATGAATCGCTTGCATACACTTGGTCATGTAATTGCCAATTCTGTTGCTACTAACAAAAATTTGAGATGTCTTAGCAGGGAATGGCAACCTAAAGTTACGACAATTAAGGAAGCCAATGATCTAAATACTTTGTATCTTACAACACTATGGGGTAACCTTCAAGAACATGAGCAAGAGCTCATAAGCCTTGGAAAGCATGAAAAGAAAGAAAAGAAGGAAAATTCAAGGGACTTGGAAAAGAAGTCTATAGCACTAAAGGATTCAAGCTCCAAGTCATCCACCTCAATTTCGTGTGAAAGTGAATCAAATGAAGACGATGAGAGTCCGGATGAGGATATGGGGCTGTTCGTAAGAAAATACAATAGATTTCTCCGGAAAAATGAAATTCAATATTCGGATAAGAATCTCATCAATTATAGACGCCACTCTCAACCAAGCAAGCAAGATGAAAGTAAGAAGCCTAAGTCACGAGGATCATGCTACCATTGTGGCAAACCCTGTCATTACAAGCCGGATTGCCCCTATTTGAAGAAAGACAAAGCCAAGGCCAAAAATCAAAAGAAACCAACCAAAGCTAGAAGAGCATACATTGCTTGGGAGAGCGATAGTGGTTCCTCAAGTAAAGGTTTCTCAAGTGATGAAGAAGAAATGGTTAACCTTTGTCTCATGGCTCATCAACATAAGAAAATTAATGTAAGTCATGCTAAGTATGATCATATTGATGAAATGTCTTATTTAGAATTGTTAAATTCCTTCAATATTTTACATCAAGAGGCTAAGGAAGCTTTCAAACGCTTAGCCTCAAACAAGAAAATATTTTCATATCTAGAACAAAATATTTCCGATTCCGAAAAGGAATTATAAGCTCTTAAAGCATCTATGATAGAAAATATTGAAGGAAAATGTGAAAAAGAAGAGAGACCTTGGTTTAAATGGCATGGATATGAAACTTGTCATATTTGGAAAAAAGAAGGTAGAACTCTCAAAGCCAAAATAGACAAAGCTTTACAACCTAAGATTACGTTTGCTATCGATCACTCAAACTTCAGAAAAAGTATGATTAATCCCTATAAAAGATATAGCTATAAAGTAAGGTATCAAGATAGCAAAAGTAGATCTCACTTAGATATGTCTTGCCTATATTGTTGCAAGAAGGGACATACCATTAGTAAATGTCGATTTAGGAGATTCTTAGTTCCTAAAGGCATATACCAATGGTTCCCCAAAGGCAACAAATTTTTAACTCACACTCAAGGACCCAATGAATGTTGGGTACATATCTCCCATGTTTGATATTTCAGGTGAAATGTCTTGAGCCTCTCGAGAAAAGATGGTTTCTCGATTGTGGCTTATCAAGACACATGACAGGTGACATTTCGCTATTCTTTGACTTTATGGAAAAGAAGAAAGGATTTGTTACTTATGGTGATAACAACAAGGGACCAATACTCGGTAAAGGTAGTGTAGGTAATCCCTCATCCACCACTATCTTAGATGTCCTATTAGTTGAAGGCCTTAAACACAATCTTATTAGCATTAGTCAATTATGTGACAAAGGTTATAAAATTACTTTTCTAAAGGATGATTGCATAATCGAACATAATGATAAGAAAGAGGATGTGTTTAAGGGCGTGAGGGTAAACAATGTGTATATGCTTGACTTGAATGATGTGTCCCTAACAGGTGCTTAATGCTTAGTCTCCATGAGTGAAGACTCATGGCTTTGGCATAGGCGATTAGCACACGTTAACTTTGATTTTCTAAATAAAATCATATCTAAAGACCTTGTGATTGGCTTACCCAAAATCAAATTTTCAAAACATCATCTATGTGATGCTTGTCAAGTGGGTAAACAAATACGAGTCTCTTTTAAATCTAAAAATGTTATCTCTACAACTAAACCACTTGAACTCCTCCATATGGACTTATTTGGACCATCTAGAATTAAAATTCTAGGTGGAAATTATTATGGCTTCGTTATAGTTGATGACTACTCTAGATTTTGTTGGACGATATTCTTAGCAAACAAAAGTGAGACTTTCTATGCTTTTGAAAAATTTGCCAAATTATTTCAAAACAAGTTGAATACAAAAATTGTTACCATTCGAAGTGACCATGGAGGTGAATTCGAAAATCACTTTTTTGATGAATTTTGTGAAATAAATGGCATTGATCATAATTTTTCTACTCCTAGAACACCTCAACAAAATGGAGTTGTTAAGCGTAAAAATCGTGTTCTAGAAGAACTTGGGAGAACTATGATCAATGAACATGGTCTTCCAAAATACTTTTGGGCCGATGCCATTAATATGACTTGTTATGTGCTAAATAGGATCTTGATATGTCCTATGCTCAACAAAACACCGTATGAACTTTTGAAAGGTAGAAAACCAAATATTTCTCATCTCCATGTCTTTGGTTGTAAATGATTTGTATTAAATAATGGCAAAGAAAATCTTGGCAAATTTGACTCAAAAGCCGATGAAGGTACCTTTCTCGAATACTCTCAATCTAGTAAATAATATATGGTATTTAATAAAAGGTTACAAATTGTAGAAGAATCCGTGCATGTTTCCTTTGATGAATCTTGTCCAAAAATGGTCAGAAAGGGTATTTCTTTTAATGGTGCAGGTGCTTCTTCGGAAAGGATACTCAATGATCTAGATGAAAAGAGTAATGAGCCCTTTCTTGAGAAAGAAAAAGGGGAGATTGATCATGTGTCTAGCAAAGAAGAAGAAGACACTGAACCAACAAATGAAATAAATCCCCCTTTGGAGTGGAAAGAAAGCAAGATTCATCCCATTGACAACATTCTTGGAGACATATCAAAGGGAGTAACTACACGGTCTAAGATAAGTAACTTTTGTTATCATTTCACATTCGTCTCTCAAATTGAGCCTAAAAACCCTAAAGAAGCTTTATTCGATGAACATTGGTTTTTTGAAATGCAAGAAGAATTAAACCAATTCAACAGAAATGAGGTTTGGGACCTTGTCCCCCCTCCGCGAGACCATCGAATAATTGGAACTAAGTGGGTATTTAGGAACAAACTTGACGAAAACAGAATCATAACTCACAACAAGGCGTGTCTTGTTGCTCAAGGGTATAACTAAGAGGAAGGCATTGACTATGAGGAAACTTATGCTCTGGTTCCCCGACTCGAGGCTATACGCTTGTTATTAGCTTATGCATGCTCGTAAAACTTTAAGCTATTTCAAATGGATGTTAAGAGTGCATTCTTAAATGGTTATATTAATGAAGAAGTCTATGTATCTCAACCTCCCGAATTTGAAAATCACGAGTTTTCTAAACATGTTTATAAACTCAAACGTGCTTTGTACGGTCTTAAGCAAGCCCTTAGGGCTTGGTAAGATCAGCTTAGCAAGTTCTTACTAGAAAAGGGATTCTCTAGAGGGAAGTTTGATACAACCCTCTTTATTAAGCGCCAAGGAAATCACTCCATCTTGGTAAAAATTTATGTAGATGATATCATCTTTGGGTCTACTAACATCACCTTGGTCAAGGAATTTTCTAAAGTGATGCAAGGTAAATTTGAGATGAGCATGATGGGGGAGTTAAACTACTTCCTAGGTCTTCAAATCAAACAACTCGAGGAAGGAACTTTTGTTAGCCAAATGAAGTATTGCTATGAGTTGCTCAGGAGCTTCGATATGGAAAACTCAAAAGTTATTGACACTCTAATGCCTACTGCAATTAGCCTAGACCGGGATGAACATGGTAAGATGATTGACGTAAAAAGGTATAGAGGTATAATCGGATCTCTTCTTTATCTTACCGCTTCTCGTCCCGACATTATGTTTAGTGTTTGCATGTGTGCTAGATATCAATCTTGTCCTAAGCAGAGTCATCTAAAAGCTGTAAAACGTATACTTAGGTATCTTTGTGGTACTCCTAAGTATGGACTTTGGTTCTCCAAGGGTAGTTATTTCTCTTTGGTTGGCTATTCCGATTCCGACTTTGCAGGTTGCAAATTGGATAGGAAAAGCACAAGTGGCAATTGTCATTTATTTTCAAACTCCTTAGTAAGTTGGCATAGAAAAAAGCAAGTTTCAGTTGCTTTGTCAATGGCCGAGGCGGAATATGTTGCAGCCGGTAATTGTTATGCTCAAATTTTGTGGCTCAAACAACAATTACTCGACTATGATTTAAAACTTAATCATATTACAATATTTTATGATAACACAAGTGCCATCAATTTAACCAAAAATCTAGTTCTACACTCACGCACTAAACATATTAATATTAGGCACCACTTCCTTAGGGATCATGTAGAGAAAGGTGAAGTCGTGTTTGAGCACGTTGATAGAAAAAATCAACTTGCCGATATTTTTATAAAACCACTTGCGACCGAACCATTCTTTCATATTCGTAGAGAACTCAGTGCCCTTGATATTTCAGATAGATCTCAACTCTAATGAGTTGCATTACCTTTATTTATCTTTGTGTCTCTATGATTCATGAATATCATCTTGGGCTGGCGACATGTGAGGGCATCGTGTCATTCAAATACGTTCGGTAATTTCCTTCCTACTCTTTCTCATTAGTGATCATTTTGCTTAAACGATGGTGCTATAAAATGATTAAATGCTTTGTGTGTTATTTCTTCTGTGCATGCGTACTTGTTTATTGTGTTCAATTAATGTCTACAAAACCTACATGCCATGAAATACAAGAAATTTCAAAATCTTACATACATGAGCCGACCTATAACTCTGAGCGGTTTGTGCACGCCTGATTGAAAAACATATTTACGCTTATTTCACTGGAATGCATCGACGCATCCCTGCATAGGTCGACGTGTCGCTATTTGGAAGCCCATCATATCCTAGTTTGTATTGTGTGGTTCCATTTTCATGCATCCATTTGTTGTGTTGTTGTTCCCTCTTTCTAGCATTCATCCGGCCTCCCTCTCCATCTCAAAACCCTAAAAACCCATTGTGTCATTTCACTCCAAATCTCTCCAAACCTTCATCCATGGTTTCTAGGGCAACAAAGAAAAGAAGTATTAGAGGTAGCTCTTCAAATCAAACTCGGGTTACTCCTCTATCACTTGTTCCTTCTGATCTCACTGAAAAATATGATGAAAAGTTTGCTAGAAGAAGGTTGGTTATGCAATTTTGTGCCTTATGTAACACTCTCAAACGCCTGCATATCTCAGATGTGGTGGAATTGTTAGACCATCAAAAGGTGTTTCCATTCCTTGAGTTGGATGGAGACTACAACGAGGTACTCGTCAAGGTATTATATGCGGGTATACAAGGTAAATTCTCTGATCACCAATTTTCACACAGAATTGCAAATAAGGTTGTTAAGGTAGATGATGAAATTTGGAAAACTTTTGAGTTGTTCCCTGTTGACACTGATGTTGTTAAAATCACCGATACTAAGCTTCCTGCAGACAATGACTTCAAACATGCCTTGAACTCCATGCTAAAACGACCATATCCTGAGAATTTTGTGCAAAGTAGTGCTTTTCCAAAAACTGTCACAACAGGTCAATTGGTTCCTCTAGCTTGAATTATATAATGGATTGTGTCAAGGATAATTCGCCCCAAAAAGGGTGGGTTGTCCCGTATTGATCAACCTGAGGTTATGTTAATTTGGGATATTCTAAACTAAATTAAGATTAATTGGCCGTATTACCTCACTAGCCGGTTATTTGCATTGAGGGATTCCCCTAGAGGATCTGCTTTGCGGTATCCATCATTCATTCATGGAATTCTAAGTCAAGCAAACCTTGATCTTACTGGTATTTCACGTACACCTATTCTGTCAGATTCAGATTTTACCTCAAAAACTCTCGCACTTATGGGTCATCAATGGAATCCCTAGCTTGGTAAGTACGAGTACTTTGTGAAGTCAAACTCAGTAATGCTGCGAAATGAAGATGTTGAACAAGATAATGAAATGGAAGATGTTGAGGGCGGTGAAGTTGGTACTGAGAATCAAGAAAGTGCGAAAGAGGATGAAGAAACTGATGAAGTAAATGATGACCATGAGCCTCATAGATCCTATGACGAGGTGATGCGCAAACTTGAGGAAATGCACTTCCACCATCATGAAGACATGGTATTAGCAAATGAACGAATTAACAATCTTTCTGGAATAGTCAACCTTCAAAAAATTCAGTTTAATGATTATGCTAGCCTCAAAGACCACCGATATAACACTCTTCATGAAATGATGGAAATGCAAAACACAAACTTGGAAAACTTTCAGTCGGCTTTCATGGCTCACTTTCCACCAAACCAACCACAAGACAATAAGGAACAATAACATTAGTCAATGCTTGGCACTTTATTTCTTCCTTGTTATTCTTATATTACCATGGTTTTGTATTAAACTGTCTTACTTCCCGTACTACTTTGTGTTTTATTTTGGGTTTGTAACAATGAACATCGTATTGTTTTACTTTATTGGTTATTGCATCTATTTTCATTTGCACTTGCTTCATATTATGTGTATGTTAGTTTGTGTTCTTTTTGCAAAGTTGCAAAAATTGGTCACTGTATGTTTTTTAGTTCTCTTAATCCATGTCCTTGTTTCTTTTTGATGTTGTAAAAGGGGAAGAAGGAAAGGAATACACAACCACAGCAGAAATATGCAATATCTCAGGAGGAGGATGATTGGATGATTCGCAAGGTTGATTCGCAATCATTGAGACGATTCATATTTGCGGTTTTTTCGATCATCAAAAAGGGGGAGTATGTGATGGCAAAATTGAAAGGACTGAGTTTTAATGCTTGTTAAAAACCTATATGTGCAAATATGTCATGCTTCAAATAGGTGCAAATGAGAAACATCAAAAACAAGCATTTTTCTAAAAACAGACTGCATGAGCCGACTCATGGAACCTTAGGTCGGCTCATGAGAAGAATATTTTGGCTTGGAAACGTCCGGGAAGGCGCACGACTTCTCTATGCATCGACGCATAGTTCTGGGAGAACATGAGTCGGCGCATGACTGAAGGAATTTCAACCTCTCTCGCTCGGGAAGGTGCACGCCTTCTCTATGCATCGATGCATAGTTCTGCAAAAACATTAGTCGGCACATCAGATAATGAGTCGGTGCATAACAAAAGGAATTTCAACCTCTCTCGCTTGGGAAGGGGCACGCCTTCTGTACACCCTGCATGAGTCGACGCATTGCTATATTATCTCATTTTTTTCTGCTATGTTGTTACATCATGGGAATCACTTATATATTGTTTAGCCTCTATTTTCTATGAATAACAAGAAAAAGTGAAAGATATACACAAGAGCTCTCTTCATGTTCAACCTCTCATCAACTATCAACAACTACACACAATCATTTTTGTTGATCAAGTTTTTGGGATTGTGTTGATAACGTCCGAATTGAAACTGCAATTTCAGATTTGGGTAGAGATCTTTGCGGGTTTTTTATTGAATAAAACCATTGGGGTTTTGACCTCCAAAATTGGGGGGTTTTATCACAAATCTTTGCTTCATTGAATTCAGCCGAGCTAAGGGATTGGAAGACTGTGGGGTGTTCAATCGGGTAGCCGTAACCAGAGGATTGTGAAGAAGGATTTGGGGCCAATTTCCTGGGTTCAAAATCATTCAAGGTAGAAGGAGATTTTGTTCAAGATTTGGCATACTTGATTCATCTAGAATCAAGGGAAGAGGAGTGCAACATATAAGCTTTATCAAGTGACTTTCAATTGTGGTGATTGTATCTTCTCTTACAAACTTTGAAAAATTAACTTCATATCCTAATTCTAGATTCTAGAATTGGGGGCAGAGTAGCCCATGCAAGGACGACAGGGTGAACTTCCTTAACAAACACTGTGTCCATTTTAGTTTTCTGCATTTTATTTCTATTTGCTTGAATTTGTGAGTTATCAATTCTTTCATTCATAAAAAATAATTGTAGCGACAAACTAAAACTTTACACCTCATATAGCATTCATTTGAATCTCTATAATCACTACAATTTGAGTATAACCAAACCTTGTGTAGTAAGTACACCAAGTATTTGGTGAATTTACAACTCACAAATTTGCTTTATCTTCTCCGCAACAAATTGGTAATAACTTACACCGTGTTAAATGTGATAAAGTGATTCATCATACTCAATTTTAGTTGTGATTCTATTCTCATCATTTTCATCAAATTGGTTTGCATATCCGATCTTTCCAATATGTAAAGGTTAGACGATCAGATTCAGGGCTGTCGCTCACTGATAAAAACAATTTTATAAAAAGTGCAAAATTTTCAAAGGGATCTATTCAACCCCCCCCCCCCCCCCCTTCTAGATCTGTCACATCGTCTAACACTTCTCGATTAACTCGGTAATTAGTAATATTCTCAAGAAAAACTCGTCCAAGCGTAGTATCGCGTGACAACTATTTCTGGATTACTCCGTCATAACTTCCGCAGTACACCTAAAAGGCCAAGATGTGTTAGGTATTATACGGTCCTCAGCTTCAGCAGGCTCCCAGGTTGAAAGCAGTACGTCTTTCCGATAAATCGGTAAACGAAACTACAATCAAAGGGGCCTCCACTGAGAGGGGGATCACATGCCTCCTTTTTTGGGATTACTCCCTCAAAGTTAACATGACTATACCGCCTGTCCTATCTTAAAGTTTGCCCAATTCCGGGTATAGGACTTAAAAGTAATCACCAAGCAACATGAAAATCAGGAAAATCCAGATAAACATATATACAACATATAACACATAAACAACAATACCACATATACAAATATAAACAAAGATAGGCTCAACCCACTTAGGGGTGGACCCGTAAGATGTAAATCTTTCCCCAGTGCAATCACCATTTTTCTGTAGCGGTAGAAATGTTTAAGACTAAGCCATTGGATTGAATTGACTTATATAGATCAAAATAAAAATCGCCACCGCGCTTTATTATTTCCAAAGGAATGGGAAAAGATAGAATAACCAAAAAGAGGGGGGAAAGATTCAAGGTAAAGGGGTTGGTTATGCAAAGGGAAGGTATTAGCACCCTAAATATCTACGGTACTCCACAGGAACGTCTTTGTAAAAACCTGTATATTTTGTCTATAAAAATGTTGTATGTAAAAATAGATGGTGGAGGTGGGAAAATAAATATGTTTCTTATGATTTTTTCACCCTCCGCGGTTGCGAATGTTTAGTGCCTACGTACCACCTTTCGTGCAATAGGGGATCAGGGTACACGTAGTTCCTCTTTTTTTTAAAAAAAATTTAAAACGCAAGTGTGTTGGTTAATTTTTATGAGATAAGACATCACTGTCATTGTCCGTGCGGAAAACATACTTACTACCCACACACATGAGAAAGGAGAATTTTCATCATCTCTAAGTGGAGGATTTGGCTTGGATTTAAAAAATCAACAATGCCTCACTCAACACCCAAGTGGAAAATATCTCTCTTCAATACACATTGTAGAAGTATAGTTTTTTGCATCATTAAAAGGATTGACTAAAGTCTAATATTTTGAGAAAAGTTTTAAGATAAAAGCCAAAGTGGCAAAAATGGATTGAAATGAGATTGATTGACTTTTAGTCTTCTCACAAAAACTTCAAGGTATTATTAGATTGATTAGGGTTTATTTATGAAAATGTTTTGAAAATGCATGGACCTAAGTCCAAGTTTATTATGAAAGTGGTTCAAGTTAAAAAAAGAAGAAGAGTTTTCAAAAGGAGGAAGAAGGTTTCTAAAATTAAAGAAGATGGGAGGATAAGAAGAGACTATCCTAAAGCATAAGGTAAAAGCTAGGGATAACAATCATCTAACCAACAAGAAGCCAATACTTGACATTATGAGCCAAGATAGAATTCTCATTCTTTGGATTGAAGCCAAGCAAGCAAAGATATTAGACCTCTTGTAAGAACCAAACTTCAAGTGTATTAAGTCTTCACAAAAATTGGGCAGAGTAACAGCTGTATACGGGTGAATTCCATATTACAAACAAAGTATGTAATCACAATAACCTGCACACAAAGCAAACAAACAACCCAATGTCTTGAGGTAAACCTCAAGAACTCCAGACAAAATATCAATTAAGGTCACAAGGTCTCTAACATAGGCCAAGGTTTCTAATCCTAAGTCCAAAAAGTCCAATACTCCATAATGCCAAGGATAGTAACCAAATAGTCCAAGCTTCATTAAAGTTTTTTAAGGTTTATGTTGATTATTAAGTATCTTAAGAAAAGAAAAGAAAAGCTCAAGTGAGCAAAATAAAAATAACAAGAAAGTAAATGCTCAAATGAGCAAAGATGAAAATAACATGAAATGTAAATGCTAAAAGTAAATAGTGCATAAAAATAAAAGGGCATATAAATAAAAATACAGGATAAAGTAAAATATTAGTGATTAGTGGTTAGTTGAATGATCATCTTGAAACTTGCATTTGGAATTTGTTAGAGGATTGGTAGAACCAAAGCCTCCACACAACAAGTTGCATTTGCTTTTTGTCAAATATATCATCCATTTGGAATCCTCATTAGTACCATTTAATGATCAACGATGTTTAAGTGATCTGCGTTGACCAAAGGTGTTGTAGATTCATTAGAGGATTGGTAGAACCAAAGCCTCCACACAATGAATCTCAAGGTTATTGGATCAAAGAGATCAAATTAACATACTTGGGCTTGCAAACATAAGTTTGGGCCACGAATGATCATTTATTTGAATCGGGACAAAATTTAGCGCTATGTTAAGCAATCGTAAGTAGACTTATATAGAAGTCGCACCTATTTTGAGGCCGGTCAATAGCAATATATGCACCATTTGTTTTGATACATGACATAGAGATCATGCTCCAATAACACTTAGTGCAATAAGAAGGGGATGAGATGAAGTGGGGTGGGGTGGGAGTGAAAATATAAACCACTTTTAAATTAAATTTAATCAAACTAATATTAAAATTATTCATCCATTTTTGTGGAGTTAAATTCAACATCATGGATCCAATGATGTTAATAAAGCTCATGATCATAAATTTAACCCAAGATCAACCAGAAAATAATCACAAAATAATATTGCATTTAATATATACATCAAAAAAGATTTCAAAATGTTTAAAAATAGAAATAAAAAGAAAAAAAATCAACTATGTTCCAATTAATCAAGAAATAAAAAGCAAGACCATAGAAAAATCAGAAAGGGGCTCAAATGATTTTATAATTTTTTTTTTATTTTTTAAAGTCAGAAACTGTTTTTTAAAATTAAAAGAAATGGGTAAAATAAACTAAAAATGATAAAAAAGTAGCAAAGTCAGAAACAAAAATAAAATAAGGTCACCAATATTTGTCACAATATCATTGGATCATTCCATAATTGTTTCAGAATTTAAAAATGCATACAAGTATTTTTAAACATTTAAAACAATTCAAATAAAGTGAAAATTTATAAAAAAATATCAAAACACAAAATTAAATTGTGAAAAAATAAAAATCAGAAAGAGAATAATCAAAAATATTTTCCATAATTTTTTCAGATTTTTTGGACTTAAAATGAATTTTCTATGATTTTTTGAAGTTTAAAACAATTAAATATAAATATAAGAAAAGAAAATAAAAGTAAAAAATATGTGGACCATTGGATGAGAGTCAAAACGCGTTAGTAATCAAATTCAAGGGATCTAGCACGATGTGCATATCATGGTCATTAGTGAATAAAGCACTGAATCAATTATTAAATCAGAATTCAAAAATAACAAGTGACCCACCATCATTGGTTGGAAGATGACACGTTGGTCATCTTCAACCTCCAGCCAACGTGAATTGCAGGTCTCTCAAACTATAAAATCAGAAGCTCAAACCTATGCCATTCGCTTCGTCTCTTCAAGACGAAGACAACAACACCTTCGCGACAAATTTAAATAAACTGTAGCTCAAGCAATTTGGAAGGAAAGTTTTGAAAAGGGATTTGAAATTTCATGGTCAAAACGTGTTTCCAGTTGAAAGCAAGTGTTGCGACTAGAACCAAGGCAATGGAAGCATCACAATGATATCAAAGTTTTGAAGAATTGATGAAGGAATCTACCTATTGAAGTTGAGTTGCAGAGCTCTGAAACTGGACTTCTATGGAGCAATATAGGGCACGATTCTTGAATGTAATTATATGGTTAGCTTCAGGGAAGATTAAGGAAGGTGAATTGATAGAGAAATTGTATTGAAAAAGGCTTGGGAATAGATTTCGAAGTTGCTGAATTCTGAGTTATGGAACATGTTTGACAGGGTGATTCTGGCTATCCAAGCTTGAGGAAATGAATAGGGAATGACCCTTTATTTATAGGGAATCAGATGGAATGTCCTAGCGTGTGAAATGATGAAGTTTTGAGGGAAATCGTGTGAAGTTGCAAACAAGAAAAGTGACTACCAATTTTATTAAAACTCATCCAAAACGCGTATTTTATTATGCTAATCACTTCTGGAACTTCATTAAACATGTTTAGAGGCATAAACGCGCAGGAAAAAAAAGTGTTTAGAAGCCAAATCAAGGATTTCAAACTTTTGACTTGGTGAAAAATTCAATTTCAAAGTGCCAACTTCTGACCAATGGCATTCTCAGCTCAAGGGGTCTTAGGGCCTGATTCTTAATGCTTCAGAAAGATGAGGTTACAAGCTTTGCAATGGAAAAAGAATGGAATCAAATGGATGCTTGAGCTGAAAGTTGTGTTGAGTCAAAGTTGGAGAAAAAAGGCCTTCCACTTGGAATTTTCACATGGCCTTCCACTTGGATGCTTTCACATGGCCTTCCACTTGGATGCTTTCACATGGCCTTTCACATGGCCTTCCAAATGGATGCTTTCAAAAGTGACCTATAATGTTTTGCATCCAAACAAGGCCTTCCACTTGGAATTTTCTCTTGTCCAAAAAAGATGGAATGAAATAGATCTCGTAAATTACACTTTGAAACTTGAACCATTCAAAATCTTCAAAAATTGAGAGAGTTATGAATTCTTGAAGTTGGCAAAAAATCATGAAATTTCCTATAATAGTTTGCATCCTTATGGCGTCTTCCATCCATTTTCTCACTTTGCACATAAAAGAAGCCATAAAGTTCACAAACTCAAGATAATTATGGAAAATGAATAGGCTCAAGGTGATAAAAATTGACCAAATTATGATCATTTGAAGTCATACATGGAAAATTGGGGATGTATCTGGAGGACTTGTAACCTTTCTTCATCATCAAGTTTCTTCCACATGAAAACTCCTTGGAACTTTTGAAGTGATTTGTTGATAACCCTTTGAAGAGGAGGATTTTTTTAGAATAACTTAAAAATACCAAAATATGAGAAAGATATGTTTCTTTGAAGTTCAAAACCCTAGCTCTTAGATCAAGAAAAATTCCTTGAGGAACTTTGGAAATTTCGAACATACTTCTTGTATCAACACAAATGTTTTGTAAATAGAAGTTGTTGAGGATAAAAATGAGAACTCATAGTCACCAAAACCACTTCCATATCTTGAAAATAGAGAGAAGTATGCATTTGTGACCAATGGGAACAAAGCCTTGTCCAAGCATGATAACTTCTCCAATCAATCCCTTGTACTTTTGAATCAATCTTGATAACTTTGAAATGTGGTCAACCAAAGTAAACCTTGTCATGCCATACTTCCAAAACAACTTCAGTGATGATGTTTGGACTTCTCAAGCTTTATTACCTAGGACATGGAAATAAACTCATGAACCCATGGAGCAACTAGCTAAATCTCGTTGCCTTTACCTACATTAGTAACAAGAAAGACAAACCAACATTGCATTTTGTTAAATAAAAGGAAAAATCAAGACAAAATATTCATGATCACAAAAGAAAACAAGTCAAGGTACCTGGTGATTCCTCAAAGAGCAAAGCTAAAGATAGAGAGGAGAACCAAAAGCCCTAATGTGGTCTTGTTGTGATTGAATCAACATGGTATGATGAAGGGATCTTAGGGGGGGAAATTAGGGTACAACAACAAGGTATTTAAAAAATGAGATAAGCATCTAAGAGGCCGTAGAAAACTACGGATGGAAAGGGTGCTAACACCTTCCCTTTCCATAATCTACCCCCCTTACTCCGAAAATTCTCGAAAAGGTCTTTTTCTGTTCTTTTCACCCTTTCCTTAATTTGGATAAAAGCAAAGTCAATGGTGACTCTTGCTTATCGCAACATTTGCAAATACAAACACAAAACCAGTATAAACAACCAGTTCTTCCACCGTATCATAAAACTTGCGACTCTGCTGGGGAATTATAAAAGTGGGGTTACCTTAGAGCTTAGGTCATATCTAACTTACTTTCCTTATATGCTTTGTTTGCTTTTTCTTTAAGGGTTTTTGCTTGGGTTTACTTTTAAAGATCCTACACCTGGATCTGAGGCACCTTTTAGGTAAGTAGCAATAGATCGTGGGGACTATGCGGGGTATACCTACACGGTTGAAACGATAGCTACGTTAGTGTGACACATTTATTGGTACTGGTAGCCCTTGAGTAGTCAAGGAGAATACGGGGCCACTGTGTGGTGTCATGGAGCATCAACTGACCTTAGAACCTTTAATTGAACCTACTTGGCCATTAGGAAGTAGTGAGATAGTCGGCTTTGGTGCAGTTCGAAGTTGGTTGATACTCGATACTACACTCATTAAGATCTGACTTCCGGGATATTTCAGTTGCCAATAAAGAGTCTTGCGCTAAAACAATGCTCGGTGAAGAAAGATCAGTGATATTGAGATTCCATAGAACCCGGTAACTATTGATAGGGCAAGTTGAACCAACTAAACTTCAAGAGGGTACTTACCTGTGGAATCCATGCAAGCCTAAAGCTAAGGATCAGTTTGTGTGATTGTATATATATTTGTTTGTACATGACATCATAACATCATAACATCATAACATGGCATATCACACTAACCATTTCAAGGACTTTTAGGACTTATCTTTGTGTCTGTTTTGTAGTACATGGCTCCCATTTGCAGAAATATTATCCAAGTCAGCCTTGTAATAATATCTCCTCAACTCAAGGAATTGGCATCAAGAGTTCCTGAGAATTCACCATTCACTAAAAGACATGGTCGGCTCCTTAGTTTGGTCACCTCAAGCCCTGATGAAGATATGGTGAAATTTCTCTTCCAGTTATTTGACCCATTACATCACTACTTTACAATTCCCGACTACCAGTTGGTGCCTACCATGGAAGAGTTTTATCAGTTATTGGGTGTGCCTATCCTTAATCATTTACCCTTCAAAGGTATGGAAAGAGACCCAAATCCTGAAGAAATTGCTCAAGCCCTATATTTACAACGGTCCGACGTTGTAGCAAATTGGGAAACAAGAAGCGGTACCAAAGGGTTTCTAGCCAAGTTCTTTCTTGAAAAAGCTCACTATTTTTGGGATACTTTGGACTTACAAGACTTTTAAGAGGTATTGGCCCTTCTCATATATGGTATGGTACTGTTTCCTAACCCAAACCAACTCATATACGTGAATGGGGTCAAAGTTTTCATGTCTCATAACCCAGTGCCTACTTTACTTGGAGACATTATGCACTCTTTTCACACTCGCACTGTAAAGAGAAGAGGGACCCTTATGTGTTTTACTCCTCTATTGGATAGGTGGTTTAATTTGGACACCCCGGTCTGTTGTAAAGAACGAACAAGGCTTAAGATGGTCTAGCAGGCTGATGTCTCTCACACATTCAGATATTCACTTGTGTCCTCGATCTGTAGAAGACGTTACCATCACTGATCACTGTGGGGAATTCCCTAATGTCCTATTCCTAGGAATTAGGGGAGGAATCACTTATAACCCTTGTTTGGAATTGCGATAGTTTGGGTATGCTAGGAGGGATGGTCCTCATGATGTATTGGTTCAAGGCATTGTGTTCAACTACGAGGATGATGTTCAAGGGTACCGCCAAAGGTTCATCCGAGCTTGGGGCATGGTAAATAAAGTTGATAGCAAGACATTGGGGCATAATAACTCAATCCCTTTGGATCCTTATCTTAAGTGGGTGCGATCTCACGCTCAAAATATCATGATTCCTTACCCGCCATTCTACCCATCATCATGGAACCCGTTGCAGATACAGATGTACCTCATACCACTCTCAATCCTAACATGCCGACAACTCTCAAGGAATTGCAAAGGTCTTGGGTCCAACTTAAAGAGGAACGAAATACCTTTGAAGCCCAATTATATGCAAGTGAGAAAAAATTTTTGGAGCTTACAAGACAACTGCATGAAGAACAAAGTATGAATTCCTATATTGCACCAAAGAGGATGCGCTCATGGGAATCTTGAGTCCTGTTTGATTTAGGATTTTTGTTTATCTTTGTTTCTTCCATTGTAAGCCTAATAGGCATCATTATAATCATTTAAACTTATGAATGCAATTAATGTTTGTTCTTATCTTTGACTAAGCAAATTTAAGATCTTAAAAGTCCTTGAAAACATTGCATAAACATTATCATGCATTTCATTGCATAAACAGGTATTTCAAGATAGGTTTCTTATTATTTTCGCTGTTTATTTTAGAAAAATAAATGGCTCTCGAACAAATAGTGAAAGACCTCCAAGCTCAGAACGCTCAGTTTCAGCAAATGTTCTTGGCTTTGGCCCAGGGGCAAGAAGATCTGGAAGCTTTAATCATCAAAGAGAAGACCAAGAAACCAAAGAAACCAGCTGGTGTATTGAATTTGGGAAGAAGAATCAGATGACTGGTTAAGCGAGCTATAGATTTCGCAACCCCGTCAAATGAAGGGGACAATCAAGAAGAGAAACCGGTGGAAGAAAACAACAATCCAGGGTCTCAGGAAGATGAACCTGACTATTCTGAGGAGCAGTATCCTCCTGCTGATGATAAATACAAACAGCTAGAGGATCGACTCAATGCTATGGAGATCCAGAGGATACCCGGGCTGGATTTTGAGGAGCTAGGACTGATTTCAGGAGTGGTCATCCCACAAAAATTCAAGGTCCCTACATTTGCTATGTACGACGGTGCCTCCTGTCCTAAGCTTCATTTAAGGTCGTATGTCAGGAAGATTCAACCCCACAGTACTGACAGGAATCTGTGGGTACATTTCTTCCAGGAGAGTTTGTTAGGGACTCAGTTGGAATGGTTCTATCAACTGGAGAGAACCAACGTTCGCAATTGGGAAGATTTGGCTGCTGCTTTCTACAAGTAGTATCAATATAATGCTTACCTCGCCCCAACTCATACGCAGTTGCAAAGTATCTATATGGGTTTCTGCGAAGGTTTTAAAGATTATGCCCAAAATTGGAGAGACCTTGCGGGAAGAGTCTAGCCTCCGTTGTCTAATAGAGAGTTGGTAGACATGTTCTTGGGCATATTTTCTGGTATGTTCTTTAACCATCTGATTGGGAGCTCTTCAATTGGGTTCACTGAATTGATACTGACTGGTGAACAGGTAGAAGCTAGCATTAAAAGTGGTAAAATCTAGAGAGAGGCATCCTCCAGTACTACAAAGAAACCTTTCACTGGAAAGAAGGAGGTCAGTGCTGGTTATGGCCAATGAAATCACAACAAAGCTGAACATCACCTGACGGTAGGGGATGTTATGATTTCCAATCCTACATCAAACCAAAAACGAAACAATCAGTGCAGACCAGATGCGCCCAGAAGACAGTTTACCCAGATCAACATGACCCTTTCCCAGGTTTTTCCACACCTGCTAAAGTCCAACCTGGTAACCGTAAAGGAGGCTCCGAAGAATCCTAATACTGCCTCTCCCTGCTACAACCTGAATGCTCGATGTGCCTACCATTCTGAAACTCCGGGGCATGATACAAATGATTGTTGGGCTTTAAAGAATAAGGTACCGGATCTCATTCAAGCGAAGGAGATTGAGTTTGACCTTCTAGAGACGCCCAATATAATAACTGCACACATGCCCAAACATGGCCAAGGTGCCAATGCTGTTGATGATGATCATTTTGTTTCTTTTGTGGATGAGATAGTTACTCCTCTTCTGACTATCAAAAGGAATCTGTTGCGAGCCGGTTTATTTCCGGGCTGTGGTGAAGATTTCCACTTATGTATGACTCTACCAGATGGCTGTTTGTTATTGAAGATGGGCGTCCAGCGCCTGATGGTTAACAAGGAAATCTTGTTTGAGAAAGTTCCTCTTGCAAGAAGCTCCTCCCAGGGTCTCCACTAAAAGACCCATCAGGATTACGTCTGTTCCAAAATTTTCTCCCGTGATCATCACCTTTCATGGGCCAATACCATACTCCTCGGATAAATTTGTTCCCTGGAATTATGGGGCTGACGTTTATTACCATGGCATCAAGAAAGACCTATTGGTTGTTGAAGACAAAGATGCTAAAGGAATTGATCCTGACGTCGACAATATTGTTGGGACCAGTAAAATAACGAGAAGCAGAATAGTTTTATCTCTTGAGATCTCTCCAAAGACCATTTCTAATCCTGTGATCATTCCTGCTGCTACTCCTGCTAATACTCCTATTGTTACCCCTGGGATTACTCCTGTTGCTGCTCCTGTCAATATTCCCATTGCTACTCCTACTGTTAGTCCTGCTGTTATCCCTGCTACC
Organism: Vicia faba; assembly: GCA_948472305.1. Classification (NCBI taxonomy): domain Eukaryota; kingdom Viridiplantae; phylum Streptophyta; class Magnoliopsida; order Fabales; family Fabaceae; genus Vicia; species Vicia faba. The sequence goes on from OX451740.1 coordinate 262,835,730, forward strand.
GAGTCGGCCGAGAATAGGGGCAAAGAGGTATTGGTTGAGCCTGTCCGGACAAAGGCGCACCCAGAAGTCATTCCCGAGGCTTCTAAAAAGGAAATGGAAGAAATATTAAAGATAATCAAGAAAATTGATTATAATGTTATGGAGCAATTGGGGCAGACCCCTTCAAAAATCTCAATGTTGGCCTTACTGCTGTGCTCTGAAGCCCATGCTAAGGCTTTAGTAAAGTTCTTGAAGTCTTCCCACGTGCCTCAGGAGACCTCCGCTGATTAATTCGAGAATTACGTGGCTAGTTTGATAGCTGACAATGGCCTGGGATTCTCTGGTGCAGATTTAACTCCCAAGGGAAGGAAACACAATGATGCCCTGCATGTCTCCATTGAGTGCAGGGGCACTACATTAGCCCATGTTCTGGTGGATATAGGTTCGTCATTGAATGTCTTACCCAAGAATTCCCTAGACAGGCTAGATTGTGAAAGACTCACACTAAAGCCCAGTAACATTGTGGTGAGGGCCTTCAACGGTTCTAAAAGAATGGTGCATGAGGAGGTGGACATCCTTATCAAAGTGGGTACTCATACTTTTAATTCCACTTTCTATATGATGGATATCCGCCCGTCTTACTCCTGTTTATTGGGTAGACATTGGATCCATGGGGCTGGCACTGTTACTTCTACCATGCATCAAATGTTGAAATACCCGGTCAATGGGAAAATTATCACAGTACATGGGGAGGAGGAATACATGGTGATCCACCTAAACTCTTTCGGGTATGTTGAAATGGACAGCGAGTTCATTAAGACCACTTGTCATAACCTTGAGGAGGTCCCACATACCATTGCTGCAACCAAGATTGCTTCCAAAGTCCCAAAGATTACTAGACCTCCACTAAAGATGGCTTCTCTGAAAGATGTCAAGGCAGTAGTCGAAGAAGGTGGGTGTACCATTTGGGGCCAACTTCTGTATATTCCCTATAAATCTCACAAATTTGGTTTGGGTTTTACTTCAGGAGCCCAGAGAGCTGTTCGTCGTGCTCGCGTCGGGGGACCACCTTTGCTGATCAGAAATCATAGAGTCAATGCTCTGGAAGAAAACGATAATGATTATGACTTGGACAATTGGATCTTCCCAACCATCAGCGGTTGACTCGACAATTGGGAGGCTAAAGATTTTGTGCCCATTACTTTTATTCAAGAGTAATTTGTCTTTTTGTTTTTGAATATATGTAATATTTGAACATATGAAACATTAAAGCCTTGTGTCTTACCCGAGGATAAATGGTCTATTTGTGAGGGTCATTACTTCATTTTCATATGTCATCAATAAAACATTGGACGTTTCGCATACAAATTTTATGCTCCTTGTTTTTCTTTTCTGCCTCTTTACTTTATCAAAAAATATACAACTATGCTCTTACACACACCCACATATCAAACTGAAGATCCACATCCACTTTGGATCCCATTGATAATGGTTATACTATTGCCCATTATGACTTTGAAAATTCAATCTGCCAAGCCGAGGACGAAGGTAAGGAAGATTGTGAAGTACCAGGAGAACTTGACAAACTGTTACAACAGGAAGAAAGGGAAATATAGCCTCATATGGAGCCGGTTGAGACAGTGAACTTGGTTAATGAAGAGGATAAGAAAGAAGTCAAGATAGGTGCCGATCTGGAGCGTAGTGTCAAAGAGCGGTTAATACAGATGCTATATGACTATGTTGAAGTTTTCTCCTGGTCATACGAATACATGCCAGGACTTGACACTGATTTCGTGGTTCATCGCCTACCTACAAAAGAGGATTGTCCTCCAGTGAAATAAAAGGTTCGTCGCATGTGGCCAGAGATGTCAGAAAAGATCAAGGTTGAAGTCGTGAAACAATTCAACACTGGTTTCTTAGCCGTTACTTCTTATCCATAATGGGTTGCTAATGATGTTCCATTACCTAATAAGGACAATAAGGTACGTATGTGTGTGGATTATAGAGACCTGAATAGGGCAAGCCCCAAGGATGATTTTCGGCTTCCCTATATTGATGTTCTGGTTGGCAACACCACACAAGATAATGTATTCTCCTTCACGGATGGTTTCTCTGGATACAATCAGATCAAAATGTCACCCGAGGACATGGAGAATACGACCTTCATCACACAGTGGGGCATTTTATATTACAAAGTTATGCCATTTGGATTAAAGAACATTGGGGCAACCTACCAGCATGCTATGGTAGCTTTATTTCACGATATGATCCATCACGAGATAGAGGTATACGTTGATCATATGATAGCCATGTCTCAAACTAAAGAGGTGAACCTTTATCATCTACATAATCTATTTGAAAAGTTGAAAAAGTACAAATTGAGGTTGAACCCGAATAAGTGCACTTTTGGGGTAAGATCTGGTAAGCTCTTAGGTTTCGTTGTTAACGGCAAAGGCATTGAAGTAGACCCTGAAAAGATTAAAGCTATGCAAGAAATTCCAACTCCTAGCACTGAGAAGGAGGTTAGGGGATTCTTGGGACACCTAAACTATATAGCCAAATTCATTTCACATCTGACCTCTACTTGTGAGACAATCTTCAAATTGCTGAAGAAAGATCAAACAGTAAAGTGGAATGACGACTTCCAAAACGAATTTGAAAAAATCAAGGAATATCTTCAAGAGCCACCAATTTTAATGCCTCCGGTTGAAGGAAGACCTCTGATCATGTACTTAACAATATTAGAGAACTCAATAGGGTGTGTGTTGGGGCAGCATGACGAGTCTGGTCGAAAAGAGCATGTAATATACTACCTTAGCAAAAAGTTTACCGACTGTGAAACAAGATACTCACTACTCGAGAAAACTTGTTGCTCTTTGGCATGGGCTGCTCGCCGGCTAAGACAGTATATGTTGACTCACACTACCTTGTTGATATCTAAAATGGATCCTATCAAGTATATCTTTGAGAAGCCTGCTCTCTCCGAAAGAATAGCAAGATGGAAAATGATCTTGACCGAATACGAAATTTAGTATACAACCCAGAAATCAATTAAGGGAAGTGTATTAGCTGATCATTTGGCTCATCAGGCTGTGGACGAGTACCAATCCATGAATTTTGAGTTCCTAGACGAGAAAATCATGTTGGTAACTGATTGTAAAGAACCAGGACCGGATGAAGGACCTGAAAAAGGATCCCGATGGACTATGGTTTTTGACAGAGATTCCAACGCTCTTGGAAATGGCATCGATGTTGTGATCATATCTCCCAAAGGATGTCATACTCCTTTCACTACCAAATTATGTTTCAATTGGACCAATAATATGGTTGAGTATGAAGCATGTATTATGGGTCTCAAAGCTACTATTGACTTGACGATCAAATTCTTGAGTGTATTTGGAGACTCGGCTTTAGTAATCATTCAAATCAAAGGAGAACGGCACACGAGGCATCCTAATCTCATACCTTACAAAGAGCATGTGCTGACACTGATTCCGCATTTTAAAGAAATTACCATTGAGCATTTTCCACCAGAGGAAAATCAACTAGAGGATGCGCTAGCTACTATGTCATCCATGTTCAAGGTCAAATGGGATAATGAGGCTCCTCATATAACTATTGAAAGGATGGATGAACCCGCATACTGTCATGAGATTGATACTGAAGAAGTAATGGATAAGCCTTGGTTCCATGAAGTCAAAAGATATCTCGAGGTCCAACAGTATCCTGAGGGAGCTTTAGTCAATGATAAGAAGTTCCTAATAAGGTTCTCTGCCAAGTTCTTCCTTAGTAACGAGATCCTCTACAAGCGCAACCACGACTCTACCTTGCTTCGATGTGTAGACAAGAGTGCAGAAGAAAAGATTATGGAAGATTTACATGAAGGTACCTTTGGCACCCATTCTAGTGGGCACACAATGGCTAAAAAGATCTTACGGGAAGTATACTATTGGTCTGCTATGGAAGCAGACTGTTATCAGCATTCGCGGACTTGTCACAAGTGCAAGATCTATCCTAATAAAGTACATGTGCCCCCGGTTCCTCTAAACGTCTTGACTTCTCCCTGGCCATTCGCAATGTGGGGGATCGACATGATTGAAGAGATTAGAACTACAACCTCTAATGGGCACCGCTTCATCCTGGTTGCCATTGATTACTTCACCAAGTGGGTCGAGGCGGCCTCATTTGCCTCTGTTACCAAGAACGTCGTGGCCTGATTCATCAGACACAACCTTACCAAGAATGCTGAAAGGCATTATTTCACATAGCTTTTTTTCTTTGTATACTATTTTTTGTATAGTTTCCATTCTTACGATGACATTCTCTTACTAGGATGTTCATATCCTTGTACAAAAAACACTTCTTCAAGTTAATACAAAGTTATCTCTTTGAAAGTGCAAAACATCTGTTTTTATTTTTCTGTTTTGTTTGCAAAACATCCAGTGATTATTTTTGAACATATGCAAATGAATGTGATTACTTCTTACAAATATACACATAAAAAAAAACAGAAAGACAATTACTAATGACTTTAAGAGATGGGACAATATCTAAGGACCATCCACAAAATCCTTGTAGATATTTTCAACCGCAGATACCTTCTCCAGCAGATACAGAGGAAGAGAAATCCTACTACAAGGTCATTGCCATATTCTTAGTTTGCAACATAATGGTGTCAGTTTCTCATATCCCCGGTGAAGCACGAATCTCCAAATTACTGCTCCAACAAAAGATCCCCCAGTGAAGCCGCCAAGCTTCTTAGGATTCCCCAACAGGATTTCAACAAAATCCCCAAGCAGTTCACGAAGTTTACCTTCCCCAACATAGTTTATTTCTCTAACAACGGAAGTTCATCTCCCAATGTTTCAACTTCAACAAATCTGAAGACCTAAATTCTTCACCCCCAACAACAATCGAGGACTTATTTCCCCAGTTTAACAACACTGCAAAAGAACAACTGACACGTTCATACAATACACTCATGCATCATTTTACAAACCTCATAAGCATATGAAGCAAAAATGCATATATCACAATCTCATTTATTTTGAGAGCATCATGTAATTCATACATCATGATATTGCATGAAACTGATTTTACCTTTTCAGGTTAAATTGGCAAACAGACAAACAATGTCAATTTATGCAGCAGGTCAAAGATTAATGCGCGAAACTAAACGGGGAAACTATCTACACGACCAACTGGTATGAACTCCCAGAGCAAGATGAGTTTACCAACAAATACAGCAGGCCACAGATTAATGCCCGAAACTAGACGGGGGAACTATCTATGTGACCAAATGTTGCCAAGTTCCAGATAAATACATATAACAAGCCAGGACAACTATCTGTGGACGACCGACTGTAGGTTAATACCTGTAAAAAGCCAGGAAAACTATCTACATGAGGAGATTGAATATTAATACCTATAACAAGCAAGGAAAACTATCTTTCTTTCTCACATCAAAGATTAATACCTGTAATAATCCAGGACAACTATCTCAACGACCGATAAAAATAAGTTCCAGATTAATACCTGTAACAAGCCAAGACAATTATCTAGGGACGATCGACTGTGGGTTAATACCTGCAACAATCCAGGAAAACTATCTACATGGGGAGATTGAAGATTAATACTTGTAACAAGCCAGGAAAACTATCTTTCTTTCTCAGGTTAGAGATTAATACCTGTAACAAGCCAGGACAACTATCTGAACGAACGATAAAAACAACTTCTAGATTAATACATGTAACAAGCCAGGAGAACTATCTGTGGACGACTGACTGTAGGTTAATACTTGTAACAAGCCAGGAAAACTATCTACATGAGGAGATTGAAGATTAATACCAGTAACAAGCCAGGAAAACTATCTTTCTTTCTCAGGTCAGAGATTAATACCTGTAACAATCCAGGAGAACTATCTTAACGACCGACAAAAACAAGTTCTAGATTAATACCTGTAACAAGCCAGGAGAACTATCTATGAACGACTTATTGTAGATTAATACCTATAACAAGCCAATAAAACTATATACAAGAGGAGATTGAAGATTAATACCTGTAACAAGCCAGGAAAACTATCTTTCTTTCTCAGGTCTGAGATTAATACTTGAAACCATCCAGGACAACTATCTCAACGACCGACAATTTTCAAGTTCCAAATTAATACCTGAAACCAAACAGGACAATTATCTGTGAATAGCTGATTTGTAGATTAACACCTAAAACCAGACAGGACAACTATCTGTGAACAGGTGATTTGTAGATTAACACCTGAAACCAGACAAGAAAACTATCTACACGACCAGATGAAGCAATCTTACCTGGGTTCCTTCTTAACTTTCCAGATGTAGTCTAACATGGACTCATCCTGAAACAGCCCTACACATGCACTTTATAATACATTTTCAGGTAAAGCCTGGATTTCAACCAGAAAACATCAAACTTTCATCTCTCCAGTAAAGAGATAACTCCTTAGTAGAGCCTTGGACAACTGAAGTTCCTAGATTCTATTCCCCACAGAGTTTTCCTCAAACAGGAGAACAATAGAAACTCACATTCCCCAACAGAGTCCTCCTCAGACAGCAGGAACAGGAATCCCCATAAAGAGACCATTTATGAAATCAGTACCTACTCTAGATGGCATCTTTAAGCTCATCTCTGACAACTCTCAGCCATCTTCTCCAAATGGCATATGTAAGCCTATTCCCGCCATCATCAACCATCAGTGTTACTTCATGCGAGTGCAAATTTCTGGGAACTCTAGTGTTCAATCCTCTTCCACCTTCAGATCACGAAAGGAAGACCAACCAATCTAAATCCACAAGTCTAAGAAGATTGAACAGGGGAAGCTATTGTACCCCAAAATTTTCCCTCTCATGTTTCCCAAGGTTTTTCTCTTACATGGGTGGTTACAAACATTTGCCTAAAGAAAATGAAATTTTTTGAATGATGATCAAGTGTCTTTCGATTGGCATGTCACCAATGTCCTTCGATTGGCATCTGAACAATGTCCTTCGATTGGGATCTGAACAGTGTCCTTCAATTGGCATGTCAACCAAATGTCCTTCGATTGGCATGAAAACAATGTATTTCGATTGGCATCTGAACAATGTCCTTCGATTGGCATACCAGATCAAAGTATGTTTCGATTGGCATGTCAATAAACTTCGATTGGGTATCTAATTCCCCCTTTTATCAAGGATTGGCCCACCAGCTTCGATTGAGTGTTAGGTCCCCTTCAAGAAAGCCTTGGTCCAAGTTTCATCTAGGCCAAAGGCGTCTACAAGTTCCCTTTGATTCACTAGGCCAAAGGCCTTTTCATGCAACCTTAGACTCACTAGGAAAAGGCTTCTTCATGCTTGCCTTGGAGTTACTAAGTCAAAGGTTCCTTTCAACTAGCCTTTGATCCATAAGGCAGAGTCTCCCTCAAACTTCTCTAGGATTCACAAGGGCAAAGGCTTCTTCTATGATTGCCTTCAATGCATAAGGCAAAGATTTCCTCTGTGCTTGCTTTCAATGCACGAGGCCAAGACCCCTCAACTTTCCAGCACACCAGGCAAAAGGCCCATTCGAAGGACATGTAAATGATCCATTCAAAGAAGAATTCAAAAGTCCCATTCGAAGGACATGTAAATGATCCATTCAGAGAAGAATTCAAAGGCTCATTCGAAGGACAGATAATGTTATCTGAAAAAGGGTTTGGTCAAAGATTGGATATAGTTGGTAAAAACGAAAGAGAAATATGCGAAGATGCTTGCTGGCTCAAAATCCCACATATTGTCATACTCAAGCTTCCTGCACAAGCACATTCATGCCAAAGGAAGCTTCGATTGGCCAGAAAAGAGTTTTCGTTTGGCCTAGCTGAGTAGGGGCTCAATCAAAGTGGCCCCAATGATGACAATTTGAGTTATTCTAAAGAAGTAACTCAGAGTCAATCGAAGGGCAAGACTTGAGCCATTCAAAGGAAGTAACTCAGAGTCAATCAAAGGGCAAGACTTGATCCATTCAAAGGAAGCAACCCAGGGCCAATCGAAGAGCAATGTTGGATGGTATTTGAAAGAGTCAAATGTGTCCAGGTTCACTCAAGGCTTCAAAATGGCAAGAATTATCCAAATATGGCCAACTTTTAATGTGTTGGATTATTGTCTCATGGCTTTAAAAGCCTAATTAAATGGTTGTCCCTTTCCATTTTCATGCACCCTCACATCCCTATAAATATAAAGAGACACACATTCGCCAAAAAACAAAAGAAACATTCGCCAGGAGACTAGAGACAGAGACACTACACACAACATACATACTGCACCCACACGCTTCCCCATAAGAGCTCCACAAAGCTTCTAAAATTCCAACAAGGTTTCCAGAATCGAAGCACCCCACTGGTAACAAACCTTCGACCTCAATTTCATTTTCCATGAACTTCATTTCGATTGCATATTCATGTTGCATGATTGTTAATATGTTACATGTAAAGTCTGAAGTAACAGGATACCATCACTAAGAAATGTGAAGTGGATTCCTTCGAATCTCAAATCTAACTCAGATGGTGAAAGAATGTGGGCAATCGAAAGGGCTTGGGTTCGATACCCAGGCCTCACAATTTTATTTTTCTAACATTACTTTGCAGATTCCATGCGTTTCATAGTCAAGCGTTCACTATATGCCCTCATGGTTGGACCATCAAATGTCAACATAGAGAGATCTTACTCTCCAAATGCGCATATATACTGTGTGCCATCAAAGATTGTCTTCACTGGATCCAACATGACCTGGGCTTATCATCTCATGCGCCTAGAAAATCTCAAAAGCATAACTCCAATTGCTTATAATGGCAGGCCCAGCATGATACTTGTTTTTGTTTTTATTTGTTTATTCTTTTTTTAATCTTTTTTTTTAATTATAATCATAAAAGCAACAAAAACCATAAAAAGATTAGACTTAGGATTTTTTAATTAATTTTAATTTGGTAAATTAATTAATTTAATTATTTTGACATTATTTTATAATTTAAAAATAATTAGGACTAGGTTCTTATAATTCAAATGTTTTCTTAACAAAAATAAAAACATATTAGAATTAGTTTCCTTGTATTCATTTAATTAATTAGGATTAAATTTATCCTTCCTCATTTTAATTTTAAATATTTTCTTAATAAACACAAAAACAACCAAAAAGATTTTCTTGTTTACTTAGAAATTTTTAGAGTTTTAGAAGTATCTTTTCCATTTCGCGCGCATTATTTATTTTTCGCAATTTTCATATTTTTGTATCTGCTGATGGAATGTAATAGATAATTAACTAGGGCTTTACTACTTTTATTTATTTTCTCTCCCCCATTTGGACATGTAAATACCCCCTCCCCGAAGCATTGTAATAATGTATGATTTACAATCCCCACATTTGTTATTGCTTTCATATTAACTACCTAGATGTATGATAATAGGATTGTATGACAAGAGCCTAATAATCAAACGCTAGAAAACCTAATAACAAATACAAATAACTGAAACAAGCACACTTACACATATACGCCTCTAGGGTACAAACACTTCGGTTGCCTTCGGAAAATAGTCACGACTCTCAAAACGTGAGATGTTTTAGTGGCTACCCTCTAGTTCAAAAAAGATCATAAGTCCCTCAATGACCCGCTCAATGTTGCCTCAGTAAAAATATGATCTTAGAACCTTAGGGTAGTTACTAAAGCTTCTTGCACAGTTGCCTTTGTTACTATAAAATATCCCTTCGATTGTCCCTCATACATCCAACGATAGGGCTACCTACTCACTAATAGTAGGATAGCGTCGTCTAAAGGATATGAGGAAAAGAATAAACTTTTCGAGTATAAGTAGATAGTTGTTAGATGCTTTCTAAATAAAATAAATTTTTTACACTTACATATTTCAAAAACACTTTCAAAAACATTCGCTTTGTTAACACTCTTGAAGACTGATACAAGAGTTATCATAAAGCAAATCGCTGTACTAAGTTAATTTCTAAATACTTTTCCAAAAAACACAAAGCACAATGTATTTAAAAAATGAGCTAAGAATCTAAGAGCCCATAGAAAACTACAGATGGAAAGGGTGCTAACACCTTCCCTTTCCATAATCTACCCTCCTTACTCAGAAAATTCTCGAAAAGGTATTTTTCTATTCTTTTCATCCTTTCCTTAATTTTGATAAAAGAAAAGTCGGTGCAATTCTTGCTTCCCGCAACATTTGCAAATACAAACGCAAAACCAGCATAAACAATCAGTTCTGCCACCGTATCACAATATTATTATGGAATCAAAGTTCTATGGTTTGAGGACTCTATCAATTTCATTTGGTCAAGATTGTCTTCAAGTTAGTGGTTGAATTCATCAAGAAACGTTATAGGTTCATGTTTTTATTTCCATGCCTTATTCAACAAGTTTCATTAAGCATTGATCTTCATAATCAATTTTTCTTCAATAAAACATCTTTTCAAGGTCTCTTGAGATACATTGTGCCCTGATTTTCAAGCAAAGATCAAAAGATTCAAAATTGATTTAAGATGGTTGACCTAATTTGGAAAGTCCTTGATTCTATGGTCACAAGTGCATAATTCTCTCAAATTTTATTATTTTTAAGTTTTTATTTTTGTGATGGACTCTTCTCATCCTTACAAACAACTTCTCTTCACATGACAAGAACCAATTGTGCAAGAAAAATCACCAAAAGTTGAAGAATGTTACAAGTCACTTTTGTAATTTTTGAGTGATGGTCTGACAGTTTTCCAAGACCATATCATGCTCAACTTTTGAGATTTTGAAGTGATTCCAAAGACATTATTATCTTCAAAGAGTCCTTAACAACTTCTTTCCAAGGATCTATGGCCAATTTGGAGTGGGAGATCATTTAAGTTTAAAAAACATCATAAGTCCTTTGAAAAAGCCATTGAACTCTTTGATTTGAAGTCCTTGAGCTTATTCTTTTTTCAAAATAAACTTGATGATGTGTAATAAAACTTTTATTCAAATACGAGACCTAAAAATGTGTGGAAAGTTATGGAATTGATGAAAACATTATAGGTCATTTGTGGATTTCTCAAGAAATTTACACTAGCTTCAAAGAACCACAATACTCTCATTTTTTATGATTTTTGAGTGATCTCAATTTGATAATTCCATTTGAGGTGTCTACTTCATTTCATATTTAATGATAAATATCTAATTTTGAGTGGAAGGGTCTGTAAGTTTGCAAAACATTATAAGTCATTATGAAACTCTACACTTAGAAATTTTTTCTAAGTGTCAAAATCAGTTTGTCTTTCCTGATTTCAAATGGACACAACTTCCAGCTCAAATGTCCAAATGAATAATTTTGTGGCACCTTGTAAAAATTGTGATGAGGTCTTTCAAATGCAACAATAATGATGCCATAAAGCCTCTTGAGCAAGTTTCCCCATGGATTTAATGATGGCAAGTTTTGAGTGAGTTTTGATGCACATGGAGTCACGCTTCTCATGCCTTCGAGCTTCACACAAATTCTCTCCAATCTTCATAATTTCACACGTATGAGATCACAATTAATTCCCATATAAATAGAGTATCATATTCCTATCATTTCCCAAGCTTTTGATAGCTAGATAAGCCTTTCCAAGATCCCATACGAACTCTTGAGCATGAATTTCATTTTCTTATTTCCAAGCCTCCTTTCTCCAAACTTTCCACTGATTCTTCATTCTTGATCATCATACAAACTTTTCACAACAAAAACCAATTAATTCAAGCATAGGATCAAGCTACAGAAGTTCATTTTCAGATCTTACAAGTTGAACTTAATTCAAGTAGATTTATCAATAAAATCATCTTAAATAAATGCTTAGGATGTAGTCTCTTTTTCTCTGAAGTGTATGCTTCTTCTAGTTTGAATTTCCATGGTGATTTTATACTTGAATTTTCAAATTTTGTTTTGCATTTTCTCTCTGGTAATTTCAAAAATAACTGGGTTGTGATTTAAATAAATTTTTCGCGAGCATATGGTTGAGATCGTCTTGAATAGGCGCATTTAATGATACCACTATAAAAGAGTAACTTTACGGATTAAAGAATCCTTGTTTTGACCTAGTTGTAAGCGTTTAGAAGTTGAATATGACCAACGTGACATCTTCAACCAATGAAGGTATTCCAATTGTTTTAAATTCGTTGGTTGGACATTTTTTAATCAAATGTGTGCTAGTTGACTGAAGCTCATAGTGGAAGCGCGCGTTATGGCCTTCAGATCTGCCAACTCAATTAATGAGCTCAAATCTGAGGCCTCAAGTTTTATTGATTTGTTTTATTTTACAAATTTTATTTTTTAAATTAATTTTAATTTCAAAAATCTATATCTCTTTCTTTTTTTATTCAAAAAATACTAAAATAATTTCTAAAAATTTTATTAGAATTTTCTCTATCTGATCCATATTTTTTCACAAATGTTTTTGTGATTTTATATTTTTTTAATAATTTTCTCTTTGTTTCATTTGTTTTTAATTGTTTAAAAATATTTTTAACTCTTTAAAAATTCCAAAAAAAAATTAAATATGATACAATAACGGTTATACACCTACAGTGATTTTATTGGGGTTTTACATTTTAGTTTACTATTTTTAATTGATTTTAGATCTTTTTTAGCTTAATTTTTGTATTTCTAAAATTATTTTATGACTTTTAAAAATTCTAAAAGATTTTGTCAACACTTGTTGACTCATGTTTGACCTCTGATAATTTTTTGGGATTTTTATTTGGTGTTTTGATACACTTTGTGTATTTCATCAATAAAATCCAATTAATTAACCATTTTAAAAATGTTTTATATATTATTTTACTTTATTTTTATTTTTATTTTGTTTTGTTCTGACTTTGTAATGTGTGGACATATATTTGTAGGTCAAAAGACCCAATCCACCAAAATGGTTGATTAATTTTGATGAAGTTAGATCTAATTTTGGTGCCCTTTGTGATATTACCCTCCATCCTCATGTCATCCCCTTCTTCTTCCCTTTTAAATTATCATTAGTGGCCCAAGCTTTAGGCTTGAAATTGTCCAAGTATGATTGATTATTGAACCATGGTTCAAAACCTTTGAAACTTATTGTTAGGAGGCTTTGATTTTATCAATCCTCTAACAAGTTTTCATCAACTTTGACCTAAGTTCAATCTTCAATCATCACTAGTAATTTATTATGGAATTCATCTCTTCTTCATCTCCCTTCTTCTTTATTTTTGTTTTTACTTGTGCTACATGTCTTAGGAGCCTGGTTTCTACCATATCACTAACATGTATGGTACATACACTGTTATTGGTCGCCCTCAAAATAGGCGTGACTTCTTTATAAGTCCACTTACGATTGCTTAACATAGCGCTAAATTTGTCCTGATTCAAAAAATGATCATTCGTGGCCCAAACTTTATGTTTGTAAGCCCAAGTATGGTTGATTGTTTAGCTCGGGTCCAATACCCTTTTAGACTTGTTGTTAAGAGGCTTTGAATTTATCAGTCTTCTAATAACTTCTCAATAATTTTGGTCCAAGACTACCATTGAATCACCATTGATCATCTTGTGGACATGAACCATTGACAATTAAATTCTAACTTCTAACATATTAACAATTAATTTTACTTTACGCCTTTATTTTACGCATTTTATTTTATTTCTTTACTTTTATGCACTTTTATCTTTAGAATTTACATCTCATACACTTTTCCTTTTTCTCACTTGAGAACTTATTTTTATGTCATTTTATATTTGCTCACTTGAGCTTTTTATTTTGAAGACACTTAATAACCAACTTAAACATTAAAAGACTTAAGGCTCTTCTTAGAATATTGGTTACTATCCTTGACTTATTGAAGTTGTGGACCTCTTGGACTTAGGACTTGAAGCCTTGATACTTGGAGACCTTAGTTCCCTGCTGTTACTCTGTCCAATTTTTATTAATGAAGATCCTGCTTGGTTCTTTTTTTTACTTCAGGCTTGGTTCTACCATGGTATTATGCTTTCTTGGATTTTAAACCAAAGGATGGGGATTCTACATTGACTTCTTTATGTTAAGTGTTGACTTCTCGTTGGTTAGAACTTTCTTCACCTTAGCTTTTACTTTGTGTACATATGATAGTCTCTTCATCTCCTCCCATCTTCTTTAATTTCAAAAATCTTCTCCCTTCTCATCAAAACTCTTCTTGTTTTTAAACTTGAACCGCTTTCATAATAAACTTGAACTTAGGTCCATGCATTTTCAAAACCTTTTTCTTAACTAAACCCTTAATCAACTTAATCATATGTTGACATATTTTTATAAGACTAAAATTCATTAACCTCATTCAAAACATTTTTTCCACTTTTGCTTTTTACTTTAAAACTTATCTCAAAAGATCAGACTCTTGTTGATTCTTGTAGTGATGCAAGCTACCATACTTCTATAATATGTAGTGAAGTGAGCCATTTTCAACATGGTTGTTGAGTGATGTCTTGCAGATTTTAAATCCAAGTAATGTCCTCCACTTTGAAAAGATCCAAATGCGCCTTACTCATAATTGTGGGTAGGAAGTATGTTTTCCACCTAAATACAATGAAATGTCTCTTCTTAAAATTAACCAACATACAAACCCTTTCAAAAAATTTGAGGTGAACTACGAGTATCTTGATCCTTTATTGCACGAAGGGGGTACATATACAAAAAATGTTCGCAACTGCGGTGGGTGCAAAAATTGTAAAAAAAATACTTTTCTCATCTCCGCCATCATTTTGTCAATATTTCTTTTATAGTCAAATACACAAATTTTCGAAGTGGTTCCTGCAGAGTACCATAGATGTTTAAGATGCTAATACCTCCCCTTTCTATAACCGACCCCCTTACCTTGATCTCTATTTCATTTTGGGTTTATTGGCTCTTTTCCCATTCCTTTGGACAAAATAAAAGTGTGGTGGCAACTTTCACTGATTTGCGAGTTAAGTTAATGTAATGGCTTAGTTTCAACATTTCTACTGCTACACCTAGTACCAGGCCCGTTTTGATGGCACCATATAGGATGTCGACATTTGAGTTATCAGGTTTGAATAAGAAATTTGAAGACTTGCTTGAAAATAAATCCGTGAGACCAAATGTATCACCTTGGGGAGCTCTAGTGTTGCTAGTGAAAAAGAAAGACGGTAGCATGGGATTATGTGTATATTACAAGCAATTGAATAAACTGACAATCAAGAAAAAGTATCCACTTCTGAGGATAGGAGACTTGATAGATCAGTTTGTGGGTGCATGCGTGCTTAGAAAAATTGAGTTGGAGTCGGTTTATCATCAACATCGAGTTAAACACAGAAATATTCAGAAGATGGCTTTTAGGACTCGGTATGGACATTATGAGTATTGTGACGCTGATTGGTGTGTTGAACTCTCCAGGAGTTTTCATGGAGTATATGAATAGAATCTTTCATCAATACCTGGACAAGTTTTTTGTAGTCTTTGATGACGATATTTTATTTATTCTAAGTCACCAGATTAGCATGTTGAGCATTTTTGAAATGTGTTACAAGTTTTGAAAGATAATAAATTATATGTTAAGTTGTCGAAGTGAGATTTCTGGTTGGAAAAGGTGAGTTTTCTTGGCCACATTATTTCAGGCGATGGTATTGCAGTGGATCCATCCAAAGTAGATGCACTATTTCAGTGGGAGGCTCCAAAATCAGTTACGGAGATTAGAAGCTTTTTGAAATTGGCTAGTTATTATAGAAGATTTATTGAGGTCTTTTCTAAATTATAACTTTCGTTGACTCATCTAACTTGTAAAGGAAAAACGTTTGTGTGGGATATTTAGTGTGAGGAAACTTTTACCGAGCTGAAGAAGAAATTGACGATGACTCTAATTTTTATATTTCCGAACCCTAAGGAACATTTTGTTGTGTATTGTGATGCATATAAATTGGGTTTAGGTGGTGTGCTTATGCAGAATGACAAAGTTGTAGCCTATGCATCGAGGTAATTGAAGATTCATGAACAAAATTATCCTACTCTTGATTTAGAACTGGCTGCAGTAGTGTTTGTGCTAAAGATTTAGATGCATTACCTTTATGGCTTCAAGTTTATAGTGTTTAGTAACCACAAGAGTTTGAAGTACATGTCGACCAAAAGGAACTGATAATGAGGCAACGAAGGTGGTTAGAGTTGTTGAAGGATTATGAATTTGGCTTGAATTACCATTAAGGTAAAGCTAATGTTGTAGCAGATGCTTTGAGTTAGAAATCGTTACATATGTTTTCTATGGTGGTTATAGAGTTAGAATTGATTGAACAATTCTAATATTTGAGTTTATTTTGCGAGTTAACACCACAAAGCATGTTTATAGGTATGTTGAAGATCAACAATGATTTCTTGAATAGTATTAAATAAGCTCAAAGATAAGATGCAAAGCTTGTAGACATGATGACTAATAATAATCAGTTCGAAGACAGTGATTTTAAAGTAGATATGCAACGTGTGTTGAGATTCCAAGATAGAATTTATATTCCTGATGACTCTGAGTTGAAGAAGATGATTCTATGATAAAGTCATAGAAGTAGTTTGAGTATCCACCCGGGAGCTACTAAAATGTACAAGACTTGATAAAGTTATTTTGGTGGCCTGGATTGAAAGGTGATTTGGCGCGGTTTGTGTATGCGTGTTTGACTTGTCAGAAGTGGAAAGTTGAACATCAGAAGCCTGTAGGGTTAATGAAACTGTTAGATGTTCCAGAATGGAAATGGGACAGTATATCAATGGATTTTGTGATGGGGTTTACGAGTACTCCGAGAGGACATGATATCATTTGGGTTATTGTTGATAGGATGACAAAATCAGTTCATTTTATTCCAATTAATATCAGTTTTTGTATACTGAAGTTGGTGGAGATTTACATTCGTGTGATTGTAAAACTTTATGGAGTTCCATCGAGTATTGTTTCTAATAGAGATCTGAGGTTTACTTCTGGATTTTGGAAGAGTTTGCAGGATGCATTGGGCTCTAAGTTAAGACTGAGTTCTGTGTATCATCCACAGACAGATGGTCAGACGGAAAGGACTATTCAATCATTGGAGGATTTGTTGAGAGCTTGTGTTCTTGAGCAGGGAGGTACATGGAATAGCTATTTTCCACTGATAGAGTTCACGTATAACAACAGTTTTCATGATAGTATTGGAATGGCACCTTTCGAGGTATTATATGGTCGGAGGTGTAGGACACCTTTGTGTTGGTAGGAATATTGTGAGAGTGTAGTGCTTGGACCTGAGATTTCCTAAAAGACTACATAAAAAGTTAAATTAATTCGAGATAAGATGAAGGTTTCACAGAGTAGACAAAAGAGTTACCACGATAAAAGGAAGAAGGATACTGAGTTTCAAGAAGGAGAACATGTATTCTCGAGGGTTACTCCAATGATCGGTATTGGATGTGCTTTAAAATCGAGATTTCTTACTCGGCAGTTTATTGGTTCGTATCAAATTTTTTACAAGGTGGGTATTGTTGCATACATGGTAGCCTTGCCACCCAACCTGTCGAATTCGCATGATGTGTTCCATGTGTCACAACTTTGAAAGTACAGTTCAGATCCATCTCATGTGATTCTTATGGATGACGTGTAAGTCCGGGATAATCTTATTGTTGAGACCGTACCGGTGAGGATCGAGGATCGTGAAATGAAGAAGCTGAGGGGCAAGGAAATTGTTGTTGTGAAAGAAATTTGGGGAGGAGCTACCAAAGAGAATGTGACGTGGAAATTAGAAGTCACACCTATTTTAAGGCCGGTCAATAGCAATTTATGTACCACATGTTAGAAAGATGATATGTAGATCATTCTCCAACAACATGTAACACAAGTAAAACCAAGAAAGGTATAAGATGAAAAGAGGGGGGATGTATGAGATTAATTTTAGGGTTTCAAATATCATCAACATCATTCATCCATTTCGATGGATTTGGTTTTTCAACCTATCAAGACACAAGATCCAATGAGGTTGAGGAACTTGTCCCAAAATAACACCCAAATCAAGACAATAAAAAAATATTAAAATAGTATTTAATAAAACAATATTTAAATAATTCTTAAAAGGGAAATAATTGGTAAAATACACAAAATGTGTTAAAACACCAAATAAAAATCCTGAAAAAAATATCATAAGTCAAACATGAGTCAAGATGTATTGACAAAAAATTTTAGAATTTTTCAAAGTCAGAAGATATTTTTAAAATATAAAGAAATAAGATAAATAGACAAAAAATTTAAAAAATAGTAAAATCAAAAATAAAAATAAATGAGGTCACAATATTTGTCAAGAGGTCATTAAATCCTTCCATAATTTTTCCAGAATTTAAAAATCAAGAAAATCATTTTAAACATTAAAAACAAGTCAAATAAAATTAAAAAAACCATAAAAAATATCAAATCACAAAATAAAATTGTGAGAAAATAAACATCTGAAAGAGAAAAATCAAAAGTATTTTTGAGAATTTGTTCAGAATTTTAGAAGTTGAAATGGTTTTTTATAAATTTTTTAAATTTAAAACAATTAAAATATAAAATCATAAAATAAAAATAAAACGAAAAAGATATAGATCATTGGATCAATGTCAAAACGCGTTATTAATCAAATCCAAGGAATCTGGTGCGGTGTGCATATCATGGTCAATAGTGAATAAACCATCAGATCATTAATTAAAAAACAGATTTGAAAAAAATGTGTGGCACCATGTCATTTGTTGAGAGATGACACGTTGGTCATCTTTAACCTCCAGCCATGCGCGAATTGCAGGTCTCACAAACTGTAAAGTTGGGTGCTTAGACCGGTGTCATTTGCTTTGTTTCTTCAAGATGATTTCAATGGTACCCTCACGAAAAATTAATATTAACCACAGCTTAGTCGATTTGTAAAAAAACAGAAGGAAACAATTGAAAAGGGATTTGAAAATTCATGATCAAAACTCACTTCCAGTTAAAAACCAATGATGACAAGAGTATCAGAGTGATCAGAGCTATATTGTAGTAAAAAGTTTGGAGAGAATTGATGGAAGAATCTACCTATTGAAGCTCAACTTCAAAGCTCTGAAACTTGACTTGGCTAGCTTGATTTAGGGCACTACAAGGCTTGGTTCTTCTTTTGTTAGCTTCATTGAAGTTCAAGGATGAAGAATGAGCAAATAAATTTGATTGAAAAATGCTTTAAAACCAAATTAAAAGTTACATAATTGAGAGATATGAAGGAATTTCAATAGAGGTTTCTTGGCTCTCTAAAGCTTGTAAAATGAAGTAGAGGAGGTCTTTATTTATACGAGAATGTGATGCAATGCTGAGAGCGGGTGAATGATAAGCAATCAAGTGAAATCGTGTGCACCCTGATCATGACAAAAAGTGTGACTTCTAACTCATCAAAACTCAGCTAATTCTTGCATTTCAATCCTTAATCCAGCCTTAGCAACTTTGTTAAACATTTTTAAGTGGAAAACACGCACAAAATTTATCATTAGAAGCCACATTAGTTAATTTGCAATCTGACTTTTTTGACATAATCAATTTCTTGGTGCCAACTTTGAATCCATGGTACAAACATCTCAAGGGGATTTATGACATGATTCTTGAAGCATTTGGAAGATGAGGTCACAATCTTTACAATGTGCCAAAAAAGACTCCATTTGGATGATTGAGCTTAAAGTTATGTCCATTTGAGTTTGTGAAAAACACACAAGTTTTTGTACTTAGAAAAATTTATAAGTATAGAACTCCAAAGTTACCTATAATGTTCTTCAAAACTACATAACCTTCCACTAAAAATTTGATTTTGATATCATAGACATAGCCTTGAAGCTTAAGCTCTTGTAATCCATTGAAGAACTATTTGACTGAGGACCACTCCTCAAATCCTAGGTTGGACGGTGAGATGAATGAAATTGTATCATCACCTACATAATGAACATTCAAAGAGACATGTATACATATTTTGATGTTAGTTAAAGAAAACATGAACAAGATACATAATTCAAAGTGCTTGGTGATCCCTTAAGAGAAACCTTAAAGATAGGATGAAGTAGAAAGAGAGAACCAAACCTAGTGTGTGATCTTGATGTATTGATAAAAATGAGATGATAAGAGATGCTAGGGGAAAAAATTGGGGTATAATAGCTGCCCTTATTTAAGTATCTTCTATTCAGAGATATAAAGGTTAAAACCTTCATCTTGAAATAATTGAAGATACTTAAATATAAAACAAACCCAATTTTTGGCGCTAAGATGCCTTGCAATGCTTATGATTATGAATGCAAAGGACCTACTCCAAAGGTGACATAGAACACCCCTGAGGAAGCAAAAAATGAAACCAAATGACCAAAAAGAGAGTTCGAACAGGAAAATAAACTGCTGGGGAACAACACGACTCTGGGGATGGCTATGAACAGGTAAAGCCAAAACCACGATTAAAAGAAACCAAATGCATAGTAAGATTTCAAAAATGGAAACTCTTAACAATGCAAGCAACAAACTATCAAGGAGGTAACCATTAAGACAGGACTACCGACTTGACTGGAGGAAAGAAACTCAACTCTGCAAGAGGGAAATCAACTATGTTGGGGAAAAGAAAACTCAACTCTACTGGAGTAAGGACCAAAAAGGAGACAAAGTATCATTAACTCAATAAATGAGGAAAATTAAATAGATAACAATGATCGACAGATAACTGTGAACTATCCACTCAGATAAGAGATAACAAAAAGAGAGTAACATCAACTCATAGGGGATCGTAAACTAAGAAACCAAAGGATGCGAATAGAAACAATAAGATAATACCGGCTCAGAGATGACAGTAAACATGAATATCGAGACTAGTAAACAAATGATTGACATCAGTACTTATGATTGGAAACACATGATTGACATCAATGCTTATGGATGGGAACAAAGGTTTTACATCAACACTTATGGCTGGGAACAAAGATTGATGTCATTACTTATGACTAGAAACACATGATTGACAACAACAGTTATGGCTGGGAACAAAGGATTGACGTAAGCACTCATGGTTGGGAACAAAGGATTGACATCAACACTTATGGGTGGTGAAGCGATAGAAATGTTTAAGACTAAGCCTTTAGATTGACTAAGCCTTTAGATCCAAAGAATGGGAAAAGAGCGAGTAACCCAAAAAGAGGGGGAAATATTCAAGGTAAGGGGTTGGTTATGTAAATGGAAGGTATTATCACCCTAAACATCTATGGTACTCTGCAGGAACCTCTTTGAAAAATATGAATATTTTGGCTATAAAATGTTGTATAAAAAATAGATGGTGGAGGTGAGAAAAGAAGTATTTTTTTATGATTTTTGCACCCTCCGTGGTTGCGAACCTTTAGTACCTACGTACCACCTTTCATGCAATAGGGGATCAGGGTACACGTAGTTCACCTTTTAAAAATGTAAAACACAAGTGTGTTGATTGATTTTATGAGATAAGATATCATTGTCATTGTCCGTGTGGAAAACATACTTACTACCCCACAATCATGATAAAGGAGAATTTGCATCATCTCAAAGTGGAGGATATGGCTTGGATTTTAAAATCAACAATGCCTCACTCAACACCCAAATGGAAAATATCTCTTTTCACTACATATTGTAGAAGTATAATTGTTTTCATCACTACAAGGATTGAAAAGAGTCTAATATTTTGGGAAAGGTTTTTAAAATAGAAAGCCAAAATGGAAAAAAAATGGTTTGAAATGAGATTGATTGACTTTTAGTCTTCTCACAAAAAATGTCAAGGTATTATTAAATTAATTGAAGTTGATTTATGAAAATGTTTTGAAAATGCATGGACCTAAGTCCAAGTTTATTATGAAAGAGGTTCAAGTTTCGAAACAAGAAGAGTTTTCAAAAGGAGGGAGAAGATTTTTAAAATTAAATAAGATGGGAGGAGAAGAAGAGACTATCATACAACATAAGGTAAAAGCTAGGGATAAGGACCATCCAACCCAACAATAAGCCAATACTTGACATTATGAGTCAAGATAGAATTCTCATTCTTTGGATTGAAACCAAGTAAGCAAAGATACTAGACCTCTTGATAGAACCAAACTTCATGTGTATTAAGTCTTCACAAAAATTGGGCAGAGTAACGGTTGTATACGGGTGAATTCTAGATTACAAACAAAGAATATAATCATAATAACCTGCAGACAAAACAAACAAACCAATGTCTTGAGGTAAACCTCAAGAACTCCAGACAAAATATCAATTAAGGTCACAAGGTCTCCAACATAGGCCAAGGTTTCTAATCCTAAGTCCAAGAAGTCCAATACTCCATAATGCCAAGGATAGTAACCAAATAGTCCAAGTATCATTAAAGCTTTTTATGATTCATGTTGATTATTAGGTATCTTGTAAAAGAAAAGAAAAGATCAAGTGAGAAATATAAAAAAAATGACAAGGAAGTAAATGCTCAAATGAGCAAAGATGAAAATAGCATGAAATGTAAATGCTAAAAGTAAATGGTGCATAAAATAAAAGGGCATATAATAAAAACACAAGATAAAGTCAATTATTAGTAATTAGTGGTTAGTTGGATGACCATCTTGAAACTTGCATTTGGAACTCATTAGAGGATTGGTAGAACCAAAGCCTCCACACAACTAGTTGCATTTGCTTTTTGTCATGTATATCATCCATTTTAAATCCTCACAAGTACCATTTTATGATCAACGATGTTTAAGTGATCCGCGTTGACCAAAAGTGTTGTAGATCCATTAGAGGATTGGTAGAACCAAAGCCTCCACACAATGAAACTCAAGGTTATTGGATCAAAGAGATCAAATTAACGTACTTGGGCTTGCAACCATAGGTTTGGGCCACGAATGATCATTTATTTGAATTGGGACAAAATTTAGCGCTATGTTAAGCAAGCGTAAGTGGACTTATATAGAAGTCACACCTATTTTGAGGTCGGTCAATAGCAATCTATGCACCATTTGTTTTGAGATATGATATAGAGATCATGCTCCAATAACACTTAGTGCAATAGGAAAGGGATGAGATGAAGAGGGGTGGGAAAGAATATACGAACCGCATTTGATTTAAATTTTAATCAAACTATTATTAAAATCATTCATCCATTTTTATGGAGTTAAACTCAACACCATGGATCTAATGATGTTAATAAAGTTCATGATAAAAAATTCAACCCAAGATCAGCCAGAAAATAATCACAAAATAATATTGCATTTAATATATATATTAAAAAAGGTTTTAAATTTTTTTTAAAAATAGAAATAAAAAAGAAAAATATAAACTATTTTCAAATTAATCAAGAAATATGAAGTAAGATCATAGAAAAATCAGAAATGAACTCAAATATTTTTATAAAACTTTTGGTAATTTTTTAAAGTCATAAACTATTTTAAAATTAAAATAAATGAGTAAAATAAACCAAAAATGATAAAAATTAACAAAGTCAGAAATAAAAAATAAATAAGGTCACCAATATTTGTCACAATATCATTGAATCATTCCATATTTTTTTCAAAATTTAAAAATGCATAAAAGTATTTTTAAACATTTAAAACAATTCGAATAAAGTGAAAATTTATCAAAAATATCAAAACACAAAATAAAATTGTGAAAAAATAAAAATCAGAAAGAGAAAAATCAAAAATATTTTTCATAACTTTTTCAGATTTTTTGGACTTAAAATGAATTTTCTATGTTTTTTTTTATAAATTTAAAACAATTAAAATAAAAATCAGAAAATAAAATATCAAACTAAAAAAATATGGGCCATCTGATCATTATCAAAATGCATTAGTAAACAGATCAAGTGGACCTGGCGCGTTGTGCATGTTATGGACTTTAGTGAATAAAGCACTGAATCAAATGAAAATCAGAAATAAAAAAACAAATGGCACGCCATCATTGGTTGGAATATGACACGTTGATCATCTTCAACCTCCAGCCAGTCCTAAAACCCAGGTCACTCAAACTATAAAATTAGAGCACGAGACATATTCCATTCGCTTCGTCTCTTCAAGACGAAGACAACCACACCTTTGCGACAAATTTATATATATAGCTCAAGAAATTTGGAAGAAAAGTTTTGAAAAGGGATTTGAAATTTCATATCAAAATGTGTTTCTCGATAAAAGCAAGTGTTACAACTAGAACCAGGGCAATGAGAGCTTCACAATGATATCAAAGTTTTGAAAAATTGATGGAGAAATATATCTACTGAAGTTGAGTTGCAGAGCTCTGAAACTGGACTTCTATGGATCAATATATGTCACGATTCTTGGAGGTAATTATATGGTTAGCTTCAGGGAAGATCGAGGAAGGTGAATTGATAGAAAAATGGATTGTAAAAGGCTTGAACACTGATTTCAAAGTTGAAGAAAAGTGAGTTATGGGGTGAGTTTGGTAGGGTGATTTTGGTTGTTCAAGCTTGAGGAAATGAATGACGTATGACTCTCTATTTATAGGGAATCAAATGGAATGTTCAAGCGTGTGAAATGTGAAGTTTGGATGGAAATCGTGTGAAGTTGCAAACAAGAAAAGTGTGACTTCTATATTGATCAAAACTCATCAAAAACATGCGTTTTTCTATGCTAATAACTTCTGGAAGTTCACTAAACATGTTTAGAAGAAAAAACGCACAGGAACAATGTGTTTAGAAGTTAAATCAAGGATTTCAAATTATTACTTTTGAAGAAACTTCAGTTTCAAGTTACCAAATTCAAAACAATGGCATTCTCAACTCAAGGGGTCTTAAGGCATGATTCTTGATGCATTAGAAATATGAGATTACAAGCTTTGCAATGGAAAAATAATGGAATCAAATGGATGTTTGAGCTGAAAGTTGCAATGAGTCAAAGTTGGAAAAAAAGTTGACTTTCCATACTTAGAAATATTTCAAGTTTTTTCTTCAAAGTGACCTATAATATTTTGCATCCAAACATGGCCTTCCTCTTGGATGACATTTTGAAACTTGAACCATTCAAAATCTCCAAAAATTGAGAGTTATGAATTGTTGAAGTTTGAAAAAAATCATGAAATGACCTATAATATTTTGTATCCTTAGGGCATCTTCCATCCATTTTATCACTTTGTACATAAAAGAAGGAATAAATTTCACATCCTCAGGATCATTATGGAAAAATAGTTGGAACAAGGTGATAAAAATTGACCAAGTTATGATCATTTGAATTCACACATGGTAAATTGGGGGTTCATCTGGAGGACTTGTAATCTTTCTTCATCATTAAAACTCCTTGAAACTTTTGAAGTTATTTGTTAATAACCCTTTGAGGAGAAGGATTTATTTGTAATCACTCAAAATACCAAAAGATAAGCAAGATATACTTCTTTGAAGTTCAAAACCCTAGATCTTAGATCAAGAAAATGCTTTGAGGAACTTTGACAATTTTGAACAACCTTCTTGTGCCAACACTTTTGCTTTGTAAATAGAAGTTGTTGAGTATGATAATGAGAACTCATAGCCACCAAAACCACTTCCTTATCTTTAGAATTTATAGAAATATGCACTTGTTACCAATGGGAACAAGGCCTTGTCCAACCATGACAACTTCTTCAATCAACCCCTTGTACTTTTGATCAATATTGATAAATTTGAAATGTGGTGAACTAAAATAAACCTTGCCATGCCATTTCTTCCAAAATGACTTCAATGGTGAGGTTTTAACTTCTAAAGCTTTATTATATAGGGCATGGAAATAAACTCATGAACCCATGGATCAACTTGCTATGCCACGTTGCCTTTACCTACATTATTAACAAGTAAGATAAACCAACATTGCATTTTATTAGTTAAAAGGAAAGTCAAAGAAAAACATGCATAATCAAAAAATAAAAACAAGTTAAGGTGCTTGGTGATTCCTCAAAGAGAAAAGCTAAAGATGGGGACGAGAACCAAAAGCCCTAATGTGAGCTTGTTATTATTGAATCAATATGGTATGATGAAGGGATCTTAGGGGGAAAAATTGGGGTACAACAGCTGGGAACAAAAGTTAACATCAACACTTATGGCTGGGAACAAAAGATTGACATCAACAATTATTGCTGGGAATAAAGAATTGACATCAACACTTATGGATGGGAACAAAAGATTAACATCAACACTTATGGTTGGGAACAAAAGATTGACATCAACACTTATGGCTGGGAACAAAAGATTGACATCAACACTTATGGCTAGGAACAAAAGTTGACATCAACACTTATGTCTGGGAACAAAGGTTGATATCAACACTTATGGCTGGGAACAAATTTTGACATCAACACTTATGGCTGGGAACAACTCAACTCTATTGAAGTAAAGTCCAATGAGGAGAAAGAGATAAATGTTGACTACAAACGATGATGAAATACCCACTCAGGGGTGAAGGTGGAAAAAACATAGAACAAAAACAAGTTTCCCAAAATTTTTGGCGTTCCACATAGAACGGGTCTCAACTTCTTCTTTGATCAAGATATCACTTGTAAAAGGTAATAAACTGCTGTAAGAATCTTTCAACAAACTGTTTTTATCATAGGAGTAAAGACAACCTCAAAAACAAAATATCTCCCATAATGAAGAGACTACCATCCATTGGAGTAAAATCTCAACAACGAACTATATCCCATAATGAAGAGACTACCATCCATCTGAGTAAAAAAATATCTTCTCTGGCATTAGCAGACTTACTGGGGAAGTACATATTGCTCAAATAAAGAGACCTCCACTTGCTGTTATGAGAAGCATTGCAATAATACTATTGGGAAATGAATTTTGACTTCCTGGGGAAATACCAACACATTCCTGGTGAGGAGATAAAGTCTTCACGTGCAAAATAAAATGCACATTCTCAATCCAGTCTCACAGCCTAGAGGGATCGAAATAATATTGATGGGGACTATAAAATTCAAACTAGGAACAAATCGGATAGAAACAGTCAACCAAAACATCACCCAATGAGGAATAAACTCAAATGGGGATCAAATTCCATCCAGATAGTGACCTGGGTAGGAAGGCTAAAGAAAAATTCTTCCACGAGGCATAACCCAGTGGGGAAATTAGAAAGGTATACACTTTCTGCTTAAGGTTGACACTTTATTGGAGAGAGGGTAACATAACTCTACAAAGAGGATAATATGCCAACAAAAACATCAATTAATGCAAATGAGCAATGAATTTTAATTCATCTATGCTTGATGTATATGTGGATGTATGAATGTTGTCATGTATATGCTGACAAAACAGACATATTGCACTGGGGACAACAAGACAAAACCAAATTAGGTAAAGAAGACACTCGGCTAAATCACATCCAAGATGAATATTCCAAAAGAGAGTAAGACCAACTGAGGAAACAAAGTCTTACTTCAAGACTTAACTTTACTTAGAAGAAACATGGCTTGAAAAGATAATCAAAGCACAATCTGATAGAAAAAAAAACAAAAATAGTTGCAGGGATATAACACCCCCCTTTAGGCTTCAACAGGGAATATCATACAGACTTTGCTAGGGAAGACAACGCCATATCGTCTAGGCTTTAACTGGGGATTCTATACTGACTTCACTAGGGGAGATGAAACCACACACGCCGAGGGGAGTTCAAATACATTCTTCAATACTAATAGTAGTGGTTGCGCAAACTTCTCTAAGGAGAATTAATGAAACTTCACGGGGATAACAACTTTAGAGAGAAGAATCACCTTTGATTCATCTGGGGAGTTAATAAGTTAACATCATATCAAGAATTCAAAATTATGGGGATTTTAAATCAAACTCAAAACTTGGTGAGAGAAAACCAAAAAAGTTGACAGCTATTTCAATACTTCTTAGAAAAGATAACGCCCTTGTCCGGCAACTATGGGAGCACACAACAACAACAATGTCATAATTGGAGAAAGAAATAATCTACAAGAGATTCCACATCCATTCTTAACACACAAAGGGAGAAATAATCCAACAATTGATCAAGGGCTTCATAACTTTGAAATCTCCTTTTGATCACCACCTGGCCGGGGAAAGAATCACACTCAGCTAGAGAAACCTGAACCAAGACTTTGCTGGGGAATATTGGAGAGAGGTATCAAACCATACAAACCCAACACCATATAACAACTTGGAGAAAATATGAAACAAGACTTAACTGGGGAAATGGGATTGCAAACCCAACACCACATATCAACTAGTATGAAATCCATCAATCCAAGGAAAAAGTGGACTACATCCATATCATCAAGAGTAACCCGGGATACTTCTTAGGAAAAAGTGGACTACATCCATATCATCAAGAGTAACCCGGGATACTTCTTAGGAAAAAATTATGAAACTTCGGAGTTCATCCATCCTTGAAACCACTATTTTCTTCCCACTTGAATCACAGAACTAAGGTAAAAAATAATTTGAAAATAATTTTTAAAAATATGTTTTTACTATCAAGTCTTTTTGTTTTGAAAATTACTATCAATAATAAATGAAAATTTTGTAAATAGAATAAAATAAGAACTACAAAGAATTAGTTAAAGGCTCAAACTTTATTAATTGAATGGTAGTATGTGAATGGTAAGACTCCATAGATGATTACAAAGTTTTGGAAAATGGTAAATACATTGAAAAGATGAATTGAAATAAATATGACCATTATTCTCTCTGACAACTCTGAACTCCTGAGCATAGGCTTCATTGAAGTGTGATGAGAATCCGAGAAGACTGATGCTTCAATGATCAAGTCTTGTCTGTCACATTTACTTTCCAAGAAATACCTACCTTTTTCCTAGGTTTCCCTGGCAGGTTTTCAACCTACCGGGAAATTTCTTTCTGTTTGCGTATCTAACTTTTTCCTAGACCGTCCTTTCGGGTTTTCAGCCTACTGAGACGCCTTTCTTTGCCTAAGCCGCCCTTTCAGATTTTCAACTTAGTGAGTTATTCTTTTATTTATTTGGGCAAAGTATTTCTTGACTATGTCAGCATTCATGGGACGTGGCAACTCCTTACCATCCATATATTCAAGAATCAATGCACCACAAGAGAAGGCTTTCTTGAAAACATATGGGCCTTCATAATTAGGAGTCCGCCTGCCCCTGGAATCAGCATTAAAATACATGATCTTTCTAAGTGTGAGGTCACCTTCTCTGAATTGACGAGGCTTGAACTTCTTATCAAAAGATTTCTTTATTCTTTTCTGATACAATTTGACCATGATACACAGTTGTCATTCTCTTCTCTTCAATCAAATTCAACTGGTCAAACATGTTCTAGACCCATTCAGCATCTGACATCTCGGTTTCTATTATTACACGTTGTTGTACCCCAAAATATTCCCTCCCATTTTCTTCTCAAGACATTCTTTCAAGGCTTCTCAGACACTCAAGGCACTCAAGGGTTGATCAATCAACTCACCTCATAAGCCCAAAGGTCTATAATTAGGGTTTTGAGTTTCTCAAGGAAATTTTGTTTGAAAAAGTATCAATTTTATTCCATGGTTCTTCATAGGTCCTCAACAAAGTCCATGTAAAGTTTCAAGCCCTACATCAAAAGTTTGCTCAATTAATGGCTCAGATGATTGAAAATCAACTCTATTGATCAAAAAGTAAATTATAGTCAACATACACTCAACCTTCAAGATTTTTGGTCAACATCAACATTTTGAAGTGATATTCATCATTTGATCAAGGGTTGATCATGATTCCCCAAGGAAAGCTCTCAAATCATCAAAAGTCAAGAATTGCCAAATTAGGGTTTCCTTAGGAAAAGTCAACTGAATTTTGACCAAGCATAACTTTTACATACTTCATCAACTACTCCCCAACCAAATCTAATTTTAAAGAAAATTCAATTCCCTACAACTTTGATATTATTCTCAAGTCTGAAAATGCTTCATTTGGAAGATATGAGCTAATACATTATAGGTCATTTTCAAAAGTCAACAAAAGACACTTTTTGTCAAGGCAACTTACATCAAGATAATGTCTTCAAAAGAATATATGATCAAAACAGAGATTGTAGAGGACATATTGAGCTTTCTTTAAAGCCAAATATCATATTAAAAAGATTAAAATTGAGCAAGTTATGGGTCGTACAAGTTGGGAGATTTTGAAGAAATTCATGAAGTGCAAATTGAGCAAAATTGCAATTTTGAACCAATGAGCCTAGTTTTCTATGTTCAAACATATTCACAACACATTAGAGGACCCCTAAGTATATTCATACATTGCCTTGATTTTTATTTATATTTAATTTGTTTTTATTTAATTTAAAAACAAAGTAAATTAAATAAAATCACAAAAATCATGGGCTAATGCATATGGGCTTAATTTGATCAACTTTGAATCCCAATAAATCGTGCAACCCAGCTACAACCTGTCTAGATTCATGCATATTCAAAAGGGAAAGAAAACATGCAAAAGGAAAGTTTTTAAGTTGTTTTATTTTGGTTTTATTAGGGCCATCAAGTCTTGATCCTTCGCCATATTCATCAGCTCATGGTAGTTCTCTATATATACTGCAAAGCATAGCATGCAAAGCACGACTGGAGCCTGCCTCAAAAGAACACCAAAGTTTCTAATTTTTTTCAAAAAAATTGAGACAAGCTCAAAACCCTACCTCTAAGCATTTTCAATTCAGTTCTTTGATTCAAACTTGTTCCTAAGGAGATAAGGAACCTTCCATAACCCAGAAGCGCACCCAACGAATATCAGAACACCACATCCGATCCTACCAGTTTTTGGTAAAAATTTCTAAACCTTATCTCTTAAATCATGCATTGTTGACAAATTACATGTATTCATGCGTATTTGTGATGAAGTTTAGAACAAGTTGGACATAACACACGTGAGCTTTAGGGCTCAAATCGCAGGATGGCATTTTTGTCCCCGATCAGACGTTTTGCTTCGTAGCGTATAATCTAGGAACTTTTAGCTAAAAATAACACCAGATTTGAATCCAGGAGGATTTTTTAAGGGGGATATGGTTGATTTGAATCCTTGATCTGTGATATTTTTTAGGTTTAGATTTTGAACCCCCCCGAGAAGACAACCAGAAAGTTGACTCTGGTGGCAGGCGTGTCATCCTCTCAGTGGTCCATTCAAATACATATGTGCGTGCATGTTTTGAAATTCAAATATTTGGGTTTCATAATATATACATTCGTTTGTATCTGAAATAATGAATGAGCAGATGGCCCAGATGGTAGCGTGTATACTCTTAAGGCATACCATTACAAGGTCCTGGGCTCGACCCATGCTGCAAGCAATTTTCTTTTTTTTTTCTAACATTTGTTTTAGATTCAGTGTGTACAAGGGTTAGTACGCGCATGCCATACCCTCAATCTTAACCATTCGATTGCTATAGATCTGGATCAGACGTTCAGAAGCGCCTCCCCATGATGAGCTCTCATGAGCCAGCCACACAGGATCCTACAGGAGTTCATTTGAAGTTTGGGCCTTACATTTGTGGGCCTAGCGAATTTGGTTCAGCACACCCCCCAAACGTTTTTTGCAGCACAACCCATAACCTTTTTTTTGTTTATTATTTATTTTTGTTTTAATTGATTTCTTTCTTTTTATTTTTAATTACTTTTTTAATAAAATCATAAAATCAAATAAAAATTAGTTATAGGATTTAATTAATTAATTTTATTTTTACAATAAAAATTTATTAATTAAAATCATTTTTGAGTATATTTTGTTAATTAAAATTGGTTAGAATTAGGTTTATTATCATAAAGCTTTTTTCCAATTAAAAAAGCACAAAAACATTTTTCTACTTATAATTTTTAGGGTATTACATTTTTTCCCTTTTCTTCTCCGTGCGTTTGTTTATTTCTTTTGCATTATTATTTTTCATGAATAATTGTAACTGCTCAAAAGGATGTAATAGTTTAAACTAGGACCTTTTACATTTCCCCCCCATTTTGCTTTGTATTCCCCCCATCCTGAAGCGATGTAATAGCGTAGTTTAGTTCTCGCACTTTAAATTTCTACCCTATGTATATATTTAATTGCTAGATGTATGCTAATATGTTTTCATGATAAGACTTAAAAGCAAACGGTAAAAAAACCTAACATCCAAGATAAACAAATGAAACACAACACACTTCGCACATGCACATCTCTAAGGTACCTCCACTTGTTGCCTTCGAAAATAAACAGTCACATCTCTCGAATGTGAGAAATTTTAGCAAAGACCTTTTTGGTCAAAAGATAATAGTCCCTCGATGACCCTTCGATGTTGCCTCGGTAAATGATCTTAATACCTTAGGGTAATTGCTAAAATATCTTACGAGTTGCCTTCATAAGTGTACGATGACCCTCGCATGTCCCTCAAAACATCCAATAATAGGGCTAACTACCAACTAATGGTAGGATAGCACTATATGAAGGAAAATATGAAAAAAACAAAGACCATTCGAGTAGGTAAACAACTTGTAGTTGCTTTCTCACTAAACAAAACAATTTCTCACACATTCACTCTATTTTCTAAATATTTTCAAAGATAAAAAAAACATTTTGTATGCATTCTCAACGATATGAGATTCATTACAAAGTTTGCCTCACTAAGGAATCTTTTAAAAATATTATATAAAACACTTACACAAAAAAGCATTTTCAAAAGTGAGCTAGCAACTAAGAGCATGTAGATAACTACGGGTGGAAAGGGTGCTAATACCTTCACTTTCCATAATCTATCCCTTGAACTCAAAATATTTAAAAAGGTATTTCCTGTTCTTTTCACCCTTTCCTTTCTTGGATAAAATAAAAGTTGATGGCGACTCTTGCTAACAGCAACATTTGCGATAAAATGCAAAACCAGTAAAGTTAGTTCTCCCACCGTATTACAGAACTTGCGACTCTGCTGGGGAGTGACACTTAAAGTGTGGTTACCTTATGGATAGTTCATATTTAAAATGCTTTCATTGTTTGACTTGCTTGATTTATTCTTGAAGGGTTGTTTGGGTATTCTTGTAAAGATCCTATACCCGAATCTGGGGCATTTTAGGTAAGTAGCAATAGATTGTGGAAACTATATGGCGTAGACCGATATGGTTGAAACGATATCTATGTTAGTGTGACACATTTGTGGGAACCAGTGTCCCTTAAGTTGAATCAAGGAGAATACGGGGCCGTTGAGTGGTGTCATGAAGCACTAACTGACCGTAGAACCTTAGTTAAAACAACTTGTCCATTAGAAAGTAGTGAGATATTCGACTTTGGTGCAAAACAGAAGATAGGTTGATACTCGATACTACACTCATTAATATCGGACTTTCAGGATATTTCGGCTGCAAGAAAAGATTGTTTCAGCTAAAACAATACCTGATAAACAAAGATCAATGATATTGAGATTCCTTAGAACCCGATTACTTCTTTTAGGACATGTTGAACCAACTAAATTTCAAGAGAGTACTTACCAACAACTCCATGCAACCTTTAACCTAAGGCCTTGTGTGCTTTGTTTGTATATGATTAAATTGTTCAAACATAACATCATAACATCATGACATCATGACATATCATTTTCTTAACCATTTCAAGGATCTCAAGGGCCTGTAATGCAGGTTATGATGAACCAGATGTCTAGCAAGGGGCAAGGGGATTATTTTCCTCTAGCCAATGCCGTCAAAGAATGGTGTCTTGAGTTAGTAGCTAGGATCCACTCGACATGGTGAGCTTGATTCTTGTAGAAGGACGTTCAACGATACAAAGCTCTTCAAATCAAAGTCGCAGTCAAAATTCAACTTCTAACATTTTCTTGTATTTATCCCGCGAGATCCTTGAAAACATTGCATCCATATATCATATATGTCATTACATAACAGATATTCTCAAGACATGTTTCTCATTTTCTTCCTGTTTATTTCAGTAATAAAAATGGCTCTCGAATAGACCCTCAGAGACCTCCAAACTCAAGATACTCAGTTCCAAGAAATGTTCCTGAACCTATCCAAGGGGCGAGAGGAATTGAAAGCACTCCTCACTAAGAGCATGACCAAGAAGATTCATGAAGACAACATGGATGACCAGTTGGAAAAATTGCAAGCTGAGATGGCAACGATGAGATTCCAGATGATGGGTCAAAAGGCTCTTATCCAAAATTTAGCTCGGGGGTAAGAAGAGTTGAGAATTCTCGTCAGCAAACTTCATCAGGACGAATACAGTCGTATGGGACGAACGGCTAGAATGGGGGATCAAATCATTAATCAACCTCCAACGAGACATGAAGTTGGCTTGGTTAAAAGTAGGTCTTCCCGGATTTCTACTACATCGCAAGTCCAACAACGACCTCGCCAACAACAACAGGGTAATCAACGTAAGCAAAATACACCCAAAAGACAATTTACTAAAATCAACATGTCTTTGGCTTAAGAATTGCAACACATTTTAAAGGCCAAGATAGATACATTGAAGGATCCTCCTCAGAAGCCCAATAATTCTTCTTCCCGTCACAATCCTAATGTAAGGTGCACGTATCACTCCAATAGTCTGGGGCATGACACTGACAGCTGTTGGGCATTGAAACATAAGATTCAGGACCTGATTGACGAAGGAGTTTTCGAGTTCACATAAGATGGTTAGATCGAGTTATTCTATTATCCCTCAAATATCGAGGCTGCAAGGCACACCATCTAAAGTGACAAATTCAGGAGGAGAAGCTTTTTGTTCATTCAAATTTTCATTTATATTTCTTCGTTTTTTCAAACACTTATCTTTATGTCAGACTTTGGTTCTTCCCATTAATACATTGCATATGTTTGTCTTGAGTTATTCCATTCGTTTTCACTATACTATACTTTTACTTCATTTTGTGATATTCAACTCTCGATTAAATACTATAAGCCTTTAGAGGGAGGATGACGAAAACAATACCATAACCTCGTACGGTATGATTTTGAGCAGACCTTACTGACGATGTACAAGCGTTGTTTCAAATCCTAAATAGTTGAGTTATAAGGAAGATAATCCCTAGTTAACCCCTTTGAGCTTAAGAAGTAGGAGTTTTCTTTTTTGTACAAATTGAAACCTTTAATCATAACCCAGGGTAGGGTAGTTTCTCCGTTAATTCAAAAGCATATTAAGTCGCAAGCTTTCACTTTATAGTATCAAAAACGTCCTTACAAATCAAAAGACACTAATCGTTCCCCGTAAAGCAGCCGGTCATTATCTCTCAAAAGAAAAGCTTGTTAAGTCAAAACCTATGAAGGAGAATTAAGAAAAAAAAGGGGCATCCCGCTGACTATAATCACAAAAGAAACACTTCAGGAAAAAGTTAGGAATAATAAAATAAAATAAAAAGAGGTCACTACGAATCCTCAAAAAAAAAATTACAAAACAAATGATGATTTCCTTCTCAAATAAACTTCCAGTATCCGAACCATCACTGAAATATCAGGGCAAAGATTCCAGACTCAATTGGAATCTAAATGCACAATTAACTTAGTATAGGACTGAAGAACATCACGGAGAACGGGTGGGTAGAAATAAATTTTGAGCCTCTTTCCTTTGTTTCTTAAATCATGAACCAGGCCACATTACAACCCTTAAAAGTCCTAGCTGAAGCATGGGTTAGTTTAAAAGCATATTGTTACAAAAGGTATCCTGACACCCGTAAGGCTTACTATAAATCCTGAGTTGAATTCATATTCTTACAAAATTTTGTTAATTTACTAAAAATGAATTTTCAAAACTTCAATACAGACATAAGCTTTGCATTTTTAAATGCCATTGTTTGCATATGACTAATTGTTCGACAACAGAGAAATCCACATGACAGATATTAAATGAACGAAAATCCTCTCAATGAACAGAATCACCTCAGATGGAAAGACATTTCTAGTAACAAGCCTTTTATAATCAAGGGGGCATGACATGGTGTCTAAATGATCTGGGGGAAGTCGAGTCAAGACTCAAGGAATCTCTCAAAAGTGCCGAATATCCAGGGGCATACCTCCATCTGAATCACTTGGGGCATTCAACATGAGTTCCAGCAAAGGGCTACGTAGGATCAAGCAAACATTTCCTAGAAGTGCTGCAACACTTACTACTATGGAAAATGACAATTTTCCACACCCTGTGAACGAGGACATAGTCGGAAAATACTATGTATGAAAAAAAGACCCGCTAGGTTGACTGGCCTAGGAAAATATAAGGGCATCCTGGCGATCCAAAAAAGTTCAGGAAAAAATTAGAGATATATAACTAAATCTATACACCCGGCAAGTCGAAAACCTGAAAAGGCGGCTTGGGAAAAAAGGGTATCTCGTTGGATTGAAAATCTGAAAGGACAGTCCAGGAAAAAGTTATGGATTAAAGTGTACGACTATGTCCCATCATCTCGTCACCTGTCTATTAGTAGAAGATTTATCACCCTGGTCAGCTTTTACTCAATACTTTGGGAGTTGGGAACATCCAAGCCGCCAACGAATCCCCACAACTTCCATGAGATTATCCCCACAGAGTAATCTTTACAAGTTCATGCATTACCCGTAATTTCCCCGAAAGATAGCTATTGCGAATAAAGGAGTATGATCTTCTTCCCGACAATGTCATCAACCTATGGAATACCGATTAATATAACTCATAGAAGTCCTCTTTCCCAGATGAATTTATTCCTTCGAGATTGCAAAACCCCCTGCAGGTCTCTACTCTCCAGCAGAGTTAATTTCCTCAACAAGGGTGTTTCTTCATCAGAATACTGCTCCGTCGACATGGTTTATTTCCCCAACATGGTTAATTTCCCCAACAAATTACCGTCTCCCCTGCTTGAGTCTGTTACTCAGATGGCCATGAGTCACTGGAAAAATTCCTCTCCCAAGTAAAGTTGCCACTATTCCTAAAGAGTTGCTACTGAATCTAAAATTGGGCCAGATATCAGTCAACTTTATCCTCCCCAAACAAGCCAAAAGGTTATCCATATCTTCTTTCCCTAGTAAGGGTATAAACTCCCTAGTAGAGCAATGAACAACCAATGTTCTAGAACTTTTCTCCCCAAGCAGGAATAAACATTCTCCAGCAGAGTTTCCTCAAGCAAAAAGAAGAAATCAATGTTCCCTAGCAGATTTTCCTCAAATAAGAAAGCAGGAGTCCCCAACAGAAACAATCCCCAGAAGATCGAAAATACACATACTCTTCATCCCCAGCAATAGTCAGGGATTTATTTTCCCCGGACAAAGATGTTGCCCGAGTTTACAAATTCACTTCAATAACATTTCATATTCATATATCATTTACCAATATCATAACATATACATACGAAACACATATGGCACAGTCTCATTTATTTTGAGAACATCATTATGCAACGCATTTCATACATCATGACATCGCATACATCTAACTCTTTACCTTTTCAGGAAAGGTCAATCGACAAACATCATCAACTACTCATATGACCTGACAGTCTTCTCAAAGGCTACATCTGACGAAGGGTTATTTCAGCATTTTCCTTAGAAGTTCATTCTCAAGGAGACATATGATGGTTCAATTTAAATTGACCAATGATTTATCCTGTTTCATTTGCAGTAGACACTTTTTATGATTCAGTTTAAATCTCCTGAATATATATTCTAATTCTTATCCAGTTAAAGACAATCAAGATCTTTATCTAGTTCAGTTTAAATCGCTCAAAGATTTATTTTGATTCTTATCCAGTTAAATTTAAGTATAGACATCTGATGGTTCAGTTTAAATCGACCAATGATTTATCCTGAAGCTTTCCAGTAGACCTTTCTCTGGTTCAGTTTAATTTAACTAAAGATTTATTGTGATTCTTATCCAGTTAAAGACAATCAAGACCTTTCTCTGGTTCAGTTTAAATCGCTCAAAGATTTATTCTACTTATTATCCAGTTAAAGAAAAGTACAGACATCTGCTGGTTCAGTTTAAATCGGACAATGATTTATCTTGATGCTTTTCCAGTAGACCTTTCTCTGGTTCAGTTTAAATTGCCCAAAGATTTATTCTGATTCTTATCCAATTGAAGACAATCAAGACCTTTCTCTGGTTTAGCTTAAATCGCTCAAAGATTTATTCGGATTCTTGTCCAGTTAAAGTTAAATATAGACATATGATGGTTCAGTTTAAATCACCCAATGGTTTATCCTAAAGCTTTCCAGTAGACCTTTCTCTGGTTCAGTTTAAATCTACCAAAGATTTATTCTGATTCTTATCCAGTTAAAGACAATCAAGACCTTTCTCTGGTTCAGTTTAAATCACTCAAATATTTATTCTAATTCTTATCTAGATAAAGAAAAGTACAGTCATCTGCTAGTTCAGTTTAAATCGGCAAATGAGTTATCCTGATGCTTTTCCAGTAGACCTTTCTCTGGTTCAGTTTAAATCGCCCGAAGATTTATTATGATTCTTATCCAATTGAAGACAATCAAGACCTTTCTATGGTTCACCTTAAATCGCTCAAAGATTTATTCTGATTCTTATCTAGTTAAAGATAAATATAGACCTATGCTGGTTTAGTATAAATCGACAAATGATTTATCCTGATGCTTTTCCAGAAGGCACCTTTCGCTGGTTCAATTTAAATCGCCCAAAGATTTATTATGATTCTTATCCAATTAAAGACAATTACAGACATCTATTGGTTCAGTTTAAATCGACCAATGATTTATCTTGATTCTTTTCCAGTAGAAACTTTTTCTGGTTCAAATTAAATCACCTAAAGATTTATTCTGATTCTTATCCAGTTAAAGATAATAAGGACTTTCTCTGGTTCAGTTTAAATTGCTCAAAGATTTATTCTGATTCTTATCCAGTTAAAGACAAGTACAGACATCTGCTGGTTCAATTTAAATCATAAAATGATTTATCCCGATGCTTTTCCAGTAGACCTTTCTCTGGTTCAGTTTAAATCTCCCGAAGATTTATTCTGATTCTTATCCAGTTGAAGATAATCAATGCCTTTCTCTGGTTTAGCTTAAATCACTCAAAGATTTATTCTGATTCTTATCCATTTAAAGATAATTATAGACCTCCGCTTGTTCAGTTTAAATAGACCAATGATTTATCCTAATGCTTTTCCAGTAGGCACCTTTCTCTGGTTCAGTTTAAATCTCCCAAAGATTTATTTTGATTCTTATCCAGTTAAATTTTATTACAGGCATCTGCTGATTCAGTTTAAATCGACCAATGATTTATCCTGATGCTTTTCCAGTAGACCTTTATCTGGTTCAGTTTAAATTGCCTGAAGATTTATTCTGATTCTTATCCAGTTGAAGACAATTATAAACGTCTTCTCATTTAGTTTAAATTTCCCAATGATTTATCCTGATGCTTTTCTAGTAGACCATTCTCTGGTTCAATTTAAATCAACCAAAGATTTATTCTGATACTTCTTCCAATTGAAGTCAATAGTTATTTTGGATGGCATCTATAACCCATCTCTGACAACTCTCAGTCACCTCCTCAAATGGCATATATAATCACATTCATGATACAATCAACCAACAACGTTACCTCTTACACGGGCGAGTGCAAATTTCTGGGCACTTAAGTTTTCAATCATCTTCTACCTTCAAGTCACGAATGGCGGACATGCAAATCTAACTCTTCAGGTTTAAGAAGATTAAACAGGGGCAGCTGTTGTACCCCTAAATTTCCCCTCCCCTTTTCTTCTCAAGACATTCTTTCAAGGCTTCTCAAACACTCAAGGCACTAAAGGGTTGATCAGTCAACTCACCTCCTAAGCCCAAAGGTCTATAATTATGGTTTTGAGTTTCTTAGGGAATTTTGGTTTGAAAAGGTCTCAAGTGTCTTCCATGGTTCTTCATAGGTCCTCAACAAGATCCATGTCAAGTTTCAAGCCCTACATCAAAAGTTTGCCCAGTCAATGGCTCAGATGATTGAAAATTAACTATATTGATCAAAAAGTCAAATATGGTCAACATACAGTCAAACATCAATATTTTTGGTCAACATCAACATTTTGAAGTGATATTCATCATTTTATCAAGGGTTGATCATGATTCTGTAAGGAAAGCTCTCAAATCATCAAAAGTCAAGAATTTCCAAATTAGGGTTTCCTTATGAGAACTCACCTGAATGTTGACCAAGCATAATATTCACATACTTCATCAACTTTTCCCAAAACAAAGCTCATTTTGAATAAAATTCAATTCCCTACAACTTTGTTTTTATGCTCAAGTTCAAAAAATGCTTCATTTGAAAGATATGAGCTAATACATTATAGGTCATTTTCAAAAGTCAACAAAAGACACTTTGTGTCAAGGAAACTTACATCAAGATAATGTCTTTAAAATTAAAAATGACCAACATAGAGATTGTAGAGGACATCTTAATCTTTCTAAAAAGTTAAAGATCATATACAAAATATAAGAAATTTAGAAAGTTATGGGTTTCACATGTTGGGAGATTTTGAAGAAATTCACGAAGTGCAAATCGAGAAAAATTGCAAATTTGAACCAATGAGCCTAGTTTTTGATGTTCAAACATATTCACAACACCTTAGAGGACCCCTAAGTATATTCATACATTGCCTTGATTTTTATTTTTATTTATTTTTATTTTATTTAATTTAAAAACAAAGTAAATTAAATAAAATCAGAAAAATCATGGGCTAATGCATATGGGCTTATTTTGATCAACTTTGAAGCCCAATAAATCATGCAACCCAGCCACAACCTGTCCATGTTCATGCATATTCAAAAGGGCAAGAAAACATGCAAAAGGAAAGTTTTTAAGTTGTTTGATTTTGGTTTTATTAGGGCCATCAAGTCTTGATCCTTTTCCATATTGATTAGCTCATGGTCTTTCTCTGTATATACTACAACACATAGCATGCAAAGTACGACTGAAAACTGCCTCAAAAGAACACCAAAGTTTCTAACTTATTTCAAAAAAATCAAGACAAGCTCAAAACCCTACCTCTAAGTGTTTTTAATCTAGTTCTTTGATTCAAATATGTTCGTGAGGAGATAAGGAACCCTCCCCAACCCAGAAGCGCACCCAACCACTTTTAGAACACCACATCTGATCGTACCAGTTTTTGGTAAAAATTTCTAAACATGATCTCTGAAATCATGCATTGTTAACTAATTACATGTATTCATGCGTATTTGTGATAAAGTTTTAAACAGGTTGGACGTAACACATGTGAGCTTTGGGGCTCAAATCGCAGGATGCCATTTTAGTCCCCGATTAGATGTTTTGCTTCGAAGCGGATAATCCATGAAGTTTTAACTAAAAATAACACCAGATTTAAATCCAGGAGGGTTTTTAAAGGGGGATAGGGTTGATTTGAATCCTTGATCTGTGATATTTTGCAGGTTTAGATTTTGAACCCACCGGAGAAGACAACCAGAAAGGTGACTCTAGTGGGCTGACTCTTGTGGCAGGTGTGTCATCCTCTCAGTGGTGCATTCAAATACATCTGCGAGCACATGTTTTGAAATTCAAATATTTGAATTTCGTAATATATACATTCGTTTGTATCTGAAATAATGAATGAGCAGCTTGCCCAGATGGTAGCGTGTATACTCTTAAGGCGTACACTTACTAGGTCCTGGGTTCGACCCAGGCTGCAAGCAATTTTATTTTTTTTCTAACATTTGTTTCAGATTCAGTGTGTTCAAGGGCTAGTACGAGCATGGTATACCCTCAATCTTAACCACCATATTGCTATAGATCTGGATCAGACGTTCCAGAAATGCCTCCCCATGATGAGCTCTCATGACCCATCCAAACAGGATCCTATAGGAGTTCATTTGAAGTTCGGGCCTTCCATTTGTAGGCCTAGCGAATTTGGTTCAGCACACCCCCCTAACATTTTTTTGCAGCACAGCCATAACCTTTTTATTGTTTATTATTTATTTTTGTTTTAATTTATTTCTTCCTTTTTCTTTTTAATTACTTTTTTTTAATAAAATCATAAAATCAAAAAAAATTTAGTTGTAGGATTTAATTAATTGATTTTATTTATACAATAAAAATTAATTAATTAAAATCATTTTTGAGTATATTTTGTTAACTAAAATTGGTTAGAATTAGGTTTATTATCATAAAACTTTTTCCAATTAAAAAACCACAAAAACATTTTTCTACTTAGATTTTTTAGGGTTTTACTTCTTTTCCCTTTTCTTCTCCGCGCGTTTGTTTATTTCTTTCACATTATTATTTTTCATGAATAATTGTAACTATTCAAAGGGATGTAATAGTTTAAACTATGACCTTTTACATTTTCCCCCCATTTTGGTTTGTATTCCCCCCATCTCGAAGCGATGTAATAGCATAGTTTAATTCTCGCACTTTAAATTTCTTCCCTATGTATATATTTAACTGCTAGATGCATGCTAATAGGTTTGCATGATAAAAATTAAAAGCAAACGGTAGAAAACCTAACATCCAAGATAAACAACTAAAACACAACACACTTTGCACACGCACACCTCTAAGGTACCTCCACTTGTTCCCTTCGAAAAATAAACAGTCACGTCTCTCAAACGTGAGAAATTTTAGCAAAGACCGTTTTGGTCAAAAGATCATAGTCCCTCTATGACCCTTCGATGTTCCCTTGGTAAATGATCTTGATATCTTAGGGTATTTCTAAAATATCTTACGAGTTGCCTTCGTGATTATACGATGACCCTCGCTTGTCCCTCAAAACATCCAATAATAGGGCTACCTACCAACTAATGGTAGGATAGCATTATTTGAAGGAAAAGAGGAAAAGAACAAAGACCATTAGAGTAGGTAGACAACTTGTAGTTTATTGTTCACCAAACAAAACAATTTCTCACACATACACTTTATTTTCTAAATATTTTCAAAGACAAAAAAAAAACACTTCGTATGCATTCTCAACGATACGAGATTCATTACAAAGTTTGTCGTACTAAGGCATCTTTTCAAAATATTTTCAAATACACTTACACAAAAAAGAATTTTCAAAAGTGAGCTAGCAACTAAGATCCCGTAGATAACTACGGATGGAAAGGGTGTTAATACCTTCCATTTCCATAATCTACCCCCCGAACTCAAAATCTTTAAAAAGGCATTTCCTGTTCTTTTCACCCTTTCCTTTGTTGGATAAAAGAAAAATCGGTGGTGAATCTTGCTAACCGCAACATTTACAATAAAATGCAAAACGAATAAAGTCAGTTCTCCCACCGTATTACACAAGTAAATAGGAAATATCGACCTCAACGGGAAGCATTGCTTCCATACCATATACAAGAAAGAATGGGGTTTCCCCTGTTGAAATGCGGAAGAATGTACGATACCCATACAAAGAAAAAGGGGGCATCTCATGCCAATCCTTATAGGTAACAACCATCTTCTGGATGGTCTTCTTAATGTTTTTATTAGCAGCTTCAACAACCTCATTCATCTTAGGCCTGTAAGCAGACGAATTATGATGGACAATCTTAAATTCTTCACAAAGTTCTTCCATTATCTTATTAATCAAATTTAAGCCATTATCAGTGATAATCCTACTTGGCACACCATACCTACATATAAGATTGTTCTTGATAAAGTGTACTACGTCCTGCTTGGTTACATTATCATAGGAGGTTGCTTCCACCCACTTGGTGAAGTAGTCAATTTCCACTAAGATGAAACGATGTACATTCTATGCCTTGGATTCAATCATTCCAAACATATCAATACCCCACATAGAAAAAGGCCATGGGGGAAGAAATAACAATGAGAAGCATTGGAGGCACATGAATCTTGTCAGCATAAATCTGACATTTATGGCACTTCTTTGCAAATTTGTAACAGTCAGATTCCATTGTAAGCCAATAGTAACTTGCTCTAAGCATCTTCTTTGCCATCGG
Source organism: Vicia faba (assembly GCA_948472305.1). Classification (NCBI taxonomy): domain Eukaryota; kingdom Viridiplantae; phylum Streptophyta; class Magnoliopsida; order Fabales; family Fabaceae; genus Vicia; species Vicia faba. The sequence goes on from OX451740.1 coordinate 262,879,518, forward strand.
ATGTCCATTGGCATGGTTACCCAAGGAACCTTCATGGATATCATGCATAAACATTTCTTCTTCATGTCTATCCACGCATCTGAGCAAGACCATGTCATAATTTCTCTTGTATAACACATCTTCATTGACAAAAAAACTACATGCCAACCTTCTCAATGTCTTCGTATCTTTGTTAGATGCACCAAAAGTTTATTCCTAAGTCTGAAGAAAGTGCTTCATATCATAATACTATGGTTTTTCATCGGACGTCACCTCTGTAGCAAACACATGAGGTGGTCTAACAAGATGTCTAACTTTAATTTGAGGTACATTATTCCAAGCATTCACTTGATACATGGAAGCCAAAGTGGCTAAAGCATCTGCCATCTGATTCTCATCTCTAGGAATGTGATATAATTCAACTTTATTGAAGAAAGGTAATAATCTTCTTGCATGATCTTTGTAGGGAATCAAGCCAATGTGACGAGTCTCCCATTCTCCTTTGATCTGATTTATTACCAAAGTTGAATCACCTTATACATCAAGAATTTGATTTTTAAATCTATAGCCTCTACAAGACCCATAATACAAGCTTCATACTCTTCCATATTATTGGTACATCAAATGTCAGCCTTGCAGTGAAAGGGATATGCGACCCATGGGGACTGATAATCACGACACCAATTATTTTTCCATAAGCATTTATAGTTCAATCAAACACCCTACCCCACCGAGATTCAAGGTCATAACCTTCCTGGGGAAAAGGTTCATCACAATATTTTACTTTCAAATACATCACATCCTCATCGTGGAAATCATACTTAAATGACTGATAATCATCATTCGGTTGGTGAGCAAGGTACTCTTCCAACAAACTTCCTTTAATAGCCTTCTGAGTAGGGTATTCAGTATCATATTCAGACAACAACATCTACCAACATGCAATTCTTCCAGTAAAAGCAGGCTATTCAAATACACTTAATCAGATCCATTTTGGAAATCAACCAAGTAGAGTGATTCAACATATATTTCCACAATCTCTTTGTCGCCCAAGCCAAAGTATAACATGTTTTTTCTAGCATGGAATATCGTGACTCGCAGTCAGTGAACTTCTTTATCAAATAATAAATGGCATACTCCTTTCTTCCTATTTCATCTTGTTGTCCCAGAATACAGCCCATGAAGTTATCTAACACAGTCATATACATATTCGATGGTATTCCTTCAATAGGAGGGAGCAAGATAGGAGGCTCAAGCAGATACTCTTTAATGCTTTCAAATTCCTTTTAGAAATAAACCGTCCATACACAACCTTGATCTTTCTTCAACAACTTGAAGATTGGTTCACATGTTGCAGTGATATGGGAAATAAATTTGGAAATGTAATTCAAACGTCCAAGGAAGCCTCTAACTTTCTTTTCAGTTATTGGTGCAGATATTTCTTGAATTGCCTTGACTTTATCAGGATCAACTTCAATTCCCTTTTATATGACAATGAAACCTAACAACTTTCCTGAACGAATACCAAAAGTACACTTATTTGGATTCAAATGGAGACGATACTTCCTCAAACGCTGAAACAACTTCAACAAGTCTTATATATGCCATTCCTCAGTCTGAGATTTTTTGATCATATTATCGACATATACTTCAATTTCCTTTTGCATCATATCATGGAATAGGGTTTCCATAGCCCTCTGGCACGTTGCACCAACGTTCTTCAACCCGAAGGGCATCACTCTGTAACAGAATGTTCCCCAGGGTGTGATAAACGTTATTTTTTCCATGTCCTCAAGAGCCATCATAATTTGATTGTATCCGAAAAATCCTTCCATGAACAAAAAAACTTTGAATTTTTTTTCTATCAACCAACATATCAATATGTGTCAATGGGAAATGATCTTTGGGACTTGCTTTATTTAAATCTCTATAATTGACGCACATGTAGACTTTTCCATCTTTCTTTGGTACTGGAACAATATTGGCAATCCACTTAGGGTACATTGATGTTATAAGAAAACCAACATCAATCTGCTTCAAAACATCTTCTTTAATCTTCATTGCCATGTCAGAATGAGTTCTTCGCAACTTTTGCTTTATTGGTGGACATTTTGGCTTTAATGGCGTATAATGTTCCACAATAATAGTATCCAAACCAGGCATATCTTGATAAGACCAAGCAAAGATATCCACATACTCTCTCAGCAACTCAAACAACGTGCTTTTCACATCAGGATGAAGCAGTGACCCAATCTTGACTTCTTTCGAATATTCCTCTGAACACAAGTTAATCGTCTCTAACAACTCGTTATACGACTGAATGGTGTTTTCCACACGCTCAAGAAACCGTGAAACCTCTTCTGGGATTTCATCAAATTCTTATTCTTCAGCCACTTACACATGATATTCAAAGTTGGGAGAGGGTGCATGGTCATTACACTCAACGGTTTTTTTTAATTAATTTGCACATATAATTTATTATTGAATTTAGAAACTGACACATGTAACAAGTGATTATGCAAATTTATTTACAGTTATTATTTATTTTGAAAGTTTTTTTTTCTGATTTCCATTTTCCAAGAAAAAGAAAAAAATAAAGACAAAACTTTATAAATCAAAAACAACTTTTATTAATGATTTTAAAATTCAATACAACAGACACACCCATACAACATCATTACTTTCACCTTGGGAAGAGTGAAAGATTTTTGAAAAGACAGACAAAAAAAAAATACTTTGAAATGTGAATGTAAAAAGGAACATCAATAGTGATCCAATTATGAACTATGGCTCCATGTGTCACAAAGTTTGGCATCTCTTGCTCTGGCTCATCTTCGAGAATAGCGTTGATCTTTGGAGTAGTCGGATAGAGATATCTTGCACTTTGAAATATGTCTTGATATTTACTCAAAGCGAAATTTTGCTTCACAACTTCCTTCTTCATGGAGAAACCCAAACTAGTCTCATTCTTGTTCACAGGTGGATTAATAACCTGCCCCCACACCTTGCTAGGGCCTTTCTGCAGTACCTATTGCACATCCTTAAACGAGGTGATAGAATATTCATTCTTCCTTATATTATCAATAGACAAATCTTGGAAGTGAGTTCCAACAATGGCTTCATCAACTTCTACAATGCTAAAGGAAGACAAGTGAGATATCAACAGAACTTGCTCACTGTTCACAATCACTACCTTTCCATCACAGACAAATTTCAGCTTCTGATGCAACGTTGATGTAACAGCTCCTACTTCATGGATCCAGGGTCATCCCAATAAACATCTATAAGCTGGGACAATATCCATAACATGGAAGGTGATTTGGAATAAATGTGGACCTATGTGAATAGGTAAATCCACTTCTCCAATGATGAATTTTCTAGAACCATCAAAAGCATCCACTATAATGCCACTTGAGCACATAGGAGTTCCCTGGTATTTAAGCTTCATAAGAGTACTTCTCAGTATGACATTCAAAGTAGATCCATTCTCTATCATCACATTGGACAAAGATTCATTCTTATAATTCATAGATATATGCAGAGCCATGTTATGGTTTCTCCCTTCGTCAGGAAATTCCTCATCACAAAATCTCAGATTGTTACAAGATGTAATATTCCCCACAACACCGCTGAAATAATCCATAGACATATCACTTTCAACAAAATCTTGATCTGAAACCCTCATCAGAGATTCCCGATGAGCAGAAGAGTTCATCAACACGGCTAAAATGGAAATCTTAGATGGAGTTTGCGACAACGGATCCACAATCTTGTAATCATTCATTTTGATGATTTTCAACAGATCATTAACATCCTTTTCCAAGGAGGCGCCACTATATTCTCCTACCACTTTCCGAGGTTCAAAATTCTTAACAACCTTCTTACCATAATTAACATCTCCTCGAAAGGTAGGGGCGAAGACACGACCACTGCGAGTTACCCGACTAGCTTTAGCAATATTCTCAACATAGGACAAAGGTTGGATAGGAATTTCCACACATCTTCCAGGATAGTTGCCTTGTACTTATAAGGAACATCCTTATCATATTCATAGGGACTAAACTAGGAAGAAAAATAACTACGGAAGCAACAACGGGCTTGCTGTGGTACATAATCTCTACATGAGCGAGAACACCAGAATATGGAACAACAACATTCACCCTTGCTTCTTCAGCATACTCTGGAATCGTAGAATCATTATCAAAAAATATACCTTCATCAGAAGAAAATAACTCATCAGTATAAACGTACCCATCATCAAAAACATACTCATCATCAAAAATCTACTCATCATCAAAAATGTGCTCACCTTCAGAAATGTACTCATCATTAGACATTGCCTCAACAGAGTAGTCTTCAATCATGTTAACCCTAATATAATTATCTATGTTGCATGTAACTCTGATAGTACCATTATCTAACATCAATTGAACACCTTTTCTTACTACAGAACAACCATGGGAATCCGTATAATAGATCTAATAGGACCCATAATAATGTACCTCCTGGCCATCTATGTGACAACATGTGGCATTTATTTGTACTAGATCATCATCCAAATAGTTTACATCAGAAATTCGGAATTCACCGAGATAACCATTAACCATATTCACATCTTCTTAATATTCAACCCTTGGTCTGATTATATGTATAAGACCTTTGTCCATCATTTCTTGAAGATCAGCTCTCACTTTATCATATCCATGGATGTCTAAACTTTAAAAACTACAAGCGGCATGATCATGTGTGTAATAGCTAAAATCATAGAGATCAGCATGCATCTTCACTAAATCACCTCTAACCAGATTGATATCAAATATCTAGAAGTCCCCAAGATAACCAGCAACCATATTTATAACACTTCCACCTCCATGCTTTGGTAGTAGATTATCTTTCACATTGGGACCAACATCTTTAAAAGACAAGAGACCAGATCTTACTATCTTCTACACTTCATACTTCAACGGGTAATAATTTTCAATGTTGTGCCCAAGGGATCCTTGATGAAAATCACAAGTCTGATATACCTTATAATACCATGGTAAAGTTGAAGGTATAGTAGGAGGAGGCCTAGTCTGCACTAATTTCTTTTGAATCAAGGTCAGAAAAAATTATGCATAACTCATCGGAATAGGATAAAAAGCTTCTCTCTTTTTACATTGCCCTTGATTACCTTATTGAGGTGCTCTCTGATAGGTAACAGCATTCAGAGTCGCATTGACAACTAGAGTTACAGAAGCAACCTTTTGTTGATGTTGATGACGTTAGACCCTTCTTTCTTCAGCAATAACATTTGTTTCACTTTCTTTCTTTCTAGAAAACCCATATGATGATTACTTTTTTCCACTAGAACCTTCATATTCGTTAATCATCCTCCCTGAGAGATTTTTCTAGAAGGACACCCATACTTACCATTTCAGTCAAATCACTTAGTGTACTTGCAACCATCCTTTCATATTAAAATAAACCAAGGGTTTTCTAGAAGACCTTAGTCATTTCTTGTAATCCCATTGGGGGTACCACTTAGGATGCAACTTCACGCAATCTTTGCGCACACTCCTTAAATGACTCCTTATATTTATGGGCCATCGCTCTTAACTGGTCACAGTCACGTTCCATAAACATGTTGTACTTATATTGTTTCACAAAAGCTTCACCCAAGTCATTGAATATACGGACGTTGCTACTGTCCAATCCCATATACCATTTCAAGGCAACACCAGTTAAACTATCCTAGAAAAAATGAATAAGGAGTTATTGGTCATTAGTATGAGTGGACCTCCTTTTGATATACATCACCAGGTGGTCACGAGGACAAGAGTTGCCCTTGAACTTCTCAAATTCTTGCACCTTAAAATTTGATGGAACTTTCACATTAGGAGTTAGGCATAGATCACTTACATTATGTCTGAATAACTCTTTCCCTTGGAGAGCCTTTACTTTGTTCTGCATTTCATTGAGTTGATTCTAAAAGTTATCCATTCGGTCATAAAAGCTCATACTTTCACTCGACGAAGGAGAAGAATGATAAACTTCAATGTTAATAACAGACACAACATTCACTGTAGGAAGTATAACACGATGAATCTCATTATTGGAAACAGGAACAACATTCACTGCAAGAGGTGAAAAATCAGCAATAGTTTGAAAAAATGGAACAACTTAATCAGCACGATTATAACCTTCTGGCTTTAAATTCTCAGTCATTTCCCACGGGTAACCGCAAAGCATACAGTATTGAGTAGCAGTAATTGGAGTAACATAGACGAGAAGTTACAGAACTTTTGAAATAATGGTTGTCTATTGTGGATGAGTAGATGGAGGAGACGGAGGAGGAGGAGGTGGTGGGTGATCCTAAGCAGCCACCAATGTCTCTACCAAAGTAGTCAGATTAGCCATATCTGCTCTGAAAGCAGTAACTTCTTCGTGCAACTCATGATTCTCTTATTCAAGATTTTCCATATTTTTCTTATAATTATCCCGAGTATTGTAGCGATGAGACACCTTGCTGACTAAACGAAGCAGAGAAACAAGTAAGACACCTAGGAATGAACAGGAATGCAAAAATATGTGCAAAATGATGCATGATATGAAATGAATATAATTTATTCTGTTTATTCAAGGAACTCAAAGAATCATAAACAATTGCAAACATTGAAGTACTAACACATTTGGAAATACTGAAAACTCTCATTTCAATAATAATTTTGGAATGGATTACAACATTTAGTACAAGCTTCAATAATCCTAAGTACAAGAGAGTAAAGATAAAATCTAAAAATTCGGAGGATCCAAAGCTGATGAAGATCTCTCCACACACTGACGTTTTCCCCTGAGTCTTGCAATCTGAGCCTCCAACTGCTTATTCTCTTCTACATACTTGTCAACGACTTCCTTCCTTCCACTAGAATTAGAAAATGGGTGACTGGGACAAGGCTGAACTGTAGAGAAAAATAAATCCTCTTGCTTATCCATCATCTCCACATCGTGACTCTCAAGAAACTCAATCAAGTCATCCTTCTCTTTCAATTCTGCTGAGTAAGACACCTCCAAAGTTTGGTACTTGTTATTCCATGCTGTTGTACCCCAAAATTTGCCCTCCCATATTCATCAAGAATTGTCAAAGTCAAGGTCACAAAATGCCCCAAGGGTTGTGCAGCTCAATTGTCTCCTAGACAGTCAAAACTAGGGTTTGAGTTCTGGTCAAGCAAATGAACTTTTCAAAGGCCCAATCAAGTCCCATATGCCTACAAAGAGGGTCAAGCATCCTCATGTCAAGTTTCAAGGCATTCAGCTCAAAATTGCACAGTCAAAACCCTAGATTGCACTACAGTCAACTGTAGGGGCAAAATGGTCATTTGGCAGTCAAAAGTTCAAATTTTTGGTCAACATATCATTTTGAAGCCACAAACATCATTTGATCAATGCTTGATCATGATTCTCAAAATTTGGCTCAGAAATCATCAAAGATGCAAAAGTTGCTATATTTGGACAGCTGAAAAAGTCAACTGAAATTGACCAGGGCATAACTTTCACATGGATTATCAGAAAAATTCCACCCAAAGCTCATTTTGAAGAGAAAGACATTTCCTACAATTCATATTCATGTTCCAAGTCCAAGAAATGCTCTCACAAAAAGTTATCAATTTCAACATTATAGGTCATTTTCAAAAGTCAACAAAAAGTGACTTTAAGTCAAAGGCCATAACTTGAGATTGATATATCAAAATGACATGGGACCAAAGGCATTGGTTAAAGGACTCAAAGACCTTTCCAAAATGTCCAAGAACATGTGAAAAGCTTAAAAATTAACCAAGTTATGCCTTGTGGAAGTTGGGAAATTTTTGGAAATTTTTGAAAGTCAACATTGATGCAAAAGGTCTAAAAATGCAAATGGGCCCATTTTTCTTCCAAGTTTCTTCATGCCAAGCCTATGCACGACCATTAGGCCCAAAGGGAAGTATTCTCATATTTTTTAATTATTTATTTGAATTAATATTAATTTATATTCATTTAAATGATTTTAATATATGAAAAATATCAAACTAACCTAAAAAAATCCTTTCATGCACATTATAAACTCAATATTTCGTGTAAGTCTTAAATAGGCAAATTTGGATGAGATTGGATCATGATTGAACAAAAACAACATGAAAAAGATATGAAAAAAGATTTTCCAAAATCAAATATTGAAATTCATCAATGCATAAGATTTTGTCCAATGTTTCTTGACCTAATCACTCCATATATGATCAGAATGAGAACCCTAATGCTCCTGAACTGCAAGCTGCGCATAAACAAGTTTTGGCATATTGAAAAATTCTCAAAAAACTCAAATACTGAATTCAAGGTTTTAGGTGGTTCCAGGCTTCGATTCTTGTCCCATTGGCATCCTGAGACCTCATTGAACATCTCTCAATCAAAAACAACAAGCCAAAGGCCTTGAATTGGTACCAAGAACTCAGACTGAACCTTGGAATTTCTGAATTCGCATAGCATGATTCCATCGTTTTTATGCATTTTTCTTCATGGATTCTTGTTTATAATCATGTTTCTATGCTAACCAATAGGTTTAATTGTGTTTTTCTGTACCATAGGCGATTATGCCATGTATGTTTTCTAGGGTTTGCAGGCTTGCTAATTTGGGGCTTTTGACATAACGTAAAATTGGAGCTCCAGACCTTTGCCATTGCATTGAGCACGACCAAACGAAAAGCTTCCAACCCTCGCGCTCAATTTATGAGCGTCGAGGGTCTAATCGCTATTTTTTGATATATAGCTTTAGGCCACGCTCCATAAACCGTTGCTGTATTGTTTATATTATAGGGGACGTGAAGAAGATGAAGTGGTGGCAGCCTGTGATTCGCCAGTTTGAATTTTCGCGCGAAGTTCCAAAGCACTAACGCGTTATTATTATATTGTTATTTGTTTATTATATATTAAATGAAGATCACATGGCTCAGTGGCAGGGATAGAAGCGTGCAATCTCCAAGACCTGGGTTCGAACCCCAGGTCTGAATAATTCCATATTATTTTTCCAAATCAATTCCCATGCAGATTCCTCATTAGAGCATACCATGCACACTCAAAATCCAGGGAACACGCGTCCAGCTGCTTGCAAATCAAATGCATAGATTCAAGGAACACTATAGGTGCTGGTCAACGTGCCATACGAGATCCAAAGAAGTCAACGAACTCAGGATACAATTGGGCCAGGCCTCTCAAATTTATACCTCCAATTCTGGGGCTACACCCCACTCTGGTTTGCCCTCCTTTTATTTTTTCACTTTATCTTTTAATCATTATTTGGTTTATTAATTTAATTAACTTATTTTTCACCAAAATATAAAAAGACATTAAAAATACAGAAAAGACAAAAAAAAATATAATTTTTATATTATAATTATTTTCACAAATTAACATGTAAATAATTTAGGTTAATTAAGTTATAGTTCTTATCTTTTTAATAAAAAACACCAAAAATAGAATTTAGGTTTAAATAACTTTTATTTTCTTTTTTTTAATTTTTCTTTTTTTTCAGAATAACAATATTATTTATTTATTATTTTATTTTCATAAATTAAAAATTGTACATAATGAATTAGGTTTAATTTAGGTCATATTTTAATTCTTTCATAATAAATAAAAAATACTAGAATTAGGGTTTGCTTCTTAATTTAATTTCAATTAATTTCTTTTCTCATTAAATCTAAAAAACACAAAAATATCATCCTCATTTAATCATTTAATTTTTTAATTCTTATTAATTTTAATTTGCAAAAGGGTCCGACGCCCTAGTTTCGTTTTAATTATTTGATTCGCGCATTTATCTTACGTCGTTTAATTATAATTTTGTAAATGTCCCAAAGCCATGTAATTTAAATTTCTCGCACTTTTATTTATTCGCTTTATTTATTTTCCGCTAAATCGGGTCCGGTTTAATTTTGGCGATGTGGACCCGCGCCATTTGTAATAGTTTAGCTTTATTTCCTCGCAATTTATAACTGTTAAATATGCATGCAAGAATGAATGGACTTAAAATAAAATTAAGCGTAGATCACAATGACATGACAAAAAACAAATAAATAACTGAACATGACACACAAATCACACACCACCCCTAGGGTACGCCTCACTGTTGCCTTGCCTCGAAAGGTGATCGTCGAGTAGAGGATGTCTTAGTAAGTCCTCATGATCCGGGAACCTGGCATGAGGGTAGCTTCTAAGGTGTCTTCCTATTGCTCTGGTGATCACCATGTCCCGAACCTTCGAATTGACCCGAACACCTCCAACGGTGGTGCTACCTACCTCTCAATGGTGGGATGGCACTACTTTAAAGGACATTTACACAGACGAATTCCTTAGGGTAGGTAGACGACTCTAGATACTTGCTCTAATTTCAAACAAATCAAAAGACTTTTCACATTGACACATTTTCAAAAGCTTTCAAAGCAAACTTTTCAAACACTCTGACGTATGAGTCGATCTGAAATTTTTCAAAAGAAACTTTTAAACCCACATTGAAAAGCACGCAAAACAATTTTGAAAACACATTGAGCAAGTATCTAAGAGCCCATGGATAACCATGGATAGAAAGGGTGCTAACACCTTCCCTTTCTATAACCTACCTCCCGAACCGAGAGCGATCTCTATAAGGAATTTTTCTGTGCTTTTGTCCTTTCCATTTGGAGAAAATAAAAGACGGTGGCGACTCTTGCTTCCGCGACATTTCGCGAACCAGCGTTAAACAGTCAGTTCCAGATCCACCGATCACAGAACTGGCGACTCTGCTGGGGACTATCTTATAAAGTGAGGTGTACCTTAGGGCTAGGTCATAACTGTGTTTTCACTTGTATTGTTTTGTTTGCTTTACTATTGTGGGTTGCATCGGAGATACATAGATCCTAACCCGGATCTTGGGATACCCTGTTAGGTAGCATAAGCTGTGAGGGACCTGTCCGGCGTATACCGACATGGGTGAAGCAGTGGCTACGTTGGTGTGGCGCCTTGGTCTGTACCGATATCCCTCGTGTTGAAACGGGGAGAATATGGGTCTTCCAAGGAGTCATTAAGCACCAACCGACCTTAGAACCTTAAATGACCCAACTTGGCCAATAGAAACAGTAGCAGTATGCTACGCCCATTGAGGCTAAACTCTCGTGATGGTTCTGGCCGCAAGAAAAGATTGCGATGCTGGAGTTATGACCGATTGAGGGTAGTCGGTGATATTGGGATCCTCTAAGAACCCGGTTACTTTTGATTAGGACAGGTATGAACCAACAAACTGAAAGAGGGTAATACCTAGACCTCATGCTGGCCTAAACCTTAAGGGCTCTTTTGTGTGACTTGTATGCCTTCGTACTTGACTATCTGCGTGCTTGTTACCTAACACTTGTTTCTTGCAGGTCTTGTTTATAGTCCTTAATTGGGACTCATAACAGGGTACTAAGTTTCTTGCAGGTCTTGTTTATAGTCCTTAACTAGGACTCATGACAGGGTTTACCAAATTTCTTGCAGGTGTTGTTTATAGTCCTTAACTGGGACTCATAACAGGGTTTACTAGATCTCTTGCAGGTTTTGTTTATAGTCCTTAATGGGGACTCATAACAAAGTATACTGAATTTCTTGCAGGGTTTGTTTATAGTCCTTAATTGGGACTCATAACAGGGTTTACCTACTTCACCCCATGCATATCATGACATCATACCATTGCATACCATTGCATACATCCTAACCCATTTCAAGGATCTCAAGGGCTTGTGATGCAGGTCATGATAAATCAAACATCTAGCAAGGGGCAAAGAGGATTTATTTTCCTCTAGCCAAGGTTGTCAGGGGCTATGACCCACTGGATATGGTGAGCCTTTGACCCTTGAAGAAGAATTCCCAACAACATGGGTTTCCTTCAATCAAGCTATAAATTCCAATGCTAACAAACTTTCTTGTTTACCCCGCGAGGTCCTCGAAAACATTGCATGCATATCATACACATCATTGCATAGCAGGTATCCTTGTTGCAGGTCACTTACCCTTCTCGCTGTTTATTTCAGCAATGGCTTCCCAACAAGGTAACCAGGGTCTTCATGCTCAAGAGACTCAGTTCAGGGAAATCTTCCTAGGTCTATCCAAGGGGCAGGAAGAGTTGAGGGCACTCCTCATGGGGAATCTGATCAGAAAGAGTCCTGAAGATGACAAGGACGAACAACTGAAACGTCTACAAGCTGAGGTAGACACATTGAAAACCCAGATGCTGGGGCAGAGGGCCCTCATTCAAGGTTTAGCTCAGGAGCAAGGAGAGCTGAGGGCCATGATCAGTCAGCTTCATCAAGACCTGAAGCAACCAGCCCAAGTCAGGGACCAAGTCTTTGATCAGCCACCAAGAGGACCAAAGTCTGGTATGGTGAAGAATGAACCTCTCCAAATTGCTACTACTTCACAAGCCCAGTATCAACGGGGTAATCGACGCAAGAGATACACGCCTGGAAGACACTTCACTGAGACTGGCATACCACCATCTCTAATGCTGGAACACTTGTTGGGGGTCAATCTGATTACTTTAAAGGGTCCTCCCCAGAATCCTGACATCTCTGCTCCTACTTATAACCCTGATAAAAGATGTGCCTACCATTCTGACAGTCCTGGACATGACACCAATGACTGTTGGAGCTTGAAGAACAAGATCCAGGACTTGATCGACGGAAGGGTGCTGGAGTTCATGCCGGGTGGCCAAATGAAATGCTTCTGTTGAGAATCTCCCATCTGAAGGGACTAAGTCAAACTAGAAAACTTTTGTTCATTCGAATGTTCAAGTTGCATTTTTCTTTGATTGTTTAAACATTTATTCATGTCAAACGTTGTTATTTCATTAATGCATCGCTTATGTCTATTTTGAATCAATATATTCGCATTCACTATATGCAAACTGTTTTCATATTTTTTCTGATGACAACTCTTGATCTTTAATCCTAAGCCTCTTGAGGGAGGATGACGAAAACGATACCGCGATCATTACAGTATGCTTTTGAACAGACCCCGCTGGTGAGGTACAGGCATTGTTTCAATTCCTAAACACTGGAGTAATAAGGAAGATAATCCCTCGTTAACCCCTCTGAGCCAAAGAAGTAGGAGTTTTATTTTCGAAAATCAAAACCCTTAATCATAACCCGGGGCAGGGTAGTCTCTCAGTTGATCCAAGTGCATAACGAATGGCACCGAAGAGGTCTTTACAAAACGAAGAAAGACAGTGATGGTTCCGAACAATCATAAGGACAGGCAGTCATTATAAAAAAAAAAAAAAAAAACAAATCATAAACGAAAAGCCCAAGAAGTCAAAACCTGTGAACAGAGACTTATGAAACTGGGGCATCCCGCTGACTGTAGAGGAAACAGTTCAGGCGAAAAATAGGGATAACAAAATCAAAAAGAAAGAGGTCTCACAAACCCTCAACAAAAACAAAAGAATGACTGCCTAGTCAGAATAAATCATCAATGTCCGAACCATCACCGGAATATCAAAGCAAAGACTCAAACAAGGTCTATGCACGATCAACTGAGCTTAGGTGTGGAGAACATCACGAAGAGCGGGTGGGTACAAATAAAATTTGAGCCTTTATTCTTTGTTTCTTAAACCGTGAACCCGGCCACGTTATAACCCTTAAAAGTCCTAGCTGAAGCATGGGTTAATTCGAAAGCATACTGTTACGAAAGGTATCCTGACTCCTTAAGGCTACGGTAAATACGGAGTTGACATCATGTTTTACAAACATTCACTTGTTTATGAAAAAGAATGTATTTTCAAAATCGTCAAGACAGACATAAGCTTTGCATTTTTAACATAACTTTGTTTACATATAACTTTTCGTTTGAACATCAGGGAAATTCGCACGATGAATGCCTAATGAACAGAAGCACTTCCAATCAAGGGGCATGGCATGACTATTGTCCATCATCTGGGGCAGATAAGTCAAGATTCGGAGAATCTCTCAAAAAAGCCTATCAGCCAGGGGCAAATCTCCGCCTAAGTCACTTGGGGCATTTCAACAACGAATCTCGCCTAATCAAGCACTTTCTGGTGGCATGACAACACACTTCTAACAGGGGCAACTCCCTACCTTCTGAAAGCGTGGATATAGTCGAAAAGATACTACGCAAAATCAAAGACCCGCTAGGTTGACACACCTAGGCAAAAATAAGGGCTTCCCGGCGAACCAAAAGGGTTCGGGCAAAAGGAAGGGATGAAATGAAAAAAATCTGTACACCCGGCAAGTCGAAAACCTGAAAAGGCGGCTTGGGCAAAAATGGGTATCCCGGTGGACTGAAAACCCGAAAGGGCGGTCCAGGCAAAAGTTAGGGATTAAAGCGTACGACTATGTCCTGCCATCTGTCTACCAGAAGAAGGTTTGTCCATCAACAACTATCAGCACCCCACAAGTGCCTCCCCCATAGAAACAGGGGCAATAATCTGAGCAGTCTAATTGTTCTATCCTCCAAGGTACCAAGGTAGGTTCAGCTAAAGAACATGACCAGTACATCTTAAATTCCCCAGAGAGTTCAGTAAAACAATACATGTCTTTCCAAGAAAATCATCAAATATCAAGGAAATTGAGTATCCTCCTGTAGATCTCAATACCTCCCCAGCAGCAATATATACATTCTTAACAAGCATCCCCGGCAGTCTTGGTCTAAAGATTGTTCCCCGGCGGTATACCACCATTCAAAGGGATCTTCCCTGCAGTCTAAAACTTCCCCCAGGAGAGTCCAACCCAGTTTCCCCCGGAAAGTTGGAATTCATATCTCCCCAAGCATAAGCTTATCCCCGGTAGATTCTGGAATCTTATCCCCTCGCAGAGCACGAACGCGTCGTCCCGGCTTGATTTAAAGAGTTATTTCCGTAACAGGATATAACTGGGTTATCCCCAGCCAAAAGCCACGGAAAGAGCGTCCTCGGCAAAGTATCTTCCTACCCCCAGCGAAGTCTATCAACACTTCCAGCACAACAAGGATATCCCTAGCATAACTCATCAACAGTATCCCCAGCGGAGTTACCTTCATCAACTCAGCAAAGCATCACTATCCCCACAGAGTAGCACTCCCCAGCATGATCGTTAGAGTATCTTTTCTCTCGCAAAATTTTTTCATTTTTTGCCAAGTGTATTCCTCAACGGAGTTATCTTCTCCTACCGGTATTCTTGCAGCGATTATCCACAGTGGAAGCAAAATCTCTTCCTCAAACATCAGCCCAGGATATGACTTCCCGGCACCCGTCAAGGATTTATTTTCCTAGACAAAAACATACATAAAACTTTGCATACATCATTATAGCATGCATAACGCACTGCATCATATCATACGAATCTCATTTATAACATCATTGCTTGATCCATATCATGCATCGCATATAACTGACCTTTACCTTTCAGGAAAGATGCAGTTGAAATTCTCAAACATATTTCAAGGATTTCTCCAGTCCAGTTAAATCGACTCCAAACAGATTTTTCTGATAAAGACTCAGTAGAAGTTCTCTTATGGTCCCCTCTCCAACGGCGTGTGAGGTGGTAATTCCTTCTTCAGATGTTCCCCTCTCCGACATGAGCGTGAGGTGATAGTCTCTTATGGTCCCCTCTCCAACGGCGTGTGAGGTGGTAATTCCTTCTTCAGATGTTCCCCTCTCCGACATGAGCGTGAGGTGATAGTCTCTTATGGTCCCCTCTCCAACGGCGTGTGAGGTGGTAATTCCTTCTTCAGATGTTTCCCTCTCCGGCATGAGCGTGAGGTGATAGTCTCTTATGGTCCCCTCTCCAACGGCGTGTGAGGTGGTAATTCCTTCTTCAGATGTTCCCCTCTCCGACATGAGCGTGAGGTGATAGTCTCTTATGGTCCCCTCTCCAACGGCGTGTGAGGTGGTAATTCCTTCTTCAGATGTTCCCCTCTCCGACATGAGCGTGAGGTGATAGTCTCTTATGGTCCCCTCTCCAACGGCGTGTGAGGTGGTAATTCCTTCTTCAGATGTTCCCCTCTCCGGCATGAGCGTGAGGTGATATTCTCTTATGGTCCCCTCTCCAACGGCGTGTGAGGTGGTAATTCCTTCTTCAGATGTTCCCCTCTCCGGCATGAGCGTGAGGTGATATTCTCTTATGGTCCCCTCTCCAACGGCGCGTGAGGTGGTAATTCCTTCTTCAGATGTTCCCTCTCCGGCATGAGCGTGAGGTGATATCTCCTTTCAGATTATAATTTCCTATAGTTCCCTCTCCAGCGGTGAGTGAGGTGACTCCCTTCGAGATTATAATGTCCTTTGGTTCTCTTCCTGACACTACGAAGATGATAATTCTCACCAAGATTTTCTCAACGAGCGTTGTTGAAGTTGAAATCATGCAGGATTCTCTTACCATTCATGCTAAGGCAGTAACCATCCCTGGTTCATTCATCAGCGTTTGAAACTCCCGATTCAGCTCCTGTAACCAATCAGGACATACCTATATCAAGCATCTAAGATCAGCTCCTGCGACATGTCAGGTACTCATTTTTCTGTTTCGCAGGTATACAGGTTCTCGCTAAGGAATCTCCTACGCGATCAATGTCCAGATGGCATCTATAAGCCCATCATCCTATCCAGCAACCTCTAAAATGGCATCTATAAGCCCATTCCCTCATCATTATTGCTACTATGTGAGCGCAAATTTCTGGGCACTCTAGTGTCCAATCATCTTCTACCCTCGGATTACGAAAGGCACGTCAGCCAATCTACACCCTCAGGTCTAAGAAGATTGAACAGGGGCAACTGTTGTACCCCAAAATTTGCCCTCCCATATTCATCAAGAATTGTCAAAGTCAAGGTCACAAAATGCCCCAAGGGTTGTGCAGCTCAATTGTCTCCTAGACAGTCAAAACTAGGGTTTGAGTTCTGGTCAAGCAAATGAACTTTTCAAAGGCCCAATCAAGTCCCATATGCCTACAAAGAGGGTCAAGCATCCTCATGTCAAGTTTCAAGGCATTCAGCTCAAAATTGCACAGTCAAAACCCTAGATTGCACTACAGTCAACTGTAGGGGCAAAATGGTCATTTGGCAGTCAAAAGTTCAAATTTTTGGTCAACATATCATTTTGAAGCCACAAACATCATTTGATCAATGCTTGATCATGATTCTCAAAATTTGGCTCAGAAATCATCAAAGATGCAAAAGTTGCTATATTTGGACAGCTGAAAAAGTCAACTGAAATTGACCAGGGCATAACTTTCACATGGATTATCAGAAAAATTCCACCCAAAGCTCATTTTGAAGAGAAAGACATTTCCTACAATTCATCTTCATGTTCCAAGTCCAAGAAATGCTCTCACAAAAAGTTATCAATTTCAACATTATAGGTCATTTTCAAAAGTCAACAAAAAGTGACTTTAAGTCAAAGGCCATAACTTGAGATTGATATATCAAAATGACATGGGACCAAAGGCATTGGTTAAAGGACTCAAAGACCTTTCCAAAATGTCCAAGAACATGTGAAAAGCTTAAAAATTAACCAAGTTATGCCTTGTGGAAGTTGGGAAATTTTTGGAAATTTTTGAAAGTCAACATTGATGCAAAAGGTCTAAAAATGCAAATGGGCCCATTTTTCTTCCAAGTTTCTTCATGCCAAGCCTATGCACGACCATTAGGCCCAAAGGGAAGTATTCTCATATTTTTTAATTATTTATTTGAATTAATATTAATTTATATTCATTTAAATGATTTTAATATATGAAAAATATCAAACTAACCTAAAAAAATCCTTTCATGCACATTATAAACTCAATATTTCGTGTAAGTCTTAAATAGGCAAATTTGGATGAGATTGGATCATGATTGAACAAAAACAACATGAAAAAGATATGAAAAAAGATTTTCCAAAATCAAATATTGAAATTCATCAATGCATAAGATTTTGTCCAATGTTTCTTGACCTAATCACTCCATATATGATCAGAATGAGAACCCTAATGCTCCTGAACTGCAAGCTGCGCATAAACAAGTTTTGGCATATTGAAAAATTCTCAAAAAACTCAAATACTGAATTCAAGGTTTTAGGTGGTTCCAGGCTTCGATTCTTGTCCCATTGGCATCCTGAGACCTCATTGAACATCTCTCAATCAAAAACAACAAGCCAAAGGCCTTGAATTGGTACCAAGAACTCAGACTGAACCTTGGAATTTCTGAATTCGCATAGCATGATTCCATCGTTTTTATGCATTTTTCTTCATGGATTCTTGTTTATAATCATGTTTCTATGCTAACCAATAGGTTTAATTGTGTTTTTCTGTACCATAGGCGATTATGCCATGTATGTTTTCTAGGGTTTGCAGGCTTGCTAATTTGGGGCTTTTGACATAACGTAAAATTGGAGCTCCAGACCTTTGCCATTGCATTGAGCACGACCAAACGAAAAGCTTCCAACCCTCGCGCTCAATTTATGAGCGTCGAGGGTCTAATCGCTATTTTTTTATATATAGCTTTAGGCCACGCTCCATAAACCGTTGCTGTATTGTTTATATTATAGGGGACGTGAAGAAGATGAAGTGGTGGCAGCCTGTGATTCGCCAGTTTGAATTTTCGCGCGAAGTTCCAAAGCACTAACGCGTTATTATTATATTGTTATTTGTTTATTATATATTAAATGAAGATCACATGGCTCAGTGGCAGGGATAGAAGCGTGCAATCTCCAAGACTTGGGTTCGAACCCCAGGTCTGAATAATTCCATATTATTTTTCCAAATCAATTCCCATGCAGATTCCTCATTAGAGCATACCATGCACACTCAAAATCCAGGGAACACGCGTCCAGCTGCTTGCAAATCAAATGCATAGATTCAAGGAACACTATAGGTGCTGGTCAACGTGCCATACGAGATCCAAAGAAGTCAACGAACTCAGGATACAATTGGGCCAGGCCTCTCAAATTTATACCTCCAATTCTGGGGCTACACCCCACTCTGGTTTGCCCTCCTTTTATTTTTTCACTTTATCTTTTAATCATTATTTGGTTTATTAATTTAATTAACTTATTTTTCACCAAAATATAAAAAGACATTAAAAATACAGAAAAGACAAAAAAAAATATAATTTTTATTTTATAATTATTTTCACAAATTAACATGTAAATAATTTAGGTTAATTAAGTTATAGTTCTTATCTTTTTAATAAAAAACACCAAAAATAGAATTTAGGTTTAAATAACTTTTATTTTCTTTTTTTTAATTTTTCTTTTTTTTCAGAATAACAATATTATTTATTTATTATTTTATTTTCATAAATTAAAAATTGTACATAATGAATTAGGTTTAATTTAGGTCATATTTTAATTCTTTCATAATAAATAAAAAATACTAGAATTAGGGTTTGCTTCTTAATTTAATTTCAATTAATTTCTTTTCTCATTAAATCTAAAAAACACAAAAATATCATCCTCATTTAATCATTTAATTTTTTAATTCTTATTAATTTTAATTTGCAAAAGGTTCCGACGCCCTAGTTTCGTTTTAATTATTTGATTCGCGCATTTATCTTACGTCGTTTAATTATAATTTTGTAAATGTCCCAAAGCCATGTAATTTAAATTTCTCGCACTTTTATTTATTCGCTTTATTTATTTTCCGCTAAATCGGGTCCGGTTTAATTTTGGCGATGTGGACCCGCGCCATTTGTAATAGTTTAGCTTTATTTCCTCGCAATTTATAACTGTTAAATATGCATGCAAGAATGAATGGACTTAAAATAAAATTAAGCGTAGATCACAATGACATGACAAAAAACAAATAAATAACTGAACATGACACACAAATCACACACCACCCCTAGGGTACGCCTCACTGTTGCCTTGCCTCGAAAGGTGATCGTCGAGTAGAGGATGTCTTAGTAAGTCCTCATGATCCGGGAACCTGGCATGAGGGTAGCTTCTAAGGTGTCTTCCTATTGCTCTGGTGATCACCATGTCCCGAACCTTCGAATTGACCCGAACACCTCCAACGGTGGTGCTACCTACCTCTCAATGGTGGGATGGCACTACTTTAAAGGACATTTACACAGACGAATTCCTTAGGGTAGGTAGACGACTCTAGATACTTGCTCTAATTTCAAACAAATCAAAAGACTTTTCACATTGACACATTTTCAAAAGCTTTCAAAGCAAACTTTTCAAACACTCTGACGTATGAGTCGATCTGAAATTTTTCAAAAGAAACTTTTAAACCCACATTGAAAAGCACGCAAAACAATTTTGAAAACACATTGAGCAAGTATCTAAGAGCCCATGGATAACCATGGATAGAAAGGGTGCTAACACCTTCCCTTTCTATAACCTACCTCCCGAACCGAGAGCGATCTCTATAAGGAATTTTTCTGTGCTTTTGTCCTTTCCATTTGGAGAAAATAAAAGACGGTGGCGACTCTTGCTTCCGCGACATTTCGCGAACCAGCGTTAAACAGTCAGTTCCAGATCCACCGATCACACATGCTTCCCTCTTTTGTTGCATCCTAACCAGGGAAAACTGAAGTTCTTCCACATCATCTAAGAGAGGAGGATTAGTCCTCATAAACATATCAGATATAGGTTCTTCACGAGAATAAGGCATATTTTAAACTGAATTTCCCTTGCTTGTATCCAACAGAGATGAGGCTCTAAGGAAATAACTCCTCTTAGGCCCAATTCTTTTCTACCCTTTCTATGAATATGGTGCCAAGCCTTTTCAATCGCTTCCTTATCTGCCTTGTGATCTCCTCCTTCAGTGAGAAATAAACCACTCATATGAATATTTTTTGGCTTGTCTCTCATCAGATATTCAAGTTGACGATGAGCAAAAACGAGATTGTAGTTGATTCCTCCCTTTGTACCAAGAAGAGGCACATTGTGTTAGAACATAGTTTGATTCTACAACCCTCAGTTAGAGTTTTGATGATAACAAAGTACAAGATTAAATGAATTATGAGTTTTATATTTGACATAGATGCTACTTAAAATTATGCTGTTTATTTACAGGAAACTCTGATGGAATCAGCATCAGAATATCAACATCAACATCAGAAGATGTCAACCAGAAGATCAATACATATGCTTACGCTGAAGTCTGATGAACAGAATCTGCGCTCAACATACTCTGACTCTGATCAAGATCTTAACAATGTCATCAGCACTCAGAAGCAATCAAAATAAGCTAAAGCCAAGAACGCTCAGATCTTCACTATGCAGAACATTCTGAAGTGTCAACGGTACTGCATTCAAGGCAGATTAATTACCAACGACATTATTCCAAGACAAAGATATTCTCAATATGGAAAGAACGTAATGATCATTGAAATGGAATAATTGGCATCAACGTATCTTTTCCAAAGAAGTATTTAAACAAATCAGTGAGAAGTGAAATGGATAATGCTCTACAATACTCTACACGCCTAAAGTCAATCAACTTCATCCTCACTCATAGAGTTTGCTAAAGCTCTTAATTTGCTTACTCCATAGTTCTAGCAAGCTAGTTTTGCATAAGCTTCATTTTGTGTATTATCACAGTTGTGATATATAGTTTTTCCAGAAAACATTCAACACACATATTGTTCATTTATCTGTAAGAAAGAATTTCCTTGAGAAACCGGTATGTGGTTTAGACTCAAGAAGAATTTAGAAGTTGTTAAAGCAGTTGTAATATTCAGTTGAATATAGTGAATTAAGTCCTCGTTGGAGAGAGGCGAAATCACCTTGACGGGTGGACTAGAGTAGTTTGAGATCAAACGAACCAGTATAAAAATAATGTGTTGTCTGCATTTGATTTCAAGTTTTAACAATTCAACCCCCCTTCTTGTGTTTTTAACTTCTTCAATTGGCATCAGAGCGCCTGGTTCTGAGTTCATAACACTTAACTGTGTCAGTACAAGATCCAGCATTGAAAAACACTATGGCAGAAACACATCACAACATCAACAATGACAACAACGAAGAAAGAGACAAATCCAGTGGTAAACCTCCAGTCTTTGATGGAGAGAACTTTGATTACTGGAAAGACAGAATTGAAAGCTTCTTTCTAGCCCATGATGTTGATCTATGGGATATGGTGACAGATGGATACACGCACCCAGTAAATGCAAATGGTCAGAAGATTGACAGGAAAGCAATGTCTGATCAACAGAAGCGTGATTTCAAAAACCATCACAAGGCCAGAACTATTCTTCTCAGTGCTATCTCCTACTCTGAATATGAAAAAATATCAAACAGAGACACTGCTAAGAACATGTTTGATTCTCTCAGAATGACGCATGAAGGCAACCTTCAAGTGAAAGAAACTAAAACTCTTGCGCTCATTAAGAAGTATGAGGCATTCAAGATGGAAGAAAGTGAATCCATTGAAACAATGTTCTCAAGATTTCAGATTCTGGTTGCTGGTCTCAAAGTCCTGGACAAAGGGTATTCTACTGCTGATCATGTCAATAAGATCATCAGAAGCTTGCCAAAACAGTGGAGGCCAATGGTCACAGCGCTGAAGTTAGCTAAAGATCTCAATACAATCTCTCTGGAGGAACTTGTCAGCTCCCTCAAAAGTCACGAGATAGAGCTGGAAGATGATGAACCTAAAAAGCAAGGTAAGCCTTTAGCTCTAAAATCTAACAGAAAATCTGACTCTAAGGTTTTGCAGGCTGTTGAAGAAACCTTTGATGGGTCCTCATCAGAAGAAGATGAACTGTCCCTCCTCTCCAAAAGGGTGAACCAACTGTGGAAGCAGAGGAAAAGAAAGTTCAGGACTCCCAGAAGATATGAGAACCAAAATGAATCCTCCTCCAGATACAGAAGGTCGGAACCCACCTCTGGATACAGAAGATCTGAAGGCTCTTCAGTAAGCAGAAAGCCAAACAACAAGGACATCATCTGCTATGAATGCAACGAGCAAGGACACTACAAGAGTGACTGCCCAAAGCTTCAGAAGGAAAAGCCTAGAAGAAAGTTTGGCAAGGAAAAGAAGAAAAGTCTCATGGCCACATGGGATGACTCTGACACATCTGAAGCTGACTCAGAATCAGATGATGAGAGAGCAAACATAGCTCTCATGGCAAACATATCAGAAGACAGTGAAGCTTCTGAATCAGACTCTGAATCAGACACAGAAGAGGTATTTCCTGACTTTGCTATTAATTTTACTAAGGCTGAATTAGCTGAAAGCCTCAATGAGATTCTGGAACGATATCAGTAGATCAGAGTCAAATTCAGAAACCTGAAAAGGGATCTTGCTTCTGACTCTGATAAAACTGAGAGTTTCAAGTTGGAAAATTCTGAGTTGAAAAATAAAGTTTCAAAATTAGAAAATCTTTTACAAAACTCTCAGAAGGAAACAATTATTGAAACTCCCAGTAGTGCTGATGAGATCATCAAGGAGTATGATCATAACTTTCAGAAGTTTCTTGCTAAAAGCATAGATAGAAGCAAAATGGCTTCAATGATCTATGGAGTTAGCAGAAATGGCATAAAGGGAATAGGATACCAAGGTAAGGTACCTACACCTAAGAATGCCATGGATTTAGTAATTAAACGAACTCCTCTTAAGTCACACTTTGTATTTGGGCACACACACAACATCAAATATACCAGTAGCAATTATTCTGTCAAACCAAAATTCAACCAGAGTTTTGGTAAAACTAACAAATCAGGACCCAAGAAAATATGGGTACCTAAGGATAAAATAATACATGTTGCAGATATCTTTAGCAGCAAAGCAGAAACACCAGTCATGGTACCTGGACTCTGGCTGCTCGCGACACATGACGGGAAGAAGGCATATGTTCCAAAGCCTGGAACTTAAGCCTGGAGGCCATGTAGGCTTTGGAGGCAATCAGAGGAGAAAGATCATTGGCTCTGGAACAGTAGGTAATGGAAATATTCCCTCTATCAGTAATGTATTGTTAGTAGATGGATTAATGCATAACCTGTTATCCATAAGTCAATTAAGTGATAACGGTTATGATATAATCTTTAATTAAAATTCATGTAAAGCTGTTAGTCAGAAAGATGGGACTATCCTGTTTAATGGAAAGAGGAGAAAAAACATTTATAAAATCAAACTTTCTGAACTGAAAAGTCAGAATGTAAAGTGTCTTCTATCTGTTAACAACGAGCAATGGATCTGGCACAGAAGATTGGGGCACGTTAGTATGAGAAGAATATCTCAGATTAACAAACTCAATCTAGTCGGAGGACTTCCTAATCTGAAGTTCAATTCAGATGCTCTGTGTGAAGCATGTCAGAAAAGCAAGTTTGCAAAACCTGCTTTTAAATCTAAAAACGTTGTTTCCACCTCTAAGCCATTAGAACTTCTGCACATTGACTTATTTGGACCAGTTAAAACTGCTTCAGTCAGTGGCAAGAAGTATGGGTTAGTAATCGTAGATGACTATAGCAGATGGACATGGGTAAAGTTCTTAAGACACAAGGACAAGTCACACTCTGTGTTTGTCACCTTCTGTAACCAAGTTCAGAATGAAAAGGATCTTAGAATCGTAAAAGTCAGAAGTGATCATGGTGGAGAGTTTGAAAATAAAGATTTTGAATCATTTTTTAATGACAAAGGCATTATGCATGATTTCTCTTGTCCTAGAAATCCCCAACAAAATGGAGTTGTAGAACGAAAGAATAGAACATTGCAAGAAATGGCCAGAACCATGATCAACGAGACTAACGTTGCTAAGATCTTCTGGGCAGAGGCAATAAACACAGCGTGCTACATTCAGAATAGAATCTCCATAAGACCTATTCTGGAAAAGACTCCATATGAATTGTGGAAGAACAGAAAGCCCAAAATTTCATATTTTCATCCATTTGGATGTACTTGCTTTATTTTGAATACTAAAAATTATTTGAACAAGTTTGACTCTAAAGCACAGAAGTGTATTATGTTAGGATACTCTGAACGCTCAAGAGGGTACAGAGTATACAATACAGAAACACAGATTGTGGAAGAATCAATTAGTGTTCGTTTTGATGACAAGCTTGACTCTCAAAAGTCAAAGCATAATGAATTACCTGCAGGTATGGAAGTTGAATTCAAAGGTACTGAAGACAAGTCATCAGAAGCTCTTAACAGAGACTCTCCCTCAACATCAGAAAGAGGCACTGCAAGCAATCCAGCATCTTCTGTTGATCAACCTCAGAAAAGACCATCCAGAAGCAGCATGGATCATCCAGAAGAAACTATCTTAGGAAGAAAGGAAGATCCAATCAGAACAAGAGCCAGTTTCAGAAACTCTGAAGAATCCCTCACGGGACTTGTCTCTCTGATTGAACCATCCTCTATTGATGAAGCACTTCTGGACAATGACTGGATTCTAGCAATGCAAGAGGAGCTGAATCAATTCACAAGGAATGACGTGTGGGATTTGGTTCCTAAACCAAAAGGATTCAACATCATTGGAACAAAATGGGTGTTCAGAAACAAGCTGAATGAACAAGGTGAAGTCATCAGAAACAAGGCACGATTGGTAGCACAAGGTTATAGTCAGCAAGAGGGGATAAACTATACAGAAACCTTTGCTCCAGTCGCCAGGTTAGAATCTATCAGACTTTTAATTTCTTTTGTTGTTAATAAAGGCATCACTCTGTATCAGATGGATGTCAAGAGTGCATTCTTAAATGGCTATATAGAAGAAGAGGTATGTGTGCACCAACCCCCTGGTTTTGAAAGTTCAAAAAATCCAGAATATGTTTTCAAACTGAAGAAGTCACTGTATGGTCTGAAACAAGCTCCTAGAGCTTGGTATGAAAGACTAAGTAACTTCTTGTTAGAAAATGAATTCACCAGAGGGAAGGTGGACACAACCTTATTCTGTAAGACAGTTAAGAATGACATTTTAGTCTGCCAGATTTATGTTGATGATATAATATTTGGATCTACTAATCCTTCTCTGGGAAGAAAATTTGCTAAGTGTATGCAGGAAGAATTTGAGATGAGCCTAATGGGAGAACTGAAATTCTTTCTGGGAATTCAGATCAATCGAACCCCAGAAGGAACTTACATTCATCAGAGCAAATATGTCAGAGAACTTCTGAAGAAATTTGATCTCTCAGAATGTAAGCCATCAAAGATTCCAATGCATCCCACGTGCATTCTGGAAAGAGAAGAGGTAAGCAAAAAGGTAGAACAGAAAGTCTACAGAGGTATGATTGGTTCTCTTCTTTATCTGACAGCCTCAAGGCCTGATATCTTATTCAGTGTATGCATTTTTGCAAGATTCCAATCAGATCCTAGAGAATCTCACTTAACAGCTGTTAAGCGAATTTTCAAGTATCTGAAAGGTACTACTAATCTGGGTTTGTTTTATAGAAAATCTAGTGATTACAACTTAGTAGGTTACTGTGATGCTGACTTTGCTGGGGACAGAGTTGAACACAAAAGCACTTCTGGAAGCTGCCAGTTTCTGGGAGAAAATCTGATCTCGTGGTCCAGCAAAAGACAATCCACCATTGCTCTATCAACAGCAGAAGCTGAATACATAGCAGCAGCTAGATGCAGCACACAAATGCTCTGGATGAAAAGTCAACTTGAGGACTTCCAGATTTATGAGAGTAACATTCCTATACTCTGTGATAATACTTATGCCATTTGCTTAAGTAGAAATCCAATTTTGCATTCTAGGGCTAAGCATATAGAAATAAAACATCATTTTATTAGGGACTATATTCAGAAAGGAATCTTAAACTTAAAATTTATTGATACAAACCATCAATGGGCTGATATATTTACAAAACCACTTTCTGAAGATAGGTTCAACTTCATTCTGAATCATCTCAACATGAAGCTCTGTCCATAATAAAACTATTTTAATTTTATATATTAACCTTCAGAATTATGTTTATTACTCTGTGAACTTCTGATCAATCTTCTTTTAAAGTATTTAGAAATGCAGATTGTATCAGATCTATCCATGAAGCTCTGAGCTCTTCAGTTCAAGGATAGAAGTGATGTTCACTCAAAGCAAACAAGTGTCATCCAGTCATCAGCTGGTTCCTGAGGCTGAACACGCGTTCACGCTTCTGAAAAGGCAACGCGCTGATTGGTTGCATTGAGACACATGTCACTGGTAACCGTTTAAGTATCTTTCCTAAATCCCCTAAAATCAGCAATCAATTAATGCTATTAATCATTATTTATTTCTCTCTCTTAAGCGTTTATGTTTTCAAAAAAAATTTCAAAATCTATTTAAACACCATTCACACTATTCACAACGTTTACCCTTACTTTCGTTTTCAATCAATTTCTCTGATATCTGTGTTTGTGTTCTTACTGCTCAAGAAAACCCTTTCAATTTTTTCTCTCTTAAAACCTCGTGTGAACAATGGCGTCTTCCAGCAATATCTCTTCAAGTTCACAGAAATACACATCAGCTGAGCAATATGAGGTTCCTCTTAGAATGCTACTCACTCCAATCAAGAACCTGGAAGTTCTGTCAGAGATTATAGTGGATTTCAACAGTTTGAAGGAAAATGGTTTTGATTTATCAGAAGAGATTCAAGCTCAAGGATGGGAGAGATACTTTGACAGGTTGGTGGGTCCAACTTTCCCTATTTTGGTTAAGGAATTCTGGATTCACGCGTCTTCCTCAACTCACCAAGTCACTTCTTATATAATGGGGAAGAAAATTGTGATTACTGAAGACCTAATTGGAAAACTGATTGGATACAATGGTGGTGGCATTCGCTGTATAGACATGGCTGAAAGGTGCTCAGATGTTGCTGTTATAGCAAGGCAGATTTTTACGCTGGGGCTTCCCTCCAGCAAGATAAGGGATCTGAAAGATAAGCACAAAATTTGGGCAAAGATTATTCTGGGTTATTTCAATCACAGGAAGCCCACAAGCTCTCCTGATTACATAAACATAGATCAGCAGCTTCTGATCTATTTTATTAATCAGAAGGTAAAGATTAATCTAGCTCATCTTTTGTTCAACCATTTGAGAACCAGCGTCAAGGAGACTAGAGAAGAAGAACGCACTAAAAGGGATTGGATACCTCTGGGCAGATTGATATCAGATATTCTGACTGAGAATAGGCTGATTGAGCACTTGACAGAGGCACAAGAGATCATCACCCTGGAACCATCTGTTGGCAAGCAGCTGAATGCCAAGAATCTCAAGAAGATGAAGCTGATAGAGAACATTAAGAAGGAGCCCAGCATTACTCCTTTTGCTGAAATCTACAGCAGAAGAATTCCTCTGGACGACTTCCCTCTGTTCTCAGAGATTGACTCCAAGCCTCAAATAGTTCTGAGATACTTGGATGCGTGCAAAGCTGATGGTACAGCACCCAACCTAAACATTCAAGATCTTCAGCAGAAGGCACCAGAGGTTGCGCTGAAGAAGACTAAGAAGAGAAAATCTTCTCCAGAAGGATCATCACAACAGACTCCAAAGAAAAGAGGTAATCCTGTTTCTGTATCTGTTTTAAGTTCAAGTGCTGTTTCCACATCCATTCCTACTCCAACTCCAATTCCATCTGATATTCCAACACCCCAAACCTTTGAAGATTTTGAAGACTTTGACCCTTCTGAGTCATTAACTCTCAGAAGATCCCGCTCCAAACCACAAAATCCAAACCCTACAACCATTCCAGAACCAGAACTGGCACAAGTTCTGTCTGATATAGAACAACATTCTTCTGCTCCCCATACAGTAAATACAAATACACAACCAGAAATTCCCATTTCTCCACAACCTAACATTCCACTTTCACCCATTCCAGAAACTCCACCCACTCCAATACCAGAACCAGAAATTCCACAACCTTCCTCTCCCCAACCAGGAAATAATCCACCATCTCCTCCACATGCACAAACTCCACAACCTGAGACACAAAACTCTGAGGCTCAAACCTCTGAGTCTCCTGAACCACAACCCTTGGCCATTCAATTGCCTTGTGGTACAACTGTGAACATGTCTCAACTACCATCCTCACCAGAAACAACTCCTCCAAACACCCCACATAGTCCAATCGTTATTTCTGATTCTCCTACTCCCTTACCCAAGAAAACTACAGAAAACCACAACAAGACAGTCATTGACTTAACAGTCCTTGAACGCCTTGCTGCAATAAACCAGAAAACTGCCATCCCCAAACCTAAACAACCAGATGTTGGTAGCAGCATTTTGAATTTTGAAACAGATATGCAGAAATGGATATCTTCTTTGAAACAAGCAACTCTGGAAGTTGTTGATCCTGCTGTATCAGATCATCTCTGGACTCAATTCAGAAGATGGGTATGCGCTGAAACTTTCAAGCTACAAGACCAGAGCTATGGACAGGTTCAGCAGAACTTCAGCAATCTACTGAAGGAAATGGAAGGTCCAGTTCTGAGCAAAGTGCTGAAGGAAGAAGTTCTGCATCTGGACAGTGAGCCTTGGTCTGAAAAGCGTCCAACATCTACAGTTCAAGCTGCAGAAGAACAGGTTATTCAAGCTGAAGACTTGGGTCAAGCAGAAGAAGCAACAGAAAGCTCTGAGAAGTAGTCTGTATCTGAAGATCCTCAAGCTTCCTCTGTTGACAGGTAAGCTCTGGAGGATTTGAAGAGATCAGATATGTTGATGAATGAACGGATGGACAAGAAGGATATCAAGATTGATTCTATAGCAAACATGGTAGCAAAGCAGAATGAAACCAGCGAACAAATCTAGAGCATGTTGGAAGCCCTGTTCACACGACTTCCTCCTTCTTCTTAGATTTTTCTTATGTTTTCCTTGTTTTCTTATGTTTGTCTGTAATATTCCTACTTGTTCTAAACTCTCATTGCTTCTGTTTTAATACAAACGTGTTTTTCTCTAATCTTTTTAACTCTGATTATATATGCTTTTTGATCGCTGACAAAAAGGGGGAGAAAGAACGATATTTTTTCAATAACGGTCTACTGAGACAAAAGTCTCAAACATTCTAACATTCTTATATATTTGAATGTCTTTGTTGTTCTGAAAAGCTTACAGGTACAAGAATCTGAAGAACTCTAATGAAGCAAAATTCTGATGCTCAAAGAAAGGTGCAATAAAGTTATAAAGTTCTGATGCTGAAGGTCTCAAGGAATCAAAGGGAATAATCAACTCAGGGGAAGTTTTTCTCATCATTACTCTGATACTTTTTATTCCTTACTCTCTTAGCTCTGATACTTTTTTCTCGTTAATGGATTATCTCTGATACTGTTTCCTTTTTATCGTTAAACTCTGATACTTTCATCATTTTATTTTAATTGAAAAATCTAGTTTTTGTCATCATCAAAAAGGGGGAGATTGTTAGAACATAGTTTGATTCTACAACCCTCAGTTAGAGTTTTGATGATAACAAAGTACAAGATTAAATGAATTATGAGTTTTATATTTTACATAGAAGCTACTTAAAATTATGTTATTTATTTACAGGAAACTCTGATGAAATCAGCATCAGAATATCAACATCAGCATCAGAAGATGTCAACCAGAAGATCAATACATATGGTTACGCTGAAGTCTGATGAACAGAATATGTGCTCAACATACTCTGACTCTGATCAAGATCTTAACAACGTCATCAGCACTCAGAAGCAATCAAAATAAGCTAAAGCCAAGAACGCTCAGATCTTCACTACGCAGAACATTCTGAAGTGTCAACGGTACTGCATTCAAGGCAGATTAATTACCAACGACATTGTTCCAAGACAAAGACCTTCTCAATATGGAAAGAACGTAATGAGCATTGAAATGGAATAATTGGCATCAACGTATCTTTTCCAAAGAAGTATTTAAACAAATCAGTGATAAGTGAAATGGCTAATGCTCTACAATACTCTACACGCCTAAAGTCAATCATCTTCATCCTCACTCATACAGTTTGCTAAAGCTCTCAATTTGCTTACTCCATAGTTCTAGCAAGCTAGTTTTACATAAGCTTCATTTTGTGTATTATCACAGTTGTGATATATAGTTTTTCCAGAAAACATTCAACACACATATTGTTCATTTATCTGTAAGAAAGAATTTCCTTGAGAAACCGGTCTGTGGTTTAGACTCAAGAAGGCTTTAGTAGTTGTTAAAGCAGTTGTAATATTCAGTTGAATATAGTGAATTAAGTCCTCGTTGGAGAGAGGCGAAATCACCTTGATGGGTAGACTGGAGTAGTTTGAGATCAAACGAACCAGTATAAAAATAACGTGTTGTCTGCATTTGATTTCAAGTTTTAACAATTCAACCCCTCTTCTTGTGTTTTTCACTTCTTCACATTGGGGAAACTATCACAACTATCAATAATCTCCACACCATAATAAGCTTGATGATACCAATCAATGTCAGAATGAGTGAGAGACATAATCTTTGGGGCCCAATCTGGTTCCTTCTTGATATCCCAAAAAGAAACAGATCGAGGTAAGTGAGAAATAAACCATTGTTATAACAACAGTGTGCAACAAATAACTATCCCTCCCTGATAGAAATTATGAAGACTGATGGAATAATAAGTATCTCCTAGCAGGGTAGGTAATGGATTCCCAATCAGAAAGACCCTAATGGCATTAACATCCACAAATTTGTCGATGTTAGGAAACAAGAACAATCCATAGGAGAGCAAAGTAAAGATATCTTTGAAAGCAATTGTACTCTTCATCTTGACGAAGTAACGAGATTTCTCCAATACAAATTGAATAGGTAAAACTCTGATTCCTCCTTTGGTAGTCATGTTAGTCTCAATCTCATACTTCCTCTAGTGAGTCATGGTAGCAATCTCATGATACTTAGGCTCTCCTTCTAAGCCGATGAAAGGAACACAATCAGTAATAGGTAAACCTAGTAAGTAAGAATACTCTTCCAATATGGGCATCATCTGATAATCAAGAAAAGTAAAACATCGGTATAATGGATCATAGAACTGGGTCAATGTAGAAAGAATAGCCTCCTTCATCTTGAGCTTCATAAGAGGCACAATGGCTCCGTAATTCTTCCGGAAATTTATAGAACTCTCAATCTCAAGAATCATACTCATCAGTTCCTCTATCTTAGGATCCTTGAAAGTGTACTTCTGAGTATTTCTCTTTCCAAAATCTATGGTTAAAAAGTACCTGAGATATTTGCAACAGTCAACCTTAAGTTCCTTAAAAAACCATTCAAAGAATGATCATGGGTGCATAATTGCATGACGGAACAATCACACACAAGATCACAAACATGGGGGTTCATAGGTTCGACGTCACGAGCATGAATTAGAAGGTACTACCCACAAGGTAGTGACGAATGGTTTATCACCTGTCGAACAAGGTTCTAAAGAGTTCCCAGAGTCTACATCCTTTCTTAGGGTATTACCAACATCTCGGTTAGCTCGATAATTATAAATATTCTTAGAAAAAACTCGTCTGAGTGTAGCATCGCGTGACAACCACTTCCCGATTGCTCCATCATAGTCTCGACATTACACCTAAAAGGCCAAGATAAGTTGAGGGTTTTACGGTCCTCAGCAGGCTCAAAAGCAGCACGTCTTCTTGATTGTTCGATAAAAAAATACTATAGTCAAAGGGGCCTCCAATGAGTGAGGGATCTCATGTATCTATTTTTAGGATTCCTCCCTTAGAGTTAACATGACTATACCATCCGTCCTATCTTAAGTTTTCCCAAGTTTGGGTAGAGGACTTATAAGAGATCACCAAGCACCCAGATAACCAGAAAAATCCAGACATACATGCATATATCCAACGAATAATATACAATAAAATAAATAGCACACACACAAATAAACAAAGATAGACTCAAACCACTTAGAGATTTAGTCACCAGTTTTCCGTAGCGGTAAAAATATTGAGACTAAGCCATTGGATTGACTTAACTCGCCCAGATAAAAATAAAAATCTCCACCGTGCTTTTTTATTTCCTAAGGAAATGAGAAAAGAGCGAATAAACCCAAAAAGAGGGAGAGAATCTAGGTACGGGGGTTGGTTATGCAAAGGGAAGGTATTAGCACCCTAAACATATACGGTACTCCACAAGAACCTCTTTGAAAATCTATGTATTTTGGCTTTAAAATGTGTATACAAAAATAGGATGGTGGAGATGAGAAAAAAAGTATTTTTTTTACAATTTTGCACCCACCGCGGTTGCGAACTTTAGTGCCTACGTCCCACCTTCTGTACTATAGGGGATCAGGGTACATGTAGTCACCTCAAAATTTAAAAACACATGTGTGGTGTTTAATTTTAAGAGAAAATACATCATCATCATATCCGAGTGGAAGACATACTTAATACCCATAATTATGAGAAAGGAGAATTTGCATCATCTCAAAGTGGAGAATATAGCTTGAATTTTAAAATCAACAAAGCCTCACTCAACACCCAAGTGTAAAATATCTCACATCATTACAAATCGTAGAAGTATAGTAGCTCGCATCACTACAAGAATCGACAAGAGTCTAATCTTTTGAGAAAGTTTTAAAGTAAAAAGCCAAAGTGGAAAAATGGTTTGAATGAGGCTAATTAACTTTTAGTCTTTCAAAATATGTTAAAG
The DNA here is from genome assembly GCA_948472305.1 of Vicia faba. NCBI lineage: Eukaryota > Viridiplantae > Streptophyta > Magnoliopsida > Fabales > Fabaceae > Vicia > Vicia faba. Next base: position 262,912,993 of record OX451740.1, read on the forward strand.
TATAATTAAGTTGATTAAAGTTTGATTAAAAAAAGATTTTTGAAAATGCATGGACCTAAGTCCAATTTTATTATGAAAGCGGTTCAAGTTAGAAAGCAAGAAGAGTTTCGAAAAGGAAGGAGAAGATTTTTGAAATTAAAGAAGATAGGATGAGATGAAGGGACAATACTAAAGCATAAGGTAAAAGCCAAGGAAAAGAATGATCTAACCAACAAGAAACCAACACTTGATATATGAAGTTAATATAGCATTCTCATCCTTTGGATTGAAACCAATCAAGCAAAAATACTAAACCTCTGAGAAATACCAAGCTTCGGATTAATTAAGGCTTCACAAATATTGGACAGAGTAGAAGTTGTATAGAGAGGAATTCTCAATCGCAAACAAAGCATATAACCATTATAACCTACACACAAATAAAATCAACCCAATGTCTTGGGGTAAACCCCAAGAACTTTAGACAAAAAAAAAACAGAGTCACAAGGTCTCAGAGTATCAAAACTTCTAATCCTAAGTCCAACAGGTCCACAGCTCCACAAAATCAAGGATAGTAACCAAATAGTACAAGTAACCTTAAGGTTTTTTAATGTTCAAGTTGGTTATTAAGTGTTTTTAAAAAGAAAATAAATCTTAAGCGAGCAAAGATAAAATGGAATAAAGATAAATGCTCAAGTGAGAAAAAGAAAAATAGCACGGAATGTAAATACTAAAATAAATGGTGCATAAAAGTAAAGGAATAAAAATAAAGGCATAAAGTAAAGTTAATTGTAAGTGAATTAGAATTTATAAGTCAAGTACAAAAGGTTATCTTAATGACCATCTTAAAGCTTGATTTTGAAAACTCATTAGAGGATTCATAAAATCAAAACCTCTCAACAACAAGTTTCAATTGCTTTTTGTCAAGTATATCATTCATTTCAAGTGCTCAAAGCAATCACATATGATCAAAGATGTTCAATTGATTCACTTAGACCAAAGTTCATGAAATTCATTAGAGGATTGATAAAATCAAAGCCTCTTAACAATGAACTTCAAAGTTATTGAATCAAAAGTTTAAAATTAAACATACTTGGGCTTACAAACATATGTTTAGCGCTATGTTAAGCAATCGTAAGTGGACTTGTGTAGAAGTCACACATATTTTAAGATCGGTGTGATTGGTGGAAATAAAACTGACTGTTTTTTAATGCTGGTTCGCGTTTGCGTTTGTTTTTGCAAAATGTCGCGGTAAGCAAGAGTCGCCACCGTCTTTTATTTTATCCAACAAGGAAAGGACAAAAGCACAGAAAAATTCCTTTTCGAGATGTTTCTCGGGTTCGGGAGGTAGATTATAGAAAGGGAAGGTGTTAGCACCCTTTCTATCTGTGGTTATCCACGGGCTCTTAGGTACTTGCTCACTATGTTTTCAAAAAGTTTTTCTTTTCTTGTGTTCGTGGGTTTTGAAAAGAGTTTTGTTTGAAAACTTCGATTTAACTCTTTTTTCTGTCCTCAAGAGTGTATGAAGTGTTTTTGAAAACTTTGTTCAAAAAGTGTAAGTGCGAAAAGTTTGTTTTGTTTTGAAAGAGCAAGTACCTGAGAACCTCTACCTACTCAAAAGGAATTAAGCTGTGTAAATGTCCTTTAGACAGTGCTTTCCCACTATTGAGGAGTAGGTAGCACCGTCGTTGGAGTTGCAGGTCAATTCAATTATTAGGGACATGTGGTCACCAAAGCAATGGTAGGACGCCTTAGTGGTAACCCTAATGTCCTAGATCCTTTTTATTCGAGGCAACCGTTTCGAGGCAACTGGATCTTTAGACAGGAGGGCGACCTCTAAAACACCCTATATTTGACGACCACGTCGAGGCAACCGAGTGAGGCGTACCCTAGGAGTGGCATGTGCATGTGTGTTTTTTCAGTTTATGTTTATCTTTGAACATGCATCATTGTGAGCTACGGATTGATTTTATTTTTCATACAAGTCTTGTCATGCATAATTAACAGTTAAGAGTGCGGAAAATAAATTGCCGAAAGGTAAATCTACGTTATTACAAGGCGCAGGTCTATACATCGCCAAAAAACAAAACCCGTTTGGAAAATAAGTGCGAGAAAGGTAATTAAAGCGGTAAAAGACCTTATTACAAGACTTAATTAACTATTACATCCTCAGAAACAGTTACATCAGTATGATCAAAAGGAATTAAAGCGCGAAAGAAATTAAATCGGGAATGTCTTAGGGTTTTGACCCTCTTTGAGAAAAGAATTGAATTTGTCCTTTTTTTTGCAATTAATTGAATATTAAACCTAAACCTAATTAATTAAATAATTAAAAGAAAAAGTATTTTTTGTGTTTTTATGTTTTTAATGAAAATAATAAAAAAAGAAATTAAAAGTCAAGAAAACCCTAATTCTAAGTTTATTTTATTTATTATGAAAAAAGATTAAAGTTAACCTAATTATACTAAATTAATTAATTTACATTTTATTTACAAAAATAATAATTAATAGTAAAAATAATAAGTAATAAAAATATTTACATCTTTTGATTATCTGAATTTATTATAAAAAATAATTTGTTAGTTAATAATAATAATAATTATTATAATTAGAAGAAAATAAAAAGAAAGAAAATAAAAGGGAAAATAGAAACCAGGGGGTGCCAGGCCTTGTTTGGAGGTTTGAAGAAGCAATTTGGCCCATTAAGAATCAAGCCTGCTTTGACTTTCTGGATGGTCTACGCTGGCTTTGACCTGAGAACATGGTGTTCATCACCTTCTGGCCTTTGGATTGTTGATTGGGGCCACATGGCAAGCTGGTGCGTGAGGTGTATGATGGACCCTCTTTGGAAACCTGCATACAAGCGTGTAAAGAAAAATAATATGGAATTTTGGGTGGACCTGGGAATCGAACCCAGGTCCCATTGATTGCCAGACACATCATCCTCCACTAAGCCAAGCGCCTGTATTTGTTATTATCATGGGTAATGAAATTAATATATAAAAAACAAAGCATATGCTGGAAATTAACAAAAACGCGCGTTATATTTGAATAAGCCAGTGGCACGCTTCCACGTCCTTCGTCTTCTTCAATTGTCTGCATAAAAATACATCAAATAGCGGGGGGTTTTAACCCCCACAAACTGAAAAAGGAAAAATAGCGATTAAGATTCCATGCTATATAAATATGGCGCGATATGTCCAATACGTTCGTCTTGATCAGACGGTTTCAACCATGGGCTTTAGAGTCTCTAATTTTTCCTATATCACAAAGCCCCAATTTGGAAGCTTCGAAACCCTAAGTTTCATCAATGGTGGTTTACGTTTCCGGGCATCTTAATCCAATTGAATCACACCAAAAGCTTCACCTGAGTTCTATGAACACAAAACAATCAATAAAAGATGTTAAAAATGCATGAATCGATGATTATGATTTTGGAAAAAAAGTGATAAACCGTGAGTTCGTGTATGGTGATTTCTCAAGCTTTGGCACGCGAATTTGATTGCAATAGGTTCCTGAGTGTCCCAGCAACGTGTTTGAATCTTTTAATCTCCTTGAAAGGGTCTGGAAGTGAGAAAACAGATTTGACTTTGTTCTTGATTTTTTTTGAATATGGTTATGGCTCTGTATGCATCAATCTCACGTTCCAGGCATTAGGGTTGGCTTCAGTACATATAATGGAATGAAACTAGGGTAAATCTTGCACATGAAATCCCTTGCATTGATGTTCCAATATTTGATTGAAAATCAAATATTTTTCAATCTTTTTGATTGAGAAAACTTGCCAAAATTGGATATTCTTGTCTCTTTGATTGGCACACGAAATCTCCAGCTCATATTGGTCATATTTGCTTCATGAAAGGATTTGAAAACCATATCTTCATATTTTCCTACATTTAAAATCAATTAAATGAATTAATATTAATAAAAATTCAATTAATTAATTAAAAATAAGAAAATAAATCAATTTAAACTCAATGGGTCATGCATAGGCTTTGGACAATGTTTCAAGAAGAAATTTGAGGCCCATTAGCAAAAATGAGGTGTTTTGGGCAAAGTTGACTTTTGCAAATCCCCAAAAATTTCCCAACTTCTCCAATACATATCTTGCTCAATTTTGATCATATGAACATGTTCTTGGACATTTTGGAAAGGTCTTGAAGTCCTATAACCAATGCCTTTGGTCCCAATGTCATTTTGATTTACCAATCTCAAGTTATGGTCTTTGACTTAAAGTGCATTTTTGTTGACTTTTGAAATTGACCTATAATGTAGAAATTGATAACTTTTTATGAGAGCATTTCTTGGACTTGGAATGTGAAGATGAGTTGTAGGAAATGTCCTCCCCTTCAAAATGAGCATTGGATGGGTTTTTTCTGATGAACCATGAAAACGTTATGCTCTGGTCAAGTTACAGTTGACTTTTCAACTGTCCAAAATAGCAACTTTTGCATCCTTGATGATTTTTGAGCCATTCTTGTGGAATCATGATCAAGAATTGATCAAATGATGATTGTGGCTTCAAAATAAGATGTTGACCAAAAATTCTAACTTTTGACTGTAAAATGACCATTTTACCCCTATAGTTGATTGTGAACTAAATAGGGCTTTTGACTGTGCAATTTGCCTCTGTGAGTCTTGAGACTTGTCATGTAGATGCTTGACAATGTATATAGGCCTATGAGACTTGGTTGAGCCATTGAAAACCTCAATTTCCTTGCAAGAACCAAAACCCTAATTTTGACTGGCTTAGGAGGCATCTGGACTGTGCAATCCCTTGAGAACTCTTGAACCATTTGAAGATGATTCTTGACAATTCTTTGAAGAATATAGGAGGGCAAATTTTGGGGTACAACGGTTGCCCCTGTTCAATCTTCTTAGACCTGAGGATGTAGATTGGCTTGCGTGCCTTTCGTGATCCGAAGGTAGAAGATGATTGAACACTAGAGTGCCCAGAAATTTGCACTCGCATAGTGTAGTATCATCGATGTGATGTCGGGAATGGGCTTACAGATGCCATTTGGAGAAATGATGGATGGGAGGATGGGCTTATAGATGCCATCTGGATATGTGACAGAACCTTGTCGGGAATGGGCTTATAGATGCCATTTGGAGACTGTTGGTAGGTGGATGTGCTTATAGATGCCACCTGGAGATGTCAATCGCGTAAGAGATTCCTTAGCGAGAACTTGCGTACCTGAGAAAGAAAGATAATTTCCTGGCCTGTTACAGGGGTTGATCTTCAAACTCTTCATGCAGATATGCCCTGGCTAGATACAGGTATCGAATCTACAATCAATCACTCGCAGATATGCCCTGGCTAGATACAGGTATCGAATCCGGAACTTCAAAATGTTGATGGGTTGTCTCTACTGACAGGTTATTTCAGAAAAATATTTAGGGATCGACTTAACTGAATTAGGTTTTGTCTTTGACGAGTTGTCTTTATGGACGAGTTGTCTTCAACGACGGGTTGTCTTCACTGACAGGTTGTCTTTATGGACGAGTTGTCTTACACGACGGGTTGTCTTCACTGACAGGTTATCTTTAACAACGGGTGTCTATAATGACGGGTGTCTATAATGACGGGTGTCTATAATGACGAGTGTCTATAACGACGGGTGTCTATAATGACGGGTGTCTATAACGACGGGTGTCTATAATGACGGGTGTCTATAACGACGGGTGTCTATAATGACGGGTGTCTATAACGACGGGTGTCTATAATGACGGGTGTCTATAAGGACGGGTGTCTATAAAGACGGGTGTCTTCAATGACTTTAGGAGTTAATTTAACTGGATTTGTCTCTTCTGACTGGATTTGTCTTTATTGACTGAAATTTGAGACTTAACTGCATCTTTCCTGAAAGGTAAAGGTCAGTCATATGCAATGCATGATATGGATCAAGCAATGATGTTCTCAACATAGATGAGATTGTATGATATGATGCGTATATGCATGTATCATGATGTATGGCAATGTGATGTAAATGTATTTTCGTTTTGGAAAATAAGTTCTTGACGAATGCCGGGAAGTTCGTTGAATCCTGGGCTGATGTTGGAGAGTAGAGTTCTTCATTTCCACTGGGGATGATGATTGCAAGAATAAACCGATAGGAGAAGATGACTCCGTTGGGGAATAAACTTGTTGGAGAGATTACTCTGCGGAGAATTACTCTGTGGGAAGAGATGCTTCGCTGAGATTTTAATGAGAACTCCGCTGGGGATTCCATTGATAAGTTATGTTGGGGAATTTGATGAACTCCGCTGGGGGATAGGAAGAACTTCGCCGAGGACGATCTTTCCGTGGTAATTAGCTGAGGATAACCCAATTATAGGCTCTGGTGGGGAATAACCTTTGAATAAAGTCGGGGAGAGGCTTTCGCACTCTGCGGGGGACAAGCTTCCAGAATCTATTAGGGATAATCTTCCAGAATTTACTGGGGGTAAGCTTCCAGAATCTACTGGGGATAAGCTTCCAGAATCTACTGGGGATAAGCTTCCAGAATCTACTGGGGAGGATGATTCAACTCTCCTGGGGAAGCTTTTCAGACTGTACTGGGGAGTGGCTCCACTGGGGTGTCTGGTATTCCGCCGGGGAACAATCTTATATTAAGACTGTCGGGGATGCTTGCTTAGGAACATCTGTACTCCGCTGGGGAATGTTGAGATCTTCTGGGGATACCCAACTTCCTTAAGGCTGACAGTAGGCTAACTCTGCTTAGGAAGAGCGTTGCTGACTTGTTGGAGATACTGTGCCTTTTTGGGGCTGATGGGAGATCAACTCTACTCGGGGGAGAGTGTTGCTGAAACCTGTCTTACTCTGCGGGGAGTGAAGGTATCTTGGTCATGTTCTTCAGCTGAACTTACCTTGGTACCTGGAGGACAGGGCAGCTTGTACGGTTTGGACAATTCTTATTGCCCCAGTTTCTGCGGGAGAAGGTACCTGTGGAGGTGCTTGATGACTGCCGATTGACAAATTTTCTTCTGGTAGGCAAGTGACAAGATGACGGGACATAGTCGTACGCTTTGATCCCTAACTTTTGCCTGGACCGCCCTTTCGGGTTTTCAGTCCACAGGGATACCCCTTTTTGCCCAAGCCGCCTTTTCAGGTTTTCGACTTGCCGGGTGTACACTTTTTTTTATTTTCATCCCTTATTTTTGCCCGAACCCTTTTGGTTCGCCGGGAAGCCCTTATTTTTGCCTAGGTGTGTCAACCTAGCAGGTATTTGATTATGCCCAGTATTTTTCCGACTATGTCCACGCTCTCAGGATGTAGGGAGGTTGTCACCGTCAGTAGTATTGTGTTGTCATACCACCAGAAGATCTTCGTTTGATCGTCCAATGCCCCAAGTGATCTAGATGGAGATTTGCCCCAAGCTGGTTGGCCTTTTGAGAGATTCTCCGAATCTTGACTTAACTGCCCCAGATGATGGACAATGATCATGCCATGCCCCTTGATTGGTGGTGCTTTTGTTCATTAGACATTCGTCGTGCGAACTTCTATGATGTTCAAACAAATAGTCATATGCAAGCAATGTTATATTAAAAATGCAAAGCTTATGTCTGTCTTGAAGTTTTTGAAAATGCATTCTTTTTCATGAAAACAAGTGAATTTTTACAAAATGTGATGTCAACTCGTTATTTTACCGTAAGCCTTAAGGAGTCAGGATACCTTTCGTAACAATATGCTTTCGAACTAACCCACGCTTCAGCTAGGACTTTTGAGGGTTGTAGCGTGGCCTGGTTCACGGTTTAAGAAACAAAGGATAAAGGCTCAAATTTTATTTGTACCCACCCGTTCTTCGTGATGTTCTTCAAACCTAAACTCAGCTGATCATGCATTAGACCTTGTTTGAGTCTTTGCTCTGATATTCCGGTGATGGTTCAGATATTGACAATTTATTTTGGCTAGGCAGTCATTTTTTGTTGAGGGTTTGTAGGACCTCTTTCTTTTTTGATTTCGTTATCCCTGTTTTTTTGCCTGAACTGTTTCTTTTGTGATCACAGTCAGCGGGATGCCCCAGTTTTTTGTGAGTCTCCTTCATAGGTTTTGACTTATTGGGCTTTTATTTTGAGAGACAATGACTGCCTGTCTTTGTGATTATATGAACCATCACTGTCTTTTGTTTTAAAAGGACTTCTTTTGATGTCATTCGTTAGGAACTTAGATCAACTGAGAACTACCCTGCCCCAGGTTATGATTAAGGGTTTTTAATTTTTGAAAAGAAAAAAAAACTCCTACTTCTTTGGCTCGAAGGGGGTTGACGAGGGATTATCTTCCTTATAACTCCAGTGTTTGGGAATTGAAACAATGCTTGTACCTCATCAGCGGGGTCAGTTCAAAAGCATATTGTAGATTGTGGTATCGTTTTCGTCATCCTCCCTCAAGAGGCTTAGAATTATTAATCGAGAGTTGAACATCAAAAAATGAAAGCAGTTTTAAGCATAGTGAACATAATTACTTCAAAACAGACATGTGTAATGCATTAATGAAATAACAATGTTTGACATGAATAAAATGTTTGAACAATCAAAGAAAAATACAACTTGAACATTCGAATGAACAAAAGTTTTTCAATCCTAGCCATGTTTTTGCAAGGGAGCAGTGATCACATTGGGAGCCTCGGGCGCTTCGAACTGGACCTCATTTGCATCGATTAGATCCTGAACCTTGTCCCTCATAGTCCAACAATCATCTATAGCATGCCCCGAGCTGTCAGAATGATAAGCGCAGCGGGCGTTGGGGTTATACCTTGAAGGTGTATTGTTGGGATTCTTAGGAGGGTCCCTTAGAGCTACCAGATTGGTCTCCAGCAACTGTGGCAATATCTGGGACAAGGTCATGCTGAGGGGAGTGAATTGCCTTTTAGGTCTCTCTTCCCTTTTTTGGTTGCGATGTTGAGGAGCACTGGCCGGTTTTGAAATAACTACCGCGTTGACATCTTGGCGGTGTTCGGACCCATTCTGCCCTCTTGAACCATAGACAGCATTGGATTCTTTCTTGGATGGTTTCTTCTCAGTGTTCGAGGAGTCACCCTTTTGTATCTTCCCAGACTTGATACCAGCTTCTATCCTCTCACCAGTCAAGATCAGATCTATAAACCCAGCAGAAGAATTCCCAATCAGATGGTTGAAGAACGGACCAGACAGGGTCCCCAAGAACATGTCAACGAGTTCACGGTCCGTCAAAGGTGGCTGCACCCTTCCAGCAAGGTCTCTCCACTTTTGAGCATATTCCTTGGATCCTTCACCCGTCCCTAGTGACATACCCTGGAGTTGGGTACGCGTAGGAGCGAGGTCAGAATTATACTAATACTGCTTGTAGAATGCAGTAGCCAAGTCCTCCCAGTTACAAACACTGGCTCCATCCAGCTGATAGAACCATTCGAGTTGAGTCCCTGAAAGACTTTCCTGGAAGAAATGGATCCATAGATTCTTGTCAGCAGTGTACGGTTGGATCTTCCTTGCGTATGAACGGAGGTGCAGCTTAGGACAGGAAGCTCCGTCGTACTTTGCAAAGGCAGGTGCTTTGAACTTATGAGGAATCACTACCCCAGAGGATAGACCTAGATCTTCGAAGTCCAGGCCGGGCACTTTCTGTATCTCCATAGCACTTAACCGGTCTTCGAGCTATTTGTACATGTCCTCAGCAGGAGGGTACTGTTCATCATTATAATCGGTCTCGTTGTTGGAGACCACTGGACTAGGAACCTCTCTCTCTTGGGGGATGTCCTTCCCTACAGATGGGGTAGTCAGATCAACCTCGTTTTGTGATCCATTCCTAGATCTGCGTCTAGTGCTGAACAAAACAGTCCTCTTCTTCCTCTTCTTCCTCTCTTTCAGAAGCAGAGTGTTCAAATCTTGTTGACCCTGAGCTAGGCTCATAACCATCTCTTGGAACTGGGCATTCTGGGCCTGGAGGGCCTTGATAGCTTGTTCATTGGATGATTCAGGATTCATGATGATTGCTGAAATAAACAGTGAAGAAGGTAAGTGACCTGTAACAAAGGTACCTGTTATGCAATGATGTGTATGTATGCATGCAATGTTTTCAAGGATCTCGCGGGGTAAACAAGAAAATCGTTAGAATTTGCAGTTTGTAGCTTGATGGAAGGCACTGCATATTGTTGAGAGTCCTTCTTCAAGAGTCAAGGCTCACCATATCGAGTGGGTCATAGCCCCTGACTCAAGTCATCAACCTGGCTAGAGGAAAATAAATCCCCTTTGCCCCTTGCTATACATTTGATTCATCATGACCTGCATCACAAACCCTTGAGATCCTTGAAATGGATTAGTCCTTATGCAGGATGCATGCAATGGTATGATGTTATGCTATGCATGGAGTGATGTAAGTGAACCCTGTTATGAGTCCAGACTAAGGACTGTAAACAAACACCTGCAAGAAACTCATGTGTCAGATAACAATGTGCAAGTAGTTCAAGTTTTAAGGCACACAAGTCACACAGAGAGCCCTTAGATTTCAGGCCAGCATGAAGTTTAGGTACTACCCTCTTTCAGTTTTGTTGGTTAAGACCTGTCCTAGAATATAGTAACCGGGTTCTAAGGAGCTCAAAATCATTGGGTTGTTTTCTATGTTCATTGTTTTGATTTAGCCACTGAACTGGCGATCAAAATATTCCAAGAAAACAACCCTTAATGAGTGTAGTGTCGAGTATCTACCAACTTCGGACTGCACCAAAGTCGGTCATCTCACTACCCCTAAAGTGGCCAGGATGGTCAAGTAAGGTTCCTAAGGTTAGCTGATGCTTCACGACACCACGCGGCGGCCCCGTACTCTCCTTGACTTGACTCAAGGGTTACCGGTACTCACCAAAGTGCCACATCAACGTAGCAAACTGCTTCAACCGTATCGCTATACCCCGCACAGTTCCCTCACAGTTTATTGCTACTTTCTAAAAGGTATCCCCCAGATCCGGGTTAGGATCTATGAAACTCCCAAAACAGGCCCACAATATTTAAAGCAATCAAAGCAAGCAATTTAAAACAAGAGTGGTCTAATCCTAAGGTACACCTCACTTATTAAGTGTCCCCAGCAGAGTCGCCAGTTCTGTGATCGGTGGAAATAGAACTGACTGTTTTTTAATGCTGGTTCGCGTTTGCGTTTGTTTTCGCAAAATGTCGCGGTAAGCAAGAGTCGCCACCGTCTTTTATTTTATCCAACAAGGAAAGGACAAAAGCACAGAAAAATTCCTTTTCGAGATGTTTCTCGGGTTCGGGAGGTAGATTATAGAAAGGGAAGGTGTTAGCACCCTTTCTATTCGTGGTTATCCACGGGCTTTTAGGTACTTGCTCACTATGTTTTCAAAAAGTTTTGCTTTTCTTGTGTTCGTGGGTTTTGAAAAGAGTTTTGTTTGAAAACTTCGATTTAACTCTTGTTTCTGTCCTCAAGAGTGTATGAAGTGTTTTTGAAAACTTTGTTCAAAAAGTGTAAGTGCGAAAAGTTTGTTTTGTTTTGAAAGAGCAAGTACCTGAGAACCTCTACCTACTCAAAAGGAATTAAGCTGTGTAAATGTCCTTTAGACAGTGTTATCCCACTATTAAGGAGTATGTAGCACCGTCGTTGGAGTTGCGGGTCAATTCGATTATTAGGGACATGTGGTCACCAAAGCAATGGTAGGACGCCTTAGTGGTAACCCTAATGTCCTAGATCCTTTTTATCCGAGGCAACCGTTTCGAGGCAACTGGATCTTTAGACAGGAGGGCAACCTCTAAAACACCCTATACTTGACGACCACGTCGAGGCAACCGAGTGAGGCGTACCCTAGGAGTGGCATGTGCATGTGTGTTGTTTCATTTTATGTTTATCTTTGAACATGCATCATTGTGAGCTACGGATTGATTTTATTTTTCATACAAGTCTTGTCATGCATAATTAACAGTTAAGAGTGCGGAAAATAAATTGCGGAAAGGTAAATCTACGCTATTACAAGGCACAGGTTTATACATCGCCAAAAAACAAAACCCGTTTGAAAAATAAGTGCGAGAAAGGTAAAGAAAGCGGTAAAAGACCTAATTAACTATTACATCCTCAGAAACAGTTACATCAGTATGATCAAAAGGAATTAAAGCGCGAAAGAAATTAAATCGGGAATGTCTTAGGGTTTTGACCCTCTTTGAGAAAAGAATTGAATTTGTCCTTTTTTTGCAATTAATTGAATATTAAACCTAAACCTAATTAATTAAATAATTAAAAGAAAAAGTATTTTTTGTGTTTTTATATTTTTAACGAAAATAATAAAAAAAGAAATTAAAAGTCAAGAAAACCCTAATTCTAAGTTTATTTTATTTATTATGAAAAAAGATTAAAGTTAACCTAATTATACTAAATTAATTAATTTACATTTTATTTACAAAAATAATAATTAATAGTAAAAATAATAAGTAATAAAAATATTTACATCTTTTGATTATCTGAATTTATTATAAAAAATAATTTGTTAGTTAATAATAATAATAATTATAATTAGAAGAAAATAAAAAGAAAGAAAATAAAAGGGAAAATAGAAACCAGGGGGTGCCAGGCCTTGTTTGGAGGTTTGAAGAAGCAATTTGGCCCATTAAGAATCAAGCCTGCTTTGACTTTCTGGATGGTCTACGCTGGCTTTGACCTGAGAACATGGTGTTCATCACCTTCTGGCCTTTGGATTGTTGATTGGGGCCACATGGCAAGCTGGTGCGTGAGGTGTATGATGGACCCTCTTTGGAAACCTGCACTCAAGCGTGTAAAGAAAAATAATATGGAATTTTGGGTGGACCTGGGAATCGAACCCAGGTCCCATTGATTGCCAGACACATCATCCTCCACTAAGCCAAGCGCATGTATTTGTTATTATCATGGGTAATGAAATTAATATATAAAAAACAAAGCATATGTTGGAAATTAACAAAAACGCGCGTTATATTTGAATAAGCCAGTGGCACGCTTCCACGTCCTTCGTCTTCTTCAATTGCCTGCATAAAAATACATCAAATAGCGGGGGTTTTTAACCCCCACAAACTGAAAAAGGGAAAATAGCGATTAGGATTCCATGCTATATAAATATGGCGCGATATGTCCAATACGTTCGTCTTGATCAGACGGTTTCAACCATGGGCTTTAGAGTCTCTAATTTTTCCTATATCACAAAGCCCCAATTTGGAAGCTTCGAAACCCTAAGTTTCATCAATGGTGGTTTACGTTTCAAGGCATCTTAATCCAATTGAATCACACCAAAAACTTCACCTGAGTTCTATGAACACAAAACAATCCATAAAAGATGTTAAAAATGCATGAATCGATGATTATGATTTTGGAAAAAAAGTGATAAACCGTGAGTTCGTGTATGGTGATTTCTCAAGCTTTGGCACGCGAATTTGATTGCAATAGGTTCCTGAGTGTCCCAGCAACGTGTTTGAATCTTTTAATCTCCTTGAAAGGGCCTGGAAGTGAGAAAACAGATTTGACTTTGTTCTTGATTTTTTTTTAATATGGTTATGGCTCTTTATGCAGCAATCTCACGTTTCAGGCATTAGGGTTGGCTTCAGTACATATAATGGAATGAAACTAGGGTAAATCTTGCACATGAAATCCCTTGCATTGATGTTCCAATATTTGATTGAAAATCAAATATTTTTCAATCTTTTTGATTGAGAAAACTTGCCAAAATTGGATATTCTTGTCTCTTTGATTGGCACACGAAATCTCCAGCTCATATTGGTCATATTTGCTTCATGAAAAGATTTGAAAACCATATCTTCATATTTTCCTACATTTAAAATCAATTAAATGAATTAATATTAATAAAAATTCAATTAATTAATTAAAAATAAGAAAATAAATCAATTTAAACTCAATTGGTAGTGCATAGGCTTTGGACAATGTTTCAAGAAGAAATTTGAGGCTCATTAGCAAAAATGAGGTGTTTTGGGCAAAGTTGACTTTTGCAAATCCCCAAAAATTTCCCAACTTCTCCAATACATATCTTACTCAATTTTGATCATATGAACATATTCTTTGACATTTTGGAAAGGTCTTGAAGTCCTCTAACCAATTCCTTTGGTCCCATGTCATTTTGATTTACCAATCTCAAGTTATGGTCTTTGACTTAAAGTGTATTTTTGTTGACTTTTGAAATTGACCTATAATGTAGAAATTGATAACTTTTTATGAGAGCATTTCTTGGACTTGGAATGTGAAGATGAGTTGTAGGAAATGTCCTCCCCTTCAAAATGAGTATTGGATGGTATTTTTCTGATGAACCATGAAAAAGTTATGCTTTGGTCAAGTTACAGTTGACTTTTCAACTGTCCAAAATAATAACTTTTGCATCCTTGATGATTTTTGAGCCATTCTTGTGGAATCATGATCAAGACTTGATAAAATGATGATTGTGGCTTCAAAATAAGATGTTGACAAAAAATTATGACTTTTGACTGTAAAATGACCATTTTACCCCTACAGTTGATTGTGAACCAAATAGGGCTTTTGACTGTGCAATTTGCCTCTGTGAGTCTTGAGACTTGTCATGTATATGCTTGACAATGTATATAGGCCTATGAGACTTGGTTGAGCCATTGAAAACATCAATTTCCTTGCAAGAACCAAAACCCTAATTTTGACTGGCTTATGAGGCATCTGGATTGTGCAATCCCTTGAGAACTCTTGAACCATTTGAAGATGATTCTTGACAATTCTTTGAAGAATATGGGAGGGAAAATTTTGGGGTACAACAATTGGTAAATAGAAATCTATGTACCACATGTTAGAAAGATGATATGTAGATCATTCTCCAACAACCTGTAGCACAAGCAAAAACAAGAAAGAGATAAGATGAAAAGGGATGAGATGTATCAGATGAATTTTAGGGTTTCAAATATCATCAACATCATTCAACCATTTTGGTGGATTTGGTTTTTCAACCCATCAACATCCAAGTCAGGACCAATCAAAAAATAATAAAATAGTATTTAATAAAAGCAATATTTAAATGATTAATAAAAGGGAAATAATTGGTAAAATACATAAAATATGTTTAAACACCAAATAAAAATCATAAACAAAAATATCAGAAGTCAAACATGAGTCAACAAGTATTGATAAAAAATTTCAGAATTTTTTAAAGTCAGAAACTATTTTTTAAATATAAAGAAATAAGAAATATAAGCCAAAATTTGTGAAAAATAGTAAAATCAAAAATAAAAATAAAATTAGGTCACCAATATTTGTTAAGAGGTCATTGGATCCTTCCATAATTTTTTCAGAATTTAAAAATCAAGAAAAGTATTTTTAAACAATTAAAACAAGTCAAATAAAATGAAAAAATCATAAAAAATATTAAATCACAAAATAAAACTGTGAGAAAATAAAAATCAGAAAGAGAAAAGTAAAAATAATTTTTGAGAAATTATTCAGAATTTTAGAAGTTAAAATGATTTTTTTATGAATTTTTGAATTTTAAAACAATTAAAATATAAAATCAGAAAATAAAAATAAAACCAAAAAGATATAGACCATTGGATCAATGTCAAAAAGTGTTAGTAATCAAATCCAAGGGATTTGGCGTGTTGTGCATATCATGGTCATTAGTGAATAAATCACCAGATCATTAATTAAAAAACAGATTTAAAAAAATGTGTGGCACCATGTTATTGGTTGAGAGATGACACGCTGGTCATCTTTAACCTCCTGCTATGTGCGAATTGGAGGTCTCACAAACTGTAAAATCAAGAGCTCAGACGGGTGACATTCGCGAAACAATTGTACCTTAGCGAAAAAATTATATTAACCACGGCTTGGTCGATTTGCAAAAAACCAGAAGGAAACAATTGAAAAGGGATTTGAAAATTCATGATCAAAACCCGCTTCTAGTTAAAAACCAACGATGCAATGACTATCAGAGTGATGAGAGCTTCATTGTAGTGACAAGTTTGGAGAGAATTTATGGAGGAATCTACCTGTTGAAGCTCAACTTCAGAGCTCTGAAACTTGACTTTGCTAGTACGATTTAGGGCACTTCAAGGCTTGGTTTTTCTTCAGTTAGCTTCAATGAAGTTCAAGGATGAAGAATGAGCAAAAAATTGGATTGAAAAATGCTTTAAAACCAAATTCAAAGTTACAAAATTGAGAGGTATGGAGAAAGTTCAACAGAGGCTTTTTGGCTCTCTAAACCTTGTAAAATGAAGTAGAGGAGGTCTCTATTTATAGGAAAATGTGATGCAATGCTGAGAGAGCGTGAATGATAAGAAATCAAGTGATATCATGTGCAGCCTGATCATGACAAGAGTGTGACTTCTAACTCATCAAAACTCAAATAATTCTTGTGTTTCAATACTTAATCCAACCTTAGCATATTTGTTAAACATGTTTAAGTGGAAAACATGCACAAAATTGATCATTAGAAGCCACATTAGTCAATTTGCAATCCAACTTTTTTGACATAATCAATTTCGTGGTGCCAACTTTGAATCCATGGTACAAACATCTCAAGGGGATTTATGACATGATTCTTGAAGCATTTGGAAGATGAAGTCAAAATCTTTACAATGTGCGAAGAAAGACTCCATTTGGATGATTGAGCTGAAATTTATGTCCATTTGAATTTGTGAAAAACACACGGATTTTTGTACTTAGAAAAATTTCAAAGTATAGAACACCAAAGTGACCTATAATGTTCTTCAAAACTACATGACCTTCCACTCAAAATTTGATCTTGATATCTAAATATGACATGAAGCAGACCTCTTAAATTGAATTGTGGAATTGAGATGACTCAAAAATCATAAAAAATTGAAAGAGTTATGGTCATTGGAAGATGATGAATAAATTTGGGGAAATTCATGAAACACCTATAATGTTTTCAATTCTTCAACCACTTTCCAAGCATCTTCATGGCTTCGACATTGAAACAAAGTTGTATTAGACATCCCATTGATTATTGTGGAAACTGAATGGGCTCATAGAGATAATATTTGATCAGTTATGATCATTTAAAGTCAAACCCTAAAATTCAAAGGCTTTTCAAGGAGACTTGTAATCTTTCTCAACCATTAGTGATCTTAGTTTCAAAATTAGCCTTATATTCCTGAAGAAAGCTTATTAAAGACCCTTTAAAGAGAACCATGGATTTGGAGTCAATCAAAAATCTCAAAAAATAAGCAAGATATGGTCCTTGGAAGTAAAGAAACCCTTGCTCAGGGAGTGTCAAAATGACTTGAAACCCCTTTCATTTTTTGATGATTTTTCTTGCACAATTGGATCTTGTCATGTGAAGAGAGGTTGTTGTAGATGATGATAAGAATAAGTAACAAAAATAACCAACTAAAAATGTTAAAAATTTAGAGAGTTATGCACATGTGATCACTGAATCAAACATTTGCTCAATTAAGTCAAACTTGTTGAATCAACCTTAAACATTTTGAAACTTCTTGAGAAAATAATTCATGATGAATCACCATAAGCATTGAAATGATGTTATCTTGAAGCACACTCAAAGATGGAGCTTAAGTCTCAAAGAAACTTGTTGAATAAGGCATGGAAATAAACACATGAGCCTATGAATCTTCTTGATGAATGCCACCACCAACTTTAAGGAACATTTGACTTAAATAAAGTGAGGGAGATCTTTGAACCACAAATATTTGATATCATATACATAGCCTTGAAGCTTAAGCTCTTTCAATCCATTGAAGAACCATTTGACTGAGGACCGCCTCTCAAACCCTAGGTTGGATGATAGGATGAATGCAATTGTATCATCACCTACAATATGAACATTCAAAGAGACATATATACATATGAGAGAATCAAACCTAGTGTGTGATCTTGATGTATTAATAAAAATGAGATGGTAAGAGATCTTAGGGTCAAAAATTGGGGTATAGCAGAGGTAGTGTCAGATTAAAGTAGTCATGAGAATTATTATGAATTTAGATAATTTAGTAGGAATTATTTGGAATTTAGAATAGTTTTTTATGATTTATTAAATAATTAAAATAGATAGTATGAGTAGAGATATTGAGGGCATTATGGTAATGTTGAATGGAGTAAGTAAGGATAAGAATGGTAATACCATATTAGGGGTCCAGGGGGTTAGAAGGACTTAAGAAAAAAGTTAGAAAGTGAATCATATTGTTGGAACGATCGTACTCGGAGAAAGGCAGAAGTAGAGAAGTGAGAATAGCTAGGGCAAAGGAAGCCATTGTTGAAGCTTAGGAACCTTCAATCCAAGGTAAGGGTGGGGTTCCGACTCTCTAAGGGATTGTATAATGATAGCTATGTGGGGGTTAACTTGTGTGTCATCATTAAGAGGAACTTTAGGTTTGTTTGGGGTTTTGTGAATGAATTAATAATATGGTGATTATGTTGAAAATAGTGCTTTATGATGTGCAAAATGATATGATTTGATACCCATAATTTGTGTGATAATATATGGTTGTTGTTGGATGATTACATGTTAGAGTTTCATGAAAACAGGATGGTACTGTGATGAAATCGTATGCAGTTTTAGGGCAAGACTGGAGCAGAATCGCAACTGAGAACTTGTTGTTTTGCACGTCTTGCCGGGCTAGCCATGTGCAATGCTGATCAAACCTATTTCTCCCAGGCAGCACCAGGTGAGCCCGAGGCAAAAGAACTTGTGAATTTGGATTTCTACTGGAAAGTGTATGGGGGAACATGTTTGCCTCAGCTTCGTGGCCGAATGTGGTGGAGAGTGTGAGTCGCCAGGCGAGCAAGGAGTGAAGGAACGAAAATATTTGTACATTGGAAACATAAACGAGATACATAAGGTCTTCATGAAAAGTCTCCATTTAACACATCGGTGTATCTAAACCCGACAGGAATAGTTATTTCAAAACCTTTAGTACATGAGTTCGAACCCCAGGTGCCACACTTTTAAAATACTCCAAACTAGCGTATATTTTATCTCGATTTCTCAAAAAACTAAGTGGTATATAAGATCTTTTTTTTTATTGTTACATTTATATTCTTTATTCAGAATATTACATTGTTGATGTTTACCCAGAGAATTATATTATTTACCCAGAAAATAAAGATAAAAGTCAAACTCCATAGGATGGTTCAAGATAAAAATCAAATTCCCTGTGGTAGAAATGGTGAGACTAAGCCATTGGATTGACTTAACTCTCACAAATCAAATAAAAATCCACACCATGCTTTATTGTTTCCAAAGGAATGGGAAAAGAGAAAATAACCCAAAAAGAGAGGGAGAGAATCTAAGTTCAAGGGTTGGTTATGCAAAGGGAAGGTATTAGCACCTTAAACATCTATGGTACTATGCAAGAACCTCTTTGAAAATTAGTGTATTTTGTCTATAAGATTTATATACAAAAATAGATTATGGGGATGAGAAAATAAGTATATTTTACAATTTTTGCACGCGCCACGGTTGCGAACCTTTAGTTCCTTCGTACCCCCTTCCGCGCAATAGGGGATCAGGGTACTCGTAGTTCACCTTTAAAAATAAAAAAACACAAATATGTTGGTTAATTTTAAGAGAATAGACACCATCACCGTATCTGAGTGGAAAACATACTTACTACCCACGATTATGAGAAAGGAGAATTTGCGTTATCTCAAAGTTAAGGATATGGCTTGAATTTTAAAATCAACAAAGCTTGACTCAACACCCAAGTGGAAAATATCTCACTTCACTACATATCATAGAAGTATAGTAGCTCGCATCACTGCAAGGATTAACAAGAGTCTAATCTTTTGAAAAAAAATGTTTTAAAATAAAAGCCAAAATGGTCAAAATGGTTTTGATGAGATTGATTGACTTTTAGTCTTCTCACAAAAAATGTCAAGGTATTATTAAGTTATTTAAAGTTTGATTAAGAAAAATATTTTGAAAAGTGCATGGACCTAAGTCCAAGTTTATTATTATAGCGGTTCAAGTTTAGAAAACAAGAATAGTTTTGAAAAGGAGAAAGGAGATTTTTGAAATTAAAGAAGATGGGAGGAGATGAAGGGACTATCCTAGAGCATAAGGTAAAAGCTAGGGAAAAGAACCATCTAACCAACAAGAAGCCAACACTTGACACAATGAGTCAATGTAGAATTCTCATCCTTTGGATTGAAACCAAACAAGCAAATATATTAAACCTCTTAAGAATACAAAACTTCAAATGCATTATGTATTCTCAAAAATTGGGCAGCGCAACGGCTGTATGAAGATGAATTCTCAATCAAAGACAAAGCTTATAATCAAAATAACATGCACACAAAGAAAACAAGCTATCCAACGTCTTTGGGTAAACCCCAGGAACTCCAGAAAAAATAGCAATAGAAGTCAGTAGGTCTCAAGGTAGGTCAAGGTCTCTAGTCCTAAGTCCAAGAAATCCATAACTCCATCATGCCAAGGATAGTAACTAAATAGTACAAGTAACATTAAACCTTTTTATTGTTCAAGTTGGTTATTAGGTATCTTCAAAAAGAAAATGAAAGCTCAAGTGAGCAAAATAAAAATGACATAAAGAGAAATGCTCAAGAGAGAAAAGATTAAAATAGCATGAAATGTAAATGCTAAGATAAATGATGCTTAAAGTAAAAGCATAAATTAAAAGCATAAAAATAAAAGTCAATTGTTAATGAATTATAAATTAGAGGTTAGTTGAATGACCATATTGAAACTTGCATTTGAAAACTCATTAGAAGATTGATAAAATCAAAGCCTCTCAACAACAAGTTTCATTTGTTTTTTTATCAAGTATATCATTAATTTCAAATCTCAAGGCAACAACAAATGATCAACAATGTTTAAATGGTTCACTTAGTCCAAAATTTATGATTATTCACTAGAGGATTGATAAGACCAAAGCCTCTTAATAATGAACCTCAAGTTTATTAGATCAAAGGTTTAAAATTAAACATATTTCGGCTTGCAAACATAGGTTTGGACCACGAATGATCATTTCTCGAATCGGGACAAAATTTAGCGCTATGTTAAGCAACCGTAAGTGGAATTATGTAGAAGTCGCACCTATTTTTAGATTGGTCAATATCAATCTATGTTCTATATGTTTGGAGAGATGATATATAGATCATCCTCAAACAAAATGCAACACAAAAGAGAAGGGGATAAGATGAAGAGGGAGAGGATACATTTGAATAAAAAATTTAATCAAACTATCATTAAAATTATCCATCCATTTTAGTGGAGTTAAACTCAACACTCAAGATACAATGATGTTAAGGAAGTTTATGATTAACAATCACATAACCAGAATATATTAAAAAAATAAATTTCTTTTAATGAAGAAAATAAAAAGAAAAAATGACTTTTAAATTGTTTTTAAAATGAGAATAAAAGGTAAAATAGCAAACTATACTCAAAGTATCAAAGAAAAATTTAAAAAGACCATAGAAAAATCATATGTGACCTCAAATATTTTTATAAAATTTTTGGTAATTTTTTAAAACAGAAAAGTATTTTTTAACTAATTAAAATCACTTAAATAAGTGAAAAAAAGATCAAAAATAGTAGAAGTCAAAATAAAATTCAGGAAAAATTTCAGAAGGTCATAAATAAGGAAAATGATTTTTATAAAAAAATTTAGATGTTAAAAATATCAAATAGTATTTTTCAAACAATTAAAATATAGAAAACACATCAAAAATTATAAAAAAACATCAAACATTAAATTAAAAATATGAAAAAATATTTACAAATAAAAAATAATTCAATTTATTTTTGTATAATTTTTCATAATTTTTGGATAAAAAATAAAAGAGTTATGATTTTTTAAAGATAAAAGAAATTAAAAATAATAATTTTGTAAAATAGAAACAAATCAAAAAAACCACGCGGGTTGGATCTCTCTCACTTATACACGCTGGAAAATCCAATGGATCTGAGGTGATGGAGCATCATGGATTCAAGCTAAAGCGCGTGCATACAACACAAGAAAGTCCAACCAATCAAAATAAAACAATTGGCTCAGTATCATTGGTGGAAGAACGACACGTAGGACGTCTTCAACCTCCAGCCTCCTGCAAGTAGGGCAAATCTAAAATCCTTGAATCCGTAAATTTACGCGTTCATAGTGATACCATTAAACGTGTCTACTTGAGACGATCACAACCATATACTAGCGAAAACTTTATATAAAACACAACATAGTCGATTTGGAAAAAATCAGAGATGTTTGAAAATGTTAAAATCGAAAATCAGAAGCATCAAATGCATTATTTCAAAAAAATTGAGTTGAGAGAAAGCATCAGTGAACATCCTAAAATATTCCAATAATTTGAGTGAGAAGATTTGGTGCCTTAAACTACCTGAACAAAGTCAGATGAACTTGCTCTGTAAATGGACTTGGCTAGAACGATTCAAGGCATCTCAAGGCTTGATTATTCTTCTATTAGCTTCAGTTAAGTTCAAGGATGAAGGATCAACGAAGAAATTGGATTGAAAAGTGGAGAAAAGAGGAATTCAAAATCTCATAAAAGTGAGTTATAGAAGGAGTTTGACAAAGTGATTTTTGCTATTCAAGCTTGAGAAAATGAGAGGAGTGAGGTCCTCTATTTATAGGGAAGTGAATGGTGCAAAGAATTCAGAAAAAATTTGAAGTTTGGATGGAAATTGGATCAAGCTCGAAAGTAAAAAAAGTGTGACCACATGTGCATCAAAACTCAACCAATTCCTGTGTTTTCAACTTTGGAGACTTTTTTAAACATGATTAAATCAAAAATGTGTGTTGAATTGGTGATTAGAAGCCATATTATGAATTTTAAATTCTGACTTTGGAGAAAACATCAGTTCCAAGGTACCATCTTTGAATCCATGGTGTTCATAGCTCAAGGGGTCTTAGGGCATGATTCTTAAAGAAATTAAAAGATAAGGTCATAAACTTTACAATGTGCAAAGATTTATATCAATTGGATGCTTGAGTTAAAATTTGTGACGAGTCAAAGTTGAGAAAAAGATGCTGACCTTTTGTACTTAGAAAAATTCTAAGTTTTTCTTCAAAAATGACCTATAATGTTTTGAGTCCAAACAAGGAATTCCTCCAAAATTGAGTTTTGATAATTAATGCTAGCTTTAATTATACTTCAAAAATAGAATTTTAAAACTTGAATCACTCATAAATACCAAGTATTGAAAAGTTGTGGTCTTGCAAGATTGGTGAAAATTCAGGAAGTGGCCTATAATATTTTGAGTTTTTAGGGAATCTTCCACTCATTTTCAAGATTTGCACATAAAAGAAGAGTTTAAAATCACATATTTAAGATCATTTTGGAAAAATAATGGGCTCAAGGAGATAAAAATTGACCAAGTTATGGTCTTTTAAAGTTATACAAGGGAATTTGATGGCCCGTTTAAAGGACTTGTAAGCTTTCTTCATCATTAGGAATCTTCCACATAAAATTTTATTGAAACTCTTGAAATCATTAGTTGATAACCCTTTAATAAGAAGCATGTATTAGGAAACACTAAAAATTCTCAAAAGATGAGCAAGATATATCCCTTAGAAGTTCAAAACCCTAGCTCCTAGAGCACCAAAATGACTTGGAAACCCCTTTCAATTTTGACAAACTTTCTTGCACAATTACTCTTTCCATGTGAATAGAAGTTTTTGTGGATGATAATAAGAACCCATAGCAACAAAAAACACTTCCAAATTTTAATAATGAGAGAGTTATGCACTTGTGATCAAGAAATCAATAACTTATCCAATTAGGTTAAACTTATTCAACCAACTCTTGCATCTTTTGACTTTCTTTGACAAATTGAGGCATGATAAATCATAGTAGACCTTGTCATGATATTACTTCAAACTATCTTCAATGATGAAGCTTGAATCTCATTGAAATTTTATTGGAGAAGGCATGGAAAAAAACTCATGAACCTATGAATCAACCTGATGAAATGTGTTATGCCCTTACCTATAATATCATCAATTAGAGCAAACATTCATTTTATTTATTAGTTAAAAGTTAATTAATACAAAACATATATGATCAAAATATACAAATCAATTTGCTTGGTGAATCCTCATAAGCCAACCTAGAGATATGGAGAAGAACAAAACCCTAGTGTGATCTTGTTGTGATTGAGTTGATATTAGATGATAGAGGAATATTAGGGGGGGAAATTGGGGTACAACAACTACCCTTTTTTAAGTGTCTTCTATCCGGAGATACGATGGTTCAAATCTTCATGTCGACGCGATTGAAGATACTTAAATATAAAAAAACTCTATTTTTGGACCCAAGAGGCCATGTAATTCTTATGATTGTGCATGCAAATAAACAGATCCAAAGATGACACAAGACACCGCTGGTGAAATAGAAAATAAAAGTTCAAAGCAAAATTAGACCAGGAAAATAAATCACTGGTGATTAGAAGACTCGACTCTATTGGGGTAAAGCCCAAGGAGGAGACAAAGTAACATCAACTTGAACATTGATGAGAGAAAATAAAGGATAATAGTGATTGACAGATAACCGCAAACTATCCACTCACTGAGAAGATAGTAAAAAAGGTAATGTCGACTCACAGGGGGAAAGAAGTGGTAGGATAATACCAGCAAACATCAATATTAGGTTAAGTCACAAATGACCAGCATTAGTACTTATAATTGGAAACAATTGAATTCCTCAGAGCAAAGTCAGTCTCAATGATGAACTATCTCCCATAATGACGAGACTACCATCCATCGGAGTAACAAAATCTAAACAACAAACTATCTCCCATAATGGTGAAACTACCATCCATTGGAGTAACAAAATCTCAATGACAAACTATCTCCCATAATGACGAGACTACCATCCATCGGAGTAAGAAAATCTCAACAACCAACTATCTCCCATAATGACGAGACTACCATCCATTGGAGTAATAAATCTCAACAACAAACTATCTCCCATAATGACGAGACTACCATCCATTAGAGTAACAAATCTCAATAATGAACTATCTCTCATAATAACGAGACTTCCATCCATTAGAGTAATAAATCTCAACAACGAACTATCTCCCATAATGACGAGACTACCATCCATTGGAGTAACAAATCTCAACAATGAACTATCTCCTATAATGACGAGACTACCATCCATTTGAGTAACAAAATATCAACAACACACTATCTCCCATAATGAAGAGAGTACCATCCATTGGAGTAACAAATCTCAACAACGAACTATCTCCCATAATGACGAGACTACCATCCATTGGAGTAACAAATCTCAGAAACGAACTATCTCCCATAATGACGAGACTACCATCCATTAGAGTAACAAACATGAATCTTCTCTGGGAAGTAACAGACTTACTGGGGAAGTGAAGGTTGCTCAATTAAAGAGACCTGCCATATGTTGTTATTATAAGAAACCCTTTGGTCAAAGAAATATGACTTCTCTGGGGAAATACCGATATATTCTTGTTGATGAGATAAAGTCTTCTCGAGCAAAAATAAATTCAAATTCTCAAATTCAGGCTTAAAGCCTGTATAAATCGTAATAATAATGTTGTCAGGAGCCACATATCCAAACCAGAAATAAACTTGGGTGAAACATTCAATCGAGATAGCACCTTAATGAGAAATAAACGCAAAAGGGAAACACAGACTTAACCAGACAATAAGTTGAATAGGAAGGTTGAAGCAAAATTCTTCCACGAGGGATAACTCAGTGGGTAAATTGAAAGAATATACACTTTCTGCTTAAGGTTGACACTCTATTGGAGAGAGGGTAACATAACTCTGCCAAATAGGGTAATATGCCAACAAAAACATAAATGAATGCAAATGACCAATGAATTTTAAATTCAGCTATGCATGATGTATGTATGAATGTATGAATGTTGTTATGTATATGCTGACAACACAGACACACAACACTGGTAATAACCAGACAAAACCAGCTTGGGTAAAGTCAACACTCGGCTAATTCACATCCAGGATGAAAATTTCACTAGAAAGTAAGCACCAACTGAGGAAACAAATTCCTATTTCATGGCTTAACTTCACTGGGAAGAAACATAATCCGAAAATAATCAACTCGAAACAGTAAATTAGTATAGATACAAGGATATAACATCCTCCTTCAGGCTTCGCCGGGGAAAACTCACACAGACTTCAATGGGGAAAACAAAGTCTCAATGTTTAGACTTCCACTAGAGATAATAATATTGACTTCACTAGGGATTACAATATTGATCTCAATAGGGCAGATAGAAATCACATCGTCAAGATATCAACTGGGAATCTCATGCTGACTCATTGAGGAGGATTATACCACATTGTCGAGAGGAGCCTAAAATACATTCTTCAATACCAAGAGCGATGATTACACAAACTTCCCTGGGGAGAAATTATGAAACCACATGAGGATAACAAATTTAAGAGAGAAACGTTATCTCAGCTTTACTTGGGGATTTAAGAAGTCAAACAATACAGTAATAAATCAAAATAGTGGGGATTTTAAATCAAACCCAGCACTTGGCGGGAGAAAACCCAAAAAGTTGACAATTGTTTCAACACTTCTTAGAAAAGATACTGCCCTTGTCTATTTTCCTGGGAAACCAAAATGGTCAAAATGGTTTGAATGAGATTGATTGACTTTTAGTCTACTAAAAAAAATGTCAAGGTATTATTAAGTTGTTCAAAGTTTGATTAAGAAAAATATTTTGAAAAATGCAAGGACCCAAGTCTAAGTTCATTATGAAAGCGGTTCAAGTTTAGAAAACAAGAACAGTTTTGAAAAGGAGGGAGGAGATTTTTGAAATTAAAAAATATGAGAGGAGATGAAGGGACTATCCTAGAGCATAAGGTAAAAGCTAGGGAAAAGAACCATCTAACCAACAAGAAGCCAACACTTGACATAATTAGTCAATGTAGAATTATCATCCTTTGGATTGAAACCAAACAAGCAAAGATATTAAACCTATTAAGAATACCAAACTTAAAATGCATTATGTATTCTCAAAAATTGGGCAGAGTAACGGATGTATCCAGATGAATTCTCAATCAGAGACAAAGCTTATAATCAAAATAACCTGCACACAAAAGAAAACAAGAAACCAAATGTCTTTCGGTAAACCCCAAGAACTCCAGATAAAATAGCAATAGAAGTCACAAGGTCTCAATGTAGTTCAAGGTCTCTAATCCTAAGTCTAAGAAATCCATAACTCCATCCTGCCAAGGATAGTAACCAAATAGTACAAGTAACATTAAAGCTTTTTATTGTTCAAGTTGGTTATTTGGTATCTTCAAAAAGAAAATGAAAGCTCAAGTGAGCAAAATAAAAATGACATAAAGTGAAATGCTCAAGAGAGAAAAGATGAAAATAGCATGAAATGTAAATGCATATAAATGGTGCTTAAAGTCAAAGCATAAATTAAAAGCGTAAAATAATAAGTCAATTGTTAATGAATTAGAAATTAGAGGTTAGTTGAATGACCATATTGAAACTTGCATTTGAAAACTCATTAGAAGATTGATAAAATCAAAGCCTCTCAACAACAATTTTCATTTTCTTTTTATCAAGTATATCATTCATTTCAAATCTCAAGGAAACAACAAATGGTCAACGATGTTTAAATGGTTCACTTAGTCCAAAATTTATGGCAAGACTACCATCCATTGAAGTAATAAATCTCAACAACAAACTCTCTCCCATAATGACAAGACTACCATCCATTGGAGTAACACAATATTAACAACAAACTATCTCCCATAATGACGAGAGTACCATCCATTGGAGTAACAAATCTCAACAACGAACTATCTCCCATAATGACGAGACTACCATCCATTGGAGTAACAAATCTCAACAATAAACTATCTCCCATAATGACAAGACTACAATCCATTAGAGTAACAAACATGAATCTTCTCTGGGAACTAACAAACTTACTGGGGAAGTGATGGTTACTCAAATAGAGAGACATGCCATTTGTTGTTATTATAAGAAACCCCTTGGGCAAAGAAATATGACTTCTCTAGGGAAATGCCGATATATTCCTGGTAAGGAGATAAAGTCTTCTCGTGCAAAAATAAATTCACATTCTCAAATTCAGGCTTAAAGCCTGCATAAATCATAATAATAATGTTGTCAGGAGCCACAAATCCAAACCAGAAATAAATCAGGGTGAAACAGTCAATCGAGATAGCACCTTAATGAGAAATAAACTCAAAAGGGAAACACAGACTTAACTAGACAATGAACTGAATAGGAAGGATGAAGAAAAAATCTTCCACGAGGGATAACTCAATGGGTAAATTGAAAGAATATACACTTTCTCCTTAAGGTTGACACTCTATTGGAGAGAGGGTAACATAACTCTGCCAAATAGGGTTATATGCCAACAAAAACATAAATGAGTGCAAATGAGCAATGAATTTTAAATTCAGCTATGCATGATGTATATATGAATGTATGAATATTGTTATGTATATGCTGACAACACAGACACGCAACACTGGGAATAACCAGACAAAACCAGCTCGGGTAAATTCAACACTCGGCTAATTCACATCCAGGATGAAAATTTCATAAGAAAGTAAGCACCAACTGAGGAAAAAACTTCCTATTTCCCGGCTTAACTTCACTGGGAAGAAACATAATCCGAAAATAATCAACTCAAAATAGTAAATCTGTACAGATACAAGGATATAACATCCTTCTTCAGGCTTCGCCGGGGAACACTCACACAAACTTCAATGGGGAAAACAAAGTCTCAATGTTTAGACTTCCACTAGAGATAATAATATTGACTTCAATAGGGATTACAATATTGATCTCAATAGGGAAGATATAAATCACATTGTCAAGATATCAAGTGGGGATCTTGTGCTGAGTCATTGGGGAGGATAATACCACATTGTCGAGATGAGCCCAAAATACATTCTTCAATACCAGGAGCGATGATTACACAAACTTCCCTGGGGAGAAATTATGAAACCACATGGGGATAACAAATTTTAGAGAGAAACATTATCTCAGCTTTACTTGGGGATTTAAGAAGTCAAACAATACAACAATAAATCAAAATAATGGGGATTTTAAATCAAACCTAGCACTTGGCAGGAGAAAACCCAAAAAGTTGACAACTGTTTCAACATTTATTAGAAAAGATACTGTCCTTGTCTAGTTTACGGGGAAACCAACAACAACAACAATAATGCCATTATGGCAAAGCATGATGTCTTGCAAATGATTCTACCTTAGCACATAAAGGGAGAAATAAATTTCGTCAAATAAGCAAAGATCTCACTGGGGAATCTGGGATAAAGGTTTCAAACCATGCAAACCCGAAACTAAAATTATCAACCTCGAGAAAAACTCAAACAAGACTTGACTAAGGAAAATGGGATCACAAACCCAACACTGCACCGTACATCAATTGGTATCATCTCCAACTATTTGAGAAAGAACAAGAAGACCAAACGCATATCAGCGAAAGCAACCTAAAGTAGCTTTCCTGGGGAATACCCACTTTCAAAAAAATCAGAGTTCGTCCATCCTTGGAATCGCTATTTTTGTTTTTCTTGAATCATAAAAGTCTAAAGTAAAATATAATTTGTAAATTCTTTTCAAAAACGATTTTGTTGTTTACCCTTTTTGTT
The DNA here is from genome assembly GCA_948472305.1 of Vicia faba. Classification (NCBI taxonomy): domain Eukaryota; kingdom Viridiplantae; phylum Streptophyta; class Magnoliopsida; order Fabales; family Fabaceae; genus Vicia; species Vicia faba. The sequence continues at coordinate 262,942,564 of OX451740.1, forward strand.
TTGAAAACTACTACCAATAATAAATGGAATCTTTGCAACCAGAATAAAATAAGAATTACAAAGAATTAGATAAAAGCTCAAACTTTATTAATATAATGGTAGTCTGTGAATGGCGAGACCCCATAGATGATTACAAAGTTTAGATAATGGTAATATATTGGAAAAGATACATTGAAATACAATGATCACTATTCTCCCTAACAACTTTTAATCCATGAGCAACGACTTCTATTCAAGTATGGAGGGAGTCCATGAAAATTGTTGCTTCAATGATCAAGTCTTGTCTGATGCAGGTACTTGCCAAGAAATCCATAACTTTTTACTAGGTTTCCCTTGCGGGTTTTTAACCTAGCAGGAGAATTTATTCTATTTGTGTCTCTTATTTTTTCCTAGATCGCCATTTCTGGTTTTCAACCTATTGAGACACCCTTTTTTGCCTAAGCCACCCTCTCAGGTTTTCGACTTAGTGAGTTGTTCTTTTATTTCTTTAGGCAAAGTATTTATTGACTGCATCAACATTCATAGGACGTGGGAATTCCTCACCATCCATAGTTTCAAGAATCAATGCACTTCCAGAGATGGCTTTCTTGATAACATATGAGCCTTCAAAATTGGGAGTCCACTTGCCCCTAGAATCAGCGTTAAAAGACATGATTTTCCTAAGCACAAGTCCGCCTTCTCTGAATTCACGAGGCTTGACCTTATTATCAAAAGCTTTCATCATTCTCTTATGGTATAACTGGCTATGACACAAGGCTATCATTCTCTTTTCTTCAATCAAATTCAATTGGTCAAACCTGTTATGGACCCATTCAGCCTCTGACAACTTGGTTTCTATCATCACATGTAAGGAGGGAATCTCAACCTCAACGGGGAGCACTGCTTCCATACCATACACAAGAGAGAACGAGATTGCCCCTGTTGAAGTGCGGACGGATATCAATGAAAAGCAAAAGGGAGCATCTCATGCCAATCGTTATAGGTAACAACCATTTTCTGGATAATCTTCTTAATGTTTTTATTAGTAGCTTCAACAACCCCATTCACCTTTGGCCTATAAGGAGATGAATTGTGATGGAAAATATTGAATTCTTTACAAAGTTCTGTCACCATATTGTTATTCATATTTGAGTCGTTGTCGATGATAATCATTCTTGGCACACCATACCAACATATAAGATTATTCTTCATAAAACGCACTACCACCTGCTTAGTAACATTAGCATATGAAGCAGCTTCAACCCATTTGGTGAAGTAGTCTATTGCCTCCAAGATAAGACGATGTCCATTCGACGCCTTGAGTTCAATAATTCCAATCAAGAGAAAGGCCACAGGGAAGAAATAACATTGAGAAGTGTCGGATGCACATTAATTTTGTCAGCATAAATCAGGCACTTAAGGCACTTCTTTGCAAATTTATAATAGTCAGATTTTATTGTCATCCAATAGTAAGCTTCCCTAAGCAACTTCTTTTCCATCGAATGTCCATTGGCATGAGTGCCAAAGGAACCTTCATGGATTCCACGCATCTGAGCAAAGCCATGTCATAATTTCTTTTGTATATCACATCTTCATTGAGGAAAAAGATGCCTGTAAACCTTCTCAGTGTCTTTCTATCTTTGTTTAACGCACCAGTCGGGTATTCTTGAGTATGGAGAAAATACTTGATATCATAATACCAAGGTTTTTCGTCTGATGTTTCCTCTGCTGCAAACACATGAGCCGACCTATCCAGGAATCATACTGTTATACGAGGCACATCGTTCCAAGTATTTACTTGATACATAGAAGCCAAAGAGGATAAAGCATCCGTCATTTGATTTTCATCTCTAGGAATATGATGGAATTCAACTTTATTAAAGATGGGTAATAATATTCTAGCACAATCTTTGTAAGGAATCAAGCCAGGGTGGAGAGTATTCCATTCTCCTTTAATCTGATTTATTACCAAAGTTGAATCGCCATAAACATCTAGAATTTTGATTCTGAGATCTATAGCTTCCTCGAGACCCATGATACAAGTTTCATACTCTGCCATGTTATTGGTTCAATCAAATGCCAATCTTGCAGTAAAAGGAATATGTGATCCATGAGGAGTGATAATTACGACACCAATTCCTTTCCCATAAGCATTCACAACTCCATCAAACACCCAGCCCCAATGAGATTCAGGATCAAGACTTTCCCCAGGTAAAGTTTCATCGCAATATTTTATTTTCAAAAACATCACATGCTCATCATGGAAATCATATTTAAAAGATTGATAATCATCAACCGGTTGGTGAGCAAGATAATCTGCCAACACGTTGCTTTTTATAGCCTTCTGAGTATAATATTCAATATCATATTAAGACAACAGCATCTTCCAACGGGAAATACTCCCGATAAGAGCAGGATTTTCAAAAATATACTTAATTGGGTCCATTTTGGAAATCAACCAAGTAGTATGATTCAACATATATTGTGGCAACCATTTTTCCGCCCAAACCAAAGCACAACATGTTTTTTCCAGCATAGAATACCGTGACTCACAATCAGTAAACTTCTTATTGAGATGATAAATGGCATATTCTTTTCTCCCTGTTTCATCTTGTTGTCGCAAAATACAGCCCATAGAACTATCTAACATTGTCAGATACAAAATAAATGGTCTTCCTTCAACAGGAGGGAGCAAGATAGGAGGTTCAAGAAGATACTCTTTAATACTTTCAAATGCCCAATGACAATCATCTATCAACACATAACCTTGATATTTCTTTAACAACTTAAATATAGGCTCACAGGTTGCAGTCATATGGGAGATAAATCTGGAAATGTAATTCAAACGCCCAAGGAAGCCTCTAACTTACTTTTCAGTTCTCGGTGCTGGAATTTCTTGAATTACTTTAACTTTATCAGGATCAACTTCAATCCTTTTCTGGATGACAATGAAACCCAACAGTTTTCTTGATCGAACACAAAAAGTGCATTTATTTGGATTCAAACGGAGACCATACTTCCTTAAACGCTGAAATAATTTCAACAAATCTTATATATGCCCTTCTTTAGTCTGGTATTTGGAAATCATATTATCAACATATACCTCAATTTCCTTATGCATCAGATCATGGAATAGGGTTGTCATAGCCCTCTGGTACGTTGCACCAGCGTTCTTCAACCTGAAGGGCATCACTCGATAACAGAATGTTCCCCGAGTGTGATTGTGATATGGTGGCAAAACCGATGGTTTAATACTAGTTTTTGCATTTGTGTTTGCAAATGTTGCAGTAAGCAAGAGTCGCCATCGACTTATCTTATATCCAAATTAAGGAAAGGGTGAAAAGAACAGAAAAATACCTTTTTTGAGATTATTCTGGATAAGGGGGTAGATTATGGAAAGGGAAGGTGTTAGAACCCTTTCCATCCTCTAGGTCCCACTCAGATGAATACTATTTGGCTTATCTCTCATCAGATATCCAAGTTGACATCGTGCAAGAACGAGATTGTAGTTAATTCCTCTCTTTGTACCAAGAAGAGGTACATTAGGAAAACTACCACAACTATCAACAATCTTCACATCATGGTAATCCTGATGATAACAAACAATATCTTAATGAGTGAGGGAAATAATCTTCAGAGCCCAACGAGGTTCCCTCTCAACATCCCATAAAGCATCAGACCGAGGTAAGTGAGAAATAAACCATTGATACAGAAAATGTGTCCATCAAATGATCATCCCTCCATGATAAGAATCCCAAAGGTGAATGGAGTAATAAGCATCTTCTAATAATGTAGGGACTGGATTCCCAATCAAAAATATCCTAATGGCGTTAACATCCACAAACTTGTCGATGTTGGGAAATAAGAACAACCTATAAGCAATTAGAGCAAAGATAGCCTTAAAAGCAATTGTATTATTCATCCTAGAAAAGTAGTGAACTTTCTCCAATAAAAACTGAGCGGGTAATCCTCTAATTCCTCCTTTGGTAGTCATGTGGGCCTCAATCTCAAACTTCCCCATATGAACCATAGCAGCAATCTCATGAGACTTTGGCTCCCCCTCCAAACTGGTGAAAGGAACATGATCGGTAACATGTAAACTCAGTAGGTAAGAATACTCCTCCAATGTAGGCATCAACTAATAATCAGGGATAGTAAAACACTGATATATCGGATCATAGAACTGGACCAAAGTCGAGAGATTTACCTCCTTCATCCAGAGCTTCATAAAAGACACGATGAATCAATATTTCTTTTGGAAATCAGCAGAACTCTCGATCTCAGGAATCAGACTCATTAAATCATCTATTTCAGGATCCTTGAAACTGTACTTCTGAGTTTTCCTTTTTCCAGAATCCATGGTCAAAAGTACCTGAGATATTCGCAAAAAGTCAACTTCAAGTCCCTTGAAATAAAATGTTTTAAAGGATGCTAATGGGTGCATGAATGCATGATGCAACAATCACACACAAGATCACAAACATGGGGGTTCATAGGTTCGACGTCACGAGCATGAAGTCATAGGTACTACCCACTAGGTATGGTCTAACAGTTTATCACCTACTGTTGTACCCCAAAATTTGCCCTCCCATATTCTTCATAGTTTTGACAAGCATCGTCTCAATTTGCTCAAGTCTACTCAAGGGTTTGCACAGCCCAATTGCCTCCTAAAGCAGTCAAAATTAGGGTTTTGGTTCTTGCAAGGAAGTTGAGGTTTTCAGTGGTCCAATCAAGTCCCATATGCCTATATACATTGTCAAGCATCTACATGCCAAGTTGCAAGTCTCACAGCATCAAGGTCCACCGTCAAAAGCCCTATTTGGTTCACAATCAACTGTAGGGGTAAAATGGTCATTTTACAGTCAAAAGTCAAATTTTTTTGTCAACATCTTATTTTGAAGCCACAATCATCATTTGATCAAGTCTTGATCATGATTCCACAAGCATGGCTCAAAAATCATCAAGATGCAAAAGTTGCTATTTTTGGACAGTTGAAAAGTCAACTGTAACTTGACCAAGGCATAACTTTTTCATGGTTCATCAGAAAAATCCCATCCAATGCTCATTTTGAAGGGTATTACATTTCCTACAACTCATTTTCACATTCCAAGTCCAAGAAATGCTCTCACAAAAAGTTATCAATTTCTACATTATAGGTCACTTTCAAAAGTCAACAAAAAGGGACTTTAAGTCAAAGACCATAACTTGAGATTGGTAAATCCTAATGACATGGGACCAAAGGCATTGGTTAGAGGACTTCAAGACCTTTCCAAAATGTCCAAGAACATGTTCATATTATCAAAATGGAACAAGATATGCATTGGAGAAGTTGGGAAATATTTGGGAATTTGCAAAAGTCAACTTTGCCCAAAACACCTCATTTTTGCTAATGGGCCTCATATTCTTTCTTGAAACATTGTCCAAGGCCTATGCACGACCCAATGAGCTTAAATTGATTTATTTTCTTATTTTTAATTAATTAATTGAATTTTTTATTAATATTAATTTATTTAATTGATTTTAAATGTAGGAAATTCAAAGATATGGTTTTCAAATCTTTTTGTGATGCAAAAGAGGTCAACACATGCTGAAGATTTCGTGTACACATCAAGGAGACAAAATCATCCAATTTTGGCAAGTTTTATCAATCAAAAAGGTTGAAAAAGATTTTATTGAAATCAAATATTAAAATCATAAAGCCATGGATTTTTGGACAAAGTTTTACCCTAATTCCATTCCATTACATATACTAAAGCTAACCTTAATGCTGTGAACGTGCAAGCTGCTGCAAAAAGCCATAAGCAAATTCCAAAAATTCAAGAAAAAATTTGAAAACTGAATTCCACCTTCCAGCACGATTCAAAGCTTTCTCTTGATTCAAACCTATTACAGGGATTCCCAAAAGCCTTTTGCAATCAAAATCACGTGCCAACACTCAAAGAAACGTCCAGAACAACTCACGGTTTGCTTAATTTTTCTAGAATCAAAACTCAAGTTTTATGCATCATTAACATGTTATGATCATTGCTTTGCATTGCTAACACCATTCTGAAGCTAATGGTACAGATCAATTTGATTATGGTGCCCTGAAATGAAAACTGCCATTGGAGAATTCTAGGTTTTTCAAGCTTCAAAATTAGGGCTTTACAGCACAGAAAAAATTGGACCTTGAGACGCATATGGTTGAATTCGTCAAGGCCAGACGATTCAAACCCAACCCTTGCGAACAATTTATGTTTAACGTGTTCCTGTTCGCTATTTTTCCTCAGGCTATATTGTGGGGGTTCAAAACCCTCGCTATTTGTTTTGTTTTCTGCAGATAAATGAAGAAGACGAAGGACGTGGAAGCGTACCATTGGGTTATTCAAATAAAACGCGCGTTTGTTTCTCTTTCCAGCATAGGAATTATGTTTTTTATATTATGTTTGTTGTATATTATATTAACAGATGCAATGCAGTGGCTTAGTGGAAGGTGACATGCTTGGTGACCATTGGGACCTGGGTTCGATTCCCAGGTCCCCCAAACCTTTGTTCATATTTTTTCTAATAAGTTCACATGCAGCCTCCTAAACGCGTTCCACCATGCGCTCCAGGCATCCATGTGCCATGTGTCTACAAGCATACATCCAAAGGCCAGAGATGAAGATCATGGTGTTCCCCAGTCAAAGCAAGCATGGGCAATTCCATAAAGTCAAACGTGGCCTGATTCTTGATGGGCCAGAATTTCTAAACTAACCTCCATTCTTGGGTCAACACCCCCACTGGTTTTGTTACTCTTTTTATTTTCTTTTCTTTTATAATTTCTTTTTATTAATTATTAATATTATTATTAATTCATAAATTATTAATTTTCATAATAAATTCAGAATTAAAAAATGTAAATATTTTCATTGTTTATTATTTTTACTATTAATTATTATTTTTGTAAATAAAATACTAACAAATTAATTAGTTTAATTAGTTAATTTTAATCTTTTTCACAATAAATAAAATAGGTTAGAATTAGGGTTTCTTTTGACTTTTAATTTCTTTTATTTTATTTTCATTAAAACTTAAAAACACAAAAAAACATTTTTTCTTTAATTAATTAATTAATTAGTTTTAGGATTAATATTTAATTAATTGCAAAAAAGGACCAAAACTCATATCTTCTCAAAAGGGTCAAAACCCTAAGGACGTCCCGATTCATTCTTTCGCGCATTATTCTTATTTTGATTATTTATGTATCTGTTTCCGGAAATGTAATAGCTAATTAGGATTTTACCGCTTTATTTACTTTTCTCGCACTTATTTACCAAAACGGGTTTTTGTTTTTGGCGATGTATAGACCCGCGCCTTGTAATAGTATAGATTTACCTTTCCGCGATTTATTTTCCGCACTCTTAACTGTTAAAATGCATGAAAGACTTCTTGTATGACAAATAAAATCAATCCGTAGCTCACAAATGCATGATCAAAGATAAACATAAACTGAATTCAACACACATGCACCTGCCACTCCTAGGGTACGCCTCACTGGTTGCCTCGAACGTGGTCGTCAAGTATAGGGTGTTTTAGAGGTCGCCCTCCTGTCTAAAGATCCAGTCGCCTCGAAACGGTTGCGTCGGATAAAAAGGATCTAGGACATTAGGGTTACCGCTAAGGCGTCCTACTATTGCTTTGGTGACCACACATGTCCCTAATAATCGAATTGACCCGAATAACTCCAACGACGGTGCTACCTACCTCTCAATGGTGGGATAGCACTATCTTAAGGACTCTTACACAGCCTAATTCCTTAGAGTAGGTAGATTTCTCATGGGTACTTGCTCTCTCAAAAACAAACAAAAACAACTTTTCGCACCTACACTTTCAAAAGGTTTTCAAACAAATATTTCATACACTCTTGAGGACAGATACAAGAGTTACTTAGAAATTTTTCAAACGAAACTTTTTTTTTCAAAACCCACACACACTTGAAAAGCAAAGAAATTTTTGAAAACATAGAGTGAGCAAGTACCTAAGAGCCCGTGGTTAACCACGGATAGAAAGGGTGGTAATACCTTCCCTTTCTATAAATCTACCTCCCGAACCGAGAAACATCTCGAAAAGGAATTTTGCTGTGCTTTTGTCCTTTCCTTATTGGAGAACATAAAAGACGGTGGCGACTCTTGCTTACCGCGACATTTCGTGAACCAGCATTCCAAAAAAGTCAGTTCTATTTCCACCGATCACAGAACTGGCGACTCTGCTGGGGACTACATTAAAAGTGAGGTGTACCTTAGGATTAGACCACTCTTATGTTTTCAATTGCCTGTTTTGATTGCTTTAATATTGTGGGCCTGTTTTGGGAGTTTCATAGATCCTAACCCGGATCTGGGGGATACCTTTTAGGTAGCAACAAACTGTGAGGGAACTGTGCGGGGTATACCGACACGGTTGAAGCAGTTGCTACGTTGATGTGGCACTTTGGTGAGTACCGGTAACCCTTGAGTCAAGTCAAGGAGAGTACGGGGCCGCCGCGTGGTGTCGTGAAGCATCAACTGACCTTAGGAACCTTACTTGACCATCCTGGCCTCTTTAGGGGTAGTGAGATGACCGACTTTGGTGCATTCCGAAGTTGGTAGATACTCGATACTACACTCATTGAGGGTTGTTTTCTTGGAATATTTTGATCGCCAGTTCCGTGGCTAAATCAAAACAATGAACATAGAAAACAACCCAATGATATTGAGCTCCTTAGAACCCGGTTAGTTTTGATAGGACAGGTTTTGAGCCCACCAACCTCAAGAGGGTAGTACCCTAAACTTCATGCTGGCCTAAACTCTAAGGGCTGTCTGGTGTGACTTGTGTGCCTTATCATGTTTTCCTTTTGTGAATACTTGTGGTGTGTTTTTATCATAACATCATAACATCATACAACATCATATGCATTTACTAACCACTTCAAGGGTTCGAATCTTCATCTTTGTTCTTGTTTTGTAGGACATGGAAACTATCCGCAGAAAGATAATTCAGATCAACCTTGTAAGGATCCCTCCTCAGCTTAAGGAGCTTACATCCAGGATTCCCGATAACTCTTCCTTCAGTGAAAGGCATGGTAGACTACTCAGCTTGGTCAACACCAACATTGAAGAGGATATGATGAAAGTGTTGTTCCAGTTCTTTGACCCTCTGCACCACTGTTTTACTTTCCCGGATTATCAATTGGTGCCTACTTTGGAAGAGTTTTCTCAGCTTCTGAAGGTTCCCATTCTCTGTCAACTACCCTACAACGGTACGGAAAGGGAACCAAAACTTGAAGAGGTTGCTAAAGCATTACACCTACAACCATCTGACATCAAGGGGCATTGGGAAACCAGAAGTGGTATCAAAGGATTCTTGGCAAAGTTCCTGTTTGAGAAAGCACAAGAATGTTGGAATTCCCTTGACCTACAAGCCTTTGAAGAAGTTGTGGCACTCCTTGTCTATGGGTTGGTGTTGTTCCCGAATCCAGATCAGCTTATAGATATCAACACTGTTAAGATCTTCATGTCCAGGAATCCCATACCTACATTGCTTGGGGACACCCTTCACTCATGTTACACTCGAACCATGAGAAAAAGAGGTGTTCTCATGTGCTGCACTCCTCTCCTGGAAAGGTGGTTTATTTCGCACCTTCCACAATCAGTTTTGAAGAACGAGCGGGGTTTCAGATGGTCACAACGATTAATGACTCTTACACATGCTGATATACATTGATGTTCTCGGTCCAGAGAAAATGTCACTATCATTGATCGTTGCGGAGAGTTTCCTAATGTTCCTTTACTTGGAATTAGAGGGGGAATTACCTACAACCCATGTCTGGCTTTGAGACAATTTGGATATGCTCGGAGGGATGGCCCTCATGACATGTTGATTCTTGACATAGTTTTTGACTTCGACAACGATGCACAAGGACTTCGCCAGAGATTCATCAGAGCTTGGAGGATGCCCAACAAAGTGGACAGTAAGACACTGGGGCACAAGAACTCCATCCCCCTGGAGCCTTATCTCAAGTGGGTACGAGCCCGCTCCCAGAAGCTGGTGATGCCATATCCTCATGTTCTCCCCGTGATCAAAGAGCCAGATCTGGAAGGAGAGGTGCCATACACCATTCAACATCCTGACATGCCGACATCTTGGGAAGAAATGCAAAGAAGCTGGATCCAAATCAAGGAAGAACGGAATTCTCTTGAAACCAGTCTACATGCCAGTGAGAAGAAGGTCCTGGAGCTCACCCGCCTACTGCACGAGGAAAAGACTCTCAACACTTACATCGCTCCAAAGAGGATGCGCAGTGTCTTTTGGGATTAAGTATTTTGTAATATTTTGCCCATGAGGCCCTGATGTACTGAACAGATTATTTCTTAATATAACGTGTGTTCCTTTTTTGTCTACAACGAATTTGAACTTTCGAACCCTTGAATGCACTGCATAAATAGCATATCATGCATCATATGCATAACAAGTACTCTTTTTCTACAGGTTGCTTAATCGTCTTCGTTGTTTATTTCAGCAATCATCATGAATCCTGAATCATCCAATGAACAAGCTATCAAGGCCCTCCAGGCTCAGAATGCCCAGTTTCAAGAGCTGGTCATGAGCTTAGCCCAGGGTCAACAAGAATTGAAGACTCTGCTTTTGAAGAAGAAGAAGAAGAGGACTGTGTTGTTTAACACTGGACGGAGGTTTGGGAATACACTGCAAAATGAGGTTGATCAAGCTACTTCCTCTGTAGGGAAAGACAGTCCCCGAGAGGGAAGGGTTCCTAGTCCTGTGGTCTCCGACAACGAGACGGATTTCAATGATGAACAGTACCCTCCTGCTGAGGACAGGTACAAACAACTGGAGGACCGTCTGAGTGCTATGGAAATTCAACATGTGCATGGGTTGGATTTTGGAGATCTAGGTTTATCTTCTGGGGTGGTGATCCCACACAAGTTCAAGGCACCTTCTTTTGCGAAGTACGACGGGGCTTCCTGCCCTAAGCTGCATCTCAGATCTTATGTGAGGAAGATCCAACCGTATACTGCAGACAAGAACTTATGGATCCATTTCTTCCAGGATAGCCTTTCAGGGGCTCAACTCGAATGGTTCTATCAGCTGGATGGAACCAGTATTCGAAACTGGGAGGACTTGGCTACTGCATTTTATAAGCAGTATCAGTACAATTCTGACCTTGCTCCCACGCGTACCCAGCTCCAGGGTATGTCACTTGGGACGGGTGAAGGTTTTAAGGAGTACGCGCAAAAGTGGAGAGACCTGGCTGGCAGGGTGCGGCCACCTTTGACTGACTGAGAGCTCGTTGATATGTTCCTAGGGACCCTGTCTGGTCCATTCTTCAACCATCTGATTGGTAATTCTTCTGCTGGGTTCACAGACCTGATCTTAACTGTTGAAAGGATAGAAGCTGGTATCAAGTCTGGGAAGATACAGAAAGGTACATCCTCGAGTTCTGAAAAGAAGCCTTTCAAAAAGGAATCTAGTGCTGTCTACGGGTTGAGGAAACAGAATAAACCGGAACGTCGCTAAGCTGTCAACGCGGTGGTAATCTCAAAGCCTGCTGCCGCTCCTCAGCAATATAACCAACCAAGGGGTGAGAGACCCAAAAGGCAGTATACTCGGCTCAGTATGACCTTGTCTCAGATCTTGCCGCAACTGCTATCAACCAATCTGGTAACTGTCAAAGAAGCTCCGAAGGTAGTGAACACAACCTCTCCAAAGTACAACCCCAACGCCCGCTGCGCTTATCACTCTGATAGCCCGGGGCACTCTACAGATGATTGTTGGGCTTTAAGGAATAAGGTTCAGGACCTTATTGATGCTAAAGAAATACAATTTGAGGCGCCCGAAAGGCCCAATGTTATGACTGCTCCCATGCCTCAGCATGGAGTGAATGCTGTGGAAGAAGACCTGTATGTGGCCTTTGTGGATGATATTGTTACTCCTTTGTTGACTGTCAAGAGGAACCTGTTGCTAGCCGGTTTATTTCCGGGATGTAGTAAAGGTTTCCTTTTATGTGCTGTTTCACCTGCTGGTTATCCTTTGTTGAAGTCAGGCGTCCAAAACCTGATGGATAGCAAAGAGATCTTGTTCGAGAAGATTGTTGTTCCTGCTGTCCCTACTGAAGAAGTGTCCATTGTTACTATTTTCAACAACCCTCCTAAGGCTCCCTCAAAGAAGCCTGTCAAAATCATGTCCACTCAGAAGATTTCTCCTATCATCATCACTGTTCCGGGGCCCATCCCCTATAAATCTGACAAAGTTGTCCCTTGGCACTATGGGGCAGATGTTTATATGCTCGGAGTAAAGCAAGAGTTTGATACTAGCACCGGCGTCAGTAACATCACCGGGCCTGCCAAGTTTACTCGTAGTGGTAGGCTGTTCTCACCAGATATTGCGCCACCAACAGTTCAGAGACCTCTCGTCATTACACCTGCAAGTGTGCCCACTTCCCTGCCTGACCAAGTTCCTAGTTCTACCACTGCTGCCGAGTCATCTGACACTCGGGGCAAAGGGATTGCTACTGATGTGCCTGCCCAGACGGAGGCACCAAAGACCACCAATGTTGAAGCTTCCAAGCAAGAGATGGAAGAGATTCTCAAGATTATCAAGAAGAGTGATTTCAATGTAGTTGAGCAGCTGGGGCACACCCCCTCTAAAGTTTCTATGCTATCACTTTTGTTGTGTTCAGAGGCCCATGCCAAGGCCCTGATTTCCTTCCTGAAGACGACCCACGTGCCACAAGAAACGTCTGTTGATCAATTTACCGATTGTGTGGCCAACTTGACTTATGATAATGGGTTGGGTTTCTCTGACGCTGATATGACTGTCAAGGGGAAGAACCATAATGACGCCCTGCATGTTTCCATTGAATGCAGGGGCACTACTCTTGCCCATGTGTTGGTAGACACCGGTTCTTCGTTGAATGTATTACCCAAGAAGGCCCTAGACAGGTTGGATTGTGAGGGTTTAGAGCTCAAGCCTAGTAACATTGTTGTCCGGGCCTTTGACGGGTCGAAAAGGATGGTACATGGTGAAGTTGACATTCCAATCGGGGTTGGCTCTCAGGTCTTAGACTCAACATTTTATGTGATGGACATCCGACCATCCTATTCTTGTTTGCTGGGTCGTCCATGGATCCACAAGGCTGGAGATGTGACCTCCACATTACATCAGAAGCTTAAGTACCCGATCAGAGGGAAGATTGTTAGAGTGCAGGGGGAGGAAGAATATATGGTCATCCATCTTAACTCGTTCCGGTACATAGAAATGGATGGGGAGCTCATTGAGACCCCCTTTCAACACTTAGAAGAGGTGCCTCAGACATTGGCATCAGCAGAGACTGTGACTGAAGAGGGTTCTCCTTTGAAGATGGCCTCCTTAAAGGATGCTCGGGCTGTGATTGAGAAGGGTGGGTGTGCAAACTGGGGCCGACTTCCTGATTTTACTCCAAAGACTGACAAGTTTGGTTTGGGTTTCACTGCAGAAGCTCAGAGGGCTGTTCGCAAAGCAAGGATTGGAAGACCTCCTATGTTAATCACCAACCCGAGAGTGAATGCTATTGAATACGATGTGGAGGAATCTGAATTTGACAGCTGGATCTACCCAACGACCAACGGTGGACTGAACAACTAGACTGCCAAAGATTTCATACCTATTACTTTTGTCACTCAGTAATGAACTCCTTTGTTTTGAATTTGTAACGAACAATAATTTGAAACTTTATGGCTCGGTGTCTTACCCGAGGCACCGTGGCTTCATTTGTGAGGGCTTATTATTTGTCATTTTCACATATCATGAATAAAAACATTGGACGTTTTTCGCATTTCAAATCTTGTGCTCCCTTTCTTTCTTTATATATTGCAAAACAGCTATATTTACACACACTCACCTATATAGGTTCCAATCCACTATGGATCTCACTGGTAACGACTATGCTACTGCCAGTTATGACTTTGAAAATCCGATCAACTTAGCCGAAGACGAAGGTGAAGATGATTGTGAAGTGCCTGGTGAGCTTGCAAGACTGCTACTCCAGGAAGAGAGGGCCATTCAGCCACATGAAGAGCCAGTGGAAACGGTAAATCTGGGTACTGAGACAGATAGAAAGGAAGTCAAGATTGGTTCCAATCTAGAGCTCAGTGTGAAACAACGGTTGATTCAGATGTTGCATGATTATGTGGAAATCTTTGCCTGGTCTTACGAAGACATGCCTGGGTTGGATACCAACATTGTGGTTCATCACTTGCCTACCAAGGAAGAGTGCCCTCCGGTAAAACAGAAGGTCCTCCGTATGCGTCCAGAGATGTCCGAGAAAATCAAAGCTGAGGTTATGAAACAATTTGATGCCGGGTTTCTAGCAGTGACTTCTTACCCTCAGTGGGTAGCCAACGTGGTTCCAGTGCCAAAGAAGGATGGTAAGGTCCGAATGTGCGTTGATTACAGGGATTTGAACAGGGTGAGCCCTAAGGATGACTTCCCTCTTCCTCACATCGACGTCCTGGTTGACAACACTGCTCAGCATAAGGTATTCTCCTTCATGGACGGGTTCTCCGGTTATAATCAAATCAAGATGGCTCCTGAAGACATGGAGAAGACCACCTTTGTTACTCAGTGGGGCACCTTTTGCTACAAGGTCATGCCATTCGGGTTGAAAAATGTTGGGGCAACCTACCAACGTGCCATGGTTGCTTTGTTTCATGACATGATCCATCATGAGATAGAAGTATATGTCGATGATATGATTGCAAGGTCCCAAACTGAGGAGGAACACCTTGACCATCTGCAGAAACTGTTTGACCGTCTGAAGTTATACAAGTTGAGGTTGAACCCAAACAAGTGCACCTTTGGGGTGAGATCTGGAAAATTGCTAGGTTTCGTCGTGAGTGACAAAGGTATTCAAGTGGACCCTGCCAAGGTGAAAGCCATACAAGAGATGCCAACTCCCAAGACAGAGAAAGAAGTCAGAGGCTTTCTAGGACGGCTGAACTACATTGCCCGATTCATCTCGCATCTAACTGCTACCTGTGAACCAATCTTCAAGCTGCTGAAGAAAGATCAAGTAGTACGTTGGAACGATGAATGTCAGGCCGCTTTCGAAAGAATCAAATAGTATCTCCAAGAGCCACCCATTCTTATGCCACCGGTTGAAGGGAGACCTCTAATATTATACTTGACAGTACTTGACAGCTCAATGGGGTAGGTGCTGGGGCAGCATGACGAGTCTGGCCGAAAAGAGCACGCCATTTATTACCTTAGCAAAAAGTTTACCGACTGTGAGACTCGATACTCACTGCTCGAGAAAACTTGTTGCGCTTTGGTATGGGCTGCTCGCCGGCTGAGACAGTATATGTTGACTCACACTACTCTGTTGATTTCAAAAATGGATCCAATAAAGTATATCTTCGAAAAGCCCGCCTTGTCCGGAAGAATAGCAAGATGGCAAATGATCTTGACAGAATATGACATCCAGTACACGACTCAAAAAGCAATCAAAGGAAGTGTATTGGCAGACCATTTAGCACACCAGGCAGTGGACGATTACCAGTCGATGAATTTCGAATTTCCAGACAAGAATATCATGGTAGTGACTGATTGTGAAGTACCTGGACCGGATGAAGGACCTGAGGAAGGATCCCGATGGTCTATGCACTTTGACGGAGCCTCAAACGCTTTGGGTAACGGCATTGGCGCTGTGATCATATCCCCTAAAGGCACTCATACTCCACTTACTGCCCGGCTATGTTTCAACTACACCAACAACATGGCAGAGTATGAAGCGTGCATCATGGGTCTTCAAGCTGCAATTGACTTAAGGATCAAGTTCCTGAGTGTCTTCGGAGATTCCGCTCTCGTGATTAGTCAGATCAAAGGCGAGTGGGATACGAAACACCCAAATCTTATTCCTTACAAAGAGTATGTGTTGACGTTGATCCCCCATTTCACGGAGATAACTTTTGAACACTTCCCAAGAGAGGAGAATCAGTTGGCGGACGCGCTAGCTACGATGTCTTCCATGTTCAAAGTCAAATGGGACAACGAGGCTCCTCGGATTATCATTTGGAAATTGGATGAACCTGCATATTGCTGCGATCTTGAGGCTGAAGAGGTAACTGAAAAACCTTGGTATCATGAAGTGAAGAGGTACTTGGAAGCTCAAGAATACCCCGAGGGTGTTTCCGTTAATGACAAGAAGTTTCTGAGAAGGCTCGCGGCAAAGTTCTTCCTCAGCAACGACATTCTTTACAAGCGAAACCATGATTCGACCTTACTGCGTTGTGTGGATAAGACTGAAGCAGAAAGGATCATGGCAGAGCTACATGAAGGTACCTTTGGAACACATTCCAGTGGACATACCATGGCAAAGAAAATCCTTCGGGCAGGATATTTCTGGTCCACAATGGAAGCTGACTGTTACCAACATTCTCGGACGTGTCACAAATGCCAGATCTATGCTGATAAGGTGCACATTCCTCCAGTTCCTCTGAACGTCTTGACAGCACCTTAGCCTTTTGCAATGTGGGGGATTGATATGATCGGCGAGATCAGACCTACGACATCCAACGGGCATCGCTTCATCCTGGTAGCGATTGATTACTTCACGAAGTGGGTTAAAGCAGCTTCCTATGCTACCGTAACCAAGAACGTCGTGGCACGGTTCATTCGGCACAACCTGATCTATCGATACGGTGTACCTGAGAGGATCATTACAGATAATGGTACCAATCTTAACAACAAGATGATCACTGAGCTCTGCGAGCAATTCAAGATACAGCACCACAACTCTTCTCCTTACCGGCCGAAGATGAATGGGGCTGTAGAAGCAGCTAATAAAAATATCAAGAAGATTGTGCAAAAGATGACAGTGACCTACAAGGATTGGCACGAGATGTTACCGTTTGCTCTTCATGGGTACCGTACCTCAGCACGGACATCAACAGGGGCAACTCCCTTTTCCTTGGTCTATGGCATGGAGGCAGTCTTGCCTATTGAAGTCCAGATACCCTCTCTCCGGATAATGAAGGATGCAGGTTTGAGCGAAGATGACTGGATCCAGACTCGGCTTGATCAATTAAACCTGATTGACGAAAAGAGACTCACCGCTATTTGTCACGGTCAAACGTACCAAAAACGGATGATCAGGGCATTTAACAAGAAAGTCAGACGACAAGAGTATCAAGTCGGAGACCTGGTAATCAAGCGCATCATTCTTCCTCAAAGTGATCCCAGGGGAAAATGGACCCCTATGTACGAAGGGCCATTTATGGTTAAACATATCTTCTCAGGAGGAGCTATGATTCTAACCACCATGGATGGTGACGACCTTCCTCACCCTGCCAATGTAGACATAGTAAAAAGATACTACGCATGATTAAAGACCCGCTAGGTTGACACACCTAGGCAAAAATAAGGGCTTCCCGGCGAACCAAAAGGGTTCGGGAAAAAATAAGGGATGAAATGAAAAAAATCTGTACACCCGGTAAGTCGAAAACCTGAAAAGGCGGCTTGGGCAAAAATGGGTATCCCGGTGGACTGAAAACCTGAAAGGGAGGTCCAGGAAAAAATTAGGGATAAAGCGTAATACTATGTCTCATTGGATCACCTTGCATCCAGACTCCGGTATCAACTATCAGGTTCAGACGGCATCAATCAATCAGCTTCATCTTCAACTAAGCAGTGAAGTGATGAGACGCTTGAAGACATAAAGGCGATAGCAGAGTTGGAACCCAGTGGGATTATTCTTTTCACATAGCTGTTTTGTTTTCCTTTTCACAAAATGTATCAACTCTGTTGTTCGGCGGCGTTCTCTTACTAGGACGCCAGCCTCTTGTACAAAAACGCCTATTTACAGGCAAATTCAAAAATCAATACAAATTCACTTTTCAGACAAATTGCCATTTGTTTTGTGTTGTAAAGAACGTCCAATGTTCATTCTTGATATATGCATTTGACATTAATTGCTAACTCATAAATATTTGCATACGAAACAAAGGATTAATTACAGGTGACATCAGAAACAGGGGCAATAATGAGTTGTCTAAACGATCTAGTTGCTCTGTCCACCAAGGTACTAAGGTAGGTTCGGCTGAAGAATGTAACCAAGATACCTTCACTCCCCGCAGAGTAAGACAAGAATCAACAACACTCTCCCCAAGCAGAGTTGGTCTCTCATCAGCCCTAAAAAGGCACAGTATCTCCAGCAAGACAGCGATACTCTCCCCAAGCAGAGTTAGTCTACTGTCAGCCTTAAGGAAGTTGGGTATCCCCAGAAAATCTCAATATTCCCCAGTGGAGTATACAGATGTTCATAAGCAAGCATCCCCGACAGTCTTAGTATAATATTTTTCCCCGGCGGAATACCAGACACCCCAGTGGAGCCATTCCCCAGTGCAGTCTCAAAAGTTTCCCCAGGAGAGTTGAATTATCCTCCCCAGTAGATTCTGGAAGCTTATCCCCTTCAGAGTACATACGTCTCTCCTCGACCATATGCAGAAGGTTATTCCCCACCAGAGCTTATAACTGGGTTATCCTCAGCTATTACCACGGAAAGATCGTCCTCGGAGAAGTTCTTCCTATCCCCCAGCGGAGTTCATCAAATCTCCCAACAAGATTTATCAACAGGAATCCCCAGCGGAGTTCATCAAATCTTCCAACAAAGCTTATCAACGGGATCCCTAGTGGAGTTCTCATCAAAATCTCAGCGAAGTATCTCTTCCCCACAGAGTATTCCCCACAGGGTAATCTCTCCAACAAGTCTATTCCCCAACGGAGTCATCTTCTCCTACCGGTTTATTCTTGAAATCATCATCCCCAGCGGAAACGAAGAACTCTATTCTTCAACATCAGCCCAGGATTCAACAAGCTCCCAGCATTCGTCAAGGATTTATTTTCCTAGACGAAAATACATTCATAGACATTTCACATTTAATACATCCTGCTTACATACATGATACGCATCATATCATACAACCTCATCATCATGCATTTCGTACATCATGACATTGCATACAACTAATGTTTTGCCTTTTCAGGGAAAAGGTCAATCCAAAGATGATTACTATCAACGGTCGCAATTCCAGATTCGATTCTTGTATCTAGCCAGGGCATATCTGTGAGTGACTGATTGTAGATTCGATACATGTACCCAGCCAGGGCATGTCTGCATGAAGAGTTTAGAGATTCGATACCTGTATCCAGCCAGGGCATATCTGTAGACGACTAATTCCAGATTCGATTCCTGTATCTAGCCAGGGCATATCTGTGAGTGATTTGATTGTAGATTCGATACTTGTATCCAGCCAGGGCATGTCTGCATGAAGAGTTTAGAGATTCGAAACCTGTATCTAGCCAGGGCATATCTGTGAGTGATTTGATTGTAGATTCGATACATGTATCCATCCAGGGCATGTCTGCATGAAGAGTTTAGAGATTCGATACCTGTATCCAGCCAGGGCATATCTGTAGACGACTAATTCCGGATTTGATACCTGTATCTAGCCAGGGCATATCTGTGAGTAACTGATTGTAGATTCGACACCTGTATCTAGCCAGGGCATGTCTGCATGAAGAGTTTAGAGATTCGATTTCTGTATCCAGCCAGGGCATATCTGTAGAAGACTAATTCCATATTCGATTCCTGTATCTAGCCAGGGCATATCTGTGAGTAATTGATTGTAGATTCGATACATGTATCCAGCCAGGGCATGTCTGCATGAAGAGTTTAGAGATTCGAAACCTGTATCCCGCCAGGGCATATCTGTAGACGATTAATTCCAAATTCGATACCTGTATCTAGCCAGGGCATATATGTGAGCGATTGTTTGTGGATTCGATTCCTATATCCAGACAAGGCACGTCTGTAAGCAACCTTTTGAAGTTCCGGATTCGATTCATGTATCTAGCCAGGGCACATCTGTGAGCGATTGTTTGTAGATTCGATACCTGTATCCAGCCAGGGCATATCTGTAGACGACCAATTCCAGATTCGATTCCTGTATCTAGCCAGGGCATATCTGTGAGTGGTTAATTGTGGATTCGACACCTGTATCTAGCCAGGGCATGTCTGCATGAAGAGTTTAGAGATTCGATACCTGTATCCAACCAGGGCACGTCTGTAAGCAACCTTTTGAAGTTCCGGATTCGATTCCTGTATCTAGCCAGGGCACATCTGTGAGCAATTGATTGTGGATTCGATACATGTATCTAGCCAGGGCATATCTACATGAAGAGATTGAAGATCAATACCTGTAATAGGCCAGGAAATTATCTTTCTTTCTCAGGTACGCAAGTTCACGCTAAGGAATCTCTTACGCGATCGACACCTTCAGATGGCATCTATAAGCCCATCTCCACAATTATCCATTACACTTCCAAATGGCATCTATAAGCCCATTCCCGACAAGGTTCTGTTACATCTCCAGATGGCATCTATAAGCCCATCCTCCTATCCACCATCTTTCCAAATGGCATCTGTAAGCCCATTCCCGACATCACATTGCTGATACTCTACTATGCGAGTACAAATTTCTGGGCACTCTAGTGTTCAATCATCTTCCACCCTCGGATCACGAAAGGCACACCAGCCAATCTACATCCTCAGGTTTAAGAAGATTGAACAGGGGCAACTGTTGTACCCCAAAATTTGCCCTCCCATATTCTTCATAGTTTTGACAAGCATCATCTCAATTTGCTCAAGTCTACTCAAGGGTTTGCACAGTCCAATTGCCTCCTAAGGCAGTCAAAATTGGGGTTTTGGTTCTTTCAAGGAAGTTGAGGTTTTCAGTGGTCCAATCAAGTCCCATATGCCTATATACATTTTCAAGCATCTACATGCCAAGTTGCAAGTCTCACAGCATCAAGGTCCACAATCAAAAGCCCTATTTGGTTCACAATCAACTGTAGGGGTAAAATGGTTATTTTACAGTCAAAAGTCAAAAATTTTGGTCAACATCTTATTTTGAAGCCACAATCATCATTTGATCAAGTCTTGATCATGATTCCACAAGCATGGCTCAAAAATCATCAAGATGCAAAAGTTGCTATTTTTGGATAGCTGAAAAGTCAACTGTAACTTGACCAAGGCATAACTTTTTCATGGTTCATCAGAAAAATCCCATCCAATGCTCATTTTGAAGGGGATGACATTTCCTACAATTCATCTTCACATTCCAAGTCCAATAAATGCTCTCACAAAAAGTTATCAATTTCTACATTATAGGTCACTTTCAAAAGTCAACAAAAAGGCACTTTAAGTCAAAGACCATAACTTGAGATTGGTAAATCAAAATGAAATGGTACCAAAGGCATTGGTTAAAGGACTTCAAGACCTTTCCAAAATGTCCAAGAACATGTTCATATGATCAAAATTGAACAAGATATGCATTGGAGAAGTTGGGAAATTTTTGGGAATTTGCAAAAGTCAACTTTGCCCAAAACACCTCATTTTTGCTAATGGGCCTCAAATTCTTTCTTGAAACATTGTCCAAGGCCTATGCACGAAACAATGAGCTTAAATTTATTTATTTTCTTATTTTTAATTAATTAATTGAATTTTTTATTAATATTAATTCATTTAATTGATTTTAAATGTAGGAAATTCAAAGATATGGTTTTCAAATCTTTTTGTGATGCAAAAGAGGTCAACACATGCTGAAGATTTCGTGTACACATCAAGGAGACAAAATCATCCAATTTTGGCAAGTTTTATCAATCAAAAAGGTTGAAAAAGATTTGATTGAAATCAAATATTGAAATCATAAAGCCATGGATTTTTGGACAAAGTTTTACCCTAATTCCATTCCACTACATATACTAAAGCTAACCCTAATGCTGTGAACGTGCAAGCTACTGCAAAAAGCCATAAGCAAATTCCAAAAATTCAAGAAAAAATTTGAAAACTGAATTCCACCTTCCAGCATGATTCAAAGCTTTCTCTTGATTCAAACCTATTGCAGGGATTCCCAGAAGCCTTTTGCAATCAAAATCACGTGCCAACACTCAAAGAAACGTCCAGAATAACTCACGGTTTGCTTAATTTTTCTAGAATCGAAACTCAAGTTTTATGCATCATTAACATGTTATGATCATTGCTTTGCATTGCTAACACCATTCTGAAGCTAATGGTACAGATCAATTTGATTATGGTGCCCTGAAACGAAAACTGCCATTGGAGAATTCTAGGTTTTTCAAGCTTCAAAATTAGGGCTTTACAGCACAGAAAAAATTGGACCTTGAGACGCATATGGTTGAATTCGTCAAGGCCAGACGATTCAAACCCAACCCTCGCGAACAATTTATGTTTAACGTGTGCCTGTTTGCTATTTTTCCTTAGGCTATATTGTGGGGGTTCAAAACCCCCGCTATTTGTTTTGTTTTCTACAGATAAATGAAGAAGATGAAGGACGTGGAAGCGTACCATTGGGTTATTCAAATAAAACGCGCGTTTGTTTCTCTTTCCAACATAGGCATTATGTTTTTTATATTATGTTTGTTGTTTATTATATTAACATATGCAATGCAGTGGCTTAGTGGAAGGTGACGTGCTTGGTGACCATTGGGACCTGGGTTCGATTCCCAGGTCCCCCAAACCTTTGTTCATATTGTTTTCTAATAAGTTCACATGCAGCCTCCTAAACGCGTTCCACCATGTGCTCCAGGCATCCATGTGCCATGTGTCTACAAGCATACATCCAAAGGCCAGAGATGAAGATCATGGTGTTCCCCAGTCAAATCAAGCATGGGCAATTCCATAAAGTCAAACGTGGCCTGATTCTTGATGGGCCAGAATTTCTAAACTAACCTCCATTCTTGGGTCAACACCCCCACTGATTTTGTTACTCTTTTTATTTTCTTTTCTTTTATAATTTCTTTTTATTAATTATTAATATTATTATTAATTCATAAATTATTAATTTTCATAATAAATTCAGAATTAAAAAATGTAAATATTTTCATTATTTATTATTTTTACTATTAATTATTATTTTTGTAAATAAAATACTAACAAATTAATTAGTTTAATTAGTTAATTTTAATCTTTTTCACAATAAATAAAATAGGTTAGAATTAGGGTTTCTTTTGACTTTTAATTTCTTTTATTTTATTTTCATTAAAACTTAAAAACACAAAAAAACATTTTTTCTTTAATTAATTAATTAATTAATTAGTTTTAGGATTAATATTTAATTAATTGCAAAAAAGGACCAAAACTCATATCTTCTCAAAAGGGTCAAAACCCTAAGGATGTCCCGATTCATTCTTTCGCGCATTATTCTTATTTTGATTATTTATGTATCTGTTTCCGGAAATGTAATAGCTAATTAGGATTTTACCGCTTTATTTACTTTTCTCGCACTTATTTACCAAAACGGGTTTTTGTTTTTGGCGATGTATAGACCCACGCCTTGTAATAGTGTAGATTTACCTTTCCGCAATTTATTTTCCGCACTCTTAACTGTTAAAATGCATGAAAGACTTCTTGTATGACAAATAAAATCAATCCGTAGCTCACAAATACATGATCAAAGATAAACATAAACTGAATTCAACACACATGCACCTGCCACTCCTAGGGTACGCCTCACTGGTTGCCTCAAACGTGGTCGTCAAGTATAGGTTGTTTTAGAGGTCGCCCTCCTGTCTAAAGATCCAGTCGCCTCGAAACGGTTGCCTCGGATAAAAAGGATCTAGGACATTAGGGTTACCGCTAAGGCGTCCTACTATTGCTTTGGTGACCACACATGTCCCTAATAATCGAATTGACCTGAATAACTCCAACGACGGTGCTACCTACCTCTCAATGGTGGGATAGCACTATCTTAAGGACTCTTACACAGCCTAATTCCTTAGAGTAGGTAGATTTCTCATGGGTACTTGCTCTCTC
Organism: Vicia faba; assembly: GCA_948472305.1. Lineage (NCBI taxonomy): Eukaryota > Viridiplantae > Streptophyta > Magnoliopsida > Fabales > Fabaceae > Vicia > Vicia faba. The sequence goes on from OX451740.1 coordinate 262,966,427, forward strand.
AAAAACAAACAAAAACAACTTTTCGCACCTACACTTTCAAAAGGATTTCAAACAAATATTTCATACACTCTTGAGGACAGATACAAGAGTTACTTAGAAATTTTTCAAACGAAACTTTTTTTTCAAAACCCACACACACTTGAAAAGCAAACAAATTTTTGAAAACATAGAGTGAGCAAGTACCTAAGAGCCCGTGGATAACCACGGATAGAAAGGGTGCTAATACCTTCCCTTTCTATAAATCTACCTCCCGAACCGAGAAATATCTCGAAAAGGAATTTTGCTGTGCTTTTGTCCTTTCCTTATTGGAGAACATAAAAGACGGTGGTGACTCTTGCTTACCGCGACATTTCGCAAACCAGCATTCCAAAACAGTCAGTTCTATTTCCACCGATCACACCTACCAAACAAGGTTCTAAGAGGTTCCCAGAGTCTACATCCTTCCTTCGGATGTTACCAGTGTTACGATTGACTCGGTAATTAGTAATATTCACAGGAAAAACTCGTCCGAGTGTAGCATCATGTGGCAACCACTTTCGGATTACTCTGTCATAGCTTCGGCACAACACCTAAAAGGTCAGGATGGGTTAAAGGTTCTATAGTCCTCAGTTTCAGCAGGCTCCCAGGTCGAAAGCAACACGTCTTCCCGATTACTCGGTAAACAATACTACATCCAAATGAGCGTTCACTGAGTGGGGGATATCATGCCTCATTTTTTAGGATTACTCCCTCAAAGTTAACATGACTATACTGCCCGTCCTATCTTAAGTTTGCCCAAGTCTGGGTAGAGGACTTATGAGAAATCACCAAGCACCCTGAAAACCAGGAAATTATAGACAAACATATACAACACATAATATACAAACTAATAATAGCACGTACACAAACAAATAAAGATAGGATCAACCCAATTAGGGATGGACCAACATTTAGTCGATCTTTCCCTAGTGAAGTCACCATTTTTTCTGTAGTGGTAGAAATGTTGAGACTAAGCCATTGGATTGACTTAACTCGCACAGATCAAATAAAAATCGCCATCGCGCTTTATTAATTCCAAAGGAACGGGAAAAGAGAGAATAACCCAAAAAGAGGGGGAGAGAATCTAAGTTCGAGGGTTGGTTATGCAAATGGAAGGTATTAGCACCCTAACCATCTACGATAATCCGCAGGAACCTCTATGAAAATTTGTTTATTTTGGCTATAAGAGTTGTATACAAAATAGATTGCAGGGACGAGAAAAGAAGTATATTTTAAAAAATTTACACCCGTCGTGGTTGCGAACCTTTAAGGCCTACGTACCACCTTCCGTGCAATAGGAGATCAGGGTACTCGTAGTTCACCTTTAAAATTTTTTAAGATAAAACACAAATGTGTTGGTTAATTTTAAGAGAATAGACATCATCATCGTATCCGAGTGGAAAACATACTTACTACCCATGATTATGAGAAAGGAAAATTTGCGTCATCTCAAAGTGGAGGATATGACTTGGATTTTAAAATCAACAAAGCCTCGCTCAACACCCAAGTGGAAAACATCTCACGTTACTATATATCGTAGAAGTATAGTAGCTCACATCACTACAAGGATTGACAAGAGTCTAATCTTTTGAAAAAAAATTTTAAAATTAAAGCCAAAATGGAAAAAATGGTTTGAATGAGATTGATTGAATTTTAGTCTTCTCACAAAAAATGTCAAGGTATTATTAAGTTGTTTAATGTTTGATTAAGAAAAATATTTTTAAAAATGCATGGACCTTAGTCCAAGTTTATTATGAAATCGGTTTAAGTTTAGAAAACAGGAATAGTTTTGAAAATGAGGGAGGATATTTTTGAAATTTAAGAAGACGTGAGGAGATGAAGGTACTATCCTAGAGCATAAGGTAAAAGCTAGGGAAAAGAAACATCTAACCAACAAGAAGCTAACACTTGACACAATGAGTCAATGTAGAATTATCATCCTTTGGATTGAAACCAAACAAGCAAAGATATTAAACCTCTTAAGAATACCAAACTTCAAATACATTATGTCTTCTCAAATATTGGGCAGAGTAACGGATGTATGGAGATGAATTCTCGATCATAGGAAGAGCTTATAATTAAAATAACCTGCACACAAAGAAAACAAACAACCCAATATCTTCGGGTAAACCCTAAGAACTCCAGACAAATTAGAAATAGAAGTCACAAGGTCTCAAGGTAGGTCAAGGTCTCTAATCCTAAGTCCAAGAAGTCCATAACTCCATCATGCCAAGGATAGTAACCAAATAGTCAAAGTAACATTAAGGCTTTTCATTGTTTAAGTTGGTTATTAGGTATCTTCAAAAAGAAAATGAAAGCTCAAGTGAGCAAAATAAAAATGACATAAGGATAAATGCTCAAGTGAGCAAAGATTAAAACAGCATGACATGTAAATGCTAAGATAAATGGTGATTAAAGTGAAAGAATAAAAATAAAAGTCAATTGTTAATGAATTAGAAATTAGAGGTTAGTTGAATGACCATCTTGAAACTTGCATTTGAAAACACATTAGAAGATTGGTAAAATTAAAGCCTCTCAACAACAAGTTTCATTTGCTTTTTGTTGTATATCATTCATTTCAAATCTCAAGGCAACAACAAATGATTAATGATGTTTAAATGATTCACTTAGTCGAAAATTTATGATGATTCATTAGATGATTGATAAGCCGAAAGATTCTTAACAATAAACCTCGAGGTTATTAGATCAAAGGTTTCAAATTAAACATACTTGGGTTTGCAAACATAGGTTTGAGCCACGAATGATCATTTATCGAATCAGGACAAAATTTAGCGCTATGTTAAGCAATCTTAAGTGAACTTATGTAGAAGTCGCACCTATTTTGAGGTCGGTCAATAACAATCTATGTGCCATATGTTTGGAGAGATGATATGTAGATCATCCTCTAACAATATGCAACACAAAAGAGAAGGGGATAAGATGAAGAGGGAGGGGATACATTTGAATCAAAAATTTAATCAAACTATCATTAAAATCATCCATCCATTTTAGTGGAGTTAAACTCAACACTCAAGATCGAATGATGTTAATGAAGTTTATGATCAACACTCACATAACCAGAATATATTAAAAAAATAAATTGCATTTAATGAATAAAATAAAAGAAAAAATGACTTTTAAATTGTTTTTAAAATGAGAATAAAACGTAAAATAGCAAACTATATTCAAAGTATCAATTTTTTTTTTAAAAAGACCATTGAAAAATCAGAAATGACCTCAAATATTTTTATAAAATTTTTGGTAATTTTTTCAAACAGAAGGGTATTTTTAAACTAATTAAAGTCACTCAAATAAGTGAAAAAAAGATAAAAAATAGTAGAAGTCAAAATAAAATTCTATAAAAATTTCAAAAGGTCAGAAATAAGGAAAATGATTTTTATAAAAAAATTTAGAATTTAAAAATATCAAAAAGTATTTTTAAAACAATTAAAATAAGGAAAAAATACAAAAATCATGAAAAATATCAAACAGTAAAATAAAAATATGGAAAAGTATTCACATAACGAGAAATAATTCAAAGGATTTTTGTATATTTTTTCATAATTTTTTGATAAAAAAGTAAGGATTTGTGAATTTTTAATGATAAAAGAAATTAAAAAATAATTTTGTAAAATAAAAACAAAACAGAAAAACCACACGCGTTGGATCTCTCTCACTTATACACGCTGACAAATCTAATGGATTTGGGGTGAGGGAGCATCATGGACCCAAGCTGGAGCACACGCATACAACACAGGAAAATCTAACTAATTAAAATAAAACAATTGGATCAGTGTCATTGGTTGAAGAACGACATGTAGGTCGCCTTCAACCTCCAGCCTCCTGCAAGTAGGGCAAATCCAAGATCCTTGAATCCGTAAATTTACGCATTCATAGTGGTACCATTAGATGCGTCTACTTGAGATGATCACAACCATATGCTAGCAAAAAATTTATATAAAACACAGCGTAGTCGATTTGGAAAAAACCAAAGATGTTTGAAAATGTTAAAATTGAAAATAAAAAGCATCAAATGCATTGTTTCACCAAAATTGAGTTAAGATCAAGCATCAGTGAACATCATAGACCATTCCAATAATTTGAGTTAGAAGATTTGGTGCCTTAAACTACCTGAACGAAGTCAGATGAACTTGCTCTGTAAATGGACTTGGCTAGCATGATTCAGGGAACCTCAAGGATTGATTCTTATTCTGTTAGCTTCAGTGAATTTCAAGGATGAAGGATCAATGAAGAAATTGGATTGAAAGTGGAGAAAATAGAAATTCTAAATCTCAAAAAAATGAGTTATGGAAGGAGTTTGACAAAGTGATTTTGGTTGTTCAAGCTTGGGAAAATGAGAGGAGTGAGGTACTCTATTTATAGGGAAGTAAATGGTGCAAAGAATTCAGAGAAAATTTGAATTTTGGAGGGAAATTGGATCAAACTCGAAAGTGAAAAAAGTTTGACACCATGTGCATCAAAACTCAACCAATTTCTGCGTTTTGATCCTTAATTCAACTTTGGGAACTTTGTTCAACATGTTTAAATCAAAAACGTGTGCTAAATTGGTGATCGAAAATACCAAATATCGAAAAAAGTTATGGTCTTGCAAAATTGGTGAAAATTCATGAAGTGACCTATAATCTTTTGAGTTTTTAGGGCATCTTCCACATATTTTCAAGCATTGCTCATAAAAGAAGAGTTGAAGTTCACATCTTTAAGATCATTATGGAAAAATAATGGGCTCAAGGAGATAAAAATTGACCAATTAATGGGCTTTTGAAGTCACACAAGGGAATTTGATGGCCCATCAAGAGGACTTGTAATCTTTCTTCATCATTAGGCATCTTACACATAAAATAATCTTGAAATTCTTCAAATTCATGAAATTATTAGTTGATAAACCTTTAAATAGAAGCATGTCTTTGTAATCACTCAAAAATCTCAAAAGATGAGCAAGATATAGCCCTTATAAGTTCAAAACCCTAGCTCCTAGAGAACCAAAATGACTTTGAAACCCCTTTCAATTTTGACAAACTTTCTTGCACAATTACTCTTTCCATGTGAATAGAAGTTTTTGTAGATGATAATAATAACCCATAGCAACAAAAACCACTTCCAAATGTTAAGAATTGAGAGGGTTATGCACTTGTGATCAAGAAATCAAGAACTTGTCCAATTAGGTCGAACTTCTTCAATCAACTCTTGCATCTTTTGACTTTCTTTGACAAATTAAGGCATGATGAATCATAGTAGAACTTGTCATGATGTTAATTAAAAGTATCTTCGATGATGAAGCTTGAATCTCAATGAAATTTTGTTTGGATAAGACATGGAAATTAACTCATGAACCTAGGAACCAACCTGATGAAATATGTTGTGTCGTTACCTATAATATCATCAATTAGAGCAAACATTCATTGTATTTATTAGTTAAAAGTTAATCAATACAAAACATAGATTATCACAATATATAAATTAAGGTGCTTGGTGAATCCTCATAAGAAAACCTAGAGATAGGGAGAAGAACCAAACCCTAGTGTGATCTTGTTGTGATTGAGTTGATATGAGATGATAGAGGAATCTTAGGGGGGAAATTAGGGTACAATAGTATAATAGAATCTTAGGGAACATCTGTTGTTAGATCTTACATGCAATGGTTTCTAATGAAAAAAAGGTAAGGTACTTAATATTTGAGAATACAAAAATTTAAAAATCAAATAATGAAATTTTTTTAAAGAAAATAAACCTTTAACCCAGATGATTTTCTATGCTTGCAATCCATCGTAGAGAAATTTTCCAAGCGTTCTTATGTTTCAAGCGCTTCATATGTTTCATTTTAATTAGATTTCCTATCGTAAGACAACTTATATAGTGGATGTCCCTTATGTTTCACGCGGAACACTAAAGGCATATTCTTGAGCGTTGATAACCTTTAAATGGAAGACATAGATTTGTGTAAGGCCGTTGAAAACATTGAAAAATAACTATTTTACTGTGGAAGAACCGACTTTTATATATTACTGGTTTTGCGTTTTATGTTTGCAAATGTTGCGGTAAGCAAGAGTCGCCATCGTCTTTTCTTTTATCCAACAAAGGAAAGAGTGAAAAGAATAGAAAAAGACCTTTTCGAGATTTTTCTGAGTAAAGGGGGTAGATTATGGAAAGGGAAGGTGATAACAACCTTTCCATTCGTGGTTTTCCACGGGCTCTTAGAGGTTTTCTCATTTAATAAAAAAATACCTTTGTGCTTTGTGTGTTTGAAAATGTTTTGAAAATGCCTTAGTACGGCGAACTTTGTAATGTTTCTTGGGATAGTGGAGAAAGTATACAAAGTGTTTTGAAATTGTTTTTGAAAAGTAGTGTTTGTGTAAGTGCAAAATGTTTGAGCAAACATCTAACAACTATCTACTTTTTTACTCAAAAAGGGTTGTTCTTTTCAAATTTTTCCTTTAGGCAATGCTATCTGACTATTAGTGAGTAGGTAGCTTTATCTTCAGATGTTTGAGGGACATCGAATGGATGTTTACAGTCACGAAGGAAACTTGTGGAGACGCTTTAGAAATTTTCTTTTGTGGACTAGATCATTTACCGAAAAGGCAACTGTAGGGTCATCGAGGGACTATGATCTTTTGATTTATAGGTCTTTGCTAAAGCGTTCCTGCCTCATGACTGTTTTATTTATTAAAGGCAACCAAAGTGGAGTACCCTAGAGGTGTATATGTGCAATGTGTGTTGTGTTCAATTATTTATGTCTTGTGTTAAGTTTGCTAGCGTTTTGCTATTAGTCTTATCATACATGTCTAGTTACTAGCAGTTAATATATATACAGGAAAATGTAAAGTGCGAAAAATAAACCCTACGCTATTACATGGCTTAGGGAGAGATACATTATAGGTTCAAGAAAATGAAGTGAATAATTTTAAATCTAGGATATTACATCCCATAATCAGTTACATTATTTATATAAAATTCAAGAATAAAAATAACGCGCGAAATAAATATTACGTCTAAAAAACCTAAAAATTATTAAATAAAATTCTTTTTGTTGTTTTTGTTATGAAAAATAAATTAACTTAAAAATACTAAGTCTATTTAATTTTAAGAAAAATGTTAAAATAATTAATTAATTTGTTTACAAAATTAATTTGACTCATAAAACACTAATCTAATGTTTTATTTGTGATTTTTTAAAGTTAATTTAAATGATAAAAATAAAAGGTAAAGAAAAGAACAAAAGCAAAATAAGAATACAAAGGGGAATCCTTCGATTAGGGAGAAAATGGGAGGGGGGGGGGGGGGGGGGGGGGTTCGATCCAAAAGGGGAAGCTGCCTTTCGACCCAGGTAATAGACTCTTTCGATTCACCCTTCTTTTGCTTCCTTTCGATTGAGTTTGGGAGTTGGTGTGAGCAGCCTTCGATTGGGTCTCTTGGCCTCCTTCGATTGTGCAGGGAAGCAGTATGAGGATCCTTCGTTTGGACTCTTTTTGGCCTAGTTCGTTTGGACAATGAAGGGACGTGGACATGCAAAACAATCCTGAAGGTGCCTCTTTCGTTTGGGGCTGTCAAGTAATGAGGGGAAAAGCCTAAGGTTTCGTTTCTCCCTAGTCATTTTCTTTTCGTTTGAGTCTGTACCAGAGTTAGTTCTAACATGTATATTTAGACAAGAAAAAACATGCAATCGAAAAGGACAAAAATAAAAGGTAAATAGGTGTTATTTACATGTTATGCTGAAAACGAAAGGTGTATGGTCAGGGGGACTTACCTTGCTGGAAAATTGCACTTGTGCGGAGACTAGAGTTGTTGGATTCTCCTAGATAATTTTTGATAACTATGGTGGGTTTATGGGCAGCGTATCTCCAACGTATATGCGTGTCCTTTGTTTCTTGCAAGCATGCTGCTTATATAGAGTAGGAGGGAGGGGACAAGAAGACAAATGTTTAACTTTCATAAACAAACGTTTTCAAGGCCATGAATGAAGTTTTGTAACTGTGGCCAAAAACAAGGGATCTTGTCCTCTTTTTAAATTTGAATAAATGTGGACAATTTTGGCTTTCGAATACGCGCAGTCTCTATCCTTTGATTGGACCTCCCATGTACCCTTCGAATGGGCCTTTTTGTGTAGCCTTCGACTGGGCTCAAGTTGCCTCTTTCGACTGGGTCTTTAGATGGTCCTTCTGGCGTACCCTTCGAACGGGACTTTTTGTGTAGCCTTCGATTGGGCTCAAGTTGCCTCTTTCTACTGGGTCTTTAGATGGTCCTTCTGGTGTACCCTTCGAATGGGCCTTTAATCCTTGCCCCTTCGATTGGACCTCTTGCATGCTGTGATACGGTGGCCAGAACCGGGACGTGTTTCCCTTTTCAAGGAATTGCTGGTTTGCATTTTGCGTTTTTGTTCGCAAAATGTCGCGGTAAGCAAGAGTCTCTACCGTCTTTTATTTTATCCAACAAGGAAAGGAAAAAAGCACAAAAAAATTCCTTTTTCGAGATATTTCTGAGTACGGGGGGTAGATTATAGAAAGGGAAGGTATCAGCACCCTTTCTAACCGTATCTATCTATAGGCTCTTAGGTACTTGCTCATCATTTTCAAAATTGTTTTCTTTGTGTTTGCGTGATTTGAAAAGCTTTTATTTTAACTTCGATTTAACTCTTGCTTCTGTCTTCAAGAGTGTAATGAAGTGTTTTTGAAAACTTTGTTTGTAAAGGAGTGTAAGTGTGAAAAATTTGTTTGGATTGAGCAAGTACTTAAGAACTTATCAACCTACTCGAAAAAGAATCATTCTATGTTCGTTTCCTTTAGACGGCGTTATCCAACTATTAGTGAGTAGGTAGCATCGTCGTTAGAGTTTTGAGGGTCAATTCGAAAGGGACGTACGGTCACCAAAGCAATGTTAGGACGTCTTAGTAATAACCCTAATGTCTTAGATCAATTATCCGAGGCAACAATATCCGAGGCAACCTTTCTGAGGTAACTTTGATCTTGGGACAAAAGGAAGATAACTAAAGCATCCTATACTCAATGACCATTTACCAAAGGCAACCAAGTGGGAGTGTACCCTAGGAGTGCGCATGTGCGAGTGATTCAATTTAAGATTATTTATCTTTGCACATGTTAGGGTTATCTAACTGTTTTAAAGTTTTTCACATACATTCTTGTCATGCATCCTAATATCATACATCTAACAGTTAAATATTTGTGGAATTTAAAATGCAGAAATTAAACTACGCTATTACAAGGCTTCGGGTATTTACATAGCCAAAAACAAACCCTTTGAAAATAAAGCGGTAAACGAAAATAAAGTCCTAATTAAAACTATTACAACCTTGTGAGCAGTTACAATAATGTGATAAAAATAATAATAACACGCGCGATGAAATTTAGAATGAATACGAACTAGGGTTTTGACCCTTCTATCCTAATTAAAATAGAAAATATTTTTGTTGTTTTTAATATTTTTTAAAGAAAAGAATTTAGGTTTTAAAATTAAATATACAAATAATTAGCTAATTTAAATTAATTAATGAAAATAATTAAAATGACCTATTTTTGGTTTTTATTATTTTTAAGAAAAATAAAATAATTAAATTAGAAATAAAACCTATTTGTTCTAATTAATTTTAATTATGTGCAAAAAGAATTAAAGTTGGCTAAAATTAAAATCTAATTAAATTAACTAATTTTTTAATAAAAATAAAATCTAGACCTAATTTGTGAAAGTTATTATTTTTATGATTTTTTGGTAATAAGAAAATAATTTAATTGGATAGTAAATAAAATAAATAAATTAAATGAAATAAAATAAAATATAAAGAAAATAGAAAGAGAGAAAGGGCCTGAAAAGGATTTTGGGGGGTGCAAACAGGGATTCTGGGCCCAAGAAGAGTGAGGTCCGTTTGACTTTTTTTGGATCTAGTGTTGCACGCTGACTGTGGCTTATGGGACTCCTCCAGATGATGGCCATCAGATTTGGCCAACTGGCCACTTGGCAGATTGGATGGTGAGAGTGCATGATGGTCCTTAGTCCTTGGTGCACGCTGGATTGCCTGAAAGGAATTAAGAAAAATAACAAACATTGGAGGCAGGGGTCGAACCCCTGACCTCAAGCTTTCCAACGCCTTAACGCTTGCCTGGCTACCACTGCATCACTTGTGTTTGTTGTACATAATATAAACCAGAATTATTATATATAAAACAAGCGAAACAATAAAATATTTGCGCGAAAATTCAAATGGACGAATTAGATGAAGCCACGTCTTCGTCTCCTTCCTTGCACCGTTGGTAAAAGTGAAACACTTTTACCTACGGACGTTTATCCGTCACTACAGACCTGTGTATTCTCAAAATCAACTATGAGCAAAATAAATAAAAACTAGGGCCACCAATCGATTCGTCTGGACCTCCCGAGTGTAATGGTGGCCCTTTCATGGCCTAATTTCGCCTGCACAGAAAACTCCTAAATCGAAGCTGTAAACCCAAGCCATGGTGAAATCGAGCACAAGCCATGAAAATGCAATCAAAGAATACAGATAGCTTGCAAATGTTCTATGGATCAATAATATATGGTTAATTCATGCTAATAATGCCTAAATCGTGCAAACCGAATTCAAAAATTCATGGATGTCGTGGATGACTTACAACACTTTTTGGTACTGGAAAGGCTTTGTTCTTGATTGCTTCTGCTTGCCTACACTCTCAGGAATCGATTAGAATGGGCAAAGAGTCTTGAATTGGCCTGGAACAATGAAATCATGTTTTCACTTTTTCTTGATTTTTTCAAGTTCTGTTCTTGATGTTGCGCCTCTCTTTTTCTAGCCTTTTTTGGTGTTCCTCCCTTCTATATGTATCAAATAATGGATTAGGGTTGATAGAATGTACTCAATCTTCTTCCATTATGAGTTTTATCTTGATTTGATTCACCTTAAAATATTTCCAAAAATGGCCTAAATCCAATATTTTTATGCACACCAAGCCTTTACACGAGTTTGATTTGATGCTAGCTGTAATTTAAAACCTGAAAAAGCACAAAATCTTTTGTTTTCAATATTTTGGATTTTCTATAATTTGTTTTGATTTAAAATGATTTAATTCAAATAAAAATAAAATAAATAATAAAAATAAGATAATGACAAGTGGCAAAGGATAGAGCTCGTGGACCATGTTTCCAACTCAAAACAAGTGAAAAAGATTGGGCCCATTTGGCAAAAATTGAAGTTTTAGGCATAGTTGACTTTTGGCAATTTTGCAAAAAGGGTCAACTTCACCAATGCATAACTTCCTCAATTTTGACTCTTTGAAGGTGTTCTTGGACGTTTTAGAAAGCTTGAGATTTCCTATAATCGACCCTTTTTTCTCATCTCAATTTGATATTCCATTCTCATGTATAAAGCTTTGACAAAAAAGGTGTTTTTGTTGACTTTTCAAATTGACCTATAATGTCGAAATTCATAACTTATTGTGAGTACATATTTTGAACTTGAGAGATGAAGATGGATTGTAGAGAATTGCATCCTCTTAAAAACTAGCTTTGGATGGGTCATTTCTCATAAAGTATGAGAAAGTTATGCTTGGTCAAAGTTGAGTTGACTTTTCCTGCAAAACCCTAATTTAGCAACTTTTGGTTCTTGATGAATTATGAGCAATCCTTGATGAATCATGATCAACCCTTGATCAAATGATGAAATATACTTCAAAATGAGGATGTTGACCAAACATCTTGAAGTTTGACTGTATGTGAGCCACAGTTGACTTTTGCCCTAGCACAGTCGATTTTCAGGTTTTGAGCAATTGACTGAGCAAACTTCCTCTGCAAGGCTTGGAACTTGACATGGATGATCTTGAGAACATATTAGGACATTGGTGAGCATTTGGGATCACTTGGACTCAAGTATCTTGTTGCAACATGAAACCCTAATTTGAGGTAGACCGCCTTAGGAGAGAGCTTGTCTGGCCAACCCTTGGACTACCTTGAGCAACTTGGGGGATCTTTCTTGAAATGTTTTGAGAACTATGGGAGGGCAAATTTTGGGGTACAACAACTGCCCCTGTTCAATTTTCTTAAACCTGAAGCTTTAGATTGGCTTGTCTGCCTTTCGTGATCTGAAGGTGGAAGATGATTGAACACTAGAGTGCCCAAAAATTTGCACTCGCATGAAGTGGTAATTGTCTTGTGATGTCGGGAATGGGTTTAATGATGCCATTTGGAGACTAATGACGGGAGATGGGCTTAAAGATTCCATCCGAATATTGATGACGGGAGATGGGCTTAAAGATGCCATCCGTAGGAGTGTCGATCGCATAAGAGATTCCTTAGCGAGAGCTTGTATACTTGTCGTTGAGGAAGATTTTGCTGGGGAAGGCTGATCTTCGTTGAGAGAAGTAGAATTTTAGGAGCTTCGTCGTCCGTTATTCTGCTGGTGAGTCGTCTCTGTTTGAATTTTATGAACTTCGGTCATTCGTATCCTACTGAGGAATCCTCTCTGTTCAATTTTAGGAACTTCAGTCATCTGTATTCTACTGTGGAATCATCTCTATTGAATTTTAGGAACTTCGGTCGTCCTTATTCTACTGAGGAATCATCTCTGTTGAATTTTAGGAACTTCGATCGTCCGTATTCTACTGAGGAATCATCTCTGTTGAATTTTAGGAACTTCGGTCGTCCGTATTCTACTGAAGAATCATCTCTGTTGAATTTTAGGAACTTCGGTTGTCCGTATTCTACTGAGGAATCATCTCTGTTGAATTTTAGGAACTTTGGTCGTCCATATTCTACTGAGGAATCATCTCTGTTCAATTTTAGGAACTTTGGTCATCCGTATTCTACTGAGGAAACATCTCTGTTGATTTTTAGGAACTTCGGTCGTCCGTATTCTACTGAGGAATCATCTCTGTTGAATTTTAGGAACTTTGGTCGTCCGTATTCTACTGAGGAATCATCTCTATTGAAGAGGAAAGTTGAATTTTAGGAGCTTCGGTCGTCCGTTATTCAACTGGGGATTAAACTATTATCCAGTCGTACCCGGGCTTCACAGCTTGAATTTTGTGAGAATTTGATTGTATCTTTCCTGAAAGATAAAGGTTAGTTGTATGTAATGCATGATATGTATCAGGCAATGATATTCTCAAAATAAATGAGACTGTGTTGTATGATGCGTATGCATGTCATGATGTATGGAAATGTGATGTTTTTAGCTGGGGAATAAAAATCTCGGATTGCTGCTGGAGAAACGAGTTGAATTATTTGTTTCCGCTGGGGATAGTGAATGAAGATGATTGTGAGAATAAACCTGCGGGAGAGGATAACTCCGCTGGTGAATAAACTGATGAGGAAATGACTCTGTGGGGAGGACATACTCTGCCGGAGGACCTGTTGATTTGGAAGAATAACCTCAGTCGGGGATGAATTACCGTTGTTGGCGATAATACAACTTTGTTGAGAATTGAGTTTCTGCTTGTAAAAGGAATGAACTATGTTGGGGATGATTTTCCAGTTGCGACTTCACTGAGGATAACCTTTTAGGCTCTACTAGGGAAAATCCTCGAGCCTTTACTAGGGATAATTCTCCAAACTTCATTGGGGATAATCTTCCAGTGCTGATGATAGATAAACTCTGCTTGGGAAGAATTTTACCGACTCATTCACGGTTGCGAGCCTCAGCTGGGGAGAGTCGACACTACTGTCTTTTTCTTACTCTGCGGGGAGTGAATGTACCTTAGTCATATTCTTCATCTAAATCTATCCATGTACCTAGTGGACATAGCAACTGTAAGGTCTAGACAATTCTTATTTTCCCCTGTTCTTGATATTACGAGTAATCGTCTTTTGTTTCTCATGTAAATATTTATGAGCATCAATCAATGTCAAATGCATATATCAAAAATGAACATTGGACGTTCTTGCAAAACAAAACAGAAAAAGGAAAACAGTTTGAAATTTCTTTGTGAAAATGAATTGTATTAACTCTGAAGTTTGGCCCGTAAATAGGCGTTTTTGTACAAGAGGCTGACGTCCTAGCAAGAGAACGCTGCCGAACAAATAGAATTTATACAATTTGTGAAAAACAAAGAAAAACAGCTATGTGAATAATCCCACTGGGTTCCAATTCTGCTATTGCCTTTATATCCTCGAGCAACTTATCACTTTGCTACTTGGTTGAAGGTAGATCAGATTGATTAGTATCGTCCGAGCTTGATAGTCGATATCGAAGTCTGGTTGCAAGATGATCCAATGAGACATAGTGTTACGCTTTAATCCCTAATTTTTTCCTGGACAGCCCTTTCGGATTTTCAGTCCACCGGGATACCCTTTTTTGCCCAAGCCTCCTTTTCAGGTTTTCGACTTGCCGGGTGTACAGTTTCTTGTTTATTTTCATCCCTTATTTTTTCCTGAACCCTTTTGGTTCACCGGGAAGCCCTTATTTTTTCCTAGGCCAGTCGACCTAGTGGGTCTTTGATTATGCATAGTATTTTTTCACTATGTCTGCATTGACGGGGAGAGGAAGGTCGTCACCATCCATGGTGGTTAGAATCATGGCTCCTCCTGAGAAAATGTTCTTAACCACAAATGGCCCTTCATACGTAGGGGTCCATTTGCCCCTGGGATCACCTTGCGGCAGTATGATGCGCTTGATCACCAGATCCCCAACTTGATACTCTTGTCGTCTAAATTTCTTATTAAATGCCTTGATCAACCGCTTTTGATACGTTTAACCATGACAAATAGCAGTAAGTCTCTTTTCATCGATTAAGTTCAGTTGATCAAGTCGGGTCTGAATCCAGTCATCTTCGCTCAAACCTGCATCCTTCATAATCCTAAGAGAGGGTATCTGAACTTTAATGGGCAAGACTGCCTCCATACCATATACCAAGGAATAGGGGGTTGCCCCTGTGGACGTCCGTGCTAAGGTACGGTACCCATGAAGATCAAATGGTAACATCTCGTGCAAGTCTTTGTATGTCACCGTCATCTTCTGCACAATCCTCTTGATGTTCTTATTAGCCGCTTCAACAACCCCATTCATCTTCGATCGGTAAGGAGAAGAGTTGTGATGCTGTATCTTGAACTGCTTGCAGAGCTCAGTGATCATTGTATTGTTGAGATTTGTACCATTGTCCATAATGATCCTCTCTGGTAAACCATATCGACAGATCATATTGTGCCGAATAAACCGTGCCATGACATTCTTGGTTACAGTAGCAAAGGAAGCTGCCTCAACCCACTTTGTAAAATAATCAATTGCTACCAGGATGAAACGATTCCCATTACACGCAGTAGGTCTGATCTCACCTATCATATCGATGCCCCACATTGCAAAAGGCCAAGGATCCGTCAAGACATTCAGAGGAACGGGAGGTATGTGCACCTTATCAGCATAAACTTGGCACTTATGACAGGTCCGAGAATGCTGATAACAATCGGCTTCCAGGGTGGACCAATAATATCCTTCCCGAAGGATTTTCTTTGCCATGGTGTGTCCACTAGAGTGAGTTCCGAAAGTACCTTCATGCAAATTCGCCATGATTCTTTCCGCCTCGCTCTTATCCATACATCACAGTAAGGTTGAATCATGATTACGTTTGTAAAGGATACCATTACTGATGAAGAACCTTTCCGCGAACCTCCTCAGAAACTTCTTATCATTAACAGATGCACCCTCGGGGTATTCCTGAGCATCAAGATACCTCTTTACCTCATGAAACCAGGGTTTTGTAGGTGTTTAGGTATTGGCTTGCATTTTTGGTAAATCCCAAGTGTATGTGTGAATGTCATGACTGATGTCATAACATTCTAGTTCAGTTTGTACTGACTCATTAGGTACCTTTGCAGAAAAATATTGTAATTCAAATACTGATGTTTATAAGTGTGTATCTGAGCATTTTGCAAAATGATCACATTTTGCTAAATCAGTAGACAGGTTTTCTCAGATGTCATAACAGATGTTATGACATCCTGTTCTGAACTAACAGGATTGCAGGATTGGATAAGTCTGAGTTTTTTCAGGAAATAACTCAGTCCTTCCTAAACAGAATCCTGCGTTTTCTGAGGGGTAACCTAGCTCAACCCTAACCTGGTTAATAAAGTCCTGTGACCTGGTCTTTAGGTCAAACGGAATTAACCCTAGGTTTTTGGAAACCCTAACTGAAGTTGCAGCTGCTATATATTCAACAGAGCTGCTGTTTTTCAAGGATCGCTCTTTATTGATTAGAAGATCATTTGTAATCTGTATAGATTTGATTATTGTACTCCAAGCAATTATCATTGTGATAAGTGCATTGGAATAGGTTTCTAATTGTAAGGGTTGTGTAGCACTCTAAGCTTTGAAGCAAGAGTGTTTGAATGTTCCTTGACTAAAGCTGTGAAGCAGAGTCAAGTTAGTTGTGTACATCACTCAAAGCTGTGAAGCCCGAGTGATTGTGTTGCTTGATTAAAAAGCTGTGAAGCTTAATCAAGTGTTTGTTTTTGAAGAGTGTCTTCATCAATTCTTAAGTCAAATTGGTTTATGTATCACTGCTGTGATTGAGGGGGAGTGAGTAGGAACTCAGGTTTAAGTTGTACTTAGATTGGAATTGCATTGGGTAGGTCTTAAGTGAAGGAGATAAACTGGTTGGTTTATTCCTGAATTAAAATCTCTTATAGTGGATTTCCTCCCTGGCTTGGTAGCCCCCAGAGTAGGTGTTGTTGCACACTGAACTGGGTAAACAATTGACTGTGTTCTTTATTGCTTTTGTATTTACTGTCATATAGTAAGTCAGATACGGTGTCATAACATTGAACGTGACATTGAGTATCTGCAGCCAGAATTTTAATTGGCATCAGAGCAGGCACCCTGCCTGTATTACTGGGTGAGATCTAGGGATATCACTTTCTGGCACTATGGACAAAGAAGGAGTTTTTGGAAAGAGACCACCCATTCTGGATGGAACTAATTATGACTACTGGAAACCTCGTATGATTTCCTTCCTAAAATATCTGGACAAAAAGGCTTGGAGAGCTGCTGACAAAGGATGGATTCATCCCACCATAACTGAGATAGATGGGACAATCAGTCTGAAGCCTGAGGAAGATTGGAGTAAAGAAGAAGATGAGTTAGCTCTGGGAAATTCAAAAGCTTTAAATGCCTTGTTCAATGGAATTGATAGAAACATTTTCAGACTAGTACATCAATATGAACTGGCCAAGGAAGTTTGGGACACTCTCAAAACTACTCATGAGGGCACTTCCAAAGTAAAAATGTCAAGGCTTCAGATGTTGACTACCAAATTTGAGAATCTAAAAATGATGGAAGATGAAACCATTCATGAGTTTCACATGAACATCTTGGAGATTGCCAACACCTCAAGAGCACTGGGAGAAAAGATGTCAGAAGAAAAACTGGTGAGGAAGATTCTCAGATCCTTGCCTAAAAGATTTGCAATGAAGGTAACTGCCATAGAGGAAGCCCAGGACATTAGCAAGTTGAAAGTGGATGAACTTATTGGGTCTCTTCAGACTTTTGAGATGGGAATCACTGATAATGGTGTCAAAAAGAACAAGAGCATAGCACTTATGTCCAACACTGATGTTGAAGAAAACATTTCAGAAGCTGTAGCCATGCTTGGAAGACAGTTCAACAAACTCATCAAAAGAATAGATCCAAAGTCAAGGTCTAATGTTCATAACATTCCCTCTAACATTGACAGTTCCAGTAGAAGACCAAGGTCAGAAGAGAAGGGAGTTCAAGGCAGAGGAATTCAATGCCATGGTTGTGAAGGATATGGGCATATTCGAGCTGAATGTCCTACCTTTCTTAAGAAACAAAAAGGAATGACAGTTACTTGGTCTGACTGTGATTCAGAAAGTAATTCTGAAGAAGAGACTTCCAAACGAGTTACTGCTTTAACTGGTGTTTGTACCTCTGAAAGTGACATCAGTGATGAAGAGGTGACTTTTGAAGAACTGGCTGATACTTACAAGGAATTGTGTATCAGAAGTACTGAAGTCTGTGTGTAGAATGAGAAACAATCAAAACTCATCATAAAGATGGAGGCTGAAAAAAGGGCAAACCTTGAAACTATAAGTCATCTAGAAGGAAAAGTTCAATTGCTGAACTCACAACTGAATCAAATGACCAAATCTGTCAAGAAGTTGACAAAAGGAACAGACAAATTGGAAGAGATCCTATAGGTTGGACAAAATGTGGGAAATAAATCTAGTCTAGGATTTATGGAAGCAACGAAATCTGGTTCTGGTAAGCAAATGTCAAAACAGATGTCTCAACACAACTCTCGACATCAGGAACAGAAACATATGAGGAAAAGGTACCAAATATGGAAATGTCATCATTGTGGTAGATATGGCCACATAAAGCCCTTCTGCTTCAGATTACATGGATACCCTAATCAGAACACAAGTGTCAAACCTAAGTCTAAAAAGGTACCACATGCTCCTCAATGGAAGAAAAAGGCTACTGCACTGATAGCTCACACTTCCCTGAGGGTCTCTGCAAAGGAAGACTGGTACTTTGACAGTGGATGTTCCAAACATATGACTGGAATCAAGAACCTCCTCAATAATGTTAAGCCTCACACCACCAGTTTTGTGACCTTTGGAGATGGGGCTAAAGGTGAAATCAAAGGAGTTGGTGATTTGGACTGCCCTGGAGTTCCAAGTCTGAATGAAGTACTGCTGGTGAAAGGACTGACCGCTAATCTCATTAGTATCAGTCAACTGTGTGATCTAGGATTCAAGGTCAATTTCTTAAAATCTGAATGCCTTGTAATCAATGACAAACAAGAGATAGTAATGAAAGGAGTCAGATCCAAAGACAACTGTTACTTATGGGAGGCTGAGAACACTAATTTCTCATCTGTGTGTTCCATTGCAAAAGAAGAAAAAGAGGTGAAACTATGGCACCAAAAACTTGGCCATCTTCATCTAAGGGGTATGAAGAGAATTATCTCCTTGGAGGCAGTCAGAGGGATTCCAAAACTGCACATTGATGAAGGAAGAGTCTGTGGTGAATGTCAGGTTGGTAAGCAGACTAGGATGTCACATCCAAAGTCAAGACATCTGACCACCTCTAAGGTTCTAGAACTCCTCCATATGGATCTGATGGGACCAATGCAAGTAGAGAGTCTTGGTGGTAAAAGATATGCCTATGTGGTTGTGGATGATTTTTCCAGATTCACCTGGATTAATTTCATTAGGGAAAAATCAGATGCATTTGAAGTTTTTAGAGAACTGTGCAAGAGAATTCAAAGAGAGAAGGAAGGATGTATTGTCAGAATCAGAAGTGATCATGGCAAGGAATTTGAAAACAGCAAGTTTGATGACTTCTGTGCTTCAGAAGGAATCAGTCATGAGTTTTCTTCTCCCATAACACCTCAGCAAAATGGAGTTGTGGAAAGAAAAAACAGGACCATACAAGAATCTGCCAGAGCAATGTTACATGCCAAAAGACTTCCTATGTATTTTTGGGCTGAAGCTATGAATACAGCTTGCTATGTTCATAACAGGGTCACCTTGAGAAAGGGAACCTCATCCACCATATATGAACTCTGGAAAGGAAGAAAACCAACTGTGAAGTACTTCCATGTGTTTGGCAGCAAATGCTATATTCTGTCTGATCGTGAACAAAGAAGAAAACTGGACCCCAAAAGTGATGAAGGCATATTTCTAGGATACTCCTCAAACAGCAGAGCTTATAGAGTATTCAACTCCAGAACCAAAACCATGATGGAATCAATAAATGTTATAATTGATGACTATCATGAAGAAATAGATGTTCCTTGTACTGTTGAGACATTCTTTGAGACTTCAACCCAACAGGATGATCTACCCAACTCCACCACAACAGAATCTGAATCAAAGGAAGCTAGCAAGATTCCTTCCATCAGAATTCAGAAGGATCATCCAAAAGAGCTCATCATAGGAGATCCCAATAGTGGAGTCATCACAAGATCTAGAGAAATCATCTCAAACTCTTGTTTTGTGTCCAAAATGGAACCAAGAAATGTCAAGGAAGCCTTAACTGATGAATATTGGATTGGTGCAATGCAAGATGAACTGAACCAATTCAAGCAACATGAAGTTTGGGAACTGGTTCCTAGACCTGAAGGAACTAACATCATTGGGACAAAATGGATATTCAAGAATAAGTCAGATGCTGAAGGAGTTGTCACCAGAAATAAGGCAAGACTTGTTGCTCAAGGATACACCCAGGTTGAAGGGGTTGATTTTGATGAAACCTTTGCACCTGTAGCCAGGTTGGAATCAATCAGACTCTTGTTGTCAATTGCTTGTCTTCTAAAGTTCAAGTTATTTCAGATGGATGTGAAAAGTGCCTTTCTAAATGGGTACTTAAATGAGGAAGCTTATGTGGAACAACCTAAAGGTTTTGTGGATCCAACCCATCCTGATCATGTCTACAAACTGAGAAAAGCTCTATATGGCCTGAAACAAGCTCCTAGAGCATGGTATGACAGGTTAACAAAGTTTCTCTCAGACAAAGGCTACAGAAAAGGAGGCTTGGACAAAACTCTCTTTGTCAAAACTGAAGGAGGGAAGTTGATGGTTGCCCAAATATATGTTGATGACATAGTGTTTGGAGGAATGTCAGAACATATGGTTAAACACTTTGCTGACCAGATGTAGGCTGAATTTGAAATGAGTCTCATGGGAGAACTAACTTATTTTCTTGGACTACAAGTCTCACAGATGGAGGACTCAATCTTCTTATCTCAAAGCAAGTATGCTAAGAATATTGTAAAGAAGTTTGGTATGGAGAATGCAAGTCACAAAAGGACTCCTGCTCCTACTCATCTAAAGCTTTCCAAAGATTCAAGTGGGGTTAAGGTGGATCAAAGTCTGTACAGAAGCATGATAGGAAGCTTGTTGTACTTAACTGCCAGCAGACCTGATATTGCCTTTGCAGTTGGAGTTTGTGCTAGATACCAAGCTGATCCCAAAGTCAGCCATATCAATCAAGTGAAGAGAATTTTGAAGTATGTAAGTGGTACTTACAACTATGGATTGATGTATACTCATGGCTGTGAACCAGCTCTGACTGGCTACTGTGATGCTGATTGGGCTGGTATTGCTGATGATAGAAAAAGCACCTCTGGAGGATGTTTCTTTTTGGGAAGTAATCTGGTTTCCTGGTTCAGCAAGAAACAGAATTGTGTGTCTCTTTCCACTGCTGAAGCTGAATACATTGCAGCTGGTAGTAGCTGCTCTCAAATGATATGGATGAAACAGATGCTCACTGAGTATAATGTCACACAAGATGTTATGACATTGTACTGTGACAATCTGAGTACAATCAACATATCCAAGAATCCCATTCAGCATAGCAGGACCAAACATATTGACATACGACATCACTTTATCAGAGACCTTGTAGAAGAGAAGACAATCAAATTGGAACATGTTGCCACTGAGCTACAGCTGGCTGACATTTTTACCAAGGCTCTGGATGCAAATCAATTTGAAAACTTAAGGGGTAAGCTGGGTATTTGCCAACATGAGGAATTGTAGCAATTAATTTTGCTTAAAACAAGGATCAAAGGACTTATGCCTATTCTGATTGGTTTAAAATTGTATTTTCTCATTTCCTACAATTCTTTTAAGAAGTTGAATAGACACTC
This sequence comes from Vicia faba, assembly GCA_948472305.1. Classification (NCBI taxonomy): domain Eukaryota; kingdom Viridiplantae; phylum Streptophyta; class Magnoliopsida; order Fabales; family Fabaceae; genus Vicia; species Vicia faba. The sequence continues at coordinate 262,988,068 of OX451740.1, forward strand.
CCTTGCTTCCTTCCTCTCTCGTCTCCTCATCAAAACCCAGTCTCTCAATCAGAAATTTCTCCTCAGTTGCTATTGGTCCTCTAAAACTGTCAAAATGTCTCAAACACCATCATCATCCAATACGACCATTTCAACCTCTTCCTCTGATCAAGATTCTGAGACAATCTCTTCTTGTCTGGACTCTGACGTTCTGGAGATCTCCTCTCATAGAAAAGTGGGAACTAACCCCACCAAGGTCAAAGAGTTGAGAACAAGACATGCAGGAAAGCCCCAAGCTTCTGCCTCTGGTAATCCATCTCATTCTTCTTCTTCAGTTCCCCCTGAAATTGCAAATAGGGAAGGGACAACATATGTTAATCAAGCAATAGCAAAAATTGTTTCAAGAATTCTGAACGAGAACCACTCAGTTCCTGGCATTTCTGTTCCTCTGAACCAAGAAAGCTCAAATGCTGAAACAAATCCAGATGTCTCTAAGAATGTTGAGACATCAAACAAAGAGAAGAATGCTGACATTGCTCACAAGAAAAGAAAGAAGCTTGAATCCTCTGGATCTGATGACAGTGCCTGAAGGTTGGTTGCTGATATCTGGTGGAGTTTGGAAGTGTATTCAGTTGTTTTCTGCTGCTGCTCTTATTATTTTGCTTTGGATAACTGTATAATTTTATGAACATGTATCTTTGGCCCATTTGTGGCTAAAGAGGGGGAGAATATTTTGGTACTTACTTAATTAGTACTTGACATTCTATTTTTCTGCTGTCACTTATTTCTGCTGCTATCTATCTCTGATTGTTTAGGGTCTTTAGCCAAAAATCTGCCAAAGGGGGAGTTTGTAGGTGTTTAGGTATTGGCTTGCATTTTTGGTAAATCCCAAGTGTATGTGTGAATGTCATGACTGATGTCATAACATTCTAGTTCAGTTTGTACTGACTCATTAGGTACCTTTGCAGAAAAATATTGTAATTCAAATACTGATGTTTATAAGTGTGTATCTGAGCATTTTGCAAAATGATCACATTTTGCTAAATCAGTAGACAGGTTTTCTCAGATGTCATAACAGATGTTATGACATCCTGTTCTGAACTAACAGGATTGCAGGATTGGATAAGTCTGAGTTTTTTCAGGAAATAACTCAGTCCTTCCTAAACAGAATCCTGCGTTTTCTGAGGGGTAACCTAGCTCAACCCTAACCTGGTTAATAAAGTCCTGTGACCTGGTCTTTAGGTCAAACGGAATTAACCCTAGGTTTTTGGAAACCCTAACTGAAGTTGCAGCTGCTATATATTCAACAGAGCTGCTGTTTTTCAAGGATCGCTCTTTATTGATTAGAAGATCATTTGTAATCTATATAGATTTGATTATTGTACTCCAAGCAATTATCATTGTGATAAGTGCCTTGGAATAGGTTTCTAATTGTAAGGGTTGTGTAGCACTCTAAGCTTTAAAGCAAGAGTGTTTGAATGTTCCTTGACTAAAGCTGTGAAGCAGAGTCAAGTTAGTTGTGTACATCACTCAAAGCTGTGAAGCACGAGTGATTGTGTTGCTTGATTAAAAAGCTGTGAAGCTTAATCAAGTGTTTGTTTTTGAAGAGTGTCTTCATCAATTCTTAAGTCAAATTGGTTTATGTATCACTGCTGTGATTGAGGGGGAGTGAGTAGGAACTCAGGTTTAAGTTGTACTTAGATTGGAATTGCATTGGGTAGGTCTTAAGTGAAGGAGATAAACTGGTTGGTTTATTCCTGAATTAAAATCTCTTATAGTGGATTTCCTCCCTGGCTTGGTAGCCCCCAGAGTAGGTGTTGTTGCACACTGAACTGGGTAAACAATTGACTGTGTTCTTTATTGCTTTTGTATTTACTGTCATATAGTAAGTCAGATACGGTGTCATAACATTGAACGTGACATTGAGTATCTGCAGCCAGAATTTCAGGTTTATCTCCTACCTCTTCAGTCTCAATGTCACAGCAATATGCGGGTTCGTCCAACCTTTCAATGGTAATCTGGGGAGCCTCGTTGTCCCACCTGACCTTGAACATAGAAGACATCGTAGCTAGCGCGTTCGCTAACTGATTCTCCTCTCTAGGGAAGTGTTCAAAGGTTATCTCCTTGATGTGTGGAAGCAACGTCAATACATACTCTTTGTAAGGAATAAGATTTGGGTGCTTCATATCGCACTCGCCTTTGATCTGACTGATCACGAGAGCGGAATCTCCGAAAACACTCAGAAACTTAACCGTTAGGTCAATTGCTGCTCGAAGACCCATGATGCACGCTTCATACTCCGCCATATTGTTGGTGCAGTTGAGACCCATGAGAGCCTTCAGGAGATTTGATCACGGCGCCAATGCCATTACCCAAAGCGTTTGAAGCTTCATCAAAGTACATAGACCATCGGGATCCTTCCTCAGGTCCTTCATCCGGTCCAGGTTCTTCACAGTTAATCACCAACATGATGTTCTCATCTGGGAATTCAAAGCTCATGGGTTGGTAGACGTCTACAACTTGATGCGCCAAATGATCTGCCAACACACATCCCTTAATTGCTTTTTAGGTCATGTATTTGATGTCGTACTCAGTCAAGATTATCTTCCATCTTGTTATTCTTCCGGACAAAGTGAGCTTCTCGAAGATATACTTGATTGGATTCATCTTTGATATCAATAGAGTAGTGTGAGTCAGCATATACTGTCTCAGTCGGCGAGCAGCCCATGCCAAAGCACAGCAAGTTTTCTCAAGCAGTGAGTATCGAGTCTCACAGTCGGTAAACTTTTTGCTAAGGTAATAAATAACATGCTCTTCTCGGCCAGACTCGTCATGCTGCCCCAACACGCACCCCATTGAATTGTCGAGTACTTTCAAGTATAAAATCAAAGGTCTCCCTTCAACTTGAGGCATCAAAATAGGTGGCTCTTGGAGATATTCTTTGATCCTTTCGAAATCGGCCTGACACTCATCATTCCACTTTACCACTTGATCTTTCTTCAGCAGTTTGAAGATTGGCTCACAAGTAGCGGTCAAATGTGAAATGAATCGGGAAATGTAGTTCAGACGTCCCAAAAAGCCTCTGACTTCTTTTTCTATTCGGGGAGCTGGCATCTCCTATATAGCCTTCACCTTGGCAGGATCCACTTGAATACCTTTATCACTAACAACGAAACCCAGCAGCTTACCAGACCTCACCCTGAAGGTGAACTTGTTTGGATTTAGCCTCAGTTTGTACAACTTCAACCTGTCAAATAGCTTCTGAAGATGGTCAAGGTGTTCCTCCTCAGTCTGGGACCTCGCAATCATGTCATCAACGTATACCTCAATCTCATGATGAATCATGTCGTGGAACAAAGCGACCATGGCGCACTGATACGTTGCCCCAGCATTCTTCAATCCGAAAGGCATGACTTTGTAGCAAAAGGTACCCCACTGTGTAACGAACGTTGTCTTCTCCATATCCTCGGGAGCCATCTTAATCTGATTGTAACCAGAAAATCCATCCATAAAAGAGAAGACCTTATGTTGTGCAGTGTTGTCAACCAGAACATCGATATGAGGCAGAGGGAAATCGTCCTTGGGGCTTGCCCTATTCAGATCCCTATAGTCTACCCACATACAGACTTTACCATCTTTTTTCGGCACCGGAACCACGTTGGCAACCCACTGTGGGTAAGAAGTGACAGCTAGAAAACTGGCATCAAACTGTTTCATTACCTCAGCCTTGATTTTCTCAGACATTTCTGGGCGCATTCGACGAACTTTCTGTTTCACGGGAGGACAATCTTCCTTAGTTGGCAAGCGGTGAACCACAATATCGGTATCTAACCCAGGCATATCTTCATAAGACCAGGCAAAGATCTCAACATAGTCACGCAGCATCTGTATCAACCGTTGCTTAACACTAGGCTTCATATTTGCACCGATCTTGACCTCTTTCTTGTCTTCCTCTATACCCAGATTTATTGTTTCCACTGGCTCTTCATGCGGCTGTATGGCCCTCTCTTCCTGAAGTAACAGTCTAGCAAGTTCCCCAAGCACTTCACAATCATCCTCACCTTTGTCCTCGGCTTGGTTGATCGGACTTTCGAAGTCATAACTGGCAGTAGCTGAATCGTTATCAGTGGGATCCAGAATGGATGTGGACCTGTATTACGATATGTGAGTGTGTGTAAGACAATAACTGTTTTGCAAGATAGAAAAGAAAAACAAGGAGCACAAAATTTGTAATGCAAGACAACATCCAATGCTTTTATTGATGATATATGGAAATGACACATAATAAGCCCTCAAACAAAGCCATGGTGTCGCGGGCAAGGCACCGGGCCTTAAAGGTTTCAAATTGTCTATTACAAATCTCAAAACAAAAGTCTTATTACTGTGTAATAAAAGAAATAGGCACGAAGTCCTTTTCCGTCCAATTTCTTAATCCGCCGTCAGTAGTCGAGTAAATCCAGCTACCGAAATCCGACTCTTCATTATCATCTCCAATTGCATTCACTCCCTGATCATGTTTCGGCATAGGAGCAGTTATGACGTTAGGATTTTCGGCTCTTCAAACTCAATCTCCTTAGCTTCAATCAGATCCTGCACTTTATTCTTCAAAGCCCAACAGTTATTGGTATCATGCCCTGGGCTATCGGAGTGATAAGCACAGCGGGCGTTCGAATTATACAGCGGTGATGTAGTACTGGGATTCTTTGGAGCCTCCTTCAGAGTCACCAAGTTGGTCTTCAACAATTGCGGCAGAATTTGAGATAGGGTCATATTGAGCCGAGTATACTGCCTTTGCGGTCTCTCCACTCTTTGCTGAGTGTTACATTGTGAGGAAACAGTAGGTCTTGATATTACCACCGCATTAACTGCTTGGCGGCGCTCAGGTTGGTTTTGGCTCCTCGAGCTGTAAACTGCACTAGCTTCCTTCTTGAAAGGATTCTTTTCTGTACTTGACGAAGCACCTTTCTGTATCTTGCCGCTCTTGATACCGGCCTCAACTTTTTCCCTGTCATAATCAATTCAGTGAACCCAGACGATAAACTACCGATCAAATGATTGAAATACGGGCCAGACAAAGTCCCAAGAAACATATCCACCAACTCCCTATCAGCCAGAGGGGGTTGTACTCTTCCTGCCAGATCTATCCACTTTTGAGCGTAGTCCTTAAAACCTTCGCTCGCACCCATAGACATACCCTAAAACTGAGTATGTGTGGGAGCAAGGTCGGAATTATACTGGTATTGCTTGTAAAAATCAGCAGCAAGGTCCTCCCAGTTGCAGACATTAGCTCCTTCCAGTTGGTAGAACCATTCAAGTTGAGTCACTGACAGACTATCTTGAAAGAAATGAACCCAGGGGTTCCTATCAGCAGTATATGGTTGAATCTTTCTGACATACGAGCGGAGGTGTAGCTTCGGACAAGATACTCCATCGTACTTAGCAAAGACATGAGCTTTAAACTTGTGGGGGATCACCACCCCTGATGCCAAACCCAAATCTCCGAAGTCCAACCCAGGTATCTTCTGGATCTCCATTGCGCTCAACCGGTCTTCGAGTTGCTTATACCTATCCTCGGTAGGATGATACTGGTCTTCATTAAAATCAGTGTCATTGTCAGAAACCACAGGGCTAGGACCCTTTCTTTACTCTTGATTCTCTCCCCCTCCATATGAATGGGATAAATCAGTTTCCTGTTGCAAATTGTTCCCGAATCTGCGACCCATGTTCAGTAGGACCACCTTCATCTTCTTCTTCTTCTTCTTGTCCTTCAAGATGAGAGTCTTCAAATCTTGCGTCCCTTTGGCCAGGTTCAGGAACATTTCCTGGAACTGAGCATTCTGAGCTTGAAGAGCCTTAATAGCTTGATCAGTAGGTGTTTCAGAAGACATGTTGTGCTGAAATAAACAACGAAGAAGATAAGAAACCTGTAAGGGTACCTGTAATGAGGTGCATGGTAATGGAATGCGTATGAAATGATTTCAAATACTTTAGGGAGATTCAAATTTGTAAATCAAAATAAAACACACTTTTATTAGATTAAAACTTGAAACAATGTTTAACAAATGCCTTTAAGGCGTTACAAAAGAAATACTAAAAAGCAAATCTAAACTAGAAACAATAAAAGACATCAGAATTCCCATGGTCATTTTCCTTTTGTGCTGACATAATCATTGATTGTCCTCTCATTCTCTAGTTGCCTTATAAGCTTCAAGATCTTCCGTTCCTGCTCATGATACTTCTCTCTGTAGGTATCCCTTTCTTCCCTTCACTGGATCCAAGACCTCTTCAATGCCCCCAGATCAGTAGGCATATAGGGATGGGGGATCGTATAAGGAACACCTTCTTCATCAGTATGCTCCACAATCACCGGTAAAATAGCTTTGTATGGCATCCCCGGCTTTTGAGCACGGGCTCGAACCCACTGTAGATACGGTTGCATTGGGAGAGAAGTCTTCATTCCTAGCTCATGTGGATCAGGCCTATTCACCCTGTCCCAAGCTCGTATAAATCTGTGGCGATATCCCTCAACATCCCCCTTGAAGTAAAAAACAATGCCTGTAAGCGGCAGCTCATGAGGACCATCCCTCCGAGCTCGTACAAAATGTCATAAGGCCAAACAAGGATTATAGGTTATTCCTCCTCTAATTCCCAGCAATGGAACATTGGGGTATTCCCTACAATGATCAATGATAGCTACCCTTTCCATATCTTTAGTACTCCAAAGGATGTCCGTATGAGCAAGGGACATGATTCTGTAAGCCCAACCCATACCTTCCTCATTCTTCAATACAGATTTGGGGAGGTGAGAAATAAACCACCTTGCCAGCAGCGGTGTACAACACATGAGAGTTCCCCTTCTTCGAACATTACGGGTATAAAGAGCATGCAGAATATCACCCAAGAGTGTAGCCACTGGGTTACGAGACATGAAGATCTTGACTGTGTTCACATCGACAAAAGAATCTGAATTTGGGAATAGAACCAAGCCATAGATGAGGAAAGCCAGGATGTCTTCAAAGGCTTGAAAGTCCAAACTATACCAGAACTGTTGAGCTTGATCAATCAAGAACTTAGCCAAGAAGCCTTTAACCCCACTCCGAATCTCCCAGTTAGATACTACATCAGCCATTGTTAGATGTAGGGCTGAAGCAATATCCTCTGGCCTAGGAGCTATCTCCAAACCTGTAAAGGGTTTCTGCTCTAGAATAGATATGCCAAGTAAATCATAAAACTCCTCCAAAGTAGGGACTAGCTGATAGTCCGGGAAGGTGAAACAGTGATGCAACGGGTCAAAGAACTGGATCAAGACGCTCATCATTTGCTCATCCAACTTGAAAGTGACCATGCTAAGGAGATGACCATGTCTTCTAACAAAGGAAGAAGTATCAGGAACCTTTGAAACCAACTCTCTAAGCTGAGCAGGTATCTGCACGAAGCTGAATCGAATGGTATTTATGCGCATAGAAGCCATGATCTGTAAAACAGAACAAAGATGAATCCCCTCGGTCTTTGAAATGGTTAGTCTAAGGAAATATGCATGCGATGTCATGATGCATGATGTCATGATAAAAACACACCATAGGTATCACAGATAGCAAACATGGTAAGGGAAAACAAGTCACACAATAGCCCTTAAATTTCAGGCTTGCATGGAGTTTAGGTACTACCCTCTTGCAGTTTAGTTGGTTTAACCTGTCCTAGTAATAGTAACCGGGTTCTAGAGGTTCTCAATATCACTGACCATCCTCCATCGGTCATAATTCCAGTCACGCAATCTTTTCTTGCAGCCGGAACCATCTCGAGAGTATGGTCTCAATGAGTGTAGCATACGGCTACTTTCTATGGCCAAGTTGGTCAGTTATAGGTTCTAAGGTCAGTTGATGCTTAATGACCCATTAGCAGCCCCATACTCTCCTTGTTCCTCCATAAGGAATATCGATACCAACTAATGTGTCACACCAACGTAGCTACTGCTTCAACCGTATCGGTCTACGCCGTACAGTTCCCTCATAGTGTATTGCTACTTACCTAAAAGGTGTTCCCCAGATCCGGGTTAGGATCTATAGTAACTCCGATACAAAGCCCACAAAGATAAAGCAATCAAATCAAACATTAGAAAACAGTATGATGAAATAATCCTAAGGTACACCCCACTTATATATTCCCCAGCACAGTCGCCAGTTCTGTGATACGGTGGCCAGAATCGAGACGTGTTTCCCTTTTTAAGGAATTGTTGGTTTGCGTTTTGCGTTTGTGTTTACAAAATGTCGCGGTAAGCAAGAGTCGCCACCGTCTTTTATTTTATCCAACAAGGAAAGGAAAAAACATAGAAAAATTCCTTTTTCGAGATATTTCTGAGTACGGGGGGTAGATTATAGAAAGGGAAGATATTAGCACCCTTTCTATCCGTAGTTATCTACGGGCTCTTAGGTACTTGCTCATCATTTTCAAAATTGTTTTCTTTATGTTTGCGTGATTTAAAAAGCTTTTGTTTTTACTTCGATTTAACTCTTGCTTCTGTCTTCAAGAGTGTAATGAAGTGTTTTTGAAAACATTGTTTGTAAAGGAGTGTAAGTGTGAAAAATTTGTTTGGATTGAGCAAGTACTTAAGAACTAATCTACCTACTCGAAAAAAGAATCGTTCTATGTTCGTTTCCTTTAGAAAGCGCTATCCCACTATTACTGAGTAGGTAGCACCGTCGTTGGAGTTTTGAGGTTCAATTCAAAAGGAATGTATGATCACCAAAGCAATGTTAGGACATCTTAGTAATAACCCTAATTTCTTAGATCAATTATCCGAGGTAACAATATCCGAGGCAAACTTTCCGAGACAACTTTGATCTTGGGACAAAAGGACGACCACTAAGGCATCCTATACTCAATGACCGTTTACCAAAGGCAACCAATTGGGAGTGTACCTTAGGAGTGCGCATGTGCGAGTGATTCAATTTCAGATTATTTATCTTTTCACATGTTAGGGTTATCTAATTGTTTTAAAGTTTTTCACATACATTCTTGTCATGCATCCTAATATCATACATCTAACAGTTAAATATTTATGGAATTTAAAATGCGGAAATTAAACTACACTATTACAAGGCTTCGGGTATTTACATAGCCAAAAACAAACCCTTTGAAAATAAAGCGGTAAACGAAAATAAAGTCCTAATTAAAACTATTACAACCTTGTGAGCAGTTATAATAATGGGATAAAAATAATAATAACGCGCGGGATGAAATTTAGAACGAATACGAACTAGGGTTTTGACCCTTCTATCTTAATTAAAAGAGAAAATGTTTTTGTTGTTTTTAATATTTTTTAAAGAAAAGAATTTAGGTTTTAAAATTAAATATACAAATAATTATCTAATTTAAATTAATTAATGAAATAATTAAAATGACCTATTTTTGCTTTTTATTATTTTTAAGAAAAAGAAAATAATTAAATTAGAAATAAAATCTATTTGTTCTAATTAATTTTAATTATGTGCAAAAAGAATTAAAGTTGGCTAAAATTAAAATCTAATTAAATTAACTAATTTTTTAATAAAATTAAAATCTAGACCTTATTTGTGAAAGTTATTATTTTTATGATTTTTTGGTAATAAGAAAATAATTTAATTGGTTAGTAAATAAAATAAATAAATAAAATGAAATAAAATAAAATATAAAGAAAATAGAAAGAGAGAATGGGCCTGAAAAGGATTTTGGGGGGAGCAAACAGGGATTCTGGGCCCAAGAAGAGTGAGGTCCGTTTGACTTTTTTTGGATCCAGTGTTGCACGCTGACTGTGGCTTATGGGACTCCTCCAGATGATGGCCATCTGATTTGGCCATCTGGCCACTTGGCAGATTGGATGGTGAGAGTGCATGATGGTCCTTAGTCCTTGGTGCATGCTGGATTGCCTGAAAGGAATTAAGAAAAATAACAAACGTTGGAGGCAGGGGTCGAACCCCTGACCTCAAGCTTTCCAACGCCTTAACGCTTTCCTGGCTACCACTGCATCACTTGTGTTTGTTGTACATAATATAAACAAGAACTATTATATATAAAACAAGCGAAACAATAAAATATTTGCGCGAAAATTCAAATGGACAAATTAGATGAAGCCACGTCTTTGTCTCCTTCCTCGCACCGTTGGTAAAAGTGAAACACTTTTACCTACGGACGTTTGTCCGTCACTACAGACCTGTGTATTCTAAAAATCAACTATGAGCAAAATAAATAAAAACTAGGGCAACCAATCGATTCGTGTGGACCTCCTAAGTGTAATGGTGGCCCTTTCATGGCCTAATTTCGCCTGCACAGAAAACTCCTAAATCGATGCTGTAAACCCTAGCCATGGTAAAATCCAGCACAAGCCATGAAAATGCATTCAAAGAATACAGAGAGCTTGTAAATGTTCTATGGATCATGAATATATGATTAGTTCATGCTAATAATGCCTAAGTTGTGCAAACCGAATTCAAAAATTCATGGATGTCGTGGATGACTTACAACGCTTTTTGGTACTGGAAAGGCTTTATTCTTGATTTCTTCTGCTTGCCTACACTCCCAAGAATCTATTGGAATGGGCAAAGAGTCTTGAATTGACTTGGAACAATGAAATCATGTTTGTACTTTTTATTGATTTTTTCAAGTTTTGTTCTTGATGTTGCGCCGCTCTTTTTCTAGCCTTTTTTGGTCTGCCTCGCTTCTATATGTATCAAGGAATGGATTAGGGTTGATAGAATGTACTCAATCTTCTTCCATTATGAGTTTGATCTTGATTTGATTCACCTTAAAATATTTCCAAAAATGGCCTAAATCCAATCTTTTTATGCAAACCAAGCCTTTACACGAGTTTGATTTGATGCTAGCTGTAATTTAAAACCTGAAACAAGCACAAAATATTTTGTTTTCAATATTTTGGATTTTCTATAATTTGTTTTGATTTAAAATGATTTACTTCAAATAAAAATCAAAATAAATAATAAAAATAAGATAATGACAAGTGGAAAAGGCTAGGGCTCGTGGACCATGTTGCCAACTCAAAACAAGTGAAAAAGATTGGGGCCATTTGGCAAAAATTGAAGTTTTAGGCATAGTTGACTTTTGGCAATTTTGTAAAAAGGGTCAACTTCACCAATGCATAAATTTCTCAATTTTGACTCTTTGAAGGTTTTATTTGACTTTTTAGAAAGCTTGAGATGTCCTATAATCAACCCTTTTGGTCTCATTTTAATTTTATATTCCATGCTCATGTATATAGCTTTGACAAAAAATGTGTTTTTGTTGACTTTTCAAAATGACCTATAATGTCCAAATTCATAACTTCTTGTGAGTGCATATTTTGAACTTGGGAGCTGAAGATGGATTGTACAGAATTTCATCCTCTTCAAAACGATCTTTGTATGGGTCATTTCTCATAAAGTATGAGAAAGATATGCTTGGTCAAAGTTGAGTTAACTTTTCCTACAAAACCCTAATTTAGCAACTTTTGGTTCTTGATGAATTATGAGCAATCCTTGATGAATCATGATCAACCCTTGATCAAATGATGAAATATACTTCAAAATGAGGATGTTGACCAAAAATCTTGAAGTTTGACTGTATGTGAGCCACAGTTGACTTTTGCCCTAGCATAGTCGATTTTCAGGTCTTTGAGAAATTGAAGGAGCAAACTTCCTCTGCAAGGCTTGGAACTTGACATGGATGATCTTGAGAACATATTAGGACATTGGTGAGAATTTGGAATAACTTGGACTCAAGTATCTTGATGCAACATGAAACCCTAATTTGAGGTAGACTGCCTTAGGAGAGAGCTTGTCTGGCCAACCCTTGGACTACCTTGAGCAACTTGGGGATCTTTGTTGAAATGTTTTGAGAACTATGGGAGGGCAAATTTTGGGGTACAACACATGCTTCTTCTAATGGCTATCAATATGCGTCCTTCGAATGGACTTTTGGAATGCCATATTGTAGAAATTGGGCTGTCAAAACTTAGCATGAGGGAAATTTCTGCCTTGTGATGGCAGGCATGTTCCAGAGATTTGCCTTGCAGGTATGAAGAAAGTTTCTGCCTTGTGTTGGCAGGCATGCAGATCATTTGTCCAAATGGGCCCTGTGTGAAAGAAGCCAAAGGCGCTTCAAATGAAGGATGCCCAGAGATGCTCCAAACGAAAGAAGCCAAAGGTGCTTCAAACGAAGGAATCCCAAATGAATTCCCCTTCTTTCTGAATCAAAGGAATCCAATTCAAAGGAAGACAAAGCTCTATCGAAGACTTGCAAACCAAAGCTTGACCGAAGGGTTTTAAATACCCAATCAAAGACTAGTGAGTCAAGCTTGTATCAAAGGATTTTAAAAGCTCAGTCAAAACTTGTTGTTGTGCTACTTGAAGGGCTCTATTTAACTGCCAATCAGAGGACATTGTTGAACTGCCAATCGAAAGACACTTTTCTTAAAATTAAAAAATTTACTCTTTCTTTAAACAAGTGTTTGTAATCACCATGTAAGGGAAAAATCTTGGGAAAATATGAGATGGAAAATTTTGGGGTACAACAGCTGCCCCTGTTCAATCTTCTTAAACCTGAGAATTTACATTGGCTTGTTTGCCTTTCGTGATCTGAAGGTGGAAGATGATTGGAAGCTAGAGTGCCCAAAAATTTTCACTCATCTGAAGTGATATTGTTGGTGAATAATATCGGAAATGGAATTACATATGCCATTTGGAAAAGATGGCAGAAGACTGTCAGAGATGGGATTAAAGATGCCATCCAAAGAATATGAAAGAGAGTCGTCGGAGATGGGCTTAAAGATGCCATCTAAAGTAGATGCTGACTTCATAAGAAGTCTCTTTGTGGGGATTCTTGTTCCTGCTGTCTGAGGAGGAGTCTGTTGGGGAGTGTTGGTCTTAGTTTTTGGAAGTAGAGTCTAAGAGCTTCAGTTGTCAGTTACTCTACTGGGGAATTATCTCTTGATTGGAGAGAAGAAATGGAGTTGTTATCTGGTAGGGATTTAGGCTTCAATGCGACTTGCTGAGGATAATAAGGTTGATTGTTATTCGATCGTATTCCAGGCTTCACAGCGACTTATTGGGGAATATGAAATTAACTGCTATCTGGTCAGTTCCAGGCTTCGTAGTAATTATAGACATTGAACTGTTATCTGTTCGTATCCAGGCTTCAGTGATTAAGAAATTAAGTTGTTATCTGGTCGGGTCCAGGCTTCAACTTGAATATGAGGTATACCGCTATTTGGTCGTATCCAGGCTTCAGTGATTTAATGAAATTAAGTTGTTATCTGGTCGGGTCCAGGCTTCAACTTGAATCTGAGGTATACCATTATCTGGTTGTATCCAGGCTTCGGTGATTTGAAGAAATTAAGTTGTTATCTGGTTGGGTCCAGGCTTCAACTTGAATCTGAGGTATACCGTTATCTCGTTGGGTCCAGGCTTCGGTGTCATAGATTATACTATAATATGGTCGGGTCCAGGCTTCATAGTAATTAACAAAATAAACTTCTATTTGGTCGGACTCCAGGCTTTACAGTTTCTTTAACTGGGCAAGAATCAGAAAATCTAGGGTCAATTTAACTGAACCAGAGAAAGTATCAACCGGAAAAGAAGCAGAATAAATCATTGGTCGATTTAACTAAACCTGTAGAGGTCTTGAGCTATCTTTGACTGGATAAGAATCAAAAAATCTTAGTGTCAATTTAACTGAACCAGAGAAAGTATCTATCGAAAAAGAATCAGAATAAATCATTGGTCAATTTAAACTAAACCAGCAGAGGTCTTGAGTTATCTTTGACTGGATAAGAATAAAAAAATCTTAGTGTCTATTTAGCTGAACTAGAGAAAGTATCTACCGGAATGAAATCAGAATAAACCATTGATCGGTTTAAACTAAACCAGCTGAGGTCTTGAGAATAATATTTTTGAGGAAAATGCTGAAATAACCCTTCATCAGACATAGCCTTTGTGAAGACTGTCAGGTCATATAAATAGTCAATGATGTTTGTTGATTTGATATTTCCTAAAAAGGTAAAGATTTAGTCATATGCAATGTTATGATGTATGAAATGCATTGTGTAATGATGTTCTTAAAATAAATGAGATTATGTTGTATGCAATATGTATGCGTATGCCATGATGTATGAACATGAAATGTTGCCGCGATATTTCCTAGTCTGGAAAATAAATCCCTGACTACTGTTGGAGAATAATGGGAAGCTGAATCCCAGACTGTTGTTTGGTAGACGAGGAAAGTGAGTCTTTCATTTCCACTAGGGATGAGGAATGGAGATGGTTTACTAGGGATTTCCTCTTTCCATTTGAGTATATTCTTCTGGGGATCTCTGACTCCTGCTTCAGAATGACTCTGAGGGGAAGAAGATGCTTTGTTGGGAGATTTTACCCATGTAGAGAAATAAACTCTGTTGGGGGATAAACATCCGCATCTAGAGAAATAAACTCTACCGGGGATAAGGTTTTACAAACTTTTCGAGATTATAAAACTCAGCTGGATTTCAGCTCTTTGAGGGAACTTTGCTGGAGGAGGTAATTCCTGCTTTGGGAAGAAGAGGTCAAAACTTTTTGTTGTTTTTACTCTGTAGGGATATAGATATCACTAGGACGTATGCTGAGGATGTAGCGGTGACTTTTTAGTAGGACGTCTCTGCCTTTGTACCTGCTGGAGAACACAACTGCGGGGACTACAAATGGCTTTTCAGAATTGGGCTCTTTTCTTAAAGTCATTAGCAACTGTCTTTCTATTTTTCATGCAAGTATTTATAAACAATAATCATATTCAAATGCATATGTTAGAAATAATCACTGGACGTTTTTTGCAAAACAAAACAGAAAAATGAAAACGAAACGTTTTGTACTTTCAAAGAAGTGTTTTGTATTGATAGGCATTTTTTGTACAAAAAGGCTAACATTCTAGTAAAAGAATGCCGTCGTGAAAATGAAAACTATACAAAATAGTATACAAAGAGAAAACAGATATGTGTAATAATCCCATTGGGTTTCAATTCTGCTATTTTTGTTATGTCCTTGGGAGTCTCATCACTTTTCTACTTGTCTGAAGTTGACTGGATCGATTGGTACCGTTAGAGTTTGATAGTTGATACTGGAATCTGGTGGAAAGGTGATCCAACGAGACATAGTTATACGCTTTAAATCCATAACTTTCTCCTGGACCGCCCTTTCGGGTTTTCAGTCCACCGGGATACCCTTTTTTGTCCAAACCGTCTTTTCAGGTTTTCGACTTGCCGGGTGTATAGATTTTTTATATTTATCCCTAATTTTTGCCGAACCCTTTTGGTTCATCGGGATGCCCTTATTTTTGCCTAGGCTAGTCAACATAGCGGATCTTTAGTCAAGCATAGTATATTTTAACTATGTCCGCATTCACAGGGTGAGGAAGGTCGTCACCATCTGTAGTGGTTAAGGTCATGGCTCAACCAGAAAATATGTTCTTGACCACAAATGGCCTTTCGTATGTGGGAGTCCATTTTCCCATGGGATCACCTTGTGGTAGAATTATGCGCTTGATTACCAGATAACCAACTTGATATACCAGACGTCTGACCTTCTTATTAAAAGCCTTGATCATACACTTCTGGTACATCTAACCATGAAAAATAGCCGCTAACCTTTTCTCATCAATCAAATTCAGTTGGTCAAGTCGAGTCTAGATCTAATCATCTTCGTTCAAACCTGCATCCTTCATGATTCTCAAAGAAGGTATCTGGACCTCGATAGGTAGGACAACCTCTATACCATGCACCAGAGAGTAAGGTGTTTCCCCTGTTGACATACGTGTTAAGGTGTGGTAACCATGAAGAGAAAATGGTAACATCTCACGCTAGTATTTATATGTCACTGTCATCTTCTGGATGATCTTCTTAATGTTCTTGTTAGCAGCCTCCACAGTGACATTCATCTTGGGCCGGTAAGGGGAAGAATTATGATGCTGGATCTTATATTGTTTACAGAGTTCGGTGATCATAGTATTATTGATATTTTTACCATTATCTGTGATTATTCTTTCTGGAACACCATACCGACAGATAAGGTTATGCTTGATGAACCGTGCCACAACATTCTTGGTAACAGTAGCAAAAGAGGCATCCTTAACCCCACTTCGTGAAGTAATCAATGGTGACTAGGATAAAGTGATGTCCATTGGAAGCGGTAGGTATAATCTATCTGATCATGTCGATACCCCACATTGCAAAGGGCAAAGGAGAAGTTAAGACATTCAAGGGAACTGGAGGTACATGTACATTATCAGCATAGATCTGGCATTTGTGACAAGTGTGAGAATGTTGATAACAGTCTGCTTCCATAGTGGACCAGTAGTATCCTTCCTGTTGGATCTTTTTAGCCATGGTGTTTCCACTAGAATGGGTGCCAAAGGTACCTTCGTGTAAATCTACCATAATCCTCTATGCTCCGCTCTTGTCTATACACCGATGTAAAGTAGAGTCGTGGTTGTGCTTGTAGAGGATTCCATTACTGAGGAAGAACTCTACAGAGAACCTTCTCATAAACTTCTCATCATTGACAGATGCCCCCTCAGGGTATTCTTGAGCTTCGAGATACCTTTTCACTTCATGGAACCAAGGTTTGTCCATTACTTCCTCAATATCAATCTCATAGTAGTAGGCTAGTTCGTCCAATCTCTCAATAGTGATCTGGGGAGCTTCGTTTCCCCATCTGACTTTGAACATGGATGACATAGTAGCTAGCGCGTCCGCTAAATGATTCTCTTCTCGTGGAAAATGTTCAAATGTGACTTCTTCAAAGTGTGGGAGCAATATCAGCACATGTTCTTTGTAGGGGATGAGATTAGGGTGCTTTGTGTCCCACTCTCCTTTGATTTGACTTATTACCAAGGCAGAATCTCCAAAAACACTTAAGAACTTGATCCTCAGGTCAATAACAGCTTTGAGACCCATGATGCATGCTTCATACTCAACCATATTGTTGGTACAGTTGAAACACAGTCTGGCGGTGAAAGGAGTATGACAGGCCTCGAGAGATATGATTACTGCACCGATGCCATTACCAAGTGCGTTGGAAGCTCCACCAAAAACCATAGTCCATCAGGATCCTTTCTCAGGTCCTTCGTCTGGTCCAGGTTCTTCACAATCAGTTACTAACATGATGCTCTCATCCGGGAACTCAAAATTCATGGACTGGTAGTCTTCCACGGCCTGGTAGGCCAAATGATCAGCTAATACACTTCCCTTGCTTGCTTTATGGGTTGTGTCTTGAATATCGTATTCAATCAGGACCATTTTCCATCTTGCTATCCTTCCGGAGAGAGCGTGCTTCTCGAAGATGTACTTGATAGGATCCATCTTAGATATCAATAAATTAGTGTGGGTCAACATATACTGTCTTAGTCAGCGAGCATCCCATGCCAAAGAGCAGCAAGTTTTCTCGAGCAGTGAGTATCTTGTTTCACAGTCGGTAAACTTTTTGCTAAGGTAGTATATTGCATTCTCTTTTCGACCCGACTTGTCATGCTGCCCCAACACACACCCCATTGAATTATCTAACACCGTTAAGTACATTATCAAAGGTATTCCATCAATCAGAGGCATCAGAATTGAAGGCTCTTGTAGGTATTCCTTGATTTTGTAAAAGGCAGTCTGGCATTCGCCATTCCACTTTAACACTTGATCTTTCTTCAGGAGTTTGAAGATTGGCTCACAAGTAGCAGTTAGATGGGAAATGAACCTGGAAATGTAGTTTAGGCGTCCCAAGAAACTTCTAACTTCCTTCTTAGTGTAAGGATCCGACATCTCTTGTATAGCTTTGACCTTTGCAGGGTCTACCTGAATACCCTTGTCACTAACAATGAAACCTAGGAGTTTACCAGACCTTACACCAAAGGTGCACTTGTTTGGATTTAGCCGTAACTTGTACGTCTTCATTCTATCAAATAGCTTTTGCAAGTGATCAAGGTGCTCTTCTTCAGTTTGGGACCTGACTATCATGTCATCAACATAAACCTCTATCGTATGGTGAATCATATCATGGAACAAAGCTACCATGGCTCGCTGATAGGTTTCCCCAACAATCTTCAATCCAAATGGCATCACTTTGTAACATAAAGTACCCCATTGTGTAATAAAGGTTGTCTTTTCCATGTCTTTGGGTGCCATCTTGATCTGATTATAACCAGAGAACCCATCCATGAAGGAGAAGATTGTATACTGTGCGTTGTTGTCGACAAGAACATCAATGTGGGGAAGCGGAAAGTCATCCTTGGGGCTTTCCATGTTCAAGTCTCTATACTCAACACACATACGTACCTTGGCATCCTTCTTAGGCATCAGAACTACGTTAGCAACCCATTGTGGATAAGAGGTAACAACTAAGAACCCAATGTTGAACTGTTTCATAACTGCTGCCTTGATCTTCTATGACATTTCAGGACGCAAACGACGGGCCTTCTGCTTTACTGGAGGGAAGTCCTCTTTTTTCAGCAGGCGATGAACCATAATATCAGTGTCTAATCCTAGCATGTCCTCATATGACCAAGCAGAGATCTCAACATAATCATGCAACATCTGAATCAATCGTTGTTTGACACCAAGCTCCAAATTTGCACCTATCTTGACTTCTTTTCTGTCCTCTTCTGTACCCAGATTCACTGCCTCAACTGGCTCTTCGTGAGGTTGTATAGACCTTTCTTCCTGTTGTAACATTCTGGCAAGTTCTCCCGGTACTTCACAATCTTTCTCACCTTCGTCCTCGGCTTGGTTGATCGTATTTTCAAAGTCATAACCGCCAATAGAAGAACCTTTATCAATGGAATCCGGAGTGGATATGGATCTGCATTTTGATATGTGAGTGTGTGTAAGAGCATAGCCGTATTGACAAGGTAAAAAAAAGAAAGAAAAGACAGAGAGCGCAAAATTTGCATGCAAGACGTGCAATGCTTTATTAATGACATATGACATTGAAAAATGATAACTCTCACAAATAAACCATTGTGCCCCGGGAAAGACACAAGGCCATAGAGTTTATATTGTTCATTTATTACATATCTAGAAAAATAAAAAAACAATTGCTCCTGAATAAATGTAATCGGCACAAAGTCTTTAGCTGTCCAGTAACTGGATCCACCGTTGGTAGTAGGGAAGATCCAGATGTCTATGTCATAGGTACTGTCCACATCTTCTATGGTGGAGACAATATCAATAGCATTGATTCTCGGGCCATGCTTGGGCATGGGTGTAGTTAAGACGTTCGGAGTTTCCGGAGCATCGAAATCAATCTCCTTTGCCTCGATCAGATCTTGCACCTTGTTATTCAAAGCCCAACAGTCGTTTGTATCATGCCATGGAGTCTCGGAATGGTAGACGCATCGAGCATTTGGATTGTAGCGGGGAGAGGCAGTATTAGGTTTCTTCGGAGCTTCTCTCAAAGTTACCAGATTGGACTTCAATAAGTGTGGCAAGACTTGAGACAAATTCATTTTGATCCAGGTAAACTATCTTATAGTCCTTTCTGTCCTAGGTTTGTTGTTCTTCTATTGAGTAGTTGCCGGCTTGGATATCATTACAGCCCCCATTGTTGGACAATGCTCGGTTCTTCCCTGATTTCTTTGACTGTACGCATCATTGACCTATTTCTTTCCCATAAAAGGTCTCTTTCCTGCACCTAAAGAGGCCTCCTTTTGAATCTTGCCACTTCTAATACCAACTTCCACTCTTTCTCCAGTTAAGATCAGTTCATAAAAACCAGCTGAGGAGTTTCTAATCAGATGGTTGAAAATTGGACCACATAGAGTACCCAAAAACATGTCCACGAACTCCCTATCAGACAGAGGGGGTTGGACTCTTCCTGCTAGGTCTCTCCACTTCTCAGCATAGTCTTTAAAACCCTCTCTAGAATCCATAAACATACTTTGGAGTTGCGTACGGGTGGGAGCAAGGTCTGCATTATACTGGTAATGTTTATAGAAAGCATCAGCCAAGTCTTCCCAGTTATGAATATTGGTCCCCTCCAGTTGATAGAACCACTCTAGATGAGTCCCGGATAGACTGTCTTGGAAGAAGTGGACCTACAAGTCCCTGTTGGCGGTGTGAGGCTGAATCTTCCTCACATAAGATCGGAGATACAACTTGGGACATGAGACCCCATCATACTTAGCAAAAACCGGAACTTTGAACTTCTGAGGGATGACAACCCCAGAAACCAAACCTAGCTCTTCAAAATCCACCCCAGGTACCTTCTCGATTTCCATTGCATTCAGACGATCTTCCAGTTGTTTGTATTTATCATTAGAAGGAGGATACTGCTCGTTATCATAGTCAGATTCATCATCATATTCCTCCGGGCTGAGGTCTTCCTCTCTTGTCTCCCCTTCCTGAATATCTCCTTCTTTTGATGATATTACTAGCTATTAAGCTCGTCGCACTGGTCCTCTGGTCCTTCTTCCCAAATTCACTACACCAGTTGGGTTCTTTGGCTTCTTCTTTTTGTCTTTCAGTATGAGAGTTTTCAGATCTTCTTGCCCTTTAGCTAGAGCCACGATTATTTTCTGGAACTGGACGTTTTATGCCTGGAGATCCTTGATGTTTTTTTCAAGAGCCATTTCTTTACTTGCTAAAATAAACAGAGAAGAAGATAAGAAACATGTCCTGAAACCTGTTTATGCAATGATATGTATGATATATGTATGCAATGTTTTCAAGGATTTCTAAGACTTAAATTTGCTTAGCCAAAGGGAAACAAACGTATGATACGGGGGGAGAACTAACTCGGGTCGTTTTGCGTTTGATCGCAATTAAGCGGATAGCAAGAGTCGCCACCGACTTTTCTTTTATCCAAAAGGAAAGGTAAAAAAGAACAGGAAAGACCATTCGAGATTATTTCTCGGGTTCGGGGGGTAGATTATGAAAAGGGAAGGTATTAGCACCCTTTTCATTCGTAGTTATCTACGGGATCTTAGTTACTTTCTAGATCACCTGCTCTTGTGTGCTTGTGGTGTGGGCTTTGAAAGTATTTTGAAAATGTCTTTGTAATGGTTCTCGTTTCTATAAGAACACGTACAATGTTTTGTTTCGAAAAATAGTTCAAAGAAGTGTTTGTGTGGTGTGTTTTTGAAAATGATTTTGAAAAGGTTTTTTTGTAATGGTTCTCGTCTCTATAAGAACGTATACAAAATGTTTTGTCTTTTTGAAAATGTTTTGAGATGAAAGTGTTGGGGTGAAAATGTTTTTGTCGTGAGCAAGCGAGCAATTAGGAGCGAATCTACCTACTCGAAAGATCTTAAATGTTCTTTTCTTCCTCATATAGATTTTGCTATCTTACTATTGATTTGGTAAGAAGCCCCATCATTGGATGTGAAGGGACAGGCATGGGTCAATCATACAATCATCGAAAGCAACTTATTAGACGTTTTTAGCAATTTTCGTAAGGGACTAGATCGTTTTATCGAAGGCAACATCGTGGGGCATCGAGGGACTACGATCTTTTTTATTGAAGGGTATTTTCTAAAGCGCCCCATATTCGAGGGACATGACTGTGTTTTCGAGGCAACAAGCAAGGTTACCCTAGAGGTACGCGTGTGAAAAGTGTGTTCGATTCAAGTTAATTTCGTTCTTTTGATTAGGTTATCTAGCGATTATTTTTATGTCTTGCCATACACGCCTAATTACTATACGGTATAAAGAAAACAATAAATTGCAGAAATGGAAATTTTACGCTATTACAGAGATTTCGGGAATGGGGGTACAATTTTTTTACAAATGGGGATGAGTCGAATGCGATTAAAAAGTCCAAATAGCAAACAATGCAAGCAAATCGAATTTTGAGCGATTAATTAAAGTTATAACAGTCTAGGAAATAAAAATAAATTAACGAAGTATGGAAGTAAGATTCTTGTTATTTGTTGGAAAAGTTTGAAAGGAAAAATAGGAAAACCTATTCTATCAATTAATTAAAGAATTAAATCAAAATACATGTATTTTTGTCTTTTAAAGTTTTTTTGTTATTAAAAAAAATTAAATGAACCAAATAAAACTAAATATACAAAAATTAGTTAGTAAAATAATTTTACAAAATCCAAAACTAATTGAGAATATAAATTAATTTTGAAGTTGTACATTTTTTATTTAATTGAATTAGAACTAAATCATAAAATAAATTCTAAACTAACTTAAAATTCTAAGTACTTAGATTAATTCTAAAATTAAGTAAATAACAATTAAGTAAGTATTAAAAAAAAGAAATTCTAAAAATATTAAGTTAAATCTAAACTTAATTTAAAAAGCTAAAATTTATTAAAACTATATTTAAGCTAAACTAAATGTAAATCAATTTAATTACAAGAAAAGGGTGTGAAATAAAAAAATAGGGGGTGAGGCTGAAGAAAAAAAAGCATTGGGCTTAGGGTATAGCTCAACAGGGATTGTTTGGTCCAATAATGCAAGAAAAAAACAGAAATGAAGAAAAATGAAAATGAAAATGTCCCCTGGGGGTCTCGAACCCGGGACATCAAGCTTGCATACCAACTCCCTAACCATTACACCATTCTGCTTCATTCATTTATTTACAGTTTCATTAGTACATAACTCAAAACTTGGAAATTGGGTTGGGCCAAAGCAAACCTGGCCCAAACCCAATTTTATGGACAAAGAGGAAAGAGTTGAAATTGATGCATCAGGTTGTTGTTGTTCCAGGATCGTGAAAAGGGGAAAAACAACAGAAAGTAAACCCTAATCTCTCTTTCTGATTTTTACGCTAATATCTTCCTCCCTCTCGATCAACACCTATGTGTTCTAATGGGGAATCAAGCTTCTATCTTTATTAACCTTCCTACTTCTAGCTAACCTGTCCCTAATGAAACTTTAGAATCCCAAATCGGAAGTTTCTGTGATCGTAAAAGGGTAAGAACAAAGATGTGTTACCTTTTCTATTCAGCTTCTGAGGTATGTTCTGAATCCTGTTTTTGTTCTTTCTTCTGATTTCGTGAATTGTTGATTTTGAAGAAATCCCTAATAGCTTTATTTGAGTAAGTACCTCTGAGTTGTTGTGATGAAGGGTTTATCGAAATTTGTTGGTTCTGAGTTTTTTTGTTGTAAAGGGTTTGTGGAGATTTGTTGGCTTTGGGTTGTTTGCGATTTAGGGTTTGTGGGGATTGTCTTTGATTTTGCTGGTTTGTGATTTTTCTGTAGAAAATGTTATGCTGTTTTTTTCTTAATGAGAACCAAGAAAACTCTCTCTCTTCTGTTATGTGCAAATTGTTTTCTTTATAGCAGTAGGATGATGAAACTTTTTTGGGGGAAAAACAACTGAGTTTGAATTGTTGGGATAAGCCTTCTGCTTTCTTGAACCAGGTTTTGGTTTTGCTCATTTGTGTGCAAGTCTTTTTGGACTGATATGGCAGGTTTGGAATAGCAGCATTGCAGGTTTTTGCAATGCTGGTTTGTGGGGATGTTTTTTGCAGTTTGTTAGCAGACTGTAGTAGGGTAATTTGCAGGTTGTTTGGATTGTTTTGGTTTTAGGGCTTTGTATTGTTGCTTTCTAGGTGATTTCTTTCCTCTTTCCTTTTCATTTTTCCATGAAACAAAAGCCATGTTTGGATTTTCAATATATTCTGAAGGGTTTGTATGATTTTAAGGAAAATGATAATAAATTTGTTTTGATGAGCAAGTTAACTTACTATTTTGCCTTGTTCTATTTTTTACTCATTTCCGCCTTATACATGTGTTGCTGCCTGCTTTGTTTACAGCCTTTGTTTATTGCAGTTTGACTTTGCTTCTACAATGTTTGTTCTTCTTTTCTGCTGCAGTTTGGGCTGCTGTTTTATTAGCTGCTATTTGGCAGCCTTGCGTTGTTGGTTTTGTGTATCTGTTTGCAGGTTTTGTGTGTTTGGCAGCTTATACTGCCTTGCTTGGCAACTTTGCTGCAGGTTTTGTGTGTTTGGTAGCTTGTACTGCCTTGCTTGGCCACTTTGCTGTAGGTTTTGATTTTGTTCAGGCTGTTGTTTTGTGTAGCAGTTTGCTTGTTTTGTGTTGCAGTTTGGTTGTTTTGCTTTTCTTTTTTGTGAACCAAGGTCCAACCTTGTGATTTGCAAGGATGAGAAGGATTATGATAAAACAAACAGACTAAAATTCTGATTTCTATCTATAAACCCTAGTGATGAAGTTTTTTCTTTGAACAAATACTCTTTGCCTTAATTCTTGCTAACTTCTTTTCTTTGTTTCATGAACATGAGGCGTGGATGGCAAGCGGGGATTGGATGGCTTGAAGATGAGGCAAAGAAGACTTGAAGAAATAAAACAAGATTTCTTTCTTTGTAAACAAAATTTGTGATTCTTTGTAGACAAAAAAAAAATCTTGTAATTTATTTCATTTGTAATATAATAAATACAAAGTCTTGAATAAATTTGGTGTAATGAAATTTATTGCACAAAACTTGAATTTACTTAAACTTTGCAATTCTAAATTGAATATTTTGGATAAAATATCTTGGCTTGGTAACTTGTACTTCAAGCAATCACAAAATGATCAGATAAATCATGTGCCTTTGTACTCCAATCAAATTCTTAAACAAAATAAATGCTTAAGAGCTCAATTCTATTTGACTAATTGAATCCACAATCATGGTTGTTTAAATGATAGTCTTAATCTTCACATCTTGTCCAAGTCAAATTTCCACTTAAAATGAACTCGCGTGCGATGCTCGACAAAAAAAATGGAACTTCATTGCCAAACAAACATGCTCTGAGAATATGTGTCAATCTTTCAATAAAGTGTGGTTAAGAACAATCAAAATCAACAAATGCCTTGCGACGATTTGATAATTTTAAAGTCTTCCAAACACAATTTTCCTTAGATTCTTTGAAGGTAAACCCATGAGAAACATCACTTATGACCACATACAGAAATAATCGTCTCAAAGTCTTGTAATTTAAAGAAATCACAAATCTTTGAAATCGGGCAATTGTTATTTAAAATTAGGTCAAATTCTATGATGCGACTTCTAACGCATTCGAATTTTGGTGATCTTCTACACGTAATCAGTTCTTGATTTGTGAAGAGAATATTGGAAATGGTATCAAGGAGAATCATATGCAAGAAAACCCGCTCAAAAATATTAAATAATGAAGAAGTTACAATCGTTTGAATTTGTTCTCACAAAGGTCGATTTTTTGGGTCGGCGTGGTCGTTTTCAGTTATCTAGACCCTTGATTGAATAAACTTGCGATGCGAGGTTTGAAACTTGGCACGAACATCCTTGGGGAGACATGAAGATCTGTGAGGACCATTTGAAACCTTGAAGACTCAATTTTCTTTGAGAAATGCAAAACCCTAATTCCCGATTTACTGCATAGGAATAGAATCTTTCTGAACAATTTCTGAGCCAAATTGAGTATTCGAGAAACCCTAGGATAGTATCTTAAATGAAAAATGGGAGGGAAACTTTTGGGGTACAATAGCTGCCCCTGTTCAATCTTCTTAAACTTGAAAAGTAAGATCGACATGTTTGTCGTTCGTAGGTTGAAAGTGGAAGATGATTGAACACTAGAGTGCCCAGAAATTTGCACTCAATGATGTGTTGGTTGATTGTGTAGGGAATGGGCTTAAAGATTCCATTTGGAGAAATGATGGATAATTATCGGAGATCGGCTTAAAGATTCCATCCAAAGGTGATTGTTGAACAAAATGGACTAAGTCTGAACTTGACTTCAACTGGAAACGAATCAGAATAAATCTTTGGAGTGATTTATCTGAAACAGAAAAAGTACCTATTAGGAAAGAATCAGAATAATCGTTGAGAGATTTATCTGGACCAGCAGAGGTCTTTGGAGTGATTTATCTAAATCAGAAAAAGTACCTATCCAGCAGAGGTCTTGGATGATCAACAGAATAATATTCATAAATGAATTGTATCTGACTCGTATCTGGACTATATTTTGAATGAGTGATAGAATGACATCCGAATCTAAAGCGTGTCTGAACTGTATCTGAAAGCTGAATCTGAATGGGTATCAGAATGGCATCTGTATCTGGAGCGTATCTGAACTGTATTTGAAAGCCGAATCTGAATGAGTATTAGGGTGGCATCCGTATTTGGAGCGTATTTGAACTGTATCTGAAAGTTGGATCTGAATGAGTATTAGGATGGCATCCGTATTTGGAGCGTATCTGAACTATATCTGAAAGTTGGATCTGAATGGGTATCAGGATGGCATCCGTATCTGGAGCGTATCTGAACTATATTGATGATGCTCTGAATATTATTAGTGGTAGTTATTGATTAATTTTATCCTGAAAAGGGTAAAATGTTAGCCAATTTGCAATGTCATGTTTTTATGAAATGTATGCATAATGGGATTAGGTTGTATGCATTTGTGTTATCAACGTTTATGATATATGAATGTGGTGTATGCGTATGTGAGCTGATCCGCTGCACTGCTGTTGGATTTAGGGAAAAATAAATCCCTGACTTCTGCTGAGGATATGGAGTGTAAGTCTTCATGTTGTGAAGTTGAAGTGTTGATGAATTTTCTTTTAGAGAAATAAACTCTATTGTAAGTGAAATGTCATGTATTTCTTGTGAAATCCTGTTGGGAGATCCTGAGAAATCTGGTGACTTCTACCAAGGATTGTTAACTGAAAGCGTTGTTCCGCTGGGGATTATACTGTATACTATGGGGATTTTTGAAATCGCCTAGAGAGATTTCCCTATCCCTTAAAGCCATTAGTAATTGTCTTTCTATTTTGTTTATTTGTAAACAATAATTATGTTCAAATGAATATGTTCAACAATAAATCATTGGACGTTTTTGAAAACAAAACACAAGAGTAAAGAAAACAGATAGTTTTTGCACTTTCAAAAGGATATCTTTGTATTGACCTTGAGTAAGTATTTTTGTACAATGAGACAAACACTCTAGTAAGAGAATGTCGTCGTAAAAAAAATGAAAATTTGATACAAAGAAAAGATAACTATGTGAAATAATCCCATGGGGTTCCCATTCTGCTATAGCCTTCATATCTCTAAGCATCCTGTCTATTTGTTGCCATATTCGAAGATGATTGAATTGATTCGAACTTCTGAGTTTGTCAATGGAAGCCAAAGGTTGTCCGTAACGTGATCCAACGGGACATAGTCATACGCTTTAATTCCCTAACTTTTTCCTGGACCGCCCTTTCGGATTTTCAGTCCACCGGGAAACCCTTTTTTGCCAAAGTCTCCCTTTCGGGTTTTCGACTTGTCTGGTGTACAAATTTTTTGTTTTTTACCTAATTTTTGCCCGAACCTCTTTGGTTCGCCGGGATGCCCTTGTTTTGCCTAGGTGTGTCAACCTAGCGGATCTCTTATGCGTAGTATCTTCTGACTATGTCTGCGTTCGCAGGGTGTGGCAGGTCATTGCCATCCATGGTGGTCAAGATCATTGCTCCACCAGAGAAGATGTTTTTTATTACAAATGGTCCTTCGTATGTAGGAGTCTATTTGCCCCTGGGATGACCTTGCGGCAGTATGATGCGCTTGATCACCAGATCCCCGACTTGATACACTTGGCGTCTGACCTTTTTGTTGAAAGCCTTGATCATCCGTTTCTGATGCATTTAACCATGGAAAACGGCAGTAAGCCTTTTCTCATCAATTAAGTTTAGTTGATCAAGTCGAGTCTGGATCCAATCTTCTTCGTTCAACCCTGCATCCTTCAGAATTCTCAAAGAAGGGATTTGGACCTCAATAGGTAAGACAACCTCCATGTCGTATACCAGAGGATAGGGTGTTGCCCCGGTTGATGCGCGAGCTATGGTTCGATACCCGTGGAGAGCGAATGGTAGCATCTCATGCCAGTCTTTGTATGTGACTGTCATTTTCTGTATGATCTTCTTAATGTTCTTATTTGCAGCTTCGACAACATCATTCATCTTCAGCTGATAAGGGGAAGAATTGTGATGATGTATCTTAAATTGCTCACACAAGGCAGTGATTATAGTGTTGTTTAGATTCTTACCATTGTCAGTGATGATTCTCTCTGGGATACAGTACCGATAGATGAGATTTTGCTTGATGAACCGGGAGACAACATTCTTGGTAATGGAAGCGAAAGAGGTTGCCTCCACCCTTTTTGTAAAATAGTCAATGCCCACTAAGATGAAGCAGTGTCCATTGGAGGCTGTTGGCCTGATTTCCCCAATCATATCAATTCCCCACATAGCAAAGGGCCAAGGAGCCATCAAGACATTCAAAGGAACCAGAGGTACATGCACCTTATCAGCATAAATCTGACACTTATGGAAAGTTCGAGAGTATTGATAGCAATCTGCTTCCATGGTATACCAATAATAGCCTGCCCGTAGGATTTTCTTTGCCATCGTATGCCCACTGGAATGGGTACCAAAAGTTCCTTCGTGTAATTCAGCCATGATCCTTTCAGCTTCAACTTTGTCTACGCACCGAAGTAACACAGAGTCATGATTGTGTTTGTACAGAATGCCATTATTAAGGAAGAACTTAGCAGAGAATCTCCTTAAGAACTTCTTATCATTGACTGAAGCTCCTTCTGGATATTCTTGAGCCTCGAGATACCTCTTGACTTCGTGAAACCAGGGCCGGTCCACTACCTCTTCAGTATTAATCTCGTGACAGTGAGCTGGTTCGTCCCTTCGTTGTCCCATTTAAGTTTAAACATGGATAACATTGTGGCTAGTGCGTCTGCTAGCTGATTTTCTTCTCGCGGGAAATGCTCGAAGGTAATATTCTCAAAACGTGGGATCAATGTCAACACATGTTCTTTTTATGGGATAAGGTTGGGGTGTTTCGTGTCCCATTCCCCTTTGATCTAACTGATGACCAAATCCGAATCTCCAAATACATTCAAGGATTTGATCCCCAAGTCTATGGCAGCTCTGAGACCAAAGATGCACGCTTCGTATTCTTCCATGTTTTTTGTATAATTGAAGTAGAGTCTTGTGGTAAAGGGAGTATGACACCCTTCAGGAGATACCAGTACAACGCCAATACCATTGCCAAGTGCATTGGATGCCCCATTGAAAAATAGGGTCCATCGGGATCCTTATTTTGGTCCGTCATATGGCCTGAATTCTTCACAGTTGTTTACCGTCATGATGTCCTCATTTGGGAATTCGAAATTCATGGATTAGTAGTCTTCCACAGCTTGGTGAGTAAGGTGATCAGCTAGTACACTGCCCTTTATTGCTTTCTGGGTAGTATACTGTATGTCATATTCTGTCAGGATCATCTGTCATCTTGCTATTCTCCCAAAGAGAGCAAGCTTCTCGAAAATGTATTTTATGGGATCCATTTTAGATATCAACAAGGTAGTATGGGTCAGCATATACTATCTTAGCCGGCAAGCAGCCCATGCCAGAGCGCAACAAGTTTTCTCGAGCAGTTAATATCTTGTTTCACAGTCGGTAAAATTTTTGCTCAGGTAATAAATAGCATGCTCTTTTCCGCCAGACTCGTCATGCTTCCCCAACACACACCCCATTGAGTTTTCTAAAACAGCCAGATACATGATCAATGGTCTTCCCACGACTGGTGGCATC
Organism: Vicia faba; assembly: GCA_948472305.1. Taxonomy (NCBI): domain Eukaryota; kingdom Viridiplantae; phylum Streptophyta; class Magnoliopsida; order Fabales; family Fabaceae; genus Vicia; species Vicia faba. Next base: position 263,017,599 of record OX451740.1, read on the forward strand.
AACACAGGAGGCTCTTCTAAGTATTCTTTGATTTTTTCAAAAGCAACTTAGTACTCGTCATTCCATTTGACTACTTGATCTTTCTTCAACAATTTTAAGATTGGTTCAGAAGTATCTGTCAGGTGAGAAATGAATCTGGCAATGTATTTCAAACGCCCCAAGAATCCTCTAACTTCCTTCTCAGTATGAGGAGCAGGCATCTCTAGTATCACTTTAACCTCGGCAAGATCAACCTCGATACCTTTTTTGCTGATGACAAAGCCTAGGAGTTTACCAGACCGTACCTCGAACGTGCATTTATTTGGGTTCAACCTCAGCTTGTATTTCTTCAGCCTCTCAAACAGTTTCTGTAAATGATCGAGATGCTCTTCTTCCGTTTGAGATCTGGCTATCATATCGTCCACATAGACCTCTATTTCGTGATGTATCATGTCGTGAAATAGAGCTACCATGGCACGCTGATAGGTTTCCCCAGCATTCTTCAGTCCGAATGGAATAACCTTATAGCAGAATGTGCCCCACTGTGTAACAAAGGTTGTTTTCTCCATATCCTCAGGCGCCATTTTGATTTGGTTGTAGCCTGAGAAACCGTCCATGAAGGAAAACACTTTGTGTTGTGTTGTATTGTCAACCCTAATATCAATGTGGGGGAGTGGAAAATCATCCTTAGGGCTTTCCCTATTCAAATCTCTGTAGTCCACGCACATTCGTACTTTTCCGTCCTTTTTGGGAATGAGAACAACATTGCAAACTCATTGCGGATAAGAGGTGACGACCAAGAATCCAGCGTTGAATTGTTTTATGACTTCTGCCTTAATCTTCTCCGACATGTCTGGTCGCATACGACGGACCTTTTGTTTTACTGGTAGACAATCTTCTCTTGTAGGTAGATGATGTACCACAACGTCTTCATCAAGTCCCGGCATGTCTTTATACTACCAGGTAAATACTTCGACATATTCGTGTAACAACTGAATCAGACGCTCCTTGACACTGGGTTCCAGATTAGCACCCACCTTGACTTCTCTTTTGTCTTATTCGGTACCTAGATTGATCGTATCTACGGATTCCTCGTGGGGATGAATGGTCCTCTCTTCTTGTTGTAGTAATCTGGAAAGTTTCCCTGGTACTTCGTAATCTTCCTCACCTTCGTCTTTGGCTTGGTAGATTAGATTCTCAGAGTCACGAAAGACCATAGCAGTATTGTTACCCATGGGATCCCAAATGGATGTAGACCTGCATTATGAGTGTGAGTTTGTGTAAGAGTATAACTATCTTTGAAAGAAATGAAAATGTAAAAGAGAAGAAAAAATGGTGCGAAAGTTTGTATGCAAAACGTCCATGATTCATTGATGTCATATGGAAATAAGATAATAACCCTTACAAATGGACCATTGTGCCTCGGGTAAGACACAAGGTTTTAAGAGTCTGAATTGTTTTAATATCACATATCCAACAAAACGTAAAGACAAATTATTGTGGGATAAAAGTGATCGGGACAAAATCTCTAGCCTCCCAGTTGTTGATCCCTCCATTGACAATTGGGAAAATCCAATCCTCCAGGTCACAGCTATCCTCATCATCTTCCACGGCATTGACTTCGCAGTTGCTGATCTTCAACGGTGGTCCTCCGACACGAGCGCGACGTACAACCTTCTGGGCACCTGAAGTGAAACCCAGGCCAAATTTGTCAGACTTATATGGGATATCTGGGATTTTCCCCCAGATAATGCACCCACCTTCTTCTACCACTACCTTGGCATCCTTCAAAGATGACATCCTGAGCGGAGGCCTTGTAATCTTGGGCACTTGAGACACAACCTTGGTCACAGCCACATCCCGCGGGACTTCTCCAAAGTGTTGAAATGGAGTTTCAATAAATTCACCATCTAATTCCACATATCTGAATGAATTGAGGTGGCTGATCATGCACTCTTCCTCTCCATGAACGGTGATAATCTTCCCTTGAATTGGATATTTCAGCATTTGGTGCAACGTAGAAGTAACAGCACCAGCATTGTGAATCCACGGACGGACTAGCAAGCAGGAATATGAGGGGCGAATATCCATTACATAAAAAGTTGAATCAAATGTTTGGGTTCCAACTTTTATGGGAATGTCTACTTCCCCATGTACCATCCTTTTTGAGCCGTCAAAGGCCCTCACCACTATATTGCTTGGTTTCAATGTCAATCCTTCACAGTCAAGCCTATCAAGAGCCTTTTTAGGCAACACATTCAGGGATGGACCAGTATCAACCAACACATGAGCCATCGTACCCCTACATTCAACCGAGACATGCAATGCCTTATAATGCTTCCTCGCTCTTGGCGTTAAATCAGCATCCAAAAAACCTAGACCATTATCTGCAGTCAAGATGGCTACACAGTCTTGGAAATGATCAGCAGATGTTTCTTGGGGTACATGGACAGTTTTCATGAATTTTACCAAGGCCTTTGCATGCGCCTCGAAACATAATAGGAGATCCAGCATGGAAATTTTTTATGGAGTTTTTCCCAGCTGTTCGACTACATTGTAGTCGCTTATTTTTATGATCTTTAGAATTTCCTCCATCTCTTTCCGGGAGGTCTCAGGGATAGCTACCAATTGGGCCTTCGTCTGGACAGGCTCAATCAAAATACTTTTACCTCGAGTCTCGGTTGAATCGGCAGCAGGAACGCCAGTAAGGGTGATAACCAGGATTGTAACAGCTTTGTCAACATGAGCATTTGAAGAGATGATTATGGTACTGGGAGTAACCTTCGGAGGAGAAACAACAACATTAATGATTACGGGTCTAGAAACAGCCTTTGGGGAGCAATTTCTAGAGATAAAATCCTACCACTTCGGGTAATCTTACTAGTCCCTGCAATATTACTGACATCTGAATCATCTTTCTTAGAACTTGAATCTTCGACCGCTGGCCAATCTTGCTTAATACCGTGGTTGTAGACATCCCCTCCATAATTCCATGGCACAGTTTTGTCTGACGTGTACGAGATTGGTCCAGGAATTGTGATTATTAAAGGAGCTACTTTTGGAACTGATGTAATTCTAACGGGTCTTTTGGTGGAGACCCTGGAAGAATTGGCGGATATGGTAATGATGGAAACATTATTATAAGGAACAGCTAGAATAAAAGTCTTCTCGAATAAAATCTCTTTGTTATCTATTAGGCACTAAACGCCAGTTTTCAACAAAAGACAGTTGGTCGGTGAGGTCAAACAGATATGGCAGTTTTCATTACAGCCTGGGAAAACACCGGCTTTTAACAAGTTCCTTTTGATAGTCAGGAGTGGGGTCACAAGTTCATCAACTTAAGCTACAAACATATCCTCCTCAATGGCGTTGGCATTATGGCCGTGTTTGGGCATAGGGGCAGAAATGACATTGGGCTTTTCTGGCGCATCGAATTCAATCTCCTTAGCTTAAAGTAGGTCTTGTACCTTGTTCTTTAGATTCCAACAGTTATTAGTATTTTGGCCAGGACTTTCAGAGTGATATGCGCAACGGGCATTGGGATGATAGTGAGGAGAGGTTTTATTAGGGTTCTTCGGAGCTTCTTTCAAGGTCACAAAATTTAATTTTAACAGATGTGGTAATACCTGAGATAGGGTCATGTTAATTATGGTGAACTTCCTGACCGGTCTTTCCATCCTTGGCTGATTGCTTCTTTGTTGATTAGGCGCAGGTTTAGGAATCATAATAGCCCCCACCATTGGTCGGCGTTCGGCCCTATCTTGGTTTCTTTGAGGATACACAACAACCACTTCTTTCTTTACGATGAATGGATTTCTTACAGCTGCGGAAGAGGATGCATCTTTTTGGATCTTTCCATTCTTTATCCCGGCTTCTACTCTTTCTCCGGTTAATATCAATTCAGTAAAACCGGCCAACGAACTCCCAATTAGATGATTGAAGAAGGGACCAGACAAGGTGCCCAAGAACATGTCTACCAATTCCCTTTCTGATAGAGGAGGTTGAACTCTTCCGGCTAAATCTCTCCATTTTTGCGCATAGTCCTTGAAGCCTTCACTTGAAGCCGTGGCCATACTCTGGAGTTGAGTACGGGTAGGCGCATGATCAACGTTATATTGGTATTGTTTGTAAAAGGCTGCAACAAGATCTTCCCAATTGTGAACGTTAGCTTTTTCTAGTTGGTAAAACCAGTCAAGTTGAGTTCCAGACAGACTGTCTTGGAAGAAGTGTATCCATAAATACTTGTTAGCGGTATGAGGCTGGATTTTACTTACATAGGACCGGAGATTCATTTTGGGACATGAGACCCCATCATATTTGGCGAATACTGGTGCTTTAAATTTTGGAGGGATGACAATCCCAGATACTAACCCCAATCCCTCAAAGTCTAATCCAGACAGTTTTTGGATTTCCATCGCACTCAACCGTTCTTCGAGATGTTTATACTTGTCATCAGCTGGAGGGTATTGTTCTTCAGAATAGTCTTCTTCTTCCTCTTCCTCTTCTGATTCTGATGGGACAACTGTTTCCTTGCCTTTCCCATCTTGATTTTCTCTCTCACCGGATGTCGTTGCAAAGTCTAGGGTTCTTCTTGTCTGCCCATGAAATCTTCTTCGCTTGTTTAAACTCCAGTCACCTTCTTTGTTTTCTTCTTTTTCTTTTCAACCAGCAAGGTCTTCAACTCTTCTTGTCCTTTGGGCTAGAGTTAAAAGAATTTGTTGAAACTGTGCATTCTGAGCTTGGAGGTCCTTCACCGTTTGCTCGAGATCCATCTTACTGAAATAAATAGTAGAAAGATGAGGAGAATTGTTGCAAGAAACCTGCTTATGTTATGATGAATGGTAAATGCGTATGCAATGATTTCAAGGAACTTAGAGAATCAAATTCGTTTTAGATAAAAAGGAAACATACGTTATATTAAGATATTAAAGCATGAGTACATCAATGCCTCTTTGGGCTTACACAGAAATACAACAAAAATATCTAAGATAAAAAGGTTGTGTGCATCCTCTTTGGTGAAATGTAGGAATTCAGAGTCCGTTCCTCATGAAGTTGCTTAGTGAGTTCCAAAACCTTCTTCTCACTAGCGTAGAATTGGGCCTCAAAAGTGTCTCTCTCTCCCTTGAGCTGTATCCAATCTCTTTGTGAATCTTCAGGAGAGGTGGGCATGTCAGGATGCAGGATGGTGTATGGAACATCTCCCTCCATGACAGCCTCGATGATTACCGGGATAACGGAGGGATAAGGCATCATAAGATTCTGAGTATGAGTTCGTACCCATTTGAGGTAAGGTTCAAGAGGGATGGAATTCTTGTGCCCCAAAGTCTTGCTATCTACTTTGTTCAGCATCCTCCAGGCTCGGATAAACCTCTGGCGAAGACCTTGATTATCACTTTCGTATTCAAATACTATCCCTTGAATTAGCATCTCATGTGGACCATCCCTTCGGGCGTAACCAAACTGTCTTAATGCCAAACAGGGGTTATAGGTGATACCTTCCCTAATGCCAAGTAAGGGGACATTAGGGAACTCTCCACAATGGTCGACGATGATAACATTCTCTAAAGATCTGGAACACCAATGGATGTCTGAATGTTTGAGCGTCATCAATCTTTGTGGCTATCTTGAACATTGCTCATTCTTTAAGACAGATTGGGGAAGATGCGAAATAAACCATCTTGCCAAGAGTGGAGCACAACACATAAGGATACCTCTTTTCCTCATAGTACGAGTGTGAAAATAATGTAGGATGTCTCCTAGCAAAGTAGGCATCGGGTTGCGAGATATGAACATTTTGACGGCGTTCACATCTATGAGTTGGTCAAGATTTGGAAACAAAACCATCCCATAGATGAGAAGAGCCACAATTACCTAGAAAGCTTGCAAATCCAAAGAGTTCCAACAGTTTTGGGCTTTCTCAAACAAGAACTTTGCTAGGAAACCCTTGACACCACTCCTTGTTTCCCAATGAGTTGTGACATCAGATGGTTGCAAGTGTAGAACTTGAGCAATCTCTTCTGGCTTTGGGTCTCTTTTCGTACCAGTGAAAGGTATTTGATTGAGAATGGGAATCCTCAAAGAGTTGGGAGAATTCTTCAAGAGTTGGTACAAGTTGATAGTCGGGAAATGTGAAGCAATAGTGTAAGGGATCGAAGAGCTAAAAGAGCACCTTCATCATGTCCTCATCACTGTTGGAGGTAACCAAGTTAAGTAGGCGACCATGTCTCTCGGTGAATAGAGAATTTTCCGGAATCCTTGAAGCTAACTCCTTAAGTTGTGGAGGAATCCTTACAAGGTTGACTTGAATAGTTTTCCTGCGAAGAGAGTCCATATCCTACAAAACAGAACAAAGATAAATCCCAAGATCCTTGAAATGGTTAGTGAATGTGTATGATGTTATGTAAAAGTAAAATATACACAAACAAAGAAAACAAGTACTTAGGTTTAAGCTTGCATGGAGTCTCATAGGTAATTACCCTCTTGAAGTTTTAGTTGGCTCAAACCTGTCCTAGCAATAGTAACCGGGTTCTAAGGAACTCAATATCACTGGTTTGTTTCCTTGGTCATTGTTTCAGCGCAAGCCTCTTTAATGGCGACCGAAATATCCCAAGAAACCAAACCTCAATGAGTGTAGTATCGAGTATCTACCAACTTTGGATTGCACCAAAGTCGGTCATCTCACTACGTCCTAATGGCCATGTTGGTCAAGTAAAGGTTCTAAAAGTTCATTAGTGTTTCATGACATCACTCAGCGGCCCTGTATTCTCCTTGACTACTCAAGGGTTACCGATACCCACAAATATGTCGCACTAACGTAACTATTACTTAGACCGTGTTGGTATACCCTGCACAGTTTCCACAATGTATTGCTACTTACCTATAAGGTATCCCAAATCCGGGTAGAGGATTCAAACCCAAACAAAGAAACATAATGTAAAGCATACAAGTCAAACAATGAAAGCAAGTAAATGTGATCTAAACCCTAAGGTAACCCCACTTTTTAAAAAAAATCCCCAGCAGAGTCGCCAGTTTTGTGATACGGCAGGAGAACTGACTCGGGTCATTTTGCATTTGATCGCAATTGTGCGAATAGAAAGAGTCGCCACCGACTTTTCTTTTATCCAAAAGGAAAGGTAAAAAAGCACAGGAAAGACCTTTCAAGATAATTTCTCAGGTTCGGGGGGTAGATTATGAAAAGGAAAGGTATTAGCACCCTTTTCATGCGTAGTTATCTACAGGCTCTTAGTTACTTGCTAGATCACTTGCTCTTGTGTGCTTGTGGTGTGGGCTTTGAAAGTATTTGGAAAATGTCTTTGTAATGGTTCTCGTTTCTATAAGAACGCATACAATGTTTTGTTTCGAAAAATAGTTCAAAGAAGTGTTTGTGTGGTGTGTTTTTGAAAATGATTTTGAAAAGGTGTTTTTGTAATGGTTCTCGTCTCTACAAGAACGTATACAAAATGTTTTTTCTTTTTGAAAATGTTTTGAGATGAAAGTGTTGGTGTGAAAATGTTTTTATCGTGAACAAGCAAACAATTAAAAGCGAATCTACCTACTAGAAAGGTCTTAAATGTTCTTTTCTTCCTCCTTTAGATGTTGTTATCATACCATTGATTTGGTAAGAAGCCCCATCGTTGGATGTGAAGGGACATGCGTGGGTCAATCTACAGTCATCGAAAGCAACTTATGAGACGCTTTTAGCAATTTTCGTAAGGGACTAGATCGTTTTATCGAAGGCAACATCGAGGGGCATCGAGGGACTACGATCTTTTTTATCGAAGGGTCTTTGCTAAAACGTCCCATATTCAAGGGACATGATTGTGTTTCCGAGGCAACGAGCGAGGTTAGCCTAGAGGTGCGCGTGTGAAAAGTATGTTCGATTCAAGTTAATTTTGTTCTTTTGATTAGGTTATCTAGCGATTATTTTTATGTCTTGCCATACACGCCTAATTACTATTCGGTATAAAGAAAAGAGTAAATTGCAGAAATTGAAATTTTACGCTATTACAGAGCTTTCGGGAATGGGGGTACAATTTTTTTACAAATGGGGATGAGTCGAATGCGATTAAAATGTCCAAATAGCAAACAATACAACCAAATTGAATTTTGAGCGATTAATTAAAGTTATAACAGTCTAGGAAATAAAAATTAATTAACAAACTATGGAAGTAAGATTCTTGTTATTTGTTGGAAAAGTTTGAAAGGAAAAATAAGAAAACCTATTCTATCAATTAATTAAAGAATTAAATAAAAATACATGTATTTTTGTCTTTTAAAGTTTTTTTGTTATTAAAAAAAATTAAAGGAACCAAATAAAACTTAATATACAAAAATTAGTTAGTAAAATAATTTTACAAAATGCTAAATTAATTGAGAAAATAAATTAATTTTGAAATTGTACATTTTTTATTTAATTGAATTAGAACTAAATCATAAAATAAATTCTAAACTAACTTAAAATTCTAAGTACTTAGATTAATTTTAAAATTAAGTAAATAATAATTAAGTAAATAATAAAATATAAAAAAAAATCTAAAAATATTAAGTTAAACCTAAACTTAATTAAAAAAGCTAAAATTTACTAATACTATATTTAAGCTAAACTAAATGTAAATCAATTTAATTACAAGAAAAGGGTGTGAAATAAAAAAATAAGGGGCGAGGCTGGAAAAAAAAGCATCGGGCTTGAGGTATAGCTCAACAGGGATTGTTTGGTCGAATAATTCAAAAAAAACAGAAATGAAGAAAAATGAAAATGAAAATGTCTCCTGGGAGTCTCGAACCTGGGACGTCAAGCTTGCATACCAACGCCCTAACCATTACACCATTCTGCTTCATTCGTTTATTTACAGTTTCATTAGTACATAAGTCAAAACATGGAAATTGGGTTGGGCCAAAGCAAACCAGGCCCTAACCCGGTTTTATGGACAAAGAGGAAAGGGTTGAAACTGAAGCATCAGGTTGTTGTTGTTCTAGGATCCTAAAAAGGGGAAAAACAAGAGAAAGCAAACCCTAATCTATCTTTCTGATTTTTATGCTAATCTCTTCCTCCCTCTCGATCAACACCTCTGTGTTCTAATGGGGAATCAAGCTTCTATCTCTATTAACCTTCCTACTTCTAGCTAACCTGTCCCTAATGAAACTCTAGAATCCCAAATCGGAAGTTTCTGTCATCGTAAAAGGGTAAGAACAAAGATGTGTTACCTTTTATATCCAGCTTCTGAGGTATGTTCGGAATCTTATTTTTGTTCTTTCTTTTGATTTCGTGAATTGTTGATTTTGAAGAAATCCCTAATAGCTTGATTTGAGTAAGTACCTATGAGTTGTTGTGATGAAGGGTTTATCGAAATTTGTTGGTTCTGAGTTTTTTTGTGATTAAGGGTTTGTGGAGATTTGTTGGCTCTGGGTTGTTTGTGATTTAGGGTTTGTGGGGATTGTCTTTGATTTTGTTGGTTTGTGATTTTTCTGTAGAAAATGTTATGCTATTTTTTTCTTAATGAGAACCAAGAAAACTCTCTCTCTCTCTCTCTCTCTCTCTCTCTCTCTCTCTCTCTCTCTCTCTCTCTCTCTCTCTCTCTCTCTCTCTCTCTTCTGTTATGTGCAAATTGTTTTCTTTATAGCAGTAGGATGATGAAACTTTTTTGGGGGAAAAACAACTGAGTTCGAATTGTTGGGATATGCCTTCTGCTTTCTTGAAGCAGGTTTTGGTTTTGCTCATTTGTGTGCAAGTCTTTTTGGACTGATAAGTTTGGGTTAGCAGCATTGCAGGTTTTTGCAATGCTAGTTTGTGGGGCTATTTTTTGCAGTTTGTTAGCAGACTGTAGCAGGGCAATTTGCAGGTTGTTTGGACTATTTTGGTTTAGGGCTTTGTATTGTTGCTTGCTAGGTGATTTCTTTCCTCTTTCCTTTTCATTTTTCCATGAAACAAAAGCCATGTTTGGCTTTTCAATATATTCTGAAGGGTTTGTATGATTTTAAGGAAAATGATGATAATTTTGTTTTGATGAGCAAGTTAACTTATTGTTTTGCCTTGTTCCATTTTTTACTCATTGCTGCCTTATACATGTGTTGCTGCCAGCTTTGTTTACAGCCTTTGTTTATTGCAGTTTGACTTTGCTTCTGCAATGTTTGTTCTGCTTTTCTGCTGCAGTTTGGGCTGTTGTTTTATTAGCTGCTATTTGGCATCCTTGCCTTGTTGGTTTTATGTATCTGTTTGCAGGTTTTGTGTTATTGGTAGCTTATACTGCCTTGCTTGGCAACTTTGCTGCAAGTTTTGTGTGTTTGGTAGCTTGTACTGCCTTGCTTGGCCACTTTGCAGCAGGTTTTGCTTTTGTTCAGGCTGCTGTTTTGTGTAGCAGTTTGCTTGTTTTGTGTTGCAGTTTTCTTGTTTTGCTTTTCTTTCTTGTGAACCAAGGTACAACCTTGTGATTTACAAGGAGGAGAGGGATTATGATAACACAAACAGACTAAAATTCTGATTCCCAACTACACACCCTAGTGATGAAGTTTTTTCTTTCAACAAATACTCTTTGCCTGAATTCTTGCTAACTTCTTTTCTTTGTTTCATGAACATGAGGCATGGATGGAAAGCGAGGATTGGATGGCTTGAAGATGAGGCAAAGAAGACTTGAAGAAATAAAATAAGATTTCTTTCTTTGTAAACAAAATTTGTGACTCTTTGTAGACAAAAACAAATAAAATCTTGTAATTTATTTCATTTGTAATATAATAAATACAAAGTCTTGAATAAATTTGCTGTAATGAAATTTATTGCACGAAACTTGAATTTACTTAAACTTTGCAATTCTCAATTGAATATTTTGGATAAAATATCCTGGCTTGGTAACTTGTACTTCAAGCAATTACAAAATGATCAGATAAATCATGTGCCTTTGTACGCCAATAAAATTCTTAAACAAGATAAATGTTTAAGAGCTCAATTCTATTTGACTAATTGAATCCACAATCATGGTTGTTTAAACGACAGTCTTAATCTTCATATCTTGTCCAAGTCAAATTTGCACTTAAAATGAACTCGCGTGTCATGCTCGATAAAAAAAATGGAACTTCATTGCCAAATAAACATGTTCTGAGAATATATGTCAATCTTTCATAAATTGTGGTTAAGAACATTCAAAATCAACAAATGCCTTGCGTCGATTTGATAATTTTAAAGTCTTCCAAACACAATTTTCCTTCGATTCTTTGAAGATAAACCCGTGAGCAACATCACTTATGACCACATACATAAATAATCGTCTCAAGGTCTTGTAATTTGAAGAAATCACAAATCTTATAAATCGGGCGATTGTTATTTAAAATTAGGTCAAATTCCATGATGCGACTTCTAACGCATTCGAACTTTGGTGATCTTCTACGCGTAATCGGTTCTTGATTTGTGAAGACAAATTGGAGATGGTATCAAGGAGAATCATACACAAGAAAAACCGCTCAAAAATATTGAATAATTAAGAAGTTACGATTCGTTTGAATTTGTTCTCGTAAAAGGTCGATTTTTTGGGTCGACGTGGTCGTTTTCAGTTATCTGGACCCTTGATTGAATAAACTTGCGATGTGAGGTTTGAAACTTGACACGGTCATCCTTGGGGAGACATGAAGATCTCTGAGGACCATTTTAAACCCTGAAGACTCAATTTTCTTTGAGATATGGAAAACCCTAATTGTCGATTTACATCTTAAGAAGAGAATCTATATGATCAAATTCTGAGCGAAATTGAGTATTCGAGAAACCCTAGGATAATATCTCGAATGAAAAATGGGAGGGGAAATTTTGGGGTACAACAAAACGTTAATTGCATTAAGAAGTTTAAACGGTTACAATGATGCCTCTTGGGCTTACAAAGGAAGTAACAAAGCAAAAAATGAACTCTCAAAGCAAAAAGGGACTCGGGCTTCCCATAGACGCATCCTCTTTGGTGCAATGTAGGCATTTATACTCTTCTTTTTGTGAAGTTGCCTGGTGAGCTCTAAAACTTTCTTCTTGCTGGCATAGAATTGGGTTTCAAAGGTATCTCGTTCCTCTTTGAGTTGAATCCAGGACTTTTGTAACTCCTCGAAATTAGTTGGTATGTCAAGATGAAGAACAATGTAAGGAGTGTCTCCCTCAGCAATTGGTTCCATGATGATGGGTAGAATGGCCTCATAAGGCATCCTGAGACGTTGAGCACGGGCTCGTACCCACTTAATATAAGGTTCCAAAAGAATGGAGTTCTTATGCCCTAGTGTTTTACTATCAACTTTATTCACCATACCCCAAGCTCTTATGAACCTCTGACTATAACCCTGAACATCATTCTCATAGTCGAATGTGATTCCTTGGACAAGTGTATCATGAGGACCATCCCTTCTAGCGTAACCAAACTGTCGCAACGCCAAACAAGGATTATAAGTGATTCCTCCCCTAATTCTTAGGAGAGGGACATTAGGGAATTCCCAAGAGCGATCAACGATGGTAATATTCTCCAAGGATCGAGAACACCAATGAATATCTGAATGTGTGAGGGACATCAACCTATGAGACCATCTCATACCCTACTCATTCTTCAAAATAGACTGAGGTAGGTGCGAAATAAACCACCTAGCCAACAGCGGAGTGCAACACAAAACGGTCCCTCTTCTCTTTAGAGTGCGAGTATGCAGAGAGTGTAGAATATCTCCCAGTAATGTAGGCACCAGATTATGAGACAGAAAAACCTTGACCGCATTCATATCTATGAGCTGGTCTGGGTTAGGGAATAGTACCATCCCATAGATGAGAAGGGCCAATACTTCTTCAAAATCTTGTAAATCTAGGGTATCCCAAAAATAGTGAGCTTTCTTCAATAGAAACTTAGCTAGAAATCCTTGAACGCCTCTTCTGGTTTCCTAATTTGCCACTACATCTACCCGTTGTAAAGACAGAGCTTGAGCAATCTCTTCAGGTTTTGGGTTTCTTTCCATACCGTTGAATGGTAACCGATTTAGGATAGGTACCCCCAATAACTGAGAAAACTCCTCCATAGTAGGCACTAATTGGTAATCAGGAAAAGTGAAGCAGTGATGTAAAGGGTCAAAGAACTGAAAGAGCACCTTTATCATTTCCTCATTAGAGTTTGAGGTGACCAAGTTGAGAAGTCGACCATGTCTTTCAGTGAAGGGAGAGCTTTCAGGAATCCCTGATGCTAATTCCTTGAGTTGAGGAGGTACCCTCACAAGGTTGACTTGGATAGTGTTCCTGCAAGCGGATGTCATGTCCTACAAGACAAGACAAAGATAAGCCCTAGAAAATCCTTGAAATGGTTAGTATGATATGCCATGTTATGATGTCTTGATTATGCTAAGAAATCACATATATAGCAAGCACAAGAAAATCATACAAATACCTTAGGTTTAAGGATCACATGGGTTTTAAGGTAATACCCTCTTGAAGTTTGATTGATTTAACTTGTCCTATAAATAGTAATCGGGTTATAAGGGATCTCAGTATCACCAATCCTCCCCACAAGTTTCGTTCCGATAGACAACTAACTTTCCACTAGAAAAAACTCGGGAGTCGGATCTCAGTGAGTGTAGTATCGAGTATCATCCGACTTTGGGGATACACCAAAGACGGCTATCTCACTAAGTCCAAATAGAGAAGTTGTTCAATTAAAGTTTCTAAGGTCAGTTGATGCTTTATGACACCACACAGCGGCCCTGTATTCTCCTTGACTACTCAAGGGCTACCGGTACCAACCAAAGTGTCACATCAACATAGTTATCGCTTTGACCATGTCGGTATACCCCGCACAGTTCCCACGATCTATTGCTACTTACCTAAAAGGTGCCTCAGATCCGGGTGTAGGATCTTTAGTAACAACCCAAACAAGCCCTCAAAAGTAAAGCATAAAAACACACAATGAAAGCAATTTAAATGAACTAAACTCTAAGATAACCCCACTTTTTATGTTCCCCAGCAGAGTCTTCAGTTCTGTTTTACCATGGTAGAACCGACTATTATATACTACTGGTTTTGCTTTTTGTGTTTGCAAATGTTGCGGTAAGCAAGAGTCTCCACCGTCTTTTCTTTTATCCAACAAAGGAAAGGGTGAAAAGAATAGAAAAAGTCCTTTTAGAGAATTTTCTGAGTAAGGGGAGTATATTATGGAAAGGGAAGGTGTTAGAACCCTTTCCATCTGTGGTTTTCCACAGGATCTTAGAGGTTTATTCATTTAAAAAAAATATACCTTTGTACTTTATGTGTTTGAAAATGTTTTGAAAACGCCTTAGTACGATGAACTTTGTAATGTTTCTCGGGATAGTGGAGAAAGTATACAAAGTGTTTTAAAATTGTTTTTGAAAAGTAGTGTTTGTGTAAGTGCAAAATGTTTGAGCAAACCTCTAACAACTATCTACTTTGTTAGTCGAAAAGTTCATTCTTTTCCTCTTTTTCCTTTAGATAATTCTATCCTACTATTAGTAAGTAGGTAGCTTTGTCGTCATATATTTGAGGGACATCGAAGGGACGTTTATAGTCACAAAGGCAACTTGTGGAAACGGTTTAGCAATTTTCTTTTAGGGACTAGATCATTAACCGAAAAGGCAACTGTAGGGTCATCGAGGGACTATGATCTTTTGATTTATGGGTCTTTGCTAAAGTGTTCCTGCCTCATGACTATTTTATTTCTTAAAGGCAACCAAAGTGGAGTACCCTAGAGGTGTATATGTGCAATGTATGTTGTGTTCAATTATTTATGTCTTGTGTTAAGTTTGCTAGCGTTTTGATATTAGTCTTGTCATACATGTCTAGTTACTAGCAGTTAATATATATACAGGAAAATGTAAAGTGCGAAAAATAAACCCTATGCTATTACATGGCTTTGGGAGAGATACATTATAGGTGTAAGAAAACGAAATGCAGAATTTTAAATCTAGGCTATTACATCCCATAATCAGTTACATTATTTATATTAAATGCAATAATAAAAATAACGCGCGAAATAAATATTACATCTAAAAAACCTAAGAACTATTAAATAAAATTCTTTTTGTTGTTTTTGTTATGAAAAAGAAATTAACTTAAAAATCCTAAGTCTATTTGATTTTAAGAAAGATGTTAAAATAATTAATTAATTTGTTTACAAAATTAATTTGACTAATAAAACACTAATCTAATGTTTTTTTATGATTTTTTAAAGTTAATTTAAATGATAAAAAAAGGTAAAGAAAAGAACAAAAGCAAAATAAGAATACAAAGGGGCATCCTTCGATTAGAGAGAAAAAGGGGGGAAGTTGCCTTTCTACCCAGGCAGTAGACTCCTTCGACTCACCCTTCTTTTGCTTCCTTTCGATTGAGTTTGGGAGTTGGTGTGAGAAGCCTTCGATTGGGCTCTCCTGGCCTCCTTCGATTGTGCTGGGAAGCAGTGTGAGTATCCTTCGTTTGGACTTTTTCTGCCTAGTTCGTTTGGACTATGAAGGGACGTGGACCTGCAAAAAAATCATGAAGGTGCCTCTTTCATTAGGGGAAGTCAAGCAATGAGGGGCGAAGCCTAAGGTTTCGTTTCGCCTTATTCCTTTTCTTTTCGTTTGAATATGTACAAGGGTTAGTTCTAACATGTATATTTAGACAAGAAAAAAACATGCAATCGAAAAGAACATAAATAAAAGGTAAATAGGTGTTATTTACATGCTATGCTGAAAATGAAAGGTGCAAGGTGAGGGGGACTTACCTTGCTGGAAATTGGACTTTTGTGGGGACTAGAGTTGTTGGATCCTCTTGGATTATTTTTGATAACTATGGTGGGTTTATGGGCAGCGTATCTCCAACGTCTCTACGTGTCCTTTTTTTTATACAAGCATGCTGCTTATATAGAGTAGGAGGGAGGGGACAAGAAGACAAACGTTTAACTACCATAAACAAATGTTTTCAAGGCCATGAATGAAGTTTTGTAACTGTGGCCAAAAACAAGGGATCTTGTCCTCTTTTGAAATTTGAATAAATGTGGACAGTTTTGGCTTTCGAATACGCCCAGTCTCTATCCTTCGATTTGACCACCCATGCACCCTTCGAATGGGACTTTTTGTGTAGCCTTCGACTGGGCTCAAGTTGCCTCTTTCGACTGGGTCTTTAGATGGTCCTTTTTGTGTACCCTTCGAATGGGCCTTTTTGTGTAGCCTTTGACTGGGCTCAAGTTGCCTCTTTCGACTGGGTCTTTAGATGGTTCTTCTGGTGTACCCTTCAAATGGGCCTTTAATACTTGCCCCTTCGATTAGACCTCTTACATGCTTCTTCGAATGTCTATCAATATGCTTCCTTCGAATGGACTTTTGGAATGCCATAGTGTTGAAATTGGGCAGTCAAAACTTAGCATGAGGGGAATTCCTGCCTTGTGCAGGCAGGCATGTACCAGGGATTTTCCTTGCAGGTATGAAGAAAGTTCCTACCTTGTGCTGGAAGGCATGCAGGCCATTTGTCCAAATGGGCCCTGTGTGAAAGAAGCCAAAGGCGCTTTAAACGAAGGATGCCCAGAGATTCTCCAAACAAAAGAAGCCAGAGGTGCTTCAAACGAAGGAAGCCCAAAGGAACTCCCCTTCTTTCTGAATCGAAGGAAGCCAATTCAAAGGAAGATAAAGCACAATCAAATACTTACAGACCAAAGCTTGATCGAAGGGTTTTAAATACCCAATCAAAGACTTATGAGTCAAGCTTGTATTGAAGGATTTTAAAATCTCAGTCGAAACTTGTTGTTGTGCTAGTCGAAGGGCCATGTTTAACTGCCAATCGAAGGACATTGTTGAACTGCCAATCGAAAGACACTTGCTTAAGATTCAAAAATTTCCTCTTTCTTTAAAAAAGTGTTTGTAACCACCATGTAAGGGAAATATATTGGTAAAATATGAGAGGGAAAATTTTGGGGTACAACAATAACACTTAACTATCATCACAGTTTTGGAATATTGTATTGCCTAACTAAACTAAAACAATGTCGTCTTTGAAGACAAACTCATCCAAAGGTGTTTCTATGTCTTCTAATTATATAAAATCACGATCTGGACCATTTTGTGGGTGTGATAGTGGTATGGTTTCGTACCAATGCAAGAAGGGACAAAATCAAGGAAGAATCTTTTTGAGATGTACATTTTGGAAGATTGAAGAGACATGTAATTTGCTCATGTGCGATGAAGACATGGTGGCATAATGTGGAAATGAAGATGGGAGCATGATGAAGTCAGAGGTGGAAGCTATGGGTTATTTGAAGGTTATGTATGAAGATTCAAAGAAGAATAAGAACAAGACACTAAAGAACAAATTGAAACCAGAAAAAATTTATGGAATTTAATAGATAAAGTGGGGATTGAATTGCATTGTTAACATTATGTGAAAACTGTAGAAGCAAACAAATCTATGTATTAAATAAACAGAATTAAATATCCTCTCGGTTTTGGAATAAAACCAAGGGTTTAGTTTAATTAACCCCTAAACTTTTCAAATAAACTTAGGGGTTAAATTAAATTTTTTAATGGTTACATTGTTTACTCAGAATATTAAAAATACAGAATGTCCAGGTCCCATACAAGTGAAGAATGGAAAAACACAAGAAATGGGGGTTTGAATTGGGGTTTTAAAAATAAAATAAATAGACACGTTGGTTATCCTGGTTCGTTTGAACTCAAATTAATCTAGTCCACCCGCCAAGGTGATTTCGCCTCTCTCAAATGAGGTCTTATTCCACTAATCTAACTTGATTACACATATACAATGACAATTATCAAAGTCTTCTTGAGATTAAACCATAACTCGGCTTTCTTAAGGTATTACATAATTATATAATCGAAAGTGTGTACAAAGATGTTTTCTAGATAAAACAATATCGCTACAGTGCTATATTATACAATTGAAAAGTACAAGATAGAAAGGTAATGAGATTTCTCTTTTTTAGTGCGCTGTAATGTTGTGTGCGATTTCTCCTTCACGTCTTCTTTATATAAGCGATGCATGAGAGACATGAGAAGATTCTTTTGGAAGGTTGATAAATAGTAGTTAATGTTATTTCCAAACATAGAGATTCTTGTCTTGATTCAACTGTTACTTTTGATTTGCAATGAATAAAATGTAACGCTTCAGAGCATTCCTTCTTTGAATTATATCAGCAGATGAATATTACCGTTGAGACTTATTTAGTTCTTTCCAGAACTTTACTTTATCAGAATATCAGAGGTTGTTTATTTGTTCGCAATTGGTGTATTTAGAAGTTATAATGTTAGAACTTCTTATTTAAGCGTGTCATACGAATTTGCTTCTAAGTATGATGTGCTGAACCAGAGCTTCAGAAATATAACTCTCTCATCTTCTATGCTTCTTTCATCAAAATTTCCCTGGATATTGAAATACTTTATTAAAGAGAATATTTGTTCTTTATAAATAACATGTGTTTGTTATCATCAATACTCTTATAAGAATGTAGAACCAAACTATGTTCTAACAATCTCCCCCTTTTTGATGATGACAAAAACTTGTATATTTTGATAAAATACTTAAGAGCATAAAGAATTAAAGTCTCCCCCTAACTTGGATACTCAGATAAAGAAGAAAAAAATATCCTTGAAGATGTTCTAATAAGAGCTTTGAGAAGGAGGTTTTTGATGCGTCCACAATAGAAGTTACTTTAAGAGGTTGCTTTTCAATAGATTTTTCCTGTTCTCTTTCAGATGATAAAAAAAGTTTTGATATTCAAAAAGTTTGAGACTGGGTCTCGATACTGTTATATTCAAAATATCTTACGTTCTCCCCCTTTTTTGTCAAGAATCAAAAAGCAATAAAACACGTAAATTGTAAAAGGCATTTTGTATTCAAAAGAGGATTAAGATAAACAGAAGGCTTCCTGTGATTGATGCATCCCATAATTATTTTGGACCAAATTCTGAGGTAATCCTTGACATCTTTGATTTTGTTGGATGGTTGGCCAGAAGTAAAGATTTCCTTTCAGACCTTGGTTAGGTCAGAACTTTTGTCTGCCATATCACTGCATCGAATGTCGTCGCCATCGTGACCTATGAGTTTCCCAATGAGATCTTTGGTGATGATGATTTTGTTACACATAATGTAGGATGTAAGCTGATGGTTTGAAGTTGTGGCATGGATCCAGAATTCTTTCACACGTTTTGGAAACACTGGACATATGACGCGATCAAAATACTTTGTCCAACCTTGGAACTCAACATCATAGATTAAACCATACCCATTTTCCTTCATGCTTACAAAATCAATAATAAGCTCACAGATAACTTCTAGAGAATCAATGGGTGCGGGGAGAGTTCTTGAAAGATGAATAGTTTGAAGAGAGAAAAGTGAGAGAGAGAGAGAGAGAGAGTGGAAGTGTTATAGTGTTTGTGAAAAGAGTGAAGAATATATAGGCAGCAATAAGAAAATAGCAGTTTTAATTATAAAACAATAAAGGAAATGTTTACGAGCATTTAATGATTCCTTAAAAGAGGGATAGCATGAAGATATGGAACAGTTACCGATAGGACTCGAGCCTCAATGCATCAACTCAACTGTTTCAGTCCCTTCAGAATTTGAACATGTGTTCAGCCTTAGAGGGTGACCTTGCATTTAGAGTTGACAAATGTTGATGTTGTGAACTGCTTGCTTCTATCTTAGAAATGAATCATTTTTGGAGAACGTTCAGATATTCTGGATAGATTCTGATACAATTTTCCTTCTCACTTCTGAAGAAATATTGATCAGATGTTCACGTAAAGAAAATTAAAGCATAAAGTTATGAGGGTTTAAATATACAGAAACAATATTATCATTTTGGGCATAATTTTATATTGAGATGATTCATAGTGAAGAAATCATCCCATTGATGGTCTGTGTCTATAAATTTTAAAGAGAGAAATCCTTTCTGAATATAGTCCCTAATAAAATGATGTTTAATTTTTATATGTTTAGCCCTAGAATGTAAAATAGGATTTTTTGAAGGACAAATAGCAGAACTGTTATCACAGAGGGTAGGAATGTTACTCTCATATATGTTAAAGTCTTCAAGTTGACTTTTCATCTAGAGCATCTGTGTGCTGCATCCAGTTGCTGCTATATATTCAGCTTCAGCAGTTGACAGTGCAATGGTGGATTATCTTTTGGAGACCACGAGATTAGATTGTCTCCCAGAAATTGGCAGCTTCCAGAAGTACTTTTTAATTCTATTATGTCTCTGCAAACTCAGCGTCACAGTACCCTTCTAATTTATATTCTCTTGATTTTCTATAACAAAGCCAATATTAGTAGTATGTTTTAGATACTTGAAAATTTGCTTAACTATTTTTAAGTAGGATTCTCTAGGATCTGATTGAAATCTAGCACAGAGACACACACTATACAGAATATCAGGTCTTGAAACTGTTAAATATAAGAGAGAACCAATCATACCTCTGTAGAGCTCATGTTTTACTTTCTTACTTACCTCTTCCCTTTCCAGAATGCATGTGGGATGCATAGGAGTTTTGGACGGCTTACATTCTGACAAGTCAAATATCTTCAGAAGTTCTTTGACATGCTTGCTTTGATGAATGTAGGTTCCTTCTGGAGTTTGATTGATTTGGATACCCAAAAAGAACTTGAGTTCGCCCATCAAGCTCATTTCAAACTCTTCCTGCATAGACTTAGCAAATTATTTTCCCAAAGAGGATTTAGTAGATCTAAAAATCATATCATCTATGTAAATTTAACAAACCAGAATGTCATTTTTATATAATTTACAGAATAAGGTTGTGTCCATCTTTCCTCTGGTAAAATTATTTTCTAGCAAAAAATTACTTAGTCTTTCATACCAAGCTCTAGAGGCTTGTTTCAGACCATATAATCATTTCTTAAGTTTATAAACATATTTTGGATGTTTTGTATTTTCAAAGCCATGGAGTTGGTGCACATAAACTTCTTCATCAATGTAACAATTTAAAAAAGCACTTTTAACATCCATATGATTAAGAGTGATGCCATTATTTACAACAAAAGATATTAAAATTATGAGAGATTCTAACATGGAGACTGGAGAAAAGGTTTCTGTATAGTCTATCCCTTCTTACTGACTATAACCTTGTTCCACCAGTCGTGCTTTATTTCTGACGACATCTCCTTGTTCATTTAGCTTATTTCTGAAGACTCATTTGGTTCCAATGATGTTAAAGCCTATTGGTTTAGGAACTAGATCCCACACATCATTTCTGGTAAATTAATTTATTTCTTCCAGCATTACAAGGATCCAGTCATTGTCCAGAAGAGCTTCGTCGATGGAAGTTGGTTCAATCAGAGACACTAATCCCATGAGTGATTCTTCAAAATTTCTGAATGTAGACCTTATTATGATTGGGTTATCCTTCTTTCCCATAATCGAGTTTTCCAGATGTTCTAAGTTGCTTCTGGATTGTCTTTTCTGGATGGGGTGTTCGGAGGTTGCTGTAATATTTGAGACATCTTCTTCAGTATTTGGATGTGATTCTTTATTAAGACCTTTTGATGCTCTATCTTCAGTACCTGTAAATTGAACTTCTATATTTACAAAAAATTCACCCTGCTTTGACTTTTGAGAGCCAAGCTTATCATTAAATCTGACACATATAGATTCTTCCATAATTCGCTTTTCTGTGTTATATACTATGTAACCTTTTGAGCATTCAGAGTATCCTAACATGAGACACTTTTGTGCTTTAGAATCAAACTTGTTCAAATGTTCTTTAGTGTTGAGAATAAAACAAGTACATCCAAATGGATGGAAATAAGAGATGTTGGGCTTTTTGTTCTTCCACAGTTTATATAGAGTCTTCTCTAGAATAGATCTTATGGAGGTTCTATTCTGAATATAACATGTTGTGTTAATTTCTTCTGTCCAGAAGTTCTTAGCAATGTTAGTCTCGTTGATCATGGTTTTGGCCATTTCTTGTAAAGTTCTATTCTTTTGTTCTGCAACTCCAATTTGTTGAGGAGTTCTAGGATAATAGAATCATGAGAGATTCCATTCTCATTAAAAAAGTTTTCAATTTTTTTGTTTTCAAATTGCCCACCATGATCACTTCTGACATTAACAATTCTAAAATATTTTTCGTTTTGAACTTGGTTACAGAAGGTAATGAACACAGAGTGTGACTCGTCCTTGTATCTTAAGAACTTTACTCATGCCCATCTTCTATAGTCATCTACGATCACCAATCCATACTTCTTTCCACTGATGGATGCATTTTTCACTGGTCCAAACAGATCTATATGCAGAATTTCTAATGGTCTAGAGGTAGAAACAACATTTTTTTGATTTGAAAGAAGGTTTTGCAAACTTGCCTTTTTGACATGCTTCACACAGAGCATCTGAGATGAACTTCAGGTTAGGAAGTCATTTGACCAAATTGAGTTTGTTAATCTGAGATATTCTTCTCAGACTAACATGCCCCAATCTTCTATGCCAGACCCATTGCTCGTCGTTAACAAACATTACGCATTTTATGTTCTGACTTTTTAGTTCAGAAAGCTTTATTTTGTAAATGTGGTTCTTTCTCTTTCCATTAAAAAGGATAGATCCATCTTTCTGACTAACTGCTTTACAGGACTTTTGATTAAAGATTATATCATAACCGTTATCACTTAATTGCCTTATGGATAACAGGTTATGCATTAATCCATCTACTAACAGAACATTAGTTATAGAAGGAAGTGTATCGTTACCAATAGTTCTATAGCCAATAATCTTTCCCTTCTGATTGCCTCTGAAACCTACAGAGCCTCCAAATTTAAGCTGTAAACTTTGGAACATATGATTTCTTCCCGTCATGTGTCGAGAGCATCCAGAGTCCAGGTACTAAGATTGGTGTTTCAACTTTACTGTTAAAGACATCTGCAACATAGACAATTTTGTCCT
Organism: Vicia faba; assembly: GCA_948472305.1. Taxonomy (NCBI): domain Eukaryota; kingdom Viridiplantae; phylum Streptophyta; class Magnoliopsida; order Fabales; family Fabaceae; genus Vicia; species Vicia faba. The sequence continues at coordinate 263,040,464 of OX451740.1, forward strand.
TAAGAACCCATATCTTTTTGGGTCCTTGTTTGTTAGAGTTACCAAAATTCTGTTTGAATTTTGGTTTAGTAGAAAAAAAGCATTACTAGTATACTTTATGTCACGTGTATGTCCATATGTGAAGTGAGAATAGAGAGGTGTGTATTTTAAGACTATATCATTAACTTTCTTTGGTTGAGATTCTTTTCCCTTATATCCTATACCTTTTCTTCCATTTCTGCTAACTCCATAGATCATTGAAGCCATCTTGCTCCTATCTATGTTTTTAGCTAGAAAATTTTGAAAGCTATGATCATATTCTTTTATGACTATATCAGAACTATTAGAAAATTATGAAACAATTTCTTTATGAGCTTTTTGTAATTCAATTTTAATAACATAATTTTCATTTTCGAGTTTAGAAATGGATTATTTTAGCTCCGAGTTTTCAATTTTTAGTTTCCTAGTTTCTTCAGAGTCAGATACTAGATCCTTTTTCAGGTTATTGTTTTTGACTCGAAGTTGCTAATATCTTTCAAGAATTTCTAACAGTATTTCTTCTAATTGAGATCTAGAAAATTTAGAGAATACCTCTTCTGCCTCTGAGTCTGACTCTGATTCAGATGATCCAGTGTCATATACATTGGCCATAAAGGCTATGTTGGCTCATTCATCTTCTGATTATGCTTCATCTTTAGAAGATTCCGAGTCATCCCATGTTGCCATAAGACTTTTCTTCTTTTCTTTGAAGAATCTCTTTTTAGGTTTTTCTTTTTGAATATTATGACAGTCGCTTTTGTAATGACCTTGTTCATTGCACTCGTAGAAAACAATATCTCTGTTACTAGATTTTCTGTATCTTGAAGATGATTTAGAATGATTCCATGTTCTTCCGGGAGTTCTAAACTTCCTCTGCCTTTGCTTCCATAGCTGATTGACTCTTCTGGAGAGAAGGGATATTTCATCTTCTTCTGAAGAGGATCCACCATAGTTTTCTTCTTTTGCCTGAAAAACTTTAGGTTCATATTTTTTATTACATTTGAGAGCGAGAGACTTGCCTTGCTTTTGGGGCTCATCTTCTTCTATTTCTATCTCATGACTTCTCAAGGAGCTGGTCAGTTCTTCAAGAGATGTTTTGTTCAGATCTTTGGCTAGTTTTAAGTTTGTGACCATGGGTCTCCATATCCTGGGTAAGCTTCTGATGATTTTCTTTACATGATTTGTTGTTGAGTACCCTTGGTCCAGAACTTTTAGCCCAATAACTAGAATTTAAAACCTTGAGAACATTGTTTCTGCTGTTTCACCTTCTTCCATTTTAAAAGCTTCATACTTCTGAATGAGAGCAAGAGCTTTGGTTTCTTTGACTTGCGTGTTACCTTCAAGCTTCATTCTCAAGGAGTCAAACATGTTTTTGGATGATTCTCTGTTTGTGATATTCTCATACTCGGTGTATGAGATAGCACTCAAGAGGATTGTTCTAGCTTTGTGATAATTTATGAATTCTTTCTTTTATTGGTCTGTCATTCACTTTATATCAATCTTATGATCACTTCCGTTAACTGGATGTATGTATCCATCAGTCACCATATCCAAGAGATCAGCGTCATGAGATAGAAAGAAACTTTCGATTTTGTCTTTCTAGTAATCGATGTTCTCACCATCAAAGATTGGAGGTTTTCCGCTGATTCTGTCTTTCTCATAATGATTATCATTGTTGATGATCTGACTTGGTCCCACCATAGTGTTTTTTCTTGATTGGATCTTTTCCTGACAATGTTAGGTGTTTGCACCCATAAACAGGTGCTCTGATACCAATTGAAAAACACAAGAAATTGGGGGTTTGAATTGGGGTTTTTAAAATTAAAGCAATATACACGTTGGTTATCCTGGTTCGTTTAAACTCAAACTACTCCAGTCCTCCCGCCAAAGTGATTTCGCCTCTCTCAAATGAGGTCTTAATCCACTAATCAAACTTGATTACACAGATACAATGAAAACTATAAAAGTCTTCTTGGGATTAAACTAAAACTCGGCTTTCTCAAGGTATTTTATAATAATATAATTTGAAAGTGTGTTCAAAGTTTTTTTCTAGATAAAACAATATCACTATAGTAATGTATTACATAATTGAAAAGCACAAGATAGAAAGGTAATGAGGTTTCTCTTTTTTAGTGCGCAGTAATGTTGTGTGCGATTTCTCCTTCACGTCTTCTTTATATAGGAGATGCATGCGATACATGAGAAGATGCTTTTGGAAGGTTGATAAATAATAGTTAATGTTCTTTGCAAACATTGATATTGTGGTCTTGATTCAGCCGTTAGTTTTAATTTGCAATGAATAAAATGTAACGCTTCAGAACATTCCTTCTTTGAATTATATTAGCAGATGAATGTTATCATTGAGACTTTTTTAGTTCTTTCAAGAACTTTCCTTTATAAGAATATCATAGTTTGTTTATTTGTTTGCAGCATTGGAGAATTTAGAGGTTGTAACGTTAGAACTTCTTCATTTAAGCGTGTCATACGAATTTTCTTCTAAGTATGGTGTGTTGAAATAGAGCTTCAAAAATGTAACTCTCTCATCTTCTATGCTTCTTTCATCACGGTTTCTCTGCATATTAAAATACTTTATTAAAGAGAATATTTGTTCTTTATAAATAACGTGTGTTTGTTATCATAAAAAATCTCATAAGGATGTAGAACAAAACTATGTTCTAACAACAAGATGCTAGCAATCCAAGATTGGTTGTTGTGCTATCATTATCATTGCATCCAAGATTGATGGTTGCGCTATCATTATCACTGCCTTCACTAGCGTAGACAGTGAGTTTGAATGCTTCCAACTTCTAATAAGCTGTTTGTTGCAAAAGTTGGAAAATGTTTTTTTGCACTTGCAATCCATCAGTAACAGTGAATATATCATACTTGTTCGAAGCCTTCAACAACATCAACACCATTGTTTGAGATGGATCGCAAAAGCTAAAAAAAATGTTTTGCTCAAGGTAGAAGAATTTTTTTTCAGTTTTGCAATCCATCCCAAACAAATGGTGGGGAGGCTACAAATAAGATAACATTAGGGGTTAAATCTGTTCAACGAGTATTTTTATAGTCAAATAAGAATAATTATCCCTCAGTTTATTAAATAAACCGAAGGGTTGGATAATTTATTTTACACTTTTTTACAAATAGAAACATAAAGTGTCATAGCTGGGATTCAAATCTTGTCCGGAATGGTATTTCACCATGGTTTCTAGATAAATGAGGGCTCAATTTGTTTTTTTTAAATAATTATATGGGGCGCGTTGGTGAAAAACCTCGGTTTTTACTGGTTGACGTGAAAGCCTCGTCCTGAAAAGCGTTATTTGTTGTAGTAGATGGGTGGAAAAATAATGCTACTCAAAAATGTATAGCAGGTGTTGGTTCTCCTCTACTTCTCTAGGCGAGACCCAGGCGGCATATCCCAGTTGTCGGGCAAGCCTCAAGCGAGCAAGGTTGTTTGTATTTTTGTAAAGGTCGTAACTTGAGTTCACGGACTCCATTTAATGCGTCGTTCAAAGTGTTGGAAAGATAACACGATGAGCTATAGTTTGGTGGGAACAAATGATTCAATTGATGTTTATTTTTATTACTTATAACATGATAAGATGTATGTGGTGTGATGAACTCATTTTGATATATGTGCTATAATGAATTGTTGTTGTTATAATGATACAATATGATTGTGTTGGGCATTGTGAATTGTATGTTGATGAATGATGGTGGTAATATTGGTGTGTCACGTTGATAGATTTAGATCTCCATGTGTTTTTTTTGTTGCATGCTTGTGTCACATGTATTTTCTGGTGGGGACTTCGATCCTGTTTGTTGATTATGATCCTCGATGGCGTGGATCGGGGGGCGGCATGAACCTCATCCTTCATGATATGGATTGGCTCTGATGCTAGATTGTGTGGATCAGGAGCGGTGAACCAAAAATTTTCGTGATATTGCTGGCACTAGTCCTAGATGGCTTGGATTCAGGAGCGATATTGGTACCACATGCATTGTGTAACACCCCAATTCTACCCGATAATATAAATGTAAATTAGAGTTATAAAATTCATACAGCCGAATCAGGATGCCACAAATTAAACTTAGAAACACTTTGCATTCAACATGGATACATAACACTTTTAAACTTCGGATGAACCAACCACAAAATAAATTAATCTCTTAATTCAACAACTTGAACAACTACGTAGCAGAATCATAATAACATCTTTGTCCAACGTTACCGCAACTTCAAAATAACACATACTTAGCAACAATCAAATTAAAGTTCAACAACTGAAATAATCAATAACGAGCATTCATCCCCCCGAGTGTTACTTATCAGAGCAATGACACTGACTCAAACTACTGAAGGTATACTACCTTCACTCTGGATTACCTGCACGTTACCAATGTAAGGGTAACATTCAAACAGAAGGGGTGAGATATCTAACAATATATTAAAACGTATGATAAATAATATATTAAATCAGATCACATGATATCACCACTTCACATCTTATAACCAACAATAATCGCAACAGAACACCAATAATATACAACATTTACCGCACCTATACACAACTTCTTTATGCAATCATATAATGTGACTCAATACTATGCAAATGCATGTGGTACCATTGGAGCAGAACTCCCATTTCAAAATAATTGCCAATAAATAGAGGTATCAACAAGGCATAAGCCTTCATCTCAATGTTCTCCAATACAGGCCGTCTTAACGAGCATCAGCTCCATCTTGATATGAAATGTATGCGACACAATCATGAATGTAGCAACAACAATGACAACTAACAACATCTCAACACAACATCATCGTTGGCCAGAAGCTTACATCTTAATAGCTACCTATTATTAGAGGCATATCAACATCATTTATTAACACAATTCATCAACATAATTCATCGACATAATTCATCAACATAATTCCACAGCAACTCAGCCACAACAACAATACAACGACAGATCGACAATCCCTCAATGTTGGTCATCGACCTACAACATGATAATGCCAATATTTGATTAATCATATAATGCTTATCTCTAATTAGCAAACCTCTACATAGTATCCTACTGCAATACCACATCATTATTATCATTAATCTTACTGTTATGAACCAAGCAATAATCTATAATCATCTTATCCTCCTCATACTTCACAAAATCATCATATCCATTAACACTGGAAGCTAACTCTATCCTAATTTGGGTACTGGGATTATTCTTCGTATCCTTCATTTTAATCCTTAAGAATGAATTGCATCGCGTTAGCTATCCAACGCTTCAAACAACACCTCAAACGGAGTCCGGAAACTCAAGTTAAAGCCTTTGGAAGAATCTGTCAAAAATTGGATTGCATGAGCCGACGCATACTTCTTTAAGTAGACGCGTACTGGGTTGAAATCCTGCATGATTCGATGCCTAATCCTCTTGTGTCGACTCATACTGAGTCTGCAACACTGCATGTATCGGTGCATAATCCTATGTATCGACTCATGCTGAGTCTTAAAACCTGCGTGTGTCGACGCATGGCCTTTGAGGTCGACTCATACTGATCTATAATGAATTTATTCTGCGATTACACTGCATTTTCACTGCGATTTCCCTTCCTTAGGCCCTAAAACCATCCACTAATCATAGGTGATCATCAAATAATAATCCTATGTTTCTACATTAATTATACAACATTAGGGCATCATTATTCATCTCTAAATCAATAATTCTCATCAAACAACAATATATATATATATATATATATATATATATATATATATATATATATATATATATATATATATATATATATATATATATATATATATATATATATATATATATATATATATATATATATCAATCATAAACCCTATTATAGAGTCAGAACCCCACATTTACCTTGGATTGAAGGTTGCTATACAATTTTTTCCGATCGAATTTCGTTCTGCCTCTTTTCCTTCTTTTCTGCACCTTTCACGTTCTCTTTCTCTCTTCCAACCCTTATTTCTTTTCTTGTTACAGCTATTTCTTTTTCCTTATTAATTCTAATTAACTAATATAATAACCATATAATTCTCATTATGTCTTAATGGTCTTAAAACTCCTACACCCCCTTTCTACTACTTATAATCCTTAAAATAAGCCCACATCAAATAATACTATTATTCTAACATTATTCCACAACTTAACCAAATAAATTACTTCTATTAATCACAACATAACATCTATCATCATAACACAACTTCACAAATAATCCAAAAATAATTTAATTAAATAATTAATCAAATTACGGGCGTTACAATTCTCCCTTACTTAGAATATTTTTGTCCTCGAAAATTTACCTTAATCAAACAACTCAGGATAGGAGTCCCGCATCTTGCTTTCCAACTCCCAAGTCATGCTTTCTCCGGCACCTCCTAGCCAAACCACTTTCACCAAAGCAATTTCTTTGCCCCTTAGAGTCTTTATTTCACGACCCGCGATCCGTACAGGCATCATCTCCACAGTAAGGTTATCTTGTACTTGCACATCATCCATATGAATCACATGAGATGGATCTGAAATATACTTCCGGATTTGTGACACATGAAACACATCATGAAAATTCGAAAGATTAGACGGTAAAGCCACTCTATAAGCAACATTCCCAACTCTCTCTGAAATCTCATATGGACCAATAAAACGATAAGTGAGCTTCTTAGACTTAAATGCTCGCCCAACACCAATCACAGGTGTAACTCTCAAAAACACATGGTCACCTTCTTGAAATTCTAAGTCCCTCCTTTGCTTGTCACGATAGCTTTTATGTCTACTTTGGGAAGCTTTCATCTTTTCTCGAATCAACTTCACCTTCTCCGTAGTCTCACGAACAAGTTCAGGTCTAAGTACTACACTTTCTCCAGATTCATGCCAACATAAAGGAGTTCTACATCTTCGACCATACAACGCTTCAAAAGGTGCCATCCCAATACTGGAATGGTAACTGTTATTATAAGGGAACTCTATCAACGGAAGATAAGTATCCCATAAACCTCCCAGCTCAAGAACACATGCCCTCAGCAAGTCTTCCAACGATTGAATAGTTTGTTCAGTCTGACCATCCGTCTGAGGATGATACCCCGAACTCAACTTCAACTTAGAACCCAACGCTTCTTGCAAACTCTTCCAAAAATCAGAAGTAAACCTCAGATCTCTATACGAAAACAATGCACAAAGGAACACCATGCAGCTTCCCAATTACATTAGTGTAAATTTCAGCCAACCTCGTCACTGGAAAACTGATGTTAATAGGAATAAAATGAGCCGACTTCATAAGCCTATCAACAATCACCCAAATCGAATCATATCATCTTAAAGTATTAGGTAACCCCGTCACAAAGTCCATCGAAATACTATCCCATTTCCATTCTGGAACTTCTAACGGTTGCATTAACCCTGCAGGCTTTGATGTTCAACTTTCGACTTCTGGCAAGTCAAACATGAATACACAAACCGAGCCACATCACTCTTCATCCCAGGCCACCAAAACAAACCTTTCAAATCTTGACACATCTTTGTAGCTCCTGGATGAATACTCAGCTTACTTCTATGACTCTCTTCAAGGATCACTTTATTCATCCCCACATTATCAGGAATACAAATCCGATTATGGAATCTCAACACACCTTGCACATCTAGATTAAAATCATTATTCTTAGACTGATCGATCCCAACTATCGAATCTACAAGTTTCACATCCAACTTTTGAGCTTTTCTGATACTGTCTAGAAATTCATTATTAATCTTCAACATACCCAACATAACACTATATGGTGTCACCTCGCAAAAAAAGCTCATATCCCTGAACTGTTCAATTAATTCCAACTCTTTAACCATCATTGCTGACATATGTAAAGTATTTCGACTCAATGCATCAAATACCACATTCGATTTTCCTGGATGATAATTCAAACCGAAATCATAATCCTTTAACAGTTCCAACCATCTTCATTGTCTCATATTGAACTCCTTCTGGTCAAATAAATACTTTAAGCTCTTATGGTCACTAAACACTTCAAATCTAGAACCATAAAGATAATGCCTCCAAATCTTCAACACAAAAACAACTGCAACGAGCACTAAATCATAGGTAGGATAGTTCTTCTCTTGAGTCCTCAACTGCCTTGACGCATAAGTAACTACCTTATCATTATGCATAAGCATAACTCCTAAACCCATCTTAGAAGCATCACAATATACCACAAAAGGTTCTCCTGGATTAAGCAACGTCAAAATTAGAGTCGACGTCAATCTCTTCTTCAATTCTATAAACTTTCTTCGCACTGAACATCCTACACAAAAGATCTACCTTTACAAGTCAACTTAGTCAACGGAAGTGCCAACTTATAAAAACCTTCGATAAACCTTCTATAGTAACTAGCTAATCCCAAAAAGCATCTAATCTCAGTAGCTGACTTCAGAGTTTCCCATTGCAACACAGCATCAACCTACGATGGATCTACAGCAATGCCACTACCCGAGATCACATGACCAAGGAAAATAACCTACTTTAACCAGAACTCACACTTGGATAGTTTTACATACAACTTCTTTTCTTTTAAAACATGCAATACTATTCTTAAGTGTTCTGCATGCTCTTCTTCTGACTTAGAGTAAATCATAATGTTATCAATTAACACCACTACAAAATGATCCAAATAAGTATGAAAGATACGGTTCATGTATTCCATGAATACTCCCGACGCAGTAGTAACACCGAAAGGCATCACCGAATACTCATAATGTCCGTATCGCATTCTGAAATCCGTCTTTTGGATATCTTCATCCTTCACATTAATCTGATGGTAACTCGACCTCAAATCAATCTTACTGAACACACGAGCATCCACCAATTGGTCCATCAAGTCATCTATTCTTGGAAGTGGATACTTGTTCTTCATAGTTACTTTATTCAACTGTCTATAATCAAGACAAAGCCTCATACTTCCATCTTTCTTCTTTACTAATAACACTGGAGCTCCCCACAGTGATACACTTGGTCTTGCAAACTTCTTCTCAAGTAACTCTTCTAATTGCTTCTTTAACTCTGACAATTCAGATGCAGACATCCTATAAGGTGCCATAGTCACAGGTCTGGTACCAGGTACAAGTTCAATAGCAAATTCAACTTCCCTCTCTGGCGGTACATCAGGAATTTCATCAGGGAAAACTTAAGGAAATTCACGCACCACCTGTAATTCCTCAATTATAGCTTGATTCTCGACAGATAGCGGCTCCATCAATGAGAACATTTGTGCTTCTTCTTGCATAAATTTCCTTAACTGTCTAGCAGACAATAGACTATCTTCCTCTTCCTCAGGAGTAGAACACCTCACAGACTTATTATAACAGGTAATATGAACATAGTTATGCTCTAACCAGTTCATACCCAAAATCACATCCAACCCTCTTAAAGGAAAACAAACCAAGTCAACAACAAAGTCTCTGTCGAAAATCGACAAAGAGCATTTTAAACACATAAAAGAAGTAGTCACCGACCCCTTGCCTGGAGTGTCAACGACCATCTCTCCATTCATAGAAGACAACATAAGACCCAATCTTTCAACATAATCAGCAACAATAAAGCAATGAGTAGCACCAGTATCAATAATAGTAATTAAAGGAGTACTATTAATGAAACATGTACCTCTGATAAGTCTGTCCTCAGTAGCTTCCTGATCCTCAACCAAAGCGAACACTTTACCACTTGTATGTGCCCTCTTTGGTTTTTGACACTGACTACCAATGTGCCCTTGTTTGCCACAATTGAAACAAATCACCTCCTTATGCTTGCACTCAGATACAACATGTCCAGTCTTACCACAATGGAAACACCTCTTTACCTCAGTAGTAAACACATTACTCTTATGACCAGGTTTTCCATATTTGAAACAAACCACACCAGCAGGAGCATCTCCCTCACTGGTCCTCTGACCTTGAGCATATTTCTGTTTACCTTTACCAACTGGGGTATCATAAGGCTTACCACAATTCTGTTGGTGCTTACCTCTCTTCTCGCTGATAATCTTGTAATGAGCATTATTATCCTCTTCACAAATCCTGCAACTATTAATCAAATCAGCAAAGACACGGATCTTCTGGTATCCAACTGCCTTTTTGATCTCCGGGCGCAACCCGTTCTCAAACTTGATACACTTCGAAAACTCAACATCTGCCTCACTGTAGTGCAGATAAAACATAGCCAACTCATAAAACTTTATAACATACTCAACAACCTACATACTCTCTTGCTTCAGCTCAAGAAACTCAATCTCCTTCTTACCACGAACGTCTTCAAGAAGATACTTCCTCAGAAATTCCCTATGGAACACAGCCCAAGTGACATTTTCACCTGCAACTTCCAACCTTTAACAGGTCTCTAGCCACCAGTCATCAGCTTCGACTGCTAGCATATGAGTACCATATCGAACCTTCTGGGCTGGAGTGCAATCCATCACACGGAAGATTCTCTCAATCTCTTTCAGCCAATCCAATTCTCCATCAGGATCATACTTTCCCTTGAACGTAGGCGGATTCTCTCTCTGGAAAGTCGCCAAACTACGAGATCCAGCATTCCCATCAGCATTCAGATGATTCTCCATCGCATGCGCCATTTCTTCTAAAGCAGCAGCAAGTACAACATCATTCCTTCCAGCCATCTCAACTTATCACTACAATATAAACAATAATCAGAACTAAAATTAACAATACTCGATTTTTAGACAACTACGACTCGACAACTTGGTCGGACGGACCAACCTTTACTCTGATACAAACTTTGTAACACCCTAATTCTACTCGACAATATAAATGTAAATCAGAGTTATAAAATTCATACAGCCGAATCAGGATGCCAAAGATTCAACTTAGAAACACATTGCATTCAACATGGATACATAACACTTTTAAACTTCGGATGAACCAACCACAAAATAAATGAATCTCTTAATACAACAACTTGAACAACTACGCAGCGGAATTATAATAACATCTTAGTCCAACGTTACGGCAACTTCAAAATAACACATACTTAGCAACAATCAAATTAAAGTTCAACAACTGAAATAATTAATAATTAAAAGCAACGAGCGTTCATCCCCCTGAGTGTTACGTATCAGAGCAATGACACCGACTCGAACTACTGAAGGTATACTGCCTTCACTCTGGATTACCTGCACGTTACCAACGTAAGGGTAACATTCAAACTGAAGGGGTGAGATATCTAACAATATAATAAAATGTATGATAAATAATATATTAAATCAAATCACATGATATCACCACTTCGCATCTTATAACCAACAATAATCGCAACAGGCCATCTTAACGTGCATCAACTCAATCTTAATATGCAATGTATGTGACACAATCATGAATGTAGCAACAACAACGAAAACTAACAACATCTCAACACAACATCATTGTTGGCCAGAAGCCTACATCTCAATAGCTGCCAATTATTATAGGAATCTCAATATCATTCATCAACACAATTCATCAACATAATTCATCAACCTAATTCTACAACAACTCAGCCACAACAACAATACAATGACAGATCGGCAATCCCTCAATGTTTACCATAGGACTATAACATGATAATGCCCATATTTGATTAATCATATAATGATTATCTCTAATTAGCAAACCTCTACATAGTCTTACTGCAATACCACATCATTATTATCATTAATCTTACTTTTATGAACCAAGCAATAATCTATAATCTTCTTATCCTCCTCATACTTCACAAAATCATCATAGCGATTAACACTGGAAGCTAACACTATCATAATTTGGGTATTGGGATTATTCTTCTTATCCTTCATTTTAATCCTTAAGAATTAAGTTCATCACGTTAGCTATCCAACGCTTCAAACGGAACCTCAAACGGAGTCTGGAAACTCAAGTTACAGCCTTTGGGAGAATCTGTCAAAAATTGGACTGCATGAGTCGACGCAAACTTCTTTGAGTCGAAGCATACCGGGTTGAAATCCTGCATGAGTCGACGTGTAATCCTCTTGTGTTGACTCATACTGAATCTGCAACACTGCATGTATCGACTCATAATCTTATGTATCAACCCATCCTAAGTCTTAAAACCTGCATGTGTCGATGCATGGCCTTTGAGGTCGACTCATAGTGATCTGCAATGAATTTATTCTGCGATTACACTATGTTTTCACTGTGATTTCCCTGCTGTAGGCCCTAAAAACATCCTTTAATCATAGGTAATCATAAATTATAATAATCCTATGTTTCTACATCAATTATACAACATTAGGGCGTCATTATTCATCTCTAAATAATTGATCCTCATCAAACAACAATATATATATATCAATCATAAACAAAACAAATTTTCAAATCCAATCCCACATACTGATCATCATAAACCCTATTATAGAGTCATAACCCCACCCTTACCTTGGATTGAAGGTTTCTCTACAATTTTTTCCGATTAAATTTCGTTATGCCTCTTTTCCTTATTTTTCTGCAACTTTCACGTTCTCTTTCTCTCTTCCAACCCTTATTTATTTTCTTCTTACTGCAACTTCTTTTTCCTTATTAATTCTAATTAAATAATATAATAACCCTATAATTCTCATTATGTCTTAAAGGGCTTAAAACTCCTACACCCCCTTTCTACTACTTCTAAACCTTAAAATTAGCCCACATCAAATAATACTATTATTCTAATATTATTCCACAACTTAACCAAATGAATTACTTCGATTAATCACAACACAACATTTATCATCATAACACAACTTCACAAATAATCCAAAAATAATTTAATTAAATAATTAATCAAATTACAGACGTTACACATTGAGTCTCTGAGTCGGTTCCATTGCATTGCATTATTATTAACATGATATTTGAGTTGTGTGCTTGGTTTATGTATTACATTGTAATTGATATTATATGTCGATGATTATGTATGATTGGTTAAATAACATGTAATATAATTATGGTGCTATGTGAAGGTGTGAGAAGTGGAACGCGTGTGCAATACAGTGGGAGAACTGACTTTTTTTGGTTTTATCCAAATGTGCAGATAGCAAGAGTCGCCATTGACTTTTCTTTTATCCAATATTTAGGAAAGGTGAAAAGAACAAGAAAGACCTTTGATAGATTTTGAGTTCGGGGGGTAAGTTATGAAAAGGGAAGGTGTTAGCACCCTTATCATCCATAGTTATCTACGAGCTCTTAATTGCTAGCTCACTTTGAGAACATGCTTTGTGTGTGTGATTTTATTAAAAATATTTTGAAAAGCCAAAGTATGGACAACTTTGTAATGGTTCTTGTATCAGTCCTCAAGAACGCGTACGAAGTGTTTTGAAAATATTTTGAAAGTGTGATGTGTAAAAACTATTTTTTTAGAAAAAAGTTGTGAGCAAGCGATTAAGAGTTCTTACCCACTAAAGGTCTTTCTTATTCTTTTCCTTCTCCTTTAGAGACAGTGTTATCCATACCATGAGTTTAGGTAACCCTATCTATTGGATGTGAAGGGACGTGCGTAGGGTCGTCGAATGGTAATCTAAGGTAACACATATAGATACTTTAGCAATCTTATCAGAGGGACTAGATCATTTTTGGTAGGCAACATTGAAGGGTTATTGAGGGACTATGATCTTTATTCAATGGTCGTTTGCTAAAGTATCCCTATTTCGAGGGACACGACCATTATTTCCGAAGGCAATAAAGAGAGGTTATCCTAGAGGTGCAAGGGTGAATAGTATGTTCAATTCAGTTATTTATCTTGTATTAGGGTTGTCTATCAATTGTTTTTCACTACTAAAAAAAAGACATTTCAGAAAAGGTTTTTACATCGGGTATCAAAATATGTGATGTAAAAAATACAGTTAACAAACTTTTTACATCAGGTATTTATTTACAATGATATAAAAAATAAGGAAAATTTTTTTTCGTCACCTATTACATCGGGCAATCTCATCCACCGATGTAAAAGATTTACAAAAAAAAACACGGTGGCATTTTTGTAAATAAGAGACAACTTGTCTAAAACGTTAAGAAAAATATATAAAAGCTATTACATCGGTTGGAATTTCCACCGATGTAATAAAGTAATAAAAACAAAAAAAAAATCAACGCGTGGCAAGCTATTACATCGGGTGAAATATCCACCGATGTAATAAAGTAATAAAAAAAAAAAAAAATTCAACGCGTGGCAAGCTATTACATCGGGTGAAATATACACCGATGTAATAAAGTAATAAAAACAAAAAAAAAATCAACGCGTGGCAAGCTATTACATCGGGTGAAATATCCACCGATGTAATAAAGTAATAACAACAAAAAAAAAATTCAACGCGTGGCAAGCTATTACATCGGGTGCAGTTTCCACCGATGTAATAGCACATACGTGGCATTCTATGACATCGGCTGCAGTTTCCACCGATGTAAAAGGTAATAAAAACAAAAATAATAACTTGAGAACTGTACAGTCTCCTCCATTTTTTCTACCCATTTTTTCTGACCCATTTTCGCCGCGACCAGATTTTCGCCCACCACCACGTCATTTCGCCATTTCGCCATTTGTACCCGATTAGAATCTTTGTCCAAGCTGATCTTAATCGTGATGGAAGGTAAGTGTAAATCTATGATTTCGACTCAATTACGGGTTCTATTACAGTGTGATTGTGATTCAATTTCGGTGCAGATTTTGGTTTGAATTAAAATTAAAGCGAGTATACAGCAATATAAAGATAACTTGGATGACTGCTTACCGGTTGAACTGAAGAAAAATACATATTTTGTCCTTGCTCGCAAGATGTTCGATGAAATGTCCCAACTGAATTCTTTCTTCTTTTCACTTCAGTGAGTATTTTTTTTATGTTGTTATGTTATGTTATGTTGCTGATGATTAATTTATTTAGTTATGTATTTTCTGTGTTAATTTGCATTTGGTAATTGTATTTTGATGTTTATATGATTATATGATGGTTATAATTGGATATTTGGAAATTGGTTTGTATTTTGGTGTGAACGGAGATGCTTTTCGATTTATTGTTCTTTTGTTTTAGAGGAAATAATAGAAGAATGACGTCAAGGAAATTTCATACCATGTTGATTTTTTCTAATCTGGCCATTATCTGCTGGATACAAAGAAGTTTCTTTCGTTTACAAGGATGATGTTATTTGAGTACGCTCCGAACGAAAGCTTATATAAACATCTACATTTTTGTTTAAGTCTGAAAATCTAAGTTAATTAAACGTTGAGTTCTTCGTAAAATAAACAGAGTCATATTTTGTATGTCTCTTTGTTTTTCAGTTAAGGACGTTCTCGGCACTTGTGAGCTGGAAAAGACGCAGTTGAGGCCTCATTCTTTCAAGGTTATGTTACTTTTTCTGATGAAGTTAGTGACCTTTTTTTAAACATTTTACGAAACTGAAGAGGAAAAGCTGAAGAAACCATGTGACCTATATAGAGTATAAACAACTTCGGGAAACCATGTGACCTATATAGAGTATAAACAACTTCGGAAGAGTGATGAATGGTGTAGTGTTATTGTTGTTTAATGCCTTATAAAGTTAATGATTAATAGTTTTCTTTATGAGAGATATGATTGAGAAATTTTGTAATACATTTTATGTTTCTTTTCCATTAAATATAAATAAATTTCATTATATAGGTCTGTATATGTTATGTGAAATCCGACATGTTACTACTTTGTATGATGTTATTCCTTAAATTTTGATATTATATATTTGGTATTGAAGATATTAAATGTAATATGATCTCATTTATCTAATATGTTCTCAAATATGTGCTAAAAATAGTCAAATTTTGTGTTATACTTTAGTGTTTCATGTTACAGTTTTGCTACTTTAGTGAATCACATTAGCAAATTATAATATATCTAAATCTTATCCGTTGTTGTTCTAAATTATTAGTTCTTTTGGGATTCATCAAATGGCAAATGGAAATAGAAAAAAGGCTACATGGCTTCATCCCAATGTAAGTGTGATGTAAATTGTAATTCTATAGTTAAATATATACGATAAATATTCACTAATTATGTCATTCAATTGTAGACAAGGCAACAGCATAACTCTAATGATTGTGGATACTATGTGATGAAAAATATGTTGGATATTGTCTTTGCTAATATAACCGAGAATTGGATGCAGGTACTAAAAATAACTTTACTTTGTTCTTTACTTTTTTGTTTTTCGACTTAATATGATTTTTTTAAAAATAACTCTATATTGTTATATTTATGTATTATAGGTATTTGATGACCCAACAGAATTAACACCAGATGATTTGTATGATTTGCGACTTCGTTGGGCAAAATGTTTCTTTGACTTACATGGAACTTAAGTTTAGCTTGGTGAGTTTTATAGAATTGTATAAGTTGTGGTTTTTGCACAATACATGTGGTTTTTGCTCATGTGTTCAGTTTCTTGATTTTTTTTGCTAATGTTAATTGTTATTATTTATTGTCAGGCAATATGATTTTGGTGTTGTCTACCGAAGATTTTATATTGGTAATTCAAGTTTGGAAACTTAGAAATAGTTGAATATTTTTGTATATGTATATTTTGTGAATATTATGTAATTGTAAGTTTTGAAAAAGACTTATAAATAGTTGAATATTGTTTTATATTTTGTGAAGAATTTGTAATTGTAAGTTTGTATGTTGTAATACAATACAAGTTTGCAATATAATTGTTCAATTTGTAAGTTTGTTGTGAAAAATATGAAAACATCGTCCTAAATGTGATATATGTGATGTTGGAAAGCTATGAAATCTATATAGCGACATAAATATAGTCTGTTTGATATTGGAAAAATATGAAAAAATGGGTACAAATTATATTTGTATAGGGAAACCCAGAAAATAAATAATCTATTCCAAAAAAATTTCATACATTTTACATCGGTTATTAGTAAAAACTGATGTAAAAACTTTCAAAAAGGGACTTTTTACATCGGTTGGAGATAATAACCGATGTAAAAAGTCGCGTCACTGGGGACTTTTTACATCGGGTATTACTTCCAACCGATGTAAAAAACTGGATCAATTTTTTAAAAAAATGTGCATAATAATTGTTTCTTACATCGGTTCATATATTATAACCGATGTAAAAAAGGTACTTTTTACATCGGGTATTACTTCCAACCAATGTAAAAAACTGGATCAATTTTTTAAAAAATATGCATAATAACAGGTTATTACATCGGTTCTGATATTATAACCGATGTAAAAAAGAGACTTTTTACATCGGTCCCAGAATCGATGTAAAAAGTCCCTGATTTACTATAACGCCTGAATTTACATCGGACCCAAAACCGATGTAAAAAGTCAATTTCACCCGATGTAAAAAGTCATTTCTGCACTAGTGTTTAGATCTTGCCATACATGCCTAATTACTAGCAGTTGAATATATACAGAAAATTAATGGTGCGGAAAGTAAAGACCTAAGCTATTACATGGCTTTGGGGCAATTACATAAAAAGATGCGAGAAAGAAAAGTGCGGAATTTAAACCTAAAGTATTACATCTCGAAGCAATTAAATAATAGAAAAAAATGTGGAAAGATAAATCTAAGCTATGTAATTTGAAATTAATTAAATAGTTAAACCCTAAGTCTAATTAATTTTAATTAATAAAAAATACATAAAGTCTAATTAGTTTTAATATTTAAGAATATTAATTAATAAATATAATTTCGAAATTAATTATTGATTAGAAAACCTAAACCTAATTTATTAGGGTTTTTAAAAAAAAGGATTAAAATTGATTAATGGTTAATTAAGAAAATAATTAGGAAAAAGGAAAAAATTAGGGTTAGAAAATCAAAGAAATTAGGTAAAACAAGAAAAAGAGTAAAACTGCGTGGGGTGGGTGTTGAACTCATGCCCTCCTGCCTTCATCCTGTATCATTTACCACCAGGCCAAGAGTTTGTTGGTGTTATGAGATAAGCGATGCACATTATATTGGAAACCTGCGTAAATTGGAAAATAACAAAGAAAGATTGCAAAAGACAGGGATCGAACCCACGCCTTTGATGTGAGAAGTGCCTTTGTACGCGCGTGCTTTCCACTGGGTTAGATGTTACATCTGGTTATCAAACGAAACAAAATAAATATATTCAAAACATAATCAATGCACCGGAGAAGTACTGGAGCCCTAGCTCCGGTCGTCTTCTCCAGCGAGCTCATTTCTTCAACCTACAAAACAACACACATTAGATAGTGAAAAGAACCATACCCCCCCCCCCCTAATTTGAGGGTTGCGAACTCATTGGTGGCCGTAGTTTTTGCTAAATCGCCTATATAAAGAGATATAGTCAAAATAATACAAATCGGTGTAATAATGGTGAGGCAAGATTTTGGCCTCATAGGTCTCATGCAAGGGGTCAAACTTGCATTATTTTGTCTTAGGAACACAACAAAATCATTAGTTTACATCAAAACATTACGAAAATTAAAACATGAAATTCATGAAAATATGGAAACTTACCATGTATCGAATTCACATTTTAGGAACTTTTAATCATCAAGAGTGATCAAGACTTTCTCTATAACACCTCAGGAGTTGATTTGACTAGATGGTTTGCTTTGAGAATGGCTGGAAATAGGATTTCAAGTTAGCCCTAGTTTGATAAAAATTGATATTTTTAGAGAGTGTTCTTGAGGTCTTTTTTTTCATGTCCTTGCCTGAATATGATGAGCATATATATATATATATATATATATATATATATATATATATATATATATATATATATATATATATATATATATATATATATATATATATATATATATATATATATATATATATATATATATATATATATATATATATATATATATATATATATATATATATATATATATATATATATATATATATATATATATATATATATATATATAAGGAGAAATTAGGTTAAGACATGGGCTTGGACCTCATGTAAAACAATCTTTGGTTTTGTTTAAAATAAGATTGGAATAAGACAAAATATGAAGATTTGTTTTGAGAATAAGTTTGCATGATCTACAGCATATCATTGGGCCTCCAAAATATTTGAATCAAAAGCCTTTTATGCCTTGTACTTCCACTTAATATTTATTTGATTTAATTTGTATTTAAAAGAATAAAAATTCAAATAAAAGAAATGAAAATCATAAAAACTATTTGAATGGTTTTGGGGGTCGCCTAACATGTCATAAACACATTTGAACTTCAAAATTTAGGCCAATTAGTCCAAAAGCCCAAAATTGTTCAATTGAGGTTTCATGCAATTTCACAAAATTACCCAAATTGTACAACTCATAACTTGCTCAATTTTCATCATATAAAGGTGATATTGGACTTTTTGGAAATCTCAAGACGTCTCCTACGACTTTCATTTTGGTCATTTTTCCATTTGAAGAATTTAACTTGATGTAAATTGCTTTGCGAAAAAGTGTCTTTTTGTTAAGTTTTAAAATGACCTGTAATGTTTTGGCTCATATCTCTGAAATGAAGCATTTTTGGCCTTGGACTTAGAGAGACAAAGTTGTAGAGAATTGAATTTCCATCAAAATGGGATTTGTTTGATAATTTATTGATGAAGTATGTGAAAGTTATGCCTGGTCAAATTTCAGTTGACTTCTCCTAAAGAAAACCCTAACTTAGTAACTTTTGACTTTTGATGAATCTTGAGTTTTCTTGATGAGTTATGATCAACCTTTGATCAAAGGATGAATGTGACTTAAAAATATTGATGTTGACCAAAAGTATTGAAGTTTGACTATATGTTGACCACAATTAACTTTTTGTCCTATACAGTTGATTTTCACTCATCTGAGTAATTGATTGAGAAAATTTGTGATGTAAGGCTTGAAACTTGACATGAGAATTCCTTGAAGCATATGAGGAACCATGAAACTCACTTGAGGCATTAGAAGCTCAATTTTATTTAAAGAAATCAAAATCCTAGTTGTAGACCACTGCTTAGGAGGAGGGTTCACTTGATCAGTATTTGAGTTGTCTTTAGTACTTGAGCCCCTTGAATCAATTTGTCTTTGAAAAATGGGAGGGAAAATTTTGGGGTACAACAGTGTGGCTACGCATGATTTACTTACTATTTATTTATTATTATGCATTCTCTTATATTGTTGTGATATCTCACCCTTAAGTTGGAATAATGCTTTATAAGGCATCATGCTGTTGCAATCGAATTTAAAATCAGAGTCTCCACTACTAGTTTTTATCCTAAGGAAAGGAATCTAATAGAGAACCCTAGTTTACAAAATAAAGATTCTAAGATTCGGACTTCTTTAGACGAAAGGAAGGTATTAGGCACCTTTCATCTACCTTATTCGTAACGATACTAGGTTTAAGGGGTTTAGGTTTAACAACTATGTACAAAGGGTTTTTAATATTTAATAGGGGAACTTGCCACGATTTTAGTCGTATGCATATGTATCCTCTTATGAGGAATCAGAGTCTCAATTCGTAGTTCATAGGAGTTTGTGTTTTTTAGGGGTTCCAAAAGTATTTTGAATTGCCTCGCATTTTGACCGGGTCTAGAGATAGCGGAATTTTGGACTAAATGTGCGATTAGTCAAATATATTTGAAACCCTTTAACAAAAGATAATTGTTTAGATTAGTTTATTGCAAAAAAAAAGCTTTAGTGTTTGTTATGTATTTTTTAATCATATTAATTAAAAAAAATCTTAATTAATGCATGATTAAAAATGTTTTAATGCAATGTAATATAAAAATATATGCATGAGTTTTTCGAATAAAATAATTAGTTAAATGATAATAAGTATAATAATATGTGAAAATAAAAATTAAATAAATAAAGTATTAATAATAGTTATTATTACAAAAAATAAGAAATAATCATAAAAGAATATAAGGAAAAAATAATACATAATAATAAATAAATAAAATTAATTAACTCTCAAAGGGGGTGCGTTTTATGTTGAGTAGTAAAAGAGATGGGGTGTAAAAAGTCAGGGTCTGAATTCAGATATTGAGTTCAGGCCCAGTAAGCCAGGGGGGCATTATTGTGACCGGTAAGTAAATAGGGTGTGTGGTAAGAAATTAGGCTTGGCCCAAAACACGTTGGGAGGGGTCTTGACTGGTTGAGTACATGTGGGTGCATAGCTCTTATGGTGGACTTGGCCTTATGGTTGTCCAATACATATCAAATGGACAAAATTGAGGGTGCACAATTATTATTGTATACGCGCATATATTGAATACGTTCAGAATACAAAAGACATTTTTATTACACTTTCTTCATTTTATTCGACAATTATCCTACTCTCTCTCTCAACCAAGTTTCTTTCTTCTAAAAAAAACCTAGCCCTCACACAGGCTACGGCGGTGGCACTCACCTCTGATCCAACTCTACCGCAAATCCAACCCATAAAACCCAATTACAAGAACCACAAAAAAAAAGAGTTAAGCTTATTTACCCCTTTCAGGATTTAACTTCCTGACTTCCGAGCTTCTGTCTGATTCGGTGCTAACCCTTCTTCATCTTCTTATTCACAGGCTTTGAAGGTGGTGGCCGATGGTGGTGAAGGCATGACAACAACAATAACGATTAAGGTTTCAGATGTTGAAACCCTAATCGCCTTGTTCTCTTGTTCTTCAACAACTCGGTATGAAGCTCCTTCTGGATTCAAGGCTCTTTCGGTTCTTCAATTTTTCCTTATTTTCTCTCTATTTCCAGTTCACTATTTATAGGGTTAGGTTTTGTAACATTAGGAATTATTGTTATAAGTTTTATTAGCTTAGATTAGTGATTAGATTAATTAGGGATTGAAATTCTTGTAAACGATTTTGATTTGTAATATTTGCGATCCAGTTCTGTAATAACTTGATTCTGTATATTTCTTGATTTAAATTATAGATTTGATTTAGTTATGTATTGTTTTAGATTTGACTTTGCATTAGTTTATGTTAACAATTATGGGCTTGGATTGTATTGGTTCTGTATAATCCTGAAATAAGAGAAAATGTTGATTCAAGATTTTATTTGCAAAAAAAATTAGATTTGATTTGATTTGTAACAACAATATGATTTATACAGTACTAGTAAAAAAATATGCGTAAATTCTGCTCACAAATTGATACAACATTGGTTTTCAAGCAATGGGCCCATCGTTTATTACTTGATTTGGGATTTTACTGCAAAAAATGCTTTTCTATCCACAAATTTTTATTACATCAGACATCATTTTTTTTTTAAAAATCCAGACTGGGCCCTTTAAACCGTAATTCAAAAATACATTATTTGTCTATAAATTTTTGTTTTGACCAACCCTTGTCTCTATACGAATTGGGCCCCAAGGGCCTTCTCTTTCTGGCCCAACAAAAATTACATTTTCAAAAAAACTCTTAATTAATTATATAAAAACAGAACACTTTACTAAAAATAACTTGTAAGGTAAATCTCCTAACATACATAAAAACAGTAAGAATCAAATTAGCTATTTTCCTTAAAAAATTCCAAATGGGCCAGCTTTTAATGGGCATGTAGAATAACTAATCAAGGCAATGTTCTATATTTTTTCTTTGAAATAACACGGTAATGAAAACATCCAATGAGCCTAGTCCATATCTATTGGGCTTTCAAAAACATGTTGCATGCTCCCCCTCTTTTTAATGACTAACGAAATGGGCTTTATATAATTAAAAGACTTAATTCTTTTTTGAAATAATTCTCCATATTCGCATCTCATGGGCCATTGGCCAACATGCTTCGTAAATGGGCCTACGGATACATGGGTCTTTTTGATTTAGAAAGCCCCACTCTCCTGAATTAAAATACACCCCTTGATTGAGTTGGATTTAAGAATGAGTCATCAGATATTGCTGAACCATCCTTACTCAAAACATTGCTCTTCCACTTTTAATCTTGAAAATACGATTCTAAGGGTAGGGAAAATTTTGGGTACGATAGCTTCCCCTATTCAATTATCTTCCAATCGAATAGCGTGAGAATACACAGGTCTTGTGCATTCTGATTGGGAGTTTATTGAATTGTTGGAATACCCCTAAATTTGTCTGACAAACCTAAGGTTACGCTAATATAGCGTACCCTAAGAGTCTTGAGAAAACAGGAAAAGCTGATGATATATCACTTACCAGGATTTGACGACGAGGAAGATGATTCAGAACTTGAGAAAATAATATTGTATGTTTTGGTTTTAATTTTCTTATTCACAAATTTTGGGGACAAATAAAACAACACTTGATAACACATGGCTGCTTGGAGACTGAGGCAATGGGTTATGTTTGTGAATCATTGTGTGGAGTCTTAGGCGGTAAGCCAAATTTAGATTTCCAACATCGCTGCCTGGGGTCTTAGGCAATGATCCATATTGGGGAGTGTCCTACATTACTGTGTAGAGTCTTAGGTAATGGGTGAAGAGAGGGAAACACATTTCTACATGGAGTCTTAGATAATGGATCATGTTACACTACTGCATTGAGTCTTAGGCAATGAACTAAGTTTCGCGCATTACGGCATGGGGTCTTAGGTAATGGGTAAGGAGATGGGAATACATCGTTGCATGGAGTCTTAGGAAATGTACCGAGCTTCGTACATTACTGCATGGAGTCTTAGGTAATGAACTACATTGTAGAGGGAAAACATCACTTCGTGGAGTCTTAGATGATGGGCTGAACACATCACTACATGGAGTCTTAGGTGACAGATCTTATTTGGCTTTTGAACATTCCCCCATGGAGTCTTAGACAATGTACTAGGTTTTTCAAATTACTTCATGGAGTCTTAGGTAATGCTACGTTGTAGAGAACACACCACTGCATGGAGTCTTAGGTGATGGGTTGGATTTGTAGGAGAAATGTGCTTTAATGACTGACCCTTAGATGGCTAAATCGAGAGTGAGATTATTTGTTTGCTGTATGACGTAGGCGTATGTTATCTGATTGATATGGAACCCAAAGTGTACGTGCATTGAATCTCTGTGTATGTATGATGTATGCAAAATGTGTGTGCGATGTATGTATGCCCTGAAATGTTATGAAAATTGTTTTTGGTTTTTCTCTCCTTTAAACCACTGGTTTTGAGTTACCAATTCCATGGCATTTCATGTTTTATTGGTGTGGCATCTTCAAATTGATTTAAATGCGGTGGAAAGTATTAGCAAGTTTTTTATTTTTCTTATGTCAGAGGTGTAGGCGTAGGCATAGACATATGTGTAGACTTTTGTGTTGTAAGGGCAGGTGTGGGTGTAGACATGTGTATGGATGTAGACGTGTATATTTTGATGTTTTCTCACCAAAATTCTTTTTCGATGTTTTATCAAATGCTTTTATTTTTCGAATTCCCCAAAATGTTTTCAACACAATATTCACAAGAAATAAGCGTAATATTTTGTAAACAAGTCTGAAAAAAGTAAAAATGTGATTTGAAAGATGAAATGAAAGTAAATGTTTTATTGATATGCCTCTAAATAGGTAAAAGTACAAGATGTAATTCCTTGAAAAAGGTAATTACAGAAATTTTCAATACTGTAAATGGCAATGAAAATGATAATTGCTACTGCTGTTCCACAATATCCTTTTAATGGTTCCTATCTCTTTTGCATCTGAGTCATGTAATTTAAATCCATCTCTCCCTTCGTGGTCGTAATTCTTAGATCGCAGTCTGTTTGTTCTTTATTTTATTTTTGAATAAAATCCCTAATTTTTTCCTGGATCACCCTTTCGGGTTTTCAACCCACCTGGATAGTTTTTTTTGTATGTCCCTAATTTTTTCCTGGATCGCCCTTTAGGGTTTTCGATCCACCGGGACGCTCCTTTTTGCCTAAGTCGCCTGTTTAGGGTTCGAGCTTAGCGAGCCTTTTATACATATAATTTTTTCTTGCGTCTGAATTTGTCGGATGCAGTAGTTCTTCCCCATCCATTGTTGTGAGGATGAGACCACCCCCGGAGAATATTGTTTTCACTATGTATGGACCTTCGTAGTTGGGTGTCCATTTACTATGTGAATCGAGGCTAGGTAGGAGAATCTTATTGAGCACTAAATCTCCTTCTTTGAATATCCAAGGATGAACTTTCTTGTCGAAGGCTATTTTCATCTGTTTCTGATGCAATTGATTGTGGCATAGAGTTGTCAAGCGCTTCTCTTCGATGAGGTTGAGCTGATTGAGTCGCGTCTGATCCCATTATGCTTCTTCTAACTTTCTTTCCATTAGAACCCAAAGTGACGGTATCTCTATTTCAACTAGAAGTACTGCCTTCATGCCATATACCAGAGAGAAAGGAGTCGTGCCTGTTGACGTGCGCACGAAAGTGTGATAGCCGTGTGGAGCAAAGGGAAGCATTTAATGCCCATCTTTATATGTCTTCACCATTTTCTGAATGATCTTCTTGATTTTTTTTATTAGATGCTTCGACGGCTCCATTCATCTTGGGTCTGTATGGTAAGGACTTATGATGTTCTATCTTGAAACTGTTACACAGTTCCTTCATCATCTTGTTGTTCAGATTAGACCCGTTCTCTGTAATAATCCTACTTGGAACCCCGTATCTGCATATGAGATTTTGATTATTAAATTGCATATCCACCTTGTTGGACCCCAAATTTTCCCTCTCACTTATCAAGAATTTACTCACAAGATCTCCTTGGGCTCAAGACTGCACTAAGGTTTGATCAGCTCAAGACACCTCCTTAAGCACTGATGACCAAAATTAGGGTTTAAGTTTGCACAAGGATTTTTGAACTATCAATGCTTCATATGACTTTCATGGACCATTATGGACCCCCCGAGATTACTCAAGTCAAGTTTCAAGCCTTGGATCACACTTTTGATCAGTCAATTGAACAATTGACCTAAAAATCAACTATATTGGGAAAAAGTCAACCATAGACAATTTACAGTCAAACTTCATAATTTTTTATCCACATCAACATTTTAGACTCATATGTATCATTTGATCAAGTTTGGACCATAATTCCTCAAGAAATTTGATCAAATCATCAAAAGGGCAAAATGGTTAAAATTAAGGTTTTGACTGGGAAAGGGCAATTTCTGGTTTTTGACCTAGCAAATGATCAACTGGGTTAAGGTATGATCTCAAGAGTCCAATTGCATCAATTTGACCTAATGACATGATTCAAAACACTACAAGTCCATTGGATTGACAAATGAATTTTTCAGTCAAATGATCAAAAGCCAATTGTATACTGAAAAGTCAAACTTTGACTTTTTGGTCAAAATCAAATACCAAAGATCATAATTCATAAAAATATGTCAAAAAATGAAACTTGTTTACCAATAAATCAATAACTCAAGATTTTGTTTTGAAAAGTTGAAATTTCTTAACTTAGAAAATTTTCTAAGTATAGAAAATTTCTTATTTTTTCACAACTTTGAGCCAAATTTTCACCATGATGCAAAGTGATTCAAAGGAAACTTCCAACATGAAAGTTGTAGATCTCCATTGAATCAACAACTTTTCTTCACACAATTTTTCCTAAACATGCTTGGATCTCAAATTATAATTTTGTGAATACATGCTCATGAACTAAAAATAACTTAGTGAAATTTTGCCCTAGTTAGGTAGATTTTTTACCTAACTTCATGGAAATTTTTCACATAGTTCCAAGGGGAATCTTCAAAATAAATTCAAATATGAGTTGTAGAGAACATTTCAAGATTTCCAAAATGTCAAGTAACTCCTTGAGATCATTCTTTAGTAAGGAGAATCGAAGAGATGAAATTGGTGTTTTGTCACTTGGATTACAAGCCATTTTGTGAAGAACATTGGATCCAATCCTCAAGCATGTTGTACAAATCCCACTTTGAAGCCTTCTAACTTGACTTTCACTCCATAATTTAATGTTTTCATAGTTGTTGGAAGCTTTAATCCAAGCATTCAATGCATTGTACAAAGTTAATTCCATTTTGGGAAGAAAGGCAACATTGCCATTTTAGAAAAGCAAGCTTTATGCAAAGTCAGCTTGCATTGAGCCTTGCATTGGTTTTTTTTTGCACAAACACACTCTATACAATCAGAACAAGTGTGTTTAAAGGTCTCAGCCCCCTACTTACTTTGTACTTCACCTTGAAACCATGCTTGCTAGCTTTGCTTCAAAAACAAGTAACCAAGCAAAACATGTGAGTTTTTGAAACCTGAGTTGATACAAGTCTTGAAACCTCTTGCTTATAAGTAGACACACAATTTGGAAGTGGACACATGAAGGATATAGCCCTGAAATTGCCTCAAACATTCAAAAACCAAAAATCTGTTCAAGAGCACCATTAACATACAGTTCTGAACCAAAACTCATGATCTTCATTTCCACTCGTGCGTTTTGAAAACTAATCACTCAAACACCTTCTAAACATCATACCAAAGCAATCCATACCCTTGTTTCCTCACTGTAACTCCTCCAACAGTATCCACCATTTTCAAAAACCAAGCTTGCAGGTTGACTTGAGTAGAGAGATTCAGGGACATTCAAGGCAAAGTAAGAGTTGGGATACATTCAAGGAGGTCTAGGAAAGCTAAACATATCCTCAGGCCATCTCAAAAGTTGCTCAAACTCCATTCACGACTCCAGCTGCAAGAGGTAAAAACTCAAACTTCTATCTCTTCATACAAGCATCATTTGATCCTGATTTGTTAAAAAAAAATTTTAGATATCCTTGCTCTAAAGCTAACCATGTTCATAGTTTCCATTTATATTGACTGTGTATAGAGAATTTTGGATTTGAAATTTCTGAGAAAATTAGGTTTCAATTTAGGGCCAGTAAAATTAGTTTTTATCTTTAACATTTAGTTTACATAAATTATATGTTTGAATTCCTGGGAAGAAACACCATAACTTTCATGTTTGGAGTTTCCATTTTTGTGGAGAAATGAGAAAGATATAGGTGGTTCGGCCATGGCTCAAGATTGAAGATGAAGTTGCCTTCAGGAAGCAGTTTCTAATATATATTTATGCTTTGATTATATGACCGGATGAAATAGGCACCCCAATGGCAAGTGCGCGCGTACTAAGGCATATGTTACCTAAAGGGCGAGGGTTCGAACCAATGTGAACCCCCCTTTTGCATTTTTTCTAATTTTCTAATTTCCTAACATATTTTTGGCAGGCGCTGGGCCCTTTGGGCTTGGCATTGTTTTTTTGCTAGCTCACCCCCACTGTTTACTTGTGACACCACCCTGGCCCATTTTAATTTATTTATTTATTTATTTCTTTTTCTTTTAAATATATTTTCTAAAATACCAAAAAAAATCATAAAATGTATAAAAATAATAGATTTATATTTCGACATAATTTAAATATTTTTTCTATATAAAAAATTATTTGTATCCACCATACTTTATTTACTTGTGTTAATTTTATTGTGAATATTAAAATAAAACTACGTTATTATTTATTTAAATACACTTATTTTTAATAAAAAAAGGACCAAAAATATTTCCTGACACCACACTTTATTTTCAAGACAAAATATAAAAAATACAAAAAATGCTTTTTCTTTAAACTTATTTTCTTTTAATCAACTAAAATAGATTTAGGGTTTCATCCAAAAAAATATTTTCTTAATTAAAATATTTTCTTAAACAATTTCTTTATTTAACTTAAGTTTAATTTAATTTGATTACTCTTTTTTTAGGTTAAAATCAAGACCCTTTTTCTTAAGAAACCAAACAAAAAAAATCTTCTTTCTTTGCATTTACAAATTCTTGCATATTTAATTTATCTTGTATATTATTTATTCCAATTCTTGTACAAATTCAATTTGGTTGTAATAGATTAATTAGGTTTATATTATTGCAATCTCCATTCATAAATTGTACACCCCCTCCCACAAATGTTGTAATAGCGTAGTAACTTTAAATTTCACAATTTATCGCTTTTACATAACATGCTAGTAATTAGGGTTTGTATGGCAAGATAAAAACAATCAAATAGAAAACTCTAATTTAAGACAAAAACAAGCATGAAAATGACACCCTTTTCACACAAGCACCTCAAGGGTTATCCCACTTGGTTGCCTTACAAAAATGCTCATATTACGCATGTAAGGTATCTTAGCAAAAGCAAGCAAAAACAAGATCATAGTCCCTCGATGACTCTATCTAAAGTTGCCTTACAAATGATATTAGTCCCTCAAAAAAGAATGCTAAGATACCTTGCAATAATTCTAATCATGGTTATACGATGACCCACGCCCGTCCCGTTTACATCTAAAGATAGGGTTGCTTACCAAATCAATGGTAAGACAACAATATCAAAGGAAAAGAAAATGAACAAGAAAGACATTTGAGTAGGTAGATTGCTCCTAATTACTTGCTCCATTTCAAAACCAACATCCTTGATATTTTCAAAAACAATCACATACACTTTCCAAACATCTTACAAAACTTGAAAACATTTTCAAAAGAATCAAACATCTTTGTATAAATTCTTACGAACGAGAATCATTACAAAGTTTGCCTAAACAATGAACTATTTACAAAATACTTTCAAAAACCACACAAAGCACAATTTCAAACAAAAGAAAGTGATCTAGCAAGTAACTAAGAGCCCATGGAAAACCATGGGTGAAAAGGGTGCTAATACCTTCCATTTTCATAATATACCCCCCGAACCCAAGAAACAATCTCAAAGGTCTTTCCTGTGCTTTTTCACCTTTCCTTTTGGATAAAAGAAAAATCAGTGGCGACTCTTGCTATCTGCAACATTTGCGATCAAACGCAAAACCTTCAAGTCAGTTCTCCCACTGCATCACAGAACTGGCGACTCTGCTGGGGAATTTTTTAAAAGTGGAGTTACCTTAGGGATAGATCACATTTATTTGCTTATATTGTTTGACTTGTATGCTTTACATTATGGTTCTTTGTTTGGGTTTGAATCCTCTACACAGATTTGGGATACATTATAGGTAAGTAGCAATACGTTGTGGAAACTGTGCGGGGTATACCGACATGGTCTAAGCAATAGCTATGTTAGTGTGACATATTTGTGGGTACCGGTAGCCTTTGAGTTAATCAAAGAGAATACGGGACTGTTGAGCGATGTCATGAAGCACTAATGAACTTCTAGAACCTTTACTTGACCAACTTGGCCTTTAGGATGTAGTGATATGACCGGCTTTGGTGCAGTCCGAAGTTGGTAGATACTCGACACTACACTCATTGAGGTTTGGTTTCTTGGGATATTTCAGTCTCCATTTGAGGCTACCGGCAGAAAAACACAGTGCCGCCATCGAACTTTGTTTATCCCGAAGGAAGGGGAAATATCGATAAAACCACAAGGGATAGGATAAGATGGTCTTGCGACCAAGATAAAGGGTAAGGGAGTCGGTTATGCGAGGGGAAGGTATTAGCACCCCTCACATCCGTTGTACTCAACGGGATCCATTTTGTTTGCTTGTCTTAAAGGGTGTATTTATCTATAACTATGCTTACTTAATGGGAAAAGAATGGTTTTTATTATTGCGTTCGTGAGGGTTTCATGACCCTTTGCCTACGTATCCAATGAAGCAATCAGAACACCGTAGTTCCTCTAGAAAAGGGTTTGTTTGTTTGTGTTTTTTAGTGGGCGACGTTAATGCACACATTCTAGCAATAGGCACGGCCGGTATCGCGGTAGAACGGAGATAACATGCCCTTTGGGGGAAGCTTTGATTGGTTGAGTGTTTTGCGAGTTTTAAAATAAATTCAAGTAATGATTAAAGTGTTTTTGGATTTTTGATTTGTGACCGTTGAGTTTTAATTACAAAAGAAAAAAGTTAAGAGGGAAACTAAAAATCTAATTGTATGTTATGTACAAGTGGACTAAAAGTCTATTTCGACATAAGGCGATCAGAACGGGGTTTAATCGCCTCATGGAGCTACTTAAGGTATGGTTTCAAGGTTTGAACAAATAAGGAAACTTAAATTATAAATAATTTTATGGATTTTTATGTTAATATTAAAAAGGATGAAAAGGAAAATAAATGAAAGATATAAAAAGCGTGCTACTGCAAGAAAAACAAAAAAGGAATTAGAAGTTCTAGATTCGTACACTCTGAGGTCCTACAAGAAATGTTAGAGGGAAAACACAGAAATTCTGGGTTGTATTCAGACAGTGGGCCACAAGTCATAAGTTCTATATTACACTAAAACAGTAAGTAAACTTCAGAAGTTCAGTGTATTGTCAGCATGTGAAAATCAGAAACTCTGAGTGTTTAAAAACAGCGAATGGAAACATTAGAAGTTCTATGTATTTGACATGTGAGAAGAACTCATAAGTTTTGTGCTGTGTTAGAATAGTGAGTGAATCAGAAGTTCTGTATTATGTTAAAACAGTAAGAAAACCTAGAAGTTATGTGCGTGTTAAAACAATAAGAAATCCTAGAAGTTCTGTGTGTGTTGAAATAGTGAGAAAAAATCTAGAAGTTCTGATGTTGTGCTAACAGTGAGAAAAATCCAGAAGTTCCGATACTGTGCCAAATCCGTGAAAAAAAATCCAGAAGTTCTGATATTGTGCTAAATAAATGAGAAAAAAATCTAGAAGTTCTGATGTTGTGATAACAGTGAGTAGAACTCAGAAGTTATGTATATATTGAAACAGTGGGAAGAACTCAGAAGTTTTGTACTGTTAAAACAGTGAGTAGAACTCAGAAGTTTTGTGTTGTGTTAACGATGAGAAAAAATCTAGAAGTTCTAATACTGTGTCAAAACAGTGGGGAAGAAAACTCAGAAGTTTTGTGTTACACTTCAACTTCTTCCTTACGTTAGCTAGAGCATTTGCAACTTATTCAGTTCTTAACAACAGCAAAACATGAAGATAAAAACACGGAAGTTTGTAGAAGTTCTAATCCTAATTCTGAGCCTAGCATTATTCTAGAAATTCTTATTCACAGTTTTTTCTATTTATGCAATGATATGAACAACATCAATACTATGATATTTACATTATAAATGATGTTCTGAATGAGAGTTTCAAAGTTAGAATGACTTACCTTGAACCTGAAGTGCGGGTTTAGGATTTGAGCTACTGCCTTTAAATGTTTTGGGGTTTGCACGAACAGGAAACAACAATGTTAAGTTCTTTGTTTCAAAGGGAAAAACAAAGGTTTTTGATTTGGAAAATTCTAAGTTTATGAGTGTTTGAGTGTTTCTTTTTTTCTCTCTTTTTTCGTGTATTTAATAATCCTCTCTTCAAAAGCCATCCTCTCCCTCAAAGCCTAGCCCTTTGAACGTGTGATGGAACAAACTATTTATAGATGGATTTGATGTGGTTTTGGGGGGAAAAACAAATGAGTTTTAAACACTTTTAGCATAATGTTCCTTTGATTTTTAATCACAGTTTTTGTTATGCTAATTTTGTGCAATTATGGGGTTTGTGGAAAACGCGGGGGTGGACTGGATCAGCAGCACCTTGGAGTGTTGTGGCAGCTGGTTTGGAAGTTTTATGCAGGTTTGGGCAGTGAAGTACAAGTTTCACAGAGATGGTTTTGTGGGGCTTGATGATGTTCTGAATGGAAAGCAGAACGTAGCCTTTATGTGCTGAAGAATGAAACTCTGAGGAGTCATGTTCTGATCAAAGAACAAAGCCTCCATATGTTCTGACTGAAGCGTGGAACGTAACCTCCATATGCTGAGGAGTTTTGTTTTGACCAAAGAACACATCCCCATATGTTCTGACTGGAGAGCCATGTTCTGAACCATCCTTGCAAATTCTAATTGCACTTGCGTGGAATTTGGCCTAGAAGTTCTGAAATCTCTTGCCACTAAGAAAATTTTCCAAGTATTTAAAAAAATTGATTTCTTTCTTTTCTCAAAAAAGTTTCTGATTTTTGACTTCTTGATGAACCAATTTCTTGTCTTGATGAAATATAATGGTTGAAACTTGATTTTTTCCAAAAGTCAAAGTTTGACTTTTCAGAGTTCATTTGACCATTTTGCCCTTGTGAATGACTTTCTTGGAAAATTGTGATTTAAGACTTGAAACTTCATGACAGAAACTTCATGATATCCCAAAAATCCATCCCACCATCCACTAATTGAGAACCAGATGCGTTTCCCTTTTACTTGATAAGAGAACTTCAAAACAAAATTAGACATAAAGAGGGAACAACCCTAATACCTCAAACCAAGGCGCTTGATTCCATGAGGTGCGAGATATGCAAATGACTGAGTAAAAAATGGTGCAAATGGGATGCAAAGTTCAAAGACAAACAAAAGTAAAAGAGATAGGGCAAATATGGTTGAATAATGGTAGCTCGTATTAGGGTAACGGTGCCAATACAAGGTTCTTGAGGGAGTGGGTGGCAGAGTGACTGAAAAGATATGGTTGACGATGTCGTGATGACTGAAAGTAGAATTACCTGACAAAATGATAACTTAAATACAACGAGTAGAATTTGATGACGATAGAGAATCTATCAAGCGGTATTTCACGACCCAAAAAGAAAGGTAAAGATAATGGGTAAAGATCGGCGTATAATCTATGACCCAAGAGAAAGGTAAAGACAACGGGTAAATATAGAAGTATGATCTATGACCCAAGAGGAAGGTAAAGTGTGGTAAGTCCTACGGGTGACCTATGACCCTAAAAAATATAATGTGAGTGTAAGACCTACGAGCGACCTACGACCCTATAAAAGATAACGTGAGGGTAAGAACTATGAGCGACATACGACCCTAGCAAAGATAACGTGAGGGTAAGACCTATGAGTGACCTGCGACCCTAAAAAAGATAAAGTGAGGGTAAGACCTACGATCGACCTACGACCCTAGCAAAGATAACGTGAGGGTAAGACCTACGAGTGAACTACGACCCTAAAAAAGATAACATGAGGGTAAGACCTACGAGCGACCTACGACCCTATGAAAGATAACATGAGGGTAAGACCTACGAGCGACCTACGACCCTAGCAAAGATAATGTGAGGGTAAGACCTACGAGCGACCTACGACCCTATCAAAGATAACGTGAGGGTAAGACCTACTAGCGACCTACGACCCTATGAAAGATAACATGAGGGTAAGACCTATGAGCGACCTACGACCCTAGCAAAGATAACGTGAGGGTAAGACCTACGAGCAACCTACGACCCAATGAAAGATAATGTGAGGGTAAGACCCACGACCGACCTACGACCCTAGCAAAGATAATGTGAGGGTAAGACCTACTAGCGACCTATGACCCTATGAAAGATAACGTGAGGGTAAGACCTACGAGCGACCTACAACCCTAGAAAAGATAATGTGAGGGTAAGACCTACGAGCGACCTACGACCCTATGAAAGATAACGTGAGGGTATGACTTACGAGCGACCTATGACCTTAGCAAAGATAACATGAGGGTAAGACCTACGATCGACCTACGACCCTAGCAAAGATAACGCGAGGGTAAGACCTACGAGCGACCTACGACCCTATAAAAGATAATGTGAAGGTAAGACCTACGAGCGACCTACGACCCTAGTAAAGATAACGTGAGGGTAAGACCTACGAGCGACCTATGACCCTAGCAAAGATAATGTGAGGGTAAGACCTACGAGCGACCTACGACTCTATGAAAGATGATGTGAGGGTAAGACCTACAAGCGACCTACGACGCTATGAAAGATAACGTGAGGGTAAGACCTACGAGCGACCTACGACCCTAGCAAAGATAATGTGAGGGTAAGACCTACGAGCGACCTACGACCCTAGCAAAGATAACATGAGGTTAAGACCTACGGGCAACCTACGACCCTAGCAAAGATAACGTGAGGGTAAGACCTACAAGCGACCTACGACCGTTGAAAGATAATGTGAATATTGAGAGTTGGGGAGTATGATGTACTGGAACCATGGTTTATTTTAGTTGGTAGTGTAATAATAGATGTTAACTGGGAATTATGAGGATGACGTTCTTTGTAGGGATGTTTTGTTGATTTGGGATTGAGTTGGGGCTTTCGAGCGAGGTACCAAATCTGACTCATGCTTCATATGCATTTGAAGTGTGACATGATGATCCATGGATATGCTATGCGTTTGAGGGTGCAATGCAATATGTCATGATGATTATTGTATGTAAAGTGCCAAAAGCTCATTGGGATTTGTTGCTCGTCATCTTGAGGTACTAATAAGGACCGGTGCTTGAAATTTTTAGAGAGTAGAGTTAGCCTTGTCGAGTTCACTGGGGGATTAAATCTTGCTGAGGAGAAATTACTGGATCTGACTACCTTCATGTGTTGGATTTTTGTGAATAACTGAAAAGATACGTGGATCTCAACCAATGCCCCAAGCCTCTCTGTGTGGGAGAATCGGGCGCTCGGTCGATTGTAAAGAGGCGACGAGGATGAAATCTTGGTCAAGGCGACCGTTATGACTTGCTACCTACACAGAAGAGCAAACACTTGAACGCCAAGGCATTCCCTTGGGATGCCTTCCTATCCATGTATTATAGTATTTCACATCTTAGCTTGTGATTATTATTGACTTATTGTTTTCAATGCAATGCTTAACAAAGAATTTAAATCACAATTCCCATTCGAAAAATAAAGTAAAAGAACGTAACAAAGATTTTTTTAACGGAAGGGAAAATTTTTATTAATGAGTTTGGCCCGTGAATGGGCGTTCATTCATACATAAAAACAACTCCTAAATGAGGAAGTTGCAGAGAAGAAAAGAAATACAATGAGTAAAATGGCAATAAGAAAATCTCGAACTTCCATTAAAACTAATATTGCTATAGTTCCCATATCCTGGGTCATCATAGTGTCGTGCCTCCAAAGGATAATAGCTAGATTGATCCATCCCGCATTAGGAGGGTGTACGTGAAGAGTTTTCAGACTACAATCTCTCGCTTTTTTGTCCCTATTTTTTGCCTGAATCGCCCTTTCGGGTTTTCAATCCATCGGGACACCCATTTTTGCCTAAGCCGCCCTTTCGAGTTTTCAACTTAGCGGGTTATTATTATTTTTTTATTTTTAGCCCTAACTTTTGCCTAAGCCGCCCTTTCGGGTTTTCGACTTAGCGGGTCCTTTTATGCGTAGTATTTTTTGACTGAGTTTGAATTGACTGGAAGCGAAACGTCTTCCCCATCCATGTTTGTCAGGATTAGAGCACCTCCTGAGAAATCTTTCTTCACGATGTACGGTCCCTCATAGTTGGGAGTCCACTTGCCTCTTGGATCAGTTTGGATTGGGAGAATCTTCCTTAAGACCAGGTCACATGTATGGAACTCTCGAGGCCGAATCTTCTTGTCAAATGCTCTCTTGAGGCACTGTTGATATAACTGACCGTGACAAATGGCTGCCATGCGCTTTTCTTCGATGAGATTTAGTTGGTCGAGTCTCGTTTGAATCCATTCAGCTTCATCAAGCTTAGTATCCATCAGAACCCTTAAGGAAGGGATCTCCACTTCGACTAAGAGTACAGTATCCATACCATAGAGTAGTGAAATGGGAGTTTCCCCAGTGGAAGTATGCACCGAAGTTCGATAGCCATGCAGGGCAAAAGGAAACATCTCATGCCAATATTTGTATGTTCTCACCATTTTCTGGACGATCTTCTTTATGTCCTTGTTAGCGGCTTCGACTGCCCCATTCATCTTCAGCCGATAAGGTGATGAATTATGGTGCTCGATCTTGAACTCTTCACACATTTCCTTCATCATCTTGTTGTTGAGATTTGACCCGTTATCAGTGATGATCTTGTTAGGAGTTCCATAACGATAAATGATCTCTCTTTTGATGAAACGAGTGACAACTTGCTTGGTCACATTCTTGTACGAAGCCGCTTCCACCCACTTGGTGAAGTAGTCAATAGCAACGAGGATAAACCTGTGTCCGTTTGAAGTGCTCGGCTTGGTTAGCCCAATCATATCGATGCCCCACATTGCAAAGGGCCATGGTGAAGTAATCACATTCAAAGGAGTGGGAGGAACATCTATCCTGTCTGCGTAAACCTGAAATTTGTGGAAAATTTTTGCATATACACAACAGTCGCTTTCCATCGTCATCCAGAAATAACCTACTCATAGGATTTTCTTGGCCATGGAATGCCCACTAGCATGAGTCCCAAAAGAGCCCTCGTGTATTTCTCGTATAATGGATTCTGCTTCGTGTCTATCCACGCATCTGAGCAGAACCGAATCATAGTTTCTCTTGTACAGAACGTCTCCTGACAGTAAAAACTTAGACGCTAACCTTTTAAGAGTCCGCTTATCACAAATTGTAGCACCTTCGGGGTACTCTTGCTTTTCAAGATATCTTTTGATGTCGAAGTACCATGGCTTTTCGCCCGATACATCTTCCGTTGTGAGACAATGAGCAGGAAAAATGTGTGTTGGCTCCTTGTAACGACAAATCCTTATATTGGGTGGATGATTCGGGTAACTGACTTTGAACATTGCTGCTAAAGTGGCCAGAGCGTCTTCCAGATGATTTGCTTCTCTAGGAATGTGCTCAAAAGTGACCTCATCAAAAGTGGGCAACAACTCTAATATAAAATCCCGATATGGAACAAAATTAGGGTGCCGTGTATCCCAATCACCCCGTACTTGATGTATCACTAAGGAAGAGTCCCCATAAACTTCAAGAATCTTGATCTTCAAATCAATGGCTGCTTCAAGGCCCTTCACACAAGCTTCGTATTCAGCAACATTATTCATGCAATCAAAACATAATCTGGCAGTGAAAGGTATGTGAGTGTTGCACGGAGAGGTCAGAACTGCCCCAATGCCGTGACCCATAGCATTTGACGCACCATCGAACGTGAGAGTCCATTGCTCCCCTGGTTCAGGTCCTTCTTTATCATCAAGTTTCATAATATCCTCGTTTGGAAAATCGAACTTCATGGGCTGATATTCTTCCAATGGCTGGTAAGCGAGATGATCCGCAAGAATGCTACCTTTCATAGCCTTTTGTGTGACGTATTGGATGTCATACTCAGACAAAAGCATTTGCCACCGAGCCAATCTTCCTGTAAGTGTTGGTTTCTCGAAGATGTACTTTATCAGATTTATCTTAGATATCAGAAGTGTAGAATGTGTCAACATATACTGCCTCAAACGTCGAGCTGCCCATGTAAGAGCATAACAAGTCTTCTCAAGTAAGGAATACCTTGATTCCCAATCAGTGAACTTCTTGCTCAGGTAATAAATGGCGTGTTCTTTTCGTCCAATATCATCTTGTTGTCCGAGCACACAACCCATAGATCCTTCAAGCACAATCAAATACAATCAAATACATAATGAGAGGTCTCCCTGGAATTGGTGGTATGACTATTGGTGGTTCTTGAAGATACTGCTTAATCTTCTCGAAAACTTCTTGACAACTTTCATCCCAACGGATATCCTGATTCTTGCGTAACAATTTAAAGATGGGTTCACAGGTAGCAGTAAGATGGGAAATGAACCTGGCTATGTAATTCAACCTTCCAAGGAAACCTCGTACTTCCTTTTCATTTTTAGGTGCCAGAATATCCTTTATTGCTTTTACTTTGTCATGATCTACTTCAATTCCTCGTTGACTTACGATAAAACCAAGTAACTTGCCCGATCAAACCCCAAAGGTGCATTTTGGATTAAGCCTTAACCTGAACTTTCGTAAACGATCAAACAACTTCTGAAAATGGACCAAATGTTCTTCCTCAGTCTGTGACTTCGCAATCATGTCGCCCACATACACCTCGACCTCTTTATGAATCATGTCGTGAATGAGAGTCACCATAGCTCGCTGATATGTCGCACCAACGTTTTTAAGACCAAAAGGCATGACTCTATAGCAAAAGGTACCCCAAGGAGTTGTGCCAGCTATTTCATCCATGTCTTCCGGAGCCATCTTTATCTGATTGTAGCCAGAGAACCCATCCATAAAGGAGAACACCGAAGACTGAGCAGTGTTATCAACCAATACATTAATACGAGGCAACGGGAAATCATCCTTCAGGCTTGCTCTATTCATGTCCCGGTAGTCAACACACATGCGTACCTTACCATCTTTCTTAGGTATAGGAACAATGTTAGCAATCCAGGGCGGATAATTTATCACAGATAGGAAGCCTGCTTCAAGCTGTTTCTGAACTTATTCTTTAATCTTCAAAGCCATGTCGGGTCTGGTCCTTCTTGGCTTCTGCTTTACAGGAGGACATTCTGGCTTGAGTGGAAATTTATGCATTACTATATCAGCTTCTAAATCGGGCATGTCTTCATACGACCAGGCGAAGATGTCAGCATACTCTCGAAGCAACTCAATCAACCCCTTATTTTCTTCGCTTTGCAAGGCGGCACCTATTTTGACTTCTCTCTTTACCTCTTCAGTACCGAGATTGACGACTTCTGTTTCTTCTTGATATGGATGGATGACCTTCTCTTCCTGTCTCAAGAGCCTGGCTAGTTCTTTAGGGACTTCACAATCTTCCTCACTATCTTTGTTAGCATGATCACCTGAATTCTCAAGGATATAAGAAGCCATAGCACCATCATTTCCAACGGAGTCCGAGATGGATCTGCATGATCGATGATTTATGTTTTATCTTTAGAAATTGCAAAAGAATATTTAGAACATGAAAAGAAAAGTATTTCCATTTTTATTTTAAAAAGTAAAAGTAAAAGAAAAGACAGGTAACAAAATTGTATGCAAAAGTGAGATTTTTTCATTCAATGTTAAACGGATATTGAAACATAAGGGGCCCCTTCTACAAGCCGTCAGTATGCCCTGGGCAGGACATACGACTTAAATGGAAACAGAAAATTACACTTCAAGGAAAATAACTTCAGGGATGTCCACGGCAATCCAATTGCTTAGCTTCTGGTCTGGTGCAACTTGATAGATAAATCTTGAAACATCTTCATCGTCACCTTCAACATCTGTGGAGAGAACTTGTCCTTCTTTGTCTACACCAGCACTGACGAACACTTCAGAAATTGGGGGAACCTGCTGTCCCTTGAGAGGAACCCAACTTGCTTGAAAGGATGATGATGACTGATACCCAAGACCAAAACGATCTTTCTTCTCTGGTACTTCAATCAACTTTCCCCAACTGCCATGGGGAGGTCTAGCTTCTATGAGGGATTTGGCATCCTTCAAAGAGGCCAGGGCTATCTCAGACTTCTTACATTCCACGACGTGGAATTTGTCAACAGTAACAATCTCCATAGCTTGAAAGGGCAACTCCTGCATCTCGCCTTCCACTTCCACATAACGGTAGGTAGTCAAATTATTAAACACTATGTCTTATTCTCCACAAACGACGACAACTTGGTCATTCACAATGAATTTCAGGCGTTGATGAAGATTAGATGTCACAGCTCCTGCTACATGGATCCATGGACGACCCAAAAGGAAAGTATAGGATGGACGGATGTCCATAACATAGAATGACAAATAGAAAGTGTGGGGACCAATATTGACAGGTAAGTTCACTTCTTCATCCACAGATCTTCTCGAACCATCAAACGCTCGAACATTTAGAGTGGAGGGCCTCATCATTACTCCATCCATATTCAGCTTAAACAAAATAGCCGTAGGAATCACATTGAGTGAAGAACCCGTATCCACCAAAACTCGAGATAAAACAGTGTCCAAACACTTCATAGAAACATGCAGCGCTTTGTTGTAGTCTCTGCCTTCAACTGGGAGTTCATCATCATAGAAACCCAAACAATTTCCCACAATAATATTGGTGACGATTCCTTCAAACTGGGCCACAGAGATGTCTTGGGTAACATGAGCGGAACATAAAGTCTTCAATAAGGCATTGTGGTGGGTCTCTGAACACAAAAGGAGAGACAAGATGGAAATCTTGGATGGTGTTTGGTTGAGTTGATCCACTACTTTGTAATCACTCCGCTTGATAATTCTCAAAAGTTACTCCGCTTCATGTCCTACAAAATGTTCGGGTTGATTATCCATCACTTGCTTTACCCTGGCCTTAGCTAAAGCTTCACTATTAATTTCCTTAGGAGGCGGTGGTGGAGGAGAAAAGATCTGACCACTGCGAGTCATGTTACTGGTTCCTGCAATGTTGGTAACATTCTTGTCAACAACTGGAGGACACTCATACTTCTTTCCATGTATATAGACCATATTATACTCCCATGGAACTTCCTTCAAGTTGTTGTTTGTAGGAGGAATAGGAGCTTGAATCACTGCGGGGGTAGTAGGAACCTGAATTGTTAACGAAATACTAGGGATTTCCGAAAAGCTTCTAGGATAGTAGGGGATTTCCAGGACATCA
Organism: Vicia faba; assembly: GCA_948472305.1. Lineage (NCBI taxonomy): Eukaryota > Viridiplantae > Streptophyta > Magnoliopsida > Fabales > Fabaceae > Vicia > Vicia faba. Next base: position 263,081,729 of record OX451740.1, read on the forward strand.
ATCTCTTCTTCTCAGAATATTTTCTCTATCTGTAGGACACCTTCATCGATCAACTGATGGATGACCGTCTTCAAACAAGTATACTCTTCAGGTTTGGAGGAACACGTTAAGCAGAAGTCATGGAGTTCTTGTAGCACCTCATGCTTCAAAAAATGTTCTCTGACAGTTTCCAAAGATATCTTAATTTCGTCAACCTTGGATACCAAACCCTGTTCATTAACTTCTTCAATAGCATTGACCGTTCCCCCTTGATGAGGAGGCATGGCATTATTCTGAATATTCGGACCAACAGGGTTGAAGTTGATGGCCTTTGCATCGATGAGGTCTTGAACTTTGCATTTGAATGCTCTACAATTTTCAATTGTATGGCCTGGGGCACCAGAATGAAATTCGCAATAAGCATTAATATCATACCCCCTAGGGAGAGGATTTGGCGGTGGACCGAGTTCGCGCAATTGAACCAATTGACTAGCAAGTAACTATGGGAGAAGCTGAGCATAGGACATAGGAATGAGATCAAATCTTCTTTCAGGGGCTCTTTGTCTTTGAGGAGCTCTCGGGCCTTGAGGTTTTTGATTCAGTTGTTGATAAGCTGGAGGAGGTGCAAATTGTTGTTGTGGAACATAATTTGGTTGTGAAGCGAAATGCCGTTGTTGGGCCATCCAGGGTGCTGGAGTTATAGCAGCATATACTTGAGGAACAAATTGGTTGGGAACAGCAACAGGTGTAGGAAAATAAGGGAATCGGACTTGAGGAAATGCGGGAGCTCTTCCTTAGTTGATGGTGATGGCACTAGTCTCGCCCTCTTTCTTCTTGACAAAACCAGAAAACGGCTTTCTACTAATGCCCGCATTGTTGTTAACATTGTTAGGAACACCTTGGATCATTCCAGCCTTAATGCACGTCTCAACGTGTTCACAAACAATGACCATATCAGAGAAAGAAGTAGAAGTACTATTGAGCATATGTTGGAGATAAGGGCCTCATAGAGTACCCATAAATAGATCAATCAATTCGCGATCCAAGAGAGGAGGTTGGACCCTTGCAGCCAGTTCACGCCACCTCTGAGCGTACTCTTTGAAAGACTCTTCAGATTTTTGTACCATCCCTTGGAGCTGAGTACGGCTAGGAGCCATGGCAGTATTGTAATGGTAATGTTTCAAAAAAGCGTCAGCATGTTCTCCCCAAGTACTGACATGAGATATTTCGAATTGCATATACCAATCCAATGGTGCCCCGGTTAAGCTATCTTGAAAGAAGTGCATGAGTAACGGTTCATTTTCAGCGTAGGCAGCCATTTTGCGACAATAGGAACGAATATGAGTCTCTGGGCAAGAAGTGCCTTTGTATTTGTCAAAATCCGGGACTTTAAACTTGGGAGGAATAACTACCCCAGGCACGAGGCACATTGCAGCAATATTGAATCCAGAAGCCTTGATACCCTCCATGGCTCTAAGACGCTCTTCGAGAGCATGATACATTTTCGCAGTTTCGGCAACTCCGGCAGCAAGGTTCACTAGGGGTTCATCAAGATCAATAACATCATGATGATCTTCGACATCGTTCCTAGGAGCGCCGATAGGAGTATCAACATTTGCATTGTCATTCCACCCATTAGCAGAAGTGGAGGGAGCAGCAGTAGTAAGCTTGGCAACACTTTGATGTAGTTCTTCTTGACCCTTGATCACGGCATGAAGGGTTTCCATAAGCTGATCCATGCGAGTACCCATGGTGTCCATATCTCGGCAGAGTGCATTCTGGTTCTCTTCAAAAAGATCCCTTAGCCTTTGCTGGTTGCCTCTGGTATGGTAAGGATATGGAGAAGTCGTCTTTGTTGTTTACTGTAGTCTGTCAGAAAAGGGACCCCAATGAGTTTTTGTTGTGAAAAATGAATGCATGGTAGTATGGATGAATGCTTTATCTTCATTTCTGAGGAGACCCAAAGACTCGTCTATCTTTTAAAATTTTCCTTTTTGTTTTTTTGAAAAGCTACATCAACAAGACTGGTCTTTGGATTTCCCTATATATGAGATATATATACATGATGATATGATGTCATGGTATGCTATGTTATGAAGTCCCAGCTCCATATATTCTGGATAACCATTGTGTAGTCCGTTGCACAGGCTGAAAGTAACAGGATCAAAAGTCCGACGTCATAGGCATGGAGTCAAAGTAACCACCCATAAGGTATGTACTAGGGGTTTATCACCTGCCGAACAAGGTTCTAAAGAGTTCTCAAAGTCTACGCTCTTCCTTTGGATATTACCGACGTTCCAATTACTTGGTAATCGGTAATATTTGCAGGAAAAACTTGTCCGAGTGAAATATCACGTGACAACTACTTCTGGATTACTCAGTTATAGTCTCTGCACTACACCTAAAAGGCCAGGATGGGTTAATGGTTCTACGGCCCTCAGCTTCTCTAGTTCCCAAGTCGAAAGCAACGATGTCTTCCCGATTACTCGGTAAACATCACTACTTTTAAGGGGACCTCCACTGAGTGGGGGATTTTCATGCCTCCTTCTTCGGGATTACTCCCTCAAAGTTAACATGACTATACCGCCCGTCCTAATCCTATGTGTAACCCAAGTCCGAGTATAGGACTTATCAAAAGTAATCACCAAACCCAACATCACAATGTATCCAGAATATGTGAGTAGCAACAATATATGTAATATATACAAATAAAGCAATAATAAAACAGTAAAGCAAAATAAAGAAAATAAATAATCACCCAAAAAACAAATAAACAAAACTAGGAGAGACTCACAAGAGTTCCCCAGCAGAGTCGACAGCTGAGTCGCCAGCTGAGGCTACAGGCAGAAAAACACAGAGCCGCCACCGAACTTTACTTATCCCAGAGGTAGGGGAAATATAGATAAAACCACAAGGGAATGGATAAGATGGTCTTGCGACCAAGAGAAAGGGTAAGGAGGTCGGTTATGCGAGGGGAAGGTATTAGCACCCCTCACATCCGTTGTACTCAACGAGATCCATTTTGTTTGCTTGTTGTTGTACCCCAAAATTTGCTCTCTCTTTCTTCAGGAAATCTTCTTGGATTTTCAGAGTCCCTCTGAAACAAATCCAAGTCCTGAATTGTCATTTTTTGCCCAAGCAAACCATTTACAAGAGCAAGATGATCACACAAGCTCTAAAGACAATGCTTTTATCTTGAGAAAAATTAAATTCTAAGTACTTGGAATTTTTCTCTAAAAAATGAGTGTTTAAGAAAAAATCAGCGCTTCAGAACTTCTGGACCAAACTCCAGATAGAAACGGTCAAAAGTTGCAAGCTTGTTGCAGCGCAGTCAGAAGTTGGCTCTTCAGCAGCTACATCAGCTCAATCAGAAGTTGTAAACGTGGTTCAATACGTAAGTCTCAGACAGAATGTGACTCTTTCAGCAGTTACGCCAGCTCAGCCAGAATTTGCTAAAGGAATGCAAAAGAAGCAAGGAAGTCTGAAGGCTCTTCCAGAGCATGCTGAAATCAGAAGATGAAAAGGTCAGAAGAGTGGGTGTTACACTGATACAGGATCTCTGAGCCCAGGAGTTCCAGAAGCAAATCCAAGGAACGTGTCAGAAAATCAGGTGAATCCCCAGAACTTGCTAAGACAACAGGAGGCCAAAACCAGAGCATGGTTTACGTAGATTCTTGGTGAAACAGAACTGCTGGTTCAAAGTTTGGTTTCCATTACCAAAATATTGGTGTTGATAAGTCTCATCACCATTTAATGCTCAATAATGCTCCCAACCACTCCTGAACATTCATCCAAGTAATCCCTTCACGTGTGGCTGGGAAAACGCCTTTATGCAGGTTCTGGCATGGGTCTACACGCCACCGTCCACCTAAGAGGTCACTTCTCTCCAATCCACGCCTGTTGTTCCAGCCTAGGCTGAAGGCTATCTGTTATCACAACTTCCCAGGAATTTCTTTCAAAGAACAACTCAGCCTCTGTTGGCGCTTTAATGTTCAAAGAAATCCACAAGAGTTTTGCCTATAAATAGAGAATCATTGTCCACTGAAAAGAGGCGTCCAAAGAAACAGAAAAATTTCTAGAAGAAAAACAGAAATCTTTAGCAAGAAAGTGCTCTGAAACTCTGCCAAAATCTCCAGTGTTTCATAACTTTGAATTTCTTACCTTCAAACTTCATCAAATATCCAGTTTTCTGTGTGAACTAAAAACACCCTTTTCAAACTTCTGACCCTATATACGCATACACCTTCACCTACCATTTTCAAAAAGAATTTGTCCAGAATACCATCAGAGCCAAAAGCTAGCTCACATCCACAAACTTTTCCAACAGCCAGGTAAGCACCTGCTGACCTTCATCACGCTGCTAAGCATCATCAGTTGTGCATGCTCAAATAAACATAATGTAAATATCATATTGTTGCTGTTTATGTTCTGAGGATTTTCGTACCTCAGAACGATCTGAGCCAGTGTAGGACCTGCCTGTGACCTTGTTGGTTCTACCCTCTAAAACACTTTGACATTTGCTGGAGCTGTTCCAAATATGTTTCCTGTTTTGTGGAATAACAACAAAATTGCAGATGTTCTGATTAGTACAGGGAAAAGCCAAGTGCTGACTTTGACGTTAGCACATCTGAAGCCTGTTTTGCTGTCAATAATATCAGAACTTCTGAGAGTTGTTGTCTTTCCAGCGGGATCAGAACTTCTGAGTTCCCCACTAACAAACTTCTGTCTTGCAGCGCAGGGGGGTCAGAACTTCTGATTTCCCCACTAACATGTTTCTGTTTTGCAGGTGCCAGAGTCAGAAGTTCTGACTCATACAGTTTAACCAAAAGGTTGATCATCTGGCAGCGGGTTTGAGTCAGAACTTCTGATGACCTCTCAGCAGCGCGCTGGCTCCCTCTCTCTTTCTCTCTATCTTGTTTTTTGCTATTTTCTTTTTTGTCTATTTTTCTCGTTGAACCACCAATTTACAAATGTGTACCCCCACTCCCTAATTGGTGTAATAGCGTAGGATTTTATATTTCCGCTTCTTATTGCTAGTAATTAGGATATGTATGGCAAGATAAAATCAATGAAATAGAAAATCCTAATTCAAAGATAAACTCTTGTATGCAATAAGACACACTTGCACACTAACACCCCTAGGGTTACTCCACTTGTTGCCTTCAATAATGGGCCATGTTGCATGTTAGGTGTCTTTGGCAAAAACAAAAACAAATCAAATTATCATAGTCCCTCGATGACGCTTTCGAAAGTTGCCTAAAAATGATCAAGTCCCTCAAAGGAAAAAGTTGCCAAAGACACTTGGCACCATTGCAATCATGGTCTAAACGATGACCCGCGCTCGTCCCGTTCACATCCTAACACAAGATTGTCCACCAAATACAATGGTGGAACAAAATTGTTAAAAGGGTTAAAAACATAGGAAAAATCTTTGAGAAATTTAGAGTAAATAGGTCTTGGTTACTTGCCAACTTGCAAAACAAAAGCACTTGCCTATTTTTCAAAACCACACATCACAAACACACTTTCAAAACAACTTTCAAAAACATTGAAAACTTTTCAAAAGATATACACCTTTGTATACATCCCAATATGGATCATTACAAAAGTTGCCACCACATTGGCCTCTTTTCAAAACATTTTCAAAAATCCACACACAAAGCACCATTTCAAACAATTGAAAATCAAGGCAAGTTGATCTAAGCAAGTAACTAAGAGCCCATGGATAACCATGGATAGAAAGGGTGCTAATACCTTCCCTTTCTATAATCTACTCCCCGAACCCAAGAAAACATCTCAAAGGTTTTTGTTGTGCTTTTTAACCTTTCCTTAGGATAAAATAAAAAGTCGGTGGCGACTCTTGCTCAACCGAAACATTTGTGAAAACAAACGCAAAATCTCAAGTCAGTTCTCCCACCGTATCACAGAACTGGCGACTCTACTGGGGAAAATTTTAAAGTGGAGTAACCTTAGGGCTTAGATCACCCTCTTGCATGACTAAATTGTTTGCTTTGATTGCTTTACATCTTGGCTCTATTGTTTGGGTTTGAAATCCTACACCCGGATTTGGGGAAACATTCATAGATAGCAATACATTGTGGAAACTGTGCGGGGTATACCGACACGGTTGAAGCAATAGCTATATTAGTGTGACATATTTGTGAGTACCGGTAACCCTTGAGTTCAATCAAGGAGAGTACGGGGCCGCTGAGTGATGTCACTAAGCACTAATGACCTAGAACCTTACTTGACCATCTTGTCCTTTCATTAGGGGTAGTGAGATGACCGGCTTTAGTGCAGTCCGAAGTTGGTAGATACTCGATACTACACTCATTGAGGGTTATTTTCTTGGAATATTTTGGTCGCTAGTTAAGTGGCTAAACCAAAACAATGAACAATGAAAACAATCCAGTGATATTGAGCTCCTTAGAACCCGGTTACTATTTATAGGACAGGTTTTTAAGCCAACTACACTCAAGAGGGTACTTACCTATGAAACCCCGTGCAAGCCTGAAACTATGGTTTGGTGTGAATTGCTTGTACATATGTTTTATGCATACATCATAAACATAAAGCATCATATGCATCCACTAACCATTTCAAGGGTTTAGATCTTCATCTTTGTTCTTATTTTGTAGGTCATGGAAATTCCTCGCAGGAAAACTATCCAAGTCAACCTTGTGAGAATCCCTCCTCAACTTAAGGAGCTCACATCTAGAATTCCGGAAAGCTCTCCCTTCAGTGAAAGACATGGTAGACTGCTCAGCCTAGTCAACACCAGCATTGAAGAGGACATGGTAAAGGTGTTGTTCCTGTTCTTTGACCCCCTTCACCACTGTTTCACTTTCCCCGACTACCAGTTGGTGCCTACTTTGGAGGAATTTTCTCAACTCCTGAGAATTCCTATTCTTAATCAACTACCCTACAACGGTACGGAAAAAGAACCAAAGCCTGAAGATGTTGCTCAAGCACTACACTTGAAACCATCTGACATCAAGGGGCATTGGGAAACTAGAAGCGGTGTCAAAGGCTTCTTGGCAAAATTCTTGTTTGAGAAGGCACAAGAGTGTTGGAATTCATTGGACCTACAAGCCTTTGAAGAAATTGTGGCACTCCTCATTTATGGGTTGGTCCTGTTCCCAAATCCTGACCAGCTTGTAGATGTCAACACCGTCAAGATCTTCTTATCCAGAAATCCAATACCAACATTGCTTGGGGACATTATTCACTCATTTTACACACGAACAATGAGAAAGAGGGGTGTTCTCATGTGTTGTACTCCTCTCCATGCAAGGTGGTTTATTTCGCACCTTCCACAATCTGTCTTGAAGAATGACCAAGGCCTAAGGTGGTCACAATGGTTGATGACCCTCACTCACTCTGATGTACATTGGTGTTCTCGGTCCAGAGAAAATGTCATCATCGTCGATCATTGTGGAGAGTTCCCTAATGTTCCATTACTTGGCATTAGAGGAAGCATTACCTACAACCCTTGTCTAGCTTTGAGACAATTTGGATATGCACGGAGGGATGGCCCTCACGACATGTTGATTCCTGACTTAGTTTTTTACTTCGACAATGATGCGCAAGGACTTCGCCAAAGATTCATCAGAGCTTGGAGGATGCCTAACAAGGTAGACAGCAAGACACTGGGACACAAGAATTCCATCCCTCTTGAGCCTTATCTCAAGTGGGTACGAACCCGAGCCCAGAGCCTAATGATGCCTTACGCTCATGTTCTCCCTATGATTAAAGAGCCCGTTAAGGAAGGAGAGGTTCCCTACACCATCCTATATCCTGACATGCCTACATCGTGGGAGGAGATGCAGAAAAGTTGGATCCAACTAAAGGAGGAACGGAACACTTTTGAAGCCAGCTTCTACGCCAGTGAGAAGAAGGTTTTGGAGCTTACCCGCCGACTCCACAAGGAAGAGACCCTCAACACCTACATCGCACCAAAGAGGATGCGCAACGTCTTTTTACCTTGAGAAGTTTTTGTAATATTTGGCCCATGGGGCATTTATGTACTGACAAATTTCTTCTTATTAATATGACGTGCGTTCTTTTTGTTTGCAACAATTTTGAATTTGCTAAATCCTTGAATGCATTGCATACATAAGCATATCATTCATCATACGCATAAGCAGGTCTCCACACCAGGTTTCCTTATCTTTCTGCTGTTTATTTCAGTAAGACGGATCTCGAACAGATGGTCAAGGACTTGCAGTCTCAGAATTCACAGTTTCAACAACTCCTGATGACCTTGGCTAAGGGACAGGAAGATCTGAAGGACCTGCTGGGGAACAAAGAGCAAGTGAAAAAGAAGAAGAAGAGGATCGGGGTGGCTACCCTAGGAAGAAGGTTTGAGGGTGAAGCCAGAAGAGTGCTTGAATTTCCCCCTACTTCTGAGGAGGGAACCAGTAAAGGGAATGCGGATGCGGTACCTTCCGAATTCGAGGTTGAAGAAGAGGAGGCTGAAGAGGACGAAGACTACTCTGATCAAAAATACCCGCCCGCCGATGATAAGTACAAAGGCTTGGAAGACAGGTTGGCAGCTATGGAGCTGCAGAGAGTTCTCGGCTTAGATTTCGAAGATTTGGGATTAGTTGCTGGAATTGAGATCCCCCCGAAGTTCAAAGTGCCAGTTTTTGTAAGGTATGATGGGCTATCCTGCCCGAAGATGCATCTCAGATCATATGTAAGGAAGATCCAACCTTACACTGCAGACAAGAACCTTTGGATCCATTTCTTTCAGGATAGCCTTTCAGGGGCTCAACTCGAGTGGTTCTATCAGCTGGATGGGGCCAGTATCCGAAACTGGGAAGACTTGGCTACTGCCTTTTATAAACAATATCAGTACAATTCTGACCTCGCTCCCACACGTACCCAACTTCAGGGTATGTCACTGGGAACGGGCGAAGGTTTTAAGGAGTATGCGCAAAAGTGGAGAGATCTGGCTGGCAGGGTGCAGCCACCGTTGACCGATGGTGAACTTGTTGACATGTTCCTAGGGACCCTGTCTGGTCCATTCTTCAATCATCTAATTGGAAATTCCTCTGCTGGGTTTACAGATTTGATCTTGACTGGTGAGAGAATAGAAGTTGGTATCAAGTCGTGGAAGATACAGAAAGTTGTCGCTGCGAGTACTGAAAAGAAGCCCTTCAAGAAGGAAGCTAGTGTTGTTTATGGTCCCAGAAGACAAGTTAAGCCGGAACGCCGCCAAGCTGTCAATGCTTTGGTAATTTCAAAGCTTGCTGCTACTCCTCAGCAGTATAATCAACCAAGGGGTGAGAGGCCCAAAAGACAGTACACTCGGCTCAGCATGACCCTATCTTAGATTTTGCCGCAACTACTATCAACCAATTTGGTAACTGTCAAAGAAGCTCCGAAGGTAGTAAACACAGCTTCTCCAAAGTACAACCCCAACGCCCGTTGCGCCTATCACTCTGATAGCCCGGGACATACTACTGACGATTGCTGGGCTTTGAGGAATAAGGTTCAAGACCTTATTGATGTTAAAGAAATACAGTTTGAGGCGCCTGAAAGACCCAATGTTGTGACTGCTCCCATGCCCCAGCATGGAGTGAATGTTGTGGAAGAAGACCGATATGTAGCCTCCATGGAAGAGATTATTACTCTGTTATCGACTGTTAAAAGGAATCTGTTGCTAGCCGGTTTATTTCCGGGATGTGGTGAAGATTGCCTTCTATGTGCTGTTTCGTCTGTTGGTTGTCCGTTGATAAAATCAGGTATCCAAAGCCTGATGGATAGCAAGGAAATCTTGTTCGAGAAGATTGTTGTTCCTGCTATCCCTACTGAAGAAGTTTCTATCGTCACTATTTTCAACAAACCTCCTAAGGCTCCCTCAAAGAAGCCTGTCAAAATCATGTCCACTCAGAAGATTGCTTCTATCATCATCACTGTTCCGGGGCCTCTCCCTTATACCTCCGACAAAGCTGTCCCGTGGCACTATGGGGCAGACGTTTATGTTCTTGGAGTAAAACAAGAGTTTGATACAAGTACCGGTGTCAGTAACATCACCGGACCTGCCAAAATTACTCGCAGTGGTAGGCTGTTTTCACCAGATATTTCGCCACCAGCTATTCAGAAACCCCTTATCATCACACCTGCAAGTGTGCATGTTCCACTTCCTAATCAAGTTCCTGTTTCTACCCCTGCTGCCGAGTCATCTGACGCTCGGGGCAAAGGGATTGCTACTGATTTGCCTCCCCTGACGGAGGCACCGAAGACTACCACTGTTTAAGCCTCCCAGCAAGAGATGGAGGAGATCCTCAAGATTATCAAGAAAAGTGATTCCAATGTAGTTGAGCAGTTGGGGAACACCCCATCAAAGATTTCTATGTTATCACTGCTGTTGTGTTCAGAGGCCCATGCCAAGGCCCTGATCTCCTTCCTAAAGAAGGCCCTTGTGCCACAAGAAACGTTTGCTGATCAATTTACTGACTGTGTGGCCAACTTGACTGCTGATAATGGTTTGGGCTTCTCTGACGCCGATTTGACTGCCAAAGGAAAGAACCATAATGACGCCCTGCAAGTCTTCATTGAATGCAGGGGCACTACTCTTGCCTATGTGTTGGTAGACACCGGTTCTTCACAGAACGTATTGCCCAAGAAGGCCCTAGACAGATTGGATTGTGAGGGTCTGGAGCTCAAGCCTAGTAACATTGTTGTCCGAGCCTTTGACGGTTCAAAAAGGATGGTACATGGGGAAGTTGACATTCCAATCAGGGTTGGTTCTCAAGTTTTTGATTCAACTTTCTATGTGATGGACATCCGTCCATCCTACTCTTGTTTGCTGGGTCGTCCATGGATCCACAAGGCTGGAGCTGTGACCTCCACACTACATCAGAAGCTTAAGTATCCGGTTAGAGGAAAGATTGTTACAGTTCAGGGGGAGGAAGAATATATGGTCAGCCACCTTAACTCGTTCCGGTACATAGAAATGGATGGGGAGTTCATTGAAACCCCCTTTCAACACTTTGAAGAGGTGCCTCAGACGTTGGCATCAGCTGAAACTGTGATTGAAGACCCTCCTTTGAAGATGGCTTCCTTAAAGGATGCCTGGGCTGTGATTGAGAAGGGTGAGTGTGCAAACTGAGGCCGACTTCCTGACTTCACTCCGAAGACTGATAAGTTTGGCTTGGGCTTCACTGCAGAGGCTCAGAGGGTTGTTCACAAAGCAAGGATTGGAAGACCTCTTGTGTTCATCACCAACCCGGGAGTGAATGCTATTGAAGACGGCGTGGAGGAATCTGAATTTGACAGCTGGATCTACCCAACAACCGACAATGAACCAAGCAACTGGACGGCCAAAGACTTCACACCTATTACTTTTGTCACTCAGTAATGAACTCTTTTGTTTTCAATTTGTAACAGACAATATGTTGAAACTTTTATGGCTCGGTGTCCTACCCGGGGCACCGTGGCTCCATTTGTGAGGGCTTTTGTATGACATTTTCATATATCATTAATCAAAACATTGGACGTTTGTTGCATTTCAAAATCTTGCGCTCCTTTTCTTTCTTTATTATATATTGCAAAACAGCTATATTTACACACACTCACTTATACAGGTTCCAATCCACTCTGGATCTCACTGGTAACGACACAGCTACCGCCAGTTATGACTTCGAAAATCCGATCAACTTAGCCGAAGACGAAGGTGAAGATGATTGCGAAGTGCCTAGTGAACTTGCAAGACTGCTACTCCAGGAAGAAAGGGCCATTCAGCCACATGAAGAGCCAGTGGAAACGGTAAATCTGGGTACTGAGATAGACAGAAAAGAGGTCAAGATTGGTGCCAATCTAGAGCTCAGTGTGAAACAACGGTTGATTCAGATGCTGCATGACTATGTGGAAATCTTTGCCTGGTCTTACGAAGACATGCCTGGGTTGGATACCGACATTGTGGTTCATCACCTACCTACCAAGGAAGACTGCCCTCCGGTAAAACAAAAGGTCCGCCGTATGCGTCCAGAGATGTTCGAGAAAATCAAAGCCGAGGTTATGAAACAGTTTGATGCCGGGTTTCTAGCAGTAACTTCTTACCCTCAGTGGATTGCCAACGTGGTTCCAGTGCCGAAAAAGGATGGTAAGGTTCGAATGTGTGTTGATTACAGGGATTTGAACAGGGCCAGCCCTAAGGATGATTTCCCTCTGCCTCATATCGACGTTCTGGTTGACAACACCGCTCAGCATAAAGTATTCTCCTTCATGGATGACTTCTCTGATTATAATCAGATCAAGATGGCTCCTGAAGACATGGAGAAGACCACTTTTGTTACTCAGTGGGGCACCTTTTGCTACAAGGTCATGCCTTTTGGGTTGAAAAATGCTAGGGCAACCTACCAACGTGCCATGGTTTCTTTATTCCATAATATGATCCACCATGAGATCGAAGTGTATGTCGACGATATGATTGCAAGGTCCCAAACTGAGGAGGAACACCTTGACCATCTACAAAAGCTGTTTGACCGTCTGAAGTTGTACAAGCTGAGGTTGAACCCGAACAAGTGCACCTTTGGGGTGAGATCTGGAAAACTACTAGGTTTCATTGCAAGCGACAAAGGTATTCAAGTGGATCCTGCCAAAGTGAAAGCCATACAAGAGATGCCTTCTCCCAAGACAGAGAAAGAAGTCAGAGGCTTTCTAGAACGGCTGAACTACATTGCCCGATTCATCTCGCATCTAACTGCTACCTGTGAACCAATCTTCAAGCTACTGAAGAAAGATCAAGTTGTACGTTGGAATGATGAATGTCAGGCCTCTTTCGAAAAGATCAAAGAGTATCTCCAAGAACCACCCATTCTTATGCCACCGGTTGAAGGGAGACCTCTAATCTTATACTTGACAGTACTTGACAACTCAATGGGGTGTGCGCTGGGGCAGCATGACGAGTCTGGCCGAAAAGAACACGCCATTTATTACCTGAGCAAAAAGTTTACCGACTGTGAGACTCAGTACTCACTGCTCGAGAAAACTTGTTGCGCTCTGGTATGGGCTGCTCGCCGGCTGAGACAGTATATGTTGACTCACACTACTCTGTTGATTTCAAAAATGGATCCAATAAAGTACATCTTCGAAAAGCCTGCTCTTTCCAGAAGAATAGCAAGATGGCAAATGATCTTGACGGAATATGACATCCAGTACACGACTCAAAAAGCAATCAAGGGAAGTGTACTGGCAGACCATTTGGCACACCAGGCTGTGGATGATTACCAGTCGATGAACTTTGAATTTCCAGACGAGGATATCATGGTAGTAACTGATTGTGAAGTACCTGGACCGGATGAAGGACCTGAGGAAGGATCCCGATGGTCTATGCACTTTGACGGAGCCTCGAACTCTTTGGGTAATGGTATCGGCGCTGTGATCATATCCCCTAAAGGCACTCATACACCACTCACTGCCCGGCTATGTTTCAACTACACCAACAACATGGCGGAGTATGAGGCATGTATCATGGGTCTTCAAGCTGCAATTGACTTAAGGATCAAGTTTCTGAGTGTATTCGGAGTTCCTCTCTCGTGATCAATCAGGTCAAAGGCGAGTGGGATACGAAACACCCAAATCTTATACCTTACAAGAAGTATGTGCTGACTTTGCTTCCCCACTTCGAGGAGATAACTTTTGAACACTTCCCAAGAGAGGAGAATCAGTTAGCGGACGCGTTGGCTTTGATGTCGTCTATGTTCAAAGTAAAATCGGACAACGAGGCGCCCCGGATCATTATCTGGAAATTGGATGAACCTGCATATTGTTGCGATCTCGAGACCGAAGAGGTAACGGAAAAACCTTGGTATCATGAGGTGAAGAGATACTTTGAAGCTCAAGAATACCCCGAAGGCGCATCGGTTAATGACAAAAAGTTTCTGAGAAGGTTTGCGGCAAAGTTCTTCCTCAGCAACGGCGTTCTCTACAAACGGAACCATGATTCAACCCTACTGCGTTGTGTGGATAAGACTGAAGCAGAAAAGATCATGGCAGAGCTACATGAAGATACCTTCGGAACACATTCCAGTGGACATACCATGGCAAAGAAAATCCTTCGGGCAGGATATTTCTGGTCCACAATGGAAGCCGATTGTTACCAACATTCTCGGACTTGTCATAAATGCCAGATCTATGCTGATAAGGTGCATATTCCTCCGGTTCCTATGAACATCTTGACGGCACCTTGGCCTTTTGCAATGTGGGGCATTGATATGATCGGTGAAATCAGACCGACGGCATCCAACGGGCATCGCTTCATCCTAGTAGCAATTGATTATTTCACGAAGTGGGTTGAAGCAGCTTCCTACGCCACCGTAACCAAGAGCGTCGTGGCACGGTTCATTCGGCACAACCTGATCTGTCGATACGGTGTACCTGAGAGGATCATTACGGATAATGGTACCAATCTTAACAACAAGATGATCACTGAGCTCTGCGAGCAATTCAATATACAGCACCACAACTCTTCTCCTTATCGGCCGAAGATGAATGGGGATGTAGAAGCAGCAAATAAGAATATTAAGAAGATTTTGCAGAAGATGACAGTGACCTACAAAGATTGGCACGAGATGTTACCGTTTTCTCTTCACAAGTACCGTACCTCAGCACGGACGTCAACAAGGGCAACTCCCCTTTCTTTGGTCTATGGCATGGAGGCAGTCTTGCCTATTGAAGTCCAGATACCCTCTCTCCAGATAATGAAGGATGCAGACTTGAGCGAAGATGACTGGATCCAGACTCGACTTGATCAATTAAACCTAATTGACAAAAAGAGACTCACTGCTATTTGTCATGGTCAGACGTAGCAGAAACGGATGATCAGGGCGTTTAACAAGAAGGTCAGACGACAAGAGTATCAAGTTGGGGACCTGGTAATCAAGCGCATCATTCTTCCTCAAAGTGATCCCAGGGGCAAATGGACCCCTACATACGAAGGGCCATTTGTGGTTAAACATATCTTCTCAGGAGGAGCTATGATTTTAACCACCATGGATGGTGATGACCTTCCTCACCCCGCCAATGCAGACATAGTAAAAAGATACTATGCATGAGCTAAAGACCCGCTAGGTTGACACACCTAGGCAAAAATAAGGGTTTCCCGGCAAACCAAAAGGGTTCGGGCAAAAATAAGGGACGAAATGAAAAAAATATGTACACCCGGCAAGTCGAAAACCTGAAAAGGCGGCTTGGGCAAAAATGGGTATCCCGGTGGACTGAAAACCCGAAAGGGCGGTCCAAGAAAAAGTTAGGGATAAAGCGTAATACTATGTCTCATTGGATCACCTTGCATCCAGAATTCGGTATCAATTATCGGGCTCAGATAAATTCAATCAATCAGCTTCATTTTAAGCTAAGCAGCAGAGTGATGAGACGCTTGAAGACATAAAGGCGATAGCAGAGTTGGAACCCAGTGGGATTATTGTTCACATAGATTTTTTGTTTCCTTTTCACAAAAATGTATAAACTCTATTTTGCTCGGCGGAATTCTCTTACTAGGACGTCAGCCTCTTGTATACAAAAACGCCTATTTACGGGCAAATTTCAAAATCAATACGAGTTCAATTTTTCAGACAAAATATCCATTGTTTTTCCTTTTTTTCTGTTTTGTCTTGCGAAGAACGTCCAATGTTCATTTTTGATATATGCATTTGACATTAATTGCTAAATCATGAATATTTGCATGAGAAACAAAGGATTAATTACAGACGACATCAGAAACAGGGGGAATTTAGAATTGTCTAAGCGCTCTAGTTGCTTTGTCCACCAAGGTACCAAGATAGGTTCAGCTGAAGAACGTAGCCAAGTCACCTCAACTCCCCACAGAGTAAGACAAGATTCAGCAATACTCTCCCCAGGAATAGTTGGTCTCCCCTCAGCCCTGAAAAATCACAATATTCCCCTAGCAAGTCAGCGATACTCTCCTCAAGCAGAGTTAGTCTACTGTCAGCCTTAACGAAGTTGGGTATCCCCAGAATATCTCAACATTCCCCAGCGGAGTATAGACATTCCTAAACGAGCATCCCCGGCAGTCTTAGCATAAGATTGTTCCCCGGCGGAATACAGACACCCCAGTGAAACCCTTTCCCCAGTACAATCCAAAGTTTCCCCAGGAAAATGCAATCCATATCCCCAGCAGGTCTTGAAGCTTATCCCCAGTAGATTCTGGAAGCTTATCCCCTGCAGAGTACGTCTCTCCCCGACTTTGTTCAAAGTTTATTTCCCCACCAGGGTATAACTGGGTTATCCTCAGCTAATTACCACGGAAAGATCATCCTCGGCGAAGTTCTTCCTGTCCCCAGCGGAGTTCATCAAATTCCCCAACATAACTTATCATTGGAATCCCCAGCTGAGTTCTCATCAAAACCTCAGCGAAGTATCTCTTCCCACAGAGTAATACCCCGCAGAGTAATCTCTTCACCTACTTTATTCCCCTCAGAGTAATCTCTCCAACAAGTTTATTCCCCAACGGAGTCATCTTCTCCTACTGGTTTATTCTCACAACCATCATCCCCAGCGGAAGCGAAAAACTCTACTCTTCAACATCAGCCCAGGATTTGATTCCCCGGCCAGTCGCCAAGGATTTATTTTCCTAGACAAAAATACACTCATAGACATTTCACATTTTATACACCCTGCTTACATACATGATAAAGTGCATACAACACTATCTCATTTTGAGCATCATGACATCATGCACATCATGACATTGCATACAACTAATGTTTTTGCCTTTTCAGGAAAAGGACAATCCAAAGGTGATTACTATCAACTATCACAATTCCAGATTCAATTCCTGTATCTAGCCAGGGCACATCTGTGAGTTAATTAATTGGCGATTCGATACCTGTATCTAGCCAGGGCATATCTGCATGAAGAATTTGAAGATCAACCCCTGTAACAGGCCAGGAAATTATCTTTCATTCTCAGGCCAGAGGTTTACACCTGTATCTAGCCAGGAAAGCTATCTCTACCAACCTTGTTGCAAACTCCAGATTTGATACCTGTATCTAGCCAGGGCACATCTGTGAGTGTTTGATTGTAGATTCGATACCTGTATCCAGCCAGGGCATATCTACATGAAGAGTTTCCAAATTCGATTCCTGTATCTAGCCAGGGCATATCTGTGAGTAACTGATTGTGGATTCGACACCTGTATCCAGCCAGGGCATGTCTGCATGAAGAGTTTAGAGATTCGATTCCTGTATCCAGCCAGGGCATATCTGTAGACGACCAATTCCAGATTCGATTCTTGTATCTAGCCAGGGCATATCTGTGAGTAACTGATTATGGATTTGACACCTGTATCTAGCCAGGGCATGTCTGCATGAAGAGTTTAGAGATTCGATTCCTGTATCCAGCCAGGGCATATCTGTAGACGACCAATTCCAGATTCGATTTCTGTATCTAGCCAGGGCATATCTGTGAGTAACTGATTGTGGATTCGACACCTGTATCCAGCCAGGGCATATCTACATGAAGAGTTTGAAGATCAACCGGTAACAGGCCAGGAAACCATCTTCCTTCCTCAAAGTACGCAAGTTCTGGCTAAGGAATCTCTTACGCGATCAACACTTCCAAATGGCATCTATAAGCCCATTCCCAACAAGGTTCTGTCACGTCTCCAGATGGCATCTATAAGCCCATCCCCGCCATCACATTGCTGATACTCCACTATGCGAGTGCAAATTTCTGGGCACTTTAGTGTTCAATCATCTTCCACCTTCGAGACACGAAAGGCAAACCTGCCAATCTAACTCTTCAGGTGCAAGAAGATTGAACAGGGGCAACTGTTGTACCCCAAAATTTGCTCTCTCTTTCTTCAGGAAATCATCTTTGATTTTCAGAGTCCCTCTGAAACAAATCCAAGTCCTGAATTGTCATTTTTTGCCCAAGCAAACCATTTACAAGAGCAAGATGATCACACAAGCTCTAAAGACAACGCTTTTATCTTGAGAAAAATTAAATTCTAAGTACTTGGAACTTTTCTCTAAAAAATGAGTGTTTAAGAAAAAATCAGCGCTTCAGAACTTCTGGACCAAACTCCAGATAGAAACGATCAGAAGTTGCAAGCTTGTTGCAGCGCAGTCAGAAGTTGGCTCTTCAGCAGCTACATCAGCTCAATCAGAAGTTGTAAAAGTGGTTCAATACGTAAGTCTCAGACAGAACGTGACTCTTTCAGCAGTTACGCCAGCTCAGCCAAAATTTGCTAAAGGAATCCAAAAGAAGCAAGGAAGTCTGAAGGCTCTTTCAGAGCATGCTGAAATCAGAAGATGAAAAGGTCAGAAGAGTGGGTGTTACACTGATACAGGATCTCTGAGCCCAGGAGTTCCAGAAGCAAATCCAAGGAACGTGTCAGAAAATCAGGTGAATCCCCAGAACTTGCTAAGACAACAGGAGGCCAAAACCAGAGCATGGTTTACGTTGATTCTTGGTGAAACAGAACTGCTGGTTCAAAGTTTGGTTTCCATTACCAGAATATTGGTGTTGATAAGTCTCATCACCATTTAATGCTCATTAATGCTCCCAACCACTCCTGAACATTCATCCAAGTAATCCCTTCACGTGTGGCTGGGAAAACGCCTTTATGCAGGTTCTGGCATGGGTCTACACGCCACAGTCCACCTAAGAGGTCACTTCTCTCCAATCCACGCCTGCTGTTCCAGCCTAGGCTGAAGGCTATCTGTTATCACAACTTCCCAGGAATTTCTTTCAAAGAACAACTCAGCCTCTGTTGGCGCTTTAATGTTCAAAGAAATCCACAAGAGTTTTGCCTATAAATAGAGAATCATTGTCCACTGAAAAGAGGCGTCCAAAGAAACAGAAAAATTGCTAGAAGAAAAACAGAAATCTTTAACAAGAAAGTGCTGTGAAACTCTGCCAAAATCTCCAGTGTTTCATAACTTTGAATTTCTTACCTTCAAACTTCATCAAATACCCAGTTTTCTGTGTGAACTAAAAACACCCTTTTCAAACTTCTGACCCTATATACGCATACACCTTCACCTACCCTTTTCAAAACGATTCTGTCCAGAATACCATCAGAGCCAAAAGCTAGCTCACATCCACAAACTTTTCCAACAGCCAGGTAAGCACCTGCTGACCTTCATCACGCTGCTAAGCATCATCAGTTGTGCATGCTCAAATAAACATAATGTAAATATCATATTGTTGTTGTTTGTGTTATGAGGATTTTCGTACCTCAGAACGATCTGAGCCAGTGTAGGACCTGCCTGTGACCTTGTTGGTTCTGCCCTCTGAAACACTTTGACATTTGCTGGATCTGTTCCAAATATGTTTCCTGTTTTGTGGAATAACAACAAAATTGCAGATGTTCTGATTAGTACAGGGAAAAGCCAAGTGCTGACTTTGACGTTAGCACATCTGAAGCCTGTTTTGCTGTCAATAATATCAGAACTTCTGAGAGTTATTGTCTTTCCAGCAGGATCAGAACTTCTGAGTTCCCCACTAACAAACTTCTGTCTTGCAGCGCAGGGGGGGTCAAAACTTCTGATTTCCCCACTAACAGGTTTCTGTTTTGCAGGTGCCAGAGTCAGAAGTTCTGACTCATACAGTTTAACCAAAAGGTTGATCATCTGGCAGCGGGTCTGAGTCAGAACTTCTGATGACCTCTCAGCAGCGCGCTGGCTCCCTCTCTCTTTCTCTCTATCTTGTTTTTTGCTATTTTCTTTTTTGTCTATTTTTCTCGTTCATCCCCCCATGTACAAATGTGTACCCTCACTCCCTAATTGGTGTAATAGCGTAGGATTTTATATTTTCGCTTCTTATTGCTAGTAATTAGGATATGTATGGCAAGATAAAATCAATGAAATAGAAAAGCCTAATTCAAAGATAAAATCTTGTATGCAATAAAACGCACTTGCACACTAACACCCCTAGGGTTACTCCACTTGTTGCCTTCAATAATGGGCCATGTTGCATGTTAGGTGTCTTTGGCAAAGACAAAAACAAATCAAATGATCATAGTCCCTCGATGACGCTTTTGAAAGTTGCCTAAAAATGATCAAGTCCCTCAAAGGAAAAAGTTGCCAAAGACACTTGGCACCATTGCAATCATGGTCTAAACGATGACCCGCGCTCGTCCCGTTCACATCCTAACACAAGATTGTCCATCAAATACAATGGTGGAACAAAATTGTTAAAAGGGTTAAAAACATAGGAAAAATCTTTGAGAAATTTAGAGTAAATAGCTCTTGGTTACTTGCCAACTTGCAAAACAAAAGCACTTGCCTATTTTTCAAAACCACACATCACAAACACATTTTCAAAACAACTTTCAAATACATTGAAAACTTTTCAAAAGATATACACCTTTGTATACATCCCAACATGGATCATTACAAAAGTTTCCACCACATTGGCCTCTTTTCAAAACATTTTCAAAAATCCACACACAAAGCACCATTTCAAACAATTGAAAATCAAGGCAAGTTGATCTAAGCAAGTAACTAAGAGCCCATGGATAAACATGGATAGAAAGGGTGCTAATACCTTCCCTTTCTATAATCTACTCCCCGAACCCAAGAAAACATCTCGAAGGTTTTTGCTGTGCTTTTTAACCTTTCCTTAGGATAAAATAAAAAGTCGGTGGCGACTCTTGCTCAACCGAAACATTTGCGAAAACAAACGCAAAATCTCAAGTCAGTTATCCAACCGTATCACACTTGTCTTAAAGGGTGCATTTATCTACAGCTATGCTTGCTTAAGGGTAAATGAATGGTTTTAATTATTGCGTTCGTGAGGGTTTCGCGACCCTTTGCCTACGTATCCAATGAAGGAATCAGAACACCGTAGTTCCTCTAGAAAAGGGTTTGTTTGTGTTTTTTAATGAGCGACGTTAACACACACATTCTAGCAATAGGCACGGCTTTTATCACGGTAGAATGGAGATAACAAGCCCTTTGGGGGAAGCATTGATTGGTTGAGTGTTTTGCGATTTTTAAAATAAATTCAAGTAATGATTAAAAGTGTTTTTGGATTTTTGATTTGTGACCGTTGAGTTTTAATACCAAAAGAAAAATGTTAAGAGGGAAACTAAAAATCTAATTGTATGTTATGTACAAGTGGACTAAAAGTCTATTTCGACATAAGGCGATCGGAATGGGGTTTAATCGCCACATGGAGCTACATAAGGTATGGTTTCAAGGTTTGAACAAATAAGGAAACTTAAATTATAAATATTTTTATGGCTTTTTATGTTAATATTAAAAAGGATGAAAAGGAAAATAAATGAAAGATATAAAAAGCGTGCAACTGCAAGCAAAACAAACAAGGATCAGAAGTTCTGAAGCCAGGCGCGTGACTCAGAAGGAACATCAATGGAATCAGAAGTTCTGGATTCGTACACTTTGAGGTCCTGCAAGAAATGTTAGAGGGAAAACACAGAAATTCTGGGTGGTATTCAGACAGTGGGCCACAAGTCAGAAGTTATGTATTACACTAAAACAGTAAGTAAACTTCATAAGTTCAGTGTATTGTCAGCATGTGAAAATCTGAAAATCTGAGTGTTTGAAAACAGCGAATGGGAACATCAGAAGTTTTGTGTATTTGACATGTGAGGAGAACTCAGAAGTTTTGTGCTGTGTTAGAACAATGAGTGAATCAGAAGTTCTGTGTTGTGTTAAAACAGTAAGAAAACCTAGAAGTTTTGTGTGTGCTGAAATAGTGAGAAAAAATTTAGAAGTTCTGATGTTGTGCTAACAGTGAGAAAAATCAAGAAGTTCTGATATTGTGCTAAACCAATGAAAAAAACCAGAAGTTCTGATATTGTGCTAAATCAATGAGAAAAAATTCTAGAAGTTCTGATGTTGTACTAACAGTGAGTAGAACTCAGAAGTTCTGTATATGTTGAAACAGTGGGAAGAACTCAGAAGTTCTCTAGTGTTAAAACAGTGAGTAGAACTCAGAAGTTCTGTGTTGTGTTAACAATGAGAAAAAAATCTAGAAGTTCTAATACTGTGTCAAAACAGCGGGGAAGAAAACTCAGAAGTTCTGTGTTACACTTCAACTTCTTCCTTACATTAGCTAGAGCATCTGCCACTTATTCAGTTCTTAACAACAGCAAAACAAGAAGATAAAAACACAAAAGTTTGTAGAAGTTATAATTCTAATTCTTAGCCTAGCATTATTCTAGAAATTCTGATTCACAGGTTTTTGTACTTATGCAATGATATGAACAACATCAATACTATGATATTTACATGTTAAATGATGTTCTGAATGAGAGTTTCAAAGTTAAAATGACTTACCTTGAACCTGAAGTGTGGGTTTAGGATTTGAGCTACTGCTTTTGAATGTTCTGGGGTTTGCACGAACAGGAAACAAGAATATTAAGTTCTTTGTTTGAAAGGGAAAAACAAAGGTTTTTGATTTGGAAAATTCGAAGTTTATGAGTGTTTGAGTGTTTCTTTTTTTCTCTCTTTTTTCGTGTATTTGATAATCCTCTCTTCAAAAGCCAGCCTCTCCCTCAAAGCCCAGCCCTTTGAACGTGTGATGGAACAAACTATTTATAGATGGATTTGCTGTGGTTTTGGGGGGAAAAAAATCAGTTTTAAATACTTTTGGAATATTGTTACTTTTCTTTTTAATCACAGTTTTTGGTATGCTAATTTGGTGCAATTATGGGGTTTGAGGAAAACGCAGGCGTGGGCTGGATCAGCGGCACCTTGGAGTGTTGTGGCAGCTGGTTTGGTGGTTTTATGCCGGTTTGGGCAGTGAAATGCAGGTTTCATAGAGATGGTTTTATGGGGCTTGATGATGTTCTGAATGGAAAGAAGAACAAAGCCTTTATATGCTGAAGAATGAAACTCAAAGGAGTCATGTTCTGATCAAAGAACAAAGCCTCCATATGTTCTGACTGAAGCGTGGAACGTAACCTCCATATGCTGAGGAGTTATTTTATGACCAAAGAACACAACCCCATATGTTCTGATTGGAGAGCCGTGTTCTGAACCGTCCTTGCAAATTCTGATTGCACTTGCGTGGAATTTGGCCCAGAAGTTCTGAAATCTCTTACCACTTAGAAAATTTTCCAAGTATTTAAAAAAATTGATTTCTTTCTTTTCTCAAAGTAGTTTCTGATTTTTGACTTCTTGATGAACCAATTTCTTGTCTTGATGAAATATAATGGTTGAAACTTTATTTTTACCAAAAGTCAAAGTTTGACTTTTCATAGTGCATTTGACCATTTTGCCCTTGTGAATGACTTTCTTGGAAAATTGTGATTCAAGACTTGAAACTTGATGACAAAAACTTCATGATATCCCAAAAATCCATCCCACGATCCACTAATCAAAAACCAGATGTGTTTCCCTTTTACCTGATAAGAGAACTTCAAAACAAAATTAGACATAAAGAGGGCACAACCCTAATACCTCAAACCAAGGCGCTTGATTCTATGAGATGCGGGATATGCAAATGACTGAGTAAAAAAATGGTGCAAATGGGATGCAAAGTTCAAAGTCAGACAAAAGTAAAAGAGATAGGGAAAATTTTGGGTACGACACCATTAAAGAGGCTTGTGCTGAAATAGTGACCAAGGAAGCAAACCTGTGATATTGAGCTCCTTAGAACCCGGTTACTATTACTAGGACAGGTTTGAGCCAACTAAACTTCAAGAGGGAACTTACCTATAAAATTCCATGCAAGCCTAAACCTAAGGACTTGTTTTCTTTGCTTGTATATGCATACTTGTACATAACATCATAAACATCATGAAAATCATATACATCCACTAACCATTTCAAGGATTTTGGAATTCATCTTTGTTCTTATTTTGTAGGATATGGATTCACTTCGCAGGAAAACTATTCAAGTCAACCTTGTGAGAATCCCTCCACAACTTAAGGAGCTAGTTTCAAGGATTCCTGAAAACTATCCATTCACCGAGAGACATGGTCGCCAACTCAACTTGGTCACCTCCAACACAGATGAGGACATGATGAAGGTGCTCTTTCAGTTCTTTGATCCTTTACACCATTGCTTCACATTTCCCGACTATTAACTTGTGCCTACTTTGGAAGAATTCTCTCAACTCTTGAGGATTCCCATTCTTAATCAACTACCTTTCAACGGTACGGAAAGAGACCCAAAGCCAGAAGAGATTGCTCAAGCTCTACACTTGCACTCATCTGATGTCACAACTCATTGGGAAACAAGGAGTGGTGTCAAAGTTTTCCTAGAAAAGTTCCTATTTGAGAATGCCCAAAGCTGTTGGAATTCCTTAGACTTGCAAGCCTTTGAAGAAATTATGGCTTTCCTCATCTATGGGATGGTTTTGTTTCTAAATCCTGACCAACTCATAGATGTGAACGCCGTTAAAATCTTCATATCATGCAACCCGGTGCCTACATTTCTAGGAGATATCCTACACTCTTTTCACACTCGCACAATGAGGAAAAAAGGTGTCCTTATGTGTTGCACTCCTCTCTTGGAAAGATGGTTTATTAATCATCTTCCCCAATCTGTATTAAAGAATGAGCAAGGTTCAAAGTGGTCACAAAGGTTGATGACGCTTAAACATTCAGACATCCATTGGTGCTCCCGATCCAAAGAGAATACTATCATTGTCGACCGTTGTGGAGAATTTACTAATGCCCCTTTACTTGGAATTAGGGGAGGAATCACCTACAACCCTTATTTAGCCTTTAGACAGTTTGGTTATGCTCGAAGGAATGGCCCGCATGAGATGTTGATTCAAGGTTTGGTATTTGACTACGACAATGACGATCAAGGTCTTCGCCAGAGATTTATCCGAGCTTGGAGGATGTTAAATAAGGTGGATATCAAGACTTTGGGGCACAAGAATTCCATCCCTCTTGAGCCTTAACTCAAATGGGTACGAACTCGTGCTAAGAGTCTTATGATGCCTTACCCCTCCATTCTCCCGGTAATCATTGAGCTTGTCATGGAGGGAGATGTTCCATACACTATCCTACATCCTGACATGCCCACATCTCTTGAAGACCTACAAAGGGATTGGATATAACTCAAAGGAGAGCGAGATACTTTTGAAGCCCAATTCTACGCAAGCGAAAAGAAGGTTTTGGAGCTCACTAGGCTACTTCATGAGGAGCAGACTCTCAATGCCTACATTGCACCAAAGAAGATGTGTGCCACTTTCTATCTTAGAGTTTTTGTATTATTTTTCCCAAGGGGCATTGATGTACTCAAACTTTATCTTATTAATATAACGTGTGTTTCCTTTTTGTGTAAAACAAATTTGAATCTTTGAAATCCTTGAAAACATTGCATATGCATATACCATTCATCATAACATAAGCAGGTTTTTGCAACAAGTATCCTCATCTCTCTACTGTTTATTTCAACAACATGGATCTTGAGCAAACAGTGAAAGACCTCCAAGCTCAGAATACACAATTTTAACAGTTGCTCTTGATCCTAGCTAAGGGACAAGAAGATTTGAAGACTCTGCTGGCTGAAGAGAGGAAAAAGAAAACCAAGAAGGTAACCAGAGTCTTAAACATGGGAAGAAGATTTCATGGGCAGACAAGAAGGACTTTGGACTTTGCAACAACATCCAGTGAAAGAGACAACCAAGATGGTAAAGGCAAGGAAACAGTTGTCTCGTCAGAAGAGGAAGAGGAAGAGCAAGAAGAAGACTACTCTAAAGAACTATACCCTTCAGTTGATGACAAGTATAAACATCTCGAAGAGCGTTTGAGCGTGATGGAAATTCAAAAGATGCCTGGCTTGGACTTTGAGGAATTGGGTTTGGTGTCGGGGATTGTGATACCTCCGAAATTCAAAGCACCTGTATTCTCCAAGTATGACGGAGTTTCTGCCCTAAAATGCATCTCCGGTCATATGTGAGGAAAATCCAACCCCATACCGCTGATAAAGATTTATGGGTGCACTTCTTCCAAGACAGCATGTTTAGGACTCAAATTGACTGGTTTTACCAACTAGAAAGAGCCAACGTTCACAATTGGGAAGATCTTGCTGCAACATTCTACAAACAATATCAGTATAATGTTGACCTGGAACCTACCCGTACTCAACTCCAGAGTATCGCCATGGCTTCCAACTAGGGTTTCAAGGACTATGCACAAAAATGGAGAGATTTGGCTGGAAGAGTTCAACCCCCTCTGTCTGAGAGAGAATTGATAGACATGTTTTTGGGCACCTTGTCTGGTCCCTTCTTTAATCATTTAATCGAAAGTTCATCTACAGGCTTTACTAAACTAATATTGTTCGGAGAGGGGATAGAAGCCGATATAAAGAATGGAAAGATTCAGAAAGATACATATTCTTCTACAGCTATAAGGAAGCCTTTCATCAGGAAGAAGGAGGTGGCTGCTGTATATCCGCAAAGAAACCAAGATAGGGCCGAACGCTGACCAATGGTGGGGGGTTGTTATGATTCCTAAGCCTACGTCTAATCAGCAAAGAAATAATCAACTAAGGATGGAAAGTTCAGTCAGGCAGTTCACCAGAATCAACATCACCCCGTCTCAAGTATTATCGCATCTACTAAGATCCAATTTGGTGACCTTGAAAGAAGCTCTGAAAAACCCTAATACAACATCTCCTCATTATCATCCCAATGCCCGTTGCGCATATCACTCTAAAAGTCCTGGTCACGATACTAATAATTGTTGGGCTTTAAAGAACAAAATACAAGACCTCATTGAAGAAAAAGAAATTAAGTTCGATGCGCCTGAAAAGCCAAATGTCATTTCTGCCCCTATGCCCAGACATGGCCATAATACCAATGCAATTGAAGAAGGATTATTTGTTACTTAAATTGATGAACTCATGACCCCACTTCTGAATATTAAAATGAATTTGTTTAATTCCGGTGTGTTCCCGGGTTGTGGTGAAGTTTCTATCTCTGTTTGTCCTCCCTAATCGGTTGTCCTTTGTTTAAAATAGGCGTTCAGTTCCTAATAGATAACAAAGAGATTTTGTTCAAAAAGACTCCTGTTCCACCTATCCTTTTTGAAGATGTTTCTATCATTACCATTTCCGCCAATTCTTCCAGGGTCTCCACCAAAAGACCCGTTAGAATTACATCAGTTCCAAAAGCAGCTCCTTTAGTAATCACAATGCCTGGACCAGTCCCCTATACATCAGACAAAACCATACCATGGAATTATGGAGGGGATGTTTATTACCATGGTATCAAGCAGGACTAGCCAGCCGCCGAAGATTCAAGATCTGAGAAAGTCAACTCCGACTTCAATAATATTGCAGGAACTAGCAAAGTTACCCGAAGTGGTAGGATCTTTTCTCCAGAAATTGCTCCCCTAAAAGCAATTTCTGGACCCGTAATCATTCCTGATGTTGCTCCACCAAAAGTTGTTATCTCCAACAATACTCCAATTGACAAAGCCATTACAACCCCTGTAATCATTCTGACTGACACTCCTGCTGCCGAGCCAACCGAGACTCGAGGAAAAGGTGTTATGATTGAGCCTGTCCGGACAAAGGCTCGGTCATTAACTATCTTGGAGACCTCCAAGAAATAAATGGAGGAGATCTTAAAAATTATAAAGAAAAGCGACTACGATGTAGTTGAACAACTGAGGAAAACTCCCTCTAAGATCTCCATGCTGGCATTACTATTATGTTCTGAGGCACATGCAAAAGCCTTGGTAAAGTTCTTAAAAACCGCCCATGTACCTCAAGAGACATCTGCCGATCAATTTCAAGACTGCGTAGCCAGCCTAACTGCGGACAATGGCTTAGGTTTTTCAGATGTTGATCTAAAGCTGAGGGGAAGGAAGCATAATGAGGCATTACATGTCTCAGTGGAATGTATGGGCACAACTTTTGCTCATGTTTTGGTAGACACTGGCTCATCTCTGAATGTATTACCGAAAAAAGCTCTTGATAGACTTGACTGTGAGGGGTTGACTTTGAAGCCAAGTAACATAGTGGTAAGGGATTTTGACGGCTCAAAGAGGATTGTGCACGGGGAAGTGGATATCCCCATAAAGGTCGGAACCCAGACTTTCAATTCAACTTTTTATGTAATGGACATCCGCCCTTCATACTCCTGCTTGATAGGCCGACCATGGATCCACAATGATGGCGCTGTTACTTCTATGTTGTACCAAATGCTGAAGTATCCAGTTCAAGGGAAGATTATCACCGTTCATGGAGAGGAAGAATACATGATCAGCCATCCCAATTCCTTCAGATATGTGGAATTAGATGGTAAATTCATTGAAACTCCATTTCAACACTTTAAAGAGGTCCCCCAAAAGGTGGCAGTGAACAAGGTTGTTCCTAAGATTACAAGGCCTCCACTCCGGATGTCATCTCTGAAGGATGCCAAAGCAGTGATAGAGGAAGGAGGGTGCACTATCTGGGGACAACTCCCAGATATCCCGTATAAGTATGACAAGTTTGGTCTAGGTTTCACTTCAAGTGCTCAAAAGGTTGTACGGCATGCCCGTGCTGGAGGGCCACCCTTGAAGATTAGAAATTGTGAAGTCAACACAGTAGAAGATGGTGAAGATGGCTGCAACCTAGAGGATTGCATCTTCCCGACTGTCAATGGAGGGCTCAACAATTAAGAGGCTAGAGACTTCGTCCCGGTCACTTTTATCCCTCAGTAATTTGTCTTTACATTTTGTTGGATCTGTAATATCCAAAACAACTCGCACTCTTAAAACCTTGTGTCTTACCTGAGGCACAATGGTCCATTTGTAAGGGTTATTATCTCATTTTCATATGACATCAATGTATCATGGACGTTTTCGCATACAAACTTTTTTTCTCATTATTTTCCTTTTACATTTTTATTCTCTTTCAAAGATTGATATACTCTTACACACACCCACACTCACAATGCAGGTATACATCCATTCGGGATCCTATGGGTAACGATATTGCTATGGCCTTTTGTGACTTTTAGAATCTAATCTACCAAGCCAAAGACGAAGGTGAGGAAGATTGTACCAGGGGAACTTTCTAAACTACTACAACAAGAAGAGAGAACCATTCAGTCTCACGAGGAACCCGTGGATATAATCAATCTAGGTACCAAAGAAGATAAAAAAGAGGTCAAGGTGGGTGCCAATCTAGAACCCAGTGTCAAAGAGTGTCTGATTCAGTTGCTGCACGATTCTGTTGAGGTCTTTTCCTGGTCGTATGAAGACATGCCAAGACTGGATGCAGATATCGTAGTACATCGTCTACCTACAAAAGAGGAATTCCCATCAGTAAAATAAAAGGTTCATCGTATGCGACCAAATATGTCGGAGAAGATTAAAGTTGAAGTCATGAAGTAATTCAACGTTGGATTCTTGGCCGTCACCTCTTACCCTCAATGGGTCGCCAACATTGTTCCCGTACCCAAAAAATACGGTAAGGTACGAATGTGTGTGGACTACAGATATTTGAATAGGGCAAGCCCTATGGATGATTTTCCACTCCCCCACATTGATATCCTAGTTGACAATATGGCACAACACAAAGTGTTTTCCTTCATGGACGAATTCTCAGGTTACAACCAAATCAAAATGGCTCTTGAGGATATGGAGAAAACAACCTTTGTCACACATTGGGGCACTTTCTGCGATAAGGTAATGCAATTCGGACTAAAGAACGCTGGGGCAACCTATCAGCGTGCCATGGTAGCTCTATTTCATGACATGATACATCACGAAATAGAGGTCTACATGGATGATATGATAGCCAAATCTCAAACAGAGGAAGAGCATGTTAACCACTTACAAAAACTATTCGAGAGACTGAAGAAGTACAAGCTGAGGTTGAATCCTAACAAATGCACATTTGGGGTACGATCTGGTAAACTCTTAGGCTTTATCGTCAGTAACAAAGGTATTAAAGTCGATCCTGCCAAAGTTAAAGCAATACAAGAGATGCCTGCTCCTCGTACCGAGAAGGAAGTCAGAGGATTCTTGGGAGGTTTGAACTATATTGCCAGATTCATCTCTCACCTGACAGCTACTTGTGAACCAATTTTCAAATTGTTTAAGAAAGATCGGGTAGTCAAATGGAATGATGAGTGCCAAGTTGCTTTTGATAAAATCAAAGAATACTTACAAGATCCTCCTGTGTTGATGCCACCAGTCGAGGGAAGACCGTTGATTATGCATCTGATTGTTTTAGAAAATTCAATGGGGTGTGTATTGGGGCAGCATGACGAGTGTGGCTGAAAAGAGCATGTTATTTACTACCTGAGCAAAAAGTTTACCGACTGTGAAACGAGATATTCACTGCTCAAGAAAACTTGCTACACTCTGGCATGGGCTGTTGGCCGGCTAAGACAGTATATGCTGACTCATACTACCTTGCTGATATCTAAAATGGATCCGAAAAAATACATCTTCGAGAAGCCTGCTCTTTCTGGGAGAATAGCGAGATGGCAGAGGATCCTGACAAAATATGACATACAGTATACTACCCAGAAAGCTATAAAGGGCGGTGTACTAGCTGATCACCTCGCTCACCAAGTTGTATAAGACTACCAATCCATGAAATTCGAATTTCCGGATGAGGACATCATGACATTAGACAACTGTGAAGAAGTCAGGCCATATGACGGACCTGAACAAGGATCCCGATGGACCCTGTTCTTTGATGGATCATCCAATGCACTCGGAAATGGTATTGGTGTTGTAGTCATATCTCCGGAAGGGTGTCACACTCCCTTTACTTCCAGACTTTGTTTCAATTGTACAAATAACATGGCAGAATACGAAGCGTGCATCTTCGGTCTCAAAGTTTCCATAAACTTGGGGATCAAATCCTTGGATGTATTCGGAGATTCATATTTGGTTATCATCCATATTAAAGGGGAATGGGACACCAAACACCCAAACCTTATCCCTTACAAAGAACATGTTATGACATTGCTACCACATTCTGAGAAGATTACCTTCGAGCATTTCCCGCGAGAAGAAAATCAGCTAGCAGACGCTCTAGCAACAATGTCATCTATGTTTAAACTTGTTGTACCCCAAAATTTTCCCTCCCATATTTCTCAACAAATGTCAAGTGAGGTCCCCAAATTGCTAAAGGAAATTCAAGAGTTGACCAGACAAACTCTCTCCTAAGGCAGTATACCCCAAATTAGGGTTTCTATTTTCATCAAGATGTGTGAACCACAAAGGACTAAAATTCTAACCATTTTCCTAATATGTTCTCAAGATCATCCATGTCAAGTTTCAGGCCTTGCAGAAGAAGTTTGCTCAGTCAATTGCACAAATGCCTGAAAATCAATTGTACTAGGTCAAAAGTCAATTGTGGCCCACATACAGTCAAACTTTAAGATTTTTGGTCAACATCCTCATTTTGAAGTATTGTCCATCATTTGATCAAGGGTTGATCATGATTCCTCAAGGATTGCTCACAATTCATCAAAACCCAAAAGTTGCTAAATTAGGGTTTTGTAGGAAAAGTCAACTCAACTTTGACCAAGCATTACTTTATCATACTTTATCATGAATGACCCATCCAAATCTCATTTTTAAGAGGATGCAATTCCCTACAATTCATCTTCATCTCCCAAGTTCAGAATATGCACTCACAAAAAGATATGAATTTTGACATTATAGGTCCTTTTGAAAAGTCAACAAAAACACCTTTTGGGTCAAAGCTTCATACATGAAGATGGAAGACTCAATTAATATGATACAAAAATGTTTGCTTAGAGGACATCCTAAGCTTTCCAAAAAGTCAAAGAACACATCTCTAGGGTCAAAATTGAGAGAGTTATGCATTGTCCAAGTTGACCATTTTTGCAAAATTGCCAAAAGTCAAATGTGCTCAAATTTGCATTTTTTGCTAAATGGGCCCAACTTTTTATGCTTGCACCTCAATTATAATGTGGTCCACGACTCAAATACTTACCCAAACATTATTTGCTTCATTTTTCAATTTATTTTGATTTTTCATTAATTAAAAAGTGGATTAAATCAAATAAATGATGAAAATTATCAAAGATATGATTTGATTTGTTTTTTTTTATAGATTGGCAATCAAGATATGCTGAGCTTGCATGATCAATTCGAATCAATGACAATTGGTACAAGAAAGGCATAATTGGCATGAAAGTAGAAAGATATCATACAAATTGAAAATCAAATCAAATCTTGGATAAATGCAAAGATTCATGCCAAGTTTGTTAACCTAATTCATTCTAGGTTATATGATAAAGCTTTGCAGATCAAAAGAAAGGGGTTAGAGGTCATGAGAAGCTTGGAACAAAACTGAAAAATCCAAAGAAAAGTGGGAGTTGGTTTTCATTCTACAGGCCAATTCAAGGTGTGCTAGTGATCCCAATCGTTTGCTAGACATCTCAGGAAGCTAACAACATCCTTTGCAAGCTTCAACATACCCAGAAATGCGCGCTACGATCCCCACGGTTTGACATATTTTTGTAATTCGATTAGCACGATTCATGCATCTTTAGAACTTTTAATTGTCATAGTTAAGATTATCACCGTGTTTGCAAGCTAACCATGCCATTTAATTGCATTTTTTATGCCTGTACGTGATATTGCCATGGTTAGGGTTTCATGTTCTTGTTTAGGGGTTTTCAATGTAGGCAAATTTAGGCTTTGATTCTGGTACCATGATGCTCGTGAGGATGAGACGATTTGATTGGTACCAGTACTTTTCATTTATCTTGCTCGTATGCAGTTTTAGAGATGAACATGGTTATACCTACAGTGAAGGTCTGTAGGTAAAAGTCTTGTTGTCTAAAGCGATGGAGAGAGGAAGAAGACGTTGGCGTGTCAAGAAGCCACTCGTCCATTTGAATTTTCACGCATTTTTTTAAGTATATTATTTGATCTGATTATATTATTTTGCTTCTATTATATGAACAACAAGAGCGCGTAGCACAGCTGGCAAGCAGGCACTGGAAGCGAGCATAAGGACCTGGGTTCGATCCCCAGGTCCCAACATTTATTTCATGTTATTTTTCTTCATATGATCAGGTGCGCTACTGTCCCATGTGTCCACCATGCAACTCAAAGATCTGGCCATCAGACTCATCTCCAGCCATGATCCAACAGTCCAATAATGAGAGGTCTACCATGCTCCTCAAGTCAACACCCACGCCAAATCAAACGTGGTCAAACAGGCTGGGATTATTTGGGCCAAGAAAATCAGATTTGCACCCCCAGAATTGTTATTTAACACAGGCCCATCTCTACACTTTTTTTATTTCTTCTTTTTTTAATTGTTTTCATATTTTCTTTAATTATTTTAATTAACACCATTAATCTTTTTTTATATAAAATCATAAAATCAAGAATTCACAAAAATTAGAATTAAGTTTTTTTTATCAAATTTAATTTTAAATTAATTAGTTTAATTTAATTTAGGGAAATTTTAACTTGTTTTTTTAATTAAAACTAATTAGAAAATTAGGTTTTAGTTCTTGATTTAATTCTTTTCTTTTTTCAAACAAAAATACAAAAATTTGTTTTTAGAATTTATTTATTTATTTTTCAAAAAAATTAACATTAATTAAAACTTAGGATTTTCTTTTTAATTTAATTATTTCATTATTTTCTCAAATAACAAAACATGACAAAAAACATCTTTTTTTAATCAATCGCAAATAGGATTAGTCAAAGGGTCAAAACCCTAATCGCCTCACATTTAATTCGCCGCGCGCTTGTTATTTATTTTGCCAATATTTTGTAACTGTTCATGGTTTGTAATAGTTAATTTAGGGTTTTTATTTACCGTTTAAATCCCCGAGTTTTTTGGCTACGTAATTAATCCCCCTCCTCGAATCCTTGTAATAGCGTAGGTTTATTTTCTCGCATTTTTAATTCCTACAAATATTCAACTGTCTAGATGTATGCTAATAGGATTGTATGGCAAGAATGCATGATAAATTAATACAGTTAGAAAACCCTAATGTGTAAAAATAAATAACTGAAACAAATCACTCGCACATATTCACTCTTAGGGTATACTCTCACTTCGGTTGCCTTCGGTAAATGATCATTAAGCATAGGGTGTTTTAGTGGTACCCTCCTGTCTAAAAAGATCAAATGTCTCATTCGAATGTTGCCTCGGAAATGTTTCCTCGGAAATGTTGCCTCGAGTATGATCTTAAGACTCTAGGGTTACTACTAAGGTGTCCTAATATTGCTTTAGTGATCGTATGTCCTATTTGATTTGACCCTTACAAACTCCAACGACGGTGCTACCTATTTCTCAATAGTAGGATGGTGCTGTCTAAAGGAAACAAGGATAGAAACGATATTTTTTTCAAGTAGGTAGATGCTATTAGGTACTTTCTCAAATCAAAACTTTTCACACTTGCACTTTTCAAACAATTTTCAAAAACAACTTCGTCACACTCTTGAGGACTGATACAACAGTTATCACGAAGTAAAACATTTTTTCAAAAAAGCACACACAAGCAATTTAAAAATGAGAAAGTACCTAAGAGCCCATTGAAAACCATGGATAGAAAGGGTGCTAACACCTTCCCTTTCTATAATCTACCCCCCGTACTCAGAATATCTCGAAAAAGGATTTTTTTCTGTACTTTTTTCCTTTCCGATTGGATGAAATAAAAGTCGATGGCGACTCTTGCTTACCGCGACATTTTGCAAACACAAAACACAAAACACAAACCAGTATTAAACAGTCGGTTTTGCCATCGTATCACAAAACTTAATTGGGATAACGAGGCTCTCCGGATCACCATCGAGCGAATGGAGGAACCATCGCACTGTCACGAGATTAATACCGAAAAAGTAGTGGACCAGCCTTGGTTTCACGAAGTCAAGAAGTATCTCGCGACTCAAGAATATCTAGAAGGAGCTTCAATCAATGACAAGAATTTCTTAAGGAGACTCTCCGCTAAGTTCTTCCTTAGTAACGGCATCCTATACAAACACAATCATGACTCTGTGTTACTTCGGTGCGTACATAAGGTTGAAGTTGAAAGGATCATGGCTGAATTACATGAAGGAACTTTTGGAACCCACTCCAGTGGGCATACAATGGCAAAGAAAATCCTACGTGCAGGTTATTACTGGTCTACAATGGAAGCAGATTGTTATCAACACTCTCAAACCTGCCATAAGTGTCACATTTACGCCGACAAGGTGCACGTACCTCTGGTTCCTCTGAATGTCTTGACGGCTCCTTGGCCCTTTGCTATGTGGGGAATTGATATGATTGGGGAAATCAAGCCGACAGCCTCCAACAGACACTGCTTCATCTTAGTGGCCATTGATTACTTTACAAAATGGGTGGAGGCAGCTTCCTTCGCTTCCGTTACCAAGAATGTTGTTGCCCGTTTCATCAAACAAAATCTCATTTGCCGGTATGGTATCCCAGAGAGGATCATCACTGACAATGGTACAAATCTCAACAACACTATGATCACCGCCTTGTGCGAGTAATTCAAGATTCAATATCATAATTCTTCCCCTTATCAGTCGAAGATGAATGGTGATGTCGAAGCTGCAAATAAGAACATTAAAAAGATCATACAGAAAATGACAGTCACATACAAAGACTGGCATGAGATGTTACCATTTTCTCTCCACGGGTATCTTACCACGGCTCACACATCAACCGGGGCAACACCCTATTCTCTGGTTTACAACATGGAAGTTGTCTTGCCTATTAAGGTCCAGATCCCCTCTCTAAAGATTATGAAGGATGCAGGACTGAACAAAGACGATTGGATCCAGACTCGACTTGATCAGCTGAACTTGATTGATGAGAAGAGACTTACTATTGTTTTCCATGGTCAAATGTATCAAAAACTGATGATCAAGGATTTCAACAAAAAGGTTAGACGCCAAGTGTATCAAATTGGAGATCTGGTGATCAAACGCATCATATTTCCACAAGGTGATCCTAGGACCAAATGGACTCCTTCCTATGAAGGACCATTTATAATCAAAAACATTTTCTCTGGTAGGGAAATGATCTTGACCATCATGGATGGTGACGACCTACCACATCCTGCAAACGCGGATATAGTCAAAAGATACTACGCATAAGAGACCCGCTAGGTTGACATACCTAGGAAAAACAAGGGCATCCCGGTGAACCAAAAGGGTTCGGGAAAAAATAAGGGATAAAACAAAAAAAAAACCTGTAGACCCGGCAAGTTGAAAACCCGAAAGGGCGACTTGGGCAAAAAAGGGTTTCCCGTGGACTGAAAACCCGAAAGGGCGGTCCAGGAAAAAGTTAGGGAAATAAAGCGTATGACTATGTCCCGTTGGATCACCTTACGGACAACCTTTGGCTTCAACTAACAAATTCAGCGATTCTGATCAATTCAATCAGCCTCGGACAAGGCAACAAATAGAAAAGATGCTCAGAGATATAAAGGCTATAGCAGAATAGAAACCCCATTAGATTTTTACACATAGCTATCTTTTCTTTATATCAAAATTTTCATTTTACGACAGCTTTCTCTTACTAGAATGTTTGTCTCCTTGTACAAAAATACTTACTCAAAGTCAATACAAAGATATCTCTTTGAAAGTGCAAAAACTATCTGTTTTTCACTACGCTCGTGTTTTGTCTACAAAAACGTCCAATGATTCATTGTTAAACATATGCATTTGAATATAATTACTGTTTACAAATAAACAAAATGAAAAAAAGGGAAATTACTGATGGGTTGAACGGATAGGGAAATACATCTAGGCTATTACCTAAGAAGTCCCCACAGAAGATCGTTTAAATCCCCAGCAGAACAAAACTCCCATTTATCACTCCCCAGTAGAAGTCGTCAAATTTCTCAGGATTCCCCAATGGAATTTTACAAGCAGTATACGGAATTTCCCTTACAACAGAGTTTAAATCTCTAAAGCATAAATTCATCAACACTTGGATTTCACAACATGAAGACTTATACTCCATATCCTTAGCAGCAGTAAGGGATTTACTTTCCCCACCCCAATAGCAAGTGCAGCAAACTAGCTCATATACGCATACATTACATCCATATATCCTAAACATTGATAACACGAATGCATTATACTATGCATTTCATACAACATAAATGTTACATTTTAGCTAACATTTTACCCTTTTCAGGATAAGGTTAACACCTACCATTAACAATATTCAAAGTTTTCAGATACAGTACATATACGCTCCAGACACATATGCCATTTTGATACTCATTCAAATTCAAGTTTTCAGATATAGTTCAGATACGCTCCAGACAGAGATGCCATTCTAATACTTATTCAGATTCAACTCTCAGATACAGTTCAGATATGCTCCAGACACGGATGCCATTCTGATACTCATTCAGATTCAACTCTTAGATACATTTCAGATACGCTCCAAACGCGGACGCCATTCTGATACTCATTCTTTCAAGCTTACAAATTACAATTCAACAATCACTTTTGATGGCATCTACAAGCCCATCTCCAGCGACTTTCTGGAACCTCTCCAAATGGCATCTTTAAGCCCATTCCCTCGACTCTCACATCACCAAGTGCAAATTTCTGGGCACTCTAGTGTCAAATCATCTTCCATCTTTGAATCACGATTGAAAAAACACGCCAATCTAACTCTTCAGGTTTAATAAGATTGAACAGGGGCAGCTGTTGTACCCCAAAATTTTCCCTCTCACTTATCAAGAATTTACTCACAAGATCTCCTTGGGCTCAAGACTGCACTAAGGTTTGATCAGCTCAAGACACCTCCTTAAGCACTGATGACCAAAATTAGGGTTTAAGTTTGCACAAGGATTTTTGAACTATCAATGTTTCATATGACTTTCATGGACCATTATGGACTTAAAGATTACTCATGTCAAGTTTCAAGCCTTGGATCACACTTTTGATCAGTCAATTGAATAGTTGACCTAAGAATCAGCTGTATTGGGAAAAAAAGTCAACCATAGCCAATTTACAGTCAAACTTCATAATTTTTTATCCACATCAATATTTTAGACTCATATGTATCATTTGATAAAGTTTGAACCACAATTCCTCAAGAAATTTGATCAAATCATCAAAAGGGCAAAATGGTCAAAATTATGGTTTTAACTGGGAAAGGGAAATTTCTGGTTTTTGACCTAGCAAATGATCAATTGGGTTAAGGTATGATCTCAAGAGTCCAATTTCATCAATTTTACCTAATGACATGATTCAAAACACTACAAGTCCATTGGATTAACAGATGAAATTTTCAGTCAAATGATCAAAAGTCAATTGTATACTGAAAAGTCAAACTTTGACTTTTTGGTCAAAATCAAATACCAAAGATCATAATTCATCAAAATATGTCAAAACATGAAACTTGTTCACCAAGAAATCAAGAACTCAAGATTTTATTTTGAAAAGTTGAAATTTCTTAACTTAGAAATTTTTCTAAGTATAGAAAATTTCTTATTTTTTCACATCTTTGAGCCAAATTTTCACCATGATGCAAAGTGGTTCAAAGGAAACTTCCTACATGAAAGTTGTAGATCTCCATGGAATATACAAATTTTCTTCACACAATTTCTCCTAAACATGCTTGGATATCAAGTTATAATTTTGTGAATACATGCTCATGAACTAAAAATAACTTAGTGAAATTTTGCCCTAGTTAGGCAGATTTTTGACCTAACTTCATGGAAATTTTTCACATAGTTCCAAGGGAAATATTCAAAATCAATTCAAATATGAGTTGTAGAGAAAATTTCAAGATTTCCAAAATGTAAAAGAACTCCTTGAGATCATTCTTGAGTAAGGAGAATCGAAGAGATGAAGTTGGTGTTTTGTCACTTGGATTACAAGCCATTTTGTGAAGAACATTGGATCCAATCCTCAAGCATGCTATACAAATTCCACTTTGCAGGCTTCTAACTTGACATTCACTCCATAATTTATTGTTTTCATAGCTGTTGGAAGCTTTAATCGAAGCATTCAATGCATTTTACAAAGTTAATTCCATTTTGGGAAGAAAGGCAACATTGCCATTTTAGAAAAGCAAGCTTTATGCAAAGTCAGCTTGCATTGAGCCTTGCATTGGTTCTTTCTGCACAAACACACACTACACAATCAGAACAAGTTTGTTTAAAGGTCTCATTCCCCCTACAAACTTTGTACTTCACCTTGAAACCATGATTGCTAGCTTTGCTTCAAAAATAAGTAACCAAGCAAAACATGTGAGTTTTTGAAATCTGAGTTGATACAAGTCTTGAAACCTCTTGCTTATAAGTAGACACACTATTTGCAAGTTGACACACGAAGGATATAGCCCTGAAACTGCCTCAAACATTCAAAAACCAAAAACCTATTCAAGAGCACCATTAACATAGAGTTCTGAAGCAAAACTCATGATCTTCATTTCCACTCCTGCATTTTGAAAATTAATCACTAAAACACCTTCTAAACATCATACCAAATCAATCCATACCCTTTTTTCCTCACTGTTACTCCTCCATCACTATCCACCATTTTTAAAAACCAAGCTTGCAGGTTGACTTGAGTAGAGAGATTCAGGGACATTCAAGGCTAAGTAAGAGTTGGGATACATTCAAGGAGGTCCAGGAAAGCTAAACAGATCCTCAGGCCATCTCAAAAATTGCTCAAACTCCATTCACGACTCCAGCTGCAAGAGGTAAAAACTCAAACTTCTATCTCTTCATACTAACATCATTTGATCCTGATTTGTGAAAACAAAATGTAGATATCCTTGCTCTAAAGCTAACCATGTTCATAGTTTCCATTTATATTGACTGTGTATAGAGAATTTTAGATTTGAAATTTCTGAGAAAATTAGGTTTCAATTTAGGGCCAGCAAAATTAGTTTTTATCTTTGACATTTAGTTTACATAAGTTATATGTTTGAATTCGTGGGAAGAAACACCATAACTTTCATGTTTGGAGTTTCCATTTTTGTGGAGAAATGAGAAACATACAGGTGGTACGACCATGGCTCAAGGTTGAAGACGAAGTTGCCTTCAGGAAGCAGTTTCTAATATATATTTATGCTTTGATTATATGACCGGATGAAACAGCCATCCCAGTGGCAAGCGCGCGCGTACTAAGGCATATGTTACCTAAAGGGAAGGGTTCGAACCAATGTGAACCTCCCTTTTGCATTTTTTCCAATTTTCTAATTTCCTAACATATTTTTGGCAGGCGCTGGGCCCTTTGGGTCTGGCATTGTTTTTTTGCTAGCTCACCCTCACTGTTTACTTGTGACACCACCCTGGCCCATTTTATTTTTATTTATTTATTTCTTTTTCTTTTAAATATATTTTTTAAAATACAAAAAAAAATCATAAAATGTATAAAAATAATAGATTTATATTTTGACATAATTAAAATATTTATTCTATATAAAAAATTATTTTTATCCACCATACTTTATTTACTTGTTTTAATTTTCTTGTGAATATTAAAGAAAAACTAGGTTATTATTTATTTAAATACACTTATTTTTAATTTAAAAAGGAACAAAAATATTTCATGGCACCACACATTATTTTCAAGACAAAATATAAAAAATACAAAAAATGCTTTTTCTTTAAACTTATTTTCTTTTAATCAACTAAAATAGATTTAGGGTTTCATCCAAAAAAATCTTTTCTTAATTAAAATCTTTTCTTAAACAATTTCTTTATTTAACTTAATTTTAATTTAATTTGATTACTCTTTTTTTTAGGTTAAAATCAAGACCCTTTTTCTTAAGAAACCAAACAAAAAAAAATCTTCTTTCTTTGCATTTGCAAATTCTTGCATATTTAATTCATCTTGTATATTATTTATTCCAATTCTTGTAAAAATTCAATTTGGTTGTAATAGATTAATTAGGTTTATATTATTGCAATCCCCATTCATAAATTGTACACCCCCCTCCCACAAATGTTGTAATAGCGTAGTAACTTTAAATTTCACAATTTATCGCTTTTACATAATATGCTAGTAATTAGGGTTTGTATGGAAAGATAAAAACAATCAAATAGAAAACCCTAATTCAAGACAAAAACAAGCATGAAAATGACACCCTTTTCACACAAGCACCTCTAGGGATATCCCACTTGGTTGCCTTACAAAAATGGCCATATTACGCATGTAAGGTATCTTAGCAAAAGCAAGCAAAAACAAGATCATAGTCCTTCGATGACGCTATCTAAAGTTGCCTTACAAATGATCTTAGTCCCTCAAAAAATAATGCTAAGATACCTTGCAATATTGCTAATCATGGTTATACGATGACCCACGCCCGTCCCGTTTATATCCAAAGATTTGGTTGCTTACCAAATCAATGGTAAGACAACAATATCAAAGGAAAAGAAAATGAACAATAAAGACATTTCAGTAGGTAGATTGCTCCGAATTACTTGCTCCATTTCAAAACCAACATCCTTGCTATTTTTAAAAACAATCACATACACTTTCCAAACATCTTACAAAACTTGAAAACATTTTCAAAAGAATCAAACATCTTTGTATACATTCTTACGAACGAGAATCATTACAAAGATTGCCTAAATAATGGCCTCTTTACAAAATACTTTCAAAAACCACACAAAGCACAATTTCAAATAAAATCAAGTGATCTAGCAAGTAACTAAGATCCCATGGAAAACCATGGATGAAAAGGGTGTTAATACCTTCCCTTTTCATAATCTACCCCCTGAACCCAAGAAACAATCTCAAAGGTCTTTCCTGTGATTTTTCACCTTTCCTTTTGGATAAAAGAAAAGTAGGTGGCGACTCTTTCTAACCGCAACATTTGCGATCAAACGCAAAACCTTCAAGTCAGTTCTCCCACCGCATCACACACCTTGCTTGTCACATTGGTGTAGGATGCTTCTTCTACCCATTTGGTGAAGTAATCGATGACTACTAGTATGAAACAGTGTCCATTGGATGCTTTCGACTCGATCATGTCAATTATATCTATTTCCCACATTGAGATCGGCCAAGGGGAGCTCATGAAATTCAGAGGAGTTCGTGGCACATTTATCTTATTGGCGTAGATCTGGAATTTGTGACACGTTTTCGTATAGTGATGACAACCGGCTTCCATTGTTAACCAATAATATCCTGCTCGCAAAATCTTTCTAGCCATGGCATGCTCATTTGTATGAGTTCCAAAAGTTCCCTCGTGGATTTCTCTCATGAGCGTGTCTGCTTCCTGTTTCTCTACACACCTGAGTAGTACCATGTCGTAGTTTCTTTTTGTATAGCACCTCATTACTCAGAAATAATTTTGAGGCTAGCTTCTGTAGGTTTCACTTGTCGATGATAGAGGCATTTCCAGGATATTCTTGCTTTTCAAGGTATTTCTTGATGTCGTAAAACCAAGGCTTGTCATCCGCTCCTTCTTCAATAGAAAGGCGGTATGCAAGCTCTTCAAAGTGTATGATTGTGATACG
This sequence comes from Vicia faba, assembly GCA_948472305.1. Taxonomy (NCBI): domain Eukaryota; kingdom Viridiplantae; phylum Streptophyta; class Magnoliopsida; order Fabales; family Fabaceae; genus Vicia; species Vicia faba. The sequence continues at coordinate 263,124,072 of OX451740.1, forward strand.
TGGTTCGTGGTTTGGCCAAGTTACTTTGAACATAGCTGATAGAGTTTCTAGAGCGTCTGCCATTTGATTTTCTTCTTGTGGAATGTGACTGAAAGTGATATCCCATTCGCTGTTGACTTGGTATATGACTAATACGGAGTCCCCAAATACTTCGAGGTGCTTTATTCTTAGGTCAATGGCAGCTTCTAATCCTAGTATACAAGCTTTGTACTCGGCGATGTTGTTGGTGCAGTCAAAACATAACCTCGCAGTGTAGGGCTTTTGATAACTCTTTGTAGAAGTCAATATTTCCCCTATATCGTGCCCCAGTGCATTTGAAGCCCCGTCGAACATGAGTGTCCAATGTGCCCTTGGCTCGGGTCCTTCGTCAGGTCCTGGTATTTCATAGTCACCTATAACCATGACATATTCATCTGGAAAGTCGAACTTCATAGGTTGATATTCTAGCAGCGATTAGGGAGCTAGATGATCAGCTAGTATACTGCCCTTGATGGCCTTTTGAGTAATATATTGGATGTCATATTCTGATAGTAACATCTTCCATCGGGGAATTCTCCCTGTAAGAGCCGGTTTTTCGAACACGTACTTTAGAGGATCCATTCTTGCTATTAACCATGTGTTGTGGGTCAACACATATTACCTTAACCTCTTAGTGGCCCAAGCCAAAGCACAACGATTTTTCTCGAGGAAAGAGTACCTGGTTTCGCAGTCAGTAAATTTCTTGTTGAGGTAGTAAATTGCATGCTCTTTTCTTCATGTTTCGTCCTGCTGTCCCAAAACACAACCCATTGATACTTCGAGCACTGTCAGATACATGATGAGTGGTCTTTCAGGAACTGGTGGCATTAAGATCTCTGGTTCTTACAGATACTGCTTTATTGTCTCGAAGGCTATTTGGCAATCCTCATCCATACTACTATTTGATCCTCTCGCAATGATTTGAATATAGGCTCACATGTAGCTGTTAGATGCAATATGAACCTTGAGATGTAATTCAGTCGTCCTAAGAAAACACGTACTTCCTTTTCTGTCCTTGGTGTTGGCATCCCTTGTATATATTTTACTTTGTTGGGGTCTACCTCGATACCATGCTGACTTACAATGAAACCCAACAACTTGCCTGATCTGACGCCAAATGTACATTTATTCAAATTTAACCTTAGTCTGAACTTGCGCAACCACTCGAATAACTTTTGTAAATGTATGATGTGTTCCTCCCCTGTATGGGATTTGGCGACCATATCATCTACATACACTTCAACCTCCTTGTGAATCATATCATGGAATAATGTGACCATGGCTCTTTGATAAGTTGCCCCTGCATATTTTAGACTGAATGGCATTACCTTGAACAGAGGGTTCCCCAAGGTGTCATGAAAGTAGTCTTTTCCATGTTTTTAGGCGCCATTTTGATTTGATTATAGCCTGAGAAATCGCCCATGAAGGATAATACTGAGGCTTGAGCCATGTTGTCTACCAAAACATCTATGTGGGGTAACAGGAAGTCGTCCTTGGGACTTGCTTTGTTCAGAATCAATAGTCCACACACATGTGTATATTTCCATCCTTCTTGGGTACCGGCACAATGATAGCTATCCATGGATGATAATCTACCACTGCTAAGAACCCTGCGTCGAGCTGTTTGAGAACCTCTTCTCTAATCTTGATAGACATATCTGGACGAGTTCTTTTAAGTTTTTGCCTAACTGTGGAACAACCTTCTTTGAGAGGTAGTATGTGCACCACAATGTCTGTATCTAATCCTGGCATGTCGCTGTAGGACCAGGAAAATATATCCACGTACTCGTGTAGTATCTTGATCAGCCTTTCTTTGACGCTCTGCTCTAACATTTCCCCTAGCTTGATTTCTTTTGGATCTTCCTATGTGCCTAGATTAATGGTCTCAGTAGCCTCTTGATACGGTTGTATGTTGTCAGCCTTTCGCTCTATTTCCCTCGCCATTGCTTCAGAAAGTTCAAGATCTTCATCACCTTCCTTTTCAGCTTGGTTGATGGGAGCATAAAAATTATATCGGATTGCAGCAGTAATATTATCGATGGTTTTGGGCATGGATCTGCATGTTTATCATGTTTTGGTGCAAATTTTAGTAAAAGAACCTTTTTTTGAATGCATATGAAAAGAAAGTATTTCCATTTTTAAATTTAAGAGATAAATTCAAGAGAAAGACAAGGATCTTAATTGAAACAAAATATAATTTTTATTAATTATAAATATTGTCTGAAACAAAATGGGGGAACCCTCACAAGCAACCCCTCTGCCTCGGGCTTGACATAGGTTCTTTTAAAACAAGAAAAATTATTTAGGAAAGAAAAAGATCTCGGGAATCTCCATGGAAGTCCATCTTTTGAGTTCTTCTCCTGGGGCGCATTCTCGGATGAAGTCAGTTGCCCTTTTGGTTTTGACTTTGTTGGATATCATCGACACATGTCCATCATGCTCAATTCCCTTGTTGACAAAGGTATCTTGGATTGTAGGAAACCGTGCTTTACCCTTCCTAGTGGTTTTCGATAGTTCATAGCCCAAACCAAAGCGATCCTTCTTCTCGGGAATTTCTGGGAGCTTTCCCCAACTTTTCAAGGCACCACCTTCTAATGTTGTTTGCAAATATCTCCACGAGGTTACCTTAGGCTTATTATTTTTCTCACTGGTAAAGTCACCATTGAAGCAACTTCCAGGACTTGGAATGGGGTGGTTGTACAATCTTCATCAGCACTAATATATTTGTACAATTCGATGTAACTTATGAAGAAGTCCTCTTCACGTCGATTATGATTAATTTACCTTCCACTAGGAACTTTAACTTTTGATGTAAGGTCGAAGTGATTTCCTCTGCTGCATGAGTCCAAGGTCTCCCCATAAAGAAAGTATATGCCGGCTCTATATCCATGACTTGGAAAGTGATATAGAAGATTTGCTGCCCAATTTTGACTGAAAGGTCCACTTCTCCCAATACCGAGCTTTGAGAACCGTCAAATTCTTTCACTATTTTAGAGCTTGGCCTCATCACAACCTCATCTATTGTTAACTTCATCAGACTTGATTTGGGTAACACGTTGAGGGAAGAGCCTGTATCGATGAGTACTATGGATAGGCTGGTAGTACCTATTTGCATGGAGATATGGAGTGCTTTGTTGTGAGCTCGGCCTTGTGGTGTCAATTCATTGTTACTAAAACCCATATATGATCTGGATGTCAGGTTTGCTACCACATTGTCAAATTGATTCACAGTAATCTCTTCCGCAATGTGGGTTGAACTCAGTACCTTCATTAAAGAGTCTCGGTGCGCTTCAGAGTTGATTATCAGCGAGAGTATGGAGAATTTAACTGGGGTTTGGTGAAGCTGATCCACCACCCTGTAGTCACTTCTTTTGATTATTTTTAGAAACTCCTTTGCCTCTTAATCAGTGAAGTTTTTGCTTGGGGGTTCTTTTTCTTGACTCGTTTCCACCCATGCTTTTCCCTTGTCTTTTGTTAAGGTCTCATCTTTCTTCTTTGGTGGTTCAGATCCAAATACTCGACCACTTCGGGTCATACCCCTTGTCCTTGCTATATTCGAAATTGCAGGTCCTTGACTTGACGATGGCCCATCTTCTGTTTTACTCTGTTAATGTACATGGCTGAGTCATAACCCCACGGTACTACTTTGTTACTCTCATAGGGGATATGTGATTCCATAATTATCATCATGGCCTTTGGAACTGCTGATATTTGGAGAGTCTTCTTTGGTGTCATCCCTGGGGTTTCTACCGATTCTTCCCATGGGATCACCAGAGTCTTCTTGTTAAGATTTGGGCTTTGGCAAGGGATTACCAATGGATTCTTTCCTTCAATCGTTGCTACATATTTTTCTTCAGAGTATGGTCCAAATTGGACTATCCCCTGGTCCACTAGCTTTTGTAGCGTTCTTTCAAAGGCTTCATTATGTTCCAACAGGAACCCATATTTCAACATATATTCCTTCAATAAGTTTATCGGGGCTTTTACTTGTCTGGTTGCCCCACAATCATTTGTTATTTCCATCGCATTCATTGTCGGTCCACCATGCGGAGGAATAGGGTTTGATTTGATGTTAGGCTTCTCAAATGTGATTTCTTGATATTCTAACAAATCTTGAACCTTGTGCTTGAATGCCCAACATTGTTCTATGGTGTGTCCATGAGAGTTAGCATGGTATTCACATGTGGCGTCGGCATTGTACTTTTGCGGGAGTGGCCCGATTGGAGGAGCTAGAGGCTTTAGTTCCACCAAGGATGCATTAACCAGGTGTTGTAATAACTGGCTAGGTGGCATAGAGAGTGGATCAAAATTTATTTTCGGTCTTCAAAATCTTCCTTGCTGTTGTCCTTGTGGGATCATTAATGGTTGTTGTGCCCTTGGGTGTGAGGCTACAGCATTAATTTCTCCCTCTTTTCTTTTTGGGAAATTTGAAACATGCCTTTTTGAATTGTAGGGGGCATTTGATGGTCCCCCCGGTATTTTCCCACTCTTTATTCCAATCTCAATTATTTCTCCGGTAATCACTAAGTTTGAGAATCCTGAAGACATACTTCCAACCATCTTCTCATAATATATCCCATGCAAGGTTCCCATGAACATATCTACTAACTCCTTCTCCAACAGTGGTGGTTGCACACGGGATGCCATCTCCCTCCATCTCTGAGCATATTCTTTGAAGGACTCTTCTTTCTTCTGGGACAAATTCTGGAGTTTCATGTGGGTAGGCGCCATGTCCAGGTTATATTTGTAATGCTTTAAGAAAGAATTAGCAAGATCTTCCCATGTTCTAATGTGAACTCGCTCCAATTGCATATACTAGTCTAAAGATGCCCCGCTTAAGATGTCTTGAAAACATTGAACCATCAGCTTTTGATCATGGGCATGGGCATGCATCTTCCTGCAATACATGCGCAAATGATTTCTTGGACAAGTGAGCCCTTTGTATTTTCCAAAGTCAGGCACTTTGAACTTCAGTGGTATTACCACATCAGGAACTAGGCCCATTTCGAGAGCATCTACTTTGAAAGCATCAAAACCTTCCACAACTCTCAGCCTTTCTTCCAGAGCATTATATTGATTCATCACCAGTGGGTTATTGACAGCATGAGTACCAGTTGTCTTCAAGGGTGCCTGATTGACATCCTCTAGGCAGTGGTCTCCATACTACAGGTCCAAGTAGTTGTCTGCATTGTCGACTGTAATTTGTAGGGTATGTGATGCCCCTGCTTTTGGTGGTGGTGGCACAAACCCTTCAGTTTTAGCTTCTCTTGTCTCTTGTTGGGCCATGACGGACTTTCGGGTCCTGTTTCGGGCTCTTTTCTTAGTTGGATACTGCTTGATGCACCAATCGTTTGAGCTACTTCTTCGAAATCTACCCTGGGAATTTGATCTTGTCTGTCAATGATATTCTTTAGAGCTAGTAGAACTTGACTCAGATGTCCTTTCATTGAAATCATATCACCCTTTATTGGTCGAGATCCTCCTTGATTTTCCTTGATTTGTTCCATTTCTTTTTTTTGGTAGGCCCTTGTTTGATATGGAGGCCAATGAGGTGGTGATCTTATTCTACCAATGGTTTAACTGGAGAGATTTTGAAAAAGATGAACTTTGGTATGAAATGTGAATGTTTGCGAATGCATGCATACGTATGATTATGTATGAATATGTAATGGTTTCTTGTTTTAAATGTTTTATTCACTTGATTATATATTTATCTTTTGCTTCTTTTATATTTTTTATTATTTGGTGAATATCTTAAAAATAGGTATGCAAACGAGATACGAAAACAAAATGCCTTTATTGAAAGTAACATAATCCAGATATTGAAAAATATTATAACTTTAAATCAAAACTTGTTTGCATGAAATTAAACAAAGGGAAATAAGTCTTCTAGGTGCCCTTGCTGATGTCTGCTCTGAAACCATCAACCATTGTCCGACAAAGCTTGAGAAAATCTTCAACGTCCTTTGATATTGTTGGCTAGGAAGGAGAGCCTTTCATATTTGTCCTTGTAATACCAAGACTCTTGATTAAGACACGGGATTATCTTATGGTTATCTCTCCCAGCTTGGGCGATCTTTATATACTGCTCTTCCCAATACATCTTTTCAGCCCTCAACTTTGTATAAAGCCTCCGTTGAATAAGGAAATCCTTTTGGAGACCTCCTAACTCTAGGCACATTTTCTCATATTCTTCAGTTATCTGAGTCAGGAGTCTTTCTGCTTCTATCCATTCAAGGCGTTCTCTGACCTCTGATTCTTGGCTGTCTTAAAGTCTGGTGGTTAGGTACTTTATTTTCTCCTCTTGATCTAAGGAAGCTTGCGCCAAACTTTGGATCTATACTCTTAGGTCTTTCTCTAGCACTTTTTTGTCATGTGTTTCCTTTTCGTACCATCTAATTAACCTTCCGATTTCAGTAGCAACATCTTCTAACCTTTGGTTGTGGGAATCTAGATTGAAAGTCACACTCAAAAGTCCTTCAGTTGTACGCTTCCGTTTGAGACTCTCCTTTTCCAATGCCTTTTGATCTCTCTCAATTTTTTGGTCCTTTGCCTCAATTATGAGTTGCATATGCTTCTTTTCTTTGGTCAGATTGAGAAGGTTGAGTTCTGGTTCTTCTTTTTCCCTTTGAGCTTCCTTTAGGGCACTCTTCAGATCGTCGATTTCTTCCAAGGATATAGGTGTCACCTCTGGGACTTCTGAGTTGTAATCTAGATATATATCAAATAGCAACTTGGTAATTTGTACCCTATCTCAGACCCATCTAGTGTAGGGTTATCTTGCTATGGCATTTTTCCTTTCAACTTTCCTCTTATTAACCTTATTTCAAGCTCGGATAACCTTATTGAGCAACCCTTGGTCATCTATACCCATGTCGTGGATGATCAATGGTTGGAGTTGTTCGTCTGAAGGTCTGTCTTCCAAAGGATACCCTAATTGTCGTAGGGCCAAAGTAGGGTTGTAATTAATATAGCCTCGAGATCCGATCAACGGAACATTAGGAAAGTCCATGCAGCTAATAGTGATGTCACCAATACCCAGCTTCCTTGCATACCATAATACCGAGTTTGCTGTGAGAGACCTTAATTTCTAGAGCCACTCGCGTTTGGTCAAGTTTAGAATCATATAGTCTTCTTTGTAAAGATGGGTCATGAACTAAGTATATAGAAGTGGAATACAACAATTTAGAGTTCCTTTTCCTTTTTCGTACATTATATGCAAGGTGTAATAAATGTCAGCAAGTAGAGCCGGAGTTGGATCCGTATTAAATACTTTCGCACCCTAAAATATGCTAATGTCCACAGGGTCAATATAGTCCACAGTTTGTGGGAATAAAATTACACCAAACACAAGCAATCCTAAACAATCGACACAAGGCTCCCATTTTTATAATTAGCGAATTCGAGTGCCTTTTCTTCTAGGTATATTGTTTTGATTCCTTTTATTGGGCCTTCTCTTCGGTAATTTTGAACTAACTCAGAATAAGGGATCCCTAAGCCATTTGCCAAGACATTGACCTTAATAGTTTTCCTGATATCCATGTAGGACTTCTCTTTAGAAAAGTTCGGAATTCTATCAAATTCTTCCTGAGCCAACACTAGCTGGAAGTCTTGGAAGGTGAAGCATCTTAGCGGTGGGTCATAGAACTGAACGAGGGTATACAAAACATCTATTTGAACCTCTACTCTGGTCAAGTCAAGGGTATCCCCATAGAGGAGAGCGTACATCTTCAGAGCTCTTTCGGATAATTTCACTTTTATGGCTTTGATTTTAGAAATGTCTGGCTTGAGGGCATTGACGCAGACAAGTTGTTTCCCTTTGGTATCCATTTTCAAAGATAGTTACCAAAATATTTATTTTATTGCTTTTTGTTTTTTTACCCTGTGAATAAGACAAATAAAAGAAACAGATGATGAATATATGAAATGTATGAATGCATGGATGTAGGGTTGAGTGACGGGATTTTGTGATAGGTACCCTTATAAGGTAGGTTCTTAATTTTGACGTACGGTTAGTCTACCCTCCAAAAAGGTGGCTTCCTTAAGGGTATCATGAATAACACCCGAGAGAAAAGGCACAACGGCCTCCCTTACGTGGAGCCTCTTTACGGACCGAGACTTTCGTCTCAAAGTTTTGAAAGGTCTCGTCATGAGATTTAGGTTAAGGTCGTTACAAAAAGTCATGGTTGACATTCCAAAGTCCTACTCGTCAAGAGGATATCTCTCGATAAGTATTCCTTTTGTGGAATTTCATCGACTCTAAGCGAAGTCGTCACATAAAATCACAGGGATGATGTATCCCCTAAGCTAATAGACGAACCTTCTTTATAAGGGTTATTTGAAAATATTTTTTGAAATAAAAGTCTCGCCACGCAGTAAATATAAAATGATAAAAAATATACAAGAATAAATAAATGTAATAAATAAATAAATAAAAACCTAAAACCTAGGGTTGAGTCCCTAGCAGAGTCGCCAGTTGTTGTAACCAGATTTAAAATCAGAGTCGTCATTACTAATTTTTATCCTAAGGAAGGGAATCTAATAGAGAACGCTAGTTTGAAAAACAAAGATTCTAAGTTTCAGACTTCTTTAGAAGAAAGGAAGGTGTTAGGAACCTTTCATCTACCTTATTCGTAAGGATACTAGGTTTAGGGGGTTTAGGTTTAACAATTATGTATTTTTAATTTTTAATAGGGGAACTCGCCATGATTTTAGTCGTATTCCTACGTATCCTCTTATGAGGAATCAGAGTCCCAATTCGTAGTTCGTAAGGGTTTGTGTTTTTTAGGGGTTGAAAAAGTATTTTGAATTGCCTCGCATTTTGACCGGGTATAGAGATAGCGGAATTTTGGACTAAATGCGTGATTAGTCAAAATATATTTGAAACCCTTTAGCAAAAGATAATTGTTTAGATTAGTTTATTGCGAAAAAAGCTTTAGTATTTGTTATTTATTTTTTAATCATATTAATTGCAAAAAATCTTAATTAATGCATGATTAAAAATGTTTTAATGCAATGTAATATAAAAATATTTGCATGAGTTTTTCGAATAAAATTATTATTTAAATGTTAATAAGTATAATAATATGTGAAAATAAAAATTAAATAAATAAAGTATTAATAATAATAATTATTACAAAAAAGAAAAAAATAAAATAAAATAATATAGGAAAAAATAATATATAATAATAAATAAATAAAATTAATTAACTCTCAGGGGGGTGCGTTTTATGTTGAGTAGTAAAAGAGATGGGGTGTAAAAAGTCAGGGCCTGAGTTCAGATATTGAATGCCGGCCTAGTAAGCCTGGGGGGAATTATTGTGACTGGTAAGTAAATAGGATATTTGTTAAGAAACTGGGCTTCTCCCAAAACACGTTGGGAGGGGTCCTGGCCGATTGAGTGCATGCGGGTGCATAGTGCTTATGGTGGACTTGGCCTTATGGTTGTTCAATACATATCAAATGAACAAAATTGACGGTGCACAATTATTACTGTATGCGCGCATATATTGAATATGTTCATAATACAAAAGTCATTTTTATTACACTTTCTTCATTTTTGTTCAACAATTATGCTACTCTCTCTCTCTCTCTCTCTCTCTCTCTCTCTCTCTCTCTCTCTCTCTCTCTCTCTCAACCAAGTTTCTTTCATCTAAAAAAAATAGCCCTCACACATGCTACGGCGGCGGCGCTCACCTCCGATCCAACTCTACCGCAAATCCAACCCACAAAACCCAAAAAAAAAACCACAAAAAAAAGAGCTAAGCTTACTTACCCCTTTCGTGATTCTGTTTCCTGACTTCCGAGCTTCTGTCCAATTCCGCGCTAACCCTTCTTCTTCTTGTTCGCAGGCTTTGCAGGTGGTGGCCGATGGTGATGAAGGCGTGACAACGGTAATAGTGATTAGTGTTTCAGATGTTGAAACCCTAATCTCCCTCTTCTCTTGGTCTTCAACAACTCGGTATCAAGCTCCATTTGTATTTAAGGCTCTTTCGATTCTTCAATTTCTCCTCCTTTTCTCTGTATTTTAAGTTTCTATTTATAGCGTTAGGTTTTGTAACATTAGGAATTACTTTTATAAATTTGATTAGCTTAGATTAGGGATTGAAATTCTTGTAAACTATTTTAATTTGTAATATTTGCGATTCGGTTCTGTAATAACTTGATTATGTATATTTCTTGATTTAAATTATAGATTTTATTTAGCTATGTATTGTTTTAGATTTGATTTTGCATTAGTTTATGTTAACAATTCTGGGCTTGGATTGTATTGGTTCTGTATAATCCTGAAATAAGAGAAAATGTTGATTCAAGATTTGATTTGCAAAAAAAAATTGATTTGATTTGATTTGTAAAAAACTATGATTTTTACAGTACTAGTAAAAAAACGTGCGCAAATTCTGCTTACAAATTGATACAGCATTGGTTTTCAAGCAATGGGCCCAGCGTTTCTTACTTGAATTGGGCTTTTACTGCAAAAAATGCTTTTCTATCCCCAAGTTTTTATTACATCAAACATCATTTTTTTTATAAAAATCTAGACTGGGCCCTTTAAACCGTAATGCAAAAAAACATTATCTGTCTATCAATTTTTGTTTTGACCAACCCTTGTCTCTATAAGAGTTGGGCACCAACGGCCTTCTCTTTCTGGCCCAACAAAAATTAATTTTCAAAAAAACTCTTAATTAATTATATAAAAATAGAACACTTTACTAAAAATAACGTGTAAGGTAAATCTCCTAACGGACGTAAAAACAGTAAGAATCAAAATAGCTCTTTTCCTTCAAAAAAGCCAAATGGGCCTGCTTTTAATGGGCCCGTAGAATAAATAATCAAGGCAATGTTCTATATTTTTCCTTTGAAATGACACTATAATGAAAACATCCAATGATCCTAGTCCATATCTATTGGGATTTCAAAAATATGTTACGTGCACCCCCTCTTTTTAATGACCAACGAAATGGGCTTTATATAATTAAAAGACTTAATTCTTTTCTGGAATAATTCTCCATATTCGCATCTCATCCGCCATTGGCCAACATGCTTCATAAATGGGCCTATAGATACATGGGTCTTTCTGGTTTAGAAAGCCCCACTCTCCTGAATTAAAATACACCCCCTGATTAACTTTGATTTAAGAATGAGCCATCAGATATTGTTGAACCATCCTTACTCAAAACATTTCTCTTTGACTTTTAATCTTGAAAATATGATCATAAGGGTAAGGAAAATTTGGGGCACGACACGTGAAAATAGTCAGGAGTAGTCTAAGACTATGAAGGTTTGAAGAGGTTGTTCTTTTTTTTTTATGTAGAGTTGGTGTTATTCTCTGATACGTATCACCGGTAGGGATGAATGCCTATTTTATTCCGTTATCTTTGGTTATTTGTTTGGAGTCTTATGAACTCTCAATCATCTGAATAAATGTTTCTTTGGTTTGAAAAGCTTGTTGATTTCTAATATGAATCTTTTTTCGTTGCATTAATAAAAGTTTAATTTTAAGAGTATGAGTTGACGTTTTGAGTTAATCCATAAATGTGTTATGTATCTGTTTATATGTATTGAGCAAGTTTTGTATTTTTTGAAGTGTAGCATCCTAATAGTTTGTTAATTGATTTATTTTAAAGAACAAGAATTACTTTGATTTTATTATTTATTCTTCGGGGAAATTATGTTGTTATAGGAGCCATTACCTTTATGGATCCAGGTTTGAGGTGTTTAGTGATCACAAAAGCATGAAGTACTTTTTCACTAGAAGGAATTGAGTACGAGGCAACCTAGGTGGTTAGAGTTGTTAAAAGATTACAACATTGACTTAAACTACTGTCCTAGTAAAGCTAATGTTATAGCAGATGCTTTGAGTCGAAAATCGTTACATATGTCTGCTACAATGGTTAGAGGCTAGATATGATTGAGCAATTCAGAGATATAAGCTTAGTATGTGAGTTGACACCGCAAAGTGTAGTGTTGGGAATGCTGAAGATTAACAATGATTTTCTGATTAGTATTAAAGAAGCTCGGAAATTGGATGTGAAGTTGGTAGACATGATGGTTGGGAGTAATTAGTCTAAAGACAATGATTTCAAGGTGGATGTGCAAGGTGTGTTGAGATTCTGCGACAGAATTTATATTCCTAATGACTCTGAGTTGAATAAGATGATTCTGGAACAAAGTGATGGAAGCAGTTTAAGTATTCATCCAGGTGCTACTAAAATGTATCAAGACTTGAAGAAGTTATTTTGGTTGCATGAATTGAAATGTGATGTGGCATGGTTTGTGTATGCATGTTTGACATGCCAGAAGTCGAAAGCTGAACATCATAAACCTACAGGATTAATGAAACCGTTAGAGGTTCCAGAGTGGAAATGGGATAGATTTTCCTCACATACAAGGGTTAGACAAAAATAAGTAATAACAAAAAATATAAAAATAATCGAAAATAAAATTTAGTTGCAGAGCAACATAATTTTAATTGAACTCAATAATTTGGCAGTCCCCAGCAACGGCGCCAAAAACTTGATCAGAAAAATAGCAAGTGTACTATTTTCTCAATATAGTAATCATGGGAAATCCAAAAATATTGATCTCAAGGACTGCATATCAATATCGATTCAATGCATGGTTCAATTAAACAAAAACTTGAATTGGGGTTTTGGTTTGTTATTGTCATTGTAAAATTAGCAGAAATATAAATTGGCTTTTTACTTAATATGAGAAGCATGCTAGGGTATGGTGTGTGTTGTACCCCAAAATTTTCCATCCCATATTTCTCAAAACATTTCAAGAAAGATCCCCAAATTGCTCAAAGGTCCAAAAATCGATTGTGCTAGGGGAAAAGTCAATTGTGGCCCACATACAGTCAAACCTCAAGAATTTTTGTCAACATCCTCATTTTAAAGTATATTTCATCATTTGATCAAGGGTTGATGATGATTCATCAAGGATTGCTCATAATTCATCAAGACTCAAAAGTTGCTAAATTAGGGTTTTGTAGGAAAAGTCAACCCAACTTTGACCAAGCATAACTTTCTCATACTTTATGAGAAATGATCCATCAAAAGCTCATTTTGAATAAGATGCAATTCCCTACAATCCATCTTCATCTCCCAAGTTCAAAATACGCATTCACAAGAAGTTATGAATTTGGACATTATAGGTCATTTTGAAAAGTCAACAAGAACACTTTTTTTGTCAAAGCTTCATACATGAGTATGGAATATAAAAATGATATGAGACCAAAAGGGTTGATTAAAGGACATCTCCAGCTTTCTAAAACGTCCAATAACACATCCAAAGACTCAAAATTGAGGAAGTTATGCATTGTTGAAGTCGACCTTTTTTGTAAAATTGCCAAAAGTCAACTATCCCCAATACTTCAAATTTTGCCAAATGGGTCCATTCTTTTTCACTTGTTTTGAGTTGGAAACATAGCCCACGTGCTCTAACCTTTTCCACTTGTCCATGTCTTATTTTTATTAATTATTTTGATTTTTATTTGAATTAATTTGATTTAAATCAAAATAAATCAAATAAAAATCCAAAACATTGATAACCAAGGATTTTGTGATTATTTCAGGCTTCATTATACAGCTAGCATCATTCAAATTCGTGCCAAGCCTTAGAGTGAACAAAAAGATTGAAAAGAAACCAAATTTGGAAGGTTTTTAAAGAAAATCAAATCAAATCAAAGGGCATTGAAAGAGAAGGATTTTGATCAGTTTAACAACCCTAATTCCTTCACTAATACATAAGGAGGGCGTGCAGATCAAAAGCAAGGTTGGAAATCAGGCGCATAGCAAGAACATAATTTGCAAAAACAAGTAAAAAATGTGAGATCGAATTGGTGGTTAGAGGCATCCTCGAGGCTTGGTATATGTCCCAATCGCTTCCTGGCATTCTCAGGAACCTAAAGCAATCGAAACCAAGCGTTTTCAAGCCCTCCCATGCACTGTAAGTCTGTAACGGCATCACTATATTCTTGAATTCGAATAGCTTTGTTCTTGCATCCATAGTGTAAAATAATTGTACATTCTTGATCACCATAACATTTGCAAACTTTTGGCATTATTCAATTTCATTTATATGGTCTATAACGAAATCCACCATTGTTAGGTTTTCGAGTTTGTTTTTAGGGTTTTTGTTTTCAGGAACAATTAGCCTTAGTAATGGGTATGGTTGTACTCAGAAGAAGGAGACAGTTCTAACCATGGCCTTGGTGGTCGTTTACATTGCTTGTACGTGATTTTGGAACGAGCATGACTTGTAGCGACGGAGACTGTCCGTGGGTATAGGTCCTTGAATTTTTAGCCACTGAGAGAAGAAGGGGATGAAGCGTGTCACTCCCCCATAGGCCAATTCAAATTCCAACGCGTTTTTTATTTTTGTTTCCACTAATAATTGTTTTGTTATATTATTATTAGTTTGTATTATGTTAACAATAAAAAGCAAATGGCGTAGTGGTTACCAGGTGTATCCTTAAGGCGCTAGGAGGCTGGAGGTCAGGGGTTCGATCCCTGCCTCAAGCAATTGCCATTTTCTTGTTTTATTTCAGGTTATCATATGCATGTGCAAGCCAAGCGTCCATCATACTCCCTCATCATCCAACGCGTCAGATGGCCAGATGGCCAGATCTGGTGGCCATCATTGAGGGTGCACCACAAGCCAGTCAAACGCAACGCACTGGATTGCAAAAGTCAATATGCATCAGCACAAATGGGCCAGAATTTTGACTATGCACACCCCCTAATTTCAGGCCCATCTCTCTCTTTTATATTTTGTTTATATTTTCATTTAATTATTTATTTATTTATTTACTAACCAATAACAATTTATTTTTTTATCAAAAAATCACCAAAAAAATATTTCATGTCCAAATTAAATTTTAGATCTTTATTTTTTTTAGTAAAAAAATCAATTAATTAATTAGGTTAATTTGTTAGATAATTTTAATCTATTTTGTAAATAATTAAAATCAATTAGAATCAATAGGTTTTTATTACTAATTTAATTATTTTATTTCTTTCCTAAAATAACAAAAATCCAAAAATATGTCATGTAATTATTTTTCATTAATTAATTTAATAACTAATTAATTTAGCATTTAATTTTAGGAATTAATTTCTTTTCTTAAAAATAAAAACAAAAAAAAACAATTTCTTTTAATTAGGAGGGTCAAAACCCTAATTTTCGCATTCGATCTAATTTTATCGCGCGCTTTATTTTTCTTTATCCAAATTATTGTATCTGCTCCCGGTTTGTAATAATTTTAACTAGGACATTTCTTTTTTTTTCCGCTTTTAAATTTCAAAGGGTTTATTTTTGGCGATGTAAATATTCGACGCCTTGTAATAGCATAGTTTAATTTCCGCACTTTAATTTCTGCAAATATTCAACTGCTAGATGTTTGATAATAGGGTTTGCATGACAAGAATGAATGAATAAATTTAAAACAGTTAGATCACCCTAAACATGTGCAAAGATAAAAATAACTGAAATCAACACATTTGCACATGCGCACTCCTAGGGTACATCCCACTTGGTTGCCTTTGTAAACGGTCATTGAGTATAGGTTATTTTAGAGGTCGCCCTCTTGTCTAAAAGATCATAAGTTGCCTCGGAAAGGTTGCCTAGGATATCGCTGCCTCGGATAAATGATCTAAGATATTAGCGTTACCACTAAGACGTCCTAACATTGCTTTAGTGACCGTACGTCCCTTTCGAATTGACCCTCAAACTCCAACGACGGTGCTACCTACTCACTAATAGTGGGATATAATTGTCTCAAGGAAACAAACATAGAACGATTCCTTTTTCGAGTAGGTAGATTAGTTCTTAGATACTTGCTCATCCAAAACAAAACTTTTTTCACACTTACACTCTTTCACAAACAAGTTTTCAAAAACACTTCATTACACTCTTGAAGATAGAAGCAAGAGTTAAATCGAAGTTAAAACAAACTTTTCAAAACCCACAAACACAAAGAAAACAATTTTGAAAATGATGAGCAAGTACCTAAGAGCCCGTAGATAACTACGGATAGAAAGGGTGCTAATACCTTCCCTTTCTATAATCTGCCCCCCGTACTCAGGAATATCTCGAAAAAGGATTTTTTCTGTGCTTTTTTCCTTTCCTTGTTGGATAAAATAAAAGACGATGGCGACTCTTGCTTACCGCGACATTTTGCGAAAACAAACCCAAAACTCAAACCAGCATTTCAACACGATCCCGGTTCTGGCCACCGTATCACATAGGGTGTCTTAGTGGTTGCCCTATTATCTAAACAAAGATCAAAAGTCCCGTTCGTAAATGTTGCCTCAGAAAGGTTGCCTTGGAAATGTTGCCTCGAATATGATCTTAAGACATTAGGTTTATTACTAAGACATCCTAACATTGCTTTAGTGATCGTACGTCCCTTTCGAATTATCCCTTACAACTCCAACTACGGTGCTACTTATTTCACAATAATAGGATAGCATTGCCTAAAGGAAACAAGAACGTAAATAATCTTTTTTTGAGTAGGTAGATACTGTTAGGTACTTGCTCAAAATCAAACTTTTCACACTTACACTTTTCCAAACAAAGTTTTCAAAAACACTTCGTAACACTCTTGAGGACTGATATAAGGGTTAAAACGAAGTAAAACAAAAACTTTTCAAAACACACAAACACGGAAGCAATTTTTAAAATGATGAGCTAGTACCTAAGAGCCTGTAGAAAACTACGGATAGAAAGGGTCCTAATACCTTCCCTTTCTATAATCTACCCCCGTACTCAAAATCTCTAAAAAAGAATTTTTCCGTGCTTTTGTCCTTTCCAGTTGGATAAAATAAAAGCCGGTGGCGAGTATTGCTTACCGCGACATTTTGCAAACACAAACGCAAAACGCAAACCAGGATTTTCCTAAAACAGTCTGGTTCTGCCACCGTATCACAGAACTGGCGACTCTGTTGGGGATAATTAATAAGTGGGGTGTACCTTAGGAATAGTTCATATTGTTTTCAATTGTTTGATCTGTTTGCTTTATTTTTGTGGGTTTGTATCGGAGTTACTATAGATCCTAACCTGGATCTGGGGATACCTTTTAGGTAAGTAGCAATAGACTGTGAGGGAACTGTACGGCATAGACCGATACGGTTGAAGTAGTAGCTACGTTGGTGTGACACTTTAGTTTGTACCGATAACCCTTGTGGCGGAACAAGGAGAATATGGGGCTGCTAAGGGGTCATTAAGCACTAACTGACCTTAGAACCTATAATTGACCAACTTGGCCATAGAAAAGTAGCAGTATGCTACACTCATTGAGACCAAACTCTCGCGATGATTCCGGCCACAAGAAAAGGTTGCTAAACTGGAATTATGATCGATCGAGGGTGGTCAATGATATTGAGATCCTCTAGAACCCGATTACTATTACTAGGACAGGTTGAACCAACTAAACTGAAAGAGGGTAGTACCTAAACTCCATGCCAACCTGAAATTTAAGGGCTACTGTGTGACTTGTTTTCCCTTACCATGTTTGCTATCTGTGAATACTTGTGATGTGTGTTTATCATGACATCATGCATCATGACATTGCATGAATATTGCATTGGACTAACCATTTCAAAGACCAATGGGATTCATCTTGGTTCTGTTTTGCAGATCATGGCATCTATGCGTAGAAACACTATTCGGATCAGCTTTGTACAGATTCCTACTAAGCTTAGAGATTTGGTTTCCAAGTTCCCTGATACTTCCTCTTTTGATAGAAGACATGGTCACCTCCTCAGTCTAGTCACTTCCAAACTGGATGAACAAATCATGAGTGTCTTATTCCAGTTCTTTGATCTATTAGACCACTGCTTCACTTTCCCAGACTATCAGTTTGTCCCTACTTTTGAGGAGTTCTCTGATCTACTCGGCATCTCTATTCTAGAGTAGGCCCCATTTACTAGTTTGGAGATAGCTCCTAGGCCCGAAGATATTGCTTCAGCTCTCCATCTTACAAGGGCTGATGTGGTGTCTAATTGGGAGACTCGGAGTGGGATAAAAGGCTTCTTGGCTAAGTTCTTGGTTGATCAGGCTAATCAGTTCTAGGACAGTTTAGACTTTCAAGCGTTTGAGGACATCCTGGCTCTTCTCTTTTATGGATTGGTTCTGTTTCCAAATTAAGAATCCTTTGTCGACGTGAATGCAATGAAGATCTTCATGTCCCGTAATCCAGTGCCCACTCTCTTGGGTGATATTCTACATACTCTCTATGCCCGTACTGCTCGGAAACGGGGAACCCTTATGTGTTATGCACCATTGCTGGCGAGGTGGTTTATTTCTCACCTCCACAAATTTGTTTTGAAGAACGAGGAAGGCATGGGTTGGACCTACAGAATTATGTCTCTTGCTCACACAGACATCATCTGGAGTACTAAAGACATGGAAGAAGTAGCTATTATTGATCGATGTGGGGAATACCCCAATGTTCCATTGCTGGGGATTAGAGGAGGGATCACCTATAATCCTTGTTTGGCCTTACGACAGTTTGGGCGAGCTAGGAGGGACGGACCTCATGAGTTGCTGCTTCCAAGCATTGTCTTTGACTTCTAGGGAGATGTTGAGGGACATTGCCGCAGGTTCATACAAGCATGGGATAGAGTGCACAGGTCTGATCCACATGAGTTGGGAATGAAGACGTCTCTCCCAATGCCAACATATCTCCGATGGGTTCGAGCCCGTGCTCAAAAGCTGGGGATGCCATACGAAGCTGTCTTACCGGTGATTATGGAGCGTGCTGATGAAAAAGGGGTTCCTTGTACAGTCCTCCATCCATACATGCCTACTGACATTGGGGAATTAAAAAGGTCTTGGATCCAGGTAAGGGAAGAACGGGATACTTACAGAGAGAAGTATCATGAGCAGGAGTG
Organism: Vicia faba; assembly: GCA_948472305.1. Taxonomy (NCBI): domain Eukaryota; kingdom Viridiplantae; phylum Streptophyta; class Magnoliopsida; order Fabales; family Fabaceae; genus Vicia; species Vicia faba. Next base: position 263,142,986 of record OX451740.1, read on the forward strand.
GAAGATCCTGAAGCTTACAAGGCAGCTGGAGAATGAGAGGGTCCTCAACGACTATGTCAGCACCAAAGGAAAACGACCATGGGAGCGCTGATGTCTTTTATTGCTTTTAGTTTAGACTTACTTTTCAGTATTCCTTTTGTAACGCCTTAAAGGCATTTGTTAAACATTGTTTTGAGTTTTTATCTAATAAAGTGTGTTTCATTTTGGCTTACAAATTTGAATCTCCCTAAAGTCTTTGAAATCATATCATACGCATTCCATGCACCTCATTACAGGTACCCTTACAGGTTTATCATCTTCTTCACTGTTTATTTCAGCAATCATATCTTCTGAAACATCAACTGATCAAGCTATCAAGGCCCCACAAGCTCAAAACGCTCAGTTCCAGGAAATGTTCATGAACTTGGCCAAGGGTCAGCAAGATCTGAAGACTCCTATCTTGAAGGATAAGAAGAAGAAGAAGAAGAAGACGGTCCTCCTGAATATGGGTCACAGGTTTGAGAACAGATTAAAACAGGATGTTGATTTATCTCACTCATCTGGAGGGGAGAGAATCAAGAAGAAAGGAGGGCTCCTAGCCCTGTGGTTTCTGACAATGAGACTGACTTTGATGAAGACCAGTATCCTCCTACTGAGGACAGGTATAAGAAACTTGAAGACCGGTTGAGCGCAATGGAGGTCCAAAAAGTCCCTGGGTTGGACTTCAGAGATTTGGGTTTGGCATCTGGGGTAGTAATCCCGCACAAGTTTAAAGCACCAGTCTTTGCTAAGTACGACGGTGTCTCCTGCCCAAAGCTACACCTCCGCTCGTATGTCAGAAAGATCCAACCATATACTGCCGATAAGAACCTTTGGATTCATTTCTTTCAAGATAGTCTTTCAGGTACTCAACTTGAATGGTTCTACCAACTGGAAGGAGCTAACGTCCGTAACTGGGAGGACCTAGCTGCTGCTTTCTACAAGCAGTACCAGTACAATGCCGACCTTTCTCCCACGCGTACTCAACTTCAGGGTATGTCTATGGGTGCGAGCGAAGGCTTTAAGGACTACGCTCAGAAATGGAGGGACCTTGCTGGGAGAGTACAACCCCCTTTGGCTGACAGGGAGTTGGTGGATATGTTTCTTGGGACCTTGTCTGGTCCGTATTTTAATCATCTGATTGGGATTTCATCGTCTGGGTTCACCGAATTGATTATGACTGGGGAGAGAGTCGAAGCCGGTATTAAGAGCGGCAAGATACAAAAGGGTGCTTAGTTAAGTACCGAGAAGAAGCCTTTGAAGAAGGAGTCTAGTTCAGTTTACAGCTCGAGGAGCCAAAACCGACTCGAGCGCCGCCAAACGGTTAATGCGGTGGTTATAGCAAGACCTGTTGTTGCCCCTCAGTGCAACAATCAGCCAAGAGCAGAGAGACCGCAAAGACAATTCACTCGGCTCAGTATGACCTTGTCTCAAATTCTATCGCAGTTGTTAAAGACCAACTTGGTGATTCCGAAGGAGGCTCCAAAGAATCCCAACACCACATCACCGCTGTACAATCCGAACACCAGCTGTGCTTATCACTCTGATAGCCCAGGGCATGATACCAACAGTTGCTGGGCTTTGAAGAATAAAGTGCAGGATCTGATTGATGCTAAGGAGATTGATTTTGAAGCTCCGGAGAAGCCTAATGTCATAACCACTCCTATGCTGAAACATGACGCGGGAGTGAATGCTATTGGGGATGATGAAAAAGAGTTTGATATTGACAGCTGGATTTACCCGACTACCGACGGTGGATTAAGCAATTGGACGGCAAAAGACTTCGTGCCAATTTCTTTTATTACACAGTAATCAGACTTTTGTTTTGAATTTGTAACAGACAATTTTAAACTTTACGGCCCGGTGCCTTACCCGAGACACCTAGGCTTTGTTTGAGGGCTTATTATGTGTGATTTCCATATAACATTAATAAAAGCATTGGACGTTTTTCTTGCATTACGAATTTTGCGCTCCTTGTTTTTCTTTTCTATCTTGCAAAATAGCTATTGTCTTAAACACACTCACATATACAGGTCTACATCCACTTTGGATCCCACTGATAACGACTCTGCTACTGCCAGTTATGACTTTGAAAGTCCGATCAACCAAGCTGAGGACGAAGGTGAGGATGATTCTGAAGTGCCTGGGGAACTTGCTAGATTGTTACTTCAGAAAGAGAGGGCCATACAGTCGCATGAAGAGCCAGTGGAATCAGTGAATCTGGGTACAGAGGTAGACAAGAAAGAGGTAAAGATCAGTGCAAATCTGGAGCCTAGTGTTAAGCAATGGTTGATACAGATGTTGTGTGACTATGTTGAGATCTTTGCCTGGTCTTATGAAGATATGCCTGGGTTGGATACCAATATTGTGGTTCACCGCCTGCCTACTAAGGAAGATTGTCCTCCAGTGAAACAGAAAGTTCACCGAATGCATCCAGAGATGTTTGAGAAAATCAAGGTTGAGGTTATGAAACAGTTTGATGCCGGTTTTCTAGAAGTTACTTCTTACCCGCAGTGGGTTGCCAACGTGGTTCCGGTGCCGAAGAAAGATGGTAAGGTTCAAATGTGCGTTGACTATAGGGATCTGAACAGGGCAATCCCCAAGGATGATTTCCCTCTTCCTCATATCGACGTTCTGGTTGACAACTCCGCACATCATAAAGTCTTCTCCTTTATGGATGGTTTCTCCGGTTATAATCAGATTAAGATGGCTCCCAAGGATATGGAGAAGACAACCTTTATTACTCAATGGGGTACCTTTTGCTACAAGGTAATGCCTTTTGGATTGAAGAATGCGGGGGGAAAATATCAGCGCGCCATGGTCGCCTTGTTCCATGACATGATCCATCATGAGATTGAGGTATACGTCGATGACATGATTGCGAGGTCCCAGACTGAAGAAGAACATCTTGACCACCTTCAGAAGTTATTTGACAGGTTGAAGTTGTACAAGCTGGGGTTAAACCCGAACAAGTGCACCTTCGGGGTGAGGTCTGGTAAGTTGTTGGGTTTCATCGTAAGTGATAAAGGTATTCAGGTTGACCTCGTAAAGGTGAAGGCTATACAGGAAATGCCAGCTCCCCAAATAGAAAAAGAAGTCAGAGGCTTTTTGGGACGTCTGAACTACATTGCCCGATTCATTTCACATTTGACCGCTACTTGTGAGCCAATCTTCAAGTTACTGAAGAAAGATCAAGTGGTAAGATGGAATGATGAATTTCAGGTCGCTTTCGAAAGGATCAAAGAATATCTCCAAGAGCCACCTATCCTGATGCCTCCAGTTGAAGGGAGACCTCTGATCTTATACTTGACAGTACTCGACAACTCAATGGGGTGCGTGTTGGGGCAACATGACGAGTCTGGCCGAAAAGAGCATGCTATTTATTACCTTAGTAAAAAGTTTACCAACTGCGAGACCCAATACTCATTGCTCGAGAAAACTTGTTGTGCTTTGGCATGGGCGGCTCGCCGGCTAAGACAGTATATGCTGACTCACACTACTCTATTGATATCAAAGATGGATCCAATCAAGTATATCTTCGAGAAGCCTGCCTTATCCGGAAGAATAGCAAGATGGCAGATGATCTTGACTGAGTATGACATCCAATACACGAACCAAAAAGCCATCAAGGTAAATGCATTGACAAATCATTTGGCACATCAGGCAGTAGACGACTACCAGTCTATGAACTTTGAGTTCCCAGATGAAAATATAATGATAGTGACTGATTGTGAGACACCTGGACCGAATGAAGGACCTGAAGAAGGATCCCGATGGTCTATGTACTTTGATGGAGCTTCAAACGCTTTGGGTAATGGCATTGGCGTCGTGATCATATCTCCTGAAAGCTCTCATACTCCATTCACCGCCCGACTATGTTTCAACTGCACCAACAATATGGCGGAGTATGAAGCGTGCATCATGGGTCTTCGAGCAGCAATTGACCTAACGATTAAGTTTCTGAGTGTTTTCGGAGATTCCGCTCTCGTGATCAGTCAGATCAAAGGCGAGTGGGATATGAAACATCCAAATCTTATTCATTACAAGGAGTATGTATTGACGTTGCTTCCACACTTCGAGGAGATAACCATTGAACACTTCCCTAGAGAGGAGAATCAGTTGGCGAACGCGCTAGCTACGATGTCTTCTATGTTCAAATTCAGGTGGGACAACGAAGCTCACCAGATCACCATTAAAAGGTTAGACGAACCTGCACATTGCTGTGACATTGAGACTGAAGAGGTAACAGATAAACCCTGGTTTCATGAGGTGAAGAGATATCTTGAAACTCAGGAATACCCCGAGGGTGCGTCTGTTAATGATAAGAAGTTTCTGAGGAGGTTCGCGGCGAAGTTCTTCATCAGCAATGGAATTCTTTACAAGCGTAACCATGATTCAACCTTTCTGCGATGTGTGGATAAGAACGAAGCAGAAAGGATTATGGTAGAATTACATGAAGGTACTTTCAGAACTCATTCCAGTGGACACACCATGGCAAAGAAGATCCTACGAGCAGGATATTATTGGTCCACGATGGAAGCTGATTGTTATCAGCATTCTCGGACCTGTCACAAGTGCCAAGTCTATGCTGATAAGGTGCACATACCTCCAGTACCTCTGAACGTCTTGACAGCTCTGTGGCCTTTTTTAATGTGGGGAATCGATATGATCGACGAGATCATACCCACTGCGTCCAACGGGCATCGTTTCATTCTAGTGGCTATTGATTACTTTATGAAGTGGGTTGAAGAAGCTTCCTTTGCTTCCATAACCAAGAACGTCGTGGAACCGTCCATTCGGCACAATCTGATCTGTCGATATGGCGTACCGAAGAGGATCATTACGGACAATGGAACAAATCTCAACAATAAGATGATCACCGAACTCTGCATGCAGTTCAAGATACAGCATCACAACTCTTCTCTTTACCGACCGAAGATGAATGGGGCTGTAAAAGCGGCTAATAAGAACATTAAGAAGATTGTGCAGAAGATGACGGTGACATACAAAGATTGGCACGAGATGTTACCTTTTGCTCTTCATGGGTACCGTACCTAAACGCGGACGTCAATAGGGGCAACACCATATTCCTTGGTTTATGGTATGGAGGCGGTCTTTCCCATTGAAGTTCATATACCCTCTCTTCGGATTATGAAGGATGCAGGTTTGAGCAAAGATGACTGGATTCGGACCCGGCTTGATCAACTGAACTTAATCGACGAGAAAAGGCTGACTGCTATTTGTCATGGTCAAACGTATCAAAAGCGGATGATCAAGGCATTTAACAATAAAGTCATACGACAAGAATATCAAGTAGGGGATCTGGTAATCAAGCGCATTATCTTACCTCAAGGTGATCCCAGGGGCAAATGGACCCCTACTTATGAAGGGCCATTTGTGATTAAGAACATTTTCTCAGGAGGAGCTATGGTTCTAACCACCATATATGGTGACGACCTTCCTCACCCCGTCAATGCAGACATAGTGAAAAAATACCATGCATAATCAAAGACCCACTAGGTCGACTTGCCTAGGCAAAAATAAGGGCTTCCCGGCGAACCAAAAGGGTTCGGGCAAATATAAGGGATGAAAATGAAAAAAATCTGTACACCTGGCAAGTCGAAAACCTGAAAAGGCGGCTTGGGCAAAAAAGGGTATCCTGATGAACTGAAAACCCGAAAGGGCGGTCTAGGCAAAAATTAGGGATCAAAGCATAAAACTATGTCTCATTGGATCACCTCGCAACCAGACTTCGGTATCGACTATCAAGCTCTGACGAAATTAATCAATCTGATCTACCTTCAACCAAGTAGCAAAGTGATGAGATGCTCGAGGACATAAGGGCAATAGCAGAGTTGGAACCCAGTGGTATTGTTCACATAGCTATTTTTTTCACAAATTATATAAATTCTTTTGTTCGGCGGCGTTCTCTTACTAGGACGTCAACCTCTTGTACAAAAACGCCTATTTACAGGCCAAACTTCAAAGTCAATACAATTCATTTTCAAATAAATTACAAACTGTTTTTCCTTTTTCTATTTTGTTTTGAAAAGAACGTCCAATGTTCATTTTTGATATATACATTTGACATTAATTGTTGCTCATGAATATTTACATGCGAAACAAAAGACGATCACTTGTAATATCAGGAACAGGGGCAATAAGAATTGTCCAAGATTTACAGTTGCTCTGTCCACCAGGTACAAGGATAAATGTAGTTGAAGAATATGGCTAAGGTGCATTCACTCCCTGTAGGGTAAGAGAAAGACAGTAATGTTAACTCTTCCCAGCTGAGACTCACAACTGCGAACGAGTCGGCAATATTCTCCCCAGGCAGAGTTTATCTACCATCAGCACTAAAAAGTCTTAATATTCCCCAGCGGAGTATAAAAATTATTCCCAGTAGACTCTGGAAGATTGTCCCCAGTAGAGCCTAAAAGGTTATCTCCGGTGAAGTCGCAATTGAAAGATTATCCCCAGCGGAGTTCATTCCTTCCACAAACGGAAACTCAATCCCCAACAGGATTCAGTATCGCCAACAACGGTAATTCATTCCCTAGCTGAATTTACCAGCGGAATCCTCAGCAAAGCATCTCTTCCCCACAGAGTAATCTCCTCATCAGTTTATTCCCCAGCAAAGTTATCCTCTCCTGCAAGTTTATTCTCGCAATCACCTTCATTCACCATCTCCAGCGGAAACGAAGGATTCAACTCTTTTTTCCAGCAGTAATCCGAGATTTATTTTCCCCAGCTAAAAACATCACATTTCCATACATCATCACATGCATATACGCATCATACGACATAATCTCATTTATTTTGAGAACATCATTTGCTTGATACATATCATGCATTACATACACCTAACCTTTATCTTTCAGGAAGGATACGGTTAAATTCTCACAAATTCAAGCTATGAAGCTTCTACCTCAGTCGAATTACGGACGAGCTCCTAAATATCGACAAATATGGTTACCTCAGTTGAATTATGGACAAGCTCCTAAATCTCGATAAAGATGTTTCCTCAGTTGAATTATGGACAAGTTCCTAAATCTTAGCGTAGATGTTTCCTCAGTTGAATTACGGACGAGCTCCTAAATCTCAGCAAAAATATTTCCCCAATTGAATTACGGACAAGTTCCTAAATCTCGACAGAGATGTTTTTCCAGTTGAATTACGGACGAGTTCCTAAATCTCAGCAGAGAAGTTCCCTCGGTTGAATTACGGACGAGTTCCAAAATCTCAGCGAGATGTTACCTCAGTTGAATTACGGACGAGTTCCTAAATCTCAGCATAGATGTTTCTCCAGTTGAATTACGGGCAAGTTCCTAAATCTCGACAAAGATGCTTCCTTAGTTTAATTACGGACGAGTTCCTAAATCTCAGAAAAGAGGTTTTCTCAGTTGAATTACGGACGAGTTCCTAAATCTCAGCAAAAATATTTCTTCAGTTGAGTACGGACGATCGAAGTTCCTAAATATCAGCAGAGATGATTCCTCCGTTGAGTACGGACGATCGAAGTTCCTAAATATCAGCAGAGATGATTCCTCCGCTGAGTACGGATGATCGAAGTTCCTAAATATAAGCAGAGATTATTCCTCGGTTGAGTACGAACGATCGAAGTTCCTAAATATGAGCAGAGATGATTCCTCCGTTGAGTACGGACGATCGAAGTTCCTAAATATCAGCAGAGATAATTCCTCCGTTGAGTACGGACGATCGAAGTTCCTAAATATCAACAGAGATGATTCCTCGGTTGAGTACGGACGATCGAAGTTCCTAAATATCAGCAGAGATGATTCCTTCATTGAGTACGGACGATCGTAGTTCCTAAATATCAACAGAGACGACTCACCAGCAGAATAACGGACGACGAAGCTCCTAAAATTCTATTTCTCTCAACAAAGATCAATCTTCCCCAGCGGAATCTTCCTTAACAACAGGTATACAAGCTCTCGCTAAGGAATCTCTTATGCGATCGACACTCCTTCAAATGGCATCTTTAAGCCCATCCCCTCGTCAGCAATTTCCAAATGGCATCTATAAGCCCATTCCCGACATCACAAGACAATTACCACTTCATGCGAGTGCAAATTTCTGGGCACTCTAGTGTTCAATCCTCTTCCACCTTCGGATCATGAAAGGCACGAAAGCCAATCTAAATCCTTAGGTTTAAGAATATTGAACTGGGGCAGCTGTTGTACCCTAAAATTTTCCCTCCCATATTTCTCAAAACATTTCAAGAAAGATCCCCAAATTGCTCAAAGGTCCAAAAATCGACTGTGCTAGGGCAAAAGTCAAATGTGGCCCACATACAGTCAAACCTCAATATTTTTTGTCAACATCCTCATTTTGAAGTATATTTCATCATTTTATCAAGGGTTTATCATGATTCATCAAGGATTTCTCACAATTCATCAAGACTCAAAAGTTGCTAAATTAGGGTTTGTAGGAAAAGTCAACCCAACTTTGACCAAGCATAACTTTCTCATACTTTATTAGAAATGAGCCATCCAAATCTCATTTTGAAGAGGGTGCAATTCCCTACAATACATCTTCAGCTCCCAAGTTCAAAATATGCACTCACAAGAAGTTATGAATTTGGACATTATAGGTCATTTTGAAAAGTCAACAAAAGCACCTTTTTTTGTCAAAGCTTCATACATGATCATGGAATATCAAAATACGATGAGACCAAAAGGGTTTATTAAAGGACATCTCCATCTTTGTAAAAAGTCCAAGAACACCTCCAAAGAGTCAAAATTGAGGAAGTTATGCATTGTTGAAGTTGATCTTTTTTGCAAAATTGCCAAAAGTCAACTATCTCCAAAACTTCAAATTTTGCCAAATGGGCCCATTCTTTTTCACTTGTTTTGAGTTGGAAACATAGCCCACGTGCTCTAACCTTTGCCACTTGTCCATGTCTTATTTTTATTAATTATTTTGATTTTTATTTGAATTAATTTGATTTAAATCAAAATAAAACAAATAAAAATCCAAAACATTGATAACCAAGGATTTTGTGATTATTTCCGGCTTCATTATACAGCTACATCATTCAAATTCGTGCCAAGCCTTAGAGTGAACAAAAAGATTGAAAAGAAACCAAATTTGGAAGGTTATCAAAGCAAATCAAATCAAATCAAAGGGCATTGAAAGAGAAGGATTTTGATCAGTTTAACAACCCTAATTCCTTCACTAATACATAAGGAGGGCATGCAGATCAAAAGCAAGGTTGGAAATCAGGCACAGAGCAAGAATAGAATTTGCAAAAACAAGCAAAAAGTGTGAGATCGAATTGGTGGTTAGAGGCATCCTCAAGGTTTGGTATCTTTCCCAATCGCTTCCTGGCATTCTCAGGAACCTAAAGCAATCGAAACCAAGCGTTTTCAAGTCCTCCCACGCACTGTAAGTCCGTAACGACATCACTATATTCTTGAATTTGAATAGCTTTGTTCTTGCATCCATAGTGTAAAATAATTGTACATTCTTGATCACCGTAACATTTGTAAACTTTTGGGATTATTCAATTTCATTTATATGGTCTATAACGAAATCCATCATTGTTAGGTTTTCGAGTTTGTTTTTAGGGTTTTTGTTTTCAGGAAAAATTAGCCTTAGTAATGGGTATGGTTGTACTCAGAAGAAGGAGACGGTTCTAACCATGGCCTTGGTGGTCGTTTACATTGCCTGTACGTGATTTTGGAACGAGCATGACTTGTAGCGACGGACACTGTCCGTGGGTATAGGTCCTTGAATTTTTAGCCACTGAGAGAGGAAGGGGATGAAGGCGTGTCACTCCCCCATAGGCCAATTCAAATTCCAACGCATTTTTTATTTTTGTTTCCACTAACATTTATTTTCTTATATTATTATTAGTTTTTATTATGTTAACAATAAAAAGCAAATGGCGTAGTGGTTACCAGGTGTATCCTTAAGGCGCTAGGAGGCTGGAGGTCAGGGGTTCGATCCCTGCCTCTAGCAATTGCCATTTTCTTGTTTTATTTCAAGTTATCATATGCATGTGCATGCCAAGCGTCCATCATACTCCCTCATCATCCAACGCGCCAGATGGCCAGATGGCCAGATCTAGTGGCCATCATTGAGGGTGCATCACAAGCTAGTCAAACGCAACGCACTAGATTGCAAAAGTCAATATGGACCAGCACAAATGGGCCAGAATTCTGAATATGCACACCCCCTAATTTCAGGCCCATCTCTCTCTTTTATATTTTGTTTATATTTTCATTTAACTATTTATTTATTTATTTACTAACCAAAAACAATTTATTTTTTATCAAAAAATCACCAAAAAAATATTTCATGTCCAAATTAAATTTTAGATCTTTATTTATTTTAGTAAAATAATCAATTAATTAATTAGGTTAATTTGTTAGATAATTTTAATCTATTTTGTAAATAATTAAAATCACTTAGAATCAATAGGTTTTTATTACTAACTTAATTATTTTATTTCTTTCCTAAAATAACAAAAATCCAAAAATATGTCATGTAATTATTTTTCATTAATTAATTTAATAACTAATTAATTTAGCATTTAATTTTAGGAATTAATTTCTTTTCTTAAAAATAAAAACAACAAAAACATTTTCTTTTAATTAGGAGGGTCAAAACCCTAATTTTCGCATTCGATCTAATTTTCTCGCTCGCTTTATTTTTCTTTATCCAAATTATTGTATCTGCTCCCGGTTTGTAATAATTTTAACTAGGACATTTATTTTTTTTCCGCTTTTAAATTTCAAAGGGTTTGTTTTTGGCGATGTAAATATCAGACGCCTTGTAATAGCATAGTTTAATTTCCTCACTTTAATTTCTGCAAATATTCAACTGCTAGATGTTTGATAATAGGGTTTGCATGACAAGAATAAATGACTAAATTTAAAACAGTTAGATCACCCTAAACATGTGCAAACATAAAAATAACTGAAATCAACACATTCGCACATGCGCACTCCTAGGGTACATCCCACTTGGTTGCCTTCGTAAACGGTCATTGGGTGTAGGTTATTTTAGAGGTCGCCCTCTTGTCTAAAAGATCATAAGTTGCCTCGGAAAGGTTGGCTCGGATATTGCTGCCTCGGATAAATGATCTAAGACATTAGGGTTACCACTAAGATGTCCTACCATTGCTTTAGTGACCGTACGTCCCTTTCGAATTGTCCCTCAAACTCCAACAACGGTGCTACCTACTCACTAATAGTGGGATATCATTGTCTAAAGGAAACAAACATAGAACGATTCCTTTTTTGAGTAGGTAGATTAGTTCTTAGATACTTGCTCATCCAAAACAAAACTTTTTTCGCACTTACACTCTTTCACAAAAAAGTTTTCAAAAACACTTCATTACACTCTTGAAGACAAAAGCAAGAGTTAAATCGAAGTTAAAACAAACTTTTCAAAACCCACAAACACAAAGAAAATTATTTTGAAAATGATGAGCAAGTACCTAAGTGCCCGTAGATAACTACGGATAGAAAGGGTGCTAATACCTTCCCTTTCTATAATCTACCCCCCGTACTCAAAAATATCTCGAAAAAGGAATTTTTCTGTGCTTTTTTCCTTTCCTTGTTGGATAAAATAAAAGACGGTGGCGACTCTTGCTTACCGCGACATTTTGCAAAAACAAACGCAAAACGCAAACCAGCATTTCAAAACGATCCCGGTTCTGGCCACCGTATCACATAGGGTGTCTTAGTGGTTGCCCTCTTGTCTAAACAAAGATCAAAAGTCCCATTTGGAAATGTTGCCTCGGAAAGGTTGCCTCGGAAATGTTGCCTCGAATATGATCTTAAGACATTAGGGTTATTACTAAGACGTCCTAACATTGCTTTAGTGATTGTACGTCCCTTTCGAATTATCCCTTACAACTCCAACGACGGTACTACCTATTTCACAATAATAGGATAGCATTGTCTAAAGGAAACAAGAACATAAATAATCTGTTTTTGAGTAGGTAGATACTGTTAGGTACTTGCTCAAAATCAAACTTTTCACACTTACACTTTTCCAAACAAAGTTTTCAAAAACACTTCGTAACACTCTTGAGGACTGATACAAGGGTTAAAACGAAGTAAAACAAAAACTTTTCAAAACACACAAACACGGAAGCAATTTTTAAAATGATGAGCAAGTACCTAAGAGCCCGTAGAAAACTAGGGATAGAAAGGGTGTTAATACCTTCCCTTTCTATAATCTACCCCCCGTACTCAAAATCTCTAAAAAATAATTTTTCCGTGCTTTTGTCCTTTCCAGTTGGATAAAATAAAAGTCGGTGGCGACTCTTGCTTACTGCGACATTTTGCAAACACAAACGCAAAATTCAAACCAGCATTTTCCTAAAACAGTCCGGTTCTGCCACCGTATCACAGTGTGTAATTTTCCATATACCAACCTTAAATCCTGATTTCTTCAACAAGATCATAATATTCAAGTACCATCCCTTTAGATTATTTTCCCCTAAGTCCTTAGTGAGAAAACCTTTGACCATTCATCCTAAAACCTGAGTCCTTAGAGATTTCTAATGGAGTCAAGCCTTTGTTTTATCAAGGGTTAACCAGTAACTATAGGTTATCCCTAGTCCTAAGTTATATCTACTATAGACTAATCGTACAAAAAACCTTAACAACCACGGTCCAGCTGGTTGTTAGCCGTAAATCAATCTTAATTGATCTGATCAAGAAAGCATAAAAACATTGCAAAATTAAATTGAATAATAAAAACCATGGAATTGATAAAATCAGAAATTCAAAGTCATTACCGATTCAAATTAGGGACACCCCCCTAGCATTTGGGGGTTTAGTCGTTCATATTGTTCACGAGAATTACAAAAACATAAGAATTAGGCATTACAGATGATGAAAGAACTTTGGTATTCAATCGCGTCCTCTCATGAAAGATCTTCATTCTTCAAGAATCTCATATGGTTACTCCTAGACTTCGGAATTCGTTGTTTGCCAAAAATGCTCCCTTGTATGGTTATCAAAACTGCCTCAAATAATTAGAAACAATTATTCTCATTCCAAAATGTCCTAAACGCCCTTCTGGGTCTCACTTAAAGTCAAATCAAAAATCAAAAAAACTTGGACCAACATGGCCCGTGTCAGGTGACACGGCAGACCGTGTTGGTCATCTGTCAATTCTCCAAGAATCTTTAAGTCTCAGCATGGCTGATACGGCCCGTGTCGTGTGACACGGGTGGTCATGTTGGCACTCTGGTTTTTTCTCTTCATGTGCTCCTCTGCCTGACATGGCCTGTGTTAGGTGACACGGGTGACCGTGTCAGGCTTTTTATAACTTGTTGAAATTTCTCTAAAACCTCTGATTTCTTGATTTTCCCATACCGAGTACCTAGGATCCTCCACCTGAACCCGAAAACAGTTGCAACAACCAACCAAAGCATAAAACGAGAAATTACTTGAAATAAATTTACGAAAATATAAAATGTGGAGAAACTTAAGAAACATAAAGCCAACTCAAATGGTAATGAAATACGACACAAAGCAATGCAGAATACCTGAATTATCGTCATATAAGTGACAAACACGTCGTGAAAATGATGACTGATCACGGCCCCAAACTTATCTTGTTGCTCGTCCTCAAGAAATGTTAAGGACTAATAGAATCGGACACCCTCAAAATATAACTTACCACAATACTACTGAGATCTTTCACAACTGTTTTTTGCTTCTTTTCCAAAGTTCTTCGCTTCCATAAATCAAGTGTTTTGTCACACTTCCACCTCCAGACACTACTTCACCTGTCAGCTTATATCACACTCTCACCAAGTCTCTCAGGGTTAATGTAATTTCACTTATAGTTCAACATCGTAATATGAACTCAGGAGTTTGAATGCATTCTAAATTCATTTCATAGACACATAACACACACTTTTTGAGGACTTCGGGTTGTAACGAGGCTTAGGTACGGTGGGATGAACAAAGAAAAAAGGTAAACCAAAGGGTTTTAGGCTCAGCATTAGTGTTGTCTTTCTCTTCTTTGTGTTTCTTTTTGCATTCTTTCTCAAATTTTATTTTCGGACACCTTTTTCAATTTGACTCCTCAGTTCTACTCAAGTTTTTCTTTTGAGCGTTATTTTGAATTTTAGTTGAGTCTCTTCTTTTAGGTAAGTTCTTTTATTTTCATTTTTTTACAAGACATGTCTATCTTCAATTCTTATTTTCTTACTCTTTTTTTTCTTTCGCACTTACCTATTTTATCTTAGGTGTCACTACCCCAAACTTGGAACTTGTCACAGATTAAAGATCAACAACACTTAACTGAGCAGGGTAGGAAGTGTTTGGCCATTGGTTTCCATAAGCCGTGATAAAAATACAAAAAACATGATACAGGCCCAACGGGGTTAAGAAGTGATAAACATTACAATGGGATGGATAGAATGGCCCAGGGGTAAAATAGAAACAATGTGCCTCAATGTGTGTCATTATGCATTGATACTCAAATAGAATGCACGCAAACTTAGAGTGACAGAGACATACCGGACTAAGCTCTCATGATGATCAAATATGTGTTTGGCATTCTATGCTCTTACCATGTCGAGTAAATTTGATAGATTCCTTAATGCCTCTCAGTCTGATACAACTTTCCACTCAACTATGGTTGTATCAGATACTTTTGTCAGTCAACTCTTGATGGTTGCATCTGATCCATCATTCAGCGGAATCAACTTTTGGGGTTCACTCACAACAAGCTCAGTCAGTGGAGTGATATCTTCATCCACTATCACCAATAACTATCTCTTATCCTGACAACAATTCCCTGATCATGCACTTCCTAACACATAAAACACAAACAAAACACAAATGATAACAAAATTGATAACCAAAATAAAAATAAAAACAAAAGAAATAAATCCCCCCACTCTTGAACTAAACATTTACCTCAATGTTTCAGAACAAGACAGGGAGGGGTACTCACAGGGCCTACTAAGGAGGAGGAGGAGATGGAAGATAAACAGTATGAGAGAAGGTGACAAAATCTGAATAAATGAAAAAAAATTCAAAAGCAAGATTGTATGCCGAACACAGGTCGTGTTGGCCAACATGGCCACCCGTGTTGGGAGACTGACTTCTCACCAAAAAAAATAAAAATCAACGCATTGCTTCAGGGAAGGCAACACGGGTCGTGTTATAGGACATCGGCGCCTGTGTTGCATAGCTGACTCTTCTTCAATTTTTTTTAATTTTTCACCTTATTTCTCGTTTCTTCCCTCACTACATCCTTTACTGGTGCTCGGATGAATCTCTAAAATATTCACGTGCCTCCTATTTCTAATAGGGGTATTGTGCATACCCGAACAAAAACCTAAGATAAACAACTAACACACATAACGAGGTTAGAATAAAAACGCATGGTTTACCTCCCACAAAGCGCTTCGTTTATCGTCGCATGGCTCAATGATTTATCCCCTTTATTAAGGAGGTTACTTCCTCCCACACACTTTATTGCTCGCCCTTTCTATAACCCATAACTCATCCAGGTCAAAAGTATGAACCACTTTGTGCTTCAGGTCACTTCCATCTTCTCATCTTGGTGTGCCTTCTTCTTTCTTTTCTTGACTTCTTAACTGAAATTGGGAATTTTTATTGATGCCACCTGAGAGATTATGCTTGAGACTTCTTCTGGGAGTGATTTTGAAATTTCACTTTCTCCTTCTACTTTGATCATACCGACTGAAGATTTATTCTTTCCACCTGCATCTTTCTTCTTTATTTCTAACAACATTAAGGTTATCTTCTCATCAAATGATTTCAATGTCAGATTACCTGTCTTGATATCAAAATTGCATCAACTAGTCAGTATAAATGGTAGACCAAGAATGATAGGAGTCTCTTAATCTTCAGGAATATCCATGATCTGGAAATCAACATGGAAGACAAAATTGTCAATTTCTATTAATAAATCTCCAGCTATAACATATGACTGCTTGTTGGTGTGATCGGTAAATTTCAATTTTTTCCCACTCCCGCTTATCTTCTCCATACCAAACTTCTTGAAGAGAGATAATGGCATTAAACTCACACTGGAGATAAATTCAATCAGAACCCTCTTGAAATTTCTGTCTTTAATGGTGCACGGTATTGCCACTGATCCAAGATCCTTCTGCTTGACGAATATTTTTCTCCCGGGTGTAATTTCACACAATTTCTCATCATCGGGTACAGATCCCTCTCCTGTTGATCTTTTCTTTGATAGTGCATCCTGTTGTACCCCAATTTTCCCCCCTAAGATTCCTTCTTCATACCATATTGATTCAATCACAATAAGATCACATTAGGGCTTTTGGTTCTCCTCCCTATCTTTAACTTTGCTCTTTGAGGAATCCCCAATCACCTTGACTTGTTTTTCTTTGTGATCATGCATGCTTTGTTTTGACTTTCCTTTTAACTAATAAAATTAAATGTTGTTTTCTCTTACTTGTTAATACTGTAGGTAAAGGAAATGTGGCTTAGCAAGTTGATCCATGGGTTCATGAGTTTATTTCCATGCTCTAGTCAATAAAGCTTGAGAAATTCAAACCTCACCATTGAAGTTGTTTTGAAATAAATGGAATAGAAAGGTTTATTTTGGTTCACCACATTTCAATGTTATCAAGATTGATTCAAAAGTACAAGGGGTTGATTGAAGAAGTTGTCATGGTTGAACGAGGCCTTGTTCCCATTGGTCACAAGTGCATATTTCACTCAATCCTCAAGATACGGAAGTGGTTTTGGTTTCTATGAGTTATCATTATCATCCTCAACAACTTCTATCTACAAATAAAAATTATTGGTACGAGAAGGTTGTTTAAAATTTTCAAAGTTCCTCAAAGCATTTTCTTGATCTAGGAGCTAGGGTTTTGAACTTCAAAGAAGTATATCTTGCTCATTTTTTGGTATTTTTGAGTGATTCCAAAAACATCTTTCTCTTCAAATGGTTATTAACAAATCAATTCAAAAGTTTCAAGGAGTTTTCATGTGGAAGAAATTTGATGATGAATAAAGATTACAAGTCCTCCAGAAGAACCCCCAATTTCCCATGTGTGACTTCAAATGATCATAACTTGGTCAATTTTTATCCCCTTAAGCCCACTCTTTGTCCACAATGATCTTGAGGATGTTTAATTTATTCCTTATTTTATGTGCAAACTTCAACAATTCATAAATCTCTCAATTTTTGGATTTTGAATGGTTCAAGTTTCAAAATTTCATTCAAGAGGTCTATTTCATGCCATCTGTTTTGGTCAAGAGAAAATTCCAAGAGGAAGGCCATGTTTGGATGCAAAACATTATAGGTCACTTTTGAAGAAAAACTTGAAATATTTCTAACTATGGAAAGTCAACCTCTTTTTCCCAACTTTGACCCATTGCAACTTTCAGCTCAAACATCCATTTGATTCCATTATTTTCCCATTGCAAAGCTTGTAATCTCATATTTCTAAAGAATCAAGAACCATACACTAAGACCCCTTGAGCTGAGAGTGCCATTGTTTCAAAAGTGGTAACTTGGAGTTGAGATTTCTCCAAAAGTCAGAATTTGAAATCCTTAATTTGGCTTCTAAACACAAAATTGATACGCGCTTTTGCTTCTAAACATGTTTAGTGAACTTCAAGAAGTGATTATCATAGCAAAACACGTGCTTTGGATGAGTTTTGACAAAAAAAAAGAGGTCACACTTTCATCATGATGCAACTCCACACGAATTCCCTCCAAAATGCATCATTCACCCTTTCTTTTGATCCCATTAGCTTCTCCTATAAATACATGAGTTATCCCATTCATTTTCTAAAGCTTGAATAGCTAAAATCACCCTACTAAACTCGCTCCATAACTCACTTTTCTGCAACTTTGAAATGAGTGTTCAAACCTTTTCAATCCATTTTTTCTATCAATTCACCTTCCTTGATCTTCCCTGAAGCTAACAGAAGAAGAATTAAGCCTTGAAACCTTCTGAATTGATCTGACAAAGTCCATTTACAAGGCTCTGCAACTGAACTTCAATAGGTAGATTTCTCCATCAATTCTTCCAAACTTTGATATCATTGTGAAGCTCTCATTGCCCTGGTTCTAGTCGCAACACTTGCTTTTAACTGGAAACACATTTTGGCTATGAATTTTCAAATTCCTTTTCAAACATTTCCTTCCAAATTTCTTGAGCTACAATTTATATAAATTTTTCGCGAAGGTGTGGTTGTCTTCGTCTTGATGAGACGAAGTGAATGGCATAGGTCGGAGCTTCTGATTTATCAGTTTGAGAGACCTATATTTCATGTTGGCTGGAGGTTGAAGATGACCAACTTGTCATCTTTCAACCAATGATGGCGTGCCATTTGTTTTTTTTTAAATCTGATTTATATTTGATTCAGTGCTTTATTCAGTAATGACCATGAGATGCAAAGCGCCTGATCCCTTGGATTTGATTACTAACGCATTTTGACTCTCATCCATTGGTCCACATCTTTTTGGTTTGTATTTTATTTTCTGATTTTTTATATTTAATTGTTTTAAACTTCAAAAAACCAAAGAAAATTCATTTTAAGTCTAATAGATCTGGAAAAAATTATGAAAAATATTTTTGATTTTTCTCTTTCTGATTTTTATTTTTTTAAAATTTTATTTTGTGTTTTGATATTTTTTTATAAATTTTCACTTTATTTGAATTGTTTTAAATGTTTAAAAATACTTTTATGCATTTTCTAATTCTAAAAAAATTTGGAATGATCCAATGATATTGTGACAAATATTGGTGACCTCATTTATTTTTTATTTCAGACTTTGTTATTTTTTATCATTTTTGGTTTATTTTACTCATTTCTTTTAACTTTAAAAAATAGTTTCTGAGTTTAAAAAATTACCAAAAATTTTATAAAAATATTTGAGTCTATTTCTGATTTTTCTATGACCTTATTTCTTATTTTATGAATCATTTTAAATATAGTGAATATTTTTTCCTTTATTTTCATTTTTAAACATTTTAAAACCCTTTTTAATATATATATATATATATATATATATATATATATATATATTAAATGTAATATTATTTTGTGATTATTTTATGGCTAATTTGGGTTGAATTTTTGATCATGAACCTTGTTAATTCCATTGGATCCATGGTGTTGAGTCTAACTCCATAAAAATGGATGAATAATTTTAATAATAGTTTGATTAAATTTTAATTCAAATATGGTTTGTATATTCTTTCCCACCCTTCTTCATGCCATCCCTTTCTTATTGCACTAAGTGTTATTGGAGCATGATCTTTATATCATGTCTCAAAATAAATTGTGCATAGATTGTTATTGACCGGCCTCAAGATACGTGCCACTTATATATAAGTCCACTTACGATGGCTTAACATAGCGCGAAATTTTGTCCCGATTCGAATAAATGATAATTCATAGCCCAAACCTATGTTTGCAAGCCCAAGTATGTTAATTTGATCTCTTTGATCCAATAACCTTGAGATTCATTGTGTGGAGGCTTTGGTTCTACCAATCCTCTAATGGATCTACATCACTTTTGGTCAACGCGGATAACTTAAACATCGTTGATCATTAAATGGTACTTTTGAGGATTCCAAAATGGATGATATACTTGACAAAAAAGCAAATGCAACTTGTTGTGTGGAGGCTTTGGTTCTACCAATCCTCTAATGAGTTCCAAATGCAAGTTTCAAGATGGTCATCCAACTAACCACTAATTTCTAATAATTGACTTTATTTTGTGTTTTTATTTTATGCTCTTTTATTTTATGCACCATTTACTTTTAGCATTTACATTTCATGATATTTTCATCTTTGCTCACTTGAGCATTTACTTTTGTCATTTTTATTTTGCTCACTTGAGCTTTTCTTTTCTTTTTGAAGATACTTAATAATCAACATGAATCATAAAAAACTTTAATAATACTTGGACTATTTGGTTACTATCCTTGGAATTATGGAGTATTGGACTTCTTGGACTTAGGATTAGAAACCTTGGCCTATGGTGGAGACCTTGTGACCTTAATTGATGTTTTGTTTGGAGTTCTTGAGGTTTACCTCAAGACATTGGGTTGTTTGTTTGTTTTATGTGCAGGTCATTATGATTACATACTTTGTTTGTAATCTGGAATTCACCCGTATATAGCCGTTACTCTGCCCAATTTTTGTGAAGACTTAATACATTTGAAGTTTGATTCTCTCAAGAGGTCTAGTATCTTTGCTTGCTTGGTTTCAATCCAAAGAATAGGAAATCTATCTTGACTCATAATTTCAAGTATTGGCTTCTTGTTGGTTAGATGGTTCTTATCCCTAGCTTTTACCTTATGCTTTAGGATAGTCTCTTCTTCTCCTCCCATCTTCTTTAATTTCAAAAATCTTCTTCCTCCTTTTGAAAACTCTTCTTGTTTTTAAACTTGAACCACTTTATAATAAACTTGGACTTATGTCCATGATTTTTTTTTCAAAACATTTTCATAAATAAAATTCAATCAACTTAATAATATCTTGATATTTTTTGTGAGAAGACTAAAAGTCAATCAATCTCATTTCAAACCATTTTGCCACTTTGGCTTTCTATTTTAAAACCTTTCTCAAAATATTAGACTCTTGTCAATCCTTGTAGTGATGAAAATAACTATACTTCTATAATATATAGTGAAGAGAGATATTTTCCACTTGGGTGTTGAGTGAGGCATTATTGATTTTAAAATCCAAGCCATATCCTCCACTTTGAGATGATGAAAATTCTCCTTTCTCATGATTGTGGGTAGTAAGTGTGTTTTTCACACGGACAATGACGATGATGTCTTATCTACTAAAATTAACCAACACACTTGTATTTTAAATTTTTTAAAAGAGGAACTACGTGTACCCTGATCCCCTATTGCATGAAAGGTGGTACGTGGGCACTAAAGGTTCGCAACCGTGGCGGGTGCGAAAATCATAAAAAAGATGTTTCTTTTCTCACCTCCACCATCTATTTTACAAAAAACATTTTATAGCCAAAATATACAGATTTTACAAAGAGGTTCCTGCGGAGTCTTATAGATGTTTAGGGTGCTAATACATTCCTTTTGCATAACCAACCCCATTACCTTGAATTTTTCCCCCTCTTTTGGGTTATTCGCTCTTTTACCATTCCTTTGGAAATAATAAAGCATGGTGGCAATTTTTATTTTGATCTATATAAGTCTAGTCAATCCAACGACTTAGTCTTAAACATTTCTACCGCTACAGAAAAAAATGGCGACTTCACTGGGAAAAGATTGACCTCTTGCTGGTCCATCCCTAAGTGGGTTAAACCTATCTTTGTTTATATCTGTATATGTGCTATTGTTGTTTATGTGTTATATGTTGTATATATGTTTTCCTGGATTTTCCTGGTTTTCAGGGTGCTTGGTGATTACTTATAAGTCTTATACCCGGACTTGGGAAAACTTTAATATATGACAGACGGTATAGTCATGTTAACTTTGAGGGAGTAATCCCAAAAAAGGAGGCATGAGATCCCCCACTCAGTGGAGGCCCATTTGATTATATTGTTGTTTGCCGAGTAATCAAGAAGACATACTGCTTTTAACCTGGGAGCCTGTTGAAGCTGAGGACCGTAGAATACCTAACCCATCTTGGCCTTTTAGGTGTAGTGCGGGAGCTATGACGGAGTAATCCAGAAATAGTTGTCACACGATACTATGCTCGGACGAGTTTTTCTTGAGAAGATTACTAATTACCGAGTTAATAGGGAAGTTGGTAATATCCGAAGGAAGGATGTAGACTATAGGAACATCTAGAACCTTGTTTGTCAGTTGATTACTTTTAGACCATACCTTATGGGTAGTACCTTCGACCTCATGCTTGTAACATTGAACCTATGAACCCTATCTTTGTAATCTTGTGTGTGATTGTTGCATCATGCATCGATGCACTCATAAGCATCTTTTGAAGAAATTTCATTTCAAGGGACTTAAAAGTTGACCATTTGTGAACATCTCAGGTACCTTTTGACCATGGATTTTGGAAAAAGAAAGACCGGAAAATACAGTTTCAAAGATCCCAAGATAGATGAGTTGATCAGTCTAATTCCCGAGATTGAGTGTTCTGGAGATTTTCAGAAGAAGTATGGATCCATCATTCCTCTCATGAAG
The DNA here is from genome assembly GCA_948472305.1 of Vicia faba. Taxonomy (NCBI): domain Eukaryota; kingdom Viridiplantae; phylum Streptophyta; class Magnoliopsida; order Fabales; family Fabaceae; genus Vicia; species Vicia faba. The sequence continues at coordinate 263,165,151 of OX451740.1, forward strand.
CTTAGGATGAAGGAGGGTATTCTATCGACATTGATCTAGTTCTATGATCCAATGTATCATTGCTTTACTTTCCCTGATTATCAGTTGATGCCTACACTAGAGGAGTATTCCTTACCTATTACTGATCGTGTTCCTTTTACTTATTTGGAGGGTAAGCCAAAACCACACGAGATTGTTGCTTTGATCCATCTGGGGAAGTCTGAGGTTAAAGCCCATATGAATACTAAAGGAGGGATTAGAGGATTACTTGCTCAGTTCTTATTGGAGAAAGCTCATTATTTTTTCCAGGATGAAGAGTACAGTCGCTTTTGAGGCCATCTTTGCTCTACTTGCTTACGGGTTGTTATTATTTCCTAATACGGATAAGTTTATTGATGGTAATGCTATCAGGATCTTCATGATTTGAAAACCAGTTCCTACATTGTTGGGTGATGCTTATTACTTTATTCATCTTCGGAATTCTTATCACGGGGGGATGATTATCTGTTACGCGCCTCTGTTGTACCGGTGGTTTATTTCTTATATGCCTCAGTCTAATGCTTTATGGGATGTCAGGAAGGAACCCTGTTGGGCTCCTAAGATCATGGCACTTACTCACTAAGATATTTATTGGTATCATCGAGCTTACCATGATGTAGAGATTGTCGACAGTTGTGGTAGTTTCCCCAATGTACCTCTTCTTGGTACAAAGGGAGTAATTAACTACAACCATGTTCTTGCACGACGACAGCTTGGTTATCTCATGAGGGATAAACCAAATAGTATTCATTTGAGTAGTTTCTTCCTGAAGGAGGGAGAAGACCATAAGTAAGCTAGGGAGAAAATTGAGACGGTATGGCGTCACATTCATAGGAAGAGTAGGAAAGACTTGGGACCTAGGGTTTTTTTTATTTGGAGCCTTATCTTTAGTGGGTCCAAACGAGAGCTATTCAGTTGAAGATGTCGTATTCCCAGGAAGCACCTATGCCTGTTTTGTTTGTAAAGATCACACCTCCCTTATTGGATGATGTGGAAGAGCTACAACTTGCTTTAGTCAGGATGCATCAAGAAAAGGAAGCTTGGAAGAATAAGTGCCAAACTTTAGAGGTTTCCTATAGAGCAGACTTGATGGAGAAAGACGACTTGATTGAGATTCTTGAGAGTCGGGTTGTATATACCGTGGAAAGGAAAGGGGATTTATTTTCCTTTAAATCTCAGTCAGATACTAGTTTCTCACTTCCTGATTCAGGTGATTAGAAGGAGGTTGCCACCAGATATGCAGAAGAAAACCAAAGGTTGAAGGCTTAGATTTCCAGGCTTACTGGGAAGCGCCAGCATATAGAGTGATCTCTATTAGCTTTACTTCTTAGGGTTTTAGACTTTATTTTCATCTTGTACTTGGGATTATTGAAACTTGTAATCCATTTTGAAATTATTATAATAAAAATTTTCAGTATTTCAAATGTGTTATTACTTTGATATTTGCGATGTGCCTATAAATCTTTAGGTCCCTTAAAATATTAATAAAATAAATCATGTGCATTGCATATCATGAATCATATTACACATATTTCTTGCATTTATTATGCATATCGAGGTGTCTTACCAAGCTTCTTTACTTTGTTTAGCAAGTTGTCTCACCACTACAATACTCGAGCTAATTTCAGAAGGAAGATGGACAACTTAGAACAAGAGAATCGCGAGCTACGCGAAGAAGTTTCTGCTCTGAAGGTCGGCATGGCCAATCTCACTGCTCCGATGGAATCTTTGGTGGCTTCTTAGAATCAGCCGCCGAGTATTCAACCTCAACAAACAAGGGTTATTACTGAAGCTCCGATTGTTCCTGTGTCTGCTACTCGAGCTGTTGTTCAGAATCGCAAGCCTCAAGGTTGTCCATGGGGAATGCCAGAGAAATTTGTGCCTGAAGTTTTCAATCTTGATCCTCAAGTTACTCCAGTTGTTCAAACTACTATTACTCATGCCCCTCGTGTGGTGCATGCTACTCCTGCGGCACCTCGTTCGGTGAATATTGTCCTGTTTGCTAATGATGATATGTATCGCCATTTTCCTCCACCAAGTTAAGGCTTGGGTCTCTATGATATAATGGATGATTTTCAAGATCAGTTTGACAAGATGCAGAGGGAGATGAAGGCCCTTAGGGGAAAGGAATTGTTCGGGCAGAATGTGAATGATTTTTGCTTGGTCCCGAATGTCAAGATACCTGCGAAGTTTAAAGTCCCGGAAATCGGGAAGTACAAGGGCAACACTTTCCCTCGTGCTCATCTTGTGATGTATGTAAGAAGAATGTCTACCCACACTGATGATCAACGTCTTCTGATTCAATTTTTTCTGGATAATTTGAATGGTGTTCCGTTGAAGTGGTATATGAGTTTAGACAGTGTCAATATCCATACTTTCAACGACTTGGGAGAAGCATTTATCAGAAAATACAAATACAACATGGACATGGCGCCTGACTGTGATCAACTCAGGGCCATGGTCCAGAAGGACAGGGAATCATTCAAAGAATATGCACAAAGATGGCGTGAGGTAGCCGCCCATGTGATTCGTCCCATGGAAGAAAAGGAGATTATTAAGATTTTCCTGAAGACTCTGGGTGCTTTCTACTATGAGAGGATGGTAGCGAGTGCGCCAAGTGACTTTACTGAAATGATGGGCATGGGTATCCGTTTAGAAGAGGTTGTAAGAGAGGGCCGTTTAACAAAAAGTTAAAGTTCCGGAAGTACGAAGAATCCATCCTATGGGTTTTCCAAAAAGAAGGAAGGAGATATAAATGTTGTTATGCAAGAAAGGAGGGTTAATCCTCCTAGAATAAATTATCAGCGTCATCAACAAGTTGCCTCAGTAACTCTAGTTGTTGGTGTAGCTCCAACCACTGTTGCTTATCAGAGACCATCCCATCAGGGGAATCAAGGGTATAATTAGAGAAGGGAGAGTTATGACCTTATCCCTATGAGCTATATAGAATTACTCTCGATGATAATTAAAAATAAGTTCGTTTAGACTAGACCACCTCCTGCTATACCATCACCATTGCCTTGGTATTACAAGGCATACCTATCATGTGCTTTTCATCAAGGAGCACCAGGGCACAATGTTGAGAACTTCTATCCTTTGAAAACTGATGTACAAAAATTGGTGAAGTCTGGTATCTTATCCTTCAAAGATGTTGGCCCTAATGTGAAAGATAATCCTTTGCCAAAGCATGGAGGAGCAACTGTTGTGAACATGGTTTCTGGTTGTCCAGACGACTTTCGGATTTTTGAAATTAAATTGGTTAAAGGAGATTTGGTAAAAATGCATGCAGACCTCTGTGAATTTAGCTATTATATGCATGACCATGTCGGTTGTGCTATTTGCAGTATGGATATAAAGGGTTGTGACAAGATAAAGGCTGATTTGCAGGAGATGATGGATGAGGGCCTCATCCACATAATCAGGCCTAGGGTAGAGTATGAAGAGAAAGTAAACATGGTTTCTGGATGTCCTGGAGAGTTCGGAATCTTTGATGTGGAATATATGAATGAGGATCTTGTACAATTGCATGCTATTTTCTGCCACATGGCTGGTCAGGTAGAACATCAGTATGGATCTTGCCGAGTTTGCTGTCGGGACTCCCGAGGATATTCAATTGTAAGGAAAGGTATTCAATTGTTATTGGATAATGGGACTATCAAGGTTACAGGCCAAAGGGATGATTACCATGAAGTTTATGTGATTGAGGTTTGGTTGGCTGAAGAAGAGTCGGATGATGAGTATGCCTTTGCAGATGAGTTCTTCTCCTCAGATTAAGATATGTCTTCCAGAGATGACTCTGAAATGACTGAGTGTGTTGAAGAGGGAGTAAATTTTATTATGCCTTGTCTTGGTTCACCCACCCCTTTTGAAGTTGAATATCATGGCAAGCCAGCTATTACTCCATTGGTGATTAGTTTGACGGGTCTTGTCCCCTATAAGCCAGACAAGGTTGTACCCTAAAAATATAATGCTACAATTTTAGAGGATGGTGTTGAAGTTCCCATCCAGCCAATGCCTAATGTTGGAAATATTGTTTAGACTAGCAGAGTGACCCACAGTGGTCGTGTATTTGGACCAGTTGTTCGTGGAGATGTTAGTACTGGAAAGAAAGTTATGGAAAGTGTTTAACCCAAGAAGGCAGTGGGTGAATCTAGTAGAGTTATGCTAGAAAAGGAGGTGGATGATATTTTGAATATAATCAAGATGAGTGACTACAGAATTATAGATCAGCTACTGCAGACTCCTTCAAAAATATTTATCTTGGCTTTATTGATGAACTCCTCTACTCATTGAGAATCTTTGATGGGGGTATTGGACCAAGTTTTTGTTGAAAGTGATGTGCATGTAGACCAATTCAGCAGTGTGATAGGGAACATTACATCATGTAATAACTTGAGTTTCTGCAACGATGAACTGCCCGATGAAGGAAGGAATCACAATTTGGCCCTCCATATCTCTATGAACTGCAAGAATGATTCATTATCCAATGTGCTGATTGATAATGGATCCGCATTGAAGGTTATACCGAGGATCACGCTTATGAAGTTGAAATATCAAGGAACGCCCATGCGCCCAAGTAGCATTATTATGAAAGCGTTTGAAGGATCAAGGAAATATGTTATTGGTGAAGTGGACTTGCCTATTCATATAGGCCCACATTAGTTTCATATTACTTTCCAGGTCATGGATATTGTACCCGCTTATAGTTGTTTTCTAGGACGGTCGTGGATACATGAGGCAGGGTTTGTCACTTCGACTTTACACCAAAAGTTGAAGTTTATGCGTGAAGGAAAAGTGGTAATTATAAATGGAGAACAGACATTATTGATATCTCATTTGTCCTCTTTCATCATTGTGGAGGCGGATGAAGCTGCTGTTGGAACCCAGTTCCAAGCTTTATTCGTTGATAATATAAGAGGAAATGAGAATTCTATGGCTTCGTTTAAGGATTCCCAGCAGGTTGTGCGTAATGGCCATTGTGAAGTATGGGGACAGATTATTGATCCACCTGTAAACAAGAATAGAGTTGGTTTGGGGTTCTCTGTGAAGAATGATAAAGGTAAGAGTATGAAGTCGAAGTCTGCTGCAGGCAAATATCAAGACATCTTTCGTAGCGGTGGTTATCTTCATCCAACTGTTTCCGGGATTAATGCCATTGTGGAAGATGAAGCAGATCCAGAAATGCCAAATTATGTGATGCACAGAGTTAGAGTTCAGAACTAGATCACCATTGATGTTCCCTCTTGCATACATGTTTCAAAGTATTTTTTTTTTGTTAATCTTTTTGAAAAATCTTTCACTCTTCCCAAGGTGAAATTTGTCAGAACAAGATTGGTTCTGATCATATCTCAGAGTTTTGATGATAACAATAAATTATATTTTATATAATTGATACTCTAATGAACGTATTTAATTGTTTCAGATAATGTTCTGACAGAAGCATTTTGATGTGCTGAGCTGAAAATAAATGAAGAAGTTCTTTGATGAAAGAACTATTTGTTTTAGCGCAAGTGCTGACGCTGACTCTTGTAAGATAATTATTTAAATACATCTTCTAACGCTTAGCAAGTTTCTATGTAAGCTATGTTTCAGAAGTTCTTTGAAAGCAAGCACTGATTAGAAGTACTTAGCAAGCAAGTGTTGTTTAGAAGATATGCAAGCATGTTCTGATTCAAGACGTGAAGCTAGTTCTGAAAGAATGTAAAAGCTAACAAGTCTTGTCAAGCTTCAGGAGACATGCTCTTACAAGTGTCGTTTTCTCATTTAATGCAAAGACGGCTACATGCACTCAAGTGTTTATGCTAGTTCATTGTAAAATGGAATAGTGCAAGGAAACACACAAACATTTAATGCTCTCCACATTTGAAGGCAGCAACGGTCTTTTTTGTTCTTACTATATATAGAAGAACATTAATTGCAAGCCAACAAATCATCAATTTCAAAAGAAGCAAGAACTACGTGAAAATATTCTGGGCTCACAAATTATTCTACACACTTTGTGCAATACTATTCTTAGTGAAAAATCACAGTTGTGATATAGCTTTCTTAGAAGCAAACATTGTTTCACTATCTGTAAAGATTTAACTCTTGTAATTGTTCCTTGAGAGACCAAGTTTGGTTAGATTTCTCAAGTAGACTAGGACTAGTTTAAGTCTTTGTGGTGTGAGCCACTTGTAAGATTACTTGGGCGTTGTTAGTCACAACAGTTATTGTGTGATTGTAATCAGTTGATTATAGTGAATTAAGTCCTTGTTGAGAAAGGCGAAATCACCTTGGCGGGTGGACTGGAGTAGTTTGAGTTCAAACGAACCAGGATAAAAATAACATTGTCTTTCCATTATTGTTGAGCCTTTAAGAAAAAGAAAAAGAGAAACTTATTCAACCACCCCCCCCCCCCCCCCTTCTAAGTGTTTTCTCACCCTTCAAAAGTATTAATATTGTATGGGCTTATCTGTTCGCTTTGATTTTTAAAATCAATAATAAAAGTTGTCTTTGTTTCCCAAATTGTCTCTTTATTTTTTTCTTTTTCTTGGAAAATGGTAATCAGAAAAAACCTTTCAAAATAAATAATAACTGAAATTCAATTTGCATGATCACTTTTTATATGTGTCAGTTTCTAAAAGCAATCATAAATCATATGTGCAGATTAATTAAAAAACCTGTTGAATACAATGACTCTGCACCCTCTCCCAACTTTGAATGTCATGTGTATGGGGACGAAGAAGAAGACTATGATGAGATTCTAGAAGAGGTATCACGGTTGCTTGAGCGTGTGGAGAACGCCATTCAGCCATATAAAGAGCCATTGGAAGTAATCAATTTGGGTTCAGAAGAAGATCCAAAGGAAGTCAAGATTGGAGCATTACTGCATCCTGATGTGAAGAACATGTTGATTGAGATGTTGAAAGAGTATGTGGATATTTTTGCTTGGTCTTACCAAGATATGCCTGGTCTATATACAGATATTGTGGAGCACCGTTTGCCGCTGAAGCCAGACTGCCCTCCAATCAAACAGAAGTTGCGAAGAACTCACCCAGATATGGCAGTGAAGATCAAAGAAGAAGTTCTAAAGCAGATTAATGTCGGTTTTCTTATGACATCAATGTACCCTCAATGGATTTCCAATATCGCCCCAGTACTGAATAAAGACGGAAAAGTTCGCATGTGTGTAGATTACAGAGATCTAAATAAAGCTAGTCTGAAAGTGATTTTCCATTGCCACGCATTGATATGTTAGTGGATAGCACAGCAAAATTCAAAGTTTTCTCGTTCATGGATGGATTTTCTGGGTATAATCAAATAAGAATGGCTCCTGAAGAAATGGAAAAAACAACATTTATCACACCCTGGGGAACATTCTTTTACATAGCGATGCCCTTCAGGTTGAAGAACGCTAATGCAACGTACCAGAGGGATATGACAACCATATTCCATGATCTGATGCACAAGGAAATTGGGGTATATGTTGATGATATGATTGCTAAATCCCAGATTGAATAAGGGCATGTAGAGGATTTGTTGAAGTTGTTTCAGCGTTTGAGGAAGTATCATCTCCGCTTGAATCCAAATAAATGTACCTTCGGTGTTCGGTCAGGGAAATTATTGGGTTTCATTTTTAGCCAGAGAGGGATTGAAGTTGACCCTGATAAAGTCAAAGCAATTCAAGAAATACTATCTCCGAGAACTAAAAACCAAGTCAGAGGTTTCCTCGGGCTTTTGAATTATATTTCCAAATTCATTTCCTACATGACTGCAATGTGTGAACCGATCTTTAAGTTGTTAAAGAAAGATCAAGGTTGTGTGTGGACAGATGACTGCCAAATGGAATTTGAAAATATTAAAGAATATATGCTTGAACCTCCTATCTTGCTCCCTCCTGTTGAAGGAAGACCATTGATTATGTATTTGACAGTGTTAGATAATTCCATGGGCTGTATTCTGGGACAACAAGATAAACAGGGAAGAAAGAGTATTCCATTTATTATCTCAATAAAAGTTTACTGATTGTGAATCGCGGTATTCCATTATGGAAAAGACATGTTGTGCTCTGGCCTGGGCGGCAAAACGTTTGCGGTAGTATATGTTGAATCACACTACTTGGTTGATCTCTAAAATTGATTCAATCAAGTACATTTTTGAAAAGCCTGCTCTTACTGGGAGAATTGCCCGCTGGAAAATGTTGTTATCTGAATATGACATCGAATACCGCACTCAAAAAGCTATTAAAAGCAGCGTGTTGGAAGATTATATTTCTCACCAACCAGTTAATGATTATAAGTTTGTGATGTATGATTTCCCCGATGAGGATGTGATGTATCTGAAAGTGAAATATTGTGATGAACCATTGCCTGAGGAAGGTCCTGATCCTGAATCTCATTGGAGCATGATATTTGATGGAGCTGTGAATGCTTATGGTAAAGGAATTGGTGATGTGATTGTCACTCCACATGGATCACACATTCCTTTTACTGCAAGGTTGACATTTGATTGTACTAATAATATGGAAGAATATAACCCTTGTATCATGGGTCTCGAGGAAGCTATTGATCTTAGAATTAAAATTCTAGATATGTATGGCAATTCAGCTTTGGTAATAAATCATATTAAAGGAGAGTGGGATACTCGTCACCCCGGATTGATACCTTACAAAGATTATGCTAGAAGATTGTTACCCTTCTTTAATAAAGTTGAATTCCATCATATCCCTAGAGACGAAAATCAAATGGCGGATGCTTTGAAAACTCTGGCTTCTATGTATCAAGTGAATACTTGGAATGATATACCTCGAATTATAGTTCGACAACTTGATAGGCCTGCTCATGTGTTTACAACAGAAGAGGTAGAAGATGAGAAACCTTGGTATTATGATATCAAGCATTTTCTCCAGACTCAGGAATACCCGATTGGTGCTTCTAATAAAGATAGAAAGATATTGAGAAGATTGGCTAGCAGTTTCTTCCTCAGTGAAAATGTGTTGTACAAGAGAAATTATGACATGGTCTTGCTCAGATCCGTGGATAGACACGAAGAAGACATGTTGGATCATGAGATTCATGAAGGTTCATTTGGCACTCATGCCAATGGATATTCGATGGCTAAAAAGATGCTAAGGGCAGGTTACTATTGGCTGACAACGGAATCTGAGTGTTATAGATTTGCAAAGAAGTGCCATAAATGCCAGATTTATGCGGACAAAATTCATGTGCCTCTGACACTTCTCAATGTTATTTCTTCCACGTGGACTTTCTCTATGTGGGGTATTGACATGAATGGAATGATAGAATCCAAAGCTTCGAATGGACACCATTTTATCTTGGTAGTAATTGATTACTTCACCAAATAGGTAGGAGCTGCTTCATATTCTAATGTTACTAAGCAGGTGGTAGTGCGCTTCATTAAGAATAATCTTATATGTCGGTATGTTGTGCCAAGAAGAATCATCACCGACAATGGCTTGAATCTGAACAACAAGATGATGATAGAACTTTGTGAAGAATTTAAGATTGTCCATCACAATTCATCTTCGTACAGGCCGAAGATGAATGAGGATGTTGAAGCTGCTAATAAGAATATCAAGAAGATCATCCAGAAGATGGTTATTACTTATAAAGATTGGTATGAAATGCTCCCTTTTTCTTTACATGGATATTGGACATCTGTCTGCACTTCAACAGGAGCAACCTCGTTCTCCCTTCTGTATGGGATGGAAGAGGTGCTCCCAATCGAGGTTGAGATTCCCTCTTTGTGTGTGATAATGGAAACCAAGTTGTCAGAGGCTGAATGGGACCAGAACAAGTTTGACTAATTGAATTTGATCAAAGAGACTATAATGACGGCTTTGTGTCATGGGCAGTTATATCAGAAGAGAATGAAGAAATCTTTTGATAAGAAGGTCAAACCTCGTGAATTCAGAGAATGAGACCTCGTACTCAGGAAGATCATGTCTTTTAACGCTGATTCTAGGGGCAAGTGGACTCCCACCTTTGAAGGCCCGTATGTTGTCAAGAAAGTCTTCTCTAGCGGTGCATTAATTCTTGAAACTATGGATGGCGAGGAGTTCCCACGTCCCATGAATGTTGATGCAGTCAAGAAATACATCACCTAAAGAAATAAAAGAATAGCTCGCTAAGTTGTAAACCCGGAAGGGCGTCTTAGGCAAAAAGGAGCGTCTCGGTAGGCCGAAAACCCGAAAGGGCGGTCTAGGCAAAAATTAGAGACATAAACAGAATAAAATTTCCCGCTAAGTTGAAAACCCGCAAGGGAAGCTTAGCAAAAGTTAGGGACTTTCTTGGCAAGTAACTGCATCAGACAAGACTTGATCATTGAAGCAACAATCTTCTTGGATCCTCACCATACTTCAATAGAAGCTGCTACTCAGAATTTCAAAGTTGTTAGAGGGAATACTGGTCATTTTATCTCAATGTATCTTTTCCATTATATATTACCATTTTCCTAACTTTGTAATCATCCATGGAGTCTCGCCATTCACAGACTACCATTCTATCAATAAATTTTGAGCTTTTACCCAATTCTTTGTAATTATTATTTTATTCAGCTTACAAAGACTCCATTTATTATTGATAATAATTTTCAAAGCAAAAAGATTAAATAACAAAATTATTTTTCGAAAAGAATTTACAACTTAATTTTACTTTAAATTCTGTGATTCAAGAGGAAAACAAAAGTCGTGATCCCAGGAATGGACGAACTCCAGTAATTTCGGGAAGTTTTTGTTTCCCCAGGGTAGCTTTTCTCATGTCGTTTTCGCTGGTATGCGTGTGGTTTTTGTATATTGAAGACGATACCAATTGGCGTAAGGTGCAGTATTGGGTTTGTGATCCCATTGTCCCCAGTCAAGTCTGGGTTCTTTTTTTTATTTTTGGGTTTGCATGGTCTGAGGCCTCTATCTCAGATTCCCTAGCGAAGTCTTCCCTCATATGACAAAAGGTTTTTTCCCTTGGTGTGCTGAGATGGAACTATTTGCAAAATTTCGCTCTTTCTGCAGTATTGGCATTATTGTTGGTATTTATTTCCCAGGCAACTAGACCAGGGCAGTATATTTTCTAAGAAGTATTGAGGCAGTTGTCAACCCTTTGGGTTTTCACCCGCCAAGTGCTAGGTTTGATTTAAAATCCCCATGAGTTTGACCTTTTTCTATAATGTTGACCTCTTGATTCCCTAGGAAGGTTATCCTAGGGCATCTTTTGTTGGAATAAGCTTGCATGATATGAAGACTCAATCCAAGATTCCCCAGTGAAGGCTTTGCTTATTTGATATAAGTCTTTTCTCCCTGTGCATGCTGAGATTTGACTCGTTTACGAAGAATTTCCCTTTCAGTAGTACTTGCATTTTGTTTGATTACCCGATAGTCAGGCAAGGGCAATGTTTCATTTAAGAAGTGTTGAGGAATTTGTCAATTTTTTGGGTTTTCACCCACCAAGTGCTGGGTTTGATTTAAAATCCCCATAAGATTGATTTCTCGTTGTAAAGTTTGACTTCTTAACTCTCCAAGTTGTTATCCCCATGAGGTTTCATACTTTTTCCCCGGAGAAGTTGGTGCAATACTTACTCTCAATATTGAAGAACATATCTTGGTTTCCTCTCTTCGATGTGGTGTTGGCCTCCCCAATAAAGTCAGCACAAGGTCGCCAGTTAATGTCTCAATGATGAGGCACTATCTCCCCTAGTGAAGTATGAATGATGTTCCCCCAATAAAGTCATATCAAAATCCTCAGTTGATGTTTTGCCGATATGGTTTCCATCTGCATTAATTGAAATAAGTATTGCAATCCCTTGTAGAAGTGCGGACCGTGAAAACATTTGTTTCCCCATTGAAGTCTGTGTGTTATTCCCTGGTGAAGCATGGAGAAGGATGTTATATCCCTGTATCTATATTGTTTTGTCGCTATGATTTGTTTATTTTCGAATTGTGTTCCTTCCCAGTGAAGTTAAGTTGTGAAGTAGGAATCTGTTTCATCAGTTGGTGCTTACTTTTTCTTATGGAATGTTCATCTTGGATATGATTTAGCCGAGTGTTGATTGTGCCCGAGTTGCTTTTGTTTGTTTATCCCCAGTGTTATATGTCTGTTTTGTCAGCATATACATGATAACACTCATACATTCATACATACATCATGCATATTTAAATTTAGCAAATCATTTCTCATTAACATTCGTTAATATTTTGTTGACATATTACCCTGTTTTGCAGAGTTGTGTTATCCTCTCTCTAATAGAGTGTCGGCCTTAAGCAGAAAGTGTATATTCTTTCAATTTCCCCACTGAGTTATCCCTCGTGGAAGATTTTTGCTTTATCCTTCCTATACAGCTCTTTGTCTGAATAGATTGGGTTTACCTCTTGAGTTTATTTCTCAAAGGATGTATTTTTGTTGACTGTTTCACTCCAATTTATTTCTGGTTTGAATCTTTGGATCCCAACAATATTATTACTTATGATCTCTGCAAGCATCGAGCCTTGGTTTGAGAATGTACATTTATTTTGCACGAGAAGACTTTATCTCCTCAGCAGAAATATATTGGCATTTCCCCAGGAAGTCATGATTCATTCCCCGGGAAGTCATATTTCTTTCCCCAGGAAGCCATATTGCTTTCCCCATAAAGTCATTTTTACAATCCTTCCTATAACAGCAAGTAGCAGGTCTCTTTATTTGAGCAAGTTATCCTTCCTATTTCATTGAATGTTGGTAGTTCACCGTCAGTGAACGTCGGTGCTATGATATTTCTTTTCTCTCTACCTTCAGTGAAAGTTGGTGATTGTTATATTTTTGCTACCTTCAGTGAATGTTGGTGCTATGATATTTCTTTACTCTCTACCTTCAGTGAAAGTTGGTAGCTCACCATGAGTTAACGTTGGTGATTTTTATCTTTTTTCTACCTTCAGTGAACGTTGGTAGTTCACCGTCAGTGAACATCGGTGCTATGATATTTCTTTTCTTACTACCTTCAGTGAAAGTTGGTAATTCACCATCAGTGAACATTGGTGATTGTTATCTTTTTGCTGCCTTCAGTGAACGTTGGTAGCTCACCGTCAGTGAACGTTGGTGCTATGATATTTCTTTTCTATCTACATTCAGTGAAAGTTGGTTATTGTTATCTTTTTTCTACCTTCAGTGAACGTTGGTAGTTCACCGTCAGTGAACATCAGAGCTATAATATTTCTTTTCTCTCTACCTTCAGTAAAAGTTGGTAGTTCACCATCAGTGAGCATTGGTGATTGTTATCTTTTTGCTGCCATCAGTGAATGTTGGTAGTTCACCATCAGTGAACGTCGGTGCTATGATATTTATTTTATCTCTACCTTGAGTGAAATTTGGTAGTTCACCATCAGTGAACGTTTGTGATTGTTATCTTTTTTCTACCTTCAGTGAACGTTGGTAGTTCACCGTCAGTGAACGTCGGTGCTATGATATTTCTTTTCTTACTACCTTCAGTGAAAGTTGGTAGTTCACCATCAGTGAACGTTGGTGATTGATATCTTTCTGCTACCTTCAGTGAACGTTGGTAGCTCACCGTCAGTGGATGTCGGAGATGTTATTATTTTCTCTTTCTACCTTCCGTGAATGTTGGTAGTTTCGGCTTCAGTAAAAGTTGGTGTATCCTTTGATATTTTACCATCATCTGTGAGTCAATATACTTTTGATATTCTACCTCCGACTATTGAGTTTGGTAGTTCACAGTTGGTTGTTAATCACTTTTACCATGTACTTTCTCCTCTTTATCTAAATTGATGCTACCTGATCTCTTCTTTGGGTGTTACACCAATAGAGTCGGGTCTTTTTTGAATCACCGGTGATTTATTTTCTTGGTCAGGTTTCTCTTTTGATCCTTATTTCCTTTGCTACATCATCAGTGGTGTTTTGTGTCCCTTTGAAGTTGTTCATATGCATTCATACTCATAAGCATTGCATGGCATCTTAGGGCCAAAAATAGGGTTTGTTTTATATTTAAGTATCTTTGATCACGTCGACACAAAGATTTTTAACCTTCGTATCTCCAGATAGAAGAAAATTAAATAAGGGCAGCTGTTGTACCCCAATTTTTTCCCCAAAGATCCCTTCATCATACCATATTGATTCAATCACAACAAGATCACATTAGGGCTTTTGGTTCTCCTCTCTATCTTTAGCTTTGCTCATTGAGGAATCACCAAGCACCTTGACTTGTTTTTCTTTTGTAATCATGCATGTTTTTTTTTACTTTGCTTTTAACTAATAAAATTCAATGTTGTTTTGTCTTACTTGTTATTAGTATAGATAAAGGCAATGTGGCTTAGCAAGTCGATCCATAGGTTCATGAGTTTATTTCCATGCCCTAGTCAATAAAGCTTGAGAAATTCAAACCTCACCATTGAAGTTGTTTTGTAAGAAATGGAATGGAAAGGCTTATTTTGGTTCACCATATTTCAAAGTTATCAAGATTGATTCAAAAGTACAAGGGGTTGATTGAAGAAGTTGTCATGGTTGGATAAGGCCTTGTTCCCATTGGTCACAAGTGCATATTACTCTCAATTCTCAAGATATGGAAGTGGTTTTGGTTGCTATGAGTTCTCATTATCATCCTTAACAACTTCTAGCTACAAAGCAAAAGTGTTAGTACGAGAAGGTTGTTTAAAATTGTCAAAGTTCCTCAAAGCATTTTCTTGATTTAGGAGCTAAGGTTTTGAACTTCAAAGAAGTATATCTTTCTCATTTTTTGGTATTTTTGAGTGATTCCAAAAACATCCTTATCTTCAAAGGGTTATTAACAAATTAATTCAAAAGTTTCAAAGAGTTTTCATGTGGAAGAAACTTGATGATGAAGAAAGATTACAAGTCCTCCAAATGAACCCCCAATTTCCCATGTGTGACTTCAAATGATCATAACTTGGTTAATTTTTATCACCTTGAGCCCACTCTTTTTCCACAATGATCTTGAGGATGTGAAATTTATTCCTTATTTTATGTGCAAAGTGAGAAAATTGATGAAATATGCCCTAAGAATACAAAATATTATAGGCCATTTCATGATTTTTTTTCCAACTTCAACAATTCATAACTCTCTCAATTTTTGGAGATTTTGAATGGTTCAAGTTTTAAAATGTCATTCAAGAGGTATATTTCACGCCATCTTTTTTGGTCAAGATCAAATTCCAAGAGGAAGGCGATGTTTGGATGCAAAACATTAGTCACTTTTGAAGAAAAACTTGAAATATTTCTAAGTATGGAAAGTCAACCTCTTTTTCCCAACTTTGACTCATTGCAACTTTCATCTCAAACATCCATTTGATTCCATTATTTTCCCATTGCAAAGCTTGTAATCTCATCTTTCTAAAGCAACAAGAACCATACACTAAGACCCCTTGAGCTGAGAATGCCATTGTTTCAAAAATGGTAACTTTGAGTTGAGATTTCACCAAAAGTGAGAATTTGAAATCCTTAATCTGGCTTCTAAACACAAAATTGATGTGTGTTTTTGCTTCTAAACATGTTTAGTGAACTTCCAGAAGTGATTAGCATAGAAAAACGTATGTTTTGGATGAGTTTTGACAAAAAAAGAAGTCACACTTTCTTCATGATGCAACTCCACACGAATTCCCTCCAAAATGCATCATTCACCCTTTCTTTTGATCCCATTAGCTTCTCCTATAAATACATGAGCAATCCCATTCGTGTTCTCAAGCTTTAACATCCAAAATCACCCTGCCAAATGCACTCCATAACTCACTTTTCTGCAACTTTGAAATGAGTGTCCAAGCCTTTTCAATCCATTTTTTCTATCAATTCACCTTCCTTGATCTTCCCTGAAGCTAAGAGAAGAAGAATTGAGCCTTGAGACCTTCTGAATTAATCTGACCAAGTCCATTTACAGAGCTCTGTAACTTAACTTCAATAGGTAGATTTCTCCATCAATTCTACCAAACTTTGATATCATTGTGAAGCTCTCATTGCCCTGGTTCTAGTCGCAACACTTGCTTTTAATTGGAAACATGTTTTGGCCATGAATTTTCAAATTCCTTTTCAAACCTTTCCTTTCAAATTGCTTGAGCTACAGTTTATATAAATTTTTCGCGAAAGTGTGGTTGTCTTCATCTTGATGAGACTAAGCGAATGGCATAAGTCCGAGCTTCTGATTTTACAGTTTGAGAGACCTGTATTTCAAATTGGCTGGAGGTTGAAGACGACCAACGTGTCATCTTCCAACCAATGATGGCGTGCCATTTGTTTTTTTTTTTAAATCTGATTTATATTTGATTTAGTATTTTATTTAGTAATAACCATGATAGGCACAGTGCGCCAGATCCCTTGGATTTGATTATTAACGTGTTTTGACTCTCAATCATTGGTCCACATCTTTTTGGTTTTTATTTTATTTTTTTATTTTTATATTTAATTGTTTTAAACTTCAAAAAATCATAGAAAATTCATTTTAAGTCCAAAAAATCTGGAAGAAAATTATGAAAAATATTTTTGATTTTTCTCTTTCTGATTTTTATTTTTTTTACAATTTTATTTTTTGTTTTGATATTTTTAATAAATTTTCACTTTATTTTAATTTTTTTAAATGATTAAAAATACTTTTATGCATTTTTTTATTCTAAAAAAAAATATGGAATGATCCAATGATATTGTGACCAATATTGGTGACCTTATTTACTTTTTATTTCTGACCTTTTTTTTTTTATCATTTTCATTTTAATTTACTCATTTCTTTTAATTTTAAAAAATAGTTTCTGACTTCAAAAAATTACCAAAAAGTTTATAAAAATATTTGAGTCTATTTCTGATTTTTCTATGACCATATTTCTTTTTTATGAATCAATTTGAATATAGTTAATATTTTTTCCTTTTTTTTCATTTTTAAACATTTTAAAACCCTTTTTAATATATATATATATATATATATATATATATATATATATATATATATATATATATATATATATATATATATATATATATATATATATATATATATATATATATATATATATATATATATATATATATATATATATATATATATATATATATATATATATATATATATATATATATATATATATATATATATATATATATATATATATATATGTATATTAAATGTAATATTATTTTGTGATTATTTTCTGGCTAATCTTGGGTTGAATTTTTGATCATGAACTTTGTTAACATCATTGGATCCATGGTGTTGAGTGTAACTCCATAAAAATGCATGAATAATTTTAATAATAGTTTGATTAAATTTTAATTCAAATGTGACTTGTATATTCTTTCTCACCCTTCTTCATATCATCCCTTTCTTATTGCACTAAGTATTATTGGAGCATTATCTCTATATCATGTCTCAAAATAAATGGTGCATAGATTGCTATTGACCGACCTTAAAATAGGTGCAACTTCTATATAAGTCCACTTACGATTGCTTAACATAGCGCTAAATTTTGTCCTGATTTGAATAAATGATCATTCGTGGCTCAAACATATGTTTGTAAACCCAAGTATGTTAATTTGATCTCTTTTATCCAATAATCTTGAGATTCATTGTGTGGAGGCTTTGGTTCTGCCAATCCTCTAATGGATCTACATCACTTTTGGTCAACGTGGATCATTTAAACATCGTTAATCATTAAATGGTACTTTTGAGGATTCCAAAATGGATGATATACTTGACAAAAAATAAAATGCAACTTGTTGTATGGAGGCTTTGGTTCTACCAATCCTCTAATGAGTTCGAAATGCAAGTTTCAAGATGGTCATCCAATTAACCACTAATTTCTAAGAATTGAATTTATTTTGTGTTTTTATTTTATGCTCTTTTATTTTATGCACCATTTACTTAGAATTTACATTTCATGCTATTTTCATCTTTGCTCACTTGAGCATTTACTTTTATGTCATTTTTATTTTGCTCACTTGAGCTTTTCTTTTCTTTTTGATGATACTTAATAATCAACATGAACCATAAAAAACTTTAATGGTACTTGCATTATTTGGTTACTATCCTTGGCATTATGGAGTATTGGACTTCTTGGACTTAGGATTTGAAACCTTGGCCTATGTTGGAGACCTTGTAACCTTAATTTATGTTTTGTATGGATTTATTGAGGTTTACCTCAAGACATTGGGTTGTTTGTTTGTTTTGTATGCAGGTCTTTGTGATTACATATTTTGTTTGTAATCTGGAATTCACACGTATACAGCCGTTACTCTGCATAATTTTTGTGAAGACTTAATACATTTAAAGTTTGGTTCTCTCAAGAGGTCTAGTATCTTTTCTTTCTTGGTTTGAATTCAAAGAATGAGAATTCTATCTTGACTCATAATGGAAAGTATTGGCTTCTTGTTGGTTAGATGGTTCTTATCCCTAGCTTTTACCTTATGCTTTAGGATAGTCTCTTATTCTCCTCCCATCTTCTTTAATTTCAAGAATCTTCTTCCTCCTTTTGAAAACTCTTTATGTTTCTAAACTTGAACCACTTTCATTATAAACTTGGACTTATGTCCATGCTTTTTTTTTCAAAACATTTTCATAAATAAAATTCAATCAACTTAATAACATCTTTACATTTTTTATGAGAAGACTAAAAGTCAATCAATCTCATTTCAAACCATTTTGCCACTTTGAATTTCTATTTTAAAACATTTCTCAAAATATTAGACTTTTGTCAATCCTTGTAGTGATGCAAACAACTATAATTCTACAATATGTAGTGAAGAGATATATTTTCCACTTGGGTGTTGAGTGAGGCATTATTGATTTTAAAATCCAAGCCATATCCTCCACTTTGAGATGATGCAAATTCTCATTTCTCATGATTGTGGGTAGTAAGTATGCTTTCCACACGAACAATGACGATGATGTCTTATCTGATAAAATTAACCAACACACTTGTGTTTTAAAATTTTTAAAAGAGGAACTACGTGTACCCTGATCCCTTATTGCACGAAAGGTGGTACGTAGGCGCTAAGGGTTCGCAACTGCGGCGGGTGCAAAAATCATAAAAAAAATATGTTTCTTTTCTCACCTCCACCATCTATTTTACATACAATGTTTTATAGCCAAAATATACAGATTTTACATAATAGTTTGATTAAATTTTAATTCAAATGTGACTTGTATATTCTTTCTCACCCTTCTTCATATCATCCCTTTCTTATTGCACTAAGTATTATTGGAGCATTATCTCTATATCATGTCTCAAAATAAATGGTGCATAGATTGCTATTGACCGACCTCAAAATAGGTGCAACTTCTATATAAGTCCACTTACGATTGCTTAACATAGCGCTAAATTTTGTCCTGATTTGAATAAATGATCATTCGTGGCTCAAACATATGTTTGCAAACCCAAGTATGTTAATTTGATCTCTTTTATCCAATAATCTTGAGATTCATTGTGTGGAGGCTTTGGTTCTGCCAATCCTCTAATGGATCTACATCACTTTTGGTCAACGTGGATCATTTAAACATCGTTAATCATTAAATGGTACTTTTGAGGATTCCAAAATGGATGATATACTTGACAAAAAATAAAATGCAACTTGTTGTATGGAGGCTTTGGTTCTACCAATCCTCTAATGAGTTCCAAATGCAAGTTTCAAGATGGTCATCCAATTAACCACTAATTTCTAAGAATTGAATTTATTTTGTGTTTTTATTTTATGCACCATTTACTTAGAATTTACATTTCATGCTATTTTCATCTTTGCTCACTTGAGCATTTACTTTTATGTCATTTTTATTTTGCTCACTTGAGCTTTTCTTTTCTTTTTGATGATACTTAATAATCAACATGAACCATAAAAAACTTTAATGGTACTTGCATTATTTGGTTACTATCCTTGGCATTATGGAGTATTGGACTTCTTGGACTTAGGATTTGAAACCTTGGCCTGTGTTGGAGACCTTGTAACCTTAATTTATGTTTTGTATGGATTTATTGAGGTTTACCTCAAGACATTGGGTTGTTTGTTTGTTTTGTATGCAGGTCTTTGTGATTACATATTTTGTTTGTAATCTGGAATTCACACGTATACCGCCGTTACTCTGCATAATTTTTGTGAAGACTTAATACATTTAAAGTTTGGTTCTCTCAAGAGGTCTAGTATCTTTTCTTTCTTGGTTTGAATTCAAAGAATGAGAATTCTATCTTGACTCATAATGGAAAGTATTGGCTTCTTGTTGGTTAGATGGTTCTTATCCCTAGCTTTTACCTTATGCTTTAGGATAGTCTCTTATTCTCCTCCCATCTTCTTTAATTTCAAGAATCTTCTTCCTCCTTTTGAAAACTCTTTATGTTTCTAAACTTGAACCACTTTCATTATAAACTTGGACTTATGTCCATACTTTTTTTTTCAAAACATTTTCATAAATAAAATTCAATCAACTTAATAACATCTTTACATTTTTTATGAGAAGACTAAAAGTCAATCAATCTCATTTCAAACCATTTTGCCACTTTGAATTTCTATTTTAAAACATTTCTCAAAATATTAGACTTTTGTCAATCCTTGTAGTGATGCAAACAACTATAATTCTACAATATGTAGTGAAGAGATATATTTTCCACTTGGGTGTTGAGTGAGGCATTATTGATTTTAAAATCCAAGCCATATCCTCCACTTTGAGATGATGCAAATTCTCATTTCTCATGATTGTGGGTAGTAAGTATGCTTTCCACACGAACAATGACGATGATGTCTTATCTGATAAAATTAACCAACACACTTGTGTTTTAAAATTTTTAAAAGAGGAACTACGTGTACCCTGATCCCTTATTGCACGAAAGGTGGTACGTAGGCGCTAAGGGTTCGCATATGCGGCGGGTGCAAAAATCATAAAAAAATATGTTTCTTTTCTCACCTCCACCATCTATTTTACATACAATGTTTTATAGCCAAAATATACAGATTTTACAAAGAGGCTCCTACAGAGTACCGTAGATGCTTAGGGTCCTAATACCTTCCCTTTGCATAACCAACCCCCTTACCTTGAATATTTTCCCCTCTTTTGGGTTATTCGCTCTTTTCCCATTCCTTTGGAAATAATAAAGCGCGGTGGCGATTTTTATTTTGATCTGTATAAGTCTAGTCAATTCAATGGCTTAGTCTTAAACATTTCTACTGCTACACATTCTTCATGAATTTCTGGTACAAAGGCATTTCTCGAGTGCTTAAAAGAATGGCATGTTGATCTCTAGATTTTTGAACAACTTGACGAATCTATCAAAGTCTTTCTCTTTCGTGTCCTTCTTTGCCACTTGAGAGGGATATGGAAACTTAATCACTGGTTTAGCATCTTTTGCACTCTTCTCTTCAGTTGACTTCACAGATGATACCACTTCCTTCTGGTTTTTCTTGCTCTCTCTCACTTCCAAATCAACTTCTATGATACTATCGTTAAATTTTACCTCATCTTATTTTTCTTCAGTAGCTGTCTGACTCCTTGTTGCGACATCATTAGCATTCTTATGATTTTATGATTTCCTTATGCTTGCAGAGCTACTTATTGTGCAATTTGTCCCATTTGAACTTCCATATTTTTTATTGCAGTTGTGGTATTTCTGTGAATGCTCCTTGTCTCTTCTTGAAATTGAGAGGTGTGTGCAACCATCTTTTCAATATCCACCTCCAGCTCTACCTTATGAGGAACATGTTGTTGCTGATTTGTCCAGGAGAAGTTAGGATGATCCTTCCACCCAGGATTATAGGTGTTAGAATACGGATTATTCTGCTTCAAAAATTTTATCTCCTCAATTTTTTTTGGAGTTTCAAGACAATGTACAATCAAGTGTGTTCCACTACAAATTTCACAACTCGCCTTTTGCAGCAATTGTCTCTTTGATTTTTAATTGCTTATTAACTTCCAACTTCAAATCAATCACTCCCTCTGGTTTTCTCATAATCCAGTCATACAATTCTAAGGTTCATTTGCAGTAATGGCTTCAATGACCTTCTTCACGCTAGTGGCTGTTATAAAATTGGATGAGCCACCGGCTGCTGTATCAATAAGTTGCTTTGTCTTTATTTATAGGTAATTTACAAACATCTGCATTTTTTCAGTTTGATCCATGTTGTGAGTCGGGCAAGCTACCAATAACCTCTTGAACCTCTTATAAGCATCACCTAGTGAATCTCCTTCTTTCTGTTTAAAATTCAAAATTTCATATCTTTTGTGAATATAAACAGACACAGGAAAGTATTCGTCAAGAAAAGTTTTCTCCATCTCTTCCTAAGTAGTAATACTCCCAGTAGGTAATGAGTAAAACCACTCTTCAGCATCTTCAGACAATGTGAATGAAAACATTCTTAATTTTTTAGCTTCTTCAGAAATCCCCTCAATCTTCAAAGTATTACTCATGGTGACGAATCTCTGCAAGTGCTTATTGGCATCTTTATTGATCTTTCGGGAGAAAGATTTGTTCTCAATCAGTCGGATTATTGAGGGGTGCATTTGAAATTTTGCAACAGTTACTGGTTGATTCACAATAGTCAACCGACCTCTAGAGCATTTTCTCCTCCATAGTGTCCAAGAAAACTCTCAGGTGGTGGTGGATCTTCAGCCATTGATATTTCCTCTTCAGATATTGAACTTGAATGATCTGATGAACATTTTAATTCCAGTCAAACTAATTAAGCTTGTATGTGCCTTATGTGAAAAGTTCTTTCAATTTTTGTGTCAAAATGAAATTCAGCATAGGGTTTTCCTTTCATACAAGGGTTAGACACAAATCAGTAATAACGAAAAATATATTTAAAAAAAACAGAAAATAAAATTTTAGTTGCAGAGCAACAAAATTTAATTGAACTTAATAATTTGGCAGTGTAAGGGTAGAAATGTTGAGCCTAAGCCATTAGATTGACTTGACTCGCACAGATCAAATAACAATCACCATCGCGCTTTATTGTTTCCAAAGGAATGGGAAAAGAGAGAATAACCCAAAAAATATTGGGAGAGAATCTAGGTATGGGGGTTGGTTATGCAAAGGGAAGGCATTAGAACCCTAAACATCTACGGTACTCCGGACGAACCTCTTTGAAAATTTGTATATCTTGGCTATAACTGTTGTATACAAAAAATAGATGGTGGAGATGAGAAAAGAAGTATTTTTTACAATTTTTTCACCCGTCGCAGTTGCGAACCTTTAGTGCCTATGTACCACCTTACGTGCAATAGGGGATCAGGGTACTCGTAGTTCACCTTTAAAAAATTTAAAACATAAATGTGTTGGTTAATTTTAAGAGACGATACATCATCGTCGTATCCGAGTGGAAAACATACTTACTACCCACGATCATGAGAAAGGAGAATTTGTGCCATCTCAAAGTGGAGGATATAGCTTGGATTTTAAAATAAACAAAGCCTCGCTCAACACCCAAGGGGAAAATATCTTACTTCACTATATATCGAAGAAGTATAGTAGCTCGCATCACTACAAGGATTGACAAGAGTCTAATCTTTTGAGAATAGATTAAGTAAAAATCCAAAATGGAAAAATGGTTTGAATGAGATTAATTGATTTTTACTCTTCTCACAAAAAATGTCAAAGTATTATTAAATTGGTTAAAGTTTGAGTAAGAAAATACTTTTTGAAAATGCATGGACATAAGTCCAAGTTTATTATGAAAGTGGTTCAAGTTTAGAAAACAAGAATAGTTTAAAAAGGAGGGAGAAGATTTTTTAAATTAAAGAAGATGGTAGGAGATGAAGGGACTATCCTAAGGCATAAGGTAAAAGCTAGGGAAAAGAACCGTCTAACCAACAAGAAGTCAACACATGAGACAATGAGTCAATGTAGAATCACCATCCTTTGAATTAAAACCAAACAAGCAAAGATATTAAACCTTTTAAGAATACCAAACGTAAAATGCATTAAGTCTTCGCGAAAATTGGGCAAAGTAACGGCTGTATATATAGGAATTCCCAATCACAGACAAAGCACATAATCAGAATAACCTGCACACAAAGAAAATCAACCCAATGTCTTGTGGTAAACCCCATAAACTCCAGACAAAATAATAATCAGAGCCACAAGGTCTTAAGGTTAGTCAAGGCTTCTAATCCTAAGTCCAAGGGGTCCATAACTCCATAATGCCAATGATAGTAACCAAATAGTCCATATAATCTTAAAAAAAATTATTTTCAAGTTGATTATTAAGTATCTTTTAAAAGAAAATGAAAGCTCAAGTGAGCAAAATAAGAAAATGACATAAAGGTAAAGGCCCAGGTGAGCAAAACTAAAAATAGCATGAAATGAAAATGCTAAAATAAATGGTGCGTAAAAGTAAAGACATAAAGTAAAAGCATAAAATAAATTCAATTATTAATGAGTTAGAAATTAGAGGTTAGTTGAATGACCATGTTGAAACTTTCATTTGAAAACTCATTAGAAGATTGATAAAATCAAAGCTTCTCAACAACAAGTTCCATTTACTTTTTGTCAAGTATATCATTCATTTCAAATTCCCGAGGCAATAACAAATGATCAACGATGTTTAAATGATTCACTTAGCCCAAATTTTATGAAGGTTCATTAGAGGATTAATAAGATCAAAGTCTCCTAACAATGAACCTCAAGGTTATTGGATGAAAGGTTTCAAATTAAACATGCTTGGGCTTGCAAATGTAAGTTTAGGCCACGAATGATCATTTCTGGAATCGAG
This sequence comes from Vicia faba, assembly GCA_948472305.1. Lineage (NCBI taxonomy): Eukaryota > Viridiplantae > Streptophyta > Magnoliopsida > Fabales > Fabaceae > Vicia > Vicia faba. Next base: position 263,189,831 of record OX451740.1, read on the forward strand.
ACAAAATTCAGCGCTATGTTAAGCAATCGTAGGTGGACTTATATAGAAGTCGCACCTATTTTGAGGTAGGCCAATAACAATCTATGTACCATATATTTAGATAAATGATATGTAGATCATCCTCTAACAACATGGCACAAGTGAGAAGGGGATAAGATGAAGAGGGAGGGGATAAGAATTGAATTCCACATTTGAACCAAAGAAATTAATCAAGCTATCATTAAAATCATTCATCCATTTTGGTGGAGTTAGACTCGACACCTAAGATCCAATGATGTTAATGAAGCTCATGATTAAAATCCCATAGTTCAAGATCAAACAGAATATTGCATTTAATAAACCAAAATAGAATGAGAAAAATTATTTTTTAGTTGTTTTTAAAAAAGGAAATGAGAGGCAAAATAGTAAACTGTATTCAAAACACTAAATAAAAATTAAAAGAGACCATAAAAAAGTCAGAAGTGATCTCAAATATTTTTACAAATTTTTTGGTGATCTTTTTTAAAACAGAAAAGTATTTTTTTAAATCATTTAAAATCAATCATGTAAATGAAAAAGATCAAAAATAGTAAAAATCAAAATAAAATTCTAGAATAAATTTCAGAAAGTCAGAAATAAAGAAAATGATCTTGATTATTTTTTTCAGAATTTTAAAATACCAAAAGGTATTTTTAAACAATTTAAAAACAAGTCAAAACAAAGAAAAAATCATCAAAAATATCAAATCTAAAAATAAAATCATGAAAAAACATAAATCAGAAAGAGAATATTTCAAAATATTTTTGTGAATTTTTTCATAATTTTTGAGTCAGAAATGAATTTTCTATGATATTTTGAAGTTTAAAACAATTAAATATAAAAAATCAGAAAATGAAAATAAATTCAAAAAAATGTGGACCATTGGATAGGAGTCACAACACGCATGTAAATAGATCTAAAGGATCAGGCACGTTGTGCATATCATGGTCAACTTTGAAAATTACACCGAATCATTTTTTTAATAATTAAAACAACTAAAAATATGGTGCATTGGATGGAGTCTGACTAATGAAAGTAATCAGATCCAAGGGCTCTCAAAACGTGCGTATAATAAAGCAAATACACTGGGTAGGATTTAAAAAAATTACATGTCACATGATCATTGGTTAAAGCACGACACGTAGGTCGTCTTCAACCTCCGGAAGCCCTAGATTGGAGTTCCATAAACTGTAAAATTAGCCAACCAGACTGGTACTATTAGATTTGTCTCTTCAAGAAGATTATAATGGTACCATCATACCAAATTTAGTTAAACTGAGTAAGGCTTGTTTTGAAAAAAAAGCAAAAATAATAGCGAGCACGAAGTTCTGGAATATCTCACTCAAATCTCAATGAAATCATAAATTGTAAGAAGCGTGAGAATCAGAAGGATGAGGAGAATATATTAGTCCTTTATTTGGATTTATTTGACTAAGAAATCTACCTGAACGGAGTATGAGAAAGTTGCTCTGATATTATACTTTTGTAGCTTAAAATAGGTCAGGATTCTTGAATGTAAGAGTATATTTAGCTTCATAGAAGTTCAATGGAGCTAACTGAATGGTAGTGTTTTGAGGTGAGAATGAAATAAATCAGAAATTCAAATTCAGAGTTCGTGTGGGATCTAAACAGGGTAATTTTGGTTGTGAAAGCTTATCCAAATGAGAGGAGTGAGGTCCTCTATTTATAGGGAATTGAATAGGACCAAAAATTGGAAGGAATTGTGAGGTTTGAAGAGAAAATGAGTGGAGCCTGATGGTGAGGAAATGGTGACTCTAATACCACTAAAACTCATCTCATTCTTACGTTTTGATGCTTAAATAAGTTGGAGTAAGTTATTTAATCATGTTTAGATCAAAAACGCGTGTAAAACTGGTGATTAGAAGGAAAAATATGGATTTCAAATTCTGACTTAGAAGGAAAATTCAATTTCAAGTAGCTGATTTTAAACTCATGGTGTGCACGATTTACGGAACCTTAGAACCTGATTCTTGATGCATTGGAAAGATGAGGTAACATTCTTTATAATGTTCCAACAAATATATCATTTGGATGCTTGAGCTAGAAGTTGTGCTTGGTCAAAATCATAAAAGAAAAAAAAAAGGTGCTGACTTTTATACTTAGGAAAACTTCTAAGTTTTTCTTCAAAAATAACCCAAAATGTTTTGACTCCAAACAATGTCTTACTCCAAAAAAATTCTTTGATCAATGATGCTAGCTTGAAGTGGACTTCTTAAAGAGTATTGTGAAACTTGTGTTACTCAAAAATTCCACATATTGGATAAGTTATGATCCTTTGAATTTGATGAAAATCCATAAGGTGACCTATAATCTTTTGAGCTTTTAAGGCATCTCCTAACCATTTTCATGTTTTGCACATAAATGAAGTGTTAAAGTTCACACTCTTAAGATCATTGTGGAAAAAGAATGGGCTCAAGGAGATGAAAATTGATCAAGTTATGAATTTTTGAAGTCACATAAGGGAATTTGATGGCCTATCTAGAGGACTTGTAATCTTTCTCAATCTTTAGTGATCTTTCACACAAAATTTGCTTGAAACTTTTGAAGTGATTGATAACCCTTTATGGAGAAGCATATCTTTGGAATTACTCAAAAATCTCAAAATATGGACAAGATATAGCCCTTAGAAGTCCAAAATCCTAACTCCTAGAGCATCAAAATGGCTTGGGAACCCCTTCCAATTTTGACAATCCTTCTTGTACAAATTCTTTTGCTATGTGAAGATAAGTTCTTGTGGATGATAATAAGAACCTATAGTAACAATAACCACTTCCAGATGTTGAGAATTGCGGGAGTTATGCACTAGTGATCAAAGAATCAAGAACTTGTTCAATTAGGTCAAACTTCTTTAATTAAACCTTTCATCTTTGACTTCCTTTGGCAATTGAAGCATGATGAATCATAGTAGACCTTGCCGTGACATTTCTTTAAAACACTCTCAATGATGAAGCTTAATTTTCAATGAAGCTTTGTTGAAGAAGGCATGGAAATAAACTCGTGAACCTATGAATCAACCTGATGAAGTGTGTTGTGCACTCACCTATGGTATCTTCATTTAGAGAAAACAATCATTGTATTTGTTAGTTAAAAGTTAATCAACACAAGACAAATATTACCATAATATGCAAATTAAAGTGCTTGATGATCCCTCATGAGCAAACTTAAAGATAGGGAGAAGAACCAGACCCTAGTGTGATATTGATATGATTGAGTTGATATGAGATGATAAAGGAATCTTAAGGGAAAAAATTGGGGTATAACAGTTTCCCTTATTTAAGTGTCTTCTATCCAGAGATACGAAGGTTAAAATCTTCGTGTCGAAGCGATTGAAGATACTTAAATATAAAAACAAACCCTATTTTTGGCCTTAAGATGCCATGCAATGCTTATGATTGTGCATGCAAACAAACAAATCCAAAGGTGACACAGGACACCACTGGGGAAGCAGAAAATACAATAAAGAATCAAAAGAAAGTTCGGCCAGAAAATTAAATCAATGGTGAACAGAATACTCGACTCTATTGGGGTAAAGACCAAGGAGGAAATAAAGCATCCTTAGTTCAAACATTGAGGAGAGAAGTAATGGATGATAAAGATCGACAGATAAGTGCAAACTACCCACTCACAAAGAAGATAGCAAAAAAAAGTAACATCGACTCACAGGGAATAGAAATGGTAAGATAATACTGGTGAATACCGATATTAGGGTAGTGTGGCGGTAGAAATGTTTAAGACTAAGCCATTGGATTGACTAGACTTGTACAGATCTAAAATAAAAATCGCCACCGCGCTTTATTGTTTCTAAAGGAATGGGAAAAGAGGGAATAACCCAAAAGAGGGGGGATTATAGGTAAGGGGGTTGGTTATGCAAAGGGAAGGTATTAGCATCCTAAACATCTATGTTACTCCACAGAAACCTCTTTGTAAAATCTATATATTTTGGCTATAAAATATTTTATATATAAAATAGATTATGGAGATGAGAAAAGAAGTATTTTTTATGATTTTTGCACTGGCACGATTGCAAACCTTTAGTTCCTACGTACCGCCTTCCGTGCAATAGGGGATCGGGGTACACGTAGTTCCTCTTTAAAAATTTAAAATACAAGTGTGTTGGTAAATTTTAAGAGATAAGACATCATCATCATTATCCGTGTGGAAAACATACTTACTACCCATAATCATGAGAATGGAGACGTTTCATCATCTCAAAGTGGAGGATATGACTTGAATTTTAAAATCAACAAAACCTCACTCAACACCCAAGTGGAAAATATCTCTCTTCACTACATATTATAGAAGTATGGTTGTTTGCATCACTACAAGGATTGGCAAGAGTCCAATCTTTTGAGAAAAGTTTTAAAGAAAAATCCAAAGTGGAAAAAATGGTTTAAATGAGATTGATTGACTTTTAGTCTTCTCACAAAAATGTCCAAATATTGTTAAATTGATTAATGTTTGATTAAGAAAAGATTTGTTTAGAAATGCATGGACCTAAGTCCAAATTTATTATGAAAGTGTTTCAAATTTTAAAACAAAAATTGTTTTCAAAAGGAGGGAGAAGATTTTTGAAATTAAAGAAGATGGGAGGAGATGAAGAGACTATCCTAAAGTATAAGGTAAAAGATAGGGAAAAGAACCGTCTAACCAACAAGAAACCAACATTTATCATTCTAAGTCAATATAGAATTAAATCCTTTGGATTTGAAACCAAGCAAACAATCAATAAACCTTTGAAGAATACTAAGCTTCAATTGCATTTAGTCCTCACAGAAATTGGGCAGAGTAACAGATGTATACAGATGAATTACAGATTACAGACAAAGTATGTAATCACAATAACATGTACACAAAACAAACAAACAACCCAATGTCTTGAGGTAAACCCCAAGAACTCTAGACAAAATATCAATTAAGGTCACAAGGTCTCCAACATAGGTCAAGGTTCCTATTCCTAATTTCAAGAAGTCCATCACTCCATAATTCCAAGGATAGTAACCAAGTAGTCGAAGTAACATTAAAGTTTTATAGGGTTTAAGTTGATTATTAGGTATCTTCAAAAAGAAATGAAAAGCTCAAGTGAGCAAAATAAAATGACATGAATATAAAGGCTCAAGTGATCAAAGATGAAAAAGAGCATGAAATGTAATTGCTGAAGTAAATGGTGCATAAAATAAAAGCATAAAAATAGAAGCACAAAATAAAGTCAATTGTTAAGAATTAGTGGTTAGTTGGATGACCATCTTGAAACTTGCATTTGGAACTCATTGGAGGATTGGTAGAACCAAAGCCTCTCAACAACAAGTTGCATTCGCTTTTTGTCAAGTATATTATCCATTTTAAGAATCTCAAAGTAACTTAATGATCAATGATGTTTAAGTGATCCACTTTGACCAAAATTGATGAAGTTACATTAGAGGATTGGTAGAACCAAAGCCTCCTAACAATGGATCTCAAGTTTATTGGATCATAGGGTTCAAATTAACATATTGGGCTTGCAAACATAAGTTTGGGCCACGAATGATCATTTTCTCAAATCGGGGCGAAATTTAGCGTTATGTTAAGCAATCATAAGTGGACTTATATAGAAGTCTCACATATTGTGAGGCCGATCAACATTTGTTTTAAGACATGATATAGAAATCATGTGTGATACGGTGGAAGAATCGACTGTTAATACTGGTTTGCGTTTTTTGTTTGCAAATGTTACGGTAAGCAAGACTCGCCACTGACTTTTATTTTATCCAATTAGGAAAAGGAAAAAGAACAAAAAAAACCTTTTTCGAGATGTTTCTGAGTACGGGGGTAGATTATATAAAGGGAAGGTGTTAGCACCCTTTCTATCTGTGGTTTTCCACGGGCTCTTAGGGACTTGCTCATTTTGAAAACTGCTTGTGTGTACTTGTTTTGAAAAGTTTTGTTTTACTTTGTTTTAACCCTTGTTTTTGTCCTCAAGAGTGTTACGAAGTTGTTTTTGAAAAACTTTGTTTGAAAAGTGTTGGTGTGAAAAAGTTTTTGTTTGTTTGAGCAAGTACCTAGGAACTAATCTACCTTCTCGAAAAAGGTCTGTTCGTTTTCCTTTTAGACAATGCTATCCCATTATTGAGAAATAGGTAGCATCGTCGTTGGAGTTTTTTAGGGACATTCGAAGCGACAAATACGATCACAAAAGCAATGTTAGGAAATGTTAGTAATCATCCTAAAGCCTTAAAGATCTTTTTCCGAGGCAACATCCGAATGGGTCATTTTAGATCTTTCAGGGCTAAAGGACAACCACTAACAAACCCTATACTTCATGACTGTTTACCGAAGGAAACCGGAGTGGAGTAAACCCTAGGAGTGAGCATGTGCGAGTGTATTTTTCAGTTAATTTATCTTTGCACATTTAGGGTTTTCTACCGTATTAATTTTCAATTAGTCTTTCTATACAATCCTATTAATATCTAAGCAGTTTATAGTTTGCGGAAATTAAAGCGAGAAAGTTAAAGTCCTAGCTATTACAAGGCTTTTGCAGATACATAATTATTTTAACCGAAAATAAAGATGCGGAATTGAAACCCTAATTACTATTACAAACTCGGAGCAGTTACAATAATAATAAAAAGGAAATTAAAAAATGCGCGCGGCGAATTAAATGCGAAAATAATTAGAAAACCTAAGAAATCTAGTTGAAAAAGATTTAGGTTATTTTTGAGAAAAATTAGATTATGTACAAAATTAAACCCTAATTCTAATTATTTTTAATTATGAAAATAATTAAATTGCCCTAATTTTAATTAAACTAATTAATTAAAGAGATAGAATATTTTATGAAAAAATAATTTTTTTGATGTTTTTATGATTTTTCATTAAATTAAAAAAAAACTAATTTTTATGTTATTTTTGTAAAAGAAAATAATTAGTAAATAATAAAAAGAAAATAAAAGAAAAAAAGGAAAAGAGATGGGCCTGTATAAGCAACCCAGGGGGTGTATGTTGAATTGTTCAGGCCCAAGAACTGCTGAGCCCATTCCATGCGTGAGATCCAGTGTTGCCCCTTTCTGATGGTATACCATGGCCCTTCTTTGATAGAGCGCTGGATTTGGATTAGAGGTGCATCAAACGACTGGATAGTTGTAGCGTATGGTAGATTCCTGGCAAGGTAACGCATGGTAACTGCAAAAGGATGTTAAGAAAATAAAATGTTGGGACCTGGGATCGAACCCAAGTCCTTCCACTTTAAAACGTGTGCCTTGGCCATCTGTGATGCGTGGGTTATTTGTTAACATAACAATAACAATAAATAATATATAAAGAAAACATAGATAATCAGAAACAAACAAAATGTGCGCCATGTATTCAAATAGACCAATGGTATTGTGCTAAATCACCGTCTTCTTCCCTGTCCGTCGTTTTAGGTGTGATACCTTTACCTACGGACAAACTTCTGTAACTATAACCCTGTAAATTTCAAAAATTCACAACAAGCATGATAAAACAATTGTGAGTACATAGATTAATTCATCTTAATATCACGAGCATCGTGGTACCCTTTTCTTGGGCCAACTTACCCTGTACAAAGAAACCCTAAAACGACAAAGCAAACCCTAGCAATGGCAATTATGAATACAGGCATCAAAACGCAAAATTAATTAAACCAAAACATTCCAAATGATTATACAAATACAATGTTATGCTTAAAAGTTGTTAATCATGCGTGAATAATCAAACTCAGATTCAAGAGATAAGCCAAACCGTGAGAGTCGTATGTTGTGTTTCTGGGCTTGTGCAAGCTTGCAAATGATTGGAGAGTGTTCTGGAGATGTCCAGGAAGCGATTGGCAGCCTTGTAATGCTTTAAATTATCCTCTAGGGTAGAAACTGATCCACACCTTTTTTCCAAAATTTTGAGTTTTCTTGCTAGCTTTCACGACCTTCAACCCTTGTTTTTTGCATTGGTTGTGTTCTGTATATGTACTAGGACAAATTAGGTTAACAAAAACAAATTGTATCTTTGAAAATCATGGAGATTTGATTTGATTTTGCTCCTTGTATGATATCTTTCCAAAATAGCCTAATCATGCCAATTTTTGCTTCAATCATCCCTTGCACGATTTGATATGTTATGCCAGCCTAATTGGATTTGATTCCTACAAAAAAACAGATCAAAACCAATCTTTTTATATTTTTTTGCAATTTATTTGATTTAATCTAACTTTTAATAAATAAAAATCAAAATAAAATAAATAATGAAGAAAATAATGTGTGGATGCTGATTTGGGTTGTGGACCTTGTTTCTAACAATATGCAATCATGAGAAGTTAGTCCCATTTGACAAAAAATGTATTTTTGAGCACATTTGACTTTTGGCAATTTTGCAAAAATGGTCAACTTTGACAAGGCATATCTCCTCCGATTTTAACCCTAGACAGGTGTTATTGGACTTTTTAGAAATATTAGGATGTGCCCTAAACAAACCTTTTGGTTTCATCTCAATTGTGTCTTATGTGTTCATGCAAGAAGCTTTGACCCAAAAGGTGTTTTTGTTGACTTTTCAAAAGCACCTATAATGTAGAAATTCATATCTTTTGACGAGTGCATATTTTGAACTTGTGGGATGAAGATGCGTTGTAAGGAATTGCATCCTATTCAAAATGAGCCTTGGATGGAAAATTTATGATAAAGTATGAAGAAGTTATGCCTGGTCAAAGTTTGGTTGACTTTTCCTATGAAACCCTAATTTAGCAACTTTTGGGTTTTGATGAATTTGGGGGAATTCCTTGAGGAATCATGATAAACCCTTGATAAAATGGTGGATATCTCTTCAAAATGTTGATGTTGACCAAAAATCTTGAAGTTTGACTGTATGTGGGCCACAGTTGACTTTTGACCTAGTACAGTTGATTTTTAGGCATCTCGGCAATTGATTGAGCAAACTTCTTGTGCAAGGCATGAAACTTGACATGGATGATCTTGAGAGAATATTGGGACCATGGAAAGAATTTGGGACCCTTGGACTTCAACCATCTTGATGAGGAGTGAAACCCTAGTTTGAAGCTTGTTGCCTTAGGAGGAGGATTTGTCTGGTCAATCCTTAGTCATCCTTGAGCAATTGAGGACCTCTACAGGCATGTCTTGAGTGAAATGAGAGGGAAAATTTTGGGGTACAACATCATGCTCCAATAACATTTAGTGCAATAAGAAGGGGATGAGATGAAGAGGGTGGGGGAAATGAATAAACCACATTTGAATCAAAATTTTAATCAAACTATTATTAAACTCATTCATCCAATTTTATGGAGTTAGACTGAACACCATGGATCCAATGATTTTTACAAAGCTCATGATAAAAAATTAAATCCAAGATCAGCCAGAAAATATACAAAAAATAAAATTATATTTAACATATAAAAATAAAGGTTTTAAAAATGATTAAAAATGAAAATAAGAGAGAAAAATAATAACTATGTTCAAATTAATCAATAAAAAATAAGTAAGACCATAGAAAAATCATAAATGAGCTCAAATATTTTTATAAAATTTTTTGCAATTTTTTTAAAGTTAAAAACTATTTTAAAAATCAAATGAAATAGGTTAAATAAACAAAAATGGTGAAAAATAATAAAGTTAGAAATAAAAAATAAATGAGGTCACCAATATTTGTCACAATGTCATTGGATCCTTCCCTATTTTTTTCAAAATTTAAAAATGCATAAAAGTATTTTTAAACATTTAAAATAATTCAATTAAAGTGAAAAATTATTTAAAAAATATCAAAACACAAAATAAAAATGTGAAAAAATAAAAATCAAAAGGAGAAAAATCAAAAGTATTTTCCATAATTTTTTCAGATTTTTTGGAGTTAAAATGAATTTCCTATGAATTTTTGAAGTTTAAAATAATTTAAATATAAAAATCAGAAACAAAAATAAAGTCAAAAAAATATGGACCAATGAATGAGATTCAAACACGTTAGTAAGCTAATCTAATGGATCAGGCGCGTTGTGCATATCATAGTCTTTAATAAATATCACACCGAATTAAAAAAATTTAAAATAAAACAACTTAAAGTGTGGCGCGTTGGATGGAGTCTGACTCACAAAAGTAATCAGATACAGGGGATCCTGAGGCATGCACATGGTAAGGAAATCATATTATATCTGTTTGAAAAAAATAACGTGGCTTCGTGTCATTGGTTGGAGACGGACATGTCAGCGTCTTCAACCTCTAGCCATCCCTAAATCGAATCCTTCAAACTGTAAAATTAGCAAACCAGACCGGTACCATTAGATTCGTCTCTTCAAGACGATTCTAATGATACCATTGCACAAAATTTATATAAATTGTGCAAGGCTGTGTTTGAAGAAAACCAGAAAGAATAACGAGCACGAAAATCTGGGATATCTCACTCAATTCTCAATGAAATTGAAAATTATAAAGAGCACGGGGATCATAAGGATACAAGGAGTGGATTAGTATTTTATTTGAATCGATTTGGCCAAGAAATCTACCTGAATGAAGTAGTGAGAAGTTGCTCTGAAAATGGACTTCTATAGATCAATATAGGTCACGATTCTTGAAAGTAACCGTACAGTTAGCTTCAGAGAAGTTCAATGGAGCTAACTGAATAGAGCTTTTGGTGTTTGAAGGTGAGAATGTAAGAAATCAGAAATTCAAATTCGGAGTTCGTGTGGGATCTGAACAGGGGTTAATTGGCTATCCAAAGCTTGAGAAAATGAGTGAGGGATGATCCTTATTTATAGTTGATCATGATGCAAGGCTTAAGCGTGTGAATTGGAGACAAAATCAGTGAAATCGTGTGGACCTTCTAAGTGTGAAAAGTGTGACTTCACATGGCTCAAAACGCAGCAAAATGGATGGTTTAAGGGTCATTTCTTGTTATGGCAAGTTCCTAAACATGATTAGACATGAAATTGTTCCTTAAACAGGCTTGTAATTGGATTTAAAATAATTTTCAAATCTGACTGAACTTGAAATTTCCATTTCATGATGCTACCTTCATAACCATGGTGCCAACAATGTAGGGCACCATATGATGTGATTTTTGAATCACTTGAATGATAAATTCACAAGCTTTACAATGTTAAAGGAGTGAGATCAATTGGATGCTTGATCAAGAATTTGTGTTCAGTCAATGTTGGAAGAAAAGGGCTGACTTTTCATACTTAGAAAATTTCTAAGTTATTCTTCAAAAATGACTTATAATGTCTTGTATCCAAACATGGTCTTCCACTTAGAATTTGTTATTGACCAAAAAAGATGGCATGAAGTAGATCTCTTGAATGTCATTTTGAGATTTGAACCATTAAAAATCTCCAAAAATTGAGAGCGTTATGACTTGTTGAAGTTGGCAAAAATTCATGAAATGGCCTATAATCTTTTGCATACTTAGGGGATCTTCTTTCCATTTTCACACTTTTCACATAAAAGAAAGGTTGATGTTCACATCTTAAAGATAATTGTGGAAAAAATGGGCTCAAGGTGATAAAAATTAATCAAGTTATGATCATTTGAAGTCACGTAAAGGAATTTGAGGGTTCGTCTGGAGGACTTGTAATCTTTCTTCATCACCAAGTTTCTTACACACAAAATTTCCTTGATACTTTTGAAGTGATCTGTTAATAACCCTTTGAAGAGAAGGATGCCTTTTTAATCACTCAAAAATACCAAAAGATGAACAAGATATACCCCTTTAAAGTTCAAAACCCTAACTCTTAGAGCAAGAAAAATGCTTTGGGAAACCTCTGTAATTTTGATCAACCTTCTTGCACCAATACTTTTATCTTGAAAATAGAATTTGTTGAAGATGATAATGAGAAGTCATAGAAACCAACACCACTTCCACATCTTGTTAATTGAAGGATATGTGCACTTGTGATCAATTGAGACAAAGACTTGTCCAGTTGAGTCAAACTTCTTTAGTCAACCCTTGTACTTTTGAGCTAACTTTGACAACTTGAGGAATAATGGATCATAATAGACTTTTTCATGATGTTACTTCAAAATATCTTCCATAGAGGCATGAATCTCAATAAATATTTGTTGAGGAAGGCACAAAGAATGAACTTATGAATCCAAAGGCTAACTTTGATGGAATGCATTATGTTTTCACCTACATCATCAACAATTAGGATACACATACATTGTATTTGTTAGTTAAAGAGTAATCAAACATAGACTATCACAAAATACAAGTCAAGGTGCTTGGTGATTCCCCATAGAACAAGACTAAAGATAGGGAGAAGAAATAAACCCTAGTGTGTGACTTTGTTGTGATTGAATTGATATGATATGATGAAGGGATCTTAGGGGGGAAAATTGGGGTACAACAGGTAGGCAACAAGTGATTAGAACCAGTACTTATGAATGGAAACATATGAATTATTTAGAGAAAAGTTAATCTTAACAATGAACTATCTCCCATAATGACGAGACTACCATCTATTAGAGTAACAAATCTCAACAACGAATTATCTCCCATAATGACGAGACTACCATTCATCGGAGTAATAAATCTCAACAATGAACTATCTCCCATAATGACGAGACTACCATTCATCAGAGTAAAAAATCTCAATAACAAACTATCTCCCTTAATGATGAGACTACCATTTATCGGAGTAACAAAATCTCAACAACAAACTATCTCCCATAATGACGAGACTACCATTCATCGGAGTAACAAATATCAACAATGAACTATCTCCTATAACGACGAGACTACCATTCATCGGAGTAACAAATCTCAATAATGAACTATCTCCCATAATGACGAGACTTTCATTCATCGGAGTAACAAATCTCAACAATGAACTATCTCTCATAATGACGAGGCTACCATCCATCAGAGTAACAAAACTAATCTTCTCTAGGAAGTAACAGACTTACAGGGGAAGTACAGGTTGCTCAAATAAAGAGACCTGCCATTTGTTGTTATAAAAATCCTATTGGATAAAGAAATATGACTTCTTTGGGGAAGTGCCAATGTAATCCTGTTGAGGATATAAAGTCATCTCGTGCAAAATAAATGCACATTCTCAAACCAGGGGCTAAAGCCTGCAGAATTAGAATAATAATGTTGTTGTGGACCATAGATCCAAACCAAAAATAACCAGAAGTAAACAGTCAACCAAGATAGTACCTAGTGAGAAATAAACTCAAAAGGGGATCACATTTCTATCTAGATATTGGGCTGAAAAGGAAGGCTAAAGCATAACTCTTCTACGAGGGATAACTCAATGGGGAAATTGAAAGGATATACACTTTCTGCTTAAGGTTGACACTCTATTGGAGAGAGAGTAACATAACTCTGCAAAATAGGGTAATATGTCAACAAAAATATCAATGAATGCAAATGAGCAATGAATTTTAAATTCATCTATGCATGATGTATGTATGAATGCATGAATGTTATCATGTATATGCTTGACAAAATAGACATACAACACTAGGAATAACTTGACAAAACCAGCTTGGATAAAGTCAACACTCGGCTAAATCACATCCAGAATAAAAATTTCATAAGAAAGTAAGCACCAATTGAGGAAACAAATTCCAATTTCACAGCTTAAATCCATTGGGAGAAACATAGTTTGAAAATAATCAAAGCATAACAATAAATCGGTACAGATACAAGGATATAACATCCTCCTCCATGATTCACTGGGAAATACCATACAGACTTCACTAGGGAAGACAATGCCTTATTTTCGAGACTTCCACTGGAGATTATAATACTAACTTCACTAAGAAAACTAAAAACCATATCGCTGATACTTCAATTGGGAATCTCGTACTGACTTCATTGGGGATTACAACACCACGTCATCTAGAGGAGCCCAAAATACATTCTTCAATATCAAGAGTAATGGTTACACAAACCTTTTTGAGGAGAAATTATGAAACCACATGGGGATAACAACTTTCTGAGAGAAGCATTATCTCGAATTTACTTGGGGATCAAAGAAGTTTCAAGAAGTAAAAATTATGGGGATTTTAAATCAAACTTAGAATTTGGCAAGAGAAAACCCAAAAAGTCGACAGTTGTTCCAACAATAATTAGAAAAGATATTGCCTTTGTCTAGTTTCCTTGGAAATAATAAACAACAATAATGCCATCACTGCAAAGAACGATGTTTTGAAAATGATTCTACGTCAACACAAAAAGGGATAAGGAACTTTTTCCATATGAGTGAAGACCTCACTGGGGAATCTGGGATAGAGGTTTCAAACCATGCAAACCTGAAACCAAAAAAATTAGCCTGGAGAAAAATATGACCCAAGACTTGACTGGGGAAAATGGGATTACAAACCCAACATTGCACCATACATCAATTGGTACGGACTCCAAATATTTGAGAAACACAAGAAGATCGTGCGCATATCAGCAAGAGTGACATGGGAGAACTTTCCTGGGGAATATTTGTTTCAAAACTTCAGAGTTCATCCATCCTTGGAATCACTACTTTTGTTTTACTTGAATCACAAAATCTGAAGTAAAAAGTCATTTGAAAATTCTTTTCGAAAACATTTTTATTTTTAAATCTCTTTGTTTTGAAAATTACTATCAATAGTAAATGGAATCTTTGCAAATATAATAAGATAAGAAATACAAGGAATTGGATAAAAGCTCAAAAATTTTATTAATAGAATGGTAGTCTACGAATGGAGAGACTCCATGGATGATTACAATGTTTGGAAAATGGTAATATATTGGAAAAGATACATTGAAATACAATGACAATTGTTCTCCCTAACAACTTTGAATTCCTGAGCAGCGACTTTAGTTGAAGTGTGATGAGGATCCAAGAAGATTGTTCCTTTAATGATCAAGTCTTGTCTGACGCAGTTACTTGCTAAGAAATCCCTAACTTTTGCCTAGGTTTCCCTTGCGGGATTTCAACCTAGCGGGAAAATTTATTTTGTTTGTGTCTCTTATTTTTGCCTAGACCGCCCTTTCAGGTTTTCAGCCTACCGAGACGCTCCTTTTTGCCTAAATTTCCCTTTCGGGTTTTCGACTTAGCGAGTTGTTCTTTTATTTCTTTAGGCGGAGTATTTCTTGACTGCATCAGCATTCATAGGACGTGGGAACTCCTCGCCATCCATACTTTCAAGAATCAGTGCACCACTAGAGAAGGCTTTCTTGACAACATATGGGCCTTCAAAATTGGGAGTCCACTTACCCCTAGAATCAGTCTTAAAAGACATGATCTTTCTAAGCACGAGTTCTCCTTCTCTGAATTCACGAGGCTTGACCTTCTTATAAAAAGCTTTCTTCATTCTCTTCTAGTATAACTGACCATGACACAAGGCCTTCATTCTCTTTTCTTCCATAAAATTAAATTGGTCAAACTTGTTCTGGACCCATTCTTCCTCTAACAATTTTGTTTCCATTACCACACGTAAAGATGGAATCTCAACCTCAACGGGGAGCACTGCTTCAATACCATACACAAGAGAGAACAGAGTTACCCCTGTTGAAGTGCGTACGGATGTACGATACCCATGCAAAGCAAAAGGGAGAATCTCATGCCAATCTTTATAGGTAACAACCATCTTCTAGATGATCTTCTTGATGTTTTTATTAGCAGCTTCAACAGCCCCATTCATCTTTGGTCTGTAAGGAGATGAATTGTGATGGACAATCTTGAATTCTTCACAAAGTTCTGTCATCATATTGTTATTCAGATCGGATCCATTGTCAGTGATAATCCTTCTTGGCACACCGTACTGGCATATAAGATTGTTCTTGATAAAGCGTACCACCACCTGTTTAATGACATTAGCATAGGAAGTTGCTTCCACCCATTGGGTGAAGTAATCTATTGCCAGCAAAATGAAACGATGTCCATTCGATGCCTCGGGTTCGATCATTCTAATCATGTCAATGCCCCACATTGAAAAAGTCCATGGGGAAGAGATAACATTGAGGAGCGTCGGAGGCACGTGAATTTTGTCAGCATAAATCTGGCACTTATAGCACTTCTTTTTAAATTTGTAACAGTCAGATTCCATTGTCAACCAATAGTAACCTGCCCTAAGCATGTTCTTTCCATCGAATATCCATTGGCGTGGGTACCAAAGGAACCTTCATGAACCTCATGCATCAACATGTTTGCTTCGTGTCTATCCACGCATCTAAGAAAAACCATGTCATAATTTATTTTGTACAACACATCTTCATTGAGGAAGAAGTTACATGCCAACCTTCTCAATGTCTTTCTATCTTTATTTGATGCACCAATCGGGTATTCCCGAGTCTGGAGAAATGCTTGATATGAAGATACCAAGGTTTTTCGTTGACGTTCCCTCTGTTGCAAACACATGAGCTGGCCTATCCAGATGTCGAACTGTGATACGAGGCACATCGTACCAAGTATTTACTTGGTACATAGAAGCCAAAGTGGCTAAAGCATCTGCCATCTGATTCTCATCTATGGGAATATGATGGAATTCAACTTTATTAAAGAAAGGTAATAATCTTATAACATAGTCTTTATATGGAATCAAGTCAATGTGACGAGAATCCCATTCTCCTTTAATTTGATTTATTACCAAAGCTGAATCGTAGTATACATCTAGAATTTTGATTCTGAGATCTATAGCCTCTTTGAGACCCATGATGCAAGCTTCATATTCTGCCATATTATTGGTACAATCAAATGACAATCTTGTAGTAAAATGGATATGCAACCCATGAGGAGTGATAATCACGGCACCAATTCCTTTCCCATAAGCATTTACAGCTCCATCAAACACCATGCACCACCGAGATTCAGGATTAGGACCTTCCTTAGGTAAAGGTTCATCACAATCTTTTACTTTCAAATACATCACATCCTCATCAGTGAAATCATATTTAACAGTATGATAATCATCAACTAGTTGGTGAGCAATATAATCTGTCAACACACTACTTTTATAGCCTTCTGAGTACAGTATTCAAAATTATATTCAGACAACAGCATCTTCCCGGTAAGAGCGGTCTTTCCAAAAATATACTTAATCGAATCCATTTTTGAAATCAACCAAGTAGTATGATTCAACATATATTGCCGCAACCGCTTTTTCGCCCAGGCCAAAGGGCAACATGTTTTTTCCAGCATAGAATACCGCGACTCAAAGTCAGTAAACTTTTTTCTAAGAAAATAAATGGCATTATCTTTTCTTCCCATTTCATCTTGTTGTCCCAAAATACTACCCATAGAATTATCTAACATATTCAGATACATAATCAATGGTCTTCCTTTAATAGGAGGGAGCAATATAGGAGGTTCAAGCAGATACTCTTTAATACTTTCAAATTTCCTTTGGCAATCATCTGTCTACACACAACCTTGATCTTTCCTTAATCACTTGAAGATCGGTTCACATGTTGCAATCATATGGGAAATAAATCTGGAAATGTAATTCAAGCGTTCGAGGAAGCCTCTAACTTGCTTTTCAGTTCTTGGTGCATGCATTTCTTAAATTACCTTAACTTAATCAGGATCAACTTCAACTCCTTTTTGGCTGACAGTAAAACCTACAATTTTCCTGAATGAATACTAAAAGTACACTTATTTGGATTCAATTGGAGACGATAATTACTCAAACGCTGAATCAATTTCAACAAATCCTCTATATGCCCTTCTTCAGTCTGAGATTTGGCAATCATATCATCGACATATACCTCAATTTCCTTGTGCATTAGATCATGGAATAAAGTTGTCATAGCCCTCTGGTATGTTGCACCAGCATTCTCCAACCCGAAAGGCATCACTCTATAATAGGATGTTCCCCAGGGTTTGATAAACGTTGTTTTTTCCATGTCCTCATGAGCCATTATGATTTGATTGTATCCGGAAAATCCATCCATGAACAAAAATAATTTGAATTTTGTTGTATTGTCAACCAACATTTTAATATGTTGCAATGGAAAGTCATCCTTTGGACTAGCTTTGTTTAAATCTCTATAATCAACGCACATGCAAAATTTTCTGTCTTTCTTTGGTACTGGAACAATATTGGAAATCCATTGAGGGTACGTTGATGTCACAAGAAAACCGGCATTAATCTTCTTTAAAACTTCTTCTTTAATTATCACTTCTATATTAGGGTAAGTTCTTCGCAACTTCTGCTTGATTGGTGGGCATTCTGGCTTTAGCGGAAAATGATGTTCTACAATATCAGTGTCCAACCCAGGCATGTCTTGATAAGACCAAGAAAAGATATCCACATACTCTTTCAACAATTCAACCAACCTGTGCTTCACATCGGGGTGAAGAAATGCTCCAATCTTGACTTCTTTTGGATCTTCCTCTGAACCCAAATTAATCATCTACAATGGCTCTTTATACAGCTGAATGGTACTTCCCTCGCGCTCAAGCAACCGTGAAACATCTTCTGGGATTTAATCATATTCTTCTTCTTAGGCCACATACAACGGATATTCAAAGTTGGGAGAGGGTGAAGGGTCATTGTACTCAACGGGTTTTTAATTAATCTTCACATATGATTTATGATTGATTTTAGAAATTGATTTAACGCCCCAATTCTACCCGACAATATAAATATAAATCAGATTTATAAAAATTATACAACTGAAACAGGATGCCACAGATTCAACTTAAAAACCATTGCATTCAACATGGATACATAACACTTTAAAACTTCAGATGAATTGACAGCAAAATAAATCAATTTTTTAAACCAACAACTTGAACAACTACGCATCGAAATCATAATAACATCTTTATCTAACATGAAAGCAACTTCTGAATAAAAAGTACTTACCAAAAATCAACTTAAAGTTCAGATAACTAAAATAACAAATACTAAAGCAACAAGTGTTCATCCCCCCGAGTGTTACGTATCAAAGCAATGACAATGACTCGAACTACTGAAGGTCAACGACCTTCACTCTGGATTACCTTCACGTTACCAACATAAGGGTAACATTCAAACAGAAGGGGTGAGATATCGAAAACTACAATAGAACGTATGATAAATATTATATTGGAATCAACTCATGCAAAAATCAGCACTTCACAACTTATAAACAATAACAATCACAACAGGCTATCAACAAAATACAACAATTAATTCATCAACACAACAACTCAATCATACTATTTAGAACGCGACTCAATACTATGCAAATGCATGTGGTACCATTGGAGCAGAACTCCCATCTTAAAATCTGCCAATAAATAGAGGCATCAACAAGGCATAAGCCTTCTTCGCAGTTTGCCAATCCAAGCCATCATAGAGTATGCAAATGTATATGAATGCACTATCACATACTCACAACAATCATCACCCATCGTAAGGCATAAGCCCACATCACCATTATTACCAGTAAATAGAGGTAATTAATCATCATTTAAATTCCCTGCAACTTCACATTATCAACGAGAATTCACAACAGCAATCACAACATCACAAGAACTCAACATAAGTCAACATTGGCCATAAGCCTATCACATCAATCAACGATTCAGTCATTAACATAATCAAACAACAACTTAACAATAATTTCACACAGCACTGGTAACGACCAAAACACGGCATGTATGAGCAAAAAGGGATAGTGAACTACATGCCCCTCGACATGCATAACAACTAGGACAACATAACAACTAAATTGTACTCCTCGACAAGCACATAGAAGACAGGGTAACGACCAACTTATGCTCCTCGACATGTCCTGCAACCTAGTACTGCTTGACAATCCAACACATAATTCTGGACACGCCTTCCAGCCTAAAATTCCGCTCGATACCTACCTATTATATATCCTCCCCGACCACTAATTCATCCAACAACATAGGTACGATACAACGTCTTAACGACCGCACCACTATAATTCATAACTTCCAACCAACCGCTCGGAGTAACACAGTAACAGGAAAATATATTCCTATCGACAGATTCATCAACATACAAGACCGTCACGCAGAACCACCCTAAAACAACCACTTCAACAATTACCAATTTTCCTGCCAATCGCTCGGAATAATCTAACGTCCTAATGACCATCATGACCTAACCTGCACATCGATTAAACCAGCAGTCACGCTGATAACTCAAAACATACACAACACATAACCGGACAAATCTCTATAACATGTTCATTAAACGGTCATACGGTACTTCCCAATGGCCATAACATGAATAAACGGGCAACTTCGGTAGCAATTTAGAAACATTAACGCACAATGAGCCTACAAACGACCAATTCCCACGTAATACACATAATAAATCCCATTATAAGGTCATAACCCCACCCTTACCTGGATTGAAGGTCGCTCAACCAAAAAATCTAGCCGACGGCTTTGCTTCGTTCTGCTCATCACTGGGCAGCTTGCTTCTCTCTCCGTGCAAATCTTTCGGGCAACGTACAGGGCTTCTTATTCTCCAACTAAAACAAATCCTTGTGTCAGCTTAGCCTTATATATCAATCATCTTGGGCCTAACCTACACCCCCACTTTACTACTTCCAACCAATAACATAAGTCCAACATTATTTCATATATTCCCTTTAATTCCACATTATAATTATTATTAATCAACTAATTAATTATTTAACAATAATCCAATAGATCATTCCAATAATTCTTAACATCTCGCAACTTCACAAATAATCCAAAAATAATTTAATTAAATAATTAATTAATTAAATTACGGGCGTTACAACTCTACCCATCTTAGAATATTTTCTTCCTTGAAAATTTACCTCATTCAAACAACTCAGGATAGGAGTCTCGCATCTTGCTTTCAAACTCCCAAGTCATGCTTTCTTCGGCTGCTCCTAACCAGACTAATTTAACCAAATAAATTTCCTTGCCTCTCAGAGTCTTCATTTCACGATCCGCGATTCGTACAGGCATCGTCTCAACAGTAAGATTATCCCGCACTTGTACTTCATCCACATGAATCACATTAGATGGATCTGAAATATACTTCTAGAGTTGTAACACATGAAACACGTCATGTAAATTCAAAAGTTTAGGCGGTAAAGTCACTCTATAAGCTATATTCCCAACTCTTTCTGAAATCTGATATGGACCAATAAAATGAGAAGTGAGCTTCTTAGACTTCAATGCTCGCCCAACACCATTTACAGGTGTAACTCTCAAAAACACATGGTTACCAGCTTGAAATTTCAAACCCTTCCTTCGCTTGTCATGATAACTCTTCTGTCTACTTTGGGAAGCTTTCATTTTTTTCCCGAATATCTTCACCTTCTCAGTAGTCTCAAGAACAAGTTCAGGTCCAAGCACTACACTTTCTCCAGATTCATGCCAACATAAAGGAGTTCTACATCTCCGACCATATAACCCTTTAAAAGGTGCCATCCCAATACTATAATGGTAATTGTTATTATAAGTGAACTTTATTAACGGAAGATAAGTATCCTACGAACCTCCCTGCTCAAGAACACATTCCCTTAAGAAATCCTCCAATGATTGAATAGTTCTTTCTGTCTAACCATCCGTCTGAGGATGATACGCCAAACTCAACCTCAACTTAGACCCCAATGCCTCTTGCAAACTCTTCCAAAAATCAGAAGTAAACCTCGTATCTCTATCTAACACAATGCACAAAGAAACACCATGCAGCTTCACAATTACACTAGTGTAAATCTCAGCCAACTTCGACACTGGAAAGTTGATGTTAATAGGAATAAAATGAGCCGACTTTGTAAGCCTATCAGCAATCACCCAAATCGAATCATATCCTCTTAAAGTATTAGATAACCCAATCACAAAGTCCATCAAAATGCTCTCCCGTTTCCATTCTGGAACTTCTAACGGTTGCATCAACCCTGCAGGCTTCTGATGTTCAACTTTCGACTTCTGACAACTCAAACATGCGAACACAAACTGAGCCACATCACTCTTCATCCCAGGCCACCAAAATAAATTCTTTAAATCTTGATACATCTTTGTAGCTCCTGGATGAATACTCAACTTTCTTCTATAGATCTCTTCAAGAATCACTTTCTTCATCTCCGCATCATCAGGAATACAAATCTGATTACGAAATCTCAACACACCTTGCGCATATAACTTAAAATCACTATTCTCAGACTGATCAATCCCAACCATCGAATCTACCAGTTTCACATCTAACTTATGAGCTTCTCTGATATTATCCAGAAATTCATTATTAATCTTCAACATTCCCAACATAACACTCTGCGGTGTCACTTCGTAAACTAAGCTCATATCTCTGAACTATTCAATTAACTCCAACTCTTTAACCATCATTGCTGACATATGTAAAGTCTTTCGACTCAATGCATCAGCTACCACATTTGCTTTTCCGGGATGATAGTTCAAACCGAAATTATAATCCTTTAACAACTCCAACCATCTTCATTGTCTCATATTCAGTTCCTTCTGATTAAATAGATACTTTAAGCTCTTATGGTCACTAAACACTTCAAATTTAGAACCATAAAGATAATGCCTCCAAATCTTCAACACAAAAACAACTGCAGCCAGCTCTAAATCATGCATAGGATAGTTCTTTTCATGAGTCCTCAACTTCCTTGACGCATAAGAAATTACCTTATCATTCTGCATAAGCACACCTCCTAAACCCATCTTAGAAGCATCATAATATACCACAAAAGGCTCTCGTAGATTAGGTAACATCAAAATCGGAGTCGACGTCAATATTTTCTTCAATTCTGTAAAACTTTCTTCATAATGGACATCCCACACAAAAGCTCTACCTTTATAAGTCAACTTAGTCAACGGAAGTGCCAACTTATAAAAACTTTCGATAAACCTTTTATAATAACCAGCTAATCCCAAAAAGCTTCTAATATCGGTAGCCGACTTTGGAGTTTCCCATTGCAACACAACATCTGCTTTTAATGGGTCTACAGCGATGCCACTACCTGAGATCACATGACTAAGAAAACTAAACTCCGTTAACCAAAATTCACACTTAGACAGCTTTGCATACAACTTCCTCTCTTTCAAAATCTGCAATACTATTCTTCAGTGTTTTGCATGCTCTTCCTCCGATTTGGAATAAATCAAAATTTCATCAATGAACACCACCATAAATCGATCCAAATAAGTATGAAAGATGCGATTCATGTATTCCATGAATACTCCCAGCGCATTGGTGACACCGAAAGGCATCACTGAATACTCATAGTGTCCATAACGCGTTCTGAAAACCGTCTTCTGGATATCTTCATCCTTCACTTTAATCTGATGATATCCTGACCTCAAATGTATCTTACTAAACACACAAGCATCAACCAATTGATCCATCAAGTCATCTATTCTTAGAAGCGGATACTTGTTCTTAATCGTCACTTTATTTAATTGTTTGTAATCAACACAAGGCCTCATACTTCCATCTTTCTTCTTTACTAGCAACACTAGAGTTCCCCACGGCGATACACTTTGTCTCACAAACTTCTTTTCAAGTAACTCTTCCAATTGCTTCTTTAATTCTGACAATTCAGATGTAAACATCATGTATAGTGGCATAGACACAGATCTGGTACTAGGTACAAGATCAATAGAAAATTCAACTTTTCTCTCTGGCGATACATCAGGAATTTAATCAGGGAAAACTTCAGGAAATTCACGCACCACCTGCAATTTCTAAATTATAGCTTGATTCTCGACAAATAGCGACGCAATCAACGAGAACATCTGAGCCTCTTCTTGCATCAACTTCCACAATTGTCTAGCAGACAACAAGCCAGCTTCCTCTTCCTCAGGAGTAGAAAACCTCACAGACTTGTTATAATAGTTAATATGAACATAGTTATACTCTAACCAGTTCATACCAAAAATCACATCAAACCCTCCTAAAGGCAAACAAACCAAAAAAACAGTAAAGTCTTTGTCAAAGATCGACAAAGGACACTTTAAACACACAAAATTAGTAGTTACCGACCCCTTGGTTGGAGTGTCGACGACCATATCTCCATTCATAGAAGATAACATAAGACCTAATCTTTCAACAAAATCAGCAGCAATAAAGCAATGAGTAGCACAAGTATCAATAATAGTAATTAAAGGAGTACTATTAATGAAACATGTACCTTTGATGAGTCTGTCCTCAGTAGTTTCCTGATCCTCAACCAAAGCGAACACTTTACCACTAGTTTGCGCCTTCTTTGGTTTCTGACACTGGCTACCAATGTGTCCTTCTTCACCACAATTGAAACAAATCACCTCCTTATGCTTGGACTCAGACACAACATGTCCAGTCATACCGCAACGGAAACACCTCTTCATCCCAGCAGCACACACATTACTCTTATGCATAGGTTTTCCACATTTGAAACAAACCACACCAGCAGGAGTATCTCCCCCACTAGTCCTCTAACCCTTAGCAACTTTCTGTTTACCTTTACCAGCTGGGGCATCATAAGGCTTACCACGATTATGTTGGTGCTTACCCCTCTTCTCACTGGTAATCTTGTAGTGAGCATTATTATCCTCTTCATAAATCCTGCAACTATCAATCAAATCAGCAAATACACGGATCTTCTGGTATCCAAATGCCTTCTTGATCTCTGGGTGCAACCAATTCTCAAACTTGATGCACTTTGAAAACTCAGCATTTGCCTCACTATAGTGCGGATAAAACTTAGCCAACTCACCAAATTTTCCAGCATACTCTACAACTGACATACTCCCTTGCTTCAGCTCAAGAAACTCAATTTCCTTCTTACCACGAACGTCTTCAGGGAAATACTTCCTTAGAAATTCTCTACGGAACACAGCCCAAGTGACATTTTCACCTGCAGCTTCCAACCTCTGACACGTCTCTAGCCATCAGTCATCAGCCTTGACTGCTAGCATATGAGTACCATATTGAACCTTTTGCGCTGGAGTGCAGTCCATCACACGAAATATTATCTCAATCTCTTTCAACCAATCCAACTCTCCGTCAGGATCATACTTTCCCTTAAACGTAGGCGGATTCTCCCTCTGGAAAGTCACCAAACTACGAGATCCAGCATTTCAGTCAGTGTTCGCCTGATTCTCCATAGCATGTGCCATTGCTTCTAAAGCAGCAGCAAGTACATCATCATTCCTTCCAGCCATCTCAACTTACCAATACAACATAAACTACGATTAGAACTCAAATTAACAATACTCGATTGTTAAGCAACCTACGACTCGACAACATGGTCGGATGGACCGACTTTGCTCTGATACCAACTTTGTAACGCCCCAATTCTACCCGATAATATAAATGTAAATCGGAGCTATAAAAATTATACAACTGAATAAGGATGCCACAAATTCAACTTAAAAACCGTTGAATTCAACATGGATACATAACACTTTAAAACATCGGATGAATTGACAGCAAAAATAAATTAATCTTTTAAACCAACAACTTGAACAACTACGCAGCGGAATCATAATAACATCTTTATCCAACATGAAAGCAACTTCTGAATAACAAGTACATAACAACAATCAACTTAAAGTTCAGCCAACTGAAATAACAAATACTAAAGCAACAAGCGTTCATCCCCCTGAGTGTTATGTATCAGAGCAATGACACCGACTCGAACTACTGAAGGTCAACCGTATTCGCTCTGGATTACCTGCATGTTACCAACATAAGGGTAACATTCAAACAGAAGGGGTGAGATATTGAACACTATAATAGAACGTAAGATAAATATTATATTGGAATCAGTTCATGCAAAAATCACCACTTCACAACTTATAAACAACAACAATCACAACAGGCTATCAACAAAATACAATAATTAATCCATCTACACAATAGCTCAATCATACTACTTGGAATGTGACTCAATACTATGTGAATTTATGTGGTACCATTGGAGCAGAACTCCTATCTTAAAATATACCAATAAATAGAGGCATCAATAAGGCATAAGCCTTCTTCGCAGTTTGCCAATCCAAGCCATCAGAGTATGCAAATGTATATGAATGCACTATCACATACTCACAACAATCATCATCCATCGCAATGCATAAGCCTACATCACCATTATTACCAGTAAATAGAGGTAATTCATCATCATTTAAATTCCCTGCAACTTCACATTATCAATAAGAATTCACAACAGCGATCACAACATCACAATAACTCAATATAAGTCAACATTGGCCATAAGCTTATCACATCAATCAATGATTCAATAAATAACACAATCAAACAACAACTTAAAAATAATTTCACACAACACTGGTAACGACCAAAACACAGAATGTACGGGCAAAAAGAGATAGGGAACTACGTGCCCCTCGACATGCATAGCAACTAGGACAGCATAACAACTAAATTGTACTCCTCTACACGCACATAGAAGACAGGGTAACGACTAACTTATGTTGCTCGACATGTCCTACAACCTAGTATTGCTCGACAATCCAACACATGATACCCGACCCGCCTCACAACCTAAAATGTCGCTCGATACCTACCTCTTCAGTATCATCCCCGACCACTAATTCGGCCAACAACACAGGTACGATACAACGTCTTAACGACCACACCACTGTAATTCATAACTTTCGGCCAACCGCTCAGAGTAACACAGTAACGAGCAACTATATTCCTATCGACAGATTCATCAACATACAAGATCGTCATGCAGAACCTCCCTAAAACTACCACTTCAACAATTACCAATTTTCCTGCCAATTGCTCGGAATAACCTAACGTCCTAACGACCATCACGACCTAACCTACACATCAATTAAACCGACAGTCACGCAGATAACTCAAAACGTCCATAACACATATCCGGGCAACTCTCTATAACATGTTCATTAAACGGTCATATGGTACTTCCCAATGGCCACAACATGAATAAACGGGCAACTTTGCTAGCAATTCAGAAACATTAACTCACAATGTGCCTACAAACGACCAATTCCCATGTAATACACACCATAAATCCCATTATAAGGTCAGAACCCCACCCTTACCTGGATTGAAGGTCGCTCAACCAAAAACTCTAGTCGATGGCTTTGCTTCGTTCTGCTCGTCACCGGGCAACTTGCTTCTCTCTCCGGGCAACATACAGGGCTTCTTATTCTCCAACTAAAAGAAACCCTTGTGTTAGCTTAGCCTTATATATCAATCCTCTTGGGCCTAACCTACACCCCCACTTTATTACTTCCAACCAATAGCACAAGTCCACTTTATTACTTCCAATCAAAAGGTCTTTCATGTTCTTTTCAACCTTTCCTTTTGGATAAAAGAAAAGTCGGTGGCGACTCTTGCTATCCGCACAATTGCGATCAAACGCAAAACACCCAAGTCGGTTCTCTCACTGTGTTACATTGGCCATATTAGATATCAGAAAAGATAGGTGAAGTGGCATATCAAATTACTTTATTGTCGTCGCTTGTGAATCTTCATGACAAGTTTCATGTGTCTCAATTGAGGAGGTGTATTTTGAATCCTTCGCATGTGTATTTTCATATTTTTGAAAAAACTCAATTTTTTGTATTCACGGCAACACTCGATTTGTCGTATTTTCGGAGAAAAAAAACGTGTATTTTTTTTTCCAATAAAAAACGCAATTTTTCATATTTCCGACAAAACTCGATTTTTCGTATTTTCGATCAAACTCGATTTTTCTTATTTTTGACAAAACTCGACTTTTTTTATACTTTTGACAAAACTTGATTTTTTCATATTTCTGACCAAACTCAATTTTTCTTATATTCGAAAATAACTCAATTTTGCGAATTTTCAAAAAAAAATTGATTTTTTTTGTATTTTCGAAAAAACTCGATTTTGTCGTATTTTTGAAAAAACTTGTTTTTTCGTATTTTTGAAAAAACTTGTTTTTTCGTATTTTTGAAAATAACTCGTTTTTTTTTTGTACTTTCAAAAAAACCCGATTTTTTTTCGTGTATTCGAAAAAAATTGATTTTTCGTATTTTCGGCAAAACTCGATTTTTTGTATTTTCAAAAAAACTCGATTTTTTTGTATTTTCGAAAAATATCGATTTTTTTGTATTTTAAAATAAAAACTCGATTTTTTGTATTTCCGACAACACTCGATTTGTCGTTTTTTGAAGAAAAAAATGTTTTTTTCTTCGTATTTTCGAAAAAAAGAGTCAATTTTTCATATTTCCAACAAAACTCAATTTTTCGTATTTCCGATCAAACTTGATTTTTCGTATTTTTCACAAAACTCGATTTTTTCGTATTTCTGTCAAAACTCGATTTTATGTATTTCCGACCAAACTCGATTTTTCGTATTTTCGAAAAATACTCGATTTTGCGAATTTTCAAAAAAAACTTGATATTTTTGTATTTTTAAAAAAAAATATTTTTTAGTATATTCGAAAAAAATTCAATTTTTTCGTATTTTCGAAAAAAAATCGATTTTTTGTATTTCCGACAACATTCAATTTGTTGTATTTTCAAAAAAACTCGTTATTTTCGTATTTTCAAAAAAAAAACTCAATTTTTCATATTTCCAACAGAACTCAATTTTTCGTATTTCCGATCAAACTCGATTTTTCGTATTTCCGACCAAACTCGATTTTTCGTATTTTCAAAAAACTCGATTTTTTCTTATTTTTGAAAAACTTGATTTTTTCTTATTTTCGAAAAAACTCGATTTTTTTTTTCGTATTTTCGAAAAAATTCGACTTTTTGTATTTTCGAAAAAAAAAATCGATTTTTAAGTATTTCTGGAAAAACTCAATTTTTGTATATTTTTGAAAAAACTCGATTTTTCGTATTTCCGACAAAACTCGATTTTTCGCATTTCTGACCAAACTCGATTTTTCATATTTTTGACCAAACTCGATTTTTCATTTTTTTCGAAAAAAACTCATTTTTTCGTATTTTCGGCAACACTCAATTTTTTTTTTCGTATTTTCAAAAAATTTCCATATTTCAAAAAAAAAATCAATTTTTTGTATTTTCGAAAATACTTGCTTTTTTTCGTATTTCCGAAAAAAAATCAATTTTTTATATTTCCGACATAATTTTATTTTTTGTATTTTCGGAAAAACTCGATTTTTTTTATATTTTCAAAAAATATTGATTTTCAGAAAATATGTTATAGGTTTTATTTTTGATATGGATGTCCAAAATATGAATGTGGTTAAACCCATATTAATAAAATGTCCAAAATATAGATATGGATAATTTATATAACCGGTTAATTTGAGCATCCCTAGTTGCAAGACTAAAACAAACATTAATACTAAAGAGTCACCAATATTACACTAGTAGAATTACATAGAACATTGTGACCAATTTAGTGCATGAATATAATAACTATATCTCGTTGAAATATTAAAATAGATTATATTTGATTTGATTTGATTTGATTTAATATTTAAGTATAATCTAAGTTGTGTTAGCTCAAGCCCAATTTGGATCGTATATAAATAGTCATAGTATGTATCTTTATTTTGTACAATTCATTAAGTGAATAATAGAAATCTTATTTCATTCATTATTCTCTCTTACTCTCCTCACTAAAAGTGTCTCACGTACTAACAAATTGGTATTCAGAGCTTCTGGTTATTGTTCTTGATCGAGTTTTCAAGAACTTCACGTCAGAGATCGTGTTTCCAAGGCAAGTGAATCAACCGCTGCGAAGATGACTAGTGATAAGGGCATTCTGAATTCTCTTCCAGTGTTTGACGGCAAAAATTGGATCCGGTGGAAAAACAGATGCAATCCATGTTTGGCTTCCGTGAAACCCTAGAAGTGGTTAGTGGCGGCGTTCCTGCGTTGGCTACAAATGTAACTGATGAACAGAAAAAAAACCCACAACAAAGTCAAGAAGAAAGATTGCAAGGTTGCTTATTGCATTCAGACGATAATCGACGCTCCTAACTTTGACAGGATTTCTCATGCTGAAACGTAGAAGGAGACATGGAATATTCTGGTGAAGTATTACAAAGGAGGTGACAAGGTCAAGGTTGTCAAGTTACAAACCTTGCGTCGACAATATAAGTTGTTGTCGATGGGAGAAGATGAAAGAGTTACAGAATATGTGTCGAAGGTTCAAAAACTCATCCATCTCATGAAGGGTTGTGGTAAAACCATAACTGATAAGATAATAGTTAAGAAGGTAATGAGAACGTTAACCTCTCACTTTGATCACGTTATTGTAGCTATTCAAGAATCCAACAAACTTGAAACCCTAAAAGTGGAAGATTTGGTTGGTTCGTTGGAGGTGCATGAGATGAAGATTGTCGAAAGAAAAGGAGTTCAGGAATCAATACAGGAACTGCAAGCTCAGTCATGGAAAATGAATGGTGATTTCAACAAGTTCAAAGGCAATGTCAACAAGACTCGGGGAAAGAAGTCTTGGTTGAACCCTCACAAGCATCAGGTCAAAGACAGATCTTCTGAATCCTCAAAAGGAGGAGGAGGAAATTACCGAAAGGACAAAGAAGATAAAAAAGGCGTGCAGTGTTATAATTGTGAAAGGTGGGGTCACGTAGCCAAGAATTCTTGATACATAAAAGACAGTGGATCGACAGGCAAGAACGAAGGAGCTAACCTTGCACGCCAAGATTTAGATGATTCTGAAGGTGGTATGGTGGTTATGGCTGCAGTTGCAGATAACCATGTTGAATCCAAGATCTAGTTTCTCGACTCAGTCTACTAAAATCACATGACTGGTCGAAAGGAGTGGTTGGGAGATTTTGACGAGTCGAAGAAGAGCAAGGTAAAGCTATGATAAAAGATGTGCTCTATGTACCTGGAATAAAGTGCAACTTTCTAAGTGTTGGACAACTAGTCGAAAAATGTTTCTCAGTTTTCATGAAAGATGGAGTTTTAAAATTGTTCGACACCAAGAATAATTTGGTCTTAAAATCTCCTATGTCGAAGAACAGGACATTTAAGACCATGACTAGTTCGACTAAAGTACAATGTCTAAAAATTATTGTCGACCCCAAGGATAGTTGGTTGTGGCATTTAAGGTTTGGACATTTGAATTTTCAATCACTCAATTAGTTGATTACTCAAGATATGGTATCTGGTATCCAAAGTCTTGAGATACCCGAAAAACTTTGTGAAGGTTGATTAATCGGAAAGCAATCCAGAAACTTTTTTGCTTCGACTATGCCAATGAGATAATCATGCATACTCGAAGTGGTATATTTAGATGCATGTGGTCCGTTCGAAGAACATACCATTGGTGGAAATAGATATTTTATTTTGTTTGTCGATGAGTTTAGTCGAAAGTTGTTGATCTATGTGATCAAGAGAAAAGACGAAGTATTTGAAATCTTTAAGAGATTCAAGATGCTTGTCGAAAACTAGAGTGAGAAAATGACCAGAATTCTGAGAACATGTGGAGGTGGTGAATACACTTCAAAGATGTTTTGAAATTTTTTGTGCAGAACATGGTGTTGATGATGAGGTAGTTGCTCCTTATATGCCTCAACATAATGGAATTGCATAAATAAGAAATAGAACCATATTAGATATGGCGATATGCATGCTGAAGCAAAAGAATTTTCCAAATTTTTTATGGGGTGAAGCTGTTTCGACTGCAATTTATATCTTGAACAATTGTCCTACCAAGATATTGAAGAACAAGGTTTCTGAAGAAGTATGGAGTGGCAAACGACCATCAGTGAGTCATTTGAAGGTGTTTAACTTTATGTGTTACAAACATGTTTCTGATGCGAGAAGAAGGAAGCTTGATGACAAGAGTGAACCTATGATTTTGATAGGATATCACAAGGCTGGTGCACACAGGCTATTCAATCCAATTAATGAGAAGATTGTGTTAAGTCGAGATATTGTGAATGATGAAAATTATTCATGGGATTGGAATTCTAGTAATTCAATTAACAAGCCATTGATGAGCTCTGATTTTGACGAAGAAACTGATGAAGTCGAAGTTTAAGGAGTTGCTGAGAACCCGGTCGAAGTCGAAGTAGAAGCAGTTGTTGATATTTCAGAGACAGTCGAAGTTGAAGAGGTTGTGGCTGAAACAAGCCAAAGACCTCAAAGAAATAGAGTTCTTCCAACAAGACTTCATGATTATGAGGTAGTAGGTGATGATGAAGTCACACCAGATGGAGAATTAGTTCATTTTGCTTTACTTGCAGGTGCTGAACCAAACAAGCATAACAAAACTTTGAAGATTAAACAGTGGAAGTTAGCCATGGTTGAAGAGTTACAGACAATCGAAAGAAACAATAGATAAGAGTTAGTCGAATTACCCACATATACAAAAGCTATCAAAGTGAAGTGGGTGTTCAAGTTGAAACACAATGTTGATAATTTGATAGCAAGACATAAAGCAAGATTAATAGCTCGAGGGTTTCTTCAACGAGAAGAACTCAACTACTACTCTGAAGTATTTTCTCCAATAGCAAGATTGGAGATTGTTCGGCTAGTGGTAGCATTGGCATGCAATCAAGGTTGGTCAACATTTCATTTAGATGTGAAATCGGCATTTACGAATAGTTCTTTAGATGAAAAGGTCTATGTCACACAACCTCCAGGATTTGTGATTCAAAAGGAAGCAAGTAAAGTATATCAGTTGCACAAAGCGCTTTATAACCTCAAGTAGGAACCTAGGGCATGGAACAAGAAGATCGACTCATACTTAGTCAAATTAGGATTTGTCAAATGCAAATCTGAGTATGGTGTCTATATTCAGGTTGTAGCACAAGATATAACAATCATTTGTTTATATGTCGATGACTTGCTAATAACTGGAAATAATTTGGGGAACTTGTCGAAATTCAAAGAGCCGGTGATGAAGGAATTTGAAATGTCAGATATGGGGAAGTTGTCTTATTTCCTAGTCATAAAATTTCAAATGTCGAAGCAATGTATCGTGCTACATCAAAGAAAGTATGTCAAAATGATACTCAAGAGATTCAGAATGGATGATTCGAATCCTACATTCTCACATGTCGAACCAAATGTGAAGTTGGAGAAGAATGGAGAGGAAGACAAAGTCGGTGTAACTTTGTTCAAGCAAATTATGTGACCTCTGAGATATGTGTGCAACAGTCGACCTGATATAGGTTTCGTTGTCAGATTAGTAAGCAGATATATGAGTGAACCAAAAGTGTCACATATGAAGGTTGCAAGAAGAATCCTGAGATATTTGAAGGGTTTGATAAATTATAGAATACTATATTGACGAGATTCTGAAGACAAAGAAGCAATAGTTAATTGCTTTTCAAATGCTGATTGGTGTGGAGATAAGGAAGATCGAAAAAGCACAATTAGATATTTCTTTCAAGTATTTGGTGCCTCAATCTCATGGTGTTCGAAGAAGAAACTTGTAGTGGCATTGTCATTGTGTGAAGCTGAATATATAGCAGAATCCTATGTTGCATGTCAAGCAATTTGGATCAGATATGTACTTGAAAAAATGGAGGTTGAAGTAATGAAACCTCTAGTGTTGCAAATCGACAACAAGTCAGCCATAAATCTGGCAAAGAATCCAGTTCTGTACGGAAGAAGTAAACATATCGAAGCTAGGTTTCACCTCTTGAGAGAAAAGGTAAATCGAGGTGAACTTGAAGTTAGACATTGCTCAAGTGAAACACAGTTGATCGATATTTTCACCAAAGAATTGAAGATCAATAAATCCCTGAATTTGAAAAAGAAATTAGGAATAGTTCAAATCGACTGTGACTAGCGTATGTTCGACAACTTGGATTATGGGAGTGTGTTGAAATATTAAAATAGATTAGATTTGATTAAATTTAATATTTAAATATAATTCAAGTTGTATTAGCTCAAGCCTAATTAAGATTGCATATAAATAGTCATAGTATGTATCTTTATTTTGTACAATTTATTAAGTGAATAATAGAATCTTTATTTCTTTTATTATTCTCTCTTTCTCTTCTGTGTCTCACGCACTAACACGTCTAACCTCAACAAAGAGATTTTAACTACACTAACTCATGGTTAGTGTAACAACGAATAACTCTGGAATGCTGATCTCGAAAGTGTACATTTTTGTCTAATAATTTATTATATACTATATTAATTAATTAATTATTAAAACAAAAATATTAGTGACTAAATAATTAAAAAATAAAATACATGTCATATAGAACTAATTGACTCGTCTTATAGAGGATAGGTGGCCGCGCCAAATAAATTGACATATCCTTCAAAATGATTTAAGTCTTCATCTATTGAATATAAGTTTCATTTTCGTGTAACTAATTTTTGTTTAATATATAGGTAAATTGGAAAATACTAGGAAAATATGGATATTATGGGATTAAAAGTGGGCAATGGTTATATGGATTAAAAAAACTCTATTTTGTTACAAGTTTTTTTTCCAAAATATCAAATTTGTAGTAGAAAAGAAGGTTATTATATTTGGAAACATTGGCTCATAACAGAGAGACATTGATGTACGTATAAAAGTTGCATTAAATTTACGACACAATGTAGTCAATGTCTTGATTTTATCAATTGCATGTTCCTATATGTAGTCTGCTCATATCTAGGTACAATGAGATAGTGATCAATGACTATAAAAGATCATCTAGGCTATAGCCTGACGAAGTTTGATTAACGTATGACTATAAAAGATCATCTAGGCTATAGCCTGAAGAACTTTGATTAACGTATTATCTAGGTAGGGTGTTCGCGATTTAATTTAGATCGATTGTAACATAAAAAATTATCTAATTTAAAGATAAATTTATTTGGTGTTTGGTTCGGTTTTAAATTATAGATTAAAAATTTAATCCGGTTCAATCTAATTTTATACGATATAATTTGGATCGGTTTTTAAATATCTAAATTACATATTATATTTTTATTAATATTATAAAATTACTAATAAACCATAAATTTGATATAATATATAATATATAGTATATTAAAAATTAATATTATAAAATGAGAATAATAGATTATGATTGAAATAATAAAAATAAATAAATTATACCAAGTTAATAACTATTATTAAAAAAATTATTATCATCTAATAATAAATTCACGTAATATATCATACTAATAAAAAAAGTAAATAAGTATAAAAATATATGTATGTAATTTGGTTTGATTTGGATCAATTTTGAAAAATTGATCTGAAATTTGATCCGAACCGATCGATTTTTATAAAAAAGACATTCAAACACATCAAATAAATTTTGATTTTTGTGATTTTCAGTTTTTTGAATCAGTTTTCGATTTTTCGTTTGAATTGATTTGAATTTAAACATCCCTAATATTATCATTACCTCTGTAATCCATCTATCATATATTATAAAAAAAAATTAAATAAAAAATTATTTTTTAAATTTATTAAATATATAATGTACTCCATCTAATCTATATATAGACTAAATATATTATATATTTAATTAATTTAAAAAATAATTTTTGTTTCTAACGTAAAACGGAAGGAGTATTTCTTTATTTGTATCTAGCTATGTAAATAGAGTATGTATTTTAATAAGTAATGGTACATCCAATAATTTGTGAACACCGTTAAATGCTTTCACTTTTTATGTGAACTTCAATGTTTTAACATCGAGTTAAGGATAAGTTTTGAAAGAGAGAAATTATGAAAAGTGAAATTCAAAGCATAAGTATAGAAAGACATGAACATTGGGAACATCTAGCATACTTTGCTGTGAACATCATTCAAATTTAAAACAAAATTGAGAAGCGGGATTTATTATTAACTAACGTTATTAAAATATCCTATTTTTTATGTGAATTTTATTTTGTTTTCTCAAGTTAAACAGTCAAATTTTAACTAGTGTTATTTGAAAAGATTCACCTACAATTTGAATTTGGTTAATGATCTTTTATATTTTATTTAGTATTATTTCCCTTTTAAAATGTTTTTCGTTTAAAATTTTTGTATGTAGATTAAAAAATTTAATAATCTTGCCATAAATATATATTTTTAAATAATTAATCTTGTTAATATATTAAAAGTAATGACAAAGAGTAAAAAATAAATAATACAATTATAAAAAAAAAATTAATTATTATTATATTAAACATAGCATATGTAGTTATTACATACACAACTTTTCTGCATTTTCGAGACGCATTGAAAGGTGTCACCCATGGGTAAAAGATACTTGCATTAGAGGAGTAATGAAGAGACATTGTTTGGGATATAGTATTGACAACCTTTTAGTATGGAAGATGTTGCAATTACCAGAAATAGTAAGAGCATATCCAATTGTGCAATTTATTTGTGGGTTTTTTTTTTTATATATTAAGTGATATCATTTTAAAGTAATTCATTTAATTTTAATTTTGATAATATAATTTTAAGGAATTTATATTAGATTCTACAATTTTATTTTATATATTAGTATTTTATTTATATATTTTTTTTATTTAAAATAATTATTTAAATTAATATCAATATAAAACAAAATTATTTAATTAATTAATAATTTATATTTGTTATTATTTTAGTAGCTTATTTACATTACAAGTAAATAAATTGTTGAAATAGAAATTAAAATAAAAAAACAAAATCACTTGAACATTTGTTTTTATCACAAATATGTTATTTTATTATTAAAGTATTTCAACAATATGTTATATGTTGAAGCTATAGTTTGCTAATTTGACGATTTCCAATCATAATATTTGCAAAGAACTATGTTTTTTAAGACTCTTTGTAATGGGATGTTGAATAAATTTTTCAATAGTTGGATTGCTTCAATAGATTGTTGAATAAGGTGTTGAATGTGACATGGATTAATTTGTGTTGAAAACATTCAACATGTTGAATTAGAAATGAGTGAGGTCACTTATAATACTTTGTAAAATATAATTGGTTGTTGTGATTGTTTATATTTTTATCTCACCTAAATCATTTAGAGTCAATTATTTTATAAAAAACCAATTTTTTATATATTTTTATTTTCCCTAAAATTTATCTTTTTTTTTTGTCTATAAATAGAATCTTGGTTCATTTGATTTGGACAAAGAAAAAAAAACTATTTTTTCTCTCTAATTTTTCTATTTAGCCTCCAATAAATTATTGTTTGTAGATCTAAATAAATTTTTAGTGAAATGAATTCCAACAATAACTCTCTTAACACCCAAAATTCTACTAATTATTCTTTCAACTACCCAAATCCCAACTATATATTTCAAAATCAATTTCCAACCAACAAGGTTCTCAAAATATACCAAATTTCATAATACCGTCATCTAATCCAAACTATCGTCCATATTATGGATCTATGATGTCATATTCATCTCAAGCACCACCTTATTATTCTTCTACTCTAATAGAAAATGAAAATGTTCCTAATGTTGGACTTCATGAATTTTTTGATTTTTCTACACAAACGGCTCTTGGTGGCATGAGCGGTGGTCATGGAGCCACTCCAAATGCAGAGGATTCAACTCATGTTCGTCGGAAAAGCCCCAAATGGATCACTGATCAAAATTTAGTTCTAATTAGTGGATGGACTAAATATGGAACACACAGTGTTGTTGGGAGAAACCAAAAAAGTGATTCATATTAGGGTAAAATTATTTATTACTGTAATGAACATTGCTCATTTGATCCTCCCCGTGATGGAGCTGCATGTAGAAATCATTACAAAAGTGAACTTCTTTGTGAATCATCGTCCGTATAATATGACATATTATCTTGTTGATGGTATCTACTCTTCTTGTCCGACTTTCGTCAAATCAATTAGACATCTTCAAAGTGAACCAGATAAGTTATTTGCAAAATATCAAGAGGGGTGTCGGAAGGACATCGAACGTGCAAAATATTAGATTCTACAATTTTACTTTATATATTAATATTTATTTTTTATTTAAATAATTATTTAAATCATTTAAATTAATATCAATATAAAACAAAATTAATTAATTAATTAATAATTTATATTTGTTATTATTTTAGTAACTTATTTACATTACAAGTAAATAAATTGTTAAAATAGAAATAAAAAAAAACAAAATCACTTGAATATTTGTTTTTATCACAAATATGTTATTTTATTATTAAAATATATCAACAATCCGTTATATGTTAAGCTACGGTTCGCCAATTTGACGATTTCCAATCATAATATTTGCAAAGAACCATGCTTTTTAATATTTCACTCTGGCAAACTAATCCAAAGAACCCCTATTGGAGATGGTTTAATATAGACCAGTGATTCTGACGGTTGTTATGCTTACTTATATATGGGCACTTCAAGTCATTGTCTTTTCATCTACATATCTTTTCATCTACATATTGGTGAGATTAAGAGTGTGTATGGTTGATTATTTTGAAAAACTAAATTATAATTATTTTTAAATTATTTAAATGGTTTGAATTTATAACTATAATTACATCAAGGAAGTTAATCTGATCATCACCATCAATTGAAACAAGCTCAAACTCCAAACACGATTTTCAGTTTTGAGGTAAGTTTTCTCAATTTGGAACTCTTCATACATGCATCATCATTAGTTTATTTGTGAATAAAACATGTAGATATCATTGTCCTGAAGCTAATCATGTCCTTAGTTTCTATTAATTTTGCTTGAGTTTAGAGAATTTTGAAACTGAAATTTCTGAAATTTTTAGGGTTCAGATTAGGGCCATTAAAATTCTTGCTTATCTTTGATCTATAGCTTTAATACTTTACATTTCTGGAATCGTGAGAAAATTTGCTACAAGTTTCATGTTTACATTTTTCATTTTTAATGAGAAATAAGTAAGTTACAGTTGGTCTGACTGGAGGTTGAAGATGAAGTCTTCAGAACAGGTTTTATCTTACATATTTATTGTTTCATTTGTATTAACGGATGTATAGCCACCCCCAGTGGTAGAAGCGCACGCCTGTAACCTATGGGACCTGGGTTGGAGCCTCAGTGGTACCCTTTTCATTTTTCACATTTTTTATTTTCTGATTTTTGTTAGTTTTTGGCAGGCGATGGGCCCTTTGGGCCTGGCTTGTTATAGTTTTTGCTTACTAACCTCCATATTGACTAATGGCACCACTGACCCAAGTTTGTTTATTTTTTTTATTTATTTCATTTTTATTTTCTTAAATATATTTTTTAAATACTAAAAAATCATAAAATACAAAAAATGATATATTTATATTTTGACTTAGTTTATTTTATTTTTCTCAAAAAAATATTTTTATTAATTATACTTTATTTATTTTTTTTACTTATTATCTTGTAAATATAAATAAAATTAGGTTATTAGTTATTTTCTTTCATACTAATTTAAATGCATTATTTTTTATATAAAAAAGGACTAAAAATAATTTATAATGCTATAAATATTTTAAAGATGAAAAATACCAAAAATACTTTTCTTAAAATTATTTTCTTTTGATTAATTAATAGAACTAGGTTTTCGTTTAAAACCATTTCTTAATAAATTCATACTTAATTAATTATTTTCTTTATTTAATTAGGTTAAGACAAAATCTTTTTTTCATGAAAACCAAACAAAATTCATTTTCTTTACATTTTTGCATCCTTGTTGTGATACGGTGGGAGAACTGACTTGAGGTGTTTTGCGTTTGTGTTCGCAAATGTTGCGGTTTAGCAAGAGTCGCCACCGACTTTTCTTTTATCTAATAAGGAAAGGTGAAAAAGCACAGGAAAGACCTTTAGAGATGTTTTCTTGAGTTTGGGGG
The DNA here is from genome assembly GCA_948472305.1 of Vicia faba. NCBI lineage: Eukaryota > Viridiplantae > Streptophyta > Magnoliopsida > Fabales > Fabaceae > Vicia > Vicia faba. Next base: position 263,229,462 of record OX451740.1, read on the forward strand.
GTAGATTATGAAAATGGAAGATATTAGCACCCTTTTCATCCATGGTTTTCCATGGGCTTTTAATTACTTGCTAGATCACTTGCTTTTGTTTGAAAAATGTGCTTTGTGTGGTTTTTGAAAGTATTTTGAAAAGTTGTCATCGTTTAGGAAAACTTTGTAATAGTCTTCGTTCGTAAGAACGTATACAAAGTGTTGAGCTTTTGAAAATATTCCATGTTTAGAAAGTGTATGTGATTGTTTTTGAAAATAGCAAGGATGTTTGTTTTGAAATTGAGCAACCAACTAAAAGTAATCTACCTACTCAAAAGGTCTTAGATGTGTTTTTCCTCCTCCTTTAGATGTTGCTATCTTACCATTGATTTAGTAAGAAGCCCCATCGTTGGATGTGAAGGGACGGGCGTTGGGTCATCGTATGACCATGATAGCAATATTGTGAGATGACTTAGCACTTTTCTTTACGGACTAAGATCATTTTGAAAGGCAACTTTGATAGCGTCATCGAGGGACTATGATCTTGTATTTCAATTTGTTTATGCTAAGACATCCCACATGCATAATATGGTCATTTTTGTAAGGCAACAAGTGAGATTACCCTAAGGGTGCATATGTGCAAGTGTGTTTGATTGCATGCATTTGTCTTTGATTTTTGGTGGTCTACTTGTTGGTTTTATCTTGTCATACACGCCTAATTACTAGCATTTATATTTGAAAGCGATAAATTGCAGAAATGTAAAGTCCTATGTTATTACAATATTTAGGGGATGGGGTACAAATTTATGAATGGGGGTTGCAAGTAAAAATAAGTCCTAAGTTACTATTACAACCATATTGAAATGTACAATATAAGAAAGAAATGGACTTGTTTAGAAAATGTTTTTGTCTTAAGGAAATAAATTAAAAGGAAAATATTTTTATGTTTTTTATGTTAATATTAAAAATGATGTAAAGGAAAATAAATGCAAGATAGAAACAGCATGCTGCTGCAAGAAGAAAAACAAGGATCAGAAGTTCTAAAGTCAGGCGCGTGGTGACTCAGAAGGAAGCGTCAGAATCAGAAGTTCTGGATTGGTAAACTCTGAGGTCCTGCAAGAAATGTTAGAGGACAAACACAGAAGTTCTAGGTGGTATTCAGACAGTCGGCCACAAGTCAGAAGTTCTTTATTACACTAAAACAGTGAGCAAACGTCAGCAGTTCAGTGCGTTATCAGCATGTAAAAATAAGAAACTCTGAGTGTTCAGTGTATTTAACATGTAAGGAGAACTCAAAAGTTCTGTGTTGTGTTAAAATAGTGAGTGAATCATCAGAAGTTCTGTATTGTGCTGAGCCAGTGAGTGAACATCAGCAGTTCAGTGTATTTGACATGTAAGGAGAACTCAGAAGTTCTGTGTATTTGACATGTAAGGAGAACTCAGAAGTTATGTGCCGTGTCAGAATAGTGAGTGAATCATCATAAGTTCTGAATTATGTTGAGTCAGTGAGTGAATATTAGCAGTTCGGTGTGTTATCAGCATATAAGAATCAAAAGTTCAGTGTGTGTTAACAGTGAGGAAAATCATAGAAGTTCTGTGTGTTAAAACAGTGAAGAGAACTCAAAAGTTCTGTGTGTGTTTAACAGTGAGACAAATCATAGAAGTTCTGTATGTTAAAACTATGAATGAACATCAGAAGTTTTAATGCCATATTTCAACACTCAATCAGTACATCAGTAATCTATTCACTTTTCAACAATCAGCAAGTCAGAAGGATAAAAGGATAACAGTTTACAGAAGTTCTAATCCTAAATCTGAACCTAGCCCTAATCAAGAAGTTCTGATCCACAGTTTTTCTACTTAAGCAAAGATATGTACAACATTAATACTATGATGTTTACATGTTAATGATGTTCAGAATGAAAAACAAGCAAAGTCAGAGAGACTTTCCTTGAACTTGGAGTGTGCTTGGAGCTTTGAGTGGTTGCCTTTGGATGTTCTGGAATCAGCAAGAGTAACAGAATAGAAAATGTGTTCTTTGATTCAAATGGGGGGGGGGACAAAAGGTTTTGTTTTGGATTTGTGAAGGTTGTCCCTGTTTCCTCTTCTCTATTTTGGACTCTTGGAATTTTAGAAGGGGTTCAGCCTTTTTCTTTCTCAAATTCCCCTCCCCCCCCCCCCCTTCTCAATGGCCAATGGTGTTATATTTATAGGCAAAGGTTTTGCAGTTTAGAGATGTCAAGTGGCGCCAACGTCATATGCTAGAAGTTGACTTACTTTTGAAGTAAGCTTAAACAAGAATGGTTCAATGCATCAAGTAGGATGGTTAGAAGCGCCTAAGCTGGATTTGTCAGCATGAATTAAGGAAAAGTAGAAGCAGCGCATGGGCTTAGCTTACTTTTGCACAAAAGTTTGTCTTCCCAAGGCAGTAGGGGTACACGTGGTGAAAATCCTTTGGATGAAGACTTAGAAAGTAGTTGTGAGCATTAAATGATGATGAGACTTATCACAACCAGAAATCCTGTAACGTGAGATTCTACACCATGGCTTAGTTCTGGATCAGAAGTTCTGCTTCAGCGTAGCATCCATCCTCTGATCTTTGTATCTTCTGGCTCCAGCATGTTCTGATTACAACTACTTTCTGTGAAGGAGAACATTGCTTCCACATGTTCTGATTAAAGCGTCATGTTCTGAACCATGTTTGCAACCTCTGACCGAAGCTTTTTGTGAAAACTTGCCCAGAAGTTCTGACCAAACTCTGCCTTGAGAGTGTCCAGAATTTGCTGAGCGTTATGGTGATAACCTGGTCAGAGAATATCAGAAGCGTAACCTTTATGTGCTGAAGAGTCGCATTCTGATGGAAGGTTGCATTCTGAACCACGTTTGTAACTTCTGACTGCACTTGCATGGAGGCTGACTCAGAAGTTCTGAAGCATCATATTCTCTTAACACTTAGAAAATTTTCCAAATGTTTAGACATTTGATTTTTTTATTTAAAAGTCAAAGTTTGACTTTTTCAGTGTGCTCTTGACCATTTTTCCCTTGCGGATGACTTTCTTGAAAAATTGTAGTTCAAGGCTTGGAAGCAAACTTGAGGATCCAGGGTGATCCCTTATGAAATGAGAGAGAAAATTTCGGGGTACAACAGCTTCCCCTGTTCAATCTTCTTACACCTGAAGAGTTAGATTGGTAATTCTACCATTCGTGACTTGAAGGTGGAAGATGATTGAACACTAGAGTGCCCATAAAATTTGCACTCGAAAATGTGTTAGTTGGTTATGTAGGGAATGGGCTTAAAGATGCCATTTGGAGGGGTAATGGATAGTTGTTGGAGATGGGCTTAAAGATTCCATCCGAAGGTGATTGTATTTGGACTCAGGATGATGAAGGAATCTTGGATGATTACTACCTTAGCAAAATGATGAAGGAATCTTGGACGATTACTACCTCAGCAGGATGATGAAGGAATCTTGGACGATTACTACCTCTGCAGGATGATGAAGGAATCTTGGATGATTACTACCTCAGCAGGATGATGAAGGAGTCTTGGATGACTACAACCTCAGCAGGATGATGAAGGAATCTTGGACGACTACTACCTCAACAGATGATGAAGGAATCTTGGATGACTACAACCTCAGCAGGATGATGAAGGAATCTTGGATGACTACTACCTCAGCAGAATGATGAAGGAATCTTGAATGACTACTACCTCAGCAGAATGATGAAGGAATCTTGGATGACTACAACCTCAGCGGGATGATGAAGGAATCTTGGATGACTACAACCTCAGCAGAATGATGAAGGAATCTTGGATGACTACAACCTCAGTAGGATGATGAAGGAATCTTGGATGACTACAACCTCAGCAGGATGATGAAGGAATCTTTGATGACTACAACCTCAACAGGATGATGAAGGAATCTTGGATGACTACTACTCCAAAAGGTAATAAAGGAATCTTTGACGACTACTACTCCAAAAGGTAATGAAGGAATCTTTGACGACTTCTACTCCAAAAGGTAATGAAGGAATCTTTGACGACTGCTACTCCAAAAGGTAATGAAGGAATCTTTGACGACTGCTACTCCAAAAGGTAATGAAGGAATCTTTGACGACTGCTACTCCAAAAGGTAATGAAGGAATCTTTAACGACTGCTACTCCAAAAGGTAATGAAGGAATCTTTGACGACTGCTACTCCAAAAGGTAATGAAGGAATCTTTGACGACTGTTACTCCAAAAGGTAATGAAGGAATCTTTGACGACTGCTACTCCAAAAGGTAATGAAGGAATCTTTGACGACTGCTACTCCAAAAGGATGATAACTTTTATCTGTCGATGGATCTTTCCTGAAAAGGTAAAGAGTTAGTTGTATGCAATGTCATGATGTATGCATTGTGTAATGATGTTCTCAAAATAAATCAGATTTGTGTTATGTGTATTTTGTATGCATATGCTATGAATGTTGTTGAAATGTAATATTATCTTGGAGGATAAAATCCTTGAAAAGTGTTGGGGAGTTATTAAATCCCAGATTGCTGTTGAAGAGTGGGTGTGACTTCAAACTTTGCTTAGAATGTTTCCACTGAGGATCCCTATTTTGTTGAGGAGAACTCCGCTGGGGAAAGTTGAAAACTCTGTGGAGAGTATTGATTCCTGCTTGGGGGGAAAATTTCAGGAGTCTCGATTGTTCGTTGCTCTACTGGGGTCGAAGTTGAACTGATATCTGGTCGGGTCCAGGTTTCACAGTAACTTACTGGGGAATGTAGAGTAGTCTACTAGTGAAAGGGAGTTGTGGTCCTTTTATTTGTATTAGTCGGAGAGGCAAACTCAAACTGAGGAATCTGTAGTTTGTTGGGGAAATAAACCATGTTGCCAGTCTGCTAGAGAGGTGATGACTTCATTGGGGAAAGTCTTCGAGGACTCTTGAGGTTGCCTCGACTGGGGAAAGGTTTTCAGAGATTAAACTCTTGCTGGGGAATCATCCTATGAGAAGAATTTTGTCATTGCCCTTAGCAGCAAATGTTTGTGGTATTGCCAGAAAATGTTTGATTGTACGCAACCCTTCGTTGAGATTGACGTTCAATGCCCCAAGTGACGGAGATAGAGACTTTCCCCTGGTTACTCTGCACTTCTTGAGAGATTTCTTGGAATCTTGATTGGACTTCCCCAGGTGTGCTGGATGGTGACATGTTAGGTCCCCTTGTTGATAGGAGTTTTGACAATGGAAGTGTCATCCTTCTTGAATTGATTTTGTTCACTGAGAGAGATTTCATCCACTGGATATTCATTGTGTGAATTTCTCTACTGTCAAATAAATAGCCATATGCAAACAGTGATATTCAAGTAATGCAAATATTATGTTTGTCTTGAAGTTTTGAAAAATGCGTTTTTAGCAAGTAAAGAAGTTTGTAATTCAACTCTGGATTTTGAGTAAAGCCTTACAGGAGTCAGGATACCTTTTGTAACAGTATGCTTTCGAACTAACCCATGCTTTAATTAGGACTTTTGAAGGGTTGTAACGTGGCTTGGTTCATGGTTTAAGAAACAAAGGATAAAGGCTCAAAGTGTATTTGTATCCGCTCGTTCTTTGTGATGTTCTTCAGTCCTAAACTCAGTTAATTGTGCGTTTGAACTCCAATTAAGTCTGGAATGATGTGTTGGTGATGGCTCAGACAAGTTAAGTTTGTCGGAAGGCAGCCATTTTTGCAAAAAAAAAATTCATGTTGTTGAGGATTTGTAGTGACCTATTTATTTTGACTTGTTATCCCTAATTTTGCCTGACTGTTCTTGTTTTGAGATTACAGTCAGCGGGATGCCCCAATTTTCTTAAGTCTCCTTTGTAGGTTTTGACTTAGAGGGCTTTTCCTTTTGAGAGATGATGACTTCCTATTTGGTAGGGAACCATCACCGTCTTTTGATTCCAGAAAATGTTTTTAATATCATTCGTTGTATTACGAGATGAGATTTTGTGGCTTAACGCGCGTTTGAATTAACTGAGAGACTACCCTGCCCCATGTTTTGATTAAAGGTTTCAATTTTGTGAAAAAGAAAAACTTCTACTTCTTTGGCTCGAAGGGGTTGACTAGGGATTATCTTCCTTATAACTCCAATGTTTAGGATTTGAAAGAACGCCTGTACATCGTCAGCAAGGTCTGTTCAAAAGCATATTGTATGAGATTATGGCATTGTTTTCATCATCCTCCCTCTAAAGGCTTGTAACTTTTAGCAAGAGTTCAATGTCATAAAGAGAGTAAAAAGCATAGTTTAAATGTAATGAAAATGAGCGGATCAAATCAATACAAACATATGCAATGCATTAATGAAACAAAGTTTGACATTAATAGATAATTGTTTGAACAACAAAAGAAATTACAATTGAAAATTCAAAATGAACAAGGCGCTCTCAATGATTTGGCATAGGAGCAGTGATCACGTTTGGAGTCTTCGGTGGGTCAAACTCGATCTCCTTGGCATCAATCAAGTCTTGAATCTTGTTCTTCAAAGTCCAACAGTTGTCGGTGTCATGTCTGGGACTGTCAGAATGATAGGCATATCTTACGCTCGGATTGTACTTAGAAGAGGAGGTGTCAGTATTTTGAGGAGGATCCTTTAGCGTGATCAGTTTCAACTTCAGCAAATGTTGTAACGCTTGAGACAAAGGCATGTTGATGTTAGTGTACTGCCTTTCTTGATATCTTACCCTACGCCTATTGCTCTGTCTTTGTTGAACAGGCTTGGGATTCGAGATCAGGATTGCCCCTACATGTTGATCATGACGATTCTTTTGACCATACACAGCATTGGACTCTTTCTTCCCACTGTATGGATTTTTCTGAGCATCAGGAGGCGTATCTCCTTGGATATTTCCACTTTTGATGCCAGCCTCGACCCTTTCGCCGGTCAGTATTAGCTCGATTAACCCGGCTGAGGAGCTTCTGATCAAGTGTTTGAAGAAAGGCCTTGTCAAAGTTCCCATAAAAATGTCAATCATCTCCCTGTCAGTTAAAGGGGGCTGCACCCTACCAGCCAGATCTCTCTACTTTTGGGCGTATCCTTTGAAGCTCTCGTTGGAACATATGGTCATGTTCTGCAATTGCACACGAGTTGGTGCAAGATCAGCATTGCACTGATACTGCTTGTAGAAAGCAGCAGCTAAATCCTCCCAGGTGTGGATGCGAGAACTCTCTAATTGATAGAACCATTCGAGTTGGGTCCCTACTAGGATTTCTTGGAAGAAATGGATCCAAAGCTTCGGATCAGTTGTGTATGGTTGAATCTTGCGGACATAAGACTTTAAGTGCATCTTAGGGCAAGAGACTCCATCGTATAAGGCAAAGGTAGGGACTTTGAACTTTGGCGGAATGACCACTCCAAAAACCAAACCCATGTCTCCTAAATCCAAACCGGGTATCTGTTGAAGCTCCATTGCATTGAGGCGATCCTCCAGCTGTTTGTACTTGTCAACAGTGGGAGGATACTTTTCCTCAAAGTAGTCAGCTTCGGCTTCATCAATCTCCATATTGTTGTCTTCTTCATGACTATCCCCTATGTTAGATGGAGTTGAAAGATCTAGGGCTCTAAGTCTTCTTCTCAAATTCAGGACGCCTATTGAATTCTTGGGCTTTTTCTTCTTGTCTTTGAGAAGAGTTTTCAGGTCCTCTTGCCCCTTAGTCATAGCCAAGAACATTTGTTGGAATTGAGCGTTTTGAGCTTGGAGATCTTTCACTGTCTGTTCCATATACATCTTACTGAAATAAACAGCAGGAAGGTAAAGAGACCTGTATGGGAGAAACCTGTTATGATATGATGCATGATATGTGGATGCATGTGTTCAAGGATCTCGTGGGGTAAACACAAGAAAATGTTAGAAGTTGAACTTTGATCAATAGCTTTGTTTGGAGAACTTTGTATCGGTGGATGTCCTTCCACGAGAATTAAGCTCACTATGTCAAGTGGGTCATAGCCCTTGACTCAAGTTGTTGTACTTGATTTTTGACGGTATTGTCTAGAGGAAAACAAATTCCCCTGCCCCTTGCTAGACATCTGGTTCAACGTGACCCTGCATCAAAGACCCTTGAAATCCTTGAAATGCTATGGTTCAATGTTATTGAAAATGATATGATATGATGTTTATGATGTTATGTGCAAATATCTGAGGTGATCAAGTTTATATACAAATAATCATATTCACACAAAGCAGACAAATCCTTAGTTTAGGCTTGCATAGAGTTTGTAGGTAAGTACCCTCTTGAAGTTTAGTTGGCTCAACCTGTCCTAGTTAATAGTAACCAGGTTCTAAGGGATCTTAATATCACTGACCTTTCTTTTAGGCATTGTATCAGCTCAATCAATCTTTTCTTGCAGCCGAGATATCCCAAAAGTCCGGTCTCAATGAGTGTAGCATCGAGTATCAACCAATTTTCAGCTCTACACCGAAACCGGTTATCTCACTACGTCCTAATGGCCAAGTTGGTCAAGTAAGGTTCTAAGTTCAGTTAGTGCTCCATGACGCCGCTCAGCGGCCCCGTATTCTCCTTGTTTCAACACAAGGGATTCTGGTACCAACAAATGCGTCACACTAACGTAGCCATTGTTTCAACCATATCGGTCTACGTCGTACAGTTTCCATAATCTATTGCTACTTACCTAAAAAGGTGCCCCAGATCCGGGTAGAGGATCAAAACAAATCCAAGCAAGGAACAAATAATGTAAAGCAAACAAATCAAACAGTGTAAGCAAGTAAATGTGATCTATCCCTAAGGTAATCCCACTTTTAGAATATTCCCCAACAGAGTCGCCAGTTCTGTGATACGGTGGGAGAACTGACTTGAGGTGTTTTGCATTTGTGTTTGCAAATGTTACAGATTAGCAAGAGTCGCCACCGACTTTTCTTTTATCCAATAAGGAAAGGTGAAAAAGCACAGGAAAGACCTTTAGAGATGTTTTCTTGAGTTCGGGGGGTAGATTATGAAAAGGGAAGGTATTAGCACCCTTTTCATCCATGGTTTTCCATGGGCTCTTAGTTACTTGCTAGATCACTTGCTTTTGTTTGAAAAATGTGCTTTGTGTGGTTTTTGAAAGTATTTTGAAAAGGTTCCATCGTTTAGGCAAACTTTGTAATAGTCCTCGTTCGTAAGAACGTATACAAAGTGTTGAGCTTTTGAAAATATTCCATGTTTAGAAAGTGTATGTGATTGTTTTTGAAAATAGCAAGGATGTTTGTTTTGAAATTGAGCAAGCAACTAAAAGTAATCTACCTACTCAAAAGGTCTTAGATGTGTTTTTCCTCCTCCTTTAGATGTTGCTATCTTACCATTGATTTGGTAAAAAGCCCCATCGTTGGATGTGAAGGGACGGGCGTTGGGTCATCGTATGACCATGATAGCAATGTTGTGAGATGACTTAACACTTTTCTTTACGGACTAAGATCATTTTGAAAGGCAACTTTGATAGCGTCATCGAGGTACTATGATATTGTATTTCGATTTGTTTATGCTAAGACATCCCACATGCATAACATGGCCATTTTTGTAAGGCAACAAGTGAGATTACCCTAAGGGTGCATGTGTGCAAGTGTGTTTGATTGCATGCATTTGTCTTTGATTTTTGGTGGTCTACTTGTTGGTTTTATCTTGCCATACACGCCTAATTACTAGCATTTACATTTGAAAGAGATAAATTGTAGAAATGTAAAGTCCTACGCTATTACAATATTTAGGGGATGCGGGTACAAATTTATGAATGGGGGTTGCAAGTAAAACTAAGTCCTAAGTTACTATTACAACTATATTGAAATGTACAATATAAGAAAGAAATGGACTTGTTTAGAAAATGTTTTTGTCTTAAGGAAATAAATTAAAAGGAAAATATTTTTATGTTTTTTATGTTAATATTAAAATTGATGAAAAGGAAATGCAAGATAGAAACAGCGTGCTGCTGCAAGAAGAACAACAAGGATCAGAAGTTCTGAAGTCAGGTGCGTGGTGACTCAGAAGGAAGCGTCAGAATTAGAAGTTCTGGATTAGTACACTCTGAGGTCCTGCAAGAAATGTTAGAGGACAAGCACAAAATTTATGGGTGGTATTCAGACAGTGGGCCACAAGTCAGAAGTTCTGTATTACACTAAAACAGTGAATAAACGTCAGCAGTTCAGTGCGTTATCAGCATGTAAAAATAAGAAACTCTGAGTGTTCAGTGTATTTAACATGTAAGGAGAACTCAGGAGTTCTGTCCTGTGTTAAAACAGTGAGTGAATCATCAGAAGTTCTGTATTTTGCTGAGCCAGTGAGTGAACATCAGCAGTTCAGTGTATTTGACATGTAAGGAGAACTCAGAAGTTCTATGTATTTGACATGTAAGGAGAACTCAGAAGTTTGTGATGTGTCAGAACAGTGAGTGAATCATCAGAAGTTTTGAATTGTGCTGAGTCAGTGAGTGAATATTAGCAGTTCAGTGCGTTATCAGCATATAAGAATCAAAAGTTCAGTGTGTGTTAACAGTGAGAAAAATCATAGAAGTTCTCTGTGTTAAAACAGTGAAGAGAACTCAGAATTTTTATGTGTGTTTAACAGTGAGAAAAATCATAGAAGTTCTGTATGTTAAAACTATGAATAAACATCAGAAGTTTTAGTTCCATATTTCAAAACTCAATCAGTACATCAGTAATCTATTCATTTTTCAACAATCAGCGAGTCAGAAGGATAAAAGCATAACAGTTTACAGAAGTTCTAATCCTAAATCTGAACCTAGCCCTAATCAAGAAGTTCTGATCCATAATTTTTCTACTTAAGCAAAGATATGTACAACATTAATACTATGATATTTACATGTTAATGATGTTCAGAATGAAAAACAAGCAAAGTCAGAGAGACTTACCTTGAACTTGGAGCGTGCTTGGAGCTTTGAGTGGCTGCCTTTGGATGTTCTGGAATCAGCAAGAGTAACGGAAGAGAAAATGTGTTCTTTGATTCAAAGGGGGGGACAAAAGGTTTTGTTTTGGATTTGCGAAGGTTGTCCCTGTTTCCTCTTCTCTCTTTTGGACTCTTGGAATTTTAGCAGGGGTTCAGCCTTTTTATTTCTCAAATCCCCCCCCCCCCTTCTCAATGGCCAATGGTGTTCTATTTATAGGCAAAGGTTTTGCAGTTTGGAGATGTTAAGTGGCACCAACGTCATATGCTAGAAGTTGACTTACTCTTGAAGTAAGCTTAAACAAGCATGGTTCAATGCATCAAGTAGGATGGTTAGCAGCGCCTAAGCTGGATTTGTCAGCATGAATTAAGGAAAAGTAGAAGCAGCGCATGAGCTTAGCATACTTTTGCACAAAAGTTTGTCTTCCCAAGGAAGTAGGGGTACACGTGGTGAAAATCCTTTGGATAAAGATTCAAAAAGTAGTTGTGAGCATTAAATAATGATGAGACTTATCACAACCAGAAATCCTGTAACGTGAGATTCTACACCATGGCTTAGTTCCGGATCAGAAGTTCTGCTTCAGCGTAGCATTCATCCTCTGATCTTTGTATCTTCTGGCTCCAGCATGTTCTGAAGGAGAACATTTCTTCCACATGTTTTGATTAAAGTGTCATACTCAGATCCATGTTTGCAACCTCTGACCGAAGCTTTTTGTGAAAACTTGCCCAGAAGTTCTGACCAAACTCTGCCTTGAGAGTGTTCAGAATTTGTTGAGCGTTATGGTGATAACCTGGTCAGAGAAGATCAGAAGTGTAACCTCTATGTGCTGAAGAGTCACGTTCTGATGGAAGATTGCATTCTGAACCACGTTTGCAACTTCTGACTGCACTTGCATGGAGGCTGACTCAGAAGTTCTGAAGCATCATATTCTCTTAACACTTAGAAAATTTTCCAAATGTTTAGACATTTGATTTTTTGATTTAAAAGTCAAAGTTTGACTTTTTCAGTGTGCTCTTGACCATTTTTCCCTTGCGAATGACTTTCTTGAAAAATTGCAGTTCAAGGCTTGGAAGCAAACTTGAGGATCCAGGGTGATCCCTTGTGAAATGAGAGGAAAAATTTTGGGGTACAACACTTGTACATTTATTCATTTTTATACTTTGTATTTATTTAATTCCTTGTATATTCATACCAATTCAATATGGTTGTAATAGACTAATTAGGTTTAAATTCTTGCAATCCCCATTTACAAATTATACACCCCCTCCCCACAAATGTTGTAATAGCGTAGTAACTTTAAATTTCGCAATTTATCGCTTTTATATAACATGCTAGTAATTAGGGTTTGCATGGAAAGACTAAAACCAATGCTTAGAAAACCCTAATTCAATACAAAAACAAGCATGAAAATGATACACTTACACACAAGCACCCCTAGGGTTATCCCACTTCGTTGCCTTATACAAAATGGCCATATTACACAGGTAAGGTATCTTAGCAAAAACAAGTAAATACAAGATCATGGTCCCTCGATGACGCTATATAAGTTGTCTTACAAATGATCTTAGTCCCTCAAAAATAATGCTAAGATACCTTGCAACATTTCTAATCATGGCTATACGATGACCCACGCCCGTCCCGATTACATCCAAAGATAGGATCACTTACCAAATCAATGGCAAGACAACAATGTCAAAGGAAAAGAAAATAAACAAGAAAGACTTTTGAGTAGGTAGAATGCTCCTAATTACTTTCTCCATTTCAAAACAAACATCCTTGCTATTTTCAAAACAAACACCTACACTTTCAAACCTCTTACAAACTTGAAAACATTTTCAAAAGATCAAACACTTTGTATACATTCTTAAGAACGAGAATCATTACAAAGTTTGCCTAAACAATGGCCTCTTTACAAAATACTTTCAAAAAACACACAAAGCACAATTTCAAACAAAAGCAAGTGATCTAGCAAGTAATTAAGATCCCATGGATAACCATGGATGAAAAGGGTGCGAATACCTTCCTTTTCATAATCTACCCCCCGAACTCAAGAAATATTCTCAAAGGTCTTTCCTGTTCTTTTTCACCTTTCCTTTTGGATAAAAGAAAAGTCGGTGGCGACTCTTGCTAACGCGACATTTGTGATCAAACGCAAAACCTTCAAGTCAGTTCTCCCACCGTATTACAGAACTGGCGACTCTGCTGGGGACAATTCTAAAAGTGGGGTTATCTTAGGGCTAGATCACATTTATTTGCTTTCATTGTCTGACTTGTATGCTTTACATTATGGTTCTTTGTTTGGGTTTCAATCCTCTACCCGGATTTGGGATACATTATAGGTAAGTAGCAATATGTTGTGGAAATTGTATGGGGTATACCGACATGGTCTAAGCAATAGCTACGTTAGTGCGATATATTTGTGGGTACCGGTAGCCTTTGAGTTAATCAAAGAGAATACGGGGCCGCTGAGTGATGTCATAAAGCACTAATGAACTTCTAGAACCTTTACTTGACCAACTTGGCCTTTAGGATGTAATGAGATGACTGGCTTTGGTGCAGTCTGAAGTTGGTAGATACTCGATACTACACTCATTGAGGTTTGGTTTCTTGGGATATTTCGGTCGCCATTAAAGAGGCTTGTGCTGAAACAATGACCAAGGAAACAAACCAGTGATATTGAGCTCCTTAGAACCCGGTTACTATTACTAGGACAGGTTAAGCCAACTAAACTTTAAGAGGGTACTTACTTATAAAACTCCATACAATCCTAAACCTAGGAACTTGTTTGTTTTATTTGTATATACATACTTGTACATAACATCGTGAAAATCATAACATCATACACATTCACTAACCATTTCAAGGATTTTGGGATTCATCTTTGTTCTTGTTTTGTAGGATATGGATTCTCTTCGCAGGAAAACTATTCAAGTCAACCTTGTAAGGATCCCTCCACAACTTAAGGAGCTAGCTTCAAGGATTCCTGAAAACTCTCCATTCACCGAGAGACATGGTCGCCTACTCAACTTGGTCGCCTCTAACCTAGATGAGAACATGATGAAGGTGCTCTTTCAGTTCTTTGATCCTTTACACCATTGCTTCACATTCCCCAATTATCAATTGATGCCTACTTTGAAAGAATTCTCCCGACTCTTGAGGATTTCCATTCTCAATCAACTACCTTTCAACGGTATGGAAAGAGACCCAAAGCCAGAAGAGATTGCTCAAGCTTTATACTTGCACTCATCTGATGTCACAACTCATTGGGAAACAAGGAGTGGTGTTAAAGGTTTCCTAGCAAAGTTCTTGTTTGAGAAAGCCCAAAGCTGTTGGAATTCTTTGGATTTGCAAGCCTTTGAGGAAATTGTGGCTCTCCTCATCTATGGGATGGTTTTGTTTCTAAATCTTGACCAACTCATAGATGTGAACACCGTCAAAATCTTCATATCCCGCAACTTGGTGCCTACATTGCTAGGGGATATCCTACACTCTTTTCATACTCGCATAATGAGGAAAAGAGGTGTCCTTATGTGTTGCACTCCTATCTTGGAAAGATGGTTTATTTCTCATCTTCCCCAATCTGTATTGAAGAAAGAGCAAGGTTCAAGGTGGTCACAAAGGTTGATTACGCTCAAACATTCAGACATTCATTAGTGCTCTCGAGCCATAGAGAATGTTACTATTGTCGACCGTTGTGGAGAATTTCCTAATGCCCACTTACTTGGCATTAGGGGATGTATCACCTACAACCCCTGCTTAGCCTTAAGACAGTTTGTTACGCCCGAAGGGATGGCCCTCGTGATGTGCTCATTCAAGGTTTGGTATTTGACTACGAGAACGACAATCAAGGCCTTCGCTAGAGATTTATCCGAGCTTGGAGGATGCTGAACAAGGTAGATAGAAAGACATTGGGGCATAAGAATTCCATCCCTCTTGAGCCTTAACTCAAATGGGTACGAACTCGTGCTCAGAGTCTTATGATGCCTTATCCTTCCATTCTCCCGGTAATCATTGAGCCTGTTATGGAAGGAGATGTTCCATACAGTACCCTACATCCTGACATGCCCACCTCTCTTGAAGAATTACAAAGAGATTAGATACAACTCAAGGGGGGGCGAGATACTTTCGAAGCCCAATTCTACGCTAGCGGGAAGAAGGTTTTGGAACTCACTAAGAAACTTCATGAGGAGAAAAATCGGAATGCCTACATCGCGCCAAAGAGGATGCATACAACCTTTTTATCTTAGAGTTTTTGTATTATTTTACCCAAAAAGGCACTGATGTACTCAAGCTTTAATTTAACGTGTGTTTCCTTTTTGTCTAAAACAAATTTGAATCTTCAAAATCCTTGAAATCATTACATATGCATTTACCATTCATCATAACATAAGCAGGTTTCTTGTAACAAGTCTCCTCATCTTTCTACTGGTTATTTCCGTAAGATGGATCTCGAGCAAACGGTGAAGGACCTCCAAGCACAAAATGCACAGTTTCAACAAATGTTCTTAACTCTAGCCAAAGGAAAAGAAGAGTTGAAGACCTTGCTAGTTGAAGAGAAAAAGAAGAAAAAGAAAATAACCGGAGTTCCGAACATGGGAAGAAGATTCCAAGGACAAGCAAGAAGGACTTTATACTTTGCTACGTCATCTGGTGAGAAAGACAAACAAGATGGGAAAGGCAAGGAAGCAGTTGTCCATCCAGATTCAGAAGAGGAAGAGGAAGAAGAAGATTATTCTGAAGAACAATACCCTCCAGCCGATGACAAGTATAAGCATCTAGAAGAACGGTTAAGTGTAATGGAAATCTAAAAAGTGCTTGGATTGGACTTTGAGGAGTTGGGATTAGTATCTGGGATTATCATTCCTCCCAAATTCAAAGCACGTGTGTTCGTCAAATATGACGGAGTCTCATGCCCTAAAATGCATCTCCGGTCCTATGTGAGGAAAATCCAACCCCATACCGCTGACAAAGATTTATGAGTACACTTCTTCCAAGACAGTATGTCTGGTACTCAACTTGACTGGTTTTATCAGCTAGAAAGAGCCAATGTTCACAACTAGGAAGATCTTGCTGCAGCCTTTTACAAACAATACCAATACAATGTTGATCTTGCACCCACCCGTACTCAACTCCAGAGTATGGCCATGGTTTCAAGTGAAGGCTTTAAGGACTATGCGCAAAAATTGAGGGATTTGGTAGGAAGAGTTCAACCTCCTCTATCTGAAAGAGAATTAGTAGACATGTTTTTGGGTACCTTGTCTGGTCCCTTCTTCAATCACCTAATTGGGAGTTCATCGACAGGTTTTACTGAACTAATATTGATCGGAGAAAGGGTAGAAGTTGGGATAAAGAGTGGAAAGATTCAAAAAGATGCATTCTTTGCTGCTGTAAGGAAACCATTCATCGGAAATAAAGAAGTGGTTGTGGTTTATCCTCAGAGAAATCAAGATAGGGCAGAACGCCGTCCAATGGTGGGGGATGTTATGATTCCTAAACATGCGCCTGATCAGCAAAGAAACAACCAACCAAGAATGGAAAGACCAGTCAGACAATTCACCAGAATTAATATGACACTCTCTCAAGTATTGCCCCATTTATTAAGATCCAACCTAGTGACCTTGAAAGAAGCTCCAAAGAACCCTAACACAATATCTCCTCACTATCATCCTAATGCCCGTTGTGCGTACCACTCTGAGAGTCCCGGCCATGACACTAATAACTGTTGGGCTCTAAAGAACAAAGTACAAGACCTCCTTGAAGCCAAAGAGATTGAATTCGATGCGCCAGAAAAGCCCAATGTCATTTCTGCCCCTATGCCCAAACATGGCCATAATGCCCATGCTATTGAGGAAGATATGTTTGTTACTTCAGTTGATGAACTTATGACCCCACTCTTGACTATCAAAAAGAACTTATTGAATGCCAGTGTTTTCTCGGGTTGTGATGAAAGCTGTCATTTCTGTTTGTCCATACCAACCAACTGTCCTTTCTTGAAAGCAGGCGTTCAATGCCTAATAGATAACAAAGAGATTTTGTTCGAAAAGACTTTTTTCCACCTGTTTCTTATAATGATGTTTTCATTGTGACCATTTCCAAAAATTCTTCCAGGGTCTCCACCAAAAGACCCGTTAGAATTACATCAGTTCCAAAAGTAGCTCCTTTGATAATTACAATGCCTGGACCAGTCCCGTATTTGTCAGACAAAACCGTACCATGGAATTATGGAGGCGATGTCTACTACCACGATATCAAGCAAGATTGGCCAGCTGCCGAAGATTCAAGTTTTGAGAAGGATGACTCTAATATCAGTAACATTGTCGGAACTAGCAAGATTACCCGAAGCAGAAGGATATTCTCTCTAGAAATTGCTCCCCCAAAAGCAGTTTTTGGACCCATAATCATTCTTGTTGTTGTTGCTCCTCTGAAGGCTATTCCTAGTCCTACAATCATCTCCACCAATACTCCAACTGAAAAAGTTGTTACAATACCTACTATCACTCCTACTGACATTCTTGTTGCCGAGTCAACTGAGACTCGAGGTAAAAGTATTTTGATTGAGCCTGTCCAGACGAAGGCACAATCATTGGCTATCCCTGAGACCTCCCGGAAAAAGATGGAGGAAATTCTAAAGATCATAAAAATAAGCGACTACAGTGTAGTTGAACAACTGGGACAAACTCCATCCAAAATTTCCATGCTGGCTTTACTACTATGTTCCGAGGCTCGTGCAAAAGCCTCGGTAAAATTCCTGAAAATTGCTCATGTACCCCAAGAAACATCTGCCGATCAATTCAAAGACTGCGTAGCCAGCTTGACTGCAGATAATGTCTAGGTTTTTCGGATGCTGATTTAACGCCAAGAGGAAGGAAGCATAATGAGGCATTGCATGTCTCAGTAGAATGCAGGGGCACAACCTTGGCTCATGTTTTGGTGAACACCGGATCGTCTCTGAATGTATTGCCTAAAAAGGCTATTGATAGGCTTAACTGTGAGGGATTGACATTGAAACCAAGCAATATAGTAGTGAGGGCTTTTGACGGCTCAAAAAGAATGGTGCATGGGGAAGTGGATATCCCCATAAAGGTTGGAACCCAAACATTTGATTCAACTTTTTATGTAATGGATATCCGCCCTTCGTATTCCTGCTTGCTAGGCAGACCGTGGATTCACAATGTTGATGCTGTCACTTCTATGTTGCACCAAATGCTGAAGTATCCAATTCAAGGGAAGATTATCACCGTTCATGGAGAAGAAGAGTATATGATCATCCATCTCAATTCCTTCAGATACGTAGAATTAGATGGTGAATTTATTGAAACTCCATTCCAACACTCTGAAGAGTCCTGCAAGATGTGGCAGTGACCAAGGTTGTTCCTAAGATCACAAGGACTCCACTCAGGATATCATCTTTGAAGGATGCAAAAGCAGTGATAGACGAAGGTGGCTGCACTATTTGGGGAAAACTTCCAGATATCCCATACAAGTCTGACAAGTTTGGCCTGGGATTCACTTCATCTTCCCAGAAGTCTGTACGTCAAGCTCGTGCTAGAGGACCACCCCTGAAGATCAAAAACCGTGAAGTCAACGCGGTAGAGGATGATGAAGGTGGATGCAACCTGGAGGATTAGATCTTCCCAACTGTCAGTGGTCGGCTCAGCAACTGGGAGGCTAGATATTTCGTCCCGATCACTTTTATCCCACAATAATTTGTCTTTACATTTTGTTGGGTCTGTAATATTAAAACAATTCAGACTCTCAAAACCTTGTGTCTTACCCGAGGCACAATGGTCCATTTGTAAGGGTTATTATCTCATTTCCATATGACATCAATGAATCATGGATGTTTTTTGCATACAAACCTTGTGCTCATTGTTTTTATTTTTACACTTTCATTTCTTTCAAAGATAGCTATACCTTTACACACACTCACACTCACAATGCAGGTCTACATCCATTCGGGATCCCATGGATAACGGTTCTGCTATGGCCTTTTATGACTATGAAAATCTAATCTACCAAGCTGAAGACGAAGGTGAGGAAGATTGTGAAGTACCAGGGGAACTTTCCAGATTATTACAACAAGAAGAGAGGACCATTCAGCCCCACGAGGAATCGGTGGACACCATCAATCTAGGTACCGAAGAAGACAAAAGAGAAGTCAATGTGGGTGCCAATCTGGAACCCAGTGTCAAGGAATGTCTGATTCAATTGCTACACGAGTATGTTGAGGTCTTTTCCTGGTCGTATGAAGACATGCCAGGACTTGATGCAGATATTGTGGTACATCGTCTACCTACAAAAGAGGATTGCCTACCAGTAAAACAAAAGGTTCGTCGAATGCAACCAGATATGTCAGAGAAGATTAAAGCGGAAGTCATGAAACAATTCAATGCTGGATTCTTGGCCGTCACCTCCTATCCGCAATGGGTTGCCAATGTTGTTCCCGTTCCCAAAAAGGAAGGCAAGGTACAAATGTGCATGGACTACAGAGATTTAAATAGGGAAAACCCTAAGGATGATTTCCCACTTCCCCACATTGACATCCTAGACAATTGCACAACACAAGGTGTTTTCCTTCATGGACGATTTATCAGGCTACAACCAAATCAAAATGGCGCCTGAGGACATGGAGAAGACATCCTTTATCACACAATGGGGCACATTCTGCTACAAGGTAATGTCATTTGGACTGAAGAATGTTGGGGCAACCTATCAGCGTGCCATGGTAGCTCTATTTCACGATATGATACATCACGAAATAGAAGTCTATATAGATGACATGATAGCTAGATCTCAAACAGAAGAAGAGAATCTTGATCATTTACAGAAACTGTTCGAGAGATTAAAAAAGTACAAGCTAAGGTTGAACCCAAATAAATTCACATTTGGGGTAAGGTCTGGTAAACTCTTAGGCTTTGTCGTCAGCAATAATGGTATTTAAGTAGATCCTGCCAAGGTAAAATCAATACAAGAGATGCCTTCTCCTCGTACTGAGAAGGAAGTCAGAGGATTCTTGGGACGCTTGAACTACATTGCTAGATTCATTTCTCACCTGACAGCTACCTGTGAACCAATCTTCAAACTACTGAAGAAAGATCAGGTAGTCAAATGGAATGATGAGTGTCAAACTGCTTTTGGCAAGATCAAAGAATACCTACAAGAGCCTCTTGTTTTGATGCCACCAGTCGAGGGAAGACCATTGATCATGTATCTGACCGTTTTGGAAAATTCAATGGCGTGTGCGCTCGAGCAGCATGACGAATCTGGCCGAAAAGAGTACGCCATTTATTACCTGAGCAAAAAGTTTATCGACTGTGAAACAAGATATTCACTGCTCGAAAACTTGATGCGCTCTGGCATGGGCTGCTCACCGGCTAAGACAGTATATGCTGACCCATACTACCTTGTTGATATCTAAAATGGATCCAATAAAATACATCTTCGAGAAACCTGCTCTCTCTGGGAGAATAGCGAGATGGCAGATGATCCTGACAGAATATGACATACAGTATACTACCCAGAAAGCAATAAAGGGAAGTGTACTAGCTGATCACCTTGCTCATCAAGTTGTGGAAGACTACCAGTCCATGAAGTTCGAATTCCCAGATGAGGACATCATGATGGTAAACAAATATGAAGAATTCAGGCCATATGACAGACCTGAACAAGCATCCCGATGGACCCTGGTTTTTGATGGGGCATCTAACGCACTCGGCAATGGTATCAGTGTTGTACTTATATCTCTCGAAGGATGTCATACTCCTTTTAATGCAAGACTCTGCTTCAATTGTACAAATAACATGGCGGAATACAAAGCGTGCATCTTTGGTCTCAAAGTTGCCATAGACTTGGAGATCAAATCGTTGAATGTATTCGGAGATTCAGCTTTGGTTATCAGCCAGATCAAAGGGGAATGGGACACCAAACACCATAACCTTATCCCTTACAAAGAACATGTTTTGACATTGCTCCCACATTTTGAGAAGATTACCTTCGAGCATTTCCCGCGAGAAGAAAATCAGCTAGCAAACGCACTAGACACAATGTCATCTATGTTTAAACTTAAATGGGATAATGAGGCTCCCCGTATCACCATTGAAGGAAGGGATGAACCAGCACACTGTCACGAGATTAATACTGAAGAAGTAGTTAACCAGCCTTGGTTCCACGAAGTCAAGAAGTATCTTGAAACCCAAGAATATCCAGAAGGAGCTTCAGTAAATGATAAGAAGTTCTTAAGGAGATTCTCTGCTAAATTCTTCCTTAGTAATGGCATTCTTTACAAATACAACCATGACTGTGTTACTTCGGTGCGTGGACAAGGTTGAAGCTGAAAGGATCATGGTTGAGTTACATGAAGGCACTTTTGGCACCCATTCTAGTGGACATACGATGGAAAAGAAAATCCTACGGGCAAGCTATTACTGGTCTACCATGGAAGCAGATTGCTATCAATACTCTCGAACTTGCCATAAGTGTCAGATTTATGCTGACAAGGTGCACGTACCTCTGGTTCCTCTGAATGTCTTGACGGCTCCTTGGCCCTTTGCTATGTGGGGAATTGATATGATTGGGGAAATCAAGCCAACAACTTCCAATGGACACCGCTTCATCTTAGTGGCCATTGACTATTTCACCAAGTGGGTGGAGGCAGCTTCTTTCGCTTCCGTGGCCAAGAATGTTGTCTCCCGGTTCATCAAGAAGAATCTCATTTGTCGTTATGGTGTCCCAGAGAGGATCATTACAGACAATGGTACAAACCTGAACAATACTATGATCATCGCCTTATACGAGCAATTCAAGATTCAGCATCACAATTCTTCCCCTTATAGGCCAAAGATGAATGGTGTTGTCGAAGCCGTGAATAAGAACATTAAAAAGATCATACAGAAAATGGCAGTCATATACAAAGACTGGCATGAGATGCTACCATTCACTCTCCACGGATATTGTACCACAACTCGCACATCAACCGGGGCAACACCCTATTCTCTGGTTTACGGCATGGAAGCTGTCTTGCCTATTGAGGTCCAGATCCCCTCTCTAAGAATTATGAAGGATGCAGGGCTGAATGAAGACGATTGGATCCAGATTCGACTTGATCAACTAAACTTGATTGATGAGAAAAGGCTTACTGCTGTCTGTCATGGTCAAATGTATCAAAAACGGATGATCAAGGCTTTCAACAAAAAGGGCAGACGACAAGTATATCAAGTTGGAGATCTGGTGGTCAAGCGCATCATATTGTCGCAAGGTGATCCCATGGGCAAATGGACTCCTATATACGAAAGACCATTTGTAATCAAAAACATATTCTTTGGTGGCGCAATGATCTTGACCACCATGGATGGTGATGACCTGCTGCACCCTATAAACGCAGACATAGTCAAAAGATACTACGCATAAGAGACCCGCTAGGTTGACACACCTAGGCAAAACAAGGGCATCCCGGTGAACCAAAAGGTTCGGGCAAAAATTAGGGATAAAACAAAAAAAAATTGTACACCCGGCAAGTTGAAAACCCGAAAGGGCGACTTGGGCAAAAAAGGGTTTCTCGGTGGACTGAAAGCCCAAAAGGGTGGTCCAGGCAAAAGTTAGGGAATTAAAGCGTATGACTATGTCCCGTTGGATCACCTTACGGACAACCTGCAAACTCGACAGTTCTGATCAATTCAATCAACTTCGGACAAGGCAACAAATAGACAAGACGCTCAGAGATACGAAGGCTATAGAAAAATGGGAACCCCATGGGATTATTACACATAGCTATCTTTTCTTTGCATCAAAATTTTCATTTTTTACGATGGCATTCTCTTACTAGAATGTTTGTCTCATTGTACAAAAATACTTACTCAAAGTCAATACAAAGATATCCCTTTGAAAATGCAAAACTATCTGTTTTTTTTCTTCTTTACTCTTGTGTTTTGTTTACAAAAACGTCCAATGATTCATTTTTGAACATATGCATTTGAATATAATTATTGTTTATAAATAAACAAAATAGAAAGACAATCACCGATGGCTTTAAGTAGTAGGGAAATCTCTCTAATCTATTTCCATAATCCCTCGCAGTGTGCAGTTGAATCCCCAGCGGAACAGAGCTTCCAATTATCAATCCCCAGTAGAAGTCGTCAAATTTCTCAGGATTCCCCAATAGGATTTTACAAGCAGTACACGACATCTCCCTTACAACAGAGTTTATTTCTCCAAGCAGAAATTCATCAACACTTAGATTTACCACATGAAGACTTATACTCCATATCCTCAACAGCAGTCAGAGATTTATTTTCCCCAATCCAACAACAGTGTGGAATATTAGCTTGCATTCGCATACATTGCATCCATATATCATAAACATTGATAACACAAATGCATTATACCCTTTTCAGGATAAGGTTAACAACTACCATTGACATTGTTCAAAGTTTTCAAATACAATTCAGATACGCTTCAGACACGGATGCCATCCTGAAGCTCATTCAACTCTGAGATATAGTTCAGATACGCTCCAGACACAGTTGTCATTCTGATACTCATTCAGATTTCAACTTCTAGATACAGTATAGATACGCTCCAGACACGGATTCCATCCTGATACTCATTCAAAATCAGCTCCCAGATATAATTCATATACGCTCCAGACACGGATGCCATCCTGAAACTCATTTACATTTCAGAAATGCTCCAAACACGAACGCTATTCTGATACTCATTCAAAGTCTCCTTCAGATACAATGCAGATACGCTCCAGACATGGATGCCATTCTGATACTCACTTAGACGCAATTCTCAAGATACAATACAGATACGCTCCAGACACGGATGCCATTATGATACTCATTCTTTCAGCTTACAAATTACAATTCAACAATCACTCTTGGATGGCATCGACAAGACCATCTCCAACAACTTTCCAACACTTCTCCAAATGGCATCTTTAAGCCTATTCCCTCTACCATCACATCACCAAGTGCAAATTTCTGGGCACTCTAGTGTCCAATCATCTTCCACCTTCGAGTCACGAATGGCAAAACATGCCAATCTAACTCTTCGGGATTAAGAAGATTGAACAGGGGCAGATGTTGTACCCAAAAATTTGCCCTCTCACTTATCAAGAACTTACTCACAAGATATCCTTGGGCTCAAGACTGCACTAGGGTTTGATCAGCTCAAGACACCTCCTCAAACACTAAGGACCAAAATTAGGGTTTGAGTTTGCACAAGTATTTTTGAACTTCCAATATCCCATGTGATTTTCATGGATCATCATGGACGCCCAAGATTAATCATGCCAAGTTTCAAGCCTTGAATCACATTTTTGATCAGTCAATTGAGCAGTTGACCTAAAAATCAATTGTAGTGGGAAAAAATCAACTATGGCCAATTCACAGTCAAATTTCATAATTGTTTATCCACGTCAACACTTTAGACTCATATGTATCATCTGATCAAGTTTGGATCATAATTCCTCAAGAAATTTGATCAAATCCCCAAAAGGGCAAAATGGTCAAAATTAGGGTTTTGACTGGGAAAGGGCAATTTTTTTATTTTTGACTTAGAAAATGATCAATTGGTTTAAGGAATTATCTAAAGAGTCCAATTGCATCATTTTTACCTAATGGCATGGTTCATAACATTGCAAGTCCATTGGATTGACATATGAATTTTGCAGTCAATTGATCAAAAGTCAATTGTATACTGAAAAGTCAAACTTTAACTTTTTGGTCAAATTCAAGTGCCAAGGATCACAATTCATCAAAACATGTCAAAATATGAAACTTATTCATCAAGAAATCAAAAAGTCAAGATTTCATTTTGAAAAGTCAAAATTTCTAAACTTAGAAATTTTTCTAAGTGTTGGAAATTTCATATTTTTTCATAACTTTGAGCCAAATTTTCACCATGATGCAAGATGATTCAAGAGAAACTTTCAACATGAAAGTTGTAGATCTCCATGAAATATACAACTTTTATTTACACAACTGCTTCCAAAATTTCTTGGATCTCAAGTTATAATTTTATGAACATGTGGTCATGAAACTAAACACTTAGTGAAATTTTACCCTAATTTGGTCAAGTTTTTGACCTAACTTCATGGCACTTTTTCATATAGTTCCAAGGGGAATATTCAAAAGAAATTCAAATATCGATTGTATAGCACATTTCAAGCTTTCCAGAATGTCTAAGAACTCCTTGAGATCATTCTTGAGGAGGGAGAATCGAAGAGATGAAGTTAGGGTTTTGTCACTTGAATTACAAGGCATTTTGTGATGAACAAGAATTCAATTTCAAACCAATGCTGCACAATCTTGTTTTGTAGGCCTCTAAACCTCAAGATCTCTCCATAATCAAAATATTACACTTTCTTTTGAGATATTATCCACTTGATTCAAGCTTTATCCAAGTTGCATTTCCATTAACGGCACAAAGTAACATTGTCATTCTAGTAAAGTGGCTTTAATCACAAAGTCAACTTCTCTTGACTTTGCATTTGTTCTTTCTGCAAAAGCATCCTATACACAATCAGATAAGCATGTTTAAAGTGCCTAACCACTTTAGATATCCTTGTACCTTGCCTTGGAATAATGCTTGTCAAGCTTGCTTCAAAAACAAGCCAAAAAGCCATAACATGTGAACTTGTACTTCTATTCACCCAAGCTCTCAAAAACTTTTTCCTATACATTGAGACACTATTATGAAACTTAGGGGACGATTTTTGCAAGCCTGAAACTCTCTCAAATTCCCTCTAGTCATAAATTTCACACAAACTCCATTTTTGTGCAGGTTCTGACCTTGAACTTGAATCTTCTATTTCCCTCGTGCGTTCTTTGACCTTTTAGTTCATAAAGCTCCTATACATCAAATATAACTTGTTCTTGTCCCTGTTACACGACTGTAACACCATTTTCGTCAAACTCCATAACCAAAAATAGAGCATTGCACATTGACTTCTCCAAGTCATTTCAGCCACTCTCAACTCAAGCAAATCATTGCATTATCTTCCTAGGACCTCAAGGAAGCTAACCTAATCATCACCATCACTTGAAACAAGCTCAAACTCCAAACACGATTTCCAGTTTTAAGGTAAGTTTTCTCAACTTGGAACTCTTTATACAGGCATCATCAATAGTTTATTTGTGAATAAAATATGTAGATATCATTGCCCTGAAGCTAACCATGTCCTTAGTTTCTATTAATTTTGCTTGAGCTTAGAGAATTTTGAAACTGAAATTTCTGAAATTTTTAGGGTTCAGATTAGGGCCATTAAAATTCTTGCTTATATTTGATCTATAGTTTTAATACTTTACATTTCTGGAATCCTGAGAAAATTTGCTACAAGTTTCATGTTTACAGTTTTCATTTTTGATGAGAAATAAGCATGTTACAGTTGGTCTGGCTGGAGGTTGAAGATGAAGTCTTCAGAACACGTTTTGCCTTACATATTTATTGTTTCATTTGTATTAACGGATGTATAGCCACCCAGTGGTAGAAGTGCGCGTCTGTAACCTATGGGACCTGGGTTGGAGCCCCAGTGGTACCCTTTTCATTTTTCACATTTTTTATTTTCTGATTTTGTTAGTTTTTGGCAGGCACTGGGCCCTTTGGGTCTGGCTTGTTATTGTTTTTGCTTACTAACCTCCCTATTGACTAATGGTACCCCTGGCCCAAGTTTGTTTATTTTTTTATTTATTTCATTTTTATTTTCTTAAATATATTTTCTAAATACTAAAAAATCATAAAATACAAAAAAAATGATATATTTATATTTTGACTTAGTTTATTTTATTTTTCTCAAAAAAATATTTTTATTAATTATACTTTATTTATTTTTTTACTTATTATCTTGTAAATATAAGTAAAATTAGGTTATTAGTTATTTTCTTTCATACTAATTTAAATGCATTATTTTTTATATAAAAAAGGACTAAAAATAATTTATAACGCTATAAATATTTTCAAGATAAAAAATACCAAAAATACTTTTCTTAAAATTATTTTCTTTTGATTAATTAATAGAACTAGGTTTTCATTTAAAATCTTTTCTTAATAAATTCATACTTAATTAATTATTTTCTTTATTTAATTAGATTAAGACAAAATCTTTTTTTCATGAAAACCAAACAAAATTTATTTTCTTTACATTTTTGCATCCTTGTACATTTATTCATTTTTATACTTTGTATTTATTTAATTCCTTGTATATTCATACCAATTCAATATGATTGTAATAGACTAATTAGGTTTAAATTCTTGCAATCCCCATTTACAAATTGTACACCTCCCTCCCCACAAATGTTGTAATAGCGTAGTAACTTTAAATTTAGCAATTTATCAATTTTATATAACATGCTAGTAATTAGGGTTTGCATGAAAAGACTAAAACCAATGCTTAGAAAACCCTAATTCAAGACAAAAACAAACATGAAAGTGATACACTTGCACACAAGCACCCCTAAGGTTATCCCACTTGGTTGCCTTATATAAAATGGCCATATTACGCATGTAAGGTATCTTAGCAAAAACCAATAAATACAAGATCATGGTCCCTCGATGATGCTATCTAAGTTGCCTTACAAATGATCTTAGTCCCTCAAAAAGAATGCTAAGATACCTTGCAACATTTCTAATCATGGCTATACGATGACCCACGCCCATCCCGATTACATCCAAAGATAGGGTCGCTTACCAAATCAATAGTAAGACAACAATGTCAAAGGAATAGAAAATAAACAAGAAAGACTTTTGAGTAGGTAGAATGCTCCTAATTACTTGCTCCATTTCAAAACAAACATCCTTGTTATTTTCAAAACAAACACCTACACTTTCAAACCTCTTACAAACTTGAAAACGTTTTCAAAAGATCAAACACTTTGTATACATTCTTACGAACGAGAATCATTACAAAGTTTGCCTAAACAATGACCTCTTTACAAAATACTTTAAAAAACCACACAAAGCACAATTTCAAACAAAAGCAAGTGATCTAGCAAGTAACTAAGAGCCCATGGATAACCATAGATGAAAAGGATGCTAATACCTTCCCTTTTCATAATCTACCCCCCGAACTCAAGAAATAATCTCAAAGGTCTTTCCTATGATTTTTCACCTTTCCTTTTGGATAAAAGAAAAGTCGGTGGCGACTCTTGCTAACCGCAACATTTGCGATCAAACACAAAACCTTCAAGTCAGTTCTCCCACCGTATCACACACACCATCAAGCAGTCATATGGGATAGCTGAAGATGTATTATTAGAAATTGAAAATTTTGTTTTCCCAGTTGACTTTCATATCATGGACATCCCTGAAGATGAAGAGACTCTTATCATTCTTGGTCGACCACTTATGATGACTAATCGATGCAATTTTAATATTGAGACAGGTAATCTGACACTGAAATCATTTGAAGAGGAGATAACTTTGAAGGTGTTGGAGATCAAAAAGCAGGGTGCAGGTGAAAAGAATCAAGCTTCAAATGATATGATCAAATTAGTAGGAGATAACATAAGTCTAAAATCACCCCCAGAAAAAGTCTCCAGCATAAGCTCTCAGATGGCATCAACAAAAATTTCTAAGCTCAATCCAGAAGTCAAGAAGAGAAAAAAAAGGAAACTCAAAGGTGAGAAGATGGAAGTTGGAAGGGACTGGAAGCACAAAGTGGTCAATTATTTTGATCTCGATGAGTTTTAGGTTGCAGAAAGGACAAGCAACAAGGTGTGGAAGAGGAAGTACCCCCCATAATTAAGGGGATGAATCATCGAGCCATGCGACATTAAACGAAGCGCTTCGTGGGAGGCAAACCACATATTTTATTGCTAATGATTTTCTTTGTTTTTGGTTAAGTTTTTTTTGTGTGTTGAATCGCGTATGCAGAATCATAGAGGTGTTGTCAAGATAAGTAATGAGAATCGGTGATAGTGGATGAGGAGATCACTCCTCTTACAATTCTTGATATGGACAATCCCTGAAAGTTGATACTGCCGAATAATGGATCGGGACGCAACCATCAAGAGTTAACCGATAAAGGTAGCCTATGCAACTCGAGTGAGTGGAAAGTTGCATTACACTGAGAGGCATTATGGAAGCTGTCAACTTTACCCGATATGGTGAGAGCATAAAAATCCAAACACACATTCATCATCATGAGAGCTAAGTCCGGTATGTTTCTATAACTCTGAGTTTGCGTATGTTCTATTTTGAATATCACTATATAATGACACACATTAGACAAGTTTTTGCTTTTACCCCTAAGCCTTTCTAGCCATCCCTTTTGTATGTTTATCCCTTGTTAACACAGTTTGATCTTGTACATCCATTTGTTTGTTTTTATCACAACTTTTGTTTAAACCAGAGCCCAGGTATTTCCACTACCCTGCTCATTTAAGTGTTGTATATCTCAGAGTTGTGAAAGTTCTAAGTTAGGGGTTAATACACCGGTAATAGATTAGGTAAGTGCACCAAAGAGAAAAAATAGGGAATTGCAAGAAATAAAAAAACAAGAGAAAATAAAAATTGCACTTACCTAGGGATGTGACTTAGATAGGAAACAAAAATCCATACTCTAATACTTGAGTCAAAATTAGAAGTCAAACTGATAAGGTGTATGAGACCCACTTATGATTGATAGCAAAAAAAGAAATACAATAAAGAGATGATAACACTGAGCTGAGCCCAAAAACCCTTTTTCCCCATGTTTTTATCTATCCCACCATACCCTAAGCCCCGTTACAACCCAAAATACCTCAAAAAGTGTATGAACTATGTATGTGAAATGAATTTACAATTTATTCAAATTTGTGAGTTGATAGTTTATATTATGATATATCGAGTGAAACATTTTAACCCTGAGAGATTTAGTGAGAGTTTGAAATAAGTTGATAGGTGAAGTGGTTCTTTGATGTGGAAGTGCGATAATACACTTGCTTTGGGGAAGCATGAGAACTTTGAAAGAAAAGCGAAAGCAAGATACGGAAGATCTTGGTGGTATTTGTTGTACCCCAAAATTTGTGTTCTTCATTGCGATCCTAATTGGCTTATATTGCATTATCATATTGAAACAACCGGCTGAACAATCAACTGATAATGAAATCAATGAAGTCGTCATTGAATGTTTTTTATCCCATAAGAGGGGAAAGGTAAACATCGAGTAAACCTAAGAAGGGTGAAATCAAGGTCGAACGACCAAGAGATATGGGTAAGGGAGTCTATTACGCGAGGGGAAGGTATTAGCACCCCACACGCTCATAGTACTCTATGGTATCCACTCTTGTTGTCTATATTATGGGTGTATAAGAATCTATATCTAAACTGTACAGGGAATGCATGCAAAAGAAAAGAGAAAATAACGTAGGGAAAATAAAAGTTAATCTCGTTCGGGCCCTACCCCGATTCCTACGTATCCCTTTTAAGGAATCAGAGCAGCCATAGTTCGGCTTCAAAAGTTTTTGTTGGTTTGTATTTTTTAATGAACAATATTAATTTCGCCTTCTGCCGCAACTTGACCTTTGGAGACTTACGCGTCAGCACAAAAGTGAATTAACATGCTCTTTTGAAAAGAGTTTGAAAGAAAATCCCAAAGGCAAAAAGAGTTTGTATTGGTTGGTGTTGTTGTTGTAGATAAAAGCTAGTTAATCTCAAGAGAGAGATATTAGCCATTTCTCTACTTATTCATGAAATAAGTGTTTGAGACTTGAACTACACCAAGGATTAGAATGGAAGAACGATAAGATCAAGAAGAAACCCGCTTATCATTTTCCATGCTCAGCAAAGGCCTAATTGCCATCAGTAATTTTTAAGCGTTTTAAAGTTTGCAAGAAAAAAAAGTTTTTGTTTTAATGCAAATGCAAAAGAAAGAAAAACATCTAAGGGAGACTAACCTAAATCTAATCCCTAATGTTATCATACAATGATGGTCCAATGGTTGAGTTTTGAAGGGAAATCTCTACCTTAAATTTACATGCTTGGATACAATCCTAATGTCTATCTCATCATCTATAGATGAATAAAGAAGTCCTAAAGGAGCATATCAAGGGTCTATCACCTAAAACTATGTCTATCTCTAATCATCATCTATAGTTGAATCGAGAGCTCCTAAGGGAATATACCGAGGGTAGGTCATCTCAAAACATGCACACAAAGACAAAATCAAGAAAACAAGCCCATAAGCTCAAGAGAACACACCTAGAGATATCCTATCTAGGTTAGCATG
Source organism: Vicia faba (assembly GCA_948472305.1). NCBI lineage: Eukaryota > Viridiplantae > Streptophyta > Magnoliopsida > Fabales > Fabaceae > Vicia > Vicia faba. Next base: position 263,260,550 of record OX451740.1, read on the forward strand.
TCAAAGGAAGTCTAACAAAACTATCCTACGGGGAACATGCAATGAGAGCGAAGTCGTGATCTCAATTTCTAAATTGAGTGACTCATCGATCAACAAGAAATAAAGGAAAGAAATGAAATCCTATAGGGAGCATGCACTGAGAGAGAAGTCATGATCTCAATTTATAAATTGAGTGACTCATCGATCAACAACCAAGAAAACAAACACAAAACACAACACATATAGCAAATGAAATGCGGAATGCCTGCTACAGGTATTTAAACAGCGACTTCGAGTACACGCTCTTTATTTCCTTCTTCCTACTTCACATGATCTCTAGAAAGTGGTAGATGCTGAGAGGAAATGGAAGAGCAGTATACCAAACGAACAAAGATTTATAGCGCAACAAGCAAAGTAGAGAAATCCTGAAAAACTCCAAGCAATCTAGCACCAACAAACAAAGCAAGTCAATAACCGAACAACCAATATAAACCTGAAAGCATTGGCATGAAAATAAATCACAAGTGGTGTGCATCGGCCCCAACCATACAAGCATCATGCATGAAAATACAAGCCAGACAAAACACACAATAACGCGCATATGCATCTCTTAAAATGCGAGTCCAAATAAATCGTATCATAAGCAAGTTCGTATCCCACAAATAAAGTGAAATACGAAACAATTAAGATACAAGAAAAGTCTCATAGGAAGAGAATTCGTGTCCCGCAAATAAAGTGGAACACGAAACAAACAAATCACGGATGGAAGTTTTGTCAAAGCACCTTGCACAACTCAACAAACAAGTTAGTAATGACAAGGCAAACATGACCGAAGTTACACAATCAAATTACAACTCTAATCAAAGTAGGATCATGAAGGAAAGAAATCGGAACAATAACTTTAAAACTCAGGCAACAATGTTATCATCGCATGAAAGTGAGCAAAAGTCACGTTAATAGCTACCAAACTTGTCAATAATAGTCCATAATAAGCGCATAAGAATCGACGCTATCAAAATAATCAGGAATATGCTTTGATTTTCAATTCAAAAATTATCAAATCAAAACACACATTATGTGCAAAGGACTAATAGATACCTTACCTCGGTAGGTCCTCGAAATTTGGTTTCGACTGGGGACAAAGGACTACCTCTTACACTGGGGGGCCAAAAGTGTTTAGATGATAACATCAACAATATCCGTTGCACTGGGTGTAGCCATCTCTGTAAGATTCAAGTCGACAAGAAGTTCTGCATCATGGAGCATAAATCATTTCAATGCGGATGATGATCGTCCTCATGAGGATAAAAAACTAGAATCTCCCGTAGGTAAACATGAGTCTCTTTAAGAACTCTGATATAGAAGGCCATGTTGGAGAGAGAGGGAGTGCATCCCTTACCGAGCAGGAGAATGCATACCTCATGGGGATAATGAGCACAAACCTCACTGGGGAAGCCGTAGAAAGTCGACTTTAAGGGGAGTATACCCAGAATCTCTAGTTAGTGAATAAAACGATTCTTCTCGGAAAACCTGAAAGAAACAGATTGCACTGAGAAGGAGGAATACTCGGGCGAGAGTACGCCTTTATTGGAGAAAATACTGCGAAAATAAATTGCAGTTTAGAGAAAATTTTGAACTCCGATCCAAATCCCAACCCTCTGGGTAAAAGCTCCAACATTTCTTTCCAATGATAAAGAGAATCTTGTTGGGAACTGGGATCTTCTGATGTAAATCCTCAATAAAAGTGATTTCGACTGAGGAATCACAAAAACTCTTGAATAAAAGAATTCTACCCAGGCCACATGTGGAAAACCACCGTCGAGGGTAACAATCTTCACTTGAAGAAGAGAGGCATCTTTGAACTATAAGCTTAAGGTTAAGAACTCCACCAAGGAAATATTTCAGCAATACTCTATCACTGGGGGTCAAATAATTCTAGACGACATTCTTCCATGCACACTGCTCCAAAAAAAATAGGAGACCTGCTCCACTGGGTGTAACAAACATGTTGATCAAACATCTCTTCAAGAAAACTTGACTTGGGCAAACTTCCCTAGGGAGAAAAGATACGAACTTCATAGAGACGATGAACAACAACCTCACTAGGGAGATAAATGCCAACCACGGAGTCACCGAGTATTGACTTCAAGGGGATATAACAAAGGTATACAATCCAATGAAACGATCTTTCCCAGATTTGTTGAAGCAAAGTAGACTACGCTAAAGAAGAAGATTATACAAAACCTGTTGAAATGCACTTCTTATAAGATAAGCCCTCTGGAAGGGACAAGCTCTTAAACAAACTCTTGTCAAGAATGCCGACTTCAGCGGGGATCACGCATGGGTATACTTTCATTAGAGATAAGGAGTTCTGTATAGGCGGGAGTACACCTTCAATGGGGATGAATAATTCTGTTTTGAGCAAAAGTGAGCATCCATTGGGTAAATTGGATCCCATTCTACAAAAATCATCATGTTGGTCACATACAGACCCTTCTTGATTCATTTGCTCGTATGCTTCTTGTCATAAAAGACCAACAACACTTGCAAAAAGAGAAATTGTGGAAATATGCCCCTGCTTGGGAATGGCAAATTTCATTGAAGAATAAATAGTTTGAAATACCAATCACTGGGTAAAAACTGCGATGAAAGATTGCAACTTCATCATGTCAACCCCGAGTAGAAATGCCACTAAAAAGTGGACTTTAGGGAACTGTAAAAATAAATTGCAGTTCACTGAAAAGAAATCATCTTGACTTCAACCAGCTTCTAAACTTCCCGGGAGAAGAACCGTTCTCCTCCTACAGAGAAATGAGGAACGCTTAGCTGGGGAATAAAGATCTCTAAAGAGAAATCCCTTAGCAGACAAACTTATAAGGGTAACAAACTCACATGCTCTTTACAACTCTGCCCATATCCTACTGAGGATAACAATCCAAACTTCAACTGGGGATAATAACCTTGACTTAGGACAAAGGATATCAGTAAATGGACTTGAGTCTCTGATGAGTTGAGGATAATGATCCTGACTTCTTGGCATGATTTTCAAATTCACAAGTCATTTAGCCCGCGTATGGATTTGATCTGATCAACCCTTGAAGAGGAGAAAAATCCCCTACATAAATTCTTGCCCCAATCTGTAAGGCTTTTGAAGAAAATTGCCTCGAGAGGACTTTCGGAGATTTGTATCATTGAAGATAATTTGCCCCAGTGTTATGAACTTTGGAACATGGTTCCTGACTGACCAGAGTTAGAAGTAGTTTCAACCATGCTTGAGTGAATGCTCGTGCATCTGTAGATTCTGAAAATATTCTCCTCTGATCAACGCATTCTCGGAGATATTTGTCAAATATTAATATAATTGCCCCAGTTTGACTGCACTTTGAGGGATAAAATCCCTACTTGAATGCCTCAGATTGGTTGAATACCTACTCGACGGAGTATTTAACATGCTTTTCCCAGCTCAACAGAATCTTGAAAAACCTTTTCCTTTACCTCATGCTCACGGAGGGATGAGAAACTTGAGGATTTTCGAAGACAACATAACCTTAGAGTGGTTGGCTTATGTCTTGAAAGTAAGCTACTTCACAACCATACTTCTCGACTTGAACTTCTTCATTCTCGAGCAAATACTTGAAGCAATATGTCCCTTGGGACCAACTAAAAGTAATGCACCACTGCTCGACAGAGACTCTGGGCAATCAACTTTTACAATCTTTCAGACCATTTCTCAAACTGGTACTCTTTCACTCCAACGGATTCAATAGATGTTTTGCCCCAGATTAAGATCATTCTCACAAATGATTTAACTTTTAACGGTATCCTGAAGCAATTTGTCCCTTGAGATAATTAAACTTTCATTTGATGCTCATTAAGCAAGCTTACTTGATGTTTAAGCACTTGTTCATATGCAAAGAATGTTTATTCTAAGAATAATGATTATAATACAAAGCTCATGTTTGTCTTGAAGTTTTAAAAACATTTACTGAGAAGATTAAAAAAACAAATTTTGTACGAAAGAAATTAAAAAGATAGTGTGATACCAACTCAAAAGTTTTAGCAAGTCTCATAGGAGTCAGATTACCGTATTCTCATTACAGTGCACTTTCAAATTAACCCATGCTTCGGTTAGGACTTTTAAGGGTTGTAACGTGGCCTACTTCACGGTTTTAGAAGAACAAAAGGATTTAAGGCTCAAAATATTTGGTGCCCATCCATTCTCCGTGATGTTCTCCAGTCCTAAATTCAGTTAAACCAATACGAGCACTCATCTCTCAAAAGGAGTTTACCATGGTTGAGGAGTTAAATGAGGTTTTTGGATATGGCGGTTACTCACCTCTTTCATTCTTTGTGTTTGATCACCCTACGTGGTTCCTTGTTGAGGATTTTTATTTGGTAATCCCTTTTCTCTTTTCGCACTTTTCGCTTTCCCTAAATTTTGCCTGGACTGATTCCTTTTAAATTTTGACTATGAAGTCCAGCGGGATGCCCTGACTTTTGTCTAAGCGGTTTTTTTTAAGTTTCGACTTAGCGGGGCTTTTTGTCTCTTTCTGTCGTCATTTCCTTTTGAAAAATCCGTGCGACTTCGAGTCATTTTCGATTTTGGAAGTGATTGTGGTTGCCTGAGTCTTTGGTAGATGAGGGATAATCATTGTGGTATCATCATCTGTTGACCTCCTGATGTGCGAGAGATACCCATTGGGATATCGTTTTCTTTGATGCACGCTGCTGATAGATGAGAGTTAACCATTGCAGTTTTTACTTTCCTTAGCCTTTTGATGGATAGCCATTATTGTATCCTTAGGTGCGCACTCCTAATGAGTTCTGAACACTCGATCGAATCAACTGAAATCTACCCTATCCCGGGTTTAATATGAGGGTTTTTCTGAAAAGAAAAGAAACTCCTACTTCAAGGCTCAAAAGGGTCAACGAGGGTTTCACTCCCTTATATCTCCAGTGTTTAGGAATTGAAACAATGTATGTACATCGTTAGCAAGGTTTTTATTCAAAAGCACACCGTTTGAAATTTTTGGCATATTACTCATCATCCTCCCTCCGGAGGTATCTTGCTTTTTTTTAACAAGAGTTAAGTATCAAAAAGCAAATAAAAATACATTTAAGAGTGGATGCGAATGGATTAATTCAAGACAAACATATTCATGGCATTATGATTAATATTCAATATTAAGCAAGTTTTGCAGACAAGAAAGTACTGAACCAAAACAAAGAAGATTACAAATGAGAATGCAAATGTAATTTGGAATTGCTGTGTTGAGGAGACTAGTCTCCGTAAGGACTTATTGCTTCAGGAAGTACGCTTGGTAATCTCGCATTTCATCTCTGGATGATTTACATTCTTAAGTTGAAACAAGTACCCACCATATTTTCAATAAGAATATCTTTAGGTCGCGAGTACATGACTCTGTTCCGATAGAAAATTCATGTTGGTTGTGCCTAGATCTTTAGCTCGTTTATTGGAATCCTTCCTGTTATCAGAGATCTACAATACCTGCGAAAGTGGGAATTACAACAACATGTTGATGCGGTGTATTCGCAAGTGTACGAATTGCGTCTGAGTAATATAAAATATTATAGATCCACAGAGACCAATCGTCAATCTATCAGTTCCTATTGTTATGGTGTTTAGCTAAGTCAATATTAAACAAGGAATTGAGCATGCAAGAAATTAAATTACGGTGAAATAAACTTTAGATATAAAAGCAGGGTCGAATGTAATTCACATAGTCAGATGATATTCGCAATGCTTCGGAATAGAACTACTTATAGAGCAATATTTTCTAATAAAGAAAAGGACTAATTTAACAGGAACTTTCACTTTCGCGTAATCAGAACCGAGTTTACTCTCTAATCAGACCTTCTTATCGTCACTTATAAAAAGACGCGCGTTGCGTTAAAGTAATAAACCTATTTTTAAGAAATAAAGTACTTGACCAAGTTGAAAAGTATTTTGATCTGGAATTTTTAATAAAAATGGGACCTAACTTTAACCCTATAAATGCGTCCGAAAATAGTTTCAAAATAGATTTCTTTGATAATAAAAATCCCTAACTAACCGAACAAAGCGCTTTCGCTTACTTTGACCTGTTACAACTAACCGAGTTTAACAAAGGGTTGGACGGTTTCGATCTTACCCAACAACAATAAAGTACAGAAAACTCGTATTAAAAACCAAAATAGCCCATAAGCATTTCTATTTACACATTATTTGGAATATCGATCTAACTATATTCCTTACATTCTAGCCCAGTAAGGTTCAGCCTGACATGGGAATGTAAACAGACATCTTAAAATAAATCATACGAGAAAGTAAATAATTTAAAGTGCGGTGTGGGAAATAAACAAAGTAAAAGCAGGTGCGAGAAATAAACAAAGTAAAAGCAGGTGCGGGAAATAAACAAAGTAAAAGCAGGTGCGGGAAATAAACAAAGTAAAAGTAGATGTAGGCGAGACTGGGTCACACAGTAGAGGAAAAAGATCTCCTCCTCGCTAACATGGGTATCAGTGTCGGCCTTCCCTAGGAAAGTGTGAGTAATAACCATCTGAAAATACCTGAAAGCGGGGTTGTGAATAATAGGGGATAGTTGAGTGGAAGGATCAAGGCTCCCTCCAGCAGTAATATCTCTCCAGAATTTCTCTATGTCCCTAGTCATGAAATAGCCAACTGGTAGCTCAGGTATAGCACCGGGTGTTGTCTGGAAGCCTAGCAAGTCGCCAAACTCCCTCTGGGTAAAACAGTATTCTATCCCGGATAGTCTGAAAGTGAGATATCCATCCTGGCCATTATAGGGCTCAAACTCGAATGAATTGAGGAATTCTAAGGTGAGGTTCATGTAGGTCACATTTAGGCCACCTGCATACTCGTCCCACTTTAGTTGGTTGCATAGATACTTGATACTGGCTTCAAAGCCAAGAGCTTCCATGCAAATTTGGTCTGGATATCTGGTCGGTGCCATGGGTCGCTGTGAAAGGACCACATAGAGTTGTCTCTGAGTGTCATCTCGGAAGGAAACATGCATGTCATCGAAATGCTCCATCCTGAAAAATGTAGTTAACAAAGACAGCTAGCAGGTGATGCCTGAAATCATAAATTTTACAACTGTTAGTATAAAGATAAAAATAAATTTTGATAAATTAAAAAGTAAATAAATGCAAAAAAAATAAAAATAAACCAATGGGTTGCCTCCCATGCATCACTTGTTTAACGTCGTTAGCTTGACGAGTAAACTTCATATATTAGAAACTAGTACTGGTGGATTAATCAGAGTGTGGCTGGAGTAGTTGGTGGGAATGTCACCTCCTTCGTAGTGCTTCAACCCTACCCATTGAGGATGAATGGGCTACAAGAATTGTTCTTGATCTCGACTGCTCCAGATCTTAGGATTCTAGAGACCTCAAAAGGACCAGTCCATCTTGAACGTAGCTTTCCAGGAAAAAGTCGTAACCTGGAATTGAAAAGGAGAACAAGGTCGCCTATATTGAAATATTTATTTACAATTCTTCTGTCATGCCAAGTTTTGGTTCTTTCTTTATATATTATGGTGTTCTCATAGGCAGACTGGCGGAATTCCTCCAATTTATGAATGTCAAGGATGCGCTTTTCACCAGCAGTCAAATATTCCAAATTCAGGGTCTTAATGGCCCAATAGGCTTTATGCTCTAACTCGAAGGGTAAATGACAAGATTTTCCATAGACTAATTGGTAAGGGGTTGTTCCAATAGGGTTTTAAAAGTTGTTTTGTAGGCCCATAGTGCTTCATGTAGCTTCTAAGACCAATCTTTTCTGGAAATTGAAATGGTTTTTTCTAAGATTTGTTTAATCTCCCTGTTAGACACTTCTACTTGGCCGTTAATCTGTGGATGATAAGGTGTTTCTACTCTGTGCTTTACTCCATACTTACTCAAGAGCTTATCAAAGATTCTGGATATGAAATGTGATCCTCCATCACTTATAACGAGACGGGGTGTTCCAAACCTCAGAAAAATGATATTCTTAAATAACTTGACTACCATTATTGTGTCATTTGTGGGTGATGCAATAACCTCAATCCATTTAGACACGTAGTCCACAGCTACCAAAATGTACCTATTTCCCATTGAAGGTGGAAATGGTCCCATAAAGTCTATATCCCAAACATCAAAGAGTTCAACTTCCTGGATATTCCTCATTGGTATCTCATCACGTCTTGATATGTTCCCGATGCATTGGCATCATTGCATTTGATAATGTAGGCATGAACATCGCGCCATAAAGTTGGCCAATAGAGGTCTGCTTGAAGAATCTTGGTGTGCGTTTTAGATATACCTGCATGTCCACCATAAGGTGAAGAATGACAGTGTCTGATGATGTCTTATATTTCCTCTTCTGGGATGCAACGCCTAAAAATATTATATATTCCTCTCTTGAATAGGAGTGGTTCATCCCAGTAGAAATGTTTAACATCTTTGAAGAACTTCTTTTTCTGTTGGTAATTTAGATCAGGGGGTATGATATCTGCAGCTAGGTAGTTTACAAAATCAGCGTACCAAGGTATGCTCTTCATTACTGAAATTTTTTCAAAATATTTATCTCTGTAAGGCTCGAAATCATCAGTCTTAGCTATAAGTCTGTCATACGTGAAATCATCATTTAGAGGCAATAAGTCAGGTTTTAAGTGTTCTAATCTAGAGAGGTGGTCAGTGGCAACATTCTTTGTGCCTTTCTTATCCTTAATGTCTAGATCAAACTCTTGGAGTAACAGGATCCATCTAAGTAATTTAGGTTTAGCGTCCTTTTTATTTAATAGATAACGTATGGCAGCATGATCAGTGTAAGCAATGATCTTTGCTCCAACTAGTTAGGACCTAAACTTATCTATCGCAAAAATTACTGCTAGTAATTCTTTCTATATTGTTGCATAGTTGAGTTGGGCGGTATCTAGGGTTCTACTAGCATAATATATAACATGTAATTTCTTGTCTTTTCGTTGTCCTAGAACATCACCAACTGCATAATCGCTGGCATCGCACATGATTTCAAAAGGTTGTGTCCAATCTGGGGGTTGCATGATCGGAGCTGAAATCAGTGCTTGTTTCAAAAATTTAAAAGCTTTGAGACATTTCTCATCAAAAACAAATTCAACATCCTTAATTATAAGATTAGTCAAAGGTTTTGTTATTTTAGAGAAGTCTTTTATAAAACGCCGATAAAAACCAGCATGTCCAAGAAAACTTCTAATCTCCCTAATGGTTTTAGGTGGGCTGAGGTTTTCTATAACATCAATTTTGGCTCTATCAACCTCAATGCCTCTTTCGGAGACAATGTGTCCTAATACTAAACCTTCATTAACCATAAAATGGCATTTTTCCCAATTTAGCACTAGGTTCACCTCTACGCATCTTTCAAGGATTTTTTCGAGGTTGGAGAGACAATCTTTAAAATTGAATCCACACACCGAGAAATCGTCCATGAAAACTTCCATTATTCCATCTAGGTAATCTGCAAATATAGACATCATACAACGGCCAAGTAATAGCTCGGGTATATAAAGGAGATATCTCTCTTCTTATGTTAAGCTCTTATGGCTTTCATTCTAGTTAAGAAATATTCAAAATAGACTTGGTCGGTGCACACTTATTGGTCAGAATTGTTATCTTCCTCAAATAATGCTTTATTTGACTAAGACTGTTGTTACTTTCGATAATCGTTAATTCCTAAGTAATAGATCGGGTATATAAAGGAGTCATCTCTCTTCTTATGTTAAGCTCTTATGGCTTTCATTCGTATTTGGGTGAGTATAATCTGGATATGGTCTTGTGGGGGTTTTCTTTGTCAACGTTTGGCTAAAAATGGGGAGAAAAGTGGTTATCATATAAGTGGCTATCATATGGGTGGTGTACGTATTTGCAGTTGTTTTGCAAGGATGTTTAACAAGATGTTTCAACATCTTGTGAGAGACATATCTTTGTTTTTGTGTCTTGTGATCTGAGTTAAGAACACAATTGTGTCATGTGCTCTAAGTTATCCAGGTTAGTGTTTGGTTGCTCGGGTTAAAGTGTATATGTCTTCTTAAGGGTTCTCTTATGCCCTCAAAGAGGAAGGTTTATCCCTTTTTATATGAATTGGTCCTTGGATTAAGTGGGAGTAGCTGGATAACCAATTGTGTGGTTTGGTTATCTTCTTCCTCATGTGCAGAAATATTAAAAGCTTCCAGCTAAAATGACTTCAGTACTTTCTGCTCCTAGATTTTTGTTCTCGGGTTTATTGTACAAAAGGAACTTCAACCAAAGGTTTCTGGTTATGCAGTGTAAAAGGAGTTTTAGCCAAAAATTTCCAAAATGGATAGATTGAAAGCTCCAAATATTTGATCTCTAAAGGTTTGACTAATTTTGGTAAAACTGGATGTTGAACAAGATGTCTCATTACGATCATCCGACATCTTGTCTGGTATAACTGGATGTTTGGATTCTGTTAGTGGGTTACAAATATGGATCATTCTGGAAATATTTGGTAACCATATGTTGTGTTCAAGTTGAAGAACTCAGAAATGTTTAACTAACATGTTTCATCATCAGAGAGACGTGTCGAACGAAGATGTCCTATGAAGCGCCATTCGACATTGCGCCTGTGACTAGCTGGAAAGTTGAATTTAATTGATATATTCATGTGCAAAATATCTGGAGTATTATGCTATCATATGTGGCACTCAGTTTGAAGATTGAAAAATATTCAAGTTGATTTCAAGGAGAATCATGACTTTCTAATTATGGAGATAAATTAGGAAGGTTATGATTGAAACCTTATCTTCATAGAGAAGTTTCTGTTGATTTTCTACAACAGATCAGTTGTTGTTCTGAAGCCCAAACACAATACCTTGAAGATTATAAAAGGAAGACTTAGTTCTAGGGAAAATTAACTAAACCAAGTGTGTCAAAGTTAGAAGAAAAATAAGGGTTTATAGTTTTGAAAGTTGTTTACTTTCTTGGGTTGTAAGTCATCCTCTGTATCAATTCGATACATTGTGATAGACAAAATTTTATGCAGCTTCGGAAGCATGTTGGTAATGAATCATGTATTTTTTTTGGATGAAGCTTTGAAGAAAATCCAAGTATGTTTGTTAGTCAAGAGTCTTGACTGGGGTAGTTTTTATTTATAGAAATATCACTGAGGTGATTTAGAAAGTGGGATGCCGATTTCTCATATTTAGGGAGAACCTAGGTAGAAGTTGCATTGGGTAGGGATTAGGCGAGAAGTTGTAAACGGGGGAGTTTAGCTTTGAACTAATCCTGCTGACAGTGGACTTCCTTACTAGCTTAATAGCCCCCATAGTAGGTGTTGTTGTACACCAAACTAGGTCATCATATATGTATGTTACTATCTTTATGTTTTGTTCAGTTTTATTTTTGATTGATTAATATGTCGTATAAGATGTTGGAATAGCTGTTACGATTCCATACTGATAAGTTCTGTATCAGTCTGTTGTTTCTATCCATGAGTATTTTGCAGAGAGAAATGTCTCAATATGTGTTAGGACATGTGTAATATGTATACAAGAATTTCAGTATCTAATTATGTTTTATTTTTTTATCAATTATTATTATTATCATACATTATTATTACATATTATTTGTCTTAATTTTTTTATTTGAATTATGCATTTTATTTTTATTATTTTAAGTTTTTTGCTTTGTTGACAAAGTCAATAAGGGTTGGAAACCCTAATTGCAAGATGCGCCCAAGTGAGTATTCTTCATCCCTAAGACAAACGCAAAAAGCCCAAATTCAGTTTCTTTTTGCAGATCAAATCAAATATTGGATTGAAGGAGTGATTTTATTATTGAATACGAACCTGGATATAAAACAATCCAAGTGCATTACAATTACAGAAACCCTAAATCTAATTTCTAACAAAATCTTACTAATTTCTAAATCAAATCTTCAAACTAAACTAATTGAATCAATTACAGAAGAATTACAATTTGTAACTGCAAATCACACTAAACAAATTTCCTAATTCATCTATCCTAAAAAACTATTTATACCTAAATCCTTAACCTAGTAGAGGGACGAAAGCTTGGAGATAGGAGGAGAAGAAGAAGAAGAAATTGGAGTTCTTCGTTGCAAGTTCTTCAACCTCTTGTACTTGTAAAACAGAGAAGAAGAAGGAGATTAGAAAGAGGAGATAAAGAGGAATTTTTACTATAAGAATCACTGCAAGGAAGACAAACCTCAAACTTAGCTTAGGGTTTTATAATTGGTTGTTGTGGTTGTTGAAATTTCTGGAATTTGGGTCAATTTCTGGATTTCTGGGTTTTTATGGGGATTAGGGTTCATAATAAGGGTTAGGGTTCTTCGTAGGTTGCTTAGGATTCTTCAACCTAGGGCTAGGGTTCTTAGGGTTAGGTTAAAATATTTTTAGGGTTCGTGTGAAACACCTAGGGTTCTAAGGGTTTGGATGAAGTTATGGGTAAATGATGATGATCCCGACAATCATTCATCAACAACGACGGCCTTCACGGCCGCCCATGGTGGTTCCTTTGGATTTCTTGAAGATCTGAATTTTGGGATGATGAAGGTTGAAGTTTCCGGTTGATCTTCAATCGGAAAACTTGGTATTCAGGGCGGTTTAGGGTGGTCACCAGGGCAGTGACGATTTCCGATGAGGGAAATCCTAGAGAGAAGCCAGAGCTTCTCTCTCTAAGTTTTTGTGGGGAGTGAGAATGGATGATTGTAGAGAGAAGATTGAGAAGGGGAAAATGAGGCCTAAAAGGAAAAGGCGCATAAATACTCCCTCTATCCACTTTGTGTGTGCAAGCTCATCTTACTCCTTAGTCAATATTTAATCTAAGCCCTTTGTTTGTTATACTTCAGATCAACGTCCAAGGATTAACTCTTGGAGACCTTGTGGTATGAATCAAACACCCCTGAGCTATGCTAGCACACCGTAACTCTTTGATACGCCCATACAATGCCAAACGGGCCCAAATAATTTGTTTTAGGCTTAGCTCAATACTCTTTGCACCCTCCAACTTACTACCTTCAACTGTAATCACACCTCTCTTGCTATTGAGCTCCAAATAAAATCTTGGGCTTAGCCAATACTATTCACACACCCCTAAATTATTACGTAAAACAAAATACACCCCCATGTTTTATTAATAAAATTTAATTTATTTATTTTTATTCTATTTACTTATTATTTATTTATCTTGATTATTTTCCTTTCTACATCATTTTTCATTTTTGCATTGAAATCCATTTTTTATAGTTATAAATATATAATTTATATTTGATAATAAATATTATAACAACTTTAATAATAATTAACTATCTTTTTTCTAAAATTACTAATCATTTTAATTAATTAAATTAAATATTTTTTACTAACTTCAATATCATTCAAACATTTTCAAAATTTCATCATGCATTTAAAATATCTAACCAACTTCAAATTATTTTTCTACTAACTTAATAAAAAATCAAGATATTTTCAAAAAAAGGATAAATAAGATTACTTTCAAAATTAACTGCGAACTACGTCTACGCTTACTCACTTTTCAAACTCAGACAAGGTTCAAGGATAACTCGAAAGCAATTCTATGTAATCCTATAAAAAAACTAACCAAACACATAACGAACTACAAAATGGACTTTGATTTCTTCACAAGAAGATAAATAGGCACGCAGTTAAAACCAAGCCGAGTCTCATAACTAAAAAAATTAAACATTTTCTTACATACTTAGAAACAACGCAATAATAGAAATTCCTGATATACCTCGAAACCTACAAATGGATCCCCTTGAGAACAAGGGAGATAAAGGGTTCCTAACAACTTCCCTTTATCTAACCAACTCACGAACTTAGAATCTCTGAAAATTAGGGTTATTTGTTCTTTCCTGTCCTTAGGATAAAAAGTAGTGGTGGCGACTCTTTATTTTTTGCCGGTTACGACAGATGGAGACTCTGTCGGGGACACTAACCTAGGGTTAGAGTTTACCCCTTCTTGTAGGTCTAGGGCTTTTAGGTTTTTCAAGTCCAGGAGAGAGATTGTGTATAAAACATATAGACCCGAAGACTCGAGGAGGAATTGGGTGAAGTGGAGATTGTGGAAACATGATTGAATGAGGGATTTTATTATTAAGGACATATGAGGGCATGCGATTTATAAGATAACATGTCGTGAGCACTGCATTCCCCCAAAAACAGAGAGGAACATTACCATGGAATAGTATGGTTCGAGTGGTTTCTATGAGATTCTGATTTTTGTGTTCGGCTACCCCGTTTTGTTGAGGTGTATGGGCAAGATGTTTAGTGCAGAATCCATTGAATGACATGACGTTTGAAATTGTTGGGATAAATATTCACGTGAATTGTCACTTCTTAAGGTATGAATAGGCAAACCAAATTGGGATTTTATTTCTCGATAAAGTTGTTCAAAAATAGAAAACAATTCAGATCTATTCTTCATTAAAAATGGCCACGTGCAATGCGAAAAATCATCAATAAAGATTACAAAATACCTAGACTCAAAAGTAGACGCGGTACGCGAGGGACCTTAAACATCAGATTAAACTAAAGAAAAGGGGGATGCAGTCCGTTTATTGACTCGATCGGGAAAGTGACTACGAGTATGTTTTCCTAATTGACAAGACTCACAATGTAAAGTGAATAATGTAGATAAGTCGGGCACCAACTTTTATAGCTTGGGAAGACATGGATGACTGACCTAATTGTGCATGTATGATGAGTGGAGAATTTATGGTTGGGTATGTGGTGGATGACGTAGAGAAGTAGTAGAGGCCTTGAGATTTACATCTGACGTCAGTCGTTTGTCCCGTACTCCGATCCTGAAGGGTAATATTATTGTTAAGAAAGGTGATAGAACAATCAAGGGAATGAGTTAAACGACTGAAGGAAAGTAAATTGAATGGAAAATTAGGTATATACAGGACAGAAGTAACAGAGAGAGATGGTAGAATTTGAACAGTACCAATCCCTTGGGATTGGGTTTGAGAGACATTTGCAGTAGATATACTAGGTAATAAACCAGAGGTGGAGAGAGAAGAGAAAAGACCTTTATTACCAGTAACATGATCAGACGCACCAGAGTCAAGGATCCAAGGACCAAGAGGAGATGATTGAGAAAAGCAAACAGATGAATTACCAGTGTGTGCATCTGAATTCGTGGAACCAGAGTTCTGATTAGTATGACACCACCTGAGAAAATCATCGTAACTTGGCGTAGAGCTCTGAATAGAAGGTGAGGTATGCTGAGTGTCTGAATGATCGATTTGAACTGCATTTACTTGGCATTGTGTTTTACCATGCAACTTCCAACGAAGGTCAACAGTATGCCCAATTCGGTTAGAATGATCACACTTGGGATGAGGTTTGGAGTTGGATGACCCTCCTTGAAAGTGATTTTGATTGGTGTCAAAGGATGCAAGGGCAGCAGTGTCACCTGGGGTAAGGGAAATAAAAGATGGAGGAGAAATCGTGCTAAAGGCATGAGGTGTAGCCAAATGCAATAGTTGTTCACTAACTGTTTCATAGTTAGGAACAGTAGTACCTGATAAAATCTGGTTACAAACTGGGCTAAGCTCTAGCGTAAGTCCTTTAAGTGCCATGGTCATGAAAATTTTACTTTATTGTTCGGCATAAGCTGTTGCATCTTTTGTGTAGGGCATTAGGGTTGTGTAGCTTGCTTTAAAGGCATCAAGCTTACTCAGATAGGCTTGCATATTCATATTCTCCAACTTCAGAGAATTGAGTTAGAGGATGATACTATAGAGACGATGAACATCATTGGAGAAGACTCTCTTTGCCTTTTCTCAGACCTCATAGCAAATGGTGAAGACTTGATACTATGCTTGGAGATTAGGGGCAATGGAATACCATAACACGGTGCATAGAGAGAGGCATCGATTTGTTTCCACTTAGCAAGTTTATTGGCGACAATAGTATCCACTTTTGTGGTAAGGTGATCTTCAAATCCTTAACCTTGAAACCACATCTTGACCGCACCTGCCCAAATGTTGTAGTTGATTGTCTCCGTTAGTTTTTCACATGGGACAAGCAGAAATTTGGTAAACGCTTCTCCCATTGCTCAATAATAACAAGAGAAACGTATTTTTCACTGACGAGAAATATCGAAAGACAGATCTGGAACTATAACGAAAAACCGAGTAACGTATTAAAGTGACGGAAGCGGAAAATCACGCTAACCGAAGAAAATCGAGGTTGTTTGAACTGTAGCACGACTTTTCATGAGTCAAAAACGAAAATAGAGGGCGGATTTGGAACCAGACGAGGGAGGTGATTTTCTGGGGACAGGTCAAATCAGAGGCGGTGAATCCTCTGGTGTGGTTAGTTCGCTAAAAAAATCGTGAACAATAGCAGCGTCAGTGAATTGTAGTGGCGGCAGTGAATGGTGGTGGCGGTTGGTCTGTCGGAAGAAAAAAATTATTTTGTGAACAATAGCGACAGCAGTGGTCGCTAAGAAAAAACTTTTAAAAGGTGAGGCAAACCGGAATGATGACACGGTTTGTAGAAGAAAAAAAATTCACCGGAAGATAGTGGATCAACCGGATAGCGTACTGTGAAGATTTGTCTCTTAGTAGACTCTCAGTACTATATAGAAATATGAGAAGTTAAGAGACATTTGATAAACCGTATGACTAAATTGCATTACGGTTTCTATATATATATATATATATATATATATATATATATATATATATATATATATATATATATATATATATATATATATATATATATATTAATTTCAACGATCGTTACTTAAATTGAGAGTTCATGAAATATTTATTTAACAATAATTAGGGGTGTTCAAATCCAAACCAATCCAAATAAAAACCCAAAAAACGATCCAAAAAATCGAAAATCGCAAAAAATTGAAATTTATTGGATGTGTTTGGATGTCATTTTATGAAAACCGATCGGTTCGGATCGAATTTCGAATGAATTTTTCAAAATCGATCCAAACCAAATCGAACCGCATACATATATTTTTATACTTATTTATTTTTTATTAGTATGATATGTTATGTAAATTTATTATTAGATGATAATAATTTTTTAATAATATTTATTAGCTTGGGATAATCTATTTATTTTTATTATTTCAACCATAATCGATTACTCTCATTTTATAATATTAACTTTTAATTGTTATATATTATATAAAATCTATGATTTATTAGTAGTTTTATAATATTAATAAAAATATAATGTGTAATTTGGATATCCAAAAATCGATCCAAATTAAATCGCATAAAATTGGATCAGATCATATTAGATTTTTTTAATATATCATACAAAATCGAACCGAACCGCAAATGAATTTAACTTTAGATCGGATGAATTTTTAATTTAAAATCGATCCAAACCGAACTACAAACACCCCTACCAACAACTAATACATGAACATTCAATTGAACAATATCAAGTTCCTCAAAGAATGGGTCGACAACATTCAGGTACATTGTCTGTGTGGTGTTAGATGAATTAGAAACAACATTGCACATAAATTTTAACACTATCAGAAAGTTCTCCGAGAGATTTGCAGAGTTTAAGAATTATTCTTTTAGATATTTTTTGCACCTCTATTAACGAAAGAATTGAGAGGAGATATATAGTTATATTATCTATGATTTGGGACCATATTGAATTTGATGGTGCTCAGAACAGATTAATTGTATGCTTAAACTCGGTTTTTTTTTTTAAAATGATATCATTTTCGAGAGTTTGATAATGAGTATTGGATCGGGTTTGAAAATCTTTTGAAAACAAAAAGACGTGCTAAAGTAATTGTTTCGAAAATCAACATTTTTAGTGTTTTGAGGTCGTAGAGAATGTGGGAGATGAAGGGAGAATTTTACTTGCAGTTACTGATGTTAAATAGGAGAAATAAGATTGATTTGTGGATTTAGCAAAACAGTGAAGTGATAAAGTTAACATTTGAATAATAGTTTGTTAGAAATAGGAGAAATAAGATGTTAAATAGGAGAAATAAGATTGACTTGTGGATTTAGCAAAACAGATGTTTTAGTAGTGAAATTTCATTCACTGTTGAGCTTTATATATTATTTGGAGAAAAAAAACAATTTTGAGTTGAAGGTTTACAGCCTCAATGTACTTCTCTTCTTTCACATTGTTCCTATGATAATCCCTCTCTACTCAGATTCATCCCCTCTTGCAAACCTAATAAACCAAAGGATACATCTAGAAAAAGGGAGGGGGTATGATGATCGAATATCACGATCATCATTTAGAAAACTTGCATATTCATTTAGAGCATGCTGAAGAAATGTTTCTCAAACGGAGATGCCATAGTTGCTAATTTTAGAGACCTCCTTGGCCAATGAATTCTTTTCTCGCTTTGCCTCAGAAGCAAGTTGGGAAACCTGTAAACAAGAGAAATGTAAGATCAGCAATATTGCATTAACTGAACAGCTTTTAAATCAGTAAAATGTCATGCTCGGATAACTAGTTTTATCAAGTATTTATAGTCTCATATAAGTACTTATGGAAAAGTTATTTCTATAATAAAAGATAAAATAAAGTTAATTTTTTTTCATATAAAAATATTAACCTTCTCAAAATTTATATTAAAAAGATGATGGGAATAAACTCAACAACTTATAGCTATGTCATAAGTTGTTTCTTTAAACTTATAGAAAAAGAGATTGTATGTATTGTGTCATTTCATTAATGTCTAAAAAGAAAAACAATTTTAAGTAATTTAAATTCAACAGAAGAGAAGAACAAGCTAAGATAAACCAAAACAGGATTTAGGTACCATTATGAAGTTATTTGTTTTAGATGAAAGAAGGAGAAAAATAATAGGAACTTTATATTTATTGATAATAACTTGATAATAGTTTGATATGATTGACCAAGCACAACCTCTATAAGATAGAAGATTTCTAATCTTTATTAAATACAGAAACATATCATGTTGATAACTAAGAACTATGGAATATAATCACAAGAGAAAATCTAAGATACTCTAAGATTATAAAATTTGCATCTATATAAGATAGTTTCTTATACTCTAAAGACCATAGATACTAATTAGTCCAAGTTATGGGCGTTAGAAAAATAGAAGCTACATCTTTCATGATGCAATTTAATTGGTTAATCCTTGAATATTTTCATCTCAATCTATTGCATCAAATGTCTAATTTTCGGAAGCTACTGAACAACAACTAAAACAACTAAGCCTTATCCCACTGGGTGGGGTCAGCTACATGGATCAACTTTCGCCATAATATTCAATCAAGGACCATGCTTCCATCCAAATCATTAATTTCGAAATCTTTCTTAATAACTTCTTTCTTATGGTCTTTCTAGGTCTTCCTCTTCCTCGAGTTGTTTGCCTTCTCTTCATCTAGTCTACTACTCTCCTTACTACATAATCTACCGGTCTTCTCTCTAACATGCCCAAACCACCTAAGTCTATTTTCCACCATCTTCTCTACTATAGGCGCTACCCTGACACTCTAATATTTTCATTTCTAATTTTAGTATGTCGAGTCTTTCCACACATTCACCGCAACATCCTCATCTCTGCTACACTTAGAGACGGACCCAGAAAATTTGTGTAGTGGGGACAATTATATATTTTTTCCAACTATTATTAAATGTATAATATGAGAAAACAATTAAAAATAATCATTCTAATTTCTAAATATTTAATACATTGTTACTATAATATTTAATTTATCAAAATTATAAATACATATCCAAATATATATGCTCCAGTTATTTATTGTATATTATATGGAAGATTAATAAGGTTTTCTACTCAATAAATACAATAATCAATAGCATGCGTATATATTAGTAACATACATATATGGCGTATGTAGTATTAATGAAGCTTTATTCAAATCTTTGTGGGGCACCAGCCGACAGATACTATAACTTGGGTCCGTCTCTGGCTACACTTACTTTATTCTAGTGAAACTCAACAAAAATCAACAAGAATATATTTAGCATAGCTACTCATTTATCCATGTTACGGGTTTTGAGAAAAATAGAAACTAGATCTTTCATGATGTCACTTAATGGGTGAACCTTTGAAAATTTTCATCACATGATATGCAACAAGACAGGATTTGAGATTACACCAACAGATTACCTGTGACCGAAAGTGAGATGCTTCTCTTTTAGGGAGCTCTCCAAGGATATCTTTTAAACCTAATGTACCAAACCAAAAATTAGCCTACTTATCAAAGCCAGCTTATTTCATTGGCCAGCACTATCTTTTCCTACTTACAGAAAATATATTTTGCATACCTCCTGCTCGTCTCTCAATTTTATATGCCGACTGAATCACATTTCGGATTTGCTTTCCTGCTTGTCTGCGGTAAATAGAAATGCATATTAATCACAACTTTCAATGCATGAATGCAAAATGAAATTTATGGCTTAACATCTGAAGTTGCAAACCTGAGTTTTGTCCTTCCATGTAAGAATTGTTCTTCTGCATGTAATGCACTCTTCTGAAACATTAAATGAAAAAAAAAATGCCATGAATAATGGAATAACAATCAAAGTTCAAGGGCTATCTCCAGTTTATAAAATAATTCAATCCCACCAAATGGTATAAAAAAGTAGTAAACCTACCTCTCTACAAAAATCATTAATTGTATCAACATTTTCTATAAAGCAACTTGGATTGGTCATTGACTCCATAGAGATAGAATATCAATGGATAACTAGTGGATGTAAACACCCAATTAAACTTAAAAAAGGAACAAGAATTTAAAAATCTTAACCAACTCACAAAAAATAACCATCTAATTGTATTCGAACTTGGATGTCAATTTGTGTTAGATTATCATCTCTCTATAATAAAGCAAATAGTTGATGGGTCAACTGAGAAGTACAAAGCAAGACTAGTAGCCAACAGTTTTACACAAACCTAAATATAGAGCGGACGTATTATTCTGAAGACTTCCATCGCAATGGCAAAAGGATTATATAGTGCAATAGCATTGTTCCTTACAACCAACTATAGTCGGTACTTGATGCAATTTTATACAAGGAAAACTTGAGTAGAAAATGTACATGGAGGTACCACAGTAACCACACGATATTGAAAAAATATTGCTGCTAATATTGTTTGCAGGATAAACAATCACCCTAAGCATGGTTTGGACCTTTTACTAAGGTTCACACATTGTTCATTGAACACTCAACTTCAGGGGATGTACTGCAATATTGGCATGCAGGTGAAATTATTCAGACTGGAAATGTTTGGAGGAGCAACAAGTCTTGGGTCACATTTAGCAAAGAAGTTTGAGATTAAATCTTTTGGGATGTTAAAAGTATTTTCTAAGAATTGAAGTGTGATCAGTCACCATTTATACTATATTTTCTGTCACTTATTCAGTAATATTCCAGATAAACTGTAGGCTTTGTTCGTATGAAATGGTATTTTGAGTCAGTGTCGTTTACCGGTAGTTTATTTCATTGTTTCATTGTTTTTTAAGCTTTAATTCATTTTTCTCGAACATTGTGCTTTGGTCTTTTATTGTTTTCAGGTCCAAGTAAAAGATTTAAAAAGACTCGGTACAAAAAGGTGAAAAAATACCAAAAATCGGAGAAGTTGAAGTCAAGCTTCAGGAGGCCTGCTACGGCCACCCGTAAACGGGCCGTAGCAGGGATGACAACTTTCTACAAATTTCAAGAGCTAGCATGCCCGTGGTGTCCTACGGTCGCCCGTAGCACCTGCTACGGGCCGTAGCAGGAGGTCTTGGACCAAAGGCAAAAAAACGTGCATTGCAGAAGAACGCTACGGTCGCGTGTAGCACATGCTACGGGCCGTAGCAGCTTGTGACGTTGATTCAATTATTTTTATTATGTTTTGTCCAAGTGTTGTTCTGTGAGAGTGTTTCGGGTATTTCCAACCGGTTTTAGTGGATCACTTGTGTTTGAAGAGTTTTTGCTATTTAAGGGGGTTTTTACGATGAATTTGGAGACTTTTGGCAAAGCCAGAAAAGACGACCTAAGCGAAGATTTGTAGAACTCATCCAAGGGTTTTGGTGAATGCAAATCTTCATGAACGGAAAAGATTAAAGATTCAAACTCATCCAAATATTTGTAATGTCTCAATTTTATATTATGTTTTCTTTGAATTCTATGTGTAGCTAAACCCCCCATTGCTATGGGGTTTCCCTAATTAAGGATTGTAATAACTCTGATTTCTTATTGACAAACCCAAATATTAGTTTTTTGTTTAATTGAACAATAATTCAAACTCGATATTTATACGCAGTCCTTGAGATCGACATTCGGGGAATTTCCTCTTTATTACTGCATAGGCAAAATAGTAAACTTGCTATTTTTCCGATCAAGTTTTTGGCGTCGTTGTCGGAGACTGTCAAAATATAGAGTTTTAATTTAAGTTCAACTGAAATTTTATTGCACTGCAATTAAAACTTAATTTCTGTTATTTTAATTTATTTTTTTTGTAGTTACTAATATGTCTCTAATATTTTTATGCGAGGAGATCCCTCAGCTGAATTTACAAACTGCATCTGAAAGGTAGCATTTTCTCCCATAGTGTCACCTGTAACAAAATCAGCATATTGGTCGTCCTCGTCATCGGGGATGGCACTTGTATATAACCAGTTATTTCTATCAGCAATGACGACTTTGTCTGGGTCGGGAAGTTCAATTATAAACATGTTACGGATCATCACCGAGTAAGTGTCATGGGTAACAACAATCATACCCTGGTGAATCCGTGACTCCATATCAATTTTATGCTTACCTGCAACAGGAGTGTCATCAGCCAAAAAAGATTCATATCCGAGATGCTCGTCAATTTGGATAATCATACCCCACGAAAATGTCACCAGTGGATACACGAGGAACTCTGCCCAAATAGTCAGCCGCAAAGACGGCTGCATTAACAACCTCATTATGTCATCGCATGGTCACCCTGATACTATGACCCTTGCCAAACAAAGTATACGCAAGGCCCTTTTAGGCGTACCGAAAACATGGGTTCTGAATTATCGAGGCTTTGTCGGTTGCAGAACCGTAACTTGGCATACCTGTAATAGCAAACCAAAATTGTTTCACAGGAAAATCATCTGGAACCGTTCGCGGCCCGTGGATGGGCAGTCGGAGGACGCCACCTAATTCCTCCACAGATAACTCATGGTTTTTGTTGAAAAGGCGGAATTTTAGAGTACCAAAGTAGTATCTCATCTCGCCTGCCGACTTTTTTTCCAAATGAAACTCAAGTGTACTCAGGAACTCGAGAGTGATGTCCTCAAAAGTTGGCGCTTCCAAATACATGAATTCCAATAATCTCATACTATAAAACATTCTATCAATCTCAAATTTCAAACCTGGCTCGGAGTCATCTTTCTCTTTACATGTGTCAAATACCTCTTCTTTGAGCATTGTCCTCAAAGACAATGTTGTGCAGGCTTGATTTCTTTTGTTTTAATTTTGTTCTTCTCTCTCCTGGGGCCCACCACCATTTACCACCCAATTAACCCATCATTCTCAATCAACCCAATTAAAAATCAGATTTTCCAATCATTCTCTCCCCTCCTCATTCAAAACCTTCTATCTTCATCTCCTACACCCACTTCTCTCTCTCCAAAAACCTAAAACTCCATTACAACCCACTTTAAAGCTTCCAACTTTAACCTCTTACCCCCCAAATCTAAAACTCCCTTTATAAAACCTTCATAATTTTCCCTCCTTATCATTATTTCTGGTACTGTTTTTTCCAAATTCATAATTTGAATTTTTCACATTCTACTAAATCCGAAAATGCCCCCCACGAAGGAGTGTCAAAGGCAAACAAGTGGCTGAAAGTTCAAACACTCGCAAGAGAAGCACTCGGAATCCAAACCCGCACAACATTGTCTTTGAGGAAAATGCTCAAGAGAAGAGGTATTTGGCACATGCTAAGAGAAAGATGACTCCGAGCATGTATATCTGTGAACAAATCATGAATGATCTAGATTTGAGATACTACTTTGAACAAATCATGAATGATCTAGATTTGAGATACTACTTTGGTACTCTAAAATTCTGCCTTTTCTCTGGAGGAATTTATTTGTGGAGGAATTAGGTGGCGTCTCTGACTGTCCATCTACGGGCCCGGAACCGTTCCGAATGATTTTTCTGTTAAACAATTTTGATCTACTATTACAGGTATGCCAAGTTACGGTTCCGCAAACACCAAAGCCTTGATCATTCAAAATCCATGTTTTCGATACGCCCAAAAGAGCCTTGTATATACTTTCTTTGTTTGGCGGGTGATAGTACCGAGGTGGCCACTCAGAGAGAATTATTTTTACTTTATGCGATGGAAAATAGTGAGGTTGTTAATGTCGTCGCCTTTGCGGCTGATTATTTGGACAGAATTGATCGTGCATCCACTGGTTGCATTTCCGTAAGGGATATGATTATCCAAATTGTCGACCATCTCAGATATGAATCGTTTTTGGCTGATGACACCAGGTAAGCATAAAATTGATATGGAGTCGCTGATTCACCAGGGTATGATTGTTGTTACCCATGGCACTTACTCGGTGATGATCCGTAACAGGTTATAATTGAACTTCCCGACCCGGACAGCGTCGGCATTGCTGATAGAAATAACTGGTTATATACAAGTGTTGTCCCCAATGACGAAGACGGCCAATATGTTGATTTTGTTGCAGGTGACACCACGTGAGAGAATGCTACCTTGCAGCAGCAGTTTGTACCCCACAACAGAATCCGACCCAACAAGGGTCTGGATCATTCTCTATCGATCAAAACCAATGGGCGTGGGTCCAATCTGAGCTCAGTGACATAAGAACCGAGCAAACAAGGCAAGAAGCAGAGCAATAAGGGGCCATTTTGGAGGAGATGCAAACCATGATGCAGCCGTTAATATTGCATTTTCCTCCGCCGCTTCAGTGAGGGCACTGTGAGTCACCTTTCTTTATCTTGTTCTAAAACATTGGGACCGATGTTTAGTTAAAGGGTGGGGGGTTTTACTGCTTTTTGTTATTTTTGTTCCTTATTTTTGCTTTTGCTATTTATTTTTGTTAATCTTTTGCAGTATTTGTTTCGACGTAGTACAAGTTCTTGGTTTTATTGTTTGGATAAGTGATGAAGGTTAGTAGTAATGGATGACAAGAATCACTCCACTTGTTGTTGCTAGCTGTGAATTCCCCCCAAAAAGTTGATACTGCTGAAGATGATTGGACGCAACTTTCTTGAGCCCGACTGACATAAAAACCACGTGCATCCCGAGCTGAGTGGGAAACTGCATCACTAGAGGTACTCTTAATTCTGTCAGCTTTACCCAACATGGTGAGAGCATAAAATGTCAAACACATATTCATGATGAGAGATGATTCAGGTATGTCTCTATCACTCAAAGCTTGCGTAAGTTCTCTTCGAATATCACTGCATGATTACACACTGAGGCACGTTTCTTTTTACCCCTGGGCCTTTCAAGCTATCCCGTTTTATTATTATCCCTTGTTAACCCCATTTGAGTCTGTACCCCCTTTGTTTTTATCACCACATCATTACACCTCTGGTCCAAACACTTCCACACCCTTCCACACTGAAGCTGAACCAGGTGGGTGCATAAATAAAAAGAAAAAAAAATGAACAATTGTGATAAATAAATAATAAATAAAAAAATTAAAAAGAGAATCTGATTGCACAAAGAAAAAAACACTCACCTAAGGAATAGACTCAGTGGGATACAAGAAATACTGAGTAGAAAAACTGAGTAGTCAAGTTGAATAACAAAAGATGTCTGAAGACTTCCAACAATGATGCTTCAAAATGAACACAGTGAAAAGAATGATAACACTGACTTTGAGCCCCAAAACCGCTTGTTTTCCTTTTTCATATCCCACCTTAACCCAAGCCCCGTTACAACCCCAAAGACCTCAAAAAGTGTGTGTTGTGTGTAGGTGAAATGAAATGAGAATTTATTCAATCTTATGAGTTGATATTGCATATTGTGAAATTTTGAGTGCAAACACTTTAACTCCGAGAGACTTGGTGAGAGTGTGAAATAAACTGACAGGTGAAGTGGGACTTCTATGTGGAAGTGTGGCGGAACAATCAAATGTGGAAAGCGGGGACTTTGAAAGAAAGAGCAAGAGCGAGTTGCAAAAGATCTCAGCATTGTTGTGGTAAGCATTGATTTTTCAATTATTTTTGGGAGTGGCATGTTTGTTTTGTCTTGAACATCGCTTGAGCACAAGCAACAAGCTAAGTTTAGAGTTGTGAGCAGTCACCATTTATACTATATTTTCTTTCACTTATTTAGTAATAATTCAGGTAAACTGTAGGCTTTGTTCGTATTTAGTGGTCTTTTGAGTCAGTGTCGTTTACTGGTAGTTTATTTCATCGTTTCATTGTTTTTAAGCTTTAATTCATTTTTCCCGTATGTTATGCTTTGGTTGTTGCCCTTTTATTGTTTTCAGATCCAAGTAAAAGACTCAAAAAGACTGTGCGAAAAGGTGAAAAAATACCAAAAATCAGAGAAGTTGAAGTCAAGCTTCAGGAGGCCTGCTACGGCCACACGTAGCATCTGCTACTGGCCGTAGCAAGGAGGACAACTTCCTACAAATTTCAAGAGCTAGGATGCCCGTGGTGCACTACGGTCGTCCGTAGCACCTGTTACGGGCCGTAGCAGGAGGTCGGGGACCAAAGGCAAAAAAACGCGCATTGCAGAAGAACGCTACGTTCACCCGTAGCAGCTTGCGACGTTGCTTCAATTATTTTTATTATGTTTTGTCCAAGTGTTTGTTCTGTGAGGGTGTTTCGGGTATTTCTAACCGGTTTTAGTGGATCACTTGTGTCTGAAGGATTTTTGTTATTTAAGGGAGTTTTCACGATGAATTTGGAGATTTTTGACAAAGAGAGAAAAGACGACCTAAGCGAAGATTAGAGAACTAAGAGTTTTGGTGAATGCAAATCTTCATGAACGGAAAGGATTGAAGATTCAAACTCATCCAAATACTTGTAATGTCTCAATTTTATATTACGTTTTCTTTGAACTCTATGAGTAGCTAAACCCCCAATGTTAAGGGGTGTCCCTGATTAAGGATTGTAACAACTCAGATTTCTTATTAACAATAATATTGTTGTTTCTACCATTGATTTAATCTTATAATATTTCTAGTGTCTTCTATGTCAAACAAACAGGAATTGATTTACGATTAACAATTAGGCTAGACCGCTGTTGTTAAGGCTTTTATAAGATTATGTTATAGTAGATATCACCTAGGACTAGGGATACCTTATAGCAACCGGAATATTCTTGTACAAATTGCTTGATTTCATCATAAATTTATAGGACTTAGAATTTAGGATGAACTGTTAAAGATTTTCCCACTAAGGATTTAGTAGAAAATAAACTAAAGAACTTGTAATTGGTAAGGTAAGGTAAGGTTGTTACATGAACAATCATACACTCTCCCTAGCATGTTACTCCTATTTATCAAATTCAATCTAATTTACTGTTTACTTTTATTCGTCATTATTTTCACGATTAACAAGACAAACCCAAATATTAGTTTTTTGTTTAATTGAACAATAATTCCAACTCGATATTATATACAAAGTCTTTGAAATCGGCATTCGGGGAATTTCCTCTTTATTACTGCATAGGCAAAATAGTACACTTGTTATTTTTCCGATTAAAGTGGCACACTCAAAAGGAAAGTATTCTTATTCTAAACAAATATATATCAGAAATTTGATCAAGGAAACGGGTAAGACAACTTTTTAAACTGTAAATACACCCACAGATTCCAGCTTTAAAATAAGTAATGCACATAATAGGGCAGCAGTAGATATGATGTCTCATACACAATACCACCATCAGTTTCACGAGCTCACTAATAAGGAATTTTTTAACTCCATTTGGATCTTCCCTAAATGCAAGAACATCATCCGGTTGTATTTCCAATCCTCTCCCATAAATGGGGGTAGTGGTTGGCTAATTTGCTTCTACAGCATTGGATATTTTTTAGCAGAGAAACATGGAAACTGGGTGCTTTTGGCAACCCTCGAGAAGCTTGAGCATGTAAGCAGTTGGATTTTATCTTCTCCACAATTTCAAAAGGTCCATCATATCTAGGACACAAATTCCAATTTATCCTCTAGGCCACAGATTGCAAGGATTGATTTTCAGAATCACCACATCTCACACTCCATATTCCACTTTCCTTCAATGTTTTATTATAGCTTGAGCTTGCATCTTGTACTGAACAATTGTGTCTTAAAGATATTGAACATGAAATGCATTTAGGTGTCAAACGTTCAACATATTGGTGGGCAGCATTCTGGCATATCACAGACTACCATTATGCCATCCAAGCCTTTTAATGGGAGGCTCTCCCAACTTTTGGGTTTTGTTGGGGTCACGCATCTCAACACAAGAATGTGTTTGGCCTAGCATCTTTTGAGCTTTAAAGTCACTTTAAAGTCAAAGCTATATAGGATCTTTAAGATCTACTTAATGTTAGTAATATTTGGTATTTTCAAATTTTTCTACCCTAAAAACTACTTAGTAAAATATTTAAATATTCTTATAGGAAAAACTCTAAACTTATTAAATAATATAATTAATTGATGCTTTAGCCCCCTATTTTGTACTTGATTTGGGATCTTGGTCTCTCTTTTCTAATTCGACAACTTTGGTCCTTCAATTTGAATTGTTTTTCCTTTTTGACCAATTGTAAAAGTGGCTTCTAGAGTTGGATCAAGATCACTCAGTTTCCGCGCACAAAATCTACAAGGAGCTAAGGAATACCCTATCCCTGTCTGATACTGTAGAAATTGGGAATCCACAGTCTTGCTATTTCCTTCCACTCACACACTAAAGTTTTTTTAGGCATTCTATAAAAATGTAACTGGAGCGTAAAGGAGGTGCGAAGTTTCTGGATTTATGAATGGACTAGAAGAGGAGGTCATCGATTAGGATGACAGATATTTTTAAATTTCTATTTCTGAGTTTTCATCAACATTTATATCAATACATGATAAGAAACTATATATGTGTTGTTGTTGAACTAATTCTGATAGTTATTAGTTATAGTAGATTCTACTGGTTATTTATCAACATGTGAATTACAATTGTCCCTAACAGACTATCTTAACAGATAAATTAGTTATTTAACTGTGTAATTTAGTACCGGTCATTTAACAGGGTGTGTTCTAGTCATTCAGGA
Organism: Vicia faba; assembly: GCA_948472305.1. NCBI lineage: Eukaryota > Viridiplantae > Streptophyta > Magnoliopsida > Fabales > Fabaceae > Vicia > Vicia faba. Next base: position 263,289,780 of record OX451740.1, read on the forward strand.
AACTTTTGATCATTATTTCTTATCATAACATCATACTTGCTCATTTTATTCTGTAAGTTCTTTATGGATATCAGAAACATTCAATGCGAGAGATGCGCGAAATAACAGAAGTGTAACAAAATATATAAAACTACTTCAATAAAAGATGAAATGTATTTTACCTCCATCCTTTCAACTTCGGCTTTCAGAAGATCAATCGACTGCCGCAACTCTTTAACTTCAGCAGTGGCTTTAGAAACCAAAGACTGCATCAAAATACAATGTCAAAGCAATAATACAGGGAGTTATTACACACCTCCACAGCTCCATGTGCACTTCTAATGAAAAATATTCAGAGTAAATCAAGCAAAACAGGTAAAGCTAGATGTGGCCATTTCCCATTGATGTTAAGGGGATGAGTGGTTTGTACCGGGTTAAAGGGTACTGGCGTACTGCAGTTGCTTTGCCCGGATTGTGGCAAGCTAGCCTAGAATTAACACAGTTAACAAAGCATGTACCATTGTATTTCTGTTGAGCAAAATGCAAGTATTTTTCACGATCGTAACGAAGAGACAATTGAGTTCAATAACACTCATGTATTACGATTTACGAGTTACAACTCAACTAAAATATATTTTTAACCATATTCATTTCAAATCATCTGAGGCTGAACATTTGCAGATCAAGGTTCTAATGTCTCCGCAATTTTTCCATACAAAGGAGAAATCATGCGTATTCTCTAACTAACAAATACAGAACTCTATAAAAGAAAAAATTTAGAACCAAATTAATAATGATGTTCCTTAACCTCTTTTCTTTTATTGTCTTTTTATTCTTTTGAAGATTGTATGACATTTTTTCTTGTTTCCATATTACAAGCACAACAAAGCATATTTAATTGTTTCCCAGTATTAATCCAAGACAGTGCCCACTACACAATAATACAGGATATACAGATTTGGATACATATACTGTTCATAATTAAGCTAACTGAAAAATACTGCACATTTGTCTCTGTTAAATAGATAGAGAAATCAAGTGATCACTCACCTCTTCACTAACAAAAAGACGCTTAGCATTGTTGTACAAGATCCGACGAGGCCCTGCGGCATAATCAAAATTTAAAAAATTAATCATTATTGAATCGCTTATAGAAGATATAGAAATTAGAATAGGAACTAGCATTGTCCCGGTGACAAAAGTAGCTGAATAATATGATAGATGTTATCACTAATTTACTGCATTCAAGGATAAAATATACAATGATAAGAGTTATCTAATTACAACAACAATACAACAGATACGAGATTCAGTAACAAAATACAAATATATTTTTAGGGTTAAATTTGTCAAGTCCTTAGAAAATCATGAGCTTCCAAAGTCCCTATTTAATTCTAATCGAAAGTTTAGACCTCCATAATCTTGTTGTTTGTGAGAATAGCCGCTATTTAAAAAAAATACCAAAAATATGGATCCTTTAGTCCTCAAAATAGTCCCTATAAAATGTAAATAAGAATTAAATGCTCTCTAGCACCGACACCTCATAAAAAAATGTGTGTCTGAAACTGACACTTGTGATTACATTTAACTAATTCTTTTTTTTCAAATTATTACCGGAATCGACGTGTCAGTGTCGTGTTTCCTTGTGTCTGTGCTTCCTAGATTAAAAGTGAATAATCTTTTTTGAAGAACTAAACTCGAAAGCTTGTCATTTTGACGGGACTAAAAACATATTTAATCTGACATTTTAAAACCGGCTGAAAGTACTAAACATAAATCAAATCTTACTTTTGAGGACCAGAAGCCCCATGGAAGCAGTAGCTCCACAAGTAATTACTGGATGTGAAGCAGCAACATGCACACCCTCTGCAATAGAAGATTAAATAAAAATCGACCTCGATAAATTGGCAAACAAAGAACCAACAATCTCAAATAAAAAATTCACAAAACGCAAACCTTTGATTTTTCCAAACAAAATATCCTCATAAGCATTGTATTGAGACTTGAAATCATCCAAATAATACTGCAATCAAAAACGAAATTATAAACATTTTCTAAGCAAAATAAAAGAGAGAGAAAGAGTGAATCACTGAATAAGATCATGGTGAATCGAATTCTGGATTTACCAATGTTTGTTGAAAATGAGCCAAAGAGGTTGACCGGATTTGAGAAAACCGAGATGTTGAGGCGTCGATTGCAGATTCGACGGCGTCGTTGAAGGTCTTTTGGTAGAAAAGGGCTTGGCCAACAGCGTAGTCAATAAACGGTTTTACGTCTAGGGTTTGAGGTTGGGTGGTTGTAATTGTGGAGTGGTGAACGGTGGAAGGGGGTGTCTCGGGTTCCGGTGATTCCGCCGCCGTGGCCATTTTCTGATGCACTTTCTTTCTTGCCGATGATAGCTTCTACTTATTTTGTCCCTTTTTTTTGGTAAGATATTTTGTCCCTTTTTTTGGTAAGATATTTTGTCCCTTTTTTTATTAGTTCTTTTTTCACTAATATTTTTAAGGAGTAAATCACCATTTTGTATTTTAAAATTTATGAAATATTAAATTGCTCTCCCAATTTGATTTAACATGTTAAGTCTTAATCCCGTTAACTTAGTTGAATTAGTAATTGTGTATAGACATTTGGTGTGGGTTATGGATTCGGATATGTAGATTCGTTGATGTACGTATTTATGTATTTAGTGTATCATTGATCTTTTGATTGAGATCTGATAGTTTAAAAGATATGTTTTTTAATTTTTAAATTATAATTTAAAACATAAAACTTAAATTTAAACTGTTTAATATTGATCGAACGGTCAGTGATGCATCGAATGCGTGAATGTATGCATCAATGACCGTAAGAAATGTGCATTCATACGAAATAAGTCTAATTGTCATTCATCGTATATAAGTCACCACATGTGCAGTCTAAGATATGATTATGATCATAATTCGTTCTACACGTTTTCATTCATTCACTAACTTAAGTGTTAGAGTGATAACTTTGCAAGTCCACCCTCGCACTACTGCATTGAAGATTTGTACCACCGCATCAAGAATATATCTAATCAATTCACCAATAATTATCGTTCTGTAACGGAACAGTGGGACTGTCTATAGGAACGACTTTGATTCTTACAAATTTCCACAACCAGCTCTCTCTTGATTCAATCATATCCCTTTTCATCCAAACCTCAATAGCTTTAACAGTTATGATAAGATTTAAGCAGCTTCATATCTCGTTTCCAAGAGTACTCATAATCCTCCCATTCAAGATTTCCCTCAGTCTTCGTCGTAGATGTAATTGATGGAGATATGTTAAATAAGGAAGAACCTTAATCGCAGAGTTCTCTCAAATCAGTATCATTAATCGATAAGCGAAAGAGCAATAGGTCAATCTTAGGATTCCCAAATCACGAGAAAGTGGATGGAACTCCTAATGCAACACTTATGTTGGTCATTACTAATATCATTATTAATTATTATGTCTTAGGGATCCTCGTTGATGACGGAAGTTCCTACAATTTGATATACCTTAAAATCTTCATGGAGTTAGGCTTAAATAATCAAGATTTGAGGTTGTGTGAAAACCAGAGTCTCCTCATTCAAAAACAGATGAGAGTCCCTCTCGACTAACTTACGAGACCAAAGTTGTCATCCATATTGAGGTGGAAGAGCTTAATTTAAGGATGACATACCCATTGTCAAAGAAGGATAACGCCAAAGCGATTACAAAATAGGTAGACTTCCTATAAGAGAGAAGGACATTCACTACCCTCGCGAGCTTCATCGCCAAGTAGGCGACAACAACCAAATACAATAAGCAAGTTCAATGTTGGAAGGAAAAATTCTAAAGACGGGGAGCTCGCATCCAGTTGAGAAGAATTGTACAAGATCAAGACTAGCATATGAATAAGAGTCGACACTCTAGAGACTTTGATTAAGGATCACATCCCACGGATGTGGAACACTGCAAAACTCAAGCGATATTTTAGCTAAGTATTCCAAAGTTTTCAGAGAAATTGTAATTACTTATCCTCCTATGTAATATTTTGGCATAAATAATACAATGTCCTTTGTTGAAATTATGTCCATTTCTATAAAAGAAAATAAGGTACGAGGTGATTATAACATACTAAGCCGCAACTAGAACACCCCCTATTGGTAGCTCTCCACTCTCGAGTGTAGGCGGTGAAACCCTAGATACGTTAACCTCAAAGTTGGGGAAAGGAATCTGACCTTTGACCAAGCACAATCCTCATCGATGTTGAAGCTTGCGTATATTCCCACTAATGGGACGAGTAAGGATGAAACAAAGTCGTGAATTCAAAAATGATGAAACAAAATCGTAGGCAGGAAAACAATGAAACAAAATCATATGCTGGTAAATGATGAAACAAAATCATGGGTGGATAAACAATGAAACAAAATTATAAGCAGATAAACAATGAAGGTTATCCTTATTTTGTTTATTTCTATAACATATCTTAGAGGTTCCTTAAGACCTAGGGTAGGCTCTCTTAGTCTGGTATTCTCTTTCTCTAATTAAGTGCTTGATTTAAAAAGTTGAGTGTAAGTGTTGGCTCCTAAATTCGACACCTTTGTTTTGATTGATGGCAGCCATTAAAAGCTGAAAAATGCTTTCGACTGGCTAAGCCTGTCGAAGTGCCCGTCGAAAGATGGCAAAATACTTAGAAGATTTCTTCCAAGGAAGAAGGCTGATTGCCTTCGACGTCGAAGGAGTTTTCGTCGAAGACGTTTCTTGATGAAAGTGTTCGATGGTCCAGAGTGGAGCAGTTTGAAATTCAAAGCTTTGGAGGGAAAACGGTTTCCAGCAGTTACTACGTGTAAACGTGCAAGGATCTGGAGCGTCGAGCATGGAGAACGTGCCAAGTGGCTTAATCTCGAAGCAGTATAACTGCCCGACGGTTACTTGGAATGTTTTAGTATAAATAGGAGTAGACATGTAGTTTCTCGCGTGTGTTCACAAACAGATACATAGTCACTCATTTAGATTCAAGTACCCAGTGTGAGCGAAAGAATTGTTGAGAAATGTATGTGTGAAACACCAATTTTATCAATTAAAGTCATTTACTTTTCCAGTATTTTACTCGCTTTTCTCCTTTAAATTCCTGTCGAACCTTTACTTTAAAGCCTTGTTTATTTTACCAAGCCTTTCCTTTATGCAATTTACTTGAAACATTTTACTTAAAGCCTTATCCACTTTAATCAAACTTCAAAATCAACCTATGTCCATAGGATCAATCTGATCGATCCTGCGAGTAACCAAATAAGTAACCATTTGGAGGATCAGCGGTTGTTTACCAAAACCCAAGGTAAACAAATTGGCACGCCCAGTGGGACTGTGTGTTGATTGTTGAAAAATAATCTCATCTTTTCGAGTTGTATGTTATTGAGGAGTGGTAGAATATACACTAACGATAACAATACTGCCAGAAGAAGGGAAGAGATGGCGAATCCGCCAAACAATAATGAAATCCCACAAACGAGTGTGGGAGCAACGGTTAATATGACCGTAAGTGAAGCGACGAATGTTGGTTCGACACCAGCAGTGTCAGTCACAACCACGGGGCCAATAACTTCGTTTTCAGGCCCCAGAATACCTTTGGGAACTCCCCCTCCAAGGGGAAATATAGGCACAAGGCCTGTAGTTCCCCCAGGATTTATTCCATTCTATGGTATGCCAACTTCTGAAGTGGCAAGCCTGACGAATGCTGCGTCCACTTATTCAGACCCTTTCGTGAGTGCCTCTTCGCCACTCCAAGGCTCTGGAGTAGGCATGGCGAATAGAAATAGGACCCAATTCTTAGGAGGAACGTCCCAAGTAGCCCGTGGCCTTACAAATGCCTCGACAGCAGTCTTGAGGCAACAGATGGACGAAAGCAACCATGATATGGTGCAAATGTTGGCACAAACTTTGAGTACAGTGCTAAATCCTCTAATACAAAATACTACTCAATCGAATCAGCAAGTTACAGCGCAAATGACGCGTTTAGCTGACTTCTTTGGAGTACCCCCACCTATTCGACAGCCCCAAAGGGCGCAAACAAGAGGAAATCAGGGGATATTTGTAGAGGAAGAAACCACCATTAATCAGGCTCAACAGCCTGTAGAACAACCTGTCGAAGAACCTAGGGTAATAGCCCCAGAGGTAAGGTTAGTAAACAGAAACCAAAATGCTGACGAAGTGGTTCAGCATATCCAACACCAAAACATGGGTTTGGAAAATAATCTGGCAACCATGATCGAAAGGATCATGAATCAGAATGGGATGAACATGGGCTTTCGAAGGCCCAACTTTACATCTCCATTGTCAGAATACGTATTACAAACGGATTTACCTCCTAGGAGCAAAGTCCCCAAATTTACTAAGTTTTCTGGGGACACGACAGAATCCACTGTCGAACATGTGGCGAGGTATTTGATCGAAGCAGGAGACATTTCAAATAATGAAAACCTAAGGATCAAATACTTCCCAAGTTCCTTAACCAAGAATGCTTTTACTTGGTTCACAACTCTACCCCCCAATTCGATCCACCATTGGACCCAGTTGGAAAGATTGTTCCATGAACAATTCTATATGGGGCAAACCAAGATAAGCCTGAAAGAACTGGCGAGTGTGAAGAGACGTTTCACTGAACCTATAGACGAATATCTGAATAGGTTTAGGTTGCTTAAGGCGAGATGTTTTACACAAGTGCCAGAACATGAGTTGGTCGAAATAGCCGCAGGCGGTTTAGATTATTCCATTAGGAAGAAGCTAGATACCCAGTACCTAAGAGACATGGCCCAATTGGCCGATAGAGTTCGACAGGTCGAACGCCTCAAAGCTGAAAAAGCTAAGGCAACGAAAACTCACAAAAGAGAGAGAATAGCGTACGTTGAGATGGACGACGACGAACTAGAATCCTTCGACGATACTTCAACTGTCGAAGAAGGAGAAGTCGATTTAGCAGAACTAAAACAAGGGCCACCATACTCTTGTAAACAGTTAGTCCCCTCAAATGGGAAAAATCCCATTGGTCCAGACAGGACCAACGATAGGTTCCCAAAAAAGACTTATAGTTTTGACATCACAAAATGTGATGAAATATTCGACTTGCTAGTTAAAGATGGCCAAATGATAGTACCCCCTGGGGTAAAAGTGCCTCCTCTTGATCAAAGAAAGAAGAGAGGTTTTTGCAAATATCATAATTTTTTGGGCCATAAAACTTCTCAATGTTTTCTTTTCAGGAATCTTGTGCAAGACGCTATTGAGGAAGGGAGATTAAAGTTTGCTGACAAATCCCCCATGGCTGTCGACTCCAATCCACTAAAGGCTGAAGCCCACTACGCAGAACCCTCTGAAGTGAACATGATAGAGGCGACCAGCATCCCGTCGAAGAAGCCAGGAATTACCATGGTCGAAGTCTCAAAGGACCACATCAACATGCCAATCTTTGGCAGTTTTTCTGGAAATTTATCCAGGAAGACAATTGAGGCTGTCCAGAAAGCGGTCGGAGACCCGAAGTCGAAGACTGCTGAAGCACAAAAAACTGGACCAAAGCCCAGTTCCCACTTGGCCACTGTACAAGGCCAGACGGAGAATCTGGAGACACAAATGAAGCAACTAACTCTTGCTACTAAGGATACCATGAATATCAACATGGTTGAACTTTCTGACCCTAAAGCTTCAGAAGAAGCCATAAGGCAAGAGCAAGCAAATAAAACGGCTTTCCCTAGGGAAAACGAAAACTTGGCAGATTTTTTACAAAGATGCCAGAAGAAGAAATCAGAGGTGATGCTATGTCCAAGATGTAGTGCTATCTTTGATAAAAAAGCTGCTGAGCACCTACAAGGCGTAAGAGCAGCGAACAAGAGAAGGGAGAATGCTGACCTTCGACATGATCCCAAGAGGGGTTCTAATCAAGACAAGAGGCCATTGACTTTTAGGCCTCCAACAAATGTACCAGTAGATACTTGGTACAAAACATCTGGCCGGAAAAGGCCAAGTGAAGAGAAATGGCATTCTTTCGATGTGCCAAGAGGTTCCTCTTTAATTCAGAAGAAAGAGCCTCAAGTTGCTGCACCCAAGGTTGCTCAAGTGTCTAGCAACTACAAGGGAAAAAATCCTATGTCGAGATCCCAATGGAGGAGATATCAAAGAAGGCGAAAAGCTGAAAGGGAGGCTGCCAACGAACCTAAGGCAGAAACTAGTTCGAATGTGCCTCAAAGGAAACAAAGAAAGCCTCTTGAGAGAGAACCAGTTACCAACAGGCTGGTTTGGCCTAACCAAAGTGAAGTCGAAGACGAAGATGATGATGAGTCCGACGATACTCTGGATATAATGGTGAATATTGTTTCAGTACTGCCTAGGGAATTCAATCGACAGGTAGAAGTCGAAGCCAGTGACTGGGAGGTGGAACAAGAAATGGCCAAACATAGGCCAGTGTGCTATTTTGTCATGGACAATGGCACTACAGAGGAACAAAATGGCTTCTTCGAGCCACCTACAGAGGCGATGAAGAATCATCTCAAACCTTTGTTCATAAGGGCTAAGCTCGAAGAGACCACTGTGAACAAAATATTGGTCGACTGTGGGGCCACTATCAATATTATCCCTCATTCTATGCTAAGGAAGATTGGAAAAAGGGATGAAGAAATCAAACCTCACAATATGGTCCTGTCCAACTATGAGGGAGGCATTGGGACCACTATGGGAGTGATCCAGCTAGACATAAAAGTTGGGTCGATCCTTCGACCAACAATGTTCATGGTCATATCGGCCAAACCTAACTACAACCTTCTGTTAGGCCGTGAGTGGATTCATGGTGTTGGCGCTGTGCCTTCATCGATGCATCAAAGACTGCTGCTATGGCGTCCAGATGGGATGGTCGAAAACATAGAGGCGGATCAAAGTTACTACCTTGGCGAAGTGAATCACTTGGGTATAACAGATTTCGACAAAAACTTGGCTCACATAGGGCCATGTCCAACTCCTGACTTCGACATGGCGCCAGCGCCAAACACTTTTTGTTCCCTATACCTGCATCCTGAGCATGGTTTCCAATGGGACAGAGAAGACTTGTCCCACATAGACTTCAGTGGGCTAACTGATATCCAACCAACTGGTTGGGGAAGTGAATTCAGTGATAATGACTGAGTCACAATCTCTGAAGCGAATTTCGGCTTATGTGGCCGAAACCAAGATGATAACGGCTCTCGAAGCCGAAGTAAAGTACATGGCCACACAGGCCAATGATCAACAATTATCTGCTGTTGGCCCAGGAAAGGATTTCGATCCAAGACCTCCTGATATCATGCCAGAAGAAATGCAGGAACAGAGGCTCGACGCCATCTATGACGATGAGCCTTTGGGCTTCGAAAAGGATCCCTTGGCGAACAACATTAAGATGTTAGCACAAGACCCTTTAGAAGAAATCAACTTAGGCGAAGGATCAGAGAATAGGCCAACTTACATCAGCGCCAAAATTGATCCAGAACTTAGGTTGGAAGTAATCCAATTGCTGAAAGAGTTTAAAGACTGTTTTGCATGGGATTATGACGAAATGCCCGGTCTCGACAGAGGATTGGTAGAACTTCAGTTGCCAATCAAACCTGGAAAGAAGCCAATCAAGCAAAATCCAAGACGCTTCGCTCCAGAAATATTGTCGAAGATCAAAACGGAGGTCGAAAGACTTCTGAAATGCAAATTCATCCGTGTTACAAGGTATGTCGAATGGATTGCAAATATTGTGCCAGTAATCAAGAAAAATGGCACATTAAGGGTGTGCATAGATTTTAGAGATTTGAATGCTGCCACCCCCAAAGATGAATATCCTATGCCTGTGGCGGAAATGCTAGTCGATTCTGCCGCTGGCTACGAATACCTGAGTATGCTCGATGGTTATTCAGGATATAATCAAATATTCATTGCCGAAGAGGATGTGTCGAAAACAGCTTTTCGATGCCCTGGGGCCTTAGGCACTTACGAATGGGTAGTGATGCCTTTTGGCCTAAAGAACGCTGGGGCAACGTACCAGCGAGCAATGAATACTATCTTCCATGATTTTATTAACACTTTTATGCAAGTTTATATTGATGATATTGTTATAAAATCTGTTTCCAGGAAGAGTCACATTGACCACCTTCGACAATCATTCGAAAGAATGAGAGAACATGGTCTGAAGATGAACCCTTTGAAGTGTGCGTTCTGTGTGAAAGCTGGAGATTTCTTGGGTTTCGTTGTCCACAAGAAAGGAATCGAAATAAATCAGAACAAGACGAAGGCAATTTTGGAAGCGAAAGCGCCATCGAATAAGAAGGAATTGCAATCTCTCTTAGGCAAGATAAATTTCTTGAGAAGGTTTATATCTAACCTAAGTGGGAAAGCTCAGGCCTTTTCACCCTTACTTCGACTGAATAAAGAGGGGTTCGAATGGGGGCAAGAGCAACAAGAAGCCTTCGACAAAATCAAAGGGTACCTCACTAAGCCACCTATTTTGGTGCCTCCTTGTAGCAATAGGAGTATGAGATTGTACATAGCTGCATCTGACAAAACTCTGGGAAGTATGTTAGCCCAAGAGGATGAGAATGGAGTCGAAAGACCCATTTATTATCTCAGTCGAGTTTTGAATGATGCAGAAACTAGATATAGCGAAGTTGAAAAATTGTGTCTATGTCTGTATTTCTCTTGTACAAAACTCAAGCAATATATAAAACCAGTTGATGTTTATGTTTCGTCTCATTTTGATGTTTTCAAATATATGTTGTCGAAACCTATCTTGCATAGTCGAATTGGCAAGTGGGCATTAGCATTGACTGAATACTCCTTGACCTTTATGCCTCTTAAGGCAGTAAAAGGACAAGTGGTTGCAGACTTCATAGTCGACCACTCAATTCAAGTCGAGGATATTAGTTACGTGGAGATAGAACCTTGGAAATTCTACTTCGATGGTTCCAGCCATAAAAATGGAACAGGAGTAGGAGTCTTGATTATTTCTCCAGATAAAATTCCAACAACATTCAAGTACCAAATAGAAGGTTCTTGTTCGAACAACGAGGCTGAGTATGAAGCTCTAATTACTGGCCTTGAAATATTGTTGGAATTGGGGGCAACTCGAGTCGAAATAATGGGAGACTCAGAGTTAGTCATCAAGCAAGTCACAAAAGAATATAAATGCATAAGAGAGAATCTCATTATGTACTTTGTGATAGCAAATCGTTTATTGAAACAATTTGAAAGTGTCAATATTCGACACATACCCAGAGTCGAAAATCAAATAGCCAATGACTTGGCACAAATTGCATCTGGGTATAAGATTTCAAAAACGAAACTACAAAGAGCAATCGAAGTTCGAGAGAAGATAAAAGCAACTTGTCTATCACCATCAGATTTGGAATCGACGAGGCTAGGATATGCTGATCACAGTAACTTCGAGATTTCGTTCATTGATAATTTGTCAGATCAAGATTGGAGGAAACCCATTGTGGACTATCTTCAAAATCCAGGAGCTCCAACAGAACGAAAAACAAAATACAGGGCGTTGAGTTTTGTACTCATGGGTAATGAGTTATTCAAGAAGACGCCTGAAGGGGTGTTGCTGAAATGTTTAAGTGAAACTGAAGCATACATAGCCCTTTCGACTACGCATGCTGGGGCATGTGGGGCTCACCAAGCAGGCCATAAGATGAAATGGTTGTTGTTTCGACAAGGACTATATTGGCCCACTATGCTGAAAGATTGTGTTGAGTTCGCCAAAGGTTGCCAAGAGTGTCAAGTTCATACAGGCATCCAACATGTACCAGCAAGCGAACTTCACTCGATAGTGAAGCCTTGGCCCTTTCGAGGATGGGCGTTGGATCTTATTGGAGAGATTCGACCAGCATCATCAAAGAGTCAGAAGTACATATTGGTAGGCATTGATTATTTTACTAAGTGGATCGAAGCGATCCCTTTAGTCAATGTGGACCAAGAAAATGTCATTGAATTTTTTCAAAAGAACATTATCTTTAGGTATGGAATCCCTGAGACAATAACAACTGATCAAGGTTCAGTTTTCACTGGTCGAAAGATGCAGGAATTTGCTCAGGAAACAGGTTTCAAACTCCTAACATCCACGCCTTACTATGCACAGGCGAATGGCCAAGTCGAAGCAGCTAACAAAGTGGTGATTGGCTTGATAAAGAAACATGTTGGGAAGAAACCAAAGAATTGGCATAAGACGTTAGACCAGATTTTATGGGCTTGTCGAACGTCCCCAAAAGAAGCCACTGGTACAACACCATATAGGCTAACTTTTGGCCATGATGCAGTATTGCCAGCTGAAATTTGTCTTCAATCTGCAAGAGTTCAGAGGCATTATGATATTCCTTCTGAGGTTTATTGGAATATGATGTTAGATGAATTGGTGGATTTAGACGAAGAGAGATTACACGCTCTCGACTTACTCAGGCTTCAGAAGAAAAGAGTAGAAGACTCTTATAATAGAAAGGTAAAACCTAAGGTATTTTTGCCTGAAGATTTAGTTTGGAAGGTAATTCTTCCCATGGATCGACGGGATCGAAGCATGGGGAAATGGTCACCCAAATGGGAAGGACCCTTCAGAGTTATCCAAACTTTTTCTGGTGGAGCCTATGAGGTCGAAGAGATAAGTGGTGATAAAAGGCTCTTGAGAGTAAATGGTAAATATTTGAAAAAATATAAGCCTATACTTCAAGAGATAAAAATAAAATAATGAAATAACAAACTAAATTAACCATAAAAATGCCAAAATGGAAATATTTATTAATTTCAGCCAAGATGGCAATTGTTGTCGAAAACGATTACAGAAGATGGTTACAAAAGAGAATCAATCAAAAGGTAAGAGAATTCTTGAGTCGAAGATACTTGGCATACTGCAGCTCCAACCTCTTTTTGCACCAAGAGTTTTCTTGCACTAGTTTGGCAATTTGAGCGTCGAGGCTTTGAGCCCTCTCAGCGAATTCCAGGCCTTGCTTGATCTCAGTCTGGCTCTCAGTGTCTGGGATGGTCGAAAGAATTTCCTCCTGGAGTACAGTGTTGGCGTTTATCTTCGCCTCTATCTCTGCAATTTGTGCTCGGAAGGAGACATTCTCTCGCTCAATAGCATCGACCCTTTCCTGTGCAGACGCTTTCTGTTTCGACAACTCGGCAATTCGAGAAGTCGAATCTGAGACAGCAGTCCACGCGGATGAGCTTTTGCCATGCAGCACTTCGAGCTGACTGTTAAAACCTCGTTGGCGCCTGTAATCCGCTGAGACTTGATCAATCATAGAATGTAATTCCATGATTAAGTCTGAGATTTCTGGGGCTACAGCTTCGAAGTCAACAGCATTCAAAACCTCTTTTAAGCATGATGGAGCAGTGGGGTCCCCCTCTAAAGTCTTCATTAAATCTCTCTTGAAGAACTGGGCCTTAACCTTCGCCAACGCATCATCAAGAGGAGAAGTTTCAGTAGATTTCCCTGACAGGGTAGGAATTTCCTGACTAGTGTCAGAAGAACTCTTACTCTCGATGATTGCATTGAGGTAGCTGACAGGGTCAGTTTGTTTCAAGATTTCCAAGTCCTCTTTTGACCTGTGCTTTGAGGAGGTGACCCTTGCCACAGTATTATCTTGGGCTTGAGGCGGTTGAATGCTGAGTGCCTCGTTTGGTTGCTCTTCGACTTGGACTGAGGCGGTACTAGCGTCGACTTGTGGTTCTTCGTTAACATCACCTTGGGGTCTTTCGCCAGCGTCATTTTGTGGCTCTTCGCTAGCGTCATCCTGGTGTTCTTCGCCAGTACCACCTTGATGCTCTTCGTCAACAGCATCTTGATTCTCTTCGCCAGTGCCTTGGTCTCTTCCTTCAGGATTCTCTTCTGACAACAAGTCCACCACAGGAACCGTTTCTGGCTGTGTTTCCTCCACCATAGGTTCTTCTGTTGTCTTCTCCACTGTTTCAGCATTGGCCTCATTCTCAGTGTGGGCTTCGTCATTGCCCAAATCTTTTTCCCGAGGCCTGCTAAGGTCAGCAGATTCTAGAGTTTCTGAAGTCCTTGGTGGGGAACTTTCAGTAGTGTCCTGAAAAGGAGAAAGAAGACAAATCTTCAGATGTCGAAAGAGATACAATCGAATACTGGTATTTATGCCTAAAATAGATTACCTGTGGATTAACTTCAGCCCCAGGGCTGGAATTGTCACTTTCGACAGGCTTGGTAAGAAGAGCGTTCAGTTCCTCCTCAGTTGGCTCCTCGATGATCACTGCAGGTGGCCTAGGCTTTCTCACAGCGACCTTTATTCTGACGGTTCGACCTTCAGGGGCAGGAGTAGGAACAGAAGCGTCCTTCGTTAACTTTCGCCTCTTTAAGGGAGCAGGAGGGGAATCACTTTCGTCATCACTCCCCGATTCGACCACCAACGCTGTCCTTTTCTTGGGCGAAGGGGCCTAGAAAACCAATAGGAATTCTATTGAATAATTACATCGAAAATAAAAAATCGAAAGCCAGAAGAAAAATGAAGAAAATCTGGTTACCGATGCAGGAGGCCTCCTCGAAGAGCCTTCCCCCTGTTGGTTGCCTGTTGTCTTCGCCGGCGCTATAGTCTTCGCCGGCGGTGGAGGTTTTGTCGAAGGGACTCCTCCTTGTGGGCCTTCTGTAGCCTTCTTGGCTAGGGGCTTTCGAACAACTGAAAGCGAAAAGGAAAGTTAACAGGCTAACAGTCGAAGAGAAAGATAAAAAGTAATGTGAGAGCATGAACTTACATTTCTTTACTTTGTCCAACACAAGGACAAAAGACTTCTGCAACTCTGCCATGAAGTCCTTCTCGTCGAAGAAGTACTCAGCATAATAGCTTCTCCACCACTCCTCAAAGGATGGTGAGCAAAGGAAATTAAGCTGGTAGTCAAACAGCGAGAGGATTGTTCGACCAGCATATCTTCCGATATGCTTGATGGCAGCTTCTTCTGTATAATCGTTGCAGAAGTACAACATTGACTTCTCTCTTTGAAAAATAGGAGAAGGCAGGGTTTGGATGATACCAAACTGGCGAGATACCAGATTTGGTTGATAGGCAAGCAGACTCAAATGAGTCTTAGAACTCTTAAATCGAAAAGGCATGATCCTGGGTGTCAGGAACGCCTCCCAAAGTACAGTGTGCTCATCGACATTGGGACCACTCGACTCCTTTGGATGTGGCCTTGTGAACCATGCTGGCCCCACCCTCCGTTGAGCAAATGGAGCCATAGTTGAAACAAATTCCTTCCTTCGAGCGAACATCAGAACGAAGTTAGTGAAGGTTTGTTGAAACTCTAGCCCATCTTCCACAGGTGTCAGTAGAGCCAGCCTAATTCCTTCGATACGTCTATTAGCTATCGCTGGGGCTTGTTCATTTATCTGAATCTTCTTGGGTAAGAAAGATTCGAAAGTGGCGTTGAGCCACAGTTGAAGTAGCCAGAAAGGCCCAGCGAGTAGCAAACTGGCCCTATCTTCGATATGTTTCAAGAGAGTAACCCCATTGCTGATTGAGTCATAAAGACTGGCCAGAATTAGTTCTGCCAAACAGATGTTCTGGCGGTGATGCAGTTGGGTGGCAAGAGTGACCATCTTTTTGGTCACTTGTAGAGACTTCGAGCAAAACACAAAGCGAGTTAGCCATAAGGCTAGAAACGCTATGTGTTCGACATCCGACACTGAATCCGTCGACCTGTCGTGATAATGGTTGATAAAGGTGGTGTATGTTGGCTTGGTCTCAGAGAAGCCAATTTGGTCCTCCGACATCTCCTCCGGGTCGAAGTAATCTCCGGTTGGTCGAAGGCCAGTGATGGCCGCTACGTCGAAGAGTGTGGGGGTTAACATCCCACATGAAAGGTGAAGTGAGAGTAATCCCAAAACAACAGCGAAGCTATAAGCATCTCTGGGGAGTAGTTTAAGCCTGTCTTCGACAGCATTACTAGGTCAAAGATTCCCATTTCCTTCCAGACTGGAGTTTGATGTTTCTCCAACTTTGTTAGCCAAGCAACATAGTCAGAGGTCAGATTAGGGCAGGACCTGAAGACCCTCACACTTCTGTTGAAGAAACGGAGGTCGATTTTCTCGCGTGTAGGGTCTTCGTTGTCTTCTGCGTCTTTCTTGGCGCATGCTACTGGCTTGAGTTTCTCGACGATGGGGAAATAGCTCTTGATCTTCAGAGCTTCAGAGATGCTTGGGTTCATGGGTCCAGACATTGCGAAGATCTGGTTGGAGTATCCAACCGGGATCATCAAGTGACGCGAGTAAGCATCGCGAACGGAGATGTCAGAAGGTTCAGGAACCCTTCGTTTCCCTGTAGAGTTCACTACCGGAGCAGTAACAAAGACCTTGGGTTTAACAAGTTGTTCAGTTGGTGCGTTAGTCTTGGGGGCAGTAGAAGCAGAGGCCATTGTTGAGGATGAAGATGAAGTGAAAAAGGAAGAGTTTTTCTGCAAAGAAGAGCAAGTTCGTACGAAAGCAAGGGAGTTTGAGGGCTAGTTTGCGTAAAAAATCCCACAATGGGATATTCACTACTATTTATAGTAGTGGGAGAAATTCCCAATAACGAGGACATTAAATGTCATTTAATGCTGCAGGAATTAGTGGGACGCGTGGCAGCATCCTGTTGTTTTGGCCGTTTCTGCAGAAACAGAGAGACGCAGCGTGCGTCCTCGTTTTTGGGATTTGTCATAATGACAAATTTTGAAGTGACGTTTGGTACTGCACGCCGTACTGACAGTGACGTCCTAGGATCAAATCAATGATGGTTTCTTGGGATTGCCAATAGTTGGTAAAAAGCAACAAAAAGTGCACAAGTTAACTTGTGACTAAGCGTGGAAAAACAGGTGTCGAATGGCGTTTTCAAAGAATGCCTTTTTCTTTCAGAGTCGAAATAAGGCATTCTTGGGGGGAAATTTGTTGGCTCCTAAATTCGACACCTTTGTTTTGATTGATGGCAGCCATTAAAAGCTGAAAAATGCTTTCGACTGGCTAAGCCTGTCGAAGTGCCCGTCGAAAGATGGCAAAATACTTAGAAGATTTCTTCCAAGGAAGAAGGCTGATTGCCTTCAACGTCGAAGGAGTTTTCGTCGAAGACGTTTCTTGATGAAAGTGTTCGATGGTCCAGAGTGGAGCAGTTTGAAATTCAAAGCTTTGGAGGGAAAACGGTTTCCAGCAGTTACTACGTGTAAACGTGCAAGGATCTGGAGCGTCGAGCATGGAGAACGTGCCAAGTGGCTTAATCTCGAAGCAGTATAACTGCCCGACGGTTACTTGGAATGTTTTAGTATAAATAGGAGTAGACATGTAGTTTCTCGCGTGTGTTCACAAACAGATACATAGTCACTCATTTAGATTCAAGTACCCAGTGTGAGCGAAAGAATTGTTGAGAAATGTATGTGTGAAACACCAATTTTATCAATTAAAGTCATTTACTTTTCCAGTATTTTACTCGCTTTTCTCCTTTAAATTCCTGTCGAACCTTTACTTTAAAGCCTTGTTTATTTTACCAAGCCTTTCCTTTATGCAATTTACTTGAAACATTTTACTTAAAGCCTTATCCACTTTAATCAAACTTCAAAATCAACCTATGTCCATAGGATCAATCTGATCGATCCTGCGAGTAACCAAATAAGTAACCATTTGGAGGATCAGCGGTTGTTTACCAAAACCCAAGGTAAACAGTAAGATGGTTTGATACCTGAAATAGTATCTCCCTCGTTGATAACCCATATTTTGTGAGTTATCACAAGTCCTAATACTTTGATATTGTTAATTATTTTACCTTTTAGTAGTTAAGTTCATTTCATTTTAGTGTTTTTAGAGTATTTTATAAAGAGCGTAATAGGTGCTCTCTTTTGTAGTTTTTATTTGTTGTTTGATTTTGAAAGGTTATTTTTGATAAGATCAGGCATGACATTCTGGGACTGCAACTAGTAGTCAAAAGAAAGCAAAAGGCTGGAAACAACTGAGAGAGAAAAAGAAACAACAATGACAATCCTAGGGCACGCGTCGCAGCAATCAGTGTTGGAAGGAGAATTGATTTGAAAGAATATGAACAAAGGTGCTAGCAAGACAAAATACAATACATAGTACAACCACTAAGTGTGCCATGCAGTAAAAAGTACAATTTCACTGCTCCTCTATACCAGTAGTTTGCCACGCTACACTTATTCCTCCACTACGGTAAGTATCTAATTTCCATGATGTACAAATGAGAAGGAAAATGAGAGAACTTTGTTGTTCGGCCTGATTTGATTTATTCTCAAGCCCATGATCCAAGACAAATGACAAAACCTTAGTTGAAGCAACTATAAAAGCAACTATTGAAGAATTAAAAAGGGTTCATCATATGTTAGAGAAAATCACGTAGAAGAAACTAGAGAAGAAAAAAGTTGAGTGAAAATGGAGATTCTTCCTCTCATCATGTCAAGCTCCTACTACTAAATCCTGGCACGACAGAAGTTGTATCTTAGGGATTAACCATAGCAAGAAGACAAGATATTGATCTTAGGTTGTTATTTCTTTTCCACTTTGTGTTTGAGAATGATTAACTTAAGGACCAGTATTGTAGTTGGTACTCAGCACATTATGAGTTGAACCTTTGTTTGTTGAGAAATGAAAAGTTAATATAATGTAGTCTTTATGTTAAGTGATGTGTTATCAATGTTTTGTTTTATCATGTGTTAACTTGCTATAAAATTCATTTCTTTGATTGATCATCTTGTTTTAAAGGTCCTTGAGGAATGGCAATCAAAAACAAAATTATAAACACTTTCTGAAGAAAAATATCATGGTGAATCAATTTCCCAATTTACCAATGTTTGTTGAAAATTAGTTGAAGAAGTTGAACGAATTTGAGAAAAATGAGACATTGAAGTGTTGATTACAGATTCAACGACATCGTTGAAGGTCTTTTGGTAGAAAGGAGCTTGGCCAACAGCTTAGTTGATAAATGGTTTTTCGTCTAAGGTTTGAGGTTGGGTGGTTGTGATTGTGGAGTGGTGAATCGGGGAATTTATAAGACCCTAGATTTTTAGAATTAATTATTTAATTGCTTATTTGTGAATTATTGATGATTATCTATGTGATGTGTGAGACATGTTGTGGGATATGGTAGATTAAGGTGCTAATTAAAATAATTTAGATTTAGATAATTTTATTTAATTATTTAGATGTTATAATATAGTTTATATTAATTTGAATTTTTTTGAATAATAGTCCTATTTAGTTTATTAATAAAATAAATGAGGAAAATATGATAATTGGTGTTAAGAGATAATGAGGGCACAGTGGTAAGTATGATGAGGATTAGTGAGGGTATGGTGGGAAAAGCATAGAAATGGTCCAAGGGATAAAATAAGAATAAAGAAATAAGGGAATTATATATCAGTCTGTATGATCATGATTTTTGGAGAAAAGTGATAAGTAGCTAGGGCACAGAGAGAATAGAAGAGGAATTCATTCGGTAGAGCTTGAAAGAGATCGAAGTGCTAAGAATTTGAGGTAAAGGGTTTAATCGTTGTTTATTATAATTGATATAGGGTTAAGATGATGTAGTGCTTGTTGTGTGATTGATTTGATGAAAATATAATTGAATTGATGAAAATATGATGAAATTGTCGATGTTAATGATGTTTGTATGCCATGATTCATGTTTGATATGATATGCCGATGAATTTTGATGTTGTTACTGAAGGTGTGAAAAAAACACAAGAAAGTGGGGGTTTGAATTGAGTTTTGAATCAAAAACTTTTCTTTAAAAATAATCCCCTTTAAATAAAATATGTTTTCCCCACTCTTGATAATAACAATAATTAAGAACAGGAAATAAAGAACAAGGTATGTTTATATTAGTTCACTTAAAAATTATCAAGCTAGTTTAGTCCACCCGCCAAGGTGATTTCTCCTTTCTCAACAAGGTCTTAATCCAATAATCACACAAATTATTATAATGCACAAGCTAACTGCATGTGACTAACATTACAACCTCTAAGACACATTAATCTAAGACTTCTCAAGGATTATGACCTAACTGGTCTCTTAAGGAAAATCAAACAATAATCAAACTAATTATTACAATGCACAAGCTACCCGTAAGTTACTAACAACAACCTCTAAGACGCATAAGTCCTAGACTTCTTAAGGTGCTAACCTAACTGGTCCCTTAAGGAAAACTCTTTAAGACACACAAGTCTTAAACTTCTCAAGATTTTTGACCTAACTGGTCTCTCAAGGAACAATCAAACAATTGTTTGAATAATTTGTTTACAATGAAAATGCTTCTACACAAGCTGATTAGTAAAAAGATTTTAAGAACAATAGACTAAAAAGTATAAAAGCTATGAACAACGCTTATGCATGGATAATCTGTGAAGTAGAAAATTTCTCTCTTAGTATTTAAGCCTTTATATAACCAGTAAAATACTATATTTGTTTAGGGGTACTCTTGGGATTTCCAAAAGTATTGGCGGCTTAAGCAGTAATGTGGGGGACAAGATCGTGCGACGCGTCTGTCCTTTCATGGTAGTGAAATGAAACGTTGATTGTACCATATACTATTTGTACCATGTTAATGTTATCTTCTTTCCTTCTACACTTCAGAGGCTTTTGCGAACATGAGTTTAGAAGCGAGAATATAACACAAGGTCATCAGAACTTCAAGTCTTCCGAACTGCGTCTTCAGAATCTTCAGCACTTGGTTGTGAGAACCTTTTCTAGAACCTTGGGTCTTTAGAACTTCAAGTCTCCAGAGTCTTTAGAACTTATGTCTTCAGAGTCTTCAGCACTTAGTCTTTAGAACCCTTTGTAGAACCTTGGGTCACCAAAACTTCAAGTCTTCAGAATCTTCAGAACTTCGTCTATCAGAATCTTCAGCACTTGGTCTTGAGAACCCTTTGTCTTAAGAAACATGAGTCTTCAACATTTGGACTTCAGTAGAAACTTATGTTTTTAGATCTTCTGACTGGTTTCTTTAGAACACACTGTCTTCAGAAATATGAGTGTTTAACATATGGACTTTAGTAGAACTTCTGTCTTTAGATTTTCTTACTAGTTTCTTTAGACTTCATATCAGAGCCTACACTTCAGAGTCTTCTAGAGTGTCTTGCTAATGTTCATCAAAACTTGTGTAGCGCAAACGCGGAACTAATTATCTTCTAATGTCTTGGCCACGCCATCCATCAGAAGCATAACTTGTTTGTTAAATACTCAAAAATAACAAACATTAGAGTATCAAAATTGTTCATACAAACATACTCATTTGTTATCATCAAAACTCATAGATAATATTGTAGAACCAAATCTTGTTCTAATAGTTACATGTTATGGTGATAATTATTGTGTAATTTAGACTACATTTAGTACAAAAATCACAATTAGAATAAGGTTGGACAGTGCAAAAATTGCAATGAGATGATGTCGTTTTGTGACCGCCGTCAGGCGAGCTTGGGGCGAGGAGAGCGTATGAGCGCCACCGGGCGATGCAGCTGGAAAAGGACTAGGTGAAAAAGCAAGCTCCTGGAAAATGTATGGGGAAGGATGCGTCGCTCCAGCGTCCCCGGGCGAGCGAGTGGCGATGTATCCACCGCCAGGCAGTGTAGAGGCGATGCAGTCTGGAAAAATGTTCAAAGTATTGTAACCTGAGTTTTAGGAATCTGTTTGACGCGTCTTTAGAAGCATTGGGAAGTTGACATTCTGAACTATAATGTGATAGAACAATATTATATATATGATGCATGATTTCAATACTTATATGTTTATGAGATTGATTATTTATATGTTGTTATTATATGATGTTCTATTTCAATGATGATTTATAATGTTGTTGTGAAGTATTATGAAGATGATTGTGTGATAATTTATGTGATGATTATGTGACAATTTATGTGATGATTATGTGAGGATTTATGTGATGATTATGTGGTGATAATGTGAATGATGATGCACTTGACTAGCCATGGTTTCATTTATATGATGTTGTTGTGCATCATGCATTCATAGCATTTTTGGACGGTGTTCCACTATTTTGGAAGGTGTTTCCTTATGACGAGCCTCAATCCCACTGTGTGGATTGTGTGCATTTTTTATGAACTCTGGTTCCAAGAGGGAATCGATCCTATGATCGGGATCATTGGAGGGTGATGACCAAGTGTTCATCAAATAATTTGGTACCACGTGCATTTGAGTCAGTTGTGTTGCATTAACATTTTATGTGACATTGCATGAGTTTTATTGATGAGTTGTTATGTGATGGTACGCTAGAGGATGGAGATTCTGGGAACAAAGATTACTTGGTATGTATTTAGAGTTTCTTTTCTGGAGAAGTACTTTCCAGAAGACGTGTGTGGTAAGAAGGAAATTGAATTCCTTGAGTTGAAGCAAGGAAGTTCAACTGTTGTTGAATATCTTGATAGTTTGAAGATCTGGTGAAGTATTATCCATATCATAACAATCAGGTAGTAGAGGTGACTAAGTACATTAAGTTTGAAAATGGATTGTGCCCTGAGATTAAGCAGGGAGTTGGATATCTCGAGATTCGTCGGTTTCCTATGCTTGTGAATAAGTGCATGATCTTCGATCAGGATAGTAGGGACAAATCTATTTATTATTAGAGTCTTAATTATAAGAAGGGGTAGAATCAGGATCGTGGTAAGCCGTATGGTATTATTGGTGACAAGGGGAAGCAGAAAGTTCTTGTTGAGAAGAAGCCAAGTGGGGGAAGAGCTCCCGCTTATGTCAAATGTTATAAGTGTGGTGAGCAAGGCCAATATGTTGATAATTGTATCAATAAAGTGTTGAGATATTACAAATGTGGTAAGACATGTCATTGTACCCCTGAGTGCAAGAATGAGGGTTTGACTTGTTTTAATTATGGTGAACATGGTCATATTAGTATCCAGTGCCAGAAGTCGAAGAAGATTGTTACTGCTACTCAGACTAATGGCGAAGTGTTTGCTTTGAGTGGTATAGAGGTTCCTAAGAAGGATAACTTGATTCGAGGTACTTATTTTATTAACAATGTTAAGTTGATTGTTATTGTTGATACTAATGCTACTTATTCGTTTATTTCGCTTGAATGCGCTATGATGTTGGGATTGAAATTATCCACTATGAATGGTAGTATGATGATAGATACTCCTGATAAGGATTCTGTTACTACTACTTTTATTTGTTCGAGTTGTCCTTTAACTATTTTTGATAGGAGTTTTATGATGGATTTGGTGTGTCTATCTTTACACCAAATTGATGTTACTCTTGGAATGAATTGGTTGGAGTTCAACTATGTTTATATCAATTGTTATAGTAAGATTGTGAGGTTTCCTAAGTTTTGTGATAATGGAGAACTGATGTTCTTGTCTTCTATGTAAGTGGTAGGTGAATTTTTAATGTTTCCATTGTTTGCACCGTTGCAAGTTGATCGTGAAGCTAAGTGTCAAATACCTGTTTTCAGTGAATTCCCATAGGTGTTTCTAAATGACATCACTGATTTGCCTCTAAAGCGTGAAGTAGAGTTTGCCATCGACCTAGTACCAGGTACAAGTTTGGTGTCAACGACTCTTTATAGGATGCAAACTTCAGAGTTAGGTGAATTGAAGAAACAATTAGAAGAGTTACTCGAGAAGAATCTAGTTCGACCAAGTGTTTCTCCATGGGGTCCTCCTGTGTTGTTGGTTAAGAAGAAAGACTTAAGTATGAGGTTACATGTAGACTACAAGCAGTTAAATAAAGTGACTATTAATAACAAGTATCTACTCCCGAGTATTAATGATTTCATGGATCAGTTGGTGGGTGCTTGTGTTTTTAGCAAGATTAATTTGAGGTAGGGTTAAACAATCATCATATGGTTTAGACAGTAAACAAACTAAAGTTAAAAAAGATAAAATTGAAAATAAAAGGGAGACCT
This sequence comes from Vicia faba, assembly GCA_948472305.1. Taxonomy (NCBI): domain Eukaryota; kingdom Viridiplantae; phylum Streptophyta; class Magnoliopsida; order Fabales; family Fabaceae; genus Vicia; species Vicia faba. Next base: position 263,313,656 of record OX451740.1, read on the forward strand.
CATATGCAAATCATTGGCCAAAATAAAGAAATCACCAATAGTTTTGAAAAAAAGTTTTAAAAACAAATTGCAAAAATACTTTGTGAGGGTGAATGAGTTTGTGAATCGAAGTTGATTAAAAAAAGAACCATTAGATAATTATCAACATATGGTGTAAAAATAAATTGAAAAATCATTAATAAAATAAAATTTGAAAACAAGAGTTTGTGTGAAAAAAGTTGGAAATAGTGAGAAGGTGAATTATTGATTTTGTGAATGTTGTGGATGGAAAATTAGGATGAAAAAGAGTCATATTTCTAGTGTGAGAAATTAGGCTAAGACTCCAAAAAAAGAAACAAATTAAATCAAATAATACCTAATATTAAGGCTCAAATAAGATATTATCTAATTTTATCTTGGTTAGCAAGATTAAGAATCTGGACTTATTTGTGACTCTGCAAGATACGATTTGAATAAGATTTGATCTGAAAAATATTTTATTTATTTTTGAGTTTTTGACTATTTTTTTGCATAAAATAATGATTTTAATAAAAAATAATATTTTAAAATATAATAAATAAAATAAAATGAAAATAGTAATTAAATAATAAAAAATATAATTTTTGTGATTTTGAAAATGGAAATAAAGTTAGTAACAAATAAAAGAAAAAAAATTAAATGTGGAACATGTGAGATTCAAATTCAAGACCTTATACTTATAAGTTTTACCTCCTTACCAATTGTTTTATCTCATTTATTTGAAATGAAAAGGCACTTGAAAGAATATGAAGAGTGGGAAAATATTTGCTATTTAAGAAATACAAATAATTTAAAGTAAACTATTATATATTTTTAAATAAGCAAAATAAATATCTATAAAACTCAAAATATTAGTGTAAATAAACCAAAGACATTTATTATAAAAAAAAAACAAGTTTGAAAATAATTTGATTGTAGAAAATAAGGGGTGCAGATTTGGGATATGACAATTATCCCAATTTCATTACTTTTCGACTGAAGGGTGCGAAAATATGAAATTCTCGCGCGTTCGAGTCAAAGGGTAATTAAATAATGGAAGACCCCATAATTTGACCAAAGACTCTTTTTTTAAAACATTTGAAAAATAGCTTGAAAGAAAATATGACAAGTAAAAATGTGAAAAAGGGCAAGGATGACGCAGATAACTCATCAATACCTAGAGTGTGGATTAACATATCTATCTTTTTTTAGAGACTGATCAGATAAATATGAGAAAAAACACTTATGATAGCTTGTTACCGCTATGGGACTAATGTAACAAACTATATCATAACTTTTGTATGCTTACCACTACCTAGGGATAAACAATGCAGGTATCAACTCCATCTTTTCCACGGGGCTGATCAGATGGTGTCGAAAGTTTAAATAACTTATTACTGCTTGGGGATTAATATAACAAGTTTTATCGTAGACTTTGCATATTTACCATAATCTAGGGGGTGAACAATACGGGTATCAACTCTATCTTTACCACGAGATTGATCAGATAGAATCAAAAGTTTGAAAATAACTTATTACTGCTCGGGGACCAATATAACAAGTTATGTCGCATATTTTGTATATTTACCACAACCTAGGTGGTAAATAATGCATGTTTGATTTTGATAATTGAAAACTTTGAATTTGATAATTGAAAATTTTTTAATCTAAAAAATTTGAATTTGATAATTGAAAGTGTAACTCTGATAATTGGAAAGTTTGAATAGTATGCTTGTAGGTTGATAATGTCTAGGCTAATGATATGAATCATAGGTATACTGCCTAGTGTAACTTTGACTTTGGTACCTCTAAATGCTATGTTTGTTCTTAAACGAAGTATTTATTATAATAGTGTGAAAATGGATAGTGCTAAGTTTGGATTTTGAATATTGAATATATCTTAGCTGGTAAATAGACCTTGAGATTTTTGAAGTATTCTTGGGCCTTTATGATTTGAATGTAATGCATGGTTTTCATGTTTGATATGGTTATGCTTGATGTATACGTTAATGCATTGTATGTTTTTGTAATGTATGCTTGATGTGATTATGATAATGATGATGACTTATGTGATGATTGTTCAATGCAATACACGTGTTATTTGAACTCCTAACTTAAAGGTAAGCTACCAGACAAGAATTGGATTTTGAAATGATTTTCCAGATGGGAACGGGACTTTGAAATGATTTGTCAGACGAGAACTGAGCTCTGAAATGATTTTCCAGACGGGAACTGGACTTTAAAATGATTTGCCAGACGTGAATTGGGCTTTGAAATCACTATTGGACGAGAACTGACTACCCGACAAGAACTGGTGAAAAATAAAATATGTTAGACAGGAACTAGATTTGGCTTATTGTTGACGACAATCGTTCTTGCTATGCACGATAGTTGAATGAGATTTGATTTTTTTCAATGCATGAAGTACGATGATTGATGCATGCAATATGTTATTTTTGGGTTGTGCCACTACAAATTGGGCCTTTTGGGCTTTTGATATGTGCCAAACAGTGTTGGGTTTTCTTACCATGCTTGGGTTACAAGGCTTTGTATGATTCATGCTATGGAATAGGATATATAAATGAGATGATATGTACGAATTAATGCTAGAGCGAAGCGACCTAATGAATGCATGACAATGACTTATGATGGCTTGGATGTTTTTGACTGGTGCCTTTTTGGAGGGTCGTGGACATTTAAGGCGTAGGAAGGTTCTTTATGTAACAAGGCTGCTTGTCAAACGATGGTAGGGTGTCATACTAGCATGACTTCTCGGCGCTTGTTTTGAACTTGAAGATTGTTTATGTAGGAGGGAGCTTGATCGAAAAAATAGCAAGTGTACTATTTTGTCTATGCATTAATAATGGAGAAATTCTCTGAATGTCAATCTCAAGGACTGCGTAGAAATATCGAGTTAAATTGCTATTTAATTAAACAATAACTTAACTTTTAGTTTGATTTGGAATTTTATCCTTAACAATAATTAAAATAAGCAAAATGTAAAATTTGGCTTTTTCACAAGTATGAGCAAATGCTAGGGTAAGGTGTGTGATTTACCCTTTAATAATCTTGAATTTTGATTTTTTTCAACAAGTTCATAACCTTCAATTACCAGATCTTTATTATGTTTTCCCCTAAGTCCTTAGTGGGAAAACATTTGGTCATTCATCCTAATACATAGGTTCTTAGAGAATTATGATAAAACCAAGCATTTATTTTATCAATATTTTACTGGTAATTATAGGGTATCCTTAGTCCTAGGTGATATCTACTATAGTTTAATCGTACAAAAACCTTAACAATGGCGGTCCACCCTTAATTGTTAACCGTGAATCAATCCATATTTGTCCGGTAGGGAAAGCCTTAGAACATTGAACAATTAAATTCAAAAGAAATTATTATATTAAAATCAAGAATTCAAAACCATTACAATTGCAAAACAAGGACACCCCCTAGCATTGATGGGTTTAGCTACTCATAATATTGTTCAAAAGAATTTTAAATACAATAAAGATAGACATTACAATTTATGGTGAACTTAGGTCATCAATTACTTCTGCTCATGAAAAAGTCTTTGTTCCCTAACACTTGCATAAGCTTAAATCTTCAATCGTATGAATTGTCTCGTGTGCCAAAAAGGTCATTTTCTTTATCGTAAAAACTGTCTCAAATAGTGCAAAACCCTTGGTTCCAGTCCGAAATATCAAAAACACCCTTTTGGGTCACCCGTAGTGGAAAATCACAAAACATGAAAAATCAGCGCCTTGGCCAACACGGAATATGTCAGCTGACACGGGTAGCCATGTTGGACCTCCTATAATTTAAAAAAGTTGGCCTTTTAAATCTGCTAACACGACCCGTGTTAGGTGACACAAGTGGCAGTGTCAGCCTCTTGAGTTTTTTTTCTCATCCAACGCTTCCCACCTGACACGGCCCGTGTCAGGTGACATAGATGGCTGTGTCAGGCCTCTTGATGTTGCATTTTTCCTTCTGTGAAACTTTGGATTTCTTGAATTCCTTATGTTGTACCCCAATTTTTGCCCCTAAGATCCCTTCAACCTACCATATTGACTCAATCATAACAAAATCACATTAGGGATTTTGTTTCTCCTCCCTATCTTTAGCTTTGCTCTTTGAGGAATCACCAAGCACCTTGACTTGTTTTATTTTATGATCATGCATGTTTTGTTTTTACTTTCCTTTTAATTAATAAAATGCAATGTAGGTTTGTCTTACTTGTTAATAATGTAGGTAAAGGCAATGTGGCTTAGCAGGTTGATCCATGGGTTCATGAGTTTATTTCCATGCCCTAGTCAATAAAGCTTGAGAAGTTCAAACCTCATCATTGAATTTGTTTTGGAAGAAATGGCATGGCAAGGTTTGTTCTGTCTCATCACATTTCAAAGTTATCAAAATTGATTCAAAAGTACAAGGGGTTGATTGAAGAAGTTGTCATGGTTGGACAAGGTCTTGTTCCCATTGGTCACAAGTGAATATTTCTCTCAATTCTCAAGATATGGAAATGGTTTTGGTTGCTATAAGTTCTCATTATCATCCTCAACAACTTCTATCTACAAAGCAAGGGTGTTGGTACAAGAAGGCGGTTCAAAATTGTAAAGGTTCCTCTAAGCATTTTCTTGATCTAAGAGCTAGGGTTTTGAACTTCAAAGAAGTATATCTTGCTCATCTTTTGGTATTTTTGAGTGATTCCAAAGACATCCTTCTCTTGATAGGGTTGTTAAAAAATCATTTCAAAAGTTTCAAGGAGTTTTCATGTGGAAGAAACTTGATGATGAAGAAAGATTACAAGTCCTCCAGATGAACCCCCAATTTCTCATGTGTGACTTCAAATGATCATAACTTGGTCTATTTTTATCATCTTGAGCCCACTATTTTTCCATAATTATCTTGAGTATGTGAACTTTATTCCTTCTTTTATATACAAAGTGATAAAATGGATGGAAGATTCCCTAAGGATACAAAAGATTATAGGTCATTTCATGATTTTTTTTTTCAACTTCAACAATTCATAACTCTCTCGATTTTTTGAGATTTTGAATGTTTCAAGTTTCAAAATGTCATTCAAGTAGTATATTTCATGCCATCTTTTTTGGTCAAGAGCAAATTCCAAGTGGAAGGCTATGTTTGGATGCAAAACATTATATGTCACTTTTGAAGAAAAATTTGAAATATTTCTAAGTATGGAAAGTCAACCTTTTTTCCCCAATTTTGACTCAATGCAACTTTCAGATCAAGCATCCATTTGACCCCATTATTTTTCCATTGTAAAGTTTGTAACCTCATCTTTCTAAAGTATCAAGAATCATTCCCTGAGACCCCATGAGCTTAGAATGCCATTGATTTGAACTTGGTAACTTGAAACTGAAGTTTCTTTAAAAGTCAAAATTTGAAATCATTGGTTTAGCTTCTAAACACTTTGTTTTTGCGCGTTTTTTCCTCTTAACATGTTTAGTGAACTTCCAGAAGTGATTAGTACAACAAAACGCGCATTTTGGATGAGTTTTGATCAAATTAGAAGTCACATTTTTCTTGTTTGCAACTTCACATGATTTCCCTCCAAACTTCATCATTTCACACGCTTGGGAATTCCATTTGATTCCTTATAAATAGAGGGTCATCCCTCATTCATTTTCTTAAGCTTGGATAGCCAGAATCACCCTGCCAAACTTATCCCATAACTCAAAATTCTGCAACTTCGAAATCTGTTTTCAAGCCTTTTTCAATCCAATTTTTCTATCAATTTATCTTCCTTGATCTTCCCTGAAGCTAACCATATAATTACATTCAAAACTCGTGCCCTATATTGCTCCATAAAAGTCCAGTTTCAGAGCTCTGCAACTCAACTTCAATAGGTAGATTTCTTCATCAATTCTTCAAAACTTTGACATCATTGTGATGCCCTCATTACCCTGATTCTAGTCACAACACTTACTTTTATCTGGAAACCTATTTTGACCATGAAATTTCAAATCCCTTTTCAAAACTTTCCTTCCAAATTGCTTGAGCTACAGTTTATATAAATTTATCGCGAAGGTGTGGTTGTCTTCGTCTTGAAAAAACAAAGCGAATGGCATATGTCTCGTACTCTAATTTTACAGATTGAGAAACCTGGTTTTGGGACTGGCTGGAGGTTAAAGATGACCAACATGTCATTCTTCAACCAATGAAACAACGCCATTTGGATTTTTTGAATTTCTGATTTACATTTGATTCAGTGTTTTATTCACTAATGACCATGATATGCACAGTGCGCCAGATCCCTTGGATTTTATTACTAACACGTTTTGACTCTCATCCAATAGTCCACATATTTTTGACTTTATTTTTCTTTTCTGATTTTTATATTTAATTGTTTTAAATTTCAAAACATCATAGAAAATTCATTTTTAGTCAAAAAAATCTGGAAAAAATTATGAAAAATATTTTTGAATTTTCTCTTTATGATTTTTATTTTTTCACAATTTTATTTTGTGTTTTGATATTTTTTTATAAATTTCCACTTTATTTGAATTGTTTTAAATGTTTAAAAATACTTTTATGCATTTTTAAATTTTGGAAAAATTATGGAATGAATCAATGATATAGTGACAAATATTGTTGACCTCATTTATTTTTTATTTCTGACTTTGCTATTTTTTTAAAATCATTTTTGGTTTATTTTACTCATTTCTTTTAATTTTAAAAATAGTTTCTGACTTTAAAAAATTACCAAAAATGTTGTAAAATCATTTTAGTTCATTCCTGATTTTTCTGTGGTCTTACTTTTTATTTTTTGATTAATTTGAACATAGTTGATATTTTTCTATTTTATTTCTATTTTAAAACATTTTAAATAAACCTTTTTAATGTATATATTAAGTGCAATATTATTTTGTGATTATTTTTTGGATAATCTTGGGTTGAATTTTTAATCATGAATTTTATTAACATCATTGGATCCATGGTGTTAAGTCTAACTCCATAAAAATGGATGAATGATTTTAATAATAGTTTGATTAAATTTTAATTCAAATATGGTTTGTATATTCTTCCCCACCCTTCTCCATCTTAGCCCTTTCTTATTGCACTAAGTGTTATTGGAGCATGATCTCTATATCATGTCTCAAAACAAATGGTACATAGATTGCTATTGACCGGACTCAAAATAGGTGCGACTTCTACATAAGTCCACATACAATTGCTTAACATAACGCTAAATTCTGTCCCGATTCGAATAAATGATCATTCATGGTCCAAATCTATGTTTGCAAGCCCAAGTATGTTAATTTGATCTCTTTGATCCAATAAACTTGTGATTCATTTTGTGGAGGCTTTGGCTCTACCAATCCTCTAATGGATCTACAACACTTTTGGTCAACGCGGATCACTTAAACATCGTTGATCATTAAATGGTACTTTTAAGGATTCCAAATGGATGATATACTTGACAAAAAGCAAATGCAACTTGTTATGTAGAGGCTTTGGTTCTACCAATCCTATAATGAGTCCCAAATGTAAGTTTCAAGATGGTCATCCAACTAACCACTAATTATTAAATTGTTTTCACTTTGTGCCCTTTTATTTTTTATGCTTTATGTACCATTTACTTTAAGCATTATATTTCATGTCATTTTTATTTTGCTCATTTGAGCTTTTCTTTTCTCTTCTAAGACACTCAATAATCAACATGAACCATAAAAATCTTTAATGATACTTGGACTATTTGGTTACTATCCTTGGCATTATGGAGCATTGGACTTCTTAGACTTAGGATTAGAAACCTTGGCCTATGTTGGAGACCTTATGACCTTGATTGATATTCTGTTTGGAGTTCTTAAGGTTTACCTCAAGACATTGGGTTGTTTTGTTTATTTTGTGTGCAGGTTATTGTGATTACATGCTTTGTAATCTGGAATTCACTTGTATACAACTGTTACTCTGCCCAATTTTTGTGAAGACTTAATACACTTGAAGTTTGGTTCTCTCAAGAGGTCTAGTATCTTTGATTGCTTGGTTTCAATCTAAAGGATGAGAATTTTATCTTGACTCATAATGTCAAGTATTGGCTTCTTGTTGGTTAGATGGTCCTTATCCCTAGTTTTCATCTTATGCTTTATGATAGTCTCTTCTTCTCCTCCCATCTTCTTTAATTACAAAAATCTTCTCTCTCCTTTTGAAAACTCTTTTTTTTTAAAACTTGAATCACTTTCATAATAAACTTGGACTTAGGTCCATGTATTTTCAAAACCTTTTCATAAATAAACTTCAATCAACTTAATAATACCTCGACATTTTTTGTGAGAAGACTAAAAGTCAATCAATTTCATTTCAAACTATTTTGCTACTTTGGCTTCCACTTTAAAACTTTTCTCAAAAGATTGGACTATTGTCAATCCTTTTAGTGATGCGAACAACTATGCTTCTACAATGTATAGTGAAGAGAGATATTTTCCACTTGGGTGTTGAGTGAGGCATTGTTGGTTTTAAAAATCTAAGCCATATCCTCCACTTTGAGATGATGCAAATTCTCCTTTCTCGTGATTGTGGATAGTAAGTATGTTTTCCACACGGACAATGACAATGATGTCTTATCTCATAAAATTAACCAACACACTTATGTTTTAAAATACTTTAAAAGAGGAACTATGTGTACCATGATCCCTTATTGCACGAAAGGTGGTATGTAGGCACTAAAGGTTCCCAACCGCAGCGGGTGCAAAAACCATAAAAATATATTTCTTTTCTCACCTCCACCATCCATTTTTATATAACATTTTATAGCCAAAATATACAGATTTTACAAAGAGGTTATTACGGAGTACCATAGATATTTAGGGTGATAATACTTTCCCTTTGCATAACCAACCCCCTTACCTTGAATCTTTCCCCCTCTTTTTGGGTTACTCGCTCTTTTCCCATTCCTTTGGAAACAATAAAGTGCGGTGGAGATTTTTATTTTGATTTGTATAAGTCTAGTCAATCCAATGGTTTGGTCTTAAACATTTCTACCGCTACACCTTGCACCAAATACCTTGGATTTTTCACCTGAACCTGGAACAGTCACAACAACACACAAAAGTATAACATGCAAGAAATACTTGAAATAAGCTAAAAACCATAAAATACTGAAGAAACTTAATAAACATAAAATCGACTTAAGCGGTAACAAAATACGAAACAAAATGGTGCAAAATACTTGGGTTATCGTCGGACAAGTGACAAAAACATAGTGATTTAAACCACAACATTCACTTTACCAGGATGGTAATTCAAACCAAAATCACAAACCTTCAAGAATTCCAACCATCTTCTTTGTCTCATATTCAACTCTTTCTGATCAAACATATATTTCAAACTCTTGTGATCACTAAACACATCAAATCTGGATCCACACAAATAATGCCTCCAAAGTTTCAACACAAATGCAACAACAGTTAACTCTAAATCATGAGTCCGGATAATTCCTTTCATGAACTTTAAGTTGCCTTGAAGCATAAGCTACAACTTGTCAATTATGCATCAATACACCTCCTAAACTCATTAATGAAGCATCACAATATACAACAAATGGTTCTGTCGAATTAGGAAAAATCAAAATAGGAGTGGTTGTCAACCTTCTCTTAAGCTCTTGAAAACCAGCTTCACACTGTGCATTCCAAATAAAAGCTTGATCATTTCTAGCAAATTGCGTCAACGACAAAGCTAACTTGGAAAAACCTTCAATAAACTTCCGATAATAACCTGCCAAACCAAGAAAACTTATAATCTTAGAAACAAATTTCAGAGCTTCCCATTGAGACACAACCTCAATCTTCAATAGATCAACGATAATACCATCTTTTGATATCACATGACCAAGCAAACTCACTTCCTTCAACCAAAATCCACACTTAGAAAGTTTCTCATACAATTACTTCTCTTTCAACATAAATAACACAATCCTCATATGCTCGGCATGATCTTCTTCACTCTTTGAATAGATCAAAATATCATCAATGAACACAACAACAATTTATCCAGATACTGATGAAAAATCCTATTCATATATTCCATAAATACACCAGGCGCATTAGTCACATCGAACGACATCAAAAAATACTCATAATGAGCATACCTTGTTCTAAAAGCAATCTTCTGAATACCTTCAGCCTTCACACGAATATGATGATACCCAGACCTCAAATCAATATTACTGGACACACTTGCACCAACCAACTGATCCATCACATCATGAATCCTCGAAAGTGGATACTTATTCTTGATAATCACCTTATTCAGTTGTCTATAATCCACACATAACCTAATAATACCTTCTTTCTTCTTAACCAACAAAACAGGTGCACCCCAAAGTGACACACTAGGACGAATAAACCTCTTCTCAAGTAAATCCTCAAGTTGACTCTTCAACTCTTTCAGTTCATATGTCGACATATGATATGGAGCCTCCAATACTAGACTAGTTTCAGGAACTAAATCAATCGTAAACTCCACTTCACATTTTGGCGGTAAATGAGTTACATCTTTAGGAAATACCTCGGGAAAATTATGAACTATTTGTAATTCACAATCATTTATTTCTCATCGATATCCAATGTTTCCATCAAAGCCAACAAGACAACATCATCATGTACAAACTCATTCACTTTACATACTATCAAGCTGGAAAGACAAGCATATCCTATCCAATGCGATCCTGTCTACTATCAACAAGAGATTAAGGGTGATCAGTTCCTCAATTTGTCAATAGGTAGATGACAACCATAATAGAGTATAAACTATCGTTACCAAACTATAACAACGTTTCTCTTGTGCTTAAATTCACCTAAAGAACCATGGTCCAACTCTTCACACCATAATCATCTCAGGGAAGCAAAGCTTCTCCCTCACTTGTTTTAAATCCACTCATGTAACCAAGTAGTTAGGAAAACAAGCAAGTACCGACAATGTTTCACACACATGTCGCGTACTAAGGAACAAACAACATAAGACAACCTGGACGGATGAACTGACCATTACTCTGATACCAATATTGTAACACCCTCTAAACCTTGCACATAATATATGACATAAATCAGAGTAAACCATGCATATCTCAAGAGGGCTTCACATGTTCTTCACGAAACAACAAATAAAACATGCATACTAATGATGATCATAACACGCATTTAAAATCATGTTTCATACAATAACACTCATGCATCTCACAACAGAATAATTTTCAATTCAAAATAATAATACTAATTATTGAAATCCCATACTGACAATCATATCATAAAATATTGGGCACTAAGGCCAATCATCAGATAATCTCATACATCGTCAAATAAAAGAGAGTAATAATAAACATCTCTTAACATAATTCAAAACTTGAGTTCAAACATCCCCCGTGTTATATAGACCAGAGCAATGACTCACTATCTAAGAAAGCGGATAATTAGGAACTAGCTCCTCTGTCTAATCCTTGCTAGAAGCGCCACTAACTTTGGTACCTGAGCGATGTCGTATAAAACAACATTCCAATAGAAGGGTTAGAATTCATATCATTATGGAAATATATAATAATAAGTAATGTAAAACATACATACATCAATTGAATTCATTACACTTCACCTAATTACGTATTTAACATACTTCAACATAATTTACGTGATTACATATACAACATTACTCAAAGATTCATAATTAAAGATAAGCATTCACGAATACCACATAAGTAAAATTCACACCGATATCACATATTTCATACCAATTCAACATTTCACATTGACACATATGGATCCAATGCAACTCAATGCAATATGTATATGGTACCAAATGTTATCCTTACTGGTCATGACGGGTCCATATCTCCAAGCAGATAACCACCAATAAAATATCGATTCAACCTTAAGCTTTCAAACCCATCAGAGTTAGGTTTGGGACAAGTCAATAATCCCCACAGAGTTACCAAACATTGGCTCTTGCCACGAATGATGCATGTGCAATCTCAACATAAATATGCAATTAAGACCATCTCCATATCTTAATCATACAAGCATATTTCACATAATTCAACACATTTGAATTATCTTCACCAAATTACACAACATACATATTTCATGTCATCAATCATATAAAATGCATTCTCATAGGGTTAGTCATCTCAACACATCATTGTAACATGTAGCAGACAAGTTTAAACAATGTTATCTTAATTCAATATCAATTCATGACATACATATACATAAATACATGTCATTTGTCACAAACACACCTTGATTAAATCATATAATGGCAACAAATATAATTTTCATTAAAAGGTTATTGCACTAGCTTTCTAACGCTACATATGGTACTCAAAACAGAGTTACTGTTCAAAAGACACGAATATTTCAAGTTATAACTACTTCTGCAACATAATGGCAAATGCCATGAGGTAACAGTGAGCGCCACCTATTAAAAGACCATGGAGAATGCCATGAGGGTGACAGAGAAAGCCATAGCCTTTGTTACTGCGCAGACAATAACTTTGCAGTGCGTTTTGCTTCCCAAAACCCCAAATTTTCACCCAATACAACCACAAATTTCATAACATATCACCCATACAACACAACAACATAATCACAAACATTATTACACAATCATACATCAAACACATGGGTTCTCAAATCAATCTAAGTGATTCAACCATGGAAATTAGTAAAATTTGCCCTAATTCATGTTACTATCCATCACATACCATTACATACACCCATAAATAAAGGAATGTCCATCCTTACCTTAGATGTAGACACTTTAGGATTCTATCATCTTCTCTTCTCTTCTCCTCTTATCTTCTTTTGATAATTCTATTCTAATTCTATTTCCTCTTCTTACTACTCTATTTCATTAATAGGCTTAACTTCACTTACCCACTATAATATAACATAAAGCCCAAATGTGTATTTTGCTATTTTCACACTCAATAATCCAATAACATATAATACACACATATTCTAATTAAATTAATTATTCACATAGTCACACAAAATAAAATAATTAAATCATTATCAAATCAAATAATAATTAATCATATCAAATAATTAATAAAATAACTAATAGAGAAAATCGGGGTGTTACAACTCTCCCTCACTTAAAAGATTTCTGTCCTCGAAAATTACCTCAAACAAACAACTCAGGATAAGATTCCCTCATCTGACTCTCGAGTTCCCAATTCAAATTTTCACCTATCAGTCCTCCCCAAGCTACTTTCACCAAAGCAATCTCTTTACCACGAAGTTGTTTGAACTATTGATTCTCTATTCGCATAGGTGATGTCTCCACAATCAGGTTATCTCTCACCTGAACATCATCTAATTGAACCACATGAGATGGATCTGCAATGTAAATAGCCATTTTATATTTCTCTCTCCATACTCCACTAACTTGTACCATCTTTTCGGCACATGTTGCCGCATATATGAGCAGTCAAAAACGCAAAGAATGCACCCTCACACTCTCTCAAAATGCATGCTTCATGACTAAGGTATAATTGTACCATTTCTTCCAAAAACACCCTCCAACGACTCTAAGCTTGTAATGACCTCTCTAACCTCAATTTGGATCTCTATATAAGAGCACCCTTGCCTTTATTGATTCATACAAATGCAGCTTTGTGCCCTCTCACCAAAAACCTCATCTTTGCCTTATCTCTCTCTTTCTTCAAGCAAGCACCTTTCTGAGATTTCTTCAACACTAAGCTCTTTATTTGAGCTCTAATAAGAAGAATCAAGAGCAATTTTTGGCTTTCTTATCTCACCTTAAGCACAAAAGGGAAGTGGACTCTTTCTCCACTAGGTAACCTCAGTAAACCCTAGACCTTGCATTTTTAGATCTAGAAATGACTTATTGATGTTATTATGATGTTATTGAACTTCTCCATTTTGAACTTTTTTCATTAATTTTGGTTTCATTTTGAGTTATTAAAATTTGAAAAAATGTAAAATATTGATTTTATGCTCCATTCTCGCCTAGATTTCTCTTTCGTTTCTCAAACTTTTCAAAAATTTCTTAAACCAAAGTTGTAGATCTTTTTGAGATCTACAACTTTGGTGTTTACACTTTTCAATTTCATTGAGAAATGAAAGAGAAAACTGGATTGGAAGGGAGGCTAAAAAACACGGGTAGAGCTGGAACTTTTGAAAAAAAATTGTTTCATGGATGACACACGCTTGGCTCTGATTGGCTGCTCCTTGTTTTTGTCTTTTCTTGCCAATCATTGGCACGAATTCTGATTGGCCCATGTTTGTGAGTGGGACCCAGTGCTGAAACCCATGTCTCTTTGACCATATTTTATTTATTTATTCAACTTTATTTCTTTATTTTCACATTATTTTCTCATGTTTCTTTAAATTATTTAAAATATTTTTCTTGATAAAAATACAAAAAAAAAACATAGACTGAAAGATAATTGAGTATATTTTTTAAAATTGTTTTTTATTTTATTTTTAAAATTTATTTTCTATTTTTCATATTTTATTTGGTTTAATGTGTTTTATTTTATTTTATTTTACATAGTTTTAGAATAAAATTAATTCTGTCCAATTTAAGAACCCTAAAAATTCACAAAAAACATCTTTGTTTTATCTGAGTTTTCCTGGTTTTTTGATGGTCTTAGACCTCATTTATTTTAGGCTTTGCTTGGTTTTCAAAAATTGAAAAGTAATTTAATAGTTTTTAAAGTTTTATTGCTTCTTTTTGAAGTTTCAACACAATTCACTCATTTCCACCGATTTCAAAATTCTACAAAAATATGTTTGAGCTTATTTAAGATGCCAAGATCATATTTCTTATTTTTGTGTATTTTAAATTTTGTGTTTTGCATTTTATACAAATTTATTTTGTTTAGTTGTCATTTAAGCCTAGTTTTGAGCTAGTATTGATCTTTCAATTTAATTTTGATATTTTCATGAACTTTTAAGTTGAGAAGGGATTGGTTTATGACTTGTAAAAGACTTGGGCTCCTTTGATCATTTTTGTTTGGATTTTATATCATCTTTTTCTATTTTTTTATGGAATTTTATTGTGAACATGTCCCTTTGACATAATGTAATTTAGTCAAGCTTCATTCCAAAGCTTATGAGCATAATTAAAGGCCAATTTTTAGGTATGTTATGATCATTTGAGTGCTTTAATAATATGTCAACATGTTTTCAAAGTGTATACCATTCAAAGAGTCTTCAGATGATTCACTGTCCTCATTCATCTTCATTTTCCTCAACATTAACATGGCCTATTTCTTTCTCTTTTAACCTCTCCATATAAGTCTTCTCACCACTAGATAATCTTACCTATATATATATATATATATATATATATATATATATATATATATATATATATATATATATATATATATATATATATATATATATATATATATATATCACACTTAGTCTCCTCAACACACATGGCTAACATTGTCGCATCCTCATCATTAACAAGGGGTTTTAGATCATTTTCAAGTGAGCCATGTTCAGACTTCCACCACATTTTCACATCTTCAGTTTTAAACGATGAATCCATACCTTTAATTAAGTCACATTCTTCAAAGTATGACCAGAAATCAAGATCTTGCCCACATACAGCGTAAACATCCCCCCTTCATATTTTAACCCTTCATACTTTACAAATGACCTTGTGGTATAAAAGACAATCTTAAATAACCTTATTGCCTACACATTTCAATAAAAAACAAGGGTAACTCAGACATTACCAACAAATTAAAACCAAAAACCCTAGAATTTGGGACCAACACATGGGGAATACAATCAATACTCAAAATGAATAAACTATAGCAAGTGGGACTTACCTTATCGTTGTTAGGACCACAGTAACTAGCTCAAGATTCGTCAATGTTGGGACCAAAAGATGGAGATACCACTAATGGAGAGAGGGACCACTGTCTAAGGAATTTGATTTTGAAATATGAGATATGCCACTTATTTAATGAATTCCATATCAGAAAAGAATTTTTTTATTTAATCCACCTGTCTTGCCACATAAGAAGTCGTTAGTGGAACTTGACATTGGGGACCAATTATTCAGACGGAAAATTTTGAAGGGACCAATCCTTGAAGGAAAATATTTGATGGACTAAAAACGAAGTTTGAAATATTTAGAGGGACCAAAAACTTATTTAACCCATACAAAATTTAAAAATAAAATGAAATTGTCATGTGGACTACCACATAGGCAGCTAAAGAGAATCTTTGTTGCAATGTGGAAGTCAGGGGGGTATTTGAGGGAATCTTGGAGTTGGGAGGGGGATTAAAAAAAACTTTACCAGGGACTGAAACCAAATCTCGCTAATATTACAGGGAGTTGTTGTATATTTAACCCATAAAATAATAAGGAAAATACAATAATTAGAAGTGTAGAGATTTAAGGGGCAATGAGGTAATTGCATGAGAATAAGTGAGCGCATATGAGGGAAAGCATAGAAAGAGTCTAGCATTACTAGATAAAAAGGGAAAATAAAGAGAAGTGAGGTTATTCTGAATTATATGTGAAAATTGGAAGAAGAAAAGCTAGGGCTAGTAGAAAGCAAGAGAGCATCCATCCATAAAGTGTGAGAAGGAAATTCCTAGAGAAATTCTAAGGTAATGGTGGATAATGGTTCTCAATTATGAATGATATGAGGGAAAGGTAGATGTACGGTTTTAGTTCTCTTTGGTTGGTATTGATTTGTTATGATTATTGAGGGATTATATGAAATCATTGATCATAATATTGTATACATATGTTATGTTATGTTATGAGATCATTGATAATGTTGCTGCTGTAAGTTATTTTGTGATTAATGTGTTTCATGAATCATGTTTTGATTTGATATGAATCGGATAAATTGGTGATTAGAGATGATTGTTGGTGTATTGGTTATGAGGCAATGTTAGTCTAAGATTCTATGGCATGATAGATGATTTTAGGATGTTAAATTAGCAAGAAAATTGATCTATTGTTGAGTGATTTCGTAGAATAGGTTATTGTCATGTAAATTGGTGTTTATTTGGATTAAAACAGATTTTTTAGGCCAACAAAACAGTATGTGCCGAAACATAGCCTTTAGAAAAAGTGTTTTTTGGAAAATATAACAGTATGCGCCGACACATGAAAAACAGATGCTACAGGCTTTAAAACGAGAGTACATGCGCTAACCTGAAATACATATGCGCCGACACAAGCACCCATAATTTTCCCAGAAATGCAATTTTCCAGCGTCGTTTCGATCATAACTTTTTAACCGTATATCCAAATGAAGAATCATTTGAAACGTTAAAAAGCTAATAAACAGAGCTATAACACGGTATAAATAGGTGAATTATTTGAGTATTAATTCCATGCCTAATATGTATGAGAAGTTGATTTTTTATATGTCCTGTTAATGAGTTATTATACTGTTGTGGTAATGTTGTGCTATGATGACTTGTTATGATGAAAAAGCTTAAGGTTGTTTTTGTGGTGTTGATGTTAATTATGTTGTTGCTTCATGTTATAAATTATGCATCCATGTTGTTGGAACTTTAGTTATAAACTATGTTGTGGCCTCGTTTTCTATAGTGATGGTTCGAGTGCGATTATTTATGTTGAGATGCTTATGTTGATGATGTCGTTGTTGCATGACTGAGATTCCATGCATCCATGTTGTGGAATTTTAAGTTATAAATTATGTTGTGGGCTAGTTTCCTATGGTGATGGTTCAAGTGTGAGTAGCTAATTCCTTTTTTTGGGGAATTAGTTAAGTGTTACTTATGGTGATGATAGAGATTTGTTGTGCTCCCGTTCAAGATGAACCAATATCCTATGGGTGTGGATCCTGATCCTATGGTGGTGGTTCAGGGAGCGAAATGAACTTGTGCGTTCATAATTGGTACCACATGTATCAAGTCTGTTTTGGTTGCATAGCATTTTATGTGGCATTGCATAATCTTGTTAGTGCTATATGATGTTGTGATACTTATTAATGTTGTGTCATTATATGTGATCCTTGTGATGGGAGTTTTATATGAGTTATTGACTATATTGACGATGTTGTGTCATTTCTTATGTTGTTTATAATTGATTATGATTACTCACCCCTTATGTTTGAATGTTGCCTCCACGTGGGTAACATGTAGATACTCATGAGTAGATTTCGTGGAAGTAAGTGGAAGTTAGCCATTGGATACTCTCTTTAGTTTGTCATTTTATGTAGTATAATTCTGCGTCGATTCATGTAACATCGGGTTGAGGTTGACGTTTGATTTTCCTGAATTATTATTTTGTTTATTTTAGAGTCAAATTATATTGATGTTCTTTAGCTATCTTTAGATGTTTTTGAGTTGAGCGTTGGCAACACTTGTATCTATGTTATCAAAGTTGGAGTTTAAGACTCAAAATATGTTGTTGTTTTTACGTTTAAATTTCTTGGTGATGATTCTGATGCAGTATTTTTAGATGATTATTGATGTCGTGTAGACATCATTAATGTGTATGTTTGAATATTTAAATATTTTGATGTAAACCATGTTACGGATCAGGATATGTATGTTATTTTTATGAAGTGTGGCACCCTTGTGTTGTTGTTTTAATTAATTTATATGTGGATTTAGAAGGGTGTTACAGTAAGGATATCCCCGTGGAAATTCAGTATATAGATTGATTGAGGAACAAAATAATATGTTATTGATAACATTTTTCAAAAGAGATGTGTGCATTGGAAGGCCAATCACCTTTCGCCTTAAGCACATAATAGAAAAACAATTAACTATAGTAATACCTCAGGTTAACCAAGTTTTGTGTTTTGGTGATGGTTCATCCATCCAGCTCTTCCATCTTGTAGTCCCTATGAGGTAATTTCCGATATATATGTTGTATGTCCCTTCCCAGTTGGTTTGTAGTTTCTCCTGTTGGGCAGGTACGACAACATGTCATAGTACTAGGCCACCTTCACGCATTTCCTTCGGAACCACCTTCGAGCTATACCTTATGGTTGTCATTTTCTTGGAGGCGAATTACCTTATATAGGCGACGTCTCTCGTCTTGTCAATTAGGTTGAATGTGAATCTTAGCCCTTCCTCGTTCTTTCCCGTATTAAATTGAGAGCACCACCAAGTGGGTGTGTCGATTTCAATAGGTTGCATGGCGTCTGCTTCATATACCATTATAAAAGGAGTCTCTTTGGTGGTTGAATAAGGGGTGGTATGATACGACCATAACACTTTGTGAAGCTATTCAACCCAGAGTCCCTTGGTGTCATCTAATTTCTTATTTATCCCCTTAAATATCACCTTGTTTGTTGATTCAACTTGCTCGTTTGCCTGCAGATGGACAGCAGAAATAAACTTCATTTTCACTCCTAGTTCGTGTAAGAAAATTGACCATGTTATAGCATGCAAATTGAGTTCCATTATATAAAATAATAATTTCTAGTAAACCAAATCTGCATATGAGTTGCTGCCAATAGAAAACAGTGAACTCTTTTTTCTATGATCTAGGTAACAATTTCAACTTCTATCCATTATGTAAAATAGTCTATTTCAATAATTAGAAGCTTTAGCCAGCTAGGTTCCAGCAGGAAAGGGCTCAAAATGTCCACTCCCCACTGATAAAACTACCAAGGCACCGTGACTGAGTGATGAGGTTTAGCTAGTGCATGATGAAGATTAATGTTGACATTTTTCGCATTTCTTGATGAACACTGCACTCTCCTTCATCAGAGTGGGCAAATAATAGCCCGCCCTTATAAATTTGTGGATAGGGCTTATGTATCAATGTGACTGTCGCAAGCCCTCTGGTGCACTGCAACAAAACTAAGGCGAGTTTGTGTTCACCTAGGTATCTTAGAATGGGAGAACCTTCCCATTTTGTAGAGTTATCCTGATACCATGGTGTAATTTGCAGAACGCTTGTGTATCTTCTTTTCCTTTAACTCGTTCTGTGGTACTTTGTTTGATTGTAGATACTAGGGAAAATGAGAGTCACTTGAATTGTCATGCAGTTGTGCCCTATTCTTTTTGTGTTAGAGAGTTTGGAAAAAAAGGCCTGCCCTAAAATTTTGTTCCCTAGGCACATACATTATCTCAAGAGCTTTGAAAAATTCTGATAAGTCACATACCTTTTTCTGATATTTAATGAGATATGGCTCTTTTTCCAGATATATCTCGACAATAAAGGTGGAAAACAAACATTTTCATCTAGTTTAGGTATGCCTTGAAAAATCATGCAAATAAAGGGGCATATAATGGGGTAGGGATTGGCGATCATATTTGAGGGTGCGAACCTAAAACCTTGATCCGCTCCGTAATAAATGAGTACAGGGAGAGGTGGACCCGTGGGCCATGTATTTTTTAAGACAAAAAATGAAAAAATTTATGTTAATGTCTGCATCCGCAAGAGGTTGCAAAAAATGGGGTGGGAAAGACACATTAGAGGGTGCAAACTTAAAATCTTGACCCACGCAACATAAAAGTGAGGACAAGAAGGGCATGCCTAGCCCGTTTTCTGCCCTTACCCGACGACCTGATTTTCTACCTATTGGAAGTCTCTCTTGGCCTTTAGATTTGACACATCCATTTTAAGGGTGAGGACTAGTAGAGGAGCTAGACCTAAAAATTTAAGGGGGCCACAAATAAATAATATACATATATACTAAGAAATTTTGGCAAAATTTAAAATTTTTTACCAAAGAAAATAAAAAAATGGTGTAAGGCAAGAATCAAACTACACTAGTGCTGCCATTTACTTTCCACTAAGTTAAATTTCATTATTTAGTAGAAAAAATAAATACTTAAAATGGGGGGAGGGGGGGGGGGGGGGGGACATAGCCACCCTAGTCCTAACGTGGCTTCACCATTGGTGAGGACCATGTCGATAATGAGAACTCCATACCTTTCCTGATTGTTTCTAGCCTTGAATACAAATTTCAACGAGTGCTCGATTAAGAAGTTATTTTCTCCTTCTAATACTATCCTGACACCACTTCCTTTTAAGTTAGAGACGCCATCTATTAATAGTTTCCATGTGGGGAGAGGGCTCCTCATCTACTGGCAAACTGAATTCTTCCAGAAAATTATCTAGTACTTATGATCTAATACTTATTTTGGGTATATATTAGATATCATACTCAAATATTTTAACCGCCCAAGATACCATCATTCCTGCTACCTTTGGCTTCTTTAGGACATGTCGAATGAGATAATTGATTTTCACGATTTCTTGATGCCCTTGAAAGTAGGGTATGAGTTTCCTTGTGATTATCACGGCCACCTAGGCGAGCCTATAAATTTTCTAGTACCTGACCTCAACACCCTTAAACACCTTGATCAAGAAATATTTAGGCCGCTCAACTTTATTTGTCTCTTACACAAGCGTCGAACACTCATCACCTGATTAGTAATAGAAAAATATATGTATAGCAATGTACCTCTTATTTGGCGTGTCAATATGGAAGGCGATGCCAGAAAGACCTTAATGTTTTATAACGCTTCCTCGCATTCGCTCGCCCACTCGAACTTCTCTTTTTTCTCTCTCCAGAGTGACGATAAATAAAAAGCCCTGTCACCTACACAAGAAATGAAACGAGATTGGGTAAATAAACACCTTATAGTTGCTGAACATCTTTAATGTTGGAAGGACTCCACATGTCAATGATGACTTGACACTTATTTGAATTGACCTCTATACCTCTCTTGGTTAACATAAAACCTAGAAATTTGCCTGCTTGTAAGCCAAAGGAGCATTTAGTGGGATTTAAGCGCATGTTGTAGCTCCTGACTGACTCCAGAATATCTTTCAAGTTTGCCGTGTGGCTCTTTCCTTATGTGGTCTTTAATATAATGTCATCAATGTAGACTTTAAGGTTGTGGTCTATTTGTCTCAAGAAGTTGTATCCACGAGTCGTTGATGGGTTACGTCTACATTCTTTAACCGAAATGACAGGGCGTTGTAGTAATAGTTATTGTGATGAATGTCGTCTTAAGCACATCCACACGACCTATTTTGATTTGATTGTATCTAAAATAGACGTTCATAAGACTCAATGTTTTGTAGCCCGAAGATTTGCCAATTAAACGACTATGTTTGGTCTACACTCATCTAGTAATTTCATTCTAAGAAATTTCTTACATTCTTTCGCTTCTACACAAAAAAACCTCCTCTTGCACCAACAACTTCTAAACTTTGTTTGACATCTTGAAGAAAGAAAGGTATAAGTAGAAATAAAAGAAAGGACAAAATTAGTAAGAACAATTCTCCCACCAAAACCGACATATTTATCTATTTTTGCACGAGCCCAAACACCTCCACAAAACTTTTAATATTGGTTGCGATGTTGAGACCTTTCTCAAATATGATCCTACTGATCAGCACCTTATTAACTATCATCAAGGAGTTGTCTACCTTTTAGGAAAGTTGACTGACTTGAGAACATTGTGGATCCCATTACCTTTATCAATATCTCTAACAACACCTTTGTAACTAGCTTAAATAGACATCTAATTATGAAAATCCATCTGAACTCACCGATGTTTGAGGGATTTTCACTTTAGAAATTAAATTAGGCAATAAAATAGAATATAATACTTTTTGACAATCTCGCTTTCCCAAAGAATTGAATTTCTATCATTGAGGAAAATTGAGCAATGATTCGATTAATTTATTCATTCATAGGGATCACATTTGACTAACTAAATCAATACTATATATAGTTAAATATGTTTTCTTGTATTTGTTATGTATATTTATAAGTATATGGGTAAAAAAATGAAAAGCATCACTTCAATATTTCATTAATACACTTTGGTAGATAGTTGCATTCGGTTCATTTGATAATTGCAAAGACATTTGATACATCTGATTGTATGTGTACATATAATTAATTTAGTTCAAATAGTAGTTGGAGAGATATTTGATTATACGTGTACATATCGGTAATTCACTTTAGATAGTAGTTGTCGATACATTTGACTGCACATGTACATATCGTTAATTTAGTTCAGTTAGTAGTTGGAGAAACATTCGACTGCACGTGTATATATATTTTTTTTGAAATTTTCACAAATATATCATTTTTTCAATTTAAATACTAAACTATCATTCTTTCTTTCATAAATATCAAAATACCATCTTTTCAAACAAAAAATAATATTTGAAAGTACATCTGTCAATTGATTTGGCGAACCCTCCTATTTTATATATATTTTTATTATATTTTATTTTTCAACAAATTTTCTTGAAAAAATTGAGTTCTTTAAAATTTCATGCGGATTTTGTTACATAATTTCTTTTCTACGAAATTTCCTGCGAATTTACCAACAAATTTAATAAAATCATATATTTAAGAAACTCGCGGGTAATTTCGTAAAAATGTTATTTTGCAAGAAATTCTACATGTGAAATAAGCAGGAAAATCAACGAGTACTAAACAAATAATTAAAAAAAAAGTTGTACATCCGTCAAATGAATAGGCGAAACCTTTTTATTTTATACTCTTCCGCCCTTTGAATGGGCGGAACTTCTTTACCAATAACAGAAAAAAAAATTGAAACCATGATATATTTGTATATATTGATGAATTGAGTGTTAGTTTGGTATTTCTTTTCCAAAAAGATGGTAGAATAGTAAAAATTTCTATTTTTTATTTAGTTCAGTTAGTAGTTGTATAGACATCTGATTGCAGTGTCTATGGACTATTATGCTACTAAATAAAAAAAAAAGGTTGAAAAGACAAAATAGAACCGAGTCCACACATAAATCTTGTCCCTCCAATACATAAATCTTGTCCCTCCAATACACATAGACTAGATTATCCCTTTTACGTAGCCAAATAAACTCCACAAGCTACTCCCACTCATTGCTATAATACATGGTGTGATACGGTGTGAGAACTGACTTGATGTTTTGCGTTTCAATCGCACTTGTGCGGTTAGCAAGAGTTGCCACCGACTTTTCTTTTATCCAAAAGGAAAGGTAAAAAAGCACAGGAAATACCTTTTGAGATTTTCTCGGGTTCGGGGGGTAGATTATGAAAAGGAAATGTATTAGCACCATTTTCATCCATGGTTTTCCATGGGCTCTTAGTTACTCGTTTAGATCACTTGATTTCATTTGATAGTGTGCTTGTGGTGTGGGCTTTGAAAGTATTTTGAAAAATCTCTTTGTAATGGTTCTCGTCTCTATAAGAATGTATACAAAGTTTTGTTTTCGAAAAATGGTTCAAAGATGTGTTTGTGAATCATGTTTCGAAAAGTGTTTTAAAAAGATGTTTTGCAATGGTTCTCGTCTCTATAAGAACGTATACAAAAAATTTTGTCTTTTGAAAATATTTTGAAATGAGAGTGTAGGTGTAAAAGTTTTTGTCGTGAGCAAGCGAGTAACTAAGAGTGAATCTATCTACTCGAAAGGTCTTAAGTTGTTCTTTTCTTCCTCCTTTTAATGGTGCTATCTTACCATTGATTTGGTAAGAAGCCCCATCGTTGGATGTGAAGGGACAGGCGCGGGTCAATTTTACAATCATTGAAGGCAACTTGTGAGACGCTTTAGCAATTTTCGTAAGGGACGAGATCGTTTTAATCGAAGGCAACATCAAGGGTCATCGAGGGACTGACGATCTTTTTTATCGAAGGGTCATTGCTAGAGCGTCCCATATTCGAGGGACATGATTGTATTTATGAGGCAACGAGCGAGGTTATCCTAGAAGTACGCGTGTGAAAAAATGTGTTGGATTCAAGTTAATTTATTCTTTGATTAGGTCATCTAGCGATTGATTTTTGAATCTTGCCATACACGCCTAATAACTATACAATATATGGAAAACAGTAAATTGTGGGAATTGAAATTCTACGCTATTACAAAGTGTTCGGGAATGGGGGTACAATTGTTACAAATAGGGATGAATCAAATGAGATAGAAACGTCCGAATATCAAATAATACAACCAAATCAAATTTTGTGCGATTTAATTAAAGCTATGATAATCCATGAGATAAAATCAACAAAGTATGAAATGTTAAGTATTTACTTGAAAAGAGGAAAATAAACCTATTCTAAAAAATAAAAATAATTGATTAAATTAAAGTCTTTATTTTTTTTGTATTTTATTAATTATGTAAAATCTAAAGAAAACAAATAAACTAAATTATTATTTTTGATGTTTTATTAAGAAAATTAAATCTAAAATAAAAATTCATCAAGAAAAGAAAATGATAAATTTTTTTTTACAAAAACCTAATTCAAATTAATATAAAAAAATATTTTATGTTTTATTAATAATTTGCATAACCAAAAAAAATAAAGGGAAAACAAATTAAAAATTCAATGGGCTTTAGGTAAATGAGATGTGAGGCCAAAAGAAAAAAAGTTGTTATTGCTGTAATAAAGAAACAGGCATAGGGGGGTACGGTCAGCAAAGCATGAATGGGCTTAGAGGAAATGTAAACAAAACAGACCCAAGTTCTTAAATCTGCATTAGTCTCTGATTAAGGGGAGGAAATGAAATTAGGGTTTGAGAACCCTTTGCAATTTACAGCGGCGCCGCTCTCATTTTCTTCATCCATCTCTGTTCATCTTTTCATCTCTGTTGATGAAACCTCTAAATCTCTCACTAACCATCCATGTCTCATTTTCGCGAACAAAATCGCTCATGCCGTCTCTTTGCCTCACCGCGATTCGCAATTTTGAAACCCTAATTTTGAAATCGGATTTATGTCTAAAATGTCTGAATCTGGTTTATCTGATCCTCCCCCCAACTCTCTGTTGCCGGAATGCCACTAATCTCGTCCTTCTAATCAAGCTCCAATGGTTTTTCTTGAAAAGGTGAAGTTCTGTTCTTCTTAATGATTTTACTAATTGGTTTTTGTCTTGTTTATGTGTTTTTTCTGTTAATCCACCTTGTTATCCATTGAAATGCATGAAATGATTTTAGGGATTCATGAGAAAGAGGGAAAGTTCATACCTGTTGGAGACTTTTCTGTGAAATGGAAAGGGGATGGTGAGATTAAGGATGACGCTCTTTGGTGGCCGGAGCTGCGTGGGGGGAGGAGATGAGGATGAAGGCGTTGGTGTTCCTGACTCTTTGGTAAACTCTTCTATTTTCCCTTGATGATATTGGTTATCTTTTGGATTTTATGGCTTGTTACTGTTTTGTGAGTTTAAAAAATGGTTTTAGGCTTTTGGGATGAGGTTACTGTGTTTTGAGTTAACATGTTTTTGGTTTGATTCTTGGCTACTGGTTTTTGTTTGATGATCCTTGGATATATGTTACTGGTTTTTGGTTGTTGGAGTTTGTTGCAAGTTTTTGGTTATGTTTTTGGTTATGGATTTTGACAGGTTTTTGCTTTTGTTGATGGTTCTGATTTCTCAGTTTGAGATTTGTGTTGTGTTGGCTTTGTTATAGCTTTAGACTTGTGGTTTTGGGTTTGTGGATGTTTGACAGGTTACAGTGTTGAGATTCTTACTGGTTTTCTGTTTTGGATTGATGATGGTTTTTGAGGTTTGACAACAATTTTGGTGAAATTGGTGATGGCTACTGTATGCTGGTTAACAGGTTGCAGGTTTGATGGTTTTCATGTTTTTGAGGCTTGGTTCAGGTTTGGGATATTTGGCTTTTTGAGTTTTTGGTTTTGTGGATTTGTTATTGATCTTGTTTTTGCTGTTGTTACTGGTTTGGTTTGAGACATGTGTGTTCTGGTTTTTTTTAGGTTGCTACCGTATGCTGGTTAACAGGTTGCAGGTTTGATGGTTTTCATGTTTTTGAAGCTTGGTTCAGGTTTGGGATATTTGGCTTTTTGGGAGTTGGATGCTGGTTTACAGTTTTGAGATTTATGTGTTTTCTGAGTTTTTGACTTGTGTGTTTCTCTTGCTTCTGCTTGAGAGTTGTTTTTGAGGTTTGGCTCGGTTCAGGTTTTAGAGGTTTGAGGTTTTGAGACTTTTACAGTTTTTTTGTATTTGGTGATGGTCCAGACTTGAGACCTCTGTTGTTGTTCTATTGCTTCCTTCTTATTATATTCACCTTACTTCTGTTATCTCTATTCAAAATGGTGGGAAACCAACAATTTTGAATATTTTAACATATTGTCCTTATGGCTTTTTGGTGGCAGTTTTATTTTCTAGCAACTTCTATGCAACTTGTGACAGGCAGGGCAGCAGGACTGTGTATTCCAATATCCTAGGTGACTTCTTTCCTCTCTTCTCTCTCAATGACATTAGGAAAGCAAATTGCTTTTTGCCCCTTTTTCCAATTCTGAAAAGTTTGCAAAGGAAAATGGAAAATGATGACTTATGCCTCTTGAACAAGCTTTTGCTTATTTGACTTAGCTATTTATTTTGCCATACTGCTGCTTTGCTGCCTGCTTTTATTGATGCTGTTTGTTGTTTTGTCCAATTTGCGCTGCTGTTTGGGCATTCTGTTTGGTTTGTGCTGCTGTTTGGGCATTCTGTTTGGACAATTTTGCTTGTCTCTTGTTTGGACAGTTTTGTTGTTTGTTGTTTACCATATTGTTGTTTGTTTGGTTCTGTTTGCAATATTTGTTTGGGCAATTTTGTAGCATCTCTTCTTGTTTGGACAACTTTGTAGCATTTCTTTTCCTCTTTCTTTTTGTGAACCAAGAAGAATAATCTTCTTGTGATTTGCAAATAGAGGAAATAAATTGTGATGAATTAAAATGGCCTTCTGATTCCACTTTGCAAACTTTAATGATGAGTACTTTTTTTTTGGAAAATTTTGTTCATGCCCAAATAACTTGTACTAACTATTTTTCTTTCTTTTGTTTTCATGTGAGTAAAATGGAGATGACAAAGCAAGGAAGGCAAGAACTCTAGGGCAAGCAAGGAACTCTTGGAGATAAGCAAAAGAACTTCAGTCAAACTTAGGCATAAATTAGTTCTCCTAGGCCAAACATTTGTTTGGATTTTCTTTGTAATTCAGAGAAAATCATTCTTGTACTGTATCCAATAGTTGTACTAATTCATTTTCAAATACGATAATAAATTGTTTTGTAACAACGTTTGAAATTGGAAAAAACCTTGAGTTATAACATGAAATATTCTGTTGTCACTTGAAATTCTTTATCAACAATAACTTGTAATTTCTTCTCGCATCCTATTTGATTTTTGAAATTCCCAATCAGGATACTTGAAACAAAATGCTCCAGTCTGGTAACTTAAACTCCAAGTAATCCCAATAATTCTGTAACTGCATTTCAAACAAGCACGCACTGTATATTCCATTTTATAACCAAGCAAATGTTTTAAAAGACGCAAATCATCTGGTTAACCTGGATCAAAATTATGGTCGTCCTAAATGACAGTCTTAATCTCTTGTCCCAAACAAACCATGCTCTAAGAACAAACACTGTCTTTTCAGTAAACTTGAGAAAGCATGAAGACCTGTGAAAACCAATTGAATTTTTGAGAACTCATTTTCTTCTGAGGATTGCAAGAAAAACCCTAATTACTGGTTTACTGCCATAGAAGAGAATCTATTTGGTCGATTCCTGAGCCAACTTGAATCCCCGAGAAAACCTAGGGTTGTGTCTTCTATGAAAAAGGGGAGGGTAAATTTTGGGGTACAACAGCTGTCCCTGTTCAATATTCTTGAACCTGAAGAGTTAGATTGGCGAGTTTTGTTGTTCGTGACTCGAAGGTAAAAGATGATTGGACACTAGAGTGCCCATAAATTTGCACTCGACAAAGGTGTAGTTGAGGGAATGGGCTTAAAGATGCCATCCGAGAATGTTTGTGGTAAATCATAAGAATAAGCATCAGAATGGTGTTCGTACTTGGAACGTGTCTGAACTGTATCTGTATTTGAATCTGAATAAGTAAACATAATGGCTTCTGTGTCTGGAGCGTATCTGAACTGTATCTTGAAATTGAAATCTGAATGAGTGACAGAATGGCAACCGTGTCATGGAGCGTATCTGAACTGTATCTTGAAATTTGAGATCTGAATGAGTGACAGAATGGCAACCGTGTCAGGAGCATATCTGTACTGTATCTTGAAATTTGAAATCTGAATAAGTGACAGAATGCCAACCGTGTCTTGAGCATATTTGTACTGTATCTTGAAATTTGAAATCTGAATGAGTGACAGAATGGCAACCGTGTCTGGAGCGTATCTGGACTGTATCTTGAAATTAAGTCTGAATGAGTAACAGAATGACTTTCGTGTCTAGAGTGTATTTGTAATGTATCGGTACTTGGAATTTGAATAAGTAGCATAATGGCTTATGTGTCTGGAGCGTATCTAAACTGCATATGAAATCTGAATCTAAATGAGTATCAGGATGGCATCCATATCTGGAACGTATCTGTACTGTATCATGATTGCATATTGTTAAACGGTAGCTGTTAATCTTATCCTATAAAGGGTAAAATGTTAGCTGAAGCACAAAGTTATGATGCATGAAATGTATGATGCAATATATGTACTTTATCAATGTTTATGATATATGGATGTAATGTATGCGCATGTAAGCTGATTTGCTGTATTACTGAAGAAAATAAATCCTTGACTGCTGTTGAGGATTCTGTTGTGAGAGTAATGCCATATACTTCTTGAGGAATCTGCTTTGGGAATCCAGAGAATTTTAATGACTTCTACTGGGGATTATTGATGGGAGTCTTTGTTCTGTCGAGAAGCAATAAAAACTCTGTAGGGAAAAGCTTATTCCTGTTTGGAAAAAGTTTAGGAGCTTCGGTCATCTGCCACCCTACTGGGGAGTTACCCTAGGTTGGGGAGAAACCAAAGTTTAACTGTTATCTGGTTGATTTTCAGGCTTCAAGACAACTTGCTGGGGGAACCTGGAGAAACTGGATGATTACCGTTGTGCATTGATAGTTTGAAGTTTCGGCTCCGCTGTGGATTGGTAGTTGGTAGTCTCAGCTCCGCTGGGGATCTGTAGTTCAAAGTTTTGGCTCCATTGGGGATCTTAATGACGTGCTGTAGGGATTGCTCATGGAATAGCCTAAAGACGTTTTCCTAATCTTTCAACCTGTCAGTAATTACTTTTTCATCCTGTTTATTTGTAAACAGTAATTATGTTCAAATGCATATGTTCATTAATGAATCATTGGACGTTTTTGCAAATAAAAACACAAGTGTAAAGAAACAGGAAAATAGTTTTCTGTACTTTGAAAGAGATATCTTTGTATTTACTTTGAATAAGTATTTTGTACAAAGGAGACAGACATCCTAGTAAGAGGATGGTGTCATAAATAAGAAAATTTTACAAAGAAAGATAGTTATGTGTAATAATCCCATGGGGTTCCCATTATGCTATAGCCTCCGTATCTCCGAATATCTTGTCCATTTGTTGCTTCGTCCGAAGATGATTGAATTGATCAGAAGCTCCGAGTTTGTCCGTGAAGAGATTATCCTTAAAGTGATCCGACGAGACATAGTCATACGCTTTAATTCCCTAATTTTTTCTTGGACCGCCCTTTCGGGTTTTCAGTCCACCGGGAAACCCTTTTTTGCCCAAGTCGCCCTTTCAGGTTTTCAACATCCCGGGTGTATAATTTTTTTATATTTTATCCCTAATTTTTTCCTGAACCTTTTGGTTCGTCGGGATGCCCTTGTTTTGCCTAGGTGTGTCAACCTAGCGGGTCTCTTATGCGTAGTATCTTTTGACTATGTCTGCGTTCGCAGGGTGCGGCAAATCTTCGCCGTCCATGGTGGTTAAAATCATTGCCCCACCAGAAAAGATGTTCTTGATTACAAATGGTCCTTCATAGGTAGAAGTCCATTTGCCCCTGGGATCACTTTGTGGCAAGATGATGCGCTTGATCACAAGATCTCCAACTTGATACACTTGGCGTCTGACTTTCTTGTTGAAAGCTTTGATCATCCGTTTTTGATACATCTGACCATGGCAAACATCAGTAAGTCTTTTTTCATCAATTAAGTTTAACTGATCAAGTCGGGTTTGGATCCAATCGTCTTCACTCAAACCTGCATCCTTCATGATTCTTAAAGAGGGGATCTGAACCTCAATAGGTAAAACATCCTCCATGCCATATACCAAAGAATAGGGTGTTGCCCCAGTTGATGTGCGAGTCGTAGTACGGTACCCGTGGAGAGCAAACGGTAGCATCTCATGCCAGTCCTTGTAGGTGACTGTAATTTTTTGTATGATCTTTTTGATGTTTTTGTTCGCATCTTCGACAACACCATTCATCTTTGGCCGATAGGGAGACAAATTGTGATGTTGAATTTTGAACTGTTCACACAAGGCGGTGATCATAGTATTGTTAAGGTTTGTACCGTTATCAGTGATGATCCTTTCGGGGATACCGTACTGACAGATAAGGTTCTTCTTGATGAAGCGGGAAACAACATTCTTAGTAACGGATGCGAAGGAAGCTGCTTCGACCCACTTTGTGAAGTAATCAATGGCCACCAGAATGAAGCGGTGTCCATTGGAGGCTGTAGGCTTGATCTCCCCAATCATATCAATCCCCCACATAGCGAAGGGCCAAGGAGATGTTAAGACATTTAGAGGAACCGGAGGTACGTGCACCTTGTCTGCATAGATTTGACATTTATGACAAGTCCAAAAGTGTTGATAGCAGTCTTCTTCCATGGTAGACCAATAGTAGCCTGCCCGTAGAATTTTATTCGCCATCGTATGCCTGCTAGAGTGAGTGCCAAAGGTACCTTCATGCAATTAAACCATAATCCTTTTAGCTTCAGCCTTGTCCACACAACAGAGCAGAATAGAATCATGATTGCGCTTGTACAGGATGCCATTACTTAAGAAGAACTTAGTTGAGAATCTTCTTAAGAACTTTTTGTCATTGACTGAAGCTCCTTCTGGGTATTCTTGAGCCTCGAGATACCTTTTGACTTCATGAAACCAAGGCTGGTCCACTACTTCTCCGATATTAATCTCGTGACAGTGTGCGGGTTCGTCCATCCGTTCAATGGTGATATGGGGAGCCTTGTTATCCCAATTAAGTTTAAACATGGATGACATTGTAGCTAGAACATCTGCTAGCTCGAAATGTGGTAACAATTTCAAGACATGTTCTTTGTAAGGGATGGGGTTTGGATGCTTAGTATCCCATTCTCCTTTGATCTGACTGATGACCAAAGATGAATCCCCAAACAAAACTAAAGATTTGATTCCCAAGTCTACGGCAGCCTTGAGTCCAAAGATGCATGCTTCATACTCTGCCATGTTATTCGTACAGTTGAAGCAAAGTCTGGCGGTGAAAGGAGTATGGCATCCTTCTGGAGATATAAGCACAACACTGATATCGTTACCAAGCTCATTGGATGCCCCATCAAAGTACAAGGTCCATCAGGATCCTTGTTTAGGTCTGTCATATGGTCTGAATTCTTCAACATTGTCCAATGTCATGATGTCTTTGTCAGGGAAGTCAAACTTCATGGATTGATAATCTTCTACAGCTTGATGGGCCAGATGATCAGCTAGCACACTGCCCTTTATAGCTTTTTGGGTGGTGTACTGTATGTCATATTCCGTTAGGATCATCTGCCATCTAGCTATCCTTCCAGATAAAGCAGGCTTTTCGAAGATGTATTTGATCAGATCCATCTTAGATATCAGCAAAGTGGCATGAGTCAACATGTACTGTCTTAGCCAGCAAGCAGCCCATACCAAAGCGCATCAAGTTTTCTCGAGCAGTGAATATCTTGTTTCACAGTCGGTAAACTTTTTGCTAAGGTAATAAATGGCATGCTCTTTTCGGCCAGACTCGTCATGCTGCCCCAGTACGCACCCCATTGAAATCTCTAGGACGGTCAGATACATGATTAGCGGTCTTCCTTCGACTGGTGGCATCAAGACGGGAGGATCTTGTAAATACTC
This sequence comes from Vicia faba, assembly GCA_948472305.1. Taxonomy (NCBI): domain Eukaryota; kingdom Viridiplantae; phylum Streptophyta; class Magnoliopsida; order Fabales; family Fabaceae; genus Vicia; species Vicia faba. The sequence goes on from OX451740.1 coordinate 263,346,480, forward strand.
CTTGATTTTATCGAAAGCAATTTGATAGTCATCATTCCATCTAACTACCTGATCTTTCTTCAATAACTTGAAGATTGGTTCACAAGTAGATGTTAGGTGAGAAATGAACCTAACAATGTAGTTTAGGCGTCCCAAGAAACCTCTGAACTCCTTCTCAGTGCGAGGAGCAGGAATTTCTTGTATAGCTTTGACTTTGGAAGGATCAACCTCGATACCTTTGTTGTTGACAATGAAACCTAAGAGCTTACCAGACCGGACTCCGAATGTGCACTTGTTTGGATTCAACCTGAGCTTATATTCCTTCAATCTGAAAAACAGCTTTTACAAGTGATCAAGGTGTTCTTCTTCAGTTTGTGATCGGGCTATCATGTCATCTATGTAGACCTATATCTCATGATGTATCATATCATGAAATAAAGCTACCATGGTGCGTTGATAGGTTGCCCCGACATTCTTCAGTCCAAATGGCATCACTTTGTAGCAGAACGTACCCCACTGTGTGACAAAAGTAGTTTTCTCCATGTCCTCAGGTGCCATTTTGATCTGGTTATAGCCTGAGAATCCGTCCATGAAAGAAAATACTTTGTGCTGAGCTGTATTGTCAACCAGGATGTCGATGTGCGAAAGTGGAAAGTCATCTTTAGGGTTGGCCCTATTTAAATCTCTATAATCCACGCACATTCTCACTTTGTCGTCCTTTTTGGGCACGAGAACAATGTTAGCAACCCATTATGGATAGGAAGTAACAGCCAGAAATCCAGCACTAAACTGTTTCATAACTTCGGCTTTGATCTTCTCTGACATGTCACGTCTCATGCGGCAGACTTTTTACTTCACCGGTGGACAGTCTTCTCTTGTGGATAGATGGTGTACCACAATGTCTGTATCGAGTCCCGGCATGTCTTCGTATGACCAGGCAAAGATCTCCACATAATCATGCAACAACTGAATTAGGCGCTCCTTGACACTCAGCTCTAGATTGGAACCTACTATGATTTCTTTTCTGTCTTCCTCAGTACCCAAGTTGATTGTATCCAACAACTCCTCATGAGGCAGAATAACCCTTTCCTCTTATTGTAGAAGTCTAGCCAATTCCCCTGGCACCTCACAATCTTCCTCACCTTCGTATTAGGCTTGGTAGATCAGATCTTCAGAGTCACTGAAGGCTATAGCAGTATCGTTACCCATGGGATCCAGAATGGAAGGGTACCTGCATTTATGAGTGTGGGTATTTGTAAGGGTATAGCCATCTTAAAACAACAAAATGTAAAAGAAAGACAATGAGCACAAAAGGTTTATATATGAAAAAGCGTCCATGATTCATTGAAATGACATATGAAAATGAAATAAGAACCCTTACAAATAAACCATTGTGCCTCGGGTAAGACACAAGGTTGAAAAAGTACGAATTGTTTGTGAATTATTACAGTCCAACAGAAATGTAAAGGATAAATTACTGCAGTATGAAAGTAATCGGAACAAAGTCTTTGGCTTCCCAGTTGCACAGTCCTCCACCGACATTAGGAAATATCCAGTCTTCTAAGCTGCCCTATTTTTCACTGTCCTCTAGTGCATTAACCCCTTGGTGACTGATCTTCATAGGTGGCCCTCCGGCACGGGCGTGGCGCACGGCCTTCTGAGAAGTTGAGGTGAACCCCAAGCCGAACTTGTCTGATTTGTAGGGAATGTCTGGTAGCTGTCCCCAGATGGTGGATCCACCTTCTTCCGCTGTTGCCTTTGCATCTTTGAGAGAGGACATCCGAGGTGGAGGTCTTGTGATCACAGAAGTTGAGGATACCGTCTTGGTCGCCGCTATTTTTGGAAAAACTTCTTCAAAATGTTGGAAAGGGGTCTCAATGAACTCGCCATCTATTGGCTCCCAAATTCGACACTTGCTATATTTTGTCTCTTTGACCAAACAACTGGAAATGAACTACACCAGGAGGTATAATTCGATGCATGAGATAAATTAAGGGAAAAGATCCAGGATATGATAAGAAAGCTTCGACCAAAGGTTCATTCGACCGAGGCAGAATGTAGGTTGTTTCGACTGAAGGGAAGTGTTCGCGCCTTGATACATGGGACGAAGACCATTTTGAAATTTGAATTATTGGAGGGAAAGGTGGTTTTCATCAGCATCTAAGGGAAGGAAACGTGGCAAAAGGCTGTGGGTCGAGAGGCATGCAGGAGACACTTGTCTTTATCCTAGTGCAGAATGTCCCCTCGACAGTTACCTATTTTTAGTATAAATTAAGAAGTGTGTGTAATTTTTAGTGTGTGCAACTTATAGTACAAAATCTCTCAAATATTATCCAAGTAACTACTGCGTGAGAAAGGATAAAAAGCAGAGCAATGTACGTTAGAAACACCTTTTTTACTTAATCAAAATCTTTTTACTTTACTTTACCACTATCTTGCAAAGTTATCTTTTACTTCTTTTACTTGCATTTTTATGCTTCTATTTACTGTTCAACAATCTTAAACATCTCTCCCCTGGGTCGAACGTGCGTTCTTCCTTCTCACACTCATTTTACATAAAGATTAGCATATGTTCTGAGATTAGTTTGGTCGATCCCGCAAGTAAACCAAAAACTTACCTTTTTTGGAGACCAGCGGTTGTTTACCAAAAACAACGGTAAACAAATTGTTTACCAAAGTCTGTGTAATTTTTAGTGTGTGCAACTTATAGTACAAAATCTCTCAAATATTATCCAAGTAACTACTGCGTGAGAAAGGATAAAAAGCAGAGCAATGTACGTTAGAAACACCTTTTTTACTTAATCAAAATCTTTTTACTTTACTTTACCACTATCTTGCAAAGTTATCTTTTACTTCTTTTACTTCTTTTACTTGTATTTTTGTGCTTCTATTTACTGTTCAACAATCTTAAACATCTCTCCCCTGGGTCGAACGTGCGTTCTTCCTTCTCACACTCATTTTACATAAAGATTAGCATATGTTCTGGGATTAGTTTGGTCGATCCTGCAAGTAAACCAAAAACTTACCTTTTTTGGAGACCAGCGGTTGTTTACCAGAAACAACGGTAAACAAATTGGCACACCCGGTGGGACGTTGCTAATTGTCTATGTTATTGTGTTTTTTCCTGTACAGTTATAACATTGCATGTTATTACGAAGTGGTAGAATAACCAACAAATATACTGTTAGGAAAGAAAGTGGAGAGAGTCGTATGGCTAATGAGCCAAACCATGGAGAAATACCTCCACCGATCACAGGAATAACAGTTACTACTGTTGTCGAAGGGAATATCCCAACTTCTGTCGGATCCATACCAGCGTTAACCATGAATCAAACTGGACCCTTACTTACGTATATGGGTCCAAGAGGTCCTTCAGGAACACCCCCACCAAGGATGAACCTAGGGTCTCGATCAACTGTACCCCCAGGCTTTTCGACAACCTGGATGGGTCGAGAACAGCCATATGGCATGCCAACTACTGAAATGGCTAGCCTTATGAATGCTGCGTCTACTTTCTCAGAACCTTTGGTAAATGCTACATCACCATTACAGGGATCTGGAGCCAGTAGAAACCAATTTTTAGGAGGGCCATCTCATATGATACCAAGTCTCACAAACGATTCGACAACAGTTTTGAGGCAACAGATGGACGAAAGTAACCATGAAATGGTACAAATGTTAGCACAAACTCTAAGTACAGTACTAAATCCCCTCATTCAGACTGCTACGCAGTTGAATCAACAGATGACATCGTAAATAACGCGCATGGCTGAATTCTTTGGGGTGCCTCAAGTTGCTCAACTACCCCAAGCTGTTCGACAGCCCCAGAGGGTACCAATAAGATTAAATCAAGGGGTAATCATGGAAGAAGATTTGACCGTTAATCCAAACCCCCAAGTTCCAAGGGTCGAAGTAGAACAACCAAGATTAGAGATACCTCGAAACCATCGAGAAATCGATCAGGGCGTTATTCTGGCTAATAGAAACAAAAATGCTGACGAATTAATACAACAAGTTCGACACCAGAACTATGGGGCAAATAATAATTTAACCGCTATGATCGAGAGAATCATGTTTCAAAAAGGGATGAACGTTGGTTTCCATAGACCAAACTTTAGATCCCCATTATCAGAATATATTCTGCAAACGGACTTACCACCTAGGGGTAATGTCCCAAAATTCACTAAATTCTCGGGGGATACGACAGAGTCGACCGTCGAACATGTGGCTAGGTATTTGATAGAGGCGGGAGAAATAGCAAACAATGAAAACCTTAGAATCAAATACTTCCCAAGTTCATTAACTAAAAATGCTTTTACTTGGTTCACTACCCTCCCAGCCAATTCGATCCACAACTGGAACCAATTAGAAAGATTGTTCCATGAACAATTTTACATGGGTCAAACTAAGATAAGTCTAAAAGAATTGGCTAGTGTAAAAAGAAGGTTCAATGAGCCAATTGATGAATATCTAAATAGATTATGACTACTCAAAGCCAGATGCTTTACCCAAGTACCTGAGCATGAATTAGTCGAAATAGCAGCAGGTGGCCTGGATTATTCGATTAGGAAAAAGTTGGATACACAATACCTAAGAGATATGGCCCAACTTGCTGATAGGGTTCGACAAGTAGAACGCCTTAAGGCTGAAAAGGCTAAAACTGCTAAAACTCTTCGACGAGAAAGGGTAGCTTATGTCGAAATGGATGATGATGATCCAGAGACATACAGTCATCCTGTAGATATCGAAGAAGGAGAAATTGATCTGGTTGAATTAAAAAATGGACCACCATATGCTTGTAAATTGTTGGTGCCATCAAATGGAAAAAATCCTGTGGAACCTGAGAAAAGCAGTGATAAATTTCCTAAGAAAATGTATAGTTTCGACATATCCAAGTGTGACGAAATATTCAATCTATTAGTTAAAGATGGACAGATGATAGTGCCCCCAGGGGCCAAATTTCCTCCTTTAGAACAGAGAAAGAAAAGAGGTTTTTGTAAATATCATAATTTTTTAGGACATAAGACCTCACAATGTTTCCTTTTCAGGGATATCGTTCAATAGGCACTGACTGAAGGAAGATTGAAATTTGCTGATAAACCAACAATGAAAATCGACACAAACCCACTACAAGCAGAAGCTCATTATGCCGAACCAGTTGGTATTCATATGGTAGAAGTGTTTGAAGATTTAATCACAAAACCCATCTTCGGAAGTTTCACTGGGAATGTCTCCAGGAAAACAATCGAAGGGGTGAGAAAGGCCACTGAAGGCCTGGATTCGAAAAAAGAAGTTGACCAAGTGTCAAACGAAAAGGCTGTTGTTGGCCTGAAACTGATCAAAGGAGTTACTGAAAGCTCCAGCAAAAGGACCATCACAGGTTCTTATTTGGATGCTGCAAAGGGTTCGACAGAAGCCTTGGAGACCAAAATGCAGAAGATGAACCTGACTGCCAAAAGCAACTTGCAGGTTAATGTGGTCGAAGTCTCTGGAGCCAGAGTTTCAGAGGAAACCCTTCGACAAGAGGAGGTAAACAAAACTGCATTCCTGAAGGAGGATGAAAATTTGGCAGATTTTTTGCATAGATGTCAAAATAAGAAATCAGAGGTTATGCTATGCCCTAGGTGTAGCTCTATTTTTGATAAAAAGCCCGTTGAACACATACAGGTGATGCGGACTGTAAAAGCAAAACAGGGTACCAATGCCCAACAAAGAATGGGTCCAAAAATTCGATTTGACCCCAGAAGGGGACATCAACAAAGACCCATGACTCAAGAAAGGAGGCCACCAACTTTTAGGCCTCCAACTAATGTGCCTACTGATACCTAGCTGAATACCATGGGAAGAAAACGGCCAAATGAAGAAAGGTGGCAGACATTCGACGTACCAAGAGTTCCTCGCTAGATTACAAAAAGGAATATCATGCCTCTGCATCAAACAAAATGACCCATGTGTCGAGCAACTATAAAGGAAAGAATCCTATGTCTCGATCACAATGGAGGAGGTTTCAGAGACGGCGAAAAGCTGAGAAAGAGGCAGCTGGGCCTCATCTAGAAGTTAGCACCAATGTGCAGAAAAGACAAAGGAAACCTTTGGAGAGAAATACTATGCCCTGGGCGGAAGAGTGTGGGTCGAATGATGATGACTCGGACTCTAGTGACAGTTTGGACATCATGGTGAATGTCATATCCGTGCTGCCCAAAGAATATAACCGAGAGGTCGAAGTCGAAGAGACTGACCTAATGGTTGAACAGGAACTGGCTAGACATAAGCCAATATGTTATTATATAATGAACAATGGATGCGTGGAAGAACAAAACGCATTCTTTGAGACCCCAACAGAGGCAATGAAGAGCCATCTGAAACCACTGTTCATTAGAGCTAAAGTTGGGGAGGTAACCATAAACAAAATTCTGGTTGATTGTGGGGAAACCATTAATATCATACCACAATTTATGCTGGAAAAGTTAGGCAAAGGAGATGCCGACATAAAGCCACACAACATGGTCTTATCCAACTATGAAGGGGGCATTGGAACCACAATGGGTGTCATTCAACTCGACCTCAAAGTAGGCTCAATCCTTCGACCCACCATGTTCATGGTTATTTCAGCAAAGCCCAACTACAATCTACTCCTTGGTCGAGAGTGGATACATGGCATTGGAGCAGTGCCATATTCGATGCACCAAAGGGTCATAATGTGGCGCCCAGATGGCATTGTGGAGAACATTGAAGCAGACCAGAGTTACTACCTGGGTGAAATAAATAGTGTCGGAAAGAATGATTTCGACAGAAATTTGGCTCACATAGGGCCTTGTAACCCGCCAGAGTTTGATTTGACTCCAACTCTAAATGCGTTCTGCTCTCTATACCTACACTCTGATTATGGTTTCCAGTGGGATAGAGAAGATTTATCCAACATAGACTTTGGAGGAATCAGTGATATACGGCCAACAGGATGGGGCAGCGAATTTGATGATGATGACTGAGTCATCAACTCTCCAAAAGATTTCGGCCTATGTGGCCGAAAACAGAATGATAGCGACTTTAGAGGCTGAAGTTAAATATGTGGCTTCCAAGGCCGATGAACAGGTTATGTCAAAGATAAGACCTGGGAAAGATTTCGATCCTGAGCCTCCCGACTTGGGAACAGAAGACTTTTTAGACCAGAGGTTAGATGCCATCTATGACGACGAACCTCTTGGTTTCGAAAAGGACCCGTTGGCGCACAATGTCAAAATGTTGGCACAAGATCCTCTAGAAGAGGTAAATCTGGGCGAAGGTCCTGTGAACAGGCCCACATACATAAGCACAAAGATGGATCCAGGACTCAAGGTCGAAATGATGAAATTACTGAAAGAGTTCAAGGATTGCTTCGCGTGGGACTATGACAAAATGCCTGGTCTCGACAGAGGATTGGTCGAGCTACAGTTACCAATAAAGCCTGGAAAGAAACCCGTTAAGCAGACTCCAAGACGGTTTGCACCACAGATTTTATCAAAAATCAAAACGGAAGTCGAAAGGCTGCTGAAGTGCAAGTTCATTAGAACAACCAGGTATGTCGAATGGATTGCAAATATTGTACCTGTTATAAAGAAAAATGGTACCTTGAGGGTGTGCATTGATTTCGGAGATCTCAATGCTGCTGTTTACCGCGGAAATTGGTAAACAACCGCTGATCCTCCAAAAGGTTACTTATTTGGTGACTCGCAGGATCGATCAGATTGATCCTAAGACATGGTTGATTTTTGGGGTTTTGACTAAGTTTAATGATGGTTAATGACAAGAAAATAAAGACGCTTTATGTAAATTGCATGAAGAAAACTTGGTAGAATAAAAAGAAAGCTTTAAATAAAGGCTTCGACTGGGAAAGTAAATGAAAGGCAATAAATTTCTGGAAAATAAATGACTTTGATTAAGTTAAATGGTGTTTCACACATACATTCTCAACAATTCTTTCGCTCACACTGGGTACTTGAATCTAAATGAGTGACTTGTATATAATTGTGAACACACGCGAAAAACTACGTGAACAACTAATATTTATACTAAACACATCTCAAGTAACCGTCGGGCAGTTACGCTGCTTCGAGATGACTCCACTTGGCATGCTCACAGCATTCGACGCTCCTGATCTTGGCACGTTGCACTTGGTAACCACTGGGAACCGTTTTCCCTCCAAACATTTGAATCTCAAACCGTTCCACTCTGAGCATCGAACACCTTTGCACCTTCGACGTCGAAGACAAGAAGATTCCTACTTAGAAGAAATTCTCTAAGTACCTTGCCATCTTCTGATGAGCATTTCGACAGAATCAGCTGGTCGAAACCATCCCTCATGATTAATGGTTTATATTAATAAAAACAAGGGTGTCGAATTTAGGAGCCAACAAATTTCCCCCCAAGAATGCCTTATTTCGACGCTGAAAAGAAAAAGGCGTTCTTTGAGATTCCACTCGACACCTGTCCTCTATTCTTAGCCACAAACTAAACTGTGCGCTTTTTGTCTTCTACCAACCAACTGACAATCCCAAGAAAAAGCCATCATTCCATCTGTACCTAAGACGTCACCTCAGTAAGGCGTTTAGCGTGCCTAATGTCTTTTCACAGATTGTCATCATGACAATTTCCCAAAAACGAGGGCGCACGCTGCACCGTTTCGTTTCTGCAGAACAGCTATGTCAGCGAAGGAGCACCACGTGTCCCACTATCTTCTGCAACATTAAATGGCCTCGAATTTTGTGATTTCCCAACCACTATAAATAGCGCTAAGTACCCATTGTGGGACTTTTTCACGCCATTCTGCATTCAAACCTTCTTGTTGAACACAAAAACTTCTGCAAACCTGCAAACACTTTGTTCTTCACTAACCTTCAAACTTAACCCAAAAATGGCTTCAGGTTCCTCTAACGCTCCTAGTTCCAACATTCCTTCTAGAAATGCTAAACCAAAAATCTTCACAACTGTTCCAACAGTTACCTCTACAGGCCAGCGAAGGGTTCCTGAACCCCTTGAAACTGCTGAGCGTGAAGCTTATTCACATCAACTACTGATTCCGGTTGGATACTCCAACCAGATCTTCGCCATGTCTGGCCCGTTATCCCCATGCATTGATGAATCCACGAAGATCAAGAACTTCTTCCCGGTGCTTGAGGCGCTCAAACCTGTTGGGTGCTCCAAAAAAGCTGCAGATGACAACAAAGATCCCGCTAAGGAGAAGATAGATCTTCGCTTCTTCAATAGGGGTGTTAGGGCTTTTAGGTCTAGCCCTAGCCTCACACCAGACTACAACGCTTGGCTAGAGAAGATGGAAAAAAGCCAGGCTTCGATCTGGAAGAACCTGGGGATATACGACCTAATCATGCTGTCGAAGACGGGTCTCAACTACTCCCCTGAGATGCTGATAGCCTCTTTGCTTTTCTGGGATTATACTCATTTCACTTTCCACATTCCTTGTGGAATGCTAACACCCACGCTTTTCGACGTGGATGCCATCACCGGCCTTCGACCAACTGGGGATTATTTCGACCCAGAGGAAATGTCGGAGGATCAAATTGGGTTCTCAGCTATGAAACCCACCTATACCACCTATATCAACCATTACCATGATAGGTCGACAGCCAATGTGACGGATGTGGAGCACATTGCGTTTCTAGCCCTTTGGCTGTCACGCTTTGTGTTCTGTACAAAGTCTTTACAGGTGACAAAGAAAATGGCCACCCTTGCTACCCAGCTTCACCATGGCCAAAATATTTGTTTGGCAGAATTAATCCTGGCGAATCTGTACGAGTCGATCAGCAGTGGAGCGACTCTGTTAAAGGTCATCGAAAATAGAGCCAGTTTGTTGCTTGCAGGACCCTTTTGGCTACTTCAGCTATGGCTAAATGCCACTTTCGAGTCTTTCTTACCCCAGAAAACTCAGATAAATGAGCAAGCTCCTGAGATAGCAAAAAGGCGTATCGAAGGCACCAGATTAGCTTTACTGACCCCGACTGAAGATGGGCTGGAACTTCAACAGACTTTTGCAAACTTCGTCTTGATGTTTGCAAGAAGAAAAGAATTCACTTCGACCATGGCTCCTTTCGCTCGTCAAAAGGTTGGTCCAGAATGGTTCACCAGGCCCCATCCCAAGTCGTCAGGTGACCCTCATATCGAAGAACACACAATAATGTGGGAAGCATTTCTCACACCCAGAATAATGCCACTGCGCTTTAAGAGCTCCAAGAATCACCTGAGCTTGATCGCTTACCAGCCAAACTTGGTCTCTCGACAGTTTGGTATCATTCAATCACTTCCTTCTCCTATTTTTCCTAGGGAGAAATCCATGTTATATTTTTGCAATGACTATACTGAGGATGCGGCCACCAAGCATATCGGCAGGTATGCTGGTCGAACAGTACTTTCACTGTTCGATTATCAACTTAACTTCCTCTATTCGCCATCTTTTGAAGACTGGTGGAAGAGTTACTATGCTGAAGAGTTTTTTGACGAAAAAGATTTTGTGGACGAACTTCAGAAGTCCTTCGTTCCAGTCCTTGAAAAAATAAAGAAATGTACGTTCACTCTCCAAATTATTTTGTCTTTCCATTTCGACTGGTAACTTGTTAATTATAACTTGTCTTCTTTCAGTTGTTCGAAAGCCTGCAGCAAAGAAAGCCGCAGAAGGCCATCAGGGAGGAGGTCCCTTGATAAAACCTTCAGCACCGGCGAAAACTATAGAAAGCCAACAGGGAGGAGGTCATTCGATAAAACCTTCAGCACCGGTAACCAAACTTTTATTACTTCCCTCTGGTTTTAACATCCTGTTTTTCGATGTAACGTTCTAAATCGAACTCCAATTGGTTTTCAGGCACCTTCACCCAAGAAACGACCTGCACTAACGGTCGAATCTGGGAGCGACGACGAGGACGAATCTCCCCCCGCTCCTCTTAAACGGAGAAAACTGAAGAAAGATGCTCCTTCTCCTGAGCCTCGACCCACAATCAGAATAAAGGTTGCAGGGAGAAGACCCAAGCCACCTCCCGTGATTATCGAAGAGCCAACGGAGGAGGAGCTAAATGTTTTGCTCAATAAACCCGTCGAAAGTGATAATTCCAGCCCTGGGGCTGAAGTTCCTCTGCAGGTAGTTTCTCTGACCATTTTTAACTCAGGTGTCGATGCTCACGTTCGATTGTGTCTCTTTCTAAACCAAAAGATTCTTCCTCTTCTATTTTCAGGAGACCACCGAAAGTTCAGCACCAAAGACTTCAGAGACACTAGACTCTGCCGAACACAGTAGGCCACAAGAGGAAGAATTGGCGAACGATGAAACCAATGCCGAAGCAGAGGAACAACAACCAAAAGAAACTCAAGTGATCGATCTGTCAGAGGAACAACATGACGAAGGGGATCATGTTGATGCTGACACTGCTGAACTTCAGGTCGAAGAGAGTCATGTCGATGCAAACGCTACTCAACAACTTCAACCTCAAACCAACGCTGCTGTAAGGGTTACCACCTCGACGAAGCTTAAGTCCAAAGAAGACTTAGCACTCTTGAAGCAAACTGATCCCATTGGCTACCTGAATGCCATTATCGAGAGTAGGGGAAGTTCATCTGACCTTAGTCATGATGCTTCTACTCAATCGGGGAAGTCCACTTCGACTTCTCCTCTCGATGAGGCTTTGATGAAGGTCAAGGCTCAGTTCTTCAAGAAAGATTTGATGAAGGCTTTGGAGGGGGATCCCACTGCTCCGTCTTGTTTGGGAGCTGTTTTGAATGCAGTCGACTTGCTTGCTGTGACTCCAGAGGTTTCGAGCTTTATCTTGGAGTTATACTCCATTGTTGATCAAGTCTCTGCAGACTATCGACGTCAGAGGGGCTTCAACAGCCAGCTCGAAGCGCTACATGGCAAAAGTTCTTCTGCCTGGACTGCGGTAGCTGAGACGACTTCTCGAATTGCAGAGTTGTCGAAGCAAAAAGCATCCAAGCAAGAAGAAATTGATGCCATAGATCGAGACAATGCCTCTATAAAGGCGCAAATCGAAGAGCTGGAGGCCAAGATAAATGCTAATACCAAACGCAAGGAGGAGCTTCTCTCGACTGTTTCAGACACAGAGAGTCAATCTGAAGTTACACGAGGCCTAGAGTTTGCTGAGAAAGCCCAAGCCTTCGATGACCAGATTGCCAAGCTTTCCCAGGCGAATGCCGTGTGCAACAAAAGACTGGAGCTGCAGCAGGCCAAGTACCTTCGACTTAGAGATTCTATCCCCTTCTAATTCACTCAGCCATTTATTAACCATGTATTGTAATATTTATTTGACAATGTAACCATTTTGGCTAATTCTTATAAAATTTTCCATTTTGGCTATTTATGGTTAATTTGGTCATTACTTGCTATTTATTTTGATCTCTTGGAGCATAGGTTTATACTTTTTCAAATATTTGCCGTTTACTCTCAAGAGTCTTTGATCTTCACCTAACTCTTCGACTTCATAAGCTCCACCAGAAAAAGTTTGGATAATTCTGAATGGTCCTTCCCATTTGGGTGACCATTTTCCCATGCTTCGATCCCTTCGATCCATGGGGAGAATCACCTTCCAAACTAATTCTCCAGGCAAAAATGCCTTAGGTTTTACTTTTTTATTGTAAGAGTCTTCTACTCTTTTCTTTTGAATCCTTAGTAGGTCGAGAGCGCGTAGTCTCTCTTCATCTAAATCTACTAGTTCGTCTAACATCATATCCCAATAAACCTCAGAGGGGATATCATGATGTCTCTGAACCCTTGCAGATTGAAGACAAATTTCCGCTGGCAATACTGCGTCATGACCAAAAGTTAACCGATATGGTGTTGTACCTATGGCTTCTTTTGGGGACGTTCGACAGGCCCACAAGATCTGGTCTAATGTCTTATGCCAATTCTTTGGCTTCTTCCCCACATGTTTTTTTATCAAGCCAATCACTATTTTATTCGCTGCTTCGACTTGACCGTTTGCCTGTGCATAATAAGGCGTTGATGTTAGGAGTCTGAAGCCTGTTTCTTGAGCGAATTCCTGCATCTTTCGACCGGTGAAAACTGATCCTTGATCAGTCGTTATAGTTTCAGGGATTCCAAATCTAAAGATAATGTTCTTTTGAATAAATTCAATGACATTTTCTTGGTCTACATTGACTAAAGGAATAGCTTCGATCCACTTAGTGAAATAATCAATGCCTACCAATATATACTTCTGGCTCTTTGATGATGCTGGTCGAATCTCTCCAATAAGGTCCAACGCCCATCCTCTAAAGGGCCAAGGTTTCACTATTGAGTGAAGTTCGCTTGCTGGTACATGCTGGATGCCTGTATGGACTTGACATTCCTGACAACCCTTCGCGAACTCGACACAATCTTTCAAGATGGTGGGCTAGTATAGTCCTTGTCGAAACAACAACCACTTCATTTTATGGCCTACTTGGTGAGCTCCACATGCTCCAGCGTGCGTAGTCGAAAGGGCTATGTATGCTTCAGTTTCACTTAAGCACTTTAGCAATACCCCTTCAGGCGTCTTTTTAAATAACTCATTACCCATGAGCACGTAACTCAACGCCCTATATTTTATTTTCCGTTCTGTCGAAGCTGCTGGATTTTGTAGATAATCCACAATGGGTTTCCTCCAATCTTGCTCTGACAAATTGTCTATGAACGAAATTTCAAAGTTCCTTTGATCAGCATACCCTAGTCTTGTCGATTTCAAATCTGTTGGTGACAGACTAGTTGCTTTTATTTTTTCTCGGACTTCGATTGCTCTTTGTAATCTCGTTTTTGAAATTTTGTACCCAGATGCAATTTGTGCCAAATCGTTGGCTATTTGATTTTCCAATCTGGGTATGTGTCGAATGTTGACCATTTCGAATTTTTTCAATAAACGATTTGCTATCACAAAGTACATAATAAGATTTTCTCTTATGCACTTATATTCTTTTGTGACTTGCTTAATGACTAACTCTGAGTCTCCCATTATTTTGACTCGAGTTGCCCCCAATTCCAACAATATCTCAAGGCCAGTAATTAGAGCTTCGTACTCAGCCTCATTGTTCGAACAAGTACCTGATATCTTGTACTTGAATGTTGTTGGAATTTTTTCTGGAGAAATAATCAAGACTCCTACTCCTGTTCCATCTTTATGGCTGGAACCATCGAAGTAGAATTTCCAAGGCTCTATCTCCACATAATTTATATTCTCAACCTGAATTGAGTGGTCGACTATAAAGTCTGCCACCACTTGTCCTTTTACTGCCTTAAGAGGCATAAAGGTCAAGGAGTATTCAGTTAATGCTAGCGCCCACTTGCCAATTCGGCTGTGCAGGATGGGTTTCGACAACATGTACTTGAAAACATCAAAATGAGACGAAACATACACATCAACTGGTTTTATATATTGTTTGAGCTTTGTACAAGAGAAATAAAGACATAGACATAATTTTTCAACTTCGCTATATCTAGTTTCTGCATTGTTCAAAACTCTACTAAGATAGTAAATGGGTCTTTCGACTCCATTTTCATCTTCTTGGGCTAACATGCTTCCCAAAGTTTTGTCGGATGCAGCTATGTACAATCTCATACTCCTGTTGCTGCAAGGAGGCACCAAAATAGGTGGCTTTGTGAGATACCCTTTGATTTTGTCGAAGGCTTCTTGTTGCTCTTGCCCCCATTCGAGTCTTTCTTTGTTCAATCGAAGTAAGGGTGAAAAGGCTTGAGCTTTCCCACTTAGGTTAGATATGAATCTCCTCAAGAAATTTATCTTGCCCAACAGAGATTGCAGTTCCTTTTTGTTCGCTGGCGCTTTCGCTTCCAGAATTGCCTTCGTCTTGTTCTGGTTGATTTCGATTCCTTTCTTGTGGACGATGAAGCCCAAGAAATCTCCAGCTTTTACACAGAATGCACATTTCAAAGGGTTCATTTTCAGACCATATTCTCTCATTCTTTCGAATGATTGTCGAAGGTGGTCTATATGGTTCTTCCTGGAAACAGATTTTACAACAATGTCATCAATATATACTTGCATAAAAGTATTAATAAAATCATGGAAGATAGAGTTCATCGCTCGCTTATATGTTGCCCCAGCGTTCTTTAGGCCAAAAGGCATCACAACCCACTCGTAAGTGCCTAAAGCCCCAGGGCATCGAAAAGTTGTTTTCGACACATCTTCTTCAGCAATGAATATTTGATTATATCCTGAATAACCATCGAGCATACTCAGGTACTCATAGCCAACGGCAGAATCGACTAGCATTTCCGCCACAGGCATATGATATTCATCTTTGGGTGTAGCAGCATTTAAGTCTCTGAAATCTATGCACACCCTCAATGTACCATTTTTCTTAATCACTGGCATAATGTTTGCAATCCATTCGACATACCTCATAGCTCGTATGAATTTGCACTTCAGCAGTCTTTCGACTTCCGTTTTGATATTCGACAATATCTCTGGAGTGAAGCGTCTTGGACTTTGCTTGACTGGCTTCTTCCCAGGTTTGATTGGCAACTGAAGTTCCACCAATCCTCTGTCGAGACCAGGCATCTCGTCGTAATCCCATGCAAAACAGTCCTTGAACTCCTTTAACAAATGGATTACTTCCAACCTGAGTTCTGGGTCTATTTTTGCGCTAATGTAAGTTGGCTTTTTCTCTAACCCTTCGCCCAAGTTGATTTCTTCTAAAGGATCCTGCGCTAACATTTTGATGTTGTTCACTAAGGGGTCCTTTTCGAATCCCAAAGGCTCATCATCGTAGATAGCGTCGAGCCTTTGTTCCTGCATTCCTTCTGGCATGATATCAGGAGGTTCTGGATCGAAATCCTTTCCAGGACCTGCAGAAGGTAACTCTTGATCATTGGCCTGTGTGGTCATATATTTTACTTCGACTTCGAGAGCCGTTATCATCCTTGTTTCGGCTACGTAAGCCGAAATTCGCTGTAATGATTGTGACTCAGTCATTGTCACTGAATTCACTTCCCCAACCAGTTGGCTGGATATCAGTTAGCCCACTAAAATCAATGTGGGACAAGTCTTCTCTGTCCCATTGAAAACCATGCTCAGGGTGCAGGTATAAGGAACAAAAAGTATTTGACGCTGGCACCAAGTCGAAGTCAGGTGTTGGGCATGGCCCAATGTGAGCCAAGTTTTTGTCGAAGTCTGCCAGCCCTAGGTGATTTACTTCGCCCAAGTAATAGCTTTGATCCGCTTCTATGTTTTCGACCATTCCATCAGGATGCCATAGTATCAACCTTTGGTGCATTGATGATGGTACAGCTCCAACACCATGTATCCATTCACGGCCCAACAAAAGATTATAATTTGGTTTGGCCGATATGACCATAAACATAGTTGGTCGAAGGATGGATCCCACCTTGATATCCAGTTGGATCACACCCATAGTGGTCCCTATGCCGCCTTCATAATTCGACAGGACCATGTTGTGAGGCTTGATGTTTTCATCGCTCTTGCCTATTTTTCTCAGCATAAAGTGAGGGATGATGTTGATGGTTGCCCCACAGTCCACCAAGATCTTATTTACTGTGGTTTCTTCGAGTTTAGCCCTTATAAATAACGGCTTGAGGTGATTTTTCATCGCCTCTGTAGGAGGTTCGAAGAACCCATTCTGCTCTTCAGTAGCGCCATTATCCATGACGAAATAGCACACTGGCCTATGCTTGGCCATTTCTTGTCCAACTTCCCAATCGCTTGCTTCGACCTCCACCTGGCGGTTGAACTCTCTTGGCAAAACTGAGACTATGTTCACCATGATATCTAGGGTGTCATCAGACTCAGAGCCATCTTCGTTATCAACTTCACCCTGGTTAGGCCAGACTAGCCTATTGGTCACTGGTTGTCTTTCCAAAGGCTTCCTCTGCTTTCTCTGAGGGACATTTGAACTTGATTCTGGCTTTGGTTCATTAGCAGCTTCCCTCTCAGCTTTTCGCCGCCTCTGGTATCTTCTCCATTGAGATCGAGACATGGGATTCTTCCCTTTGTAGTTGCTTGATACCTGGGTAACTTTAGGGGTAGCAACCTGAGGTTCTTTCTTATGTGTAAAAGATGAACCTCTTGGCACTTCGAAGGAGTGCCATCTTTCCTCGCTTGGTCTCTTTCGACCAGATGTTTTGTACCATGTATCGACTGGCACATTGGTTGGAGGCCTGAAAGTCAGTGGCCTCTTTTCTTGATTTGAACCCTTTTGGTAGGTTCTTCTGGGGTCATGTCGAGTATCAACAATTTCCCTTTTTCTGTTTGCTGCTCTTACACCTTGGATATGTTCAGCAGCTTTTTTGTCGAAAATCGAGCTGCATCGAGGACACAGCATCACTTCTGACTTCTTCTTCTGGCATCTTTGCAGGAAATCTGCCAGATTTTCATTTTCCCGAGGGAAAGCAGTTTTGTTAGCTTGTTCTTGCCTAATGGCCTCCTTTGATGCTTTTGGTTCAAAGACTTCGACCATGTTGACATTCATGGTGTCTTTGGTGGCAAGAGTCAACTGCTTCATCTGAATCTCCAAGTCCTCTGTCTGGCCTTGAACTGCAGCCAAGTAAGAACTGGGTTTTGTTCCAGATTTTTGGGCTCCAACTGCCTCCAACTTTGGGCTCTCGACCGCTTTTTGGACCGCTTCAATTGTTTTTCTAGATAGATTTCCAGAAAAACTGCCAAAGCTTGGCATGTTGACATGGTCCTTTGTGACTTCGACCATTGTGATTCCTGGCCTCTTCGCTTGGCTTCTGGATGCCTCGATCACGTTCACCTCTGAAGGTTCAGCATAATGGGCTTCAGCCTGCAAAGGGTTAGAGTCCACAGTCATGGGGGTCTTATCAGCAAACTTCAACCTCCCTTCTTCGATAGCGTCTTGCACGAGATTCCTGAAAAGAAAACATTGAGATGTTTTATGGCCCAAAAAATTATGATATTTACAAAAGCCCCTCTTTTTTCTTTGATCAAGAGGAGGCACTTTTACCCCTGAGGGTACTATCATTTGGCCATCTTTTACAAGTAAGTCAAAGATTTCATCACATTTTGTAATATCAAAACTATAAGTCTTTTTGGGGAACCTATCGTTGGTCCTTTCCGGACCAGTGGGATTTTTTCCACTTGAGGGGACTAAAAGTTTGCAAGAGTATGGTGGCCCTTGTTTTAGTTCCACTAAATCGACCTCGCTTTCTTCGACGGTTATAGTTTCATCGAAGGTTTCTGGATCTTCATCATCCATTTCGACATACGCTATCCTCTCTCTTTTATGAGTTTTTGTCGCCTTGGCTTTTTCAGCCTTAAGGCATTCTACCTGTCGAACTCTATCGGCCAATTGGGCCATGTCTCTCAGGTATTGAGTGTCTAACTTCTTCCTAATGGAATAATCTAAGCCCCCTGCAGCTATTTCGACTAGCTCATGTTCTGCCACTTGCGTAAAGCATCTTGCTTTGAGCAACCTAAACCTATTTAAATATTCGTCTATAGGTTCAGTGAAACGTCTCTTTACACTGGCCAATTCTTTCAGGCTTATCTTGGTTTGTCCCATGTAGAATTGCTCATGGAACAATCTCTCCAACTGGGTCCAATGATGGATCGAATTGGGGGGAAGAGTTGTGAACCAAGTAAACGCGTTCTTTGTTAAAGAACTTGGGAAATACTTAATCCTCAGGTTTTCGTTGTTTGAAATATCTCCTGCTTCGATCAAGTACCTCGCCACATGTTCGACAGTAGATTCAGTCGTGTCCCCTGAAAATTTAGTGAACTTAGGGACTTTACATCTAGGAGGTAAGTCTGTTTGTAACACATATTCTGACAGTGGGGATGTGAAGTTGGGCCTACGAAATCCCATATTTATCCCGTTTTGCGTCATGATCCTTTCGATCATGGCTGCCAGGTTATTTTCCAAACCCATGTTTTGGTATTGGATGTGCTGAACTACTTCGTCAGCATTTTGGTTTCTGTTGACTATCCTTACCTCTGGGGCTATGACCCTAGGTTCTTCGACAGGCTGCTCCAATCGTGCCCTAAGGTTTTCTTCGACAGGCTGCTGGACTTGGTTAATAGTGGTTTCTTCCTCTAAAAGTATACCTTGATTTCCCCTTATTTGCGCCCTTTGGGGCTGTCGAATAGGTTGGGGTACCCCAAAGAAATCAGTCAGACGCGTCATTTGCGCTGTCATCTGCTGATTCGACTGGGTGGTGTTTTGTATTAGAGGATTCAGCACTGTACTTAAAGTTTGTGCCAACATTTGAACCATATCATGGTTGCTTTCGTCCATTTGCTGCCTCAAGACTACTGTCGAGGCATTTGTAAGGCCATGCGCTACTTGGGACGTTCCTCCTAAGAGTTGGGTCCTATTTCTGTTCGCCATACCAACTCCAGAACCTTGGAGTGGCGAAGAGGCACTCACTAAAGGGTCTGAAAAAGTGGACGCAGCGTTCGTCAGGCTAGCCAATTCAGACGTTGGCATGCCATAGAGTGGTTCTCGATTTGGACCGCCTGTCACAAATCCTGGGGGAACATAAGGCCTAGTTCCTGGATTTCCCCTTGGTGGGGGAGTTCCCAAAGGCGCTATGGGGCTAGTGAACGGAGGTAATAGCCCCGTTTGTGTGACCGTTACTGCTGGTGTTGAACTAGCGGTTATCGCTTCACTTACGGTTGGGATAACCGTTGTTCCCACATTCGTCTGTGGGATTTCGTTATTGTTTGGCAGATTCGCCATCGCTTCTCTTCTTCTGGCAGTATTGGTATTGTTAGTGTATATTCTACCACTTCTCAATAACATGCAATACTTCTCGAAAAAGATGATATTCTGTGTAAATACGGTTAACCTTCAAAATCAACACAAGGTCCCACCAGGTGTGCCAATTTGTTTACCGTGGAAATTGGTAAACAACCGCTGATCCTCCAAAAGGTTACTTATTTGGTGACTCGCAGGATCGATCAGATTGATCCTAAGACATGGTTGATTTTTGGGGTTTTGACTAAGTTTAATGATGGTTAATGACAAGAAAATAAAGACGCTTTATGTAAATTGCATGAAGAAAACTTGGTAGAATAAAAAGAAAGCTTTAAATAAAGGCTTCGACTGGGAAAGTAAATGAAAGGCAATAAATTTCTGGAAAATAAATGACTTTGATTAAGTTAAATGGTGTTTCACACATACATTCTCAACAATTCTTTCGCTCACACTGGGTACTTGAATCTAAATGAGTGACTTGTATATAATTGTGAACACACGCGAAAAACTACGTGAACAACTAATATTTATACTAAACACATCTCAAGTAACCGTCGGGCAGTTACGCTGCTTCGAGATGACTCCACTTGGCATGCTCACAGCATTCGACGCTCCTGATCTTGGCACGTTGCACTTGGTAACCGCTGGGAACCGTTTTCCCTCCAAACATTTGAATCTCAAATCGTTCCACTCTGAGCATCGAACACCTTTGCACCTTCGACGTCGAAGACAAGAAGATTCCTACTTAGAAGAAATTCTCTAAGTACCTTGCCATCTTCTGATGAGTATTTCGACAGAATCAGCTGGTCGAAACCATCCCTCATGATTAATGGTTTATATTAATAAAAATAAGGGTGTCGAATTTAGGAGCTAACAGCTGCGACCCCCAAAGACGAATATCCAATGCCAGTGGCGGAAATGCTTGTGGATTCTGCCGCTGGTTTCGAATACATGAGTATGCTAGATGGCTACTCTGGCTACAATCAAATCTTCATTGCTGAAGAAGATGTGTCAAAGATGGCCTTTCGTTGCCCTGGGGCTTTAGGCACCTATGAATGGGTAGTGATGCCTTTTGGCCTAAATAATGCAGGGGCAACGTATCAAAGAGCCATGAATTCAATCTTCCATGACTTTATTGACACTTTTATGCAAATTTATATTGATGATATTGTTGTCAAATCTGTTTCAGGGAAGGCTCATATGGATCATCTTCGACAATCCTTTGAGAGGATGAGACATTATGGCTTAAAGATGAATCCTCTGAAATGTGCTTTTGGTGTAAGAGCAGGAGATTTCTTAGGTTTTGTGGTCCACAAGAAAGGTATCGAGATAAATCAAAACAAGACCAAAGCTATCTTGCAAGCCAAAGCGCCAATTAACAAAAAGGAATTGCAATCCCTACTTGGGAAAATAAATTTCCTAAGGAGATTTATATCGAACCTTAGTGGGAAAACGCAATCCTTTTCGCCATTACTTCGACTCAAGAAAGGAGGATTTGAATGGAAGGAAGAACATCAAGAGGCCTTCGACAAAATCAAAGAGTACCTCACTAAACCACCTATTCTGGTGCCTCCTTGTCGAAGTAGAAGTATGAGGTTGTACATAGCTGTGTCAGATAAGACTTTAGGGAGCATGCTTGCTCAGGAGGACGAACATGGTGTTGAAAGGCCCATATACTACCTCAGTAGAGTTTTAAATGATGCAGAAACTAGATATAACGAAGTTGAAAACTGTGTTTATGTCTATATTTTTCTTGTACAAAACTTAAGCAATATATAAAGCCAGTTAATGTTTATGTCTTGTCTCATTTTGACGTTTTCAAGTATATGTTGTCAAAACCCATTCTGCATAGTAGAGTTGGCAAGTGGGCACTTGCATTGACTGTATATTCATTAACTTTCATGCCTCTTAAAGCTATAAAAGGCCAAGTGGTTGCAAACTTTATAGTCGACCACTCTGTACAAGAAAGATCACTAAATTATTTGGAGATCGAACCATGGAAACTCTACTTCGATGGATCTCGTTACAAGGATGGAGTCGGAGTCAGTATCCTTATTATTTCTCCCAATAAAATTCCAACAACATTTAAGTACAAAATAGATGGAGATTGTTCGAATAATGAGGCTGAATATGAAGCATTAATTATAGGCCTTGAAATGTTGTTGGAATTGGGGGCAACTCGAGTCGAAATAATGGGAGATTCGGAGTTAGTCCTAAAACAAATTACGAAAGAATATAAATGCATAAAAGAAAACCTTATTATGTATTTCGTAATAGCCAGACGGTTGTTGAAAATTTTTGAGGCAGTTAACATTCGACACATACCCAGATTAGAAAATCAAGCAGCCAACGATTTGGCACAAATTGCTTCTGGGTATAAAGTTTCGAAAGAGAAGCTGAAACAAGCAGTCAAAGTTAGGGGGAGAGTAACTACCACCAAATTATTTCCATCATACTTAAAGACCACAAAGTTGGGGTATACTGATCAGGAGAATTTTGAAATATCGTTCATAGACAATCTAACAGAGCAGGATTGAAGGAAGCCTGTAGTGGATTATTTACAAAATCCAGCAGCTTCGACAGAACGAAAGATAAAGTACAGAGCGCTGAGTTATGTGTTGATGGGAAACGAACTATTTAAGAAAACGCCAGAAGGTGTACTCTTGAAATGCTTAAGTGAAACAGAGGCATATGTGGCCCTTTCTACCGCACACGCTGGAGCATGTGGAGCACACCAAGTAGGCCAAAAAATGAAATGGTTATTGTTTCGACAAGGCTTATATTGGCCACTATGCTAAAAATTATGTTGATTTTGCCAAAGGATGCCAAGAATGCCAAAAACATACAGGCATTCAACACGTGCCAGCAAATGAACTTCACTCGATTGTGAAACCTTGGCCTTTTAGAGGATGGGCTTTGGATATCATTGGAGAAATTCGACCAGCATCTTCTAAAGGTCAGAAGTATATATTGGTGGGCATTGATTATTTTACTAAATGGATCGAAGCGATTCGTTTAATCAATGTAGACCAGGAGAATGTCATTGAATTCATTCAAAAGCACATCATATACAGGTTTGGGATCCCTGAGACAATAACTACAGACCAAGGATCAGTCTTCACTGGTCGAAAAATGCAAGATTTCACTGCAGAAGTGGGGTTTAAGCTATTAACGTCTACGCCTTATTATGCCCAAGCTAATGGTCAGGTAGAAGCTGAAAACAAAGTGGTGATCAGTTTAATAAAGAAACATGTGAGAAAGAAACCCAGAAACTGGCACAAAACACTAGATCAAGTCTTGTGGGCATGTCGAACGTGTCCCAAAGAAGCTACAAGGACAACATCATTTCGCCTAACCTATGGTCATGATGCAGTGTTACCAGTGGAAATCCACTTGCAAGCGACAAGGATTCAAATACATCACGAGATCCCTTCCGAAGTCTATTGGAACATGATGTTGGATGAGTTAGTAGACTTAGACAAAGAAAGGCTGAAAGCTTTAGATCTTTTGAGACTACAAAAGAAGCGAGTCGAGAAATCCTACAATCGAAGGGTAAAATCCAAGACGTTTCAGCCTGAAGATCTAGTTTGGAAAGTAATACTCCCAATGGATCGAAAGGATCGAAGCTTGGGAAAATGGTCCCCTAAGTGGGAAGGACCTTTTAAGATTGTGCAGGCTTTCTCAGGTGGAGCCTATGAGATCGAAGAGTTAAACAGAGATCGAAGACTCTTGAAGAATGCCAAAATGGAAGCTTAAATGATTTTCATTAAAGAGGCCAAAATGGCTTTGAAATTGTTACAGAAAGTGACTGCATAATAAACGGGAACAAGATTCAGAAGGGAAGATTAACTTTAATCTGGAGGTACTTGATCTGTTGCAATTCTAGCCTTCGATCACAGAGAGATTTTGATTGGTGAAGGGTTTCGAGCTTAGCATCCAGAGATTGAGCTCGATCGACATGTCTTAACCCTTCAGCCAATTCTTCTTGGCTTTCTAACTCAGTGTTCACAACAAGAAGCTCCTCTTTCTTTTTGTCATTGGCAGCTAGTTTTGCTTCCAACTCTGCAATCTGTGCTCTCAACTGAACACTGTCTTGATCAATCTCCTCGACTTCCTTTTGCCTAGCCTCCTGGGCCTTCGATAAGTCCTTTACTCTAGAAGTGGATTCAGTGGCAGCGTGCCAGGCAGCAGCCACTTGGCCATTGGCTTCCTCAATATCACGATTAATGAGTCTTTGACGATTGAAGTCTGCTGATACTTACTCGACAATAGAAAGTAAATCCAGGATTACACTGGCTACATCTGGAGGGGAAACAAGAAGATCGTCAGCTTTCAAGATAGTCTTCAGATAGGAAGGCGTTGCTGGTTCCCCCTCTAAAGTTAACATCAAATCTCTTTTAAATATTTGTGCTTTAACCTTTTGAAGAGCTCCGTCGAGAGGGGAAGTCGAGGTAGATCTGCCAGAGGCAGTCGAGGCACTACGATCAGAGGAGCTCTCTCGACCCTCCAAGATTGCAGTCAAATAACCTAACGGATCTTGTTGCTTCAGTAAAGCCAAATCCTCTTTGGTTTTGGACCCCGTCGAAGGGATGCTTGCATTGGCTGCAATAACCACGTTAAGTACTTGAGTAGGAATTGCCTCAGTACCTGGAGGATTTTGGTTTCCTTCAGCAAGAGTTTCTTCACCCTCAGCTTCAGCTTCTGGGATCTCCCCATGTTCCCTCTCTGTCTCGACTTCGACCATAGGAATCCTAACCTCCTCTTGATTTCCTTCAGCTTCTTCTTCATCAGTTTCTTCTATGATTTCAGGCTAGGGTTCAGAAGTCTGATTCACTTCGTCAGCTGAACTCACAAAAGAGTCTTTTGCTGAAAAAGGTCTGTAGGTAGGAATCCCGTCACTATTCAAGCAAGTGGTCGAGTCCTCGACATGAGTAGGATTTCGTGTCGAAGTGCCAGCAGTATCCTGAAAAATAGAAAGAATTTATTGCTTTTAAAAGCATCACAAAGTAAAAGAGAGTGAGAAATACATAACAAGTAGTCGAAGTGGGTACCTATACTGGAATTTCACCACCAGGACTAGAATTGTCACTTTCACTAGGATTGTTTAATCTGGTGATTACCTCCTGTTCAGTGGGTTCATTGATGATGACAAGAGGTAGCCTCCTCACTGTAGTTTTAATCCTGATTTTTGGACGGGTTTCGACAGCAGGAGTTGGTTTTTTCAATCTTCTTCTCTGCAAAGGAACAGGTGGAGACTCCTCTTCCTCATCGCTAGAGATTTGGATCTCTTGAACCTTCCTCTTTTTGGGGGTTGATTTCTAAACATATAGAAAACCCAGTCGAGAAGATCAATAACTACGTCAGATAAAACTAAGGGTTAAAAAGGAAGGGTAAGGAGGGATTGATGGCAGAATCTCCCCCTTTTGTACTCTCAGCGGCTTTCTTCGAAGCAACCCGCTTGACAGCTAAAACGAAAGGCGAAATAGCTATGATTAGTTAGGAGTTGGTAAAACCAATCTAAAATGAAGGGATGGAAAAAGGAATACCTTTTTTGACTCTATCGAGAACCAGCTTGAATGCCTCACGCAGATGGTGGGCGAAGTCCTTCTCGTCGAAGAACTCTTCCTCATAATAATGTCTCCACCACGTCTCAGAAATGGTAGAGTTCAAAAATGAAGGTTAAAGTTGAACAGGGTCAATGTAGTTTGACCAGAATACCTACCAATATGCTTGGTAGCGGAATCCTCTGAGTAATCTGCATTATAAAAGAGTAGCAGTTTCTCTCGAGGGTATATAGGCGAAGGAAGCGATTGAGTAATGCCAAACTGTCGGGAGACAAGATTGGGTTGATAAGCAATTAAGCTCAATTGGTTCTTCGAGCTCTTAAATCTTAAAGGCATGATCCTGGGGTGGAGAAACGCTTCCCACATGCTCACGAATTGGAATAGTACACACATCATCTCTTCTTGGAAGTTGGATGTAGCCAAACTGAGGAGTCGACCATACTTCTTAGTAAAAGGAGAATCCACGGGCACTCCAGAGGATAGCTCTTGAAGTTGAGGATGTGCTTTTACAAAGCTGATTCAGATGGTGTTTCTTTAGAGAGAATTCATATCCTACAAAACAAAAAACAAAGATAAATTTCTAAATCCATGGAATGGTTAGTGAGCATGCATATGATGTTAATGATGTTTATGATGTTTATGTACAAGTAAACATATACACACACAACAAACAGGTCCCTATGTTTCAGGCTTGCATGAGTTTGTAGGTAAGTACCTGTTGTACCCCAAAATTTTCCCTCTCATTTTATTAAGATTCTCCTCACAAGACTCTTTGGACTCCAGACCAGATTAAGGTTTGCTCAGCTCAAGACATCTCCTTGCACTGATGACCTAAAATTAGGGTTTGAGTTTTCACAAGGATTTTTGGACTTCCAATGCCTCATGGGACTTTCATACTTCATGTTGGATTTATAAGATTGCCCATACCAAGTTTCAAGCCTTGAATCAAATTTTTGCCCAGTCAATTGGACAATTGACCTAAAAATCAACTGTATTGGGGAAAAAGTCAATTGTGGACAATTTACAGTCAAACCTCATAATTTTTTATCCACATCAACATTATAGACTCATATGAACCATTTGATCAAGTTTGGACCACAACTCATCAAGAAATTTGATCAGAACATCAAAAGGGCAAAATGGTCATTTTTAGGGTTTTGACTGTAGAAGGGCAATTTCTGATTTTTTTAACCTGGCTAATGGCAAATTGGGTTCAAGCATGGATTCAAGGACTAAATGGAATCATATTGACCTAATCATAAGGTTCAAAAGATCTCAATTGCATTAGATTGACAGATGAATTTTCTAGTCAACTGATCAAAAATCAACTGTACACTGAAAAGTCAAACTTTGACTTTTTGGTCAAAATAAAGTGCCAAGGGTAATTTTTCATCAAGATGTGTCAAAACATGAAACTTGTTCACCAAGAAACCTAATTTTGAAAATTAGGGTTTAAAATGGAAAATTTTCACAACTTAGAAATTTTCTAAGTTATGAAAATTTCTTATTTTTCCCCAACTTTTCCCAACTTTTTCACTATGATACAATTGGATTCAAAGAAAACTTCCAACATGAAAGTTTTATTCCTCCACAAAATCTACACCTTTGATTAACAAAGTTTTCCGAAAAGATGCTTGGATCTCAAGTTATGATTTTGTGAATAAGGGTCCATGAAACTTTTAACTTAGTAAAATTTTGCCCTAGTTTAGGCAGGATTTTGACCTATCTTCATGGCAACTTTTCACTTAGTTCCAATTGTAATCTGAAAATTCATTTCAAAGATGGATTGTAGAGTATGTTACAAGCTTTCCAAAATGTCCAAGAACTCTCCAAAATCATTTATGGTTAGGGAGAATCGAAGGAAAGAAATTGGCCAATTCTCACTTTTGTCCATGGCATTTTGCACATTGCTACAACTTGCAAATCTGTCCAAAGCATGCTTTTACTTGTTTTACAGGTCTTAATCCTTTCCACACTCCTTAATTAAATGCAAATACAATGGATATTGGTCTTATTCTGAGCTATGGAGCATTACACATTGATTAATTCCAAAAATGGCAAAAAGGCAACATTGCTACTTTGATAAAGCATGCTTTATGTCATTTTGTTTATCTAGAGCCATGGACCTGATCTCTTGATACAAACAACATCCACAAACATCAGGAAAATATCACCAACTCTCAGCAGGCCTCAAGCTAGCTTGTACAACCTTGGCTTTTGTCAACTCACCTTTGGCTTCAGAAACAAGAAACCTTGCAAAAGTTCCATAACTTGTGCATCTTTTAAAACCAAGACTGGAGACCATTTGAAACAAGTTCAACACATTATACCAAGCCAAAAACACGAGCTCATAGCATATCAAACACCCTTATACACCAAAAAACTCCATTTCTGCCCAAAACAGGGCATCACCTGCAGAATTACTTCCAAAACATATTCCACTCGCGCGTTTTACCTTGAACCACTTCAAACACATTGCATACATCCCATCCAAGCTACCCAAGTCACTGTCCAACAACTGTAACTTCATTTTCAAGTTTCACCATTTTCAATTTCTGAGTTTGCAGGTTGAGTTCTATAGGGACATTCAGGTCATTTCAAAGCAAGCTAAGCATTGGGAAAGGTCAAGGGAACATCAAGCAAGCTCAAAAGTCCTCCAGGCCTCATTCAAAGTTGCTACATTGCCATATTCGAACTTGACTGAAACAGGTATTTGTCAACTTTCTATCTCCTCATTTAGACATCATTAGGCTTAGGTTTGTGAAGCAAAAATGTAGCCCTTAATGTCCTTGAACTGTACATATGCATAACTTGTATTTATATTAACTGAGCTAGGAGAATTTGGATGATGAACATGCTGAAAAAACTAGGTCAGAATTTAGGGCCAATTAAATTCTCTCTGGTATTTGAGAGTTAGATCAAGTTTTTTATATCATTAGAGTCGTGTGATGATGAGCTATAACTTTCATGTTGCAAGATTTTGTTTTTAAGCACGTATGCAGGAGTTACAAGTTTGTACATGGCGCACGCGTTTTTTCTGTCTGAAGGTTAGGGACGAAGTGGGACATGGGCTGGGCCTGGCTTGCTTGACTATTGACACCCCCCTGTTTACTTCCTACACCCCCTTGGCCCATTTCTTTATTTTTTCATATTTTCTTGCATAATTCACATTTTCTGATTTTATTTATTTTTCTTGAACATTAAAAATCACCAAAAATATTTTCTTAATTTTTACATTTTTATTTTATTATTTTTATAATTTTTTATGACAAAAAATAGTTTATTAGGTTAAATATAACTTATTTTCTTAAATAAAATTTGTAAATAATACAAAAATATTATATATTTTTATTTTCATTATTTATACACTCAAAATAATATTTTCATACACTATTTTACTTTTTGACATTTTTGTACATATTATTTTTATTTTCTTAAACAAAAAATGAATAAATAAATAATAGAATATACATTTCTTTTTAAACCAAAAATTAGGGTTTTCACCGTTTCAAAAAATAATCATTTTTATTTTTTATTTTATTTTTTATTTTCTTATTTTTAAGACATAAATAAATCCATTTTTACATACATAAAAATTAATACAAAAAACATTTTGCATATTTATATTTAATTGTCTATTTAAATATTTGCTTATTTATTTATTTGTACAAATAAATTCAATATGGTTGTAATAGTTTTAGGGTTTTATTTTTGAGCAATACCCCCCTATTCAAACTTGTACCCCCCCTCCCCTTAACAATGTTGTAATAGCTTATTTTACGCATTTATTGCTTTATATGCATGATAGTAAGATTAGGGTTTTGTATGCAAAGACCAAAATCAAACAAATAACATGACTTAAACACAAGACAAAATGCATGAAAAATGACAACACAATGCACACAAGCACCCCTAGGGTTTCATCCACTTTGTTGCCTTAAAATAGCCATGGTATGCATGCTAGGTGTCTTGGCAAAACAAAATCAAAACAAAATATCATAGTCCCTCGATGACGCTATCTTGGTTGCCTATACAAAGATGATCTAGTCCCTTAAAAACTTGCTAAGATACTTGGCACAATTGCTATCATGGTCATACGATGACCCGCGCCCGTCCCGTTTAACATCCAAACACAAGGTTGTTTACCAAATACAATGGTAAAACAACAATATCAAAGGGTTAAAAATGTGTAGGAAAGATCTTTGAGTAGGGTAGACAACTCTTAGTTACTTGATCAATTTGCAAACATCCTTGCTAATTTCAAAAACACACACATAATTTCAAAATAATTTCCAAACAAACTTTCAAACATTGAAACATTTTTTCAAAAGACAAACATCTTTGTATACATTCTTCAAACAAGAATCATTACAAAGATTGCCACAACGATGGCCTCTTTTCAAAATATTTTCAAAACCACATAAAGCACCATTTCAAACAATTGAAAAAGCAAAGCAAGTGATCTAAACAAGTAACTAAGAGCCCATGGAAAACCATGGATGAAAAGGGTGCTAGCACCTTCCCTTTTCATAACCTACCCCTCGAACCCAAGAAAACATCTCAAAGGTCTTTCCTGTGCTTTTTGACCTTTCCTTTGGATAAAATAAAAAGTCGATGGCGAATCTTGCTAAACCGAAATATTTGCGAACACAAACGCAAAACCTCAAGTCAGTTCTCCCACCGTATCACAGAACTGGCGACTCTGCTGGGGACAAATCTAAAAGTGGGGTTACCTTAGGGTTTTAGATCACCTTTACATGCTTATCTTGCTTGACTTGTTT
This sequence comes from Vicia faba, assembly GCA_948472305.1. Lineage (NCBI taxonomy): Eukaryota > Viridiplantae > Streptophyta > Magnoliopsida > Fabales > Fabaceae > Vicia > Vicia faba. The sequence continues at coordinate 263,376,520 of OX451740.1, forward strand.
GCTTTACATTTGGTTCTATTGTTTGGGTTTGAATCCTCTACCCAGATTTGGGAAACATTCATAGGTAAATAGCAATACATTATGGAAACTGTGCGGGGTATACCGACATGGTCTAAGCAATAGCTATATTAGTGCGGCATATTTATGGGTACTGGTAGCCTTTGAGTCAATCAAAGAGAATACGGGACCGCTGAGTGATGTTATGAAGCACTAATGGACTTTTAGAAACTTTACTTGACCATCTTGGCCTTTTAGGATGTAGTGAGATGACCGACTTTGGTGCAGTTTGAAGTTGGTAGATACTCGATACTACACTCATTGAGGGTTATTTTTCTTGGAATATTTTGGTCACCAGTAAAGTGGCTAAACTGAAACAATGAACACAGAAAATAATCTAGTGTTATTGAGCTCCTTAGAACCCGGTTACTATTTATAGGATAGTTTGAGCCAACTAAACTTCAAGAGGGTACTTACCTATGAGACCCCATGCAAGCCTAAACTAGGAACTTGTGTGATTTGTTTGTACATATACTTGTGCATAACATCATGAACATCATGAAGCATCATTTGCATCGACTAACCATTTCAAGGATTTTGGATCTTCATCTTTGTTCCTGTTTTGTAGGTTATGGAATCCCTTCGCAGGAAAACAATCCAGGTCAATCTTGTGAGAATTCCTCCTCAACTCAAGGAGCTTGCTTCCAAGATTCCAGAGTATTCTCCATTCACTGAAAGACATGGTCGACTTCTCAACTTGGTCAACTCCAACACAAAGGAAGACATGGTGAAAGTTCTCTTCCAGTTCTTTGACCCCCTACACCACTGCTTCACATTTCCTGATTACCAGCTAGTGCCTACTTTAGAGGAATTTTCTTAACTCCTGAGGATTCCTATTCTCCATTAACTACCTTTAAATGGTACTAAAAGAGATCCAAATCCCGAGGATGTTGCTCAAGCCCTGCACTTGCAACCATCTGATGTGATAGGTCATTGGGAAACCAGAAGTGGTGTCAAGGGTTTCTTGGTAAAGTTCCTATTTGAGAAAGCTCAAGAATGCTGGAATTCTCTAGATCTGCAAGCTTTTGAGGAGATTGTAGATCTTCTCATCTATGGGTTGGTCTTGTTCCCAAACCCTGACCAGTTTATAGATGTCAATGCTTTCAAAATCTTCATGGCTCACAACCCTGTGCCTACACTGCTTGGAGATATCTTGCACTCTTTTCACACTCGAACAATGAGGAAAAGAGGTGTTCTCATGTGCTGTACTCCTCTACTGGCAAGATGGTTTATTTCTCATCTTCTCCAATCAGTCTTGAAGAATGAGCAAGGAATGAGGTGGTCATAATGGCTGATGACTCTTACACATTCAGATGTTCATTGGTGTTCTCGGTCCAGAGAAAATGTTATCATCATCGACCGTTGTGGGGAATTCCTTAATGTCCCTCTACTTGGCATTAGGGGAGGCATTACCTACAACCCCTTATTGGCTCTGAGATAGTTTGGTTATGCCCGAAGGGATGGCCCGCATGACATGCTGATTCCAGACTTGGTTTTTGCTTCGACAATGATGATCAATGACTTCGACAAAGGTTCATCCGAGCTTGGAGGATGCCCAACAAGGTAGACAGTAAGACCTTGAGACACAAGAATTCCATCCCCCTTGAGCCTTACCTCAAGTGGGTAAGAATCCGTGCCCAAAGTCTTATGATGCCTTACCCCTACATTCTCCCTGTGATTAAAGAGCCTGTTATGGAAGGAGAGGTTCCATACACCCTCTTACATCCTGACATGCCAACATCATTGGAAGATTTACAAAGGAGTTGGATACAACTCAAGGGAGAACGCGATACGTTTGAAGCCCAATTCTACGCCAGTGAGAAAAAGGTTTTAGAACTTACTTGTCAACTTCACGAAGAGCAGACTCTCAACACCTACATTGCACCAAAAAGGATGCGCAACGTCTTTTTACATTAGAATTTTGTATTATTTTGCCAATGGGGCATTGATGTGCTAACAAATTCTATCTTATTAATATGATGTGTGTTTCTTTTTTGTTTAAAACAAATTTAAATTTTCTGAATCCTTGGATACATTACATGAATACACATCATTCATCATATGCATAAACATGTTTTCACACCAAGTTTCCTCATCTTTCTGCTGTTTATTTCAGCAAGATGGATATTGAACAAACTGTCAAAGACTTACAAGCGCAGAATTCACAGTTCCAACAGCTACTCATGACCTTGGCTAAGGGTCAGAAGGAGCTCAAAACTCTGTTAGAGAAGGAAAAGGAGAAAAAGAAGAAGAAGAGGGTTGGTGTGGCTACCTTGGGAAGAAGATTTGAAGGTCAAGCCAGAAGGGTCCTGGATTTCCCATCGACATTTGAACAAGAGGAAGATGAGGATTAATCAGAACAACAGTATCCTCCTGCAGATGAAAAGTACAAGAACTTGGAAGAACGTCTGGTAGCTATGGAGATTCAGAGAGTGCCTGGGTTGGACTTTGAAGAGCTGGGGTTGGTATCTGGAATTGTTATCCCTCCTAAATTTAAAGTACCTCTGTTTGTTAAATACGATGGGGTGTCTTGCCCAAAGATGCACCCACGGTCCTATGTCAAGAAAATTCAACCATATTCTTCTAACAAAGACCTGTGGGTCCACTTCTTCCAGGATAGTTTGTCGGGGACGCAGTTAGATTGGTTCTACCAGCTAGAGAGGTCTGATGTGCATAATTGGGAGGATTTGGCTGCTGCCTTCTACAAGCAGTATCAATATAATGCGGACTTAGCACCAACCCGTACTCAATTACAAAGTATGGGCATGGTCTCAAATGAAGGCTTTAAAGAGTATGCCTAGAAATGGAGAGACTTAGCGGGACGAGTACAACCACCTCTATTTGAGAGAGGCCTTGTAGACATGTTCTTGGGTACACTATCAGGCCCCTTTTTCAATCACCTGATTGGAAGTTCGTCTGCAGGGTTCACCGAGTTGATTCTAACTGGTGAGAGAGTTGAAGCCAGAATCAAGAGTGGTAAAATTCAGAAAGATGTATCTGCTTCCGCTGCCATAAAAAAGCCTTTTCCAGCAAAGAAAGAAGTCTCAGCAGTCTACTCCCAAAGAGGTCAAGGAAGAGTTGAGTGCCGACCAGCGGTGGGGGCCGTAATGATTCAGAAGTCTGCAGCTGATCATCCTAGAAACAATCAACCCAGAACCAACCAAGCAAGGGTGGAAAGGCCTGTACGACAATTCACCTAGATAAACATGACTCCTGCTCAGGTCCTCCCCCATCTTTTGAAGTTAAACCTTGCCAATCTGAAAGAGGCTCCAAAGAATTCGAATACATCTTCTCCTTACTACCATGTGAATGCCAAGTGTGCTTATCATTCAGACAGCCTGGGGCACGACACCAACCATTGTTGGGCCCTTAAGAATAAGATTCAGGATTTAATAGACGCTAAAGAAGTTAAATTCGACGCCCCTGAAAAGCCGAATATGATCTCTGCTCCAATGCCGAGGCATGGCCACAATGCCCATGCTGTTGAAGAGGATCTTTTTGTTGCTACTGTTGATGATTTGATAACTCCGCTACCAATAATCAAGCTGAATTTGTTGAAGGCTGGGATTTTCCCAGGTTGTGAAGAAGATTGCTGACTTTGTTCATCCTTATCAACCGACTGTCCATTGTTGAAGTTAGGCATCCAATGCCTAATGGATAATCAAGAAATCCTTTTTGAAAAGACTCCTGTTACACCGATTCCTGTCAATGATGTTTCAATAATTACCATATCCGCCAATCTTTCCAAGGTCTCCAAAAGACCTGTTAAGATTACATCTGATCCAAAGATTGCATCTTTGAAGATAACTACGCCGGGGCCCATCCCGTACAAGTCCAACAAATCAATACCGTGGAACTATGGTGGAGAGATATACTATCACAGTATTAAACAAATTGAATCTACTGAAGAAAGTTCTGATGAAGAGACTTCTGTCATCGGAAATATTGCTGGAACGAGTAAAATCACCCGCAGTGGAAGGATTTTCTCTCCAGAGATTGCCCCTCCAAAGGCAATCTTTGGACCCTCAAATGCTCCTAAGGTTACCCCTGTGCCGGTCAACATATCTGCAAGAACTCCAATTATTGAAGAAGTTGTGACTCCTGCTGTTGCTGATGATAGAGGGAAGGGATACAAGAAGTGCCCGTCAGGACGAGGGCTCAGCCATTGGTCATCCCTGAGACCTCTCAAAAAGAAATCGAAGAGATTTTGAAAATAATCAAGAAAATTGATTATGATGTTGTGGAACAACTGGGGCAAACCCCCTCAAAGATCTCTATGCTCGCCTTGCTGATTTGTTCAGAAGCTCATGCTAAAGCTCTGATCAGATTTTTGAAGACAGCCCACGTGCCACAAGAAACCTCCGCGGATCAGTTCTAAGAATGTGTAGCTAGCTTAACAAATGACAATGGTCTAGGATTCTCCGATGCCGATTTAACATCTAAAGGGAGAAAGCATAATAACGCTTTGCATGTCTTGGTGGAATACAAAGGGACTACCCTAACACACGTTCTGGTTGACACTGGGTCGTCTTTGAATGTCTTGCTGAAGAAAGCCTTGGATAGATTAGACTGTGAAGGCCTAACCCTGAAGCCCAGCAATATCATTGTCAGAGCCTTTGATGGTTCTAAAAGGATGGTCCACGGGGAGGTGGACATCCCGATTAAAGTGGGAACTGAAACCTTCAACTCCACATTCTATGTGATGGACATCCGTCCTTCCTATTCTTGCTTGTTGGGAAGACCCTAGATTCACAATGCTGGAGCCGTCACTTCTTCTCTGCATCAAATGCTCAAGTACCCTGTCCAGAGGAAAATTATAACAGTTCATGGCGAAGAGGAATACATGATAAGCCATCTAAATTCTTTCCGCTATGTAGAATTAGATGGTGAATTCATAGAGACCCCTTTCCAACACTTTGAAGAGGTTTCTCCTGAAATTGCAGTGACCAAGACAGTGTCTTCTGTACCCTTGATTACCAAACCTGTGCCTCGGATGTCATCCCTCAAAGATGCAAAGGCTGTGATTGAAGAAGAAGGATCCACAATCTGGGGTCAGCTACCAGACTTTCCTTTCAAATCAGATAAATTCGGCTTGGGTTTCACTGCTTCTGCTCAAAAGGCTATCCGTCGCGCCCGTGCTGGAGGGTCACCAGTGAAGATCACCCATCATGGAGTCAATGCTTTGGGGGATAGTGAAGAGGAGAGCAACTTGGAAAACTGGATTTTCCCTACTGTTGACGAAGGACTGTTTAACTGGGAGGCAAAGGACTTTGTTCCGATTACTTTCATAAATCAGTAATTTATCTTTCAAACATTTCTGTTGGTTTGTAATAATTCTCAAACAATTCGTACACTTTTAACCTTGTGCCTTACCCGAGGCATATAGGTCCATTTGTAAGGGTTTGATTTTTCATCTTCATATGCCATTTTAATGAATCATGGACGTTTTCACATATAAAACTTTGTGTTCATTTTCTTTCTTTTTACATTTTATTTGTTTAAAGGTGGCTATCCCTTACACACACCCATACTCACAAATGCAGGTACCCTTCCATTTCGGATTCCATGGGTAACAATTCTGCTATGGCCTTCAGTGACTCTGAAGATCTAGTCTACCATGCCGAATACGAAGGTGATGAAGACTGTGAGGTGCCGGGAGAATTGGCTAGACTGCTACAGCAGGAAGAAAAGGCTATTCTACCTCATGAGGAGTTGTTAGAGACAATCAACTTGGGTACTAAGGAAGACAGAAAAGAAGTCAGTGTGGGTGCCAACCTAGAGCCAAGTGTCAAAGAGCGCTTAGTTCAGCTGTTGAATGAATATGTTGAGATCTTCGCCTGGTCTTACGAAGACATGTCGGGACTTGATACAAATATTGTGGTTCACCGTCTCCCTACAAGAGAAGACTGTCCACCAATTAAACAGAAAGTCCGCCGCATGAGGCCCGACATGTCTGAGAAGATTAAAGCAGAAGTTATGAAGCAGTTCAATGCGGGATTTCTTGCTGTTACTTCCTATCCACAATGGGTTGCTAACATTGTGCTCGTGCCTAAAAAGGACGGAAAAGTGAGAATGTGCGTGGATTACAAAGACTTAAACAGGGCTAGCCCTAAAGATGACTTTCCACTTCCGCACATTGACATCTTGGTTGATAACACAATTCAGCACAAGGTGTTTTCTTTCATGGATGGATTTTTAGGTTACAACCAGATCAAAATGGCACCTAAAGACATGGAGAAAAATACTTTTGTTACACAGTGGGGTACGTTCTGCTACAAAGTGATGCCATTCGGACTGAAGAATATCGGGGCAACCTATCAACACGCCATGGTAGCTTTGTTTCATGATATGATACATCATGAGATAGAGGTCTACGTAGATGACATGATAGCCCGATCACAAACGGAAGAAGAACACCTCGACCATCTGCAAAAGCTGTTTGTCAGGTTGAAGGAGTACAAGCTCAGACTGAACCCTAACAAGTGCACTTTCGGAGTTCGGTCTGGTAAACTCTTGGGTTTCATTGTCAGCAATAAAGGCATCGAGGTTGATCCTGTCAAAGTCAAAGCTCTACAAGAGATGCCTGCTCCTCGCACTGAGAAGTAGGTCAGAGGTTTCTTGGGACGCCTAAACTACATTGTAAGGTTCATCTCTCACCTAACATCTACCTGTGAGCCGATCTTCAAGCTGTTGAAGAAAGATCAGGTGGTTAAATGGAATGATGACTGTCAAGTTGCTTTCGATAAAATCAAGAAGTATTTGCTAGAACTTCCTATCTTGATGCCACCCATCGAAGGAAGACCGCTAATCATGTATCTGACCGTCCTAGAGAATTCAATAGGGTGCATACTGGGCCAACATGATGAGTCTAGATGAAAAGAGCATGGCACTTATTACCTTAGCAAAAAGTTTACCGACTGTGAGACCCGATACTCACTGCTCGAGAAAACTTGCTGCGCTTTGGTATGGGCTGCTTGCCGGCTAAGGCAGTATATGTTGACTCATATCACTTTGCTGATATCTAAGATGGATCCGATCAAGTACATCTTTGAGAAGCTTGCTCTGTCTGAAAGAATAGCTAGGTGGCAGATGATCCTCACAGAGTATGATATACAATACATGACCCAAAAAGCTATAAAGGGGAGTGTACTAGCTGACCATCTGGCTCATCAGGCTATTGAAGATTACCAATCCATGAAGTTCGACTTCCCTGACGAAGACATTATGACATTGGATAACATTGAAGATTTCAGACCATATGACAGACCTGAGCAAGGATCCCAATGAACCCTGTACTTTGATGGTGCCTCCAATGCACTTAGTAACGGTATCGGTGCTGTGCTCATCTCACCAGAAGGTTGCCATACACCTTTCACAGCCAGACTTTGCTTTAACTGCACCAACAACATGGCCGAGTATGAAGCTTGTATCTTTGGTCTCAAGGCTGCAATAGACCTAGGAATCAAATCTTTGGTTGTGTTTGGAGACTTAACTTTGGTCATTAGTCAGATCAAAGGAGAGTGGGATACTAAACATCCAAACCTCATCCCTTACAAAGAACATGTCTTGACATTGCTACCATATTTCGAGCAGATTACCTTCGAGCACTTCCCGCGAGAAGAAAATCAGCTAGCAGATGCTCTAGCTACAATGTCATCTATGTTTAAACTTAATTGGGATAATGAGGCTCCCCAAATCACCATTGAGCGGATGGATGAACCTGCACATTGTCATGAGATTAATACCGAAGAAGTAGTGGACCGACCTTGGTTTCAGGAAGTCAAAAGGTATCTCGATGCTCAAGAATACCTTGAAGGAGTTTCAGTCAACAACAAAAAGTTCTTGAGGAGATTCTCTGCCAAGTTCTTCCAGAGCAATGGTATCCTGTACAAGCGCAATCATGATTGCATTCTGCTCCGTTGTGTGGACAAGGTTGAAGCTGAGCAGATCATGGCTGAACTGCATAATGGTACCTTCGGCACCCACTCTAGCGGGCATACGATGGCTAAGAAGATCCTACGGGCAGGCTATTACTGGTCTACCATGGAAGCTGACTGCCATCAACATTCCCGTACTTGTCACAAATGTCAAATCTATGCGGACAAGGTACATATACCTCCAGTTCCTCTCAATGTCTTAACAGTTCCTTGGCCATTCGCTATGCGGGGAATAGACATGATTGGAGAGATCAAGCCTACAACATCCAATGGACACCGCTTTATTCTAGTGGCCATTGATTACTTCACCAAATGGGTCGAAGCAGCTTCCTTCGCATCTGTTACAAAGAATGTTGTTGCTCGCTTCATCAAACAGAACCTCATTTGTCGGTACGACATCCCTGAAAGGATCATCACTGACAACGGTACAAACCTGAACAACACTATGATCACTGCCTTGTGCGAGCAGTTCCATATTCAACATCACAATTCATCTCCCTATCGGCCAAAGATGAACGGTGCCGTCGAAGCTGCGAACAAAAATATCAAGAAAATCATACAAAAGATGACAGTCACCTACAAGGACTGGCATGAGATGTTACCGTTTGCTCTGCACGGATACCATACCACGACATGCACTTCAATTGGGGAACACCCTATTCTTTGGTATACAGCATGGAAGCTATTCTACCTATCGAGGTTCAGATTCCCTCCTTGAGAATCATGAAAGATGCTGGTTTGAGTGAAGACGATTGGATTCAGACCCGGCTTGATCAACTTAACTTGATTGACAAAAAGCGACTTACTGCTGTTTGCCATGGTCAGACGTATCAAAAGCGAATGATCAAGGCTTTCAACAAGAAAGTTAAACGCCAGGTATATCAAGTCGGGGATCTCGTAATCAAGCAGATCATCTTGCCGCAAGTGATCCCAGGGGCAAATGGACTCCTACCTACGAAGGACCATTTGTGATCAAGAACATCTTTTCTGGTGGAGCGATGATTTTAACCACACTGGTCAGCGACGATCTGCCGCACCCTGCGAACGCAGACATAGTCAAAAGATACTACGCATAAATGACCCACTAGGTTGACACACCTAGGCAAAAAAAAGGGCATCCTGGTGAATCGAAAACCCGAAAGGGCGATTCAGGCAAAAGTTAGGGATAAACAAAAAAAATTGTACACCCGGCAAGTTGAAAACCCAAAAGGGCGACTTGGGCAAAAAAGGGTTTCCCGGTGGATCGAAAACCCGAAAGGGCGGTCCAGGCAAAAGTTAGGGAATTAAAGCGTATGACTATGTCTCATTGGATCACTTTAAGGACAATCTCTTCACGGGCAAACTCCGGGCTTCTGATCAACTCAATCATTTTCGGACGAAGCAACGAATGGACAAGATATTCAGAGTTGCGAAGGCTATAGCAGAATGGGAACCCCATGGAATTTTTACACATAGCCATCTTTCTTTGTATAAATTTTTCTCAATTTTATGACAACATTCTCTTACTAGGATGTATGTCTCCTTTGTACAAAATAATTACACAAAGTTAATACAAAGATACTTCAAAGTGCAGAAAACTATTTGCCTTTTTTTTACACTTGTGTTTTATTTGAAAACGTCCAATGATTTATTAAATGAGCATATGCATTTGAATATAATCACATGTTTACAAATAAACGAAATGAGAAAAAATAATTACTGACAGGTTGAAAGGATAGGAAAACGTCTTTAGGCTATTCCAGGAGCAATCCCCTGCAGTACATCATCTAGATCCCCAACGGAGATAAAACCTTGAAATATCAATCCCCAGTGGAGCTAAATTTCAAAATTCCCATCAGAGTTAAAATTTCAAACTCCCAATCCTCAGCGGAGCAAAAACTTTGAACTACAGACCCTCAGCGAAAATGAAACCTTCTTCCCCAGTCGGAGTCAAATTTCCGACTATCAATCCCCAGCGGAAACCATTCAGTTTTCCCCAGATTCTCCAGCAGGTTGTCTTAAAATCTAAAAATCAACCAGATAACAGTTAACTTTTGCTTTATCCCCAACCTAGGATAATTCCCCAGTAGATTGGCATACAACCCAAACTCCTGATATCCCCAACAGAATGAAGATTCTCATTCTTGACTCCCCAGTAGATTGGCATACAACCTAAACTCCTGAACTTTTTCCAAACAGGAATCAACTTTTTCCCAGAGTCCTGAACTTACTCTCCAGCAGGATAACTTACTCTCCAGCAGTATAGCTACTCCCCACAGAGTTTTTCATCCCCTAGCAGAATGAAGATTCTCATTCTTGATTCCCCAGTAAAGTGGTCAGATTCTTCATCACTCCCCAACATCAATTTGTAAGAATTTTTAATCCCCTGCAGATCAAAGATTCTCATTCTTGATTCCTCAGCATGAAGTCTCCAAGGATTCAAATTCCCTTAGAAAAATGAAGATTCTCATTCTCAATTTCCCACAGAAGCCATCAGAGCCTTCCTTATTCTCCAACAGATCAAGGTTTTCCTTTGTTTGATCCCCAGTAGAGATCGCCAGAGTTTTCCTTATTCCCCAACCGAGTAAGGATTCCCATTGTGTAATCCCCAACCATAGTCATCAAAGTTCTCGGGACTCCCCAAGCAGGTTTCTCAAGCAACACTTGGCATTATTCTCACAACAGAATGTTTATCATCCTCCAACTCCAAGGACTTGAAGGATCTCTATATCCCCAGGAAAGTCGTGAAGGATTCTCACATCCCCACAAAAGTTGTCAAGGATCTTTAATCCCCAAGCAGCAGTCAAGGATTTATTTTCCCCGGTAGCAGTCAAGGATTTTATTATCTCTAGCTATCAAGGATTTATTTTCTTCAGCAGGACATCTAATCAGCTTACATGCGCATACCTTACATTCATATATCATAAACATTGATAAAACACATTTATTGCATCATACATTTCATGCAACATAATTTTGTGTTCCAGCTAACATTTAACCCTTTTCAGGATAAGATTAACATCCATCTTTAACAAATATTCAAAGATTTCAGATACAGTACGGATACGCTCCAGACGCAGAAGTCATTTTGTTACTTATTCAGATCTCTTATTCAGATACAGTATGGATACACCCCAGACACGGAGGCCATTCTATTACTCATTCAGAATTTCAAGTCAAGATCCAGTATGGATACGCTCCAAACACGGATGCCATTCTGTCACTCATTCAGACTTCGACAATCAGATATAGATTAGATACGCTCCAGACACGGAAGCCATTCTATTTCTCATTCAGATTCAACTATCGATTCCAAGTTCAGATACACTCCAGACACGAAAGTCATTTTGTCACTTATTCATATCCCAGTTACAGTTCAGATACACTCTAGACATGGAAGTCATTTTGCTACTCATACAGATCTCAAACTTCAGATACGCCCCAGACACGGAAGCCATTCTGTCACTCATTCAACCTTTTTCCCCAGCTCAGATATGCTCCAGACACGGATGCCATTATGTCGCCTATCCAGAATTCAGATTCAGATTCAGATATAATACAAATACACTCTAGACGCGGAAGTCATTCTGTTATTCATTTAAGATCAAATATAGTTACAGCTCGAATACGCTCTAGATACGGACGCCATTCCATTGCTCATACAAACTCAGTCCCCAGATACAGTTCAGATACGTTCCAGACACGAATACCATTCTGATACTCATTCTTCTGACTTACAACCTACCAGTTCAACAAACATTATTGATGGCATCTTTAAGCCCATCTCCGACAAGATTCTGTCACCTCTCCAAATGGCATCTTTAAGCTCATTCCCTCAACTATACTCTGACGAGTGTCCAATCATCTTTTACCTTCGAGTCACGAACGACAAAGATCGCCAATCTAACTCTTCAGGTTCAAGAAGATTGCACAGGGGCAGCTGTTGTACTCCAAAATTTGCCCTCTCATTTTATCAAGATTCTCCTCACAAGACTCTTTGGACTCCATACCAGATTAGGGTTTGCCCAGCTCAAGACATCTCCTTGCACTGATGACCTGAAATTAGGATTTGAGTTTGCACAAGGATTTTTGGACTTCCAATGCCTCATTGGACTTTCATACTTCATGTTTGATTTATTAGATTTCCCATACCAAGTTTCAAGCCTTGAATATATTTTTACCCAGTCAATTGGACAGTTGACCTAAAAATCAGTTGTATTGGGGAAAAAGTCAACTGTGGCCAATTTATAGTCAAACCTCATAATTTTTTATCCACATCAACATTATAGAGTCATATGAACCATTTGATCAAGTTTTGACCACAACTCATCAAGAAATTTGATCAGAACATCAAAAGGGCAAAATGGTCATTTTTAGGGTTTTGACTGTAGAAGGGAAATTTCTGATTTTTTTAACCTAGCTAATGGAAAATTGGGTTCAATCATGGATTCAAGGACTCAATAGCATCATCTTGACCTAATCATAAGGTTCAAAAGATCTCAATTGCATTGGATTGACAGATGAATTTTCCAGTCAACTGATCAAAAATCAACTGTACACTGAAAAGTCAAACTTTGACTTTTTGGTCAAAATCAAGTGCCAAGGGTCATTTTTCATCAAGATGTGTCAAAACATGAAACTTGTTCACCAAGAAACCTAATTTTGAAAATTAGGGTTCAAAATGGAAAATTTCCATAACTTAGAAATTTTCTAAGTTATGAAAATTTCTTATTTTTTCCTAACTTTTCCCAACTTTTTCACTATGCTGCAATTGGATTCAAAGAAAATTTACAAGATGAAAGTTCTAGTCCTCCACAAAATCTACAACTTTTATTCAAAAAGTTTTCCCAAAAGATGCTTGGATCTCAAGTTATGATTTTGTGAATAAGGGTCCATGAAACTTTTAACTTAGTAAAATTTTGCCCTAGTTTAGGCAGGATTTTGACCTATCTTCATGGCAACTTTTCACTTAGTTCCAATTGGAATCTCAAAATTAATTTCAAATATGGATTGTAGATCATGTTACAAGCTTTCCAAAATGTCCAAGAACTCTCCAAAATCATTTATGGTTAGGGAGAATCGAAGGAAATAAATTGGCCAATTCTCACTTTTGTCCATGGCATTTTGCATATTGCTACAACTTGCAAATCTGTCCAAAGCATGCTTGTACTTGTTTTACAGGTCTTAATCCTTTCCACACTCCTTAATTAAATGCAAATACAATGGATATTGGTCTTATTCTGAGCTATGGAGCATTACACATTAATTTATTCCAAAAATGGCAAAAAGGCAACATTGCTACTTTGATAAAGCATGCTTTATGTCATTTTGTTTATCTAGAGCCATGGATCTGATCTCTTGATACAAACAACATCCACAAACATTAGGAAAATCTCACCAACTCTAAGCAAGCCTCAAGCTAGCTTGTACAACCTTGGCTTTTGTCAACTCACCTTTGGCTTCAAAAACAAGAAACCCTGCAAAAGTTCCATAACTTGTGCATCTGTTAAAACCAAGACTGGAGACCATTTGAAACAAGTTCAGCACATTATACCAAGCCAAAAACACGAGCTCATAGCATATCAAACACCCTTATACACCAAAAAACTCCATTTCTGCCCAAAACAGGGAATCACCTGCAGAATCACTTCCAAAACATATTCCACTCGCGCGTTTTGCCTTGAACCACTTCAAACAAATTGCATACATCCCACCCAAGCTACTGTTGGCTTCTAAATTCGACACCCTTGTTTTTATTAATATAAACCATTAATCATGAGAGATGGTTTCGACCAACTGATTCTGTCGAAATGCTCATCAGAAGATGGCAAGGTACTTAGAGAATTTCTTCTAAGTAGGAATCTTCTTGTCTTCGACGTCGAAGGTGCAAAGGTGTTCGATGCTCAGAGTGGAACGGTTTGAGATTCAAATGTTTGGAGGGAAAACGGTTCCCAGCGGTTACCAAGTGCAACGTGCCAAGATCAGGAGCGTCGAATGCTGTGAGCATGCCAAGTGGAGTCATCTCGAAGCAGCGTAACTGCCCGACGGTTACTTGAGATGTGTTTAGTATAAATATTAGTTGTTCACGTAGTTTTTCGCGTGTGTTCACAATTATATACAAGTCACTCATTTAGATTCAAGTACCCAGTGTGAGCGAAAGAATTGTTGAGAATGTATGTGTGAAACACCATTTAACTTAATCAAAGTCATTTATTTTCCAGAAATTTATTGCCTTTCATTTACTTTCCCAGTCGAAGCCTTTATTTAAAGCTTTCTTTTTATTCTACCAAGTTTTCTTCATGCAATTTACATAAAGCGTCTTTATTTTCTTGTCATTAACCATCATTAAACTTAGTCAAAACCCCAAAAATCAACCATGTCTTAGGATCAATCTGATCGATCCTGCGAGTCACCAAATAAGTAACCTTTTGGAGGATCAGCGGTTGTTTACCAATTTCCACGGTAAACAAATTGGCACACCTGGTGGGACCTTGTGTTGATTTTGAAGGTTAATCGTATTTACACAAAATATCATCTTTTTCGAGAAGTATTGCATGTTATTGAGAAGTGGTAGAATATACACTAACAATACCAATACTGCCAGAAGAAGAGAAGCGATGGCGAATCTGCCAAACAATAACGAAATCCCACAGACGAATGTGGGAACAACGGTTATCCCAACCGTAAGTGAAGCGATAACCGCTGGTTCAACACCAGCAGTAACGGTCACACAAACGGGGCTATTACCTCCGTTCACTAGCCCCAGAGCGCCTTTGGGAACTCCCCCACCAAGGGGAAATCCAGGAACTAGGCCTTATGTTCCCCCAGGATTTGTGACAGGCGGTCCAAATCGAGAACCACTCTATGGCATGCCAACGTCTGAATTGGCTAGCCTGACGAACGCTGCGTCCACTTTTTCAGACCCTTTAGTGAGTGCCTCTTCGCCACTCCAAGGTTCTGGAGTTGGTATGGCGAACAGAAATAGGACCCAACTCTTAGGAGGAACGTCCCAAGTAGCGCATGGCCTTACAAATGCCTCGACAGTAGTCTTGAGGCAGCAAATGGACGAAAGCAACCATGATATGGTTCAAATGTTGGCACAAACTTTAAGTACAATGCTGAATCCTCTAATACAAAACACCACCCAGTCGAATCAGCAGATGACAGCGCAAATGACGCGTCTGGCTGATTTCTTTGGGGTACCCCAACCTATTCGACAGCCCCAAAGGGCGCAAATAAGGGGAAATCAAGGTATACTTTTAGAGGAAGAAACCACTATTAACCAAGTCCAGCAGCCTGTCGAAGAAAACCTTAGGGCACGATTGGAGCAGCCTGTCGAAGAACCTAGGGTCATAGCCCCAGAGGTAAGGATAGTCAACAGAAACCAAAATGCTGACGAAGTAGTTCAGCACATCCAATACCAAAACATGGGTTTGGAAAATAACCTGGAAGCCATGATCGAAAGGATCATGACGCAAAACGGGATAAATATGGGCTTTTGTAGGCCCAACTTCACATCCCCACTGTCAGAATATGTGTTACAAACAGACTTACCTCCTAGATGTAAAGTCCCTAAGTTCACTAAATTTTCAGGGGACACGACAGAATCTACTGTCGAACATGTGGCGAGGTACTTGATCGAAGCAGGAGATATTTCAAACAACGAAAACCTGAGGATTAAGTATTTCCCAAGTTCTTTAATAAAGAACGCGTTTACTTGGTTCACAACTCTTCCCCCCAATTCGATCCATCATTGGACCCAGTTGGAGAGATTGTTCCATGAGCAATTCTACATGGGACAAACCAAGATAAGCCTGAAAGAATTGGCCAGTGTAAAGAGACGTTTCACTGAACCTATAGACGAATATTTAAATAGGTTTAGGTTGCTCAAAGCAAGATGCTTTACGCAAGTGCCAGAACATGAGCTAGTCGAAATAGCCGCAGGGGGCTTAGATTATTCCATTAGGAAGAAGTTAGACACTCAATACCTGAGAGACATGGCCCAATTGGCCGATAGAGTTCGACAGGTAGAACGCCTTAAGGCTGAAAAAGCCAAGGCGACAAAAACTCATAAAAGAGAGAGGATAGCGTATGTCGAAATGGATGATGAAGATCCAGAAACCTTTGACGAAACTATAACCGTCGAAGAAAGCGAGGTCGATTTAGCGGAACTAAAACAAGGGCCACCATACTCTTGCAAACTTTTAGTCCCCTCAAGTGGAAAAAATCCCACTGGTCCGGAAAGGACCAACGATAGGTTCCCCAAAAAGACTTATAGTTTTGATATTACAAAATGTGATGAAATCTTTGACTTACTTGTAAAAGATGGCCAAATGATAGTACCCCCAGGGGTAAAAGTGCCTCCTCTTGATCAAAGAAAAAAGAGGGGCTTTTGTAAATATCATAATTTTCTGGGCCATAAAACATCTCAATGTTTTCTTTTCAGGAATCTCGTGCAAGACGCTATCGAAGAAGGGAGGTTGAAGTTTGCTGATAAGACCCCCATGACTGTGGACTCTAACCCTTTGCAGGCTGAAGCCCATTATGCTGAACCTTCAGAGGTGAACGTGATCGAGGCATCCAGAAGCCAGGCGAAGAGGCCAGGAATCACAATGGTCGAAGTCACAAAGGACCATGTCAACATGCCAATCTTTGGCAGTTTTTCTGGAAATCTATCTAGAAAAACAATTGAAGCGGTCCAAAAAGCGGTCGAAAGCCCAAAGCTGGAGGCAGTTGGAGCCCAAAAATCTGGAACAAAACCCAGTTCTTACTTGGCTGCAGTTCAAGGCCAGACAGAGGACTTGGAGATTCAGATGAAGCAGTTGACTCTTGCCACCAAAGACACCATGAATGTCAACATGGTCGAAGTCTCTGAACCAAAAGCATCAGAGGAGGCCATTAGGCAAGAACAAGCTAACAAAACTGCTTTCCCCCGGGAAAATGAAAATCTGGCAGATTTCCTACAAAGATGCCAGAAGAAGAAGTTAGAAGTGATGCTGTGTCCTCGATGCAGCTCGATTTTCGACAAAAAAGCTGCTGAACATATCCAAGGTGTAAGAGCAGCAAACAGAAAAAGGGAAATTGTTGATACTCGACATGACCCCAGAAGAACCTACCAAAAGGGTTCAAATCAAGAAAAGAGGCCACTGACTTTCAGGCCTCCAACCAATGTGCCAGTCGATACATGGTACAAAACATCTGGTCGAAAGAGACCAAGCGAGGAAAGATGGCACTCCTTCGAAGTGCCAAGAGGTTCATCTTTTACACATAAGAAAGAACCTCAGGTTGCTACCCCTAAAGTTACCCAGGTATCAAGCAACTACAAAGGGAAGAATCCCATGTCTCGATCTCAATGGAGAAGATACCAGAGGCGGCGAAAAGCTGAGAGGGAAGCTGCTAATGAACCAAAGCCAGAATCAAGTTCAAATGTCCCTCAGAGAAAGCAGAGGAAGCCTTTGGAAAGACAACCAGTGACCAATAGGCTAGTCTGGCCTAACCAGGGTGAAGTTGATAACGAAGATGGCTCTGAGTCTGATGACACCCTAGATATCATGGTGAACATAGTCTCAGTTTTGCCAAGAGAGTTCAACCGCCAGGTGGAGGTCGAAGCAAGCGATTGGGAAGTTGAACAAGAAATGGCCAAGCATAGGCCAGTGTGCAATTTCGTCATGGATAATGGCGCTACTGAAGAGCAGAATGGGTTCTTCGAACCTCCTACAGAGGCGATGAAAAATCACCTCAAGCCGTTATTTATAAGGGCTAAACTCGAAGAAACCACAGTAAATAAGATCTTGGTGGACTGTGGGGCAACCATCAACATCATCCCTCACTTTATGCTGAGAAAAATAGGCAAGAGCGATGAAAACATCAAGCCTCACAACATGGTCCTGTCGAATTATGAAGGCGGCATAGGGACCACTATGGGCGTGATCCAACTGGACATCAAGGTGGGATCCATCCTTCGACCAACTATGTTTATGGTCATATCGGCCAAACCAAATTATAATCTTTTGTTGGGCCGTGAATGGATACATGGTGTTGGAGCTGTACCATCATCAATGCACCAAAGGTTGATACTATGGCGTCCTGATGGAATGGTCGAAAACATAGAAGCGGATCAAAGCTATTACTTGGGCAAAGTAAATCACCTAGGGCTGGCAGACTTCGACAAAAACTTGGCTCACATTGGGCCATGCCCAACACCTGACTTCGACTTGGCGCCAGCGCCAAATACTTTTTGTTCCTTATACCTGCACCCTGAGCATGGTTTTCAATGGGACAGAGAAGACTTGTCCCACATTGATTTTAGTGGGCTAACTGATATCCAGCCAACTAGTTGGGGAAGTGAATTCAGTGACAATGACTGAGTCACAATCATTGCAGCGAATTTCGGCTTACGTAGCCGAAACAAGGATGATAACGGCTCTCGAAGCCGAAGTAAAATATATGGCCACATAGGCCAATGATCAAGAGTTACCTTCTGCAGGTCCTGGAAAGGATTTCGATCCAGAACCTCCTGATATCATGCCAGAAGGAATGCATGAACAAAGGCTCGACGCTATCTATGACGATGAGCCTTTGGGATTCGAAAAGGACCCCTTAGCGAACAACATCAAAATGTTAGCGCATGATCCTTTAGAAGAAATCAACTTGGGCGAAGGGTTAGAGAAAAAGCCAACTTACATTAGCGCAAAAATAGACCCAGAACTCAGGTTGGAAGTAATCCATTTGTTAAAGGAGTTCAAGGACTGTTTTGCATGGGATTACGACGAGATGCCTGGTCTCGACAGAGGATTGGTGGAACTTCAGTTGCCAATCAAACCTGGGAAGAAGCCAGTCAAGCAAAGTCCAAGACGCTTCGCTCCAGAGATACTGTCGAAGATCAAAACGGAAGTCGAAAGACTGCTGAAGTGCAAATTCAAACGAGCTACGAGGTATGTCGAATGGATTGCAAACATTGTGCCAGTGATTAAGAAAATTGGTACATTGAGGGTGTGCATAGATTTCAGAGACTTAAATGCTGCTACACCCAAAGATGAATATCCTATGCCTGTGGCGGAAATGTTAGTCGATTCTGCCGCTGTCTATGAGTACTTGAGTATGCTCGATGGTTATTCAGGATATAATCAAATATTCATTGCTGAAGAAGATGTGTCGAAAACAGCTTTTCGATGCCCCGGGGCTTTAGGCACTTACGAGTGGGTTGTGATGCCTTTTGGCCTAAAGAACGCTGGGGCAACATATCAGCGAGCGATGAACTCTATCTTCCATGATTTTATTAATACTTTTATGCAAGTATATATTGATGACATTGTTGTAAAATCTGTTTCCAGGAAGAACCATATAGACCACCTTCGACAATCATTCGAAAGAATGAGAGAATATGGTATGAAAATGAACCCTTTGAAATGTGCATTCTGTGTAAAAGATGGAGATTTCTTGGGCTTCGTCGTCCACAAGAAAGGAATCGAAATCAACCAGAACAAGACGAAGGCAATTCTGGAAGCGAAAGCGCCAGCGAACAAAAAGGAACTGCAATCTCTGTTGGGCAAGATAAATTTCTTGAGGAGATTCATATCTAACCTAAGTGGGAAAGCTCAAGCCTTTTCACCCTTACTTCGATTGAACAAAGAAAGATTCGAATGAGGGCAAGAGCAACAAGAAACCTTCGACAAAATCAAAGGGTATCTCACAAAGCCACCTATTTTGGTGCCTCCTTGCAGCAACAGGAGTATGAGATTGTACATAGCTGCATCCGACAAAACTTTGGGAAGCATGTTATCCCAAGAAGATGAAAATGGAGTCGAAAGACCCATTTACTATCTTAGTAGAGTTTTGAACGATGCAGAAACTAGATATAGCGAAGTTGAAAAATTATGTCTATGTCTTTATTTCTCTTGTACAAAGCTCAAACAATATATAAAACCAGTTGATGTGTATGTTTCGTCTCATTTTGATGTTTTCAAGTACATGTTGTCGAAACCCATCCTGCACAGCCGAATTGGCAAGTGGGCGCTAGCATTAACTGAATACTCCTTGACCTTTATGCCTCTTAAGGAAGTAAAAGGACAAGTGGTGGCAGACTTTATAGTCGACCACTCAATTCAGGTTGAGAATATAAATTATGTGGAGATAGAGCCTTGGAAATTCTACTTCGATGGTTCCAGCCATAAAGATGGAACAGGAGTAGGAGTCTTGATTATTTCTCTAGAAAAAATTCCAACAACATTCAAGTACAAGATATCAGGTACTTGTTCGAACAATGAGGCTGAGTACGAAGCTCTAATTACTGGCCTTGAGATATTGTTGGAATTGGGGGCAACTCGAGTCGAAATAATGGGACACTCAGAGTTAGTCATTAAGCAAGTCACAAAAGAATATAAGTGCATAAGAGAAAATCTTATTATGTACTTTGTGATAGCAAATCGTTTATTGAAAAAATTCGAAATGGTCAACATTCGAAACATACCCAAATTGGAAAATCAAATAGCCAACGATTTGGCACAAATTGCATCTGGGTACAAAATTTCAAAAACGAGATTACAAAGAGCAATCGAAGTCCGAGAAAAAATAAAAGCAACTAGTCTGTCACCAACAGATTTGAAATCGACAAGACTAGGGTATGCTGATCAAAGGAACTTTGAAATTTCGTTCATAGACAATTTGTCAGAGCAAGATTGGAGGAAACCCATTGTGGATTATCTACAAAATCCAGCAGCTTCGACAGAACGGAAAATAAAATATAGGGCATTGAGTTACGTGCTCATGGGTAATGAGTTATTTAAAAAGACGCCTGAAGGGGTATTGCTAAAGTGCTTAAGTGAAACTGAAGCATACATAGCCCTTTCGACTACGCACGCTGGAGCATGTGGAGCTCACCAAGTAGGCCATAAAATGAAGTGGTTGTTGTTTCGACAAGGACTATACTGGACCACCATCTTGAAAGATTGTGTCGAGTTCGCGAAGGGTTGTCAGGAATGTCAAGTCCATACAGGCATCCAGCATGTACCAGCAAGCGAACTTCACTCAATAGTGAAACCTTGGCCCTTTAGAGGATGGGCGTTGGACCTTATTGGAGAGATTCGACCAGCATCATCAAAGAGCCAGAAGTATATATTGGTAGGCATTGATTATTTCACTAAGTGGATCGAAGTTATTCCTTTAGTCAATGTAGACCAAGAAAATGTCATTGAATTTATTCAAAAGAACATTATCTTTATATTTGGAATCCCTGAAACTATAACGACTGATCAAGGATCAGTTTTCACCGGTCGAAAGATGCAGGAATTCGCTCAAGAAACAGGCTTCAGACTCCTAACATCAACGCCTTATTATGCACAGGCAAATGGTCAAGTCGAAGCAGCGAATAAAATAGTGATTGGCTTGATAAAAAAGCATATAGGGAAGAAGCCAAAGAATTGGCATAAGACGTTAGACCAGATCTTGTGGGCCTGTCGAACGTCCCCAAAAGAAGCCATA
Organism: Vicia faba; assembly: GCA_948472305.1. Taxonomy (NCBI): domain Eukaryota; kingdom Viridiplantae; phylum Streptophyta; class Magnoliopsida; order Fabales; family Fabaceae; genus Vicia; species Vicia faba. The sequence goes on from OX451740.1 coordinate 263,397,972, forward strand.
GGTACAACACCATATCGGTTAACTTTTGGTCATGACGCAGTATTGCCAGCGGAAATTTATCTTCAATCTGCAAGGGTTCAGAGACATCATGATATCCCCTCTGAGGTTTATTGGGATATGATGTTAGACGAACTAGTAGATTTAGACGAAGAGAGACTACGCGCTCTCGACCTACTAAGGATTCAAAAGAAAAGAGTAGAAGACTCTTACAATAAAAAAGTAAAACCTAAGGCATTTTTTCCTGGAGAATTAGTTTGGAAGGTGATTCTCCCCATGGATCGAAGGGATCAAAGCATGGGAAAATGGTCACCCAAATGGGAAGGACCATTCAGAATTATCCAAACTTTTTCTGGTGGAGCTTATGAAGTCGAAGAGTTAGGTGAAGATCAAAGACTCTTGAGAGTAAACGACAAATATTTGAAAAAGTATAAACCTATGCTCCAAGAGATCAAAATAAATAGCAAGTAATGACCAAATTAACCATAAATAGCCAAAATGGAAAATTTTATAAGAATTAGCCAAAATGGTTACATTGTCAAATAAATATTACAATACATGGTTAATAAATGGCTGAGTGAATTAGAAGGGGATAGAATCTCTAAGTCGAAGGTACTTGGCCTGCTGCAGCTCCAGTCTTTTGTTGCACACGGCATTCGCCTGGGAAAGCTTGGCAATCTGGTCATCGAAGGCTTGGGCTTTCTCAGCAAACTCTAGGCCTCGTGTAACTTCAGATTGGCTCTCTGTGTCTGAAACAGTCGAGAGAAGCTCCTCCTTGCGTTTGGTATTAGCATTTATCTTGGCCTCCAGCTCTTCGATTTGCGCCTTTATAGAGGCATTGTCTCGATCTATGGCATCAATTTCTTCTTGCTTGGATGCTTTTTGCTTAGACAACTCTGCAATTCGAGAAGTCGTCTCAGCTACCGCAGTCCATGCAGAAGAACTTTTGCCATGTAGCGCTTCGAGCTGGCTGTTGAAGCCCCTCTGACGTTGATAGTCTGCAGAGACTTGATCAACAATGGAGTATAACTCTAAGATAAAGCTCGAAACCTCTAGAGTCACAGCAAGCAAGTCGACTGCATTCAAAACAGCTCCCAAACAAGACGGAGCAGTGGGATCCCCCTCCAAAGCCTTCATCAGATCTTTCTTGAAGAACTGAGCCTTGACCTTCATCAAAGCCTCATCGAGAGGAGAAGTCGAAGTGGACTTCCCCGATTGAGTAGAAGCATCATGACTAAGGTCAGATGAACTTCCCCTACTCTCGATAATGGCATTCAGGTAGCCAATGGGATTAGTTTGCTTCAAGAGTGCTAAGTCTTCTTTGGACTTAGGCTTCGTCGAGGTGGTAACCCTTATAGCAGCGTTGGTTTGAGGTTGAAGTTGTTGAGTAGCGTTTGCATCGACATGACTCTCTTTGACCTGAAGTTCAGCAGTGCCAGCATCAACATGATCCCCTTCGTCATGTTGTTCCTCTGACAGATCGATCACTTGAGTTTCTTTTGGTTGTTGTTCCTCTGCTTCGGCATTGGCTTCATCGTTTGCTAATTCTTCCTCTTGTGGCCTACTGTGTTCGGCAGAGTCTAGTGTCTCTGAAGTCTTTGGTGCTGAACTTTCGGTGGTCTCCTGAAAATAGAAGAGGAAGAATATTTTGGTTTAGAAAGAGACACAATCGAACGTGAGCATCGACACCTGAGTTAAAAATGGTCAAAGAAACTACCTGCAGAGGAACTTCAGCCCCAAGGCTGGAATTATCACTTTCGACGGGTTTATTGAGCAAAACATTTAGCTCCTCCTCCGTTGGCTCTTCGATAATCACGGGAGGTGTCCTGGGTCTTCTCCCTGCAACCTTTATTCTGATTGTGGGTCGAGGCTCAGGAGAAGGAGCATCTTTCTTCAGTTTTCTCCGTTTAAGAGGAGCGGGGGGAGATTCGTCCTCGTCGTCGCTCCCAGATTCGACCGTTAGTGCAAGTCGTTTCTTGGGTGAAGGTGCCTGAAAACCAATTGGAGTTCGATTTAGAATGTTACATCGAAAAACAGGATGTTAAAACCAGAGGGAAGTAATAAAAGTTTGGTTACCGATGCTGAAGGTTTTATCGAAGGACCTCCTCCCTGTTGGCTTTCTGTAGTTTTCGCCGGTGCTGAAGGTTTTGTCAAGGGACCTCCTCCCTGATGGCCTTCTGCGGCTTTCTTTGCTGCAGGCTTTCGAACAACTGAAAGAAGACAAGTTATAATTAACAAGTTACCAGTCGAAATGGAAAGACAAAATAATTTGGAGAGTGAACGTACATTTCTTTATTTTGTCAAGGAATAGAACGAAGGACTTCTGAAGTTCGTCCACAAAATCTTTTTCGTCAAAAAACTCTTCAGCATAGTAACTCTTCCACCAGTCTTCGAAAGATGGCGAACAGAGGAAGTTAAGTTGATAATCGAACAGTGAAAGTACTGTTCGACCAGCATACCTGCCGATATGCTTGGTGGCCGCATCCTCAGTATAGTCATTGCAAAAATATAACATGGATTTCTCCCTAGGAAAAATAGGAGAAGGAAGTGATTGAATGATACCAAACTGTCGAGAGACCAAGTTTGGCTGGTAAGCGATCAAGCTCAGGTGATTCTTGGAGCTCTTAAAGCGCAGTGGCATTATTCTGGGTGTGAGAAATGCTTCCCACATTATTGTGTGTTCTTCGACATGAGGGTCACCTGGCGACTTGGGATGGGGCCTGGTGAACCATTATGGACCAACCTTTCGACGAGCGAAAGGAGCCATGGTCGAAGTGAATTCTTTTCTTCTTGCAAACATCAAGACGAAGTTTGCAAAAGTCTGTTGAAGTTCTAGCCCATCTTCAGTCGGGGTCAGTAAAGCTAATCTGGTGCCTTCGATACGCCTTTTTGCTATCTCAGGAGCTTGCTCATTTATCTGAGTTTTCTGGGGTAAGAAAGACTCGAAAGTGGCATTTAGCCATAGCTGAAGTAGCCAAAAGGGTCCTGCAAGCAACAGACTGGCTCTATTTTCGATGACCTTTAATAGAGTCGCTCCACTTCTGATCGACTCGTATAGATTCGCCAGGATTAATTCTGCCAAACAAATATTTTGGCCATGGTGAAGCTGGGTAGAAAGGGTGACCATTTTCTTTGTCACCTGTAAAGACTTTGTACAGAACACAAAGCGTGACAGCCAAAGGGCTAGAAACGCAATGTGCTCCACATTCGTCACATTGGCTGTCGACCTATCATGGTAATGGTTGATATAGGTGGTATAGGTGGGTTTCGTAGCTGAGAACCCAATTTGGTCCTCCGACATTTCCTCTGGGTCGAAATAATCCCCAGTTGGTCGAAGGCCGGTGATGGCAGCCACGTCGAAAAGCGTGGGTGTTAGCATTCCACAAGGAAGGTGGAAAGTGAAATGAGTATAATCTCAGAAAAGCAAAGAAGCTATCAGCATCTCAGGGGAGTAGTTGAGACCCGTCTTCGACAGCATGACTAGGTCGTATATCCCCAGGTTCTTCCAGATCGAAGCCTGGCTTTTTTCTATCTTCTCTAGCCAAGTGCTGTAGTCTGGTGTGAGGCTAGGGCTAGACCTAAAAGCCCTAACACCCCTATTGAAGAAGCGAAGATCTATCTTCGCCTTAGCGGGATCTTCGTTGTCATCTGCAGCTTTTTTGGAGCACCCAACAGGTTTGAGCGCCTCAAGCACCGGGAAGAAGTTCTTGATCTTCGTGGATTCATTAATGCATGGGGATAACGGGCCAGACATGGCGAAGATCTGGTTGGAGTATCCAACCGGAATCAGTAGTTGATGTGAATAAGCTTCACGCTCAGCAGTTTCAAGGGGTTCAGGAACCCTTCGCTGGCCTGTAGAGGTAACTGTTGGAACAGTTGTGAAGATTTTTGGTTTAGCATTTCTATAAGGAATGTTGGAACTAGGAGCGTTAGAGGAACCTGAAGCCATTTTTGGGTTAAGTTTGAAGGTGAGTGAAGAACAAAGTGTTTGCAGGTTTGCAGAAGTTTTTGTGTTCAACAAGAAGGTTTGAATGCAGAATGGCGTGAAAAGTCCCACAATGGGTACTTAGCGCTATTTATAGTGGTTGGAAAATCACAAAATTCGAGGCCATTTAATGTTGCAGAAGATAGTGGGACACGTGGCGCTCCTTCGCTGACATAGCCGTTCTGCAGAAACGAAACGGTGCAGCGTGCGCCCTCGTTTTTGGGAAATTGTCATGATGACAATCTGTGAAAAGACATTGGGCACGCTAAACGCCTTACTGAGGTGACGTCTTAGGTACAGATGGAATGATGGCTTTTTCTTGGGATTGTCAGTTGGTTGGTAGAAGACAAAAAGCGCACAGTTTAGTTTGTGGCTAAGAATAGAGGACAGGTGTCGAGTGGAATCTCAAAGAATGCCTTTTTCTTTTCAGCGTCGAAATAAGGCATTCTTGGGGGGCAATTTGTTGGCTCATAAATTCGACACCCTTGTTTTTATTAATATAAACCATTAATCATGAGGGATGGTTTCGACCAGCTGATTCTGTCGAAATGCTCATCAGAAGATGGCAAGGTACTTAGAGAATTTCTTCTAAGTAGGAATCTTCTTGTCTTCGACGTCGAAGGTGCAAAGGTGTTCGATGCTCAGAGTGGAACGGTCTGAGATTCAAATGTTTGGAGGGAAAACGGTTCCCAGCGGTTACCAAGTGCAACGTGCCAAGATCAGGAGCGTCGAATGCTGTGAGCATGCCAAGTGGAGTCATCTCGAAGCAGCGTAACTGCCCGACGGTTACTTGAGATGTGTTTAGTATAAATATTAGTTGTTCACGTAGTTTTTCGCGTGTGTTCACAATTATATACAAGTCACTCATTTAGATTCAAGTACCCAGTGTGAGCGAAAGAATTGTTGAGAATGTATGTGTGAAACACCATTTAACTTAATCAAAGTCATTTATTTTCCAGAAATTTATTGCCTTTCATTTACTTTCCCAGTCGAAGCCTTTATTTAAAGCTTTCTTTTTATTCTACCAAGTTTTCTTCATGCAATTTACATAAAGCGTCTTTATTTTCTTGTCATTAACCATCATTAAACTTAGTCAAAACCCCAAAAATCAACCATGTCTTAGGATCAATCTGATCGATCCTGCGAGTCACCAAATAAGTAACCTTTTGGAGGATCAGCGGTTGTTTACCAATTTCCACGGTAAACAGCTACCCAAGTCCCTGTTCAGCAACTGTAACTTCATTTTCAAGCTTCACCATTTTCAATTTCTGAGTTTGCAGGTTGAGTTCTATAGGGACATTCAGGCTATTTCAAAGCAAGCTAAGCATTGAGAAAGGTCAAGGGAACATCAAGCAAGCTCAAAAGTCCTCCAGGCCTCATTCAAAGTTGCTACATTGCCATATTTGAACTTGACTGAAATAGGTATTTGTCAACTTTCTATCTCCTTATTTAGACATCATTAGGCTTAGGTTTGTGAAGCAAAAATGTAGCCCTTAATGTCCTTGAACTGTACATATGCATAGCTTGTATTTATATTAACTGAGCTAGGAGAATTTGGATGATGAACATGCTGAAAAAACTAGGTCATAATTTAGGGCCAATGAAATTCTCTCCGGTCTTTGAGAGTTAGATCAAGTTTTTTATATCATTAGAATCGTGTGATGATGAGCTATAACTTTCATGTTGCAAGATTTTGTTTTTAAGCACGTATGCAGGAGTTACAAGTTTGTACATGGCGTGCGCGTTTTTTCTGTCTGAAGGTTAGGGACGAAGTGGGACATGGGCTGGGCCTGGCTTGCTTGACTATTGACACCCCCCTGTTTACTTCCTACACCCCCCTTGGCCCATTTCTTTATTTTTTCATATTTTCTTGCATAATTCACATTTTCTGATTTTATTTATTTTTCTTGAACATTAAAAATCACCAAAAATATTTTCTTAATTTTTACATTTTTATTTTATTACTTTTATTATTTTTTATGACAAAAAATAGTTTATTAGGTTAAATAGAACTTATTTTCTTAATTTTTTTTTGTAAATAATACAAAAATATTATATATTTTTATTTTCATTATTTATACACTCAAAATAATATTTTCATACAATATTTTATTTTTTAACATTTTTGTACATATTATTTTAATTTTCTTAAACAAAAAATGAATAAATAAATAATAGAATATACATTTCTTTTTAAACCAAAAATTAGGGTTTTCACCCTTTCAAAAAATAATCTTTTTTATTTTTTATTTTATTTTTTATTTTCTTATTTTTAAGACATAAATAAATCCATTTTTACATACATAAAAATTAATACAAAAAACATTTTGCATATTTATATTTAATTGTCCATTTAAATATTTGCTTATTTATTTATTTGTACAAATAAGTTCAATATGGTTGTAATAGTTTTAGGGTTTTATTTTTGAGCAATACCCCCTATTCAAACTTGTACCCCCCTCCCCTTAACAATGTTGTAATAGCTTAGATTTATTTTACGCATTTATTGCTTTATATGCATGATAGTAAGATTAGGGTTTTGTATGCAAAGACCAAAATCAAACAAATAGCATGACTTAAATACAAGACAAAATGCATGAAAAATGACAATACAATGCACACAAGCACCCCTAGAGTTTCATCCATTTTGTTGCCTTAAAATAGCCATGGTATGTGTAACACCCCAATTCGACCCCAAGCAAATATGCAAGATAAATCAGAGTTATAAAATTTCAATCATACAAATGAATTGGGACGTCACAATTTCTTCTAACAAATTCATTGCATACATCATGGATATATAACACTTTTTCAAAACGTCGGATGAACTAACAACATAACATCTTTCATTAAATATTCAACGACTACGCAACGAAATTCTTCAATAACATCTTTAAATAATATAGAAACCTCGAAACATCTTATGTTTAATAAATAAACAATTTAAGGTTCAACAACTAAAAATCAGCAATAAAAAATAAGCAAGCGTTCATCCCCCCGAGTTTTACATATCAGAGCAATGACACCGACTCGATCTATTGAAGGTATACGACCTTCACTCTCGAATACCTGCACGTTACCAACATAAGGGAAACATTCAAACAGAAGGGGTGAGATATCTAACAATATAATAAAGCGCATGATAATTAATATATTAAATTAGATCAATAATATCACCACTTCCCATCTCATAATCGACAATAATTACAACATATAAACTCATTCATCAATATCAAATACACTTCATTATTCAATCATAAAATGCGACTCAAAATTATGCAAATGCATGTGGTACCATTGGAGCAGAACTCCCATCTCAAAAATCTAATCTGCCAATTAATAGAGGCATCAAATAAGGCATAACCTTCATCTCAAATTTGCCAATCCAGGCCATCTCAAAAAAATGCAATGTATGCGACTCAACATGAATGTAATAACACACTCAATTATCAACATCTCAAAACACATCTCAAAAAACAACATCTCAATCATCAAAACGACAACATTTCAGTCATCTCAAACAACAACATCTCAATCATCAAAACGACAACATTTCAGTCATCTCAAGCAACAACATCTCAATCACAGCATCTCATAAACATCTCAAAGTAATTTGTTAAACATTACTTATTTATCAACATCATTTGATTAATCACATCTTACTAATAACTCAGCTGTATATCAATACTACAATAATCCCTACTGTTATTATGCAGTTCTACTTCATTTCTGTCATTAATCCTACTGTCATAATTCTAACAGCAGCCTCTAACATCTCAAAATTCATCCATTTGTCCTAAAATAACATAACAGTCATCTACGGGAATTAATTCTAAATCCTAAATTAGTTACTGGAATTACACCTCTTAATCATCATTTTAATCATCTAAAATAAAGTTCATCGCGTTAGCTAATCAACGCTTCGAACGGCATCTCAAACAACATCCTAAAACTCAAGTTACAACAACTTAAAACTGATTATGTCAAAATCATTCAGTATGCATCGACACAAAACACTATGCATCGACTCATCCTGCTTTTTCTTCACGCTATGAGTCGACGCATCCCTCTATAGATCGACTCATTCTAGCTTTCAATACAGCATGTATCGACACATGTATTGTACCGGTCGACTCATCCTGAGTCTCACACACTCATGCATTGACACATCCTCCCTTTGCATCGACTCATCCTGAGTCTTGTACTCATCATGTATCGACGCAAACCTGCATGCATCGACTCATCCTGAGTCAAACATCCTCCATGCATCGACTCATCCAGTTTGAGGTCGATGCATCCTGCGATTTTCTGCATAATTTTCTGCATTTCTACTGTATTTTCACTACTGGAATATAATCACAGTCCTACAAACCTCATCCTAACTATGATAATTCATCACCTAATCATTAACCTTTAATACTACATCGTTTACACAACATCATATCATCATTTATCCATCGAGAAATCATCAATCATCATCATACATCATTCAATTCAATAACAAAAACAACAATCCTCTAATCCCACATATCAAATATCACGAACCCAATTATAAAGCCAGAACCCCACCCTTACCTTGGATCGAAGGTCGCTCTACAATTTTTGGGTTGAATCTTGTTCTTGCCGTTTCCTTCAAAAACCAGCAGCTTCACGTTTCCACAATCCTTATTTTTCCTTCTACTCTTTCTTCTTTCTATTCTAACAACACATAATAAAATAACCTAATATTATTAGATTATTCCTTAATGGGCTCCAACTTACACCCCCTTATTAATTATACTCACACAATCAAGACCCACATTAAATAATATTAGCTTCTAACATTATTTCTCATAATAATATAATACCTCAAATATATTATTATTTCTCTATTTAATAAAATGAATCCAATTTAATAATACTTCTTCACAATTATTCCAAAAATAATTTAATTAAATAATTAATTAAATTACGGGCGTTACAACTCTCCCCCACTTAGAATATTTTCGTCCTCGAAAATGTACCTCAATTAAACAATTCTGAATAGGAGTCTCGCATCTTGCTCTCCAATTCCCAAGTCATGCTTTCTCCTGTAGCTCATAACCAAACCACTTTAACCAAGGAAATCTTTTTGCCCCTCAGAGTCTTCATTTCACGATCCGTGATCCGCACAGGCATCGTCTCCACCGTAAGATTATCCCGTACTTGCACATCGTCCATATGAATCACATGAGATGGATCTGAAATATACTTCCGAAGTTGCGACACATGAAACACATCATGCAAATTCGAAAGATTAGGCGGTAAAGCCACTCTATAAGCAACATTCCCCACTCTCTCTGAAATCTGATACGGTCCAATAAAACGAGAAGTGAGCTTCTTAGACTTCAACGCTCGCCCAACACCAGTCACAGGTGTAACTCTTAAAAACACATGATCACCAGCTTGAAATTCTAAATCTTTCCTTCGCTTGTCATGATAACTCTTCTGTCTACTCTGTGAAGCTTTCATCTTTTCTCGAATCAACTTCACCTTCTCAGTAGTCTCATGAACAAGTTCAGGTCCAAGCACTACACTCTCACCAGATTCATGCCAACATAACGGAGTTCTACATGTCCGGCCATACAACGCTTCAAAAGGTGCCATCCCAATACTAGAATGGTAACTGTTATTATACGTGAACTCTATCAACGGAAGATAAGTATCCCACGAACCTCCCTGCTCAAGAACAAATGCCCTCAACAAGTCTTCCAACGATTGAATCGTCCGTTCAGTCTGACCATCTGTCTGAGGATGATACGCTGAACTCAACCTCAACTTAGAACCTAACGCTTCTTGCAAACTCTTCCAAAAATCAGAAGTAAATCTTGGATCTCTATCTGACACAATGCACAAAGGAACACCATGCAGTTTCACAATCACACTAACATAAATCTCAGCCAACTTCGACACTGGAAAACTGATGTTAATAGGAATAAAATGAGCTGACTTCTTAAGCCTATCAACAATCACCCAAATCGAATCATGTCCTCTCGAAGTACTAGGAAACCCCGTCACAAAGTCCATTGAAATTCTATCCCATTTCCATTCCGGAACTTCCAACGGTTGCATCAATCCTACAGGCTTCTGATGTTCAACTTTTGACTTCTGACAAGTCAAACATGCATACATAAATCGAGCCACATCACTCTTCATCCCAGGACACCAAAACAAACCTTTCAAATCTTGATACATCTTTGTAGCTCCTGCATGAATACTCAACTTACTTCTATGACTCTCTTCAAGTATCACTTTCTTCATCTCAGCATTATCAGGAATACAAATCCGATTACGAAATCTCAACACACCTTGCTCATATGACTTGAAATCACTATTCTCAGATTGATCGATCCCAACCATCGAATCAACCAGTTTCACATCCAACTTCTGAGCTTCTCTGATACTGTCTAAAAATTCATTATTAATCTTCAACATACCCAACATAACACTCTGCGGAGTAACCTCTCAAACTAAGCTCATATCTCTGAACTGCTCGATCAATTCCAACTCTTTAATCATCATTGCTGACATATGTAAAGTCTTTTAACTCAACGCATCAGCTACCACATTCGCCTTTCCTGGATGATAATTCAAACTGAAATCATAATCCTTTAGCAATTCTAACCATCTTCGTTGCCTCATATTCAACTCTTTCTGATCAAACAAATACTTTAAGCTCTTATGGTCACTAAACACTTCAAATCTAGAACCATAAAGATAATGCCTAAAAATCTTCAACATAAAAACAACAACAACAAGCTCTAAATCATGTGTAGGATAGTTCTTCTTATGAGTCCTCAACTGCCTCGACGCATAAGCAACTACCTTACCATTCTGCATAAGCACACCTCCTAAACCGATCTTGGAAGCATCACAATACACCACAAAAGACTCTCATGGATTAGGCAACGTCAAAATCGGGGCCGACGTCAACCTCTTCTTTAATTCTGTAAAACTTTCTTCGCAATGAACATCCCATACAAAAGCTCTACCTTTACAAGTCAACTTAGTCAACGGAAGTGACAACTTAGAAAACCCTTCAATAAACCTTCTATAATAACCAGCTAATCCCAAGAAGCTTCTAATCTCAGTAGCTGACTTTGGTGTTTCCCATTGCAACACAACATCAACCTTCGATGGATCTACAACAATGCCACTACCTGAAATCACATGACCAAGAAAACTAACCTCTTTCAGCCAAAACTCACACTTGGATAATTTTGCATACAACTTCTTCTCTTTCAGAATCTGCAATACTACTCTTAAATGTTCAACATGCTCTTCTTCTGACTTAGAGTAAATCAAAATATCATCAATGAACACCAGTACAAACCGATCCAAATAAGTATGAAAGATACGATTCATATATTCCATGAATACTCCCGGTGCATTAGTAACACCGAAAGGAATCACCGAATACTCGTAATGTCCATAACGCATTCTGAAAGCCGTCTTCTGAATATCTTCATCCTTCACTTTAATCTGATGGTAATCCGACCTCAAATCAATCTTCTTAAACACACAGGCATCCACCAATTGGTCCATCAAGTCATCTATTCTTGGAAGCGGATACTTGTTCTTAATTGTCACCTTGTTCAACTGTCTATAATCAACACAAAGCCTCATACTTCCATCTTTCTTCTTTACTAACAACAGTGGAGCTCCCCACGACGATACACTTGGTCTTACAAACCTCTTCTCAAGTAACTCTTCCAATTGCTTCTTTAACTCTAACAACTCAGACGCAGACATCCTGTATGGTGCCATAGACACAGGTATGGTACCAGGTACAAAATCAATTGCAAATTCAACTTCCCTCTCTGGCGGTACATCAGGAATCTCATCAGGGAAAACTTCAGGAAATTCACATACCACCGGCAATTCCCCAATTATAGCTTGAGTCTCTACAGATAGCGACGCCATCAACGAAAACATCTGTGCTTCCTCTTGCATCAACTTTCTCAACTGTCTAGCAGACAACAAACCATCTTCCTCTTCTTCAGGAGTAGAAAACTTCACCGACTTATCATAACAATTAATATGAACACAGTTATGCTCTAACCAGTTCATACCAAGAATCACATCCAAACCTCTTAATGGAAAACAAACCAAATCAAAAACAAAGTCTCTATCGAAGATCGACAAGGGAAACTTAGCACACACAAAAGAAGTAGTCACCGATCCCTTGGCTGGAGTATCGACGACCATTTCTCCATTCAAAGAAGACAACACAAGACCCAATCTTTCAACACAATCAGCAGCAATAAAATAATGCGTAGCACCAGTATCAATAATAGTAATTAAAGGAGTATTATTAATGAAACATGTACCTCTAATAAGTCTATCCTCGGAAGCTGTCTGATCCTCCACCAAAGCAAACACTTTACCGCTAGACTGAGCCTTCTTCGGTTTCGGACACTGGCTACCAATATGCCCTTCTTCCTTATAATTGAAACAAACAACATTCTTGTGCTTGCACTCAGATACAATATGTCCGTTCTTACCACAACGGTGACATCTCCTTACTTCACCAGTGCACACATTACTCTTGTGTCCAAGTTTCCCACACTTAAAACAAATCACACCAGCATGAGCATCTCCCCCACTAGTCCTCTGACCATGAGCAACTCTCTGCTTACCCTTACCAGCTGGGGCATCATAGGGTTTACCACGACTCTGCGGGTGCTTACCCCTCTTCTCGCTAATAATCTTGTAATGTGCATTGTTATCTTCCTCAAAAATCCTACAACTATCAACCAAATCAGCAAAGACACAGATCTTCTGATATCCAACTGCCTTCTTAATTTCCGGGCGCAACCCATTCTCAAATTTAATACACTTTGAAAACTTAGCATTTTCCTCAGCGTAATGCGGATAAAACTTGGCAAACTTAGCAAACTTGGCAGCATACTCAACAACAGACAGATTCCCTTACTTCAGCTCAAGGAACTCAATTTCCTTCTTTCCACGGACATCTTCAGGAAAATACTTCCTCAGGAATTCCCTACGGAACACAGCCCAAGTGACGTCCTCACCTGCAACTTCCAACTTCTGGCAAGTCTGTAGCCACCAGTCATCAGCCTCGACTGCTAGCATATGAGTCCTATAACGAACCTTCCGCGCTCGAGTGCAATCCATCACGTGAAATATCCTCTAAATCTCTTTCAACCATTCCAATGCTCCGTCAGGATCATACTTTCCCTTGAACGTAGGTGGATTCTCTCTCTGGAAAGTGGCCAAGCTACGAGATCCATCATTCCCGTCAGCATTCGGCTGATTTTCCATCCCATGAGCCATTGCTTGCAGAGCAGCAGCAAGAGCAGCATCATTCCTTCCAGCCATCTCAACTTCTCACTATAACACAAACAACTGTTAGAACTCAAAATAATAATACTCGATTGTTAGACAACTAAGACTCAATGACAAGGTCGGACCATCCTTTTGCTCTGATACCAACTTTGTAACACCCCAATTCTACCCCAAGAAAATATGCAAGATAAATCAGAGTTATAAAATTTCAATCATACAAATGAATCGGGAAGTCACAAATTCTTCTACCAAATTCATTGCATACATCATGGATATATAACACTTTTTCAAAACGTCGGATGAACTAACAACATAACATCTTTCATTAAATATTTAACGACTACGCAGCGGAATTCTTCAATAACATCTTTAAATAATATAGCAACTTCGAAACATCTCGTGTTTAATAAATAAACAATTTAAGGTTCAACAACTAAAAATCAGCAATCAAAAATCAGCAAGCATTCATCCCCCCGAGTGTTACATATCAGAGCAATGACACCGACTCGATCTATTGAAGGTATATGGCCTTCACTCTCGAATACCTGCACGTTACCAACATAAGGGCAACATTCAAACAGAAGGGGTGAGATATCTAACAATATAATAAAGCGCATGATAATTAATATATTAAATTAGATCAATAATATCACCACTTCTTATCTCATAATCGACAATAATTACAGCATATAAACTCATTCATCAACATCAAATACACTTCATTATTCAATCATAAAATGCGACTCAAAATTATGCAAATGCATGTGGTACCATTGGAGCAGAACTCCCATCTCAAAAATCTAATCTGCCAATTAATAGAGGCATCAAATAAGGCATAGCCTTCATCTCAAAATTTGCCAATCCAGGCCATCTCAAAAAAATGCAATGTATGCGAATCAACATGAATGTAATAACACACTCAGTTATCAACATCTCAAAACACATCTCAAAACAACAACATCTCAATCATCAAAATGACAACATTTCAGTCATCTTAAACAACAACATCTCCATCATCAAAACGACAACATTTCAGTCATCTCAAGCAACAACATCTCAATCACAACATCTCATAAACATCTCAAAGTAATTTGTTAAACATTACTTATTTATCAACATCATTTGATTAATCATATCTTACTAATAACTCAACTGTATATCAATACTACAGTAATCCCTACTATTATTCTGCAGTTCTACTTCATTTCTGTCATTAATCCTACTGTCATAATTCTAACAGCAACCTCTAACATCTCAAAATTCATCCATCTGTCCTAAAACAGCACACCAGTCATCTATGGGAATTAATTCTAAATCCTAAATTAGTTACTGGAATTACACCTCTTAATCATCATTTTAATCATCTAAAATAAAGTTCATCGCATTAGTGTTGGCTCCCAAATTTGACACTTACTATATTTGGTCTTTTAGACCAAAAAACTAGAATGAACCAAGCCAAGAAGAGTGTTCGACATATGAAATAACTTAGGGAAAATGTCTAAGTTATATTTGAGTCTTCGACCAGGGCTCATCTTCAGGTTCGTTCGACTGAAGAAGACTTATGTCACTCGATTAAGAGAAAGAATCCTCTCTTTGACACATGATACGAGGACTATTTGAATTTTGAATTATTGGAGGGAAAGGCAGTTTCGCCAGCGTTTAAGAAGAGGCAACGTGGCTGAAAGCCATAGGTCGAGGGACATGCAGAAGAAACTTGTCTTCATCCTAGCGCAGAATGTTCCCTCGACGGTTACTTATTTTTTAGTATAAATTAAGAAACTTGTGTAATTTTCAAGGGTGTTCAACCTATTGTACTAAGTCACTCAAACATTAACCAAGTAACTGCTGCGTGAGAAAGGATAAAGAGTGAGAAATGTACGTTGGAAACACCTTTTTTCCTTAATGAAAGTCTTTTACATTACTTTACTGTTATCCTGCAAAGTTATCTTTTTTACTTCTTTTACTTGCATTTCTACACTTCTGCTTACTTTCCTAAAATCTTAGACATCCTTTCTCTGGGTCGAACGTGCGTTCTTCCTGTTTATCCATTTTACATAAAAAATTAGCATATGTCCTGGGATTAATCTGATCGATCCCGTAAGTAAACCAAAAAGAACTTACCTTTTTGGAGATCAGCGGCTGTTTACCAAAAACAACGGTAAACAATTTGGCACACCTGGTGGGACGTTGCTAATTTTCTATGCTATTGTGTTTTTTTTCCTGTACAGTTATAACATTGCATGTTATTAAGAAGTGGTAGAGTAGCCAACAAATATACTGTTAGGAAGGAAAATAGAGAGAGTAGTATGGCTAACGAGCCAAACCATGGAGAAATACCTCCACCAATCACAGGAACAGTGGTTACTACCGCTGTCGAAGGGAATATCCCAACTTCTGTTGGATCTATGCCAGTGTTAACCACAAATAAAACTGGACCCTTACTTTCGTATGTGGGTCCAAGAGGTCCTCTAGGAACGCCTCCACCAAGGATAAATCTAGGATCTCGATTAGTTGTGCCCCCAGGCTTTTCGACAGTCTGGATGGGTCGAGAACAGCCATACGACATGCCAACTACTGAAATGGCTAGCCTTATGAATGCTGCTTCCACTTTTTCAGAACCTTTGGTGAATGCAACATCGCCATTACAAGGGTCTGGAGCCAGTAGAAACCAATTTTTGGGAGGTCCATCTCACATGATACCAAGCCTCACAAATGCTTCAACAACAATTTTGAGGCAACAGATGGACGAAAGTAATCATGAAATGGTACAAATGTTAGCACAAACTCTAAGTACAGTGATAAATCCCCTTATTCAGACTGCTACATAGTTGAATCAACAGATGACAGCACAAATGACGCGCATGGCTGAATTCTTTGGGGTACCCCAAGTTGTTCGACAACCCCAGAGGGTACCAATAAGAGTAAGTCAAGGGGTAATTAGGGAAGAAGATTTGACCGTTAATCCAAACCCCCAGATTCCTAGGGTAGAAATAGAACAACCAAGGATTGAAATACCACGAAACCTTAGAGAAATCGATCAAGGCGTTATTATGGCTAATAGAAACCAAAACGCTGACGAATTAATACAGCAAGTTCGACACCAAAACTATGGGACGGACAATAATTTAATCGCCATGATCGAGAGTGTGATACGGTGGGAGAACTGACTAGAGTTTTGCGTTTGTTTTCGCAAATGTTTCGGTTGAGCAAGAGTCGCCACCGACTTTTTATTTTATCCTAAGGAAAGGTTAAAAAGCACAGCAAAAAACCTTTGAGATATTTTCTTGGGTTCGGGGAGTAGATTATAGAAAGGGAAGGTATTAGCACCCTTTCTATCCATGGTTATCCATGGGCTCTTAGTTACTTGCTTAGATCAACTTGCCTTGATTTTCAATTGTTTGAAATGGTGCTTTGTGCGTGGTTTTAAAAATGTTTTGAAAAAAGATGCCTTGTCTAGGCTACCCTTGTAACAATTCTTTACTCGAATGTTTTACAAAAGGTGTTTGTCTTTTTGAAAAGATGTTTCAAGGTTTTTGAAAGTCATTTTTTGAAAGTGTAGTGATGTATGGTTTTGAAAAATAGGCAAGTGTTTTTGTTTTGCAAGTTGACAAATAACTAAGAGCTATCTATCCTAAAGTTCTCAAAGATCTTTGCTATGTTTTAACCCTTTTAACAATTTTGTTCCACCATTGCATTTGGTGGACAATCTTGTGTTAGGATGTTAACAGGACGGGCGCGGGTCATCGTTTAGACCATAATTGCAATGGTGCCAAGTATCTTTGGGCAATTTTCCTTTAAGGGACTTGATCATTTTTAAGGCAACTTTCGAAAGCGTCATCGAGGGACTATGATCATTTGAATTGTTTTGTTTTGCCCAAAGAGACCTAACATGCAATATGGCCCATTTATTGAAGGCAACAAGTGGAATGCCCTAGGGGTGCAAGTGTGATTAGTGTTGTCCATTTTCATGCTTGTTTATCTTGAAGTTAGGTCAAACTATTTTTGGTTAATTGATTTGCATACAAACCCTAATTCTAACATGGCATAATTAGAAAGCTTTAAAGTGTGAAAAATAAAGTTCCTAAGTTATTACAACACAATATATGGGAAGGGGGGTACAAATGTTCAAATGGGGGTACTTTGACAAGAATTAAAATCCTAGACTATTACAATCCAAATGGAATTATACAAATTATTTAATATGCAATAATTAAATAAAATAAGATAAATATGCAAGATGCAAAAATGATTTTTTATGTGTATGTAAAAAGTGTTTTTTTATGTGTCAAGAAAACAAAAATAAAAGTATTAATTTTTGGGTATTTTTTGTGTTTAGGGCAAAACCCTAATTTTGCTAAAATAAAATGATATTAATTATTTAATATATACAATATTTATTAGTTATGTACAAAAAATAAATAAAAGAGAAGTATATTTGTCAAAAAGGTATTTTTAATGTCAAATATTATAAAAATAAAAATGTATATATTTTGTATTTTTTAACCTAAATATACTAATGAATATATATGTATTTGCATTATTTACTAAATATATTAAATATGTACAAAAAAAATAAAATATTTAATATTATAAAAAAAAGTATATTTTTTATACAATGTTTTCAAGAGATAACATAAAATAAAAATCAAAAATAAAATATGTTTGTATTATTTTTTAGTTATTTTAAATAATAGTATTTATGTATTATTTATGTACAAATATCAATTTAAACAAATAAATGCCTAATAAATTCAAAAATGGTTTGAAAAATATTTTTAATATTTTTAATATTATGAGAAAAAATAAATAAGTCAGACATAACAAGAAAAAGTCAAAAAAACTTTCAAATAAGCATAATGGGCCAAGGGGGTTCCAAAGCAGAAATAAGGTGCAAATAAGAAGTCAACTCAGGCCCAGCCCAAGAAGACTTTGTCTTCAACCTTCAGACAAAACCTTTGAAAACACGCGCCCTTTCTTACTTCAAACACAACTCCTGATTCCTGGATTTTCAGCACAAACTCATAACATGAAAGATGTCAAGCATCAAGCCACGATTCCATACATATAAAAAACTCATCTTAACTCTCAGAAATGAGAGAGAATTTCTCCATTCCTAATTCTTAACCTAACTTTTTATCAATGTTCAGAACTCAAATTCTCATAGCACAGGCAAAATAAATGGAAAGTAAAGATATGTATAGCTTCAGGGACATGAGCATGACATTTTTCATTCACAAACTTAGAGCTAATTCTTCCTACATTGAGAGATAGAAGTTCATGAACTTACCTGTTCAGTTGGAATCGTGCCTGGCAATGGAGGAGCTTTCAGGGCAAGATAATGATTTGGATAACTTGCTTGATGTCCAGGGATGCTATTCCAACCTTTAGTTTGCTTTGAAACCAAGAGAATCGTGTTATGGCACTTCAACTGCAAAACAAAAAAATAAAAATGGTGATGTTGGTTAGGGGTGTTACAATCTGCTTCTAATGCTTTGGACAGTTTGTATGGATGGTAGGGAAAGTGTTTGAAGTGCTTTTGGCCAAGGTGCACGATGGAAATGAACTATGGAAGTCCAACTGCAGCTTATGCCCTGTTTTTGCAGTTTTAGGGTGATTCTGAGTTTGAGGATGTTTGCAACTTGGTTGGATTGTGTTTCAGCTTAGGTTTAGTGTTTAGAATGAGTACAATCACTTTGCTTAAGGTTCTCTTTGCTGAGATGAGAGTTGGGAGTTGTTATGCAAGGTTTCTACAACTTTAAGCAACAAAGTGTCAAGTGGTTTTCTAGACTGATGGAGGCCCCTCTAATGTGCTGCTAAGCTTGCCCTTGATCAGTGGGATTAGCCTAATAACTTATGCCAAAGAGATTTGCTGTGTACCTCTTGATTTGCGAATTGACATAAAGCTTCACTTTTTCAAAAATGGACATAATGCTTTTTCTATTTTAGGACTAAACCTTCATGTAATGATTAAACACATAATGCAAGGCTTGAACACAAAGGGTTTGCATTTAATTATTGAGTGCAAATGGTATATAGGACCTGTAATCAAGTTGTGCAAGCTGATTTGAAAAATTGCATAAGTTATGAACATGTACATGGCCATGAATCAAAGTGACTTTTTCCTAACTTGCCAAATTCGATTCTCTCTAAACATAAGGTTGTTTGATGAGTTATTGGACATTTTGGAAAGCTTGGAATGTGTACTACAATCCATCTTTGTAATGAAAATTGAAATTCCAAGTGGAAGCATGTGAAAAGTGGTCTTGAAGTTAGGCAAAAAATCTTGCCTAAAATAGGTCAAAATTTCTCTAAGTTAAGAATGGTTTGGTACCCTTGTTCCAAAAATTGTAACTTGAGCTACAAGCTTCTTTTGAGGAAACTTGGTGAATCAAAGTTGTATATTTTGCAATGGACTACAACTTTCATGTATTGACTTTTGCTTGAATCCAAATGAATCTTGGTGAGAAAGTGGGACAAAGTTAGGAAAAAATTAGGGTTTTTCATAACTTAGAAAAATTCTAAGTTATGAAAAATCTTCATTTCAAACCCTAATTTGTGATTTTTGATTCCTTGATGAACAAGTTTCATGATTTGGCATGTTTGGATGAAAAATGAATCTTGACACTTGATTTTGACCAAAAAGTCAAAGTTTGACCTTTCAATATACAGTCAAAATTGATCAATTGACTGGAAAATTCAACTGTCAATCCTGTGCATTTGGGATCTTTTGAACTTGTTGAGCATGTCAAGAAAATTACATTGGGTCCTTGAGTCCATATGTGAGTTTGGTTTGCCATTGGCTTGGTCAAACAGTCAAAAATTGTCTTTGTGTAGTCAAAACCCTAAAAATGACCATTTTGCCCCCTTTGGTGATCTGATCAAATTTCTTGTGGAATTGTGATCCAAACTTGATCAAATGGTCCATATGAGTTCATAATGTTGATGTGGGTCAATTTCCATGAGGTCTGACTGTCAATTGGCCACAGTTGACTTTTTCCCCAATACAGCTGATTTCTAGGTCCACTGTCCAATTGACTGGGCAAAGGTTGGAATCAAGGCTTGAAACTTGGTATGGATAGACTTGGGAGTCCAACATGAAGCATGAAAGTCATCTTAGGTCAAAACATCTTTGTGAAAACACAAACCCTAATTTGGGTCAACAGTGCAAAGAGAAGTCTTGAGCAGAGGAAACCCTAACTGGATCTTGAGCTCCAAGGGTCTTGTGATGAGAAAATATTGAGAAAATGGGAGGGCAAATTTTGGGGTACAACAGTTGCCCCTGTTCAATCTCCTTGAATCCGAAGAGTTAGATTGGCAAGTTTGCCTTTTGCGACTCGAGGGTAAAAGGAGATTGGACACTAGAGTGCCCTTGAATTTGCACTCGTCACAGCAATGGATGTGGGAATGGGCTTAGAGATGCCATTTGGAGATGGGCTTAAAGATGCCATCTGGAGATGGGCTTAAAGATGCTATCTGGAGGGGTGACAGAATCTTGTCGGGGATGGGCTTAAAGATGCCATCTGGAATGAGTATCAGAAAGGTGTCCATGTTTTGGACCGTCTCCGAACTGGGGGTCTGAATAAGCAATAGATTGACATCCATATCTGAAAGCATCCGTAAACTGTTTTCAAAAAATTGCGTCTGAACAAGTGATAGATTAACATCCGTTGTTAGGAGGAATCCGTAAACTGTTTTCAGAATTTGATAAGAGTCTGAACAAGCGATAGATTAACATCCGTTGTTAGGAGGAATCCGTAAACTGTTTTCAGAAGTCTTGAAGTTGAATAAGCAATAGAGCAGCATCCGTTGTTGGGAAGCGTCCGTAAACTGTTTTAAAAAATTTGCATCTGAACAAGTGATAGATTAACATCCGTTGTTGGGAAGAATCCATAAACTGTTTTCAGAAGTCTTGAGAAGAATCTGAACAAGCGATAGGTTAACATCCGTTACTGGAGAACCCGTGAACTGTTTTCAGAAATTGCATCTGAATAAGTGATAGATTAACATCAGTTGTTGGGAAGAATCCATAAACTGTTTTTAGAAGTCTTGAGAAGAATCTGAACAAGTGATAGGTTAACATCCGTTACTGGAGAACCCGTGAACTGTTTTCAGAAATTGCATCTGAACAAGTGATAGATTAACATCCGTTGTTGGGAAGAATCCATAAACTGTTTTCAGAAGTCTTGAAGTTGAATAAGCAATAGAGCAGCATCCGTTGTTGGGAAGCGTCCGTAAACTGTTTTCAAAAATTGCATCTGAACAAGTGATAGATTAACATCAGTTGTCGGGAAGAATCCATAAACTGTTTTCAGAAGTTTTGAGAAGAATCTGAACAAGCGATAGGTTAACATCCGTTACTGGAGAACCCGTGAACTGTTTTCAGAAGTCTTGAAGGTGGAGGAGGAACCGGTGTAGGGTTTCCTGATGATGAGTTCGTGTAAAACTGCATCTGGATGCATCTAGAATAAGCATCAGAATGTTGCCATGTCTGGGTCACATCTGAACTATTTCTAGAAAGAATCTCGGAAAATAATGATTTTTGTCTGTCGACTGATCTTACCTGAAAAGGTAAAGAGTTAGTTATATGCAATGTCATGATGCATGATGTAATGTATGTTATATGATGTGAATGTAAATGAATGTGCATGTAAGCTGGAGAGCTGTCTTGCGGAGGATAAATGAATCCTAGATGGCTGAAGATAAAAGCATCTTGACTGCTGTCGGGAAGAATAATTCCTTGGCTGTTGCTGGGGAATACCAGATCTTCAATCATTGAGGGGCCTCAGGACCACCGCGGGGAATTGGAATTTCCTCGGTGACTTGCAGGGTAAGAGAATTTCTGATGATTTCTACCGGGGAATTCAGAACCTGATAGACTCATGATGGCAAGATAGGGCTGGGCATCCTCAGCTTGGTGGGAAGTATCTCTGTGGGGAAAAGGTTCACTAGCTTGGTTCAGCTGGGGATACTGAAACTTGACTCTGAGGGGAATTGAGTTCTGACTGAGGAATGCGGATTTCAAATCTGCTCCGGATTTCCTTTGAAAAGGGTATCAAGATATCTAACCGTACCTTCAACTTACTAGTAATCATCTTTCTTGATTCATAAGGAAATGATTATGTTCAAATGCATATGCCTATTTAACAAAACATTGGACGTTTCTCAAATAAAACATAAGTGCAAAAGAAAAGAGAAAAGGAATGACGCAAATTTCTGGAAAAGTATTTGTATTAACTTTCTATGAGTATATTTGTACAAAGGAGACAATCATCCTAGTAAGAGAATTTCGTCGTAAATATTGAAAAGTTTATACAAAAGAAAGATGGCTATGTGAAATAATTCCATGATATTCCATTCCGCTATAGCCTTCACAACTCTGAATATCTGTCCATTCAATGCTTCGTCTGCCGATGGCTGGATTGATCAGAAGCTTGGAACTGGTTGATGAAGAGATTGTCCTTAAAGTGATCCGACGAGACATAGTCATACGCTTTAATTCCCTAACTTTTGCCTGAATCGCCCTTTCGGGTTTTCGATCCACCGGGAAACCCCTTTTTGCCCAAGCCGCCCTTTCGGGTTTTCAACTTTCCGGGTGTACAGATTTCTTCTTATTTTTATCCCTAACTTTTGCCTGAACCGCCCTTTCGGGTTTTCGGTTCACCGGGATGCCCATTTTTGCCCAAGCCGCCCTTTCGGGTTTTCGACTTGTCGGGTTATTTTATGCGTGGTATCTTTTGACTATGTCTGCGTTCGCAGGGTGCGACAAATCATCGCCGTCCATGGTGGTCAGAATCATTGCACCACCAGAAAATATGCTCTTGATCACAAATGGTCCTTCGTATGTAGGAGTCCATTTGCCCCTGGGATCACTTTGCGGCAAGATAATCCGCTTGATTACGAGATCTCCGACTTGATATACCTGACGTCTGACTTTCTTGTTGAAGGCCTTGATCATCCGCTTTTGATACGTCTGACCATGGCATACAGCAGCGAGTCGCTTCTCGTCGATCAAATTGAGTTGATCAAGTTGGGTCTGAATCCAATCGTCTTCATTCAAACCTGCGTCCTTCATAATCCTTAGAGAAGGAATCTGAACTTCCATAGGCAGGACAACTTCCATGCCATATACCAAAGAAAATAGGGTTGCCCCAGTTGAAGTACGTGCCGTCGTACGATATCCATGCAGAGCAAACGGTAACATCTCATGCCAGTCTTTGTAAGTGACTGTCATTTTCTGAATGATCTTCTTAATGTTTTTGTTTGCAGCTTCAACAGCACCGTTCATCTTCGGCCGATAGGGAGATGAATTGTGATGATAAATCTTGAACTGTTCGCACAATGCGGTGATCATCGTGTTATTCAGATTTGTACCGTTGTCTGTGATGATCCTGTCTGGAACACCATACCGGCATATGAGATTTTGCTTGATGAAGCGGGCAACCACATTTTTAGTAACAGAGGCGAAGGAAGCTGCTTCGACCCATTTGGTGAAATAGTCAATGGCAACCAGGATGAAACGATGTCCGTTGGATGCCGTGGGTTTGATCTCTCCAATCATGTCGATGCCCCACATTGCAAATGGCCAAGGAGCAGTCAGAACGTTGAGAGGAACCGGAGGGATATGAACCTTGTCAGCGTAGACTTGACACTTGTGTCAAGTACGAGAATATTGATGGCAGCCAGCTTCCATGGTAGACCAGTAATAGCCTGCCCTTAGGATCTTCTTAGCCATTGTATGCCCGCTCAAGTGAGTGCCAAATGTGCCGCTGTGTATCTCGGTCATGATTAACTCTGCTTCAGCTTTGTCTACGCATCGAAGTAAAACACAATCACGGCTTCGCTTGTAAAGGATGTCGTTGCTCAGGAAGAATTTAGCAATGAATTTCCTTAAGAACTTCTTGTCATTTACGGAAGCTCCTTCGGGATAATCTCTAGTCTGGAGATACCTTTTGATTTCATGGAACCAGGGTTGTTCCACTACTTCTTCGGTATTAATCTCGTGACAATGTGCGGGTTCATCCATTCGCTCAATGGTGATTTGGGGAGCCTCGTTATCCCAGTTGAGTTTAAACATGGAGGACATTGTAGCTAGAGCATCTGCTAACTGATTCTCTTCTCGCGGGAAATGCTCGAAGGTAATTTGCTCGAAATGAGGCAACAATGTCAAGACATGTTCTTTGTATGGGATAAAATTAGGATGCTTGGTATCCCACTCTCCTTTGATTTGACTGATAACCAAAGCCGATTCCCCGAATACGATCAAAGATTTGATCCCCAAGTCTATAGCAGCCTTGAGACCAAAGATGCAAGCTTCATATTCAGCCATGTTGTTTGTGCAGCTGAAGCAAAGTCGGGCCGTGAAAGGTGTGTGACAACCTTCCGGGGAAATGAGTACCGCACCGATACCGTTTCCAAGTGCATTTGAAGCACCATCAAAGTACAGGGTCCATCGGGATCCCTTTTCGGGTCTGTCATACGGTCTGTTACCTTCAATGTTGTCCAAATTCATGATGTTCTCGTCTGGAAAGTCAAATCTCATGGGTTGATAATCTTCGATAGCTTGATGAGCCAGATGATCAGCTAGTACACTCCCCTTTATAGCTTTTTGAGTGGTGTACTGGATGTCATACTCAGTTAGGATCATTTGCCATCTGGCTATTCTTCCAGATAAAGCAGGCTTCTCGAAGATATACTTGATAGGATCCATTTTGGAAATCAACAGAGTAGTATGAGTCAACATATACTGCCTTAGTCGGCGAGCAGCCCATACCAAAGCGCAGCAAGTTTTCTCGAGCAGTGAGTAGCGAGTCTCACAGTCGGTAAACTTTTTGCTAAGGTAATAAATAGCATGCTCTTTTCGACCAGACTCGTCATGCTGGCCCAAAACACACCCCATTGAGTTATCCAAGACGGTCAGATACATGATCAATGGTCTTCCTTCGACGGGTGGCATAAGAATAGGAGGTTCTAGCAAATACTCCTTAATCTTATCAAAAGCAGCTTGGCAATCGTTGTTCCATTCGACTACCTGATCTTTCTTTAATAGTTTGAAAATTGGCTCACAGGTAGAAGTCAGATGAGAGATGAACCTGGCAATATAATTCAAGCGCCCCAAGAACCCTCTAACCTCCTTTTCAGTACGGGGAGAAGGCATCTCTTGTATTGCTTTCACTTTTGCTGGATCGACTTCAATGCCTTTGTTGCTTACAATGAATCCTAGAAGTTTACCAGACCTAACTCCAAAAGTGCACTTACTTGGATTCAGCCTGAGTTTGTATTCTTTCAACCTGGCAAACAGCTTTTCTAGATGTTCAAGGTGCTCCTCCTCTGTTTGTGACCGAGCTATCATATCGTCTACGTAAACTTCAATCTCATGATGTATCATATCATGAAACAAAGCTACCATGGCGCATTGATAAGTTGCCCCGGCGTTCTTCAGTCCGAACGACACCACCTTGTAACAGAAAGTACCCCATTGTGTGACAAAGGTTGTTTTCTCCATATCCTCGGGGGCCATTTTGATTTGATTGTAGCCCGAGAATCCATCCATGAAGGAAAACACTTTATGCTGAGCTGTATTGTCGATTAAAATGTCAATGTGTGGTAGCGGAAAATCATCTTTGGGGCTGGCCCTATTCAAATCCCGGTAGTCCATACACATCCTGACTTTGCCATCTTTTTTAGGTACTGGCACGATGTTAGCGACCCATTGAGGATAGGATGTAACAGCCAGAAAGCCAGCGTCGAATTGCTTCATCACTTCTGCTTTGATCTTTTCAGACATGTCAGGCCTCATTCGACAGACTTTTTGTTTGATCGGTGGACAATCCTCTCTTGTGGGGAGACGGTGAACCACGATGTCTGTGTCTAAACCCGACATGTCTTTATAAGACCAAGCGAAGATTTCAACGTACTCATTTAACAACTGTATCAGGCGTTCCTTGACACTTGGTTCCAGATTGGCACCCACTTGCACCTCCTTCCGGTCTTCCTCGGTTCCTAAGTTGACAGTTTCCAATGACTCTTCGTGAGGTAAGATGGCCCTTTCCTCTTGCTGTAGAAGTCTGGCTAGTTCCCCTGGTACTTGACAACCTTCGTCATCTTCATACTCGGCTTGATTGACCAGATCTTCAGAGTTATTGAAGGATATAGTAGAATAGTCACCCATGGAATCCAGAGTGGATGGGTACCTGCATTTGTGAGTGTGTGTGTGTGTAAGGGGTAGCCATCCTTAAACTAAAAAAATGCAAAAGGAAAGAAAATGAACACAACAGTTTATCAAACGAAAAACGTCCAATGAATCATTAAACATGGCATATGGATATGAAGATAATCAAAACCCTTACAAATGGACCTACATGCCCCGGGCAAGGCATGAGGTAAAAGAGTAGTGTGCGGATTGTTCAAAAGTAATTATTACAGACCAAAGGAAATGTTTGACAGATAAATTACTGATTAATAAAAGTAATAGGGACAAAGTCCTTTGCCTCCCAATTTCATAGTCCTCCCTTGATAGTTGGGTAGATCCACTCTTCAATGTTGTCCTCTTCGTCTTCACCCTCCAAAGCGTTGATTCCGTAAGGAGAAATCTTGATTGGCGCCCTTTCAATCTTTGTACGGCGCATAGCTTTTTGGCCCGCGGCAGTGAATCCTAATCCCAATTTGTCTGTTTTATGTGGAATATCAGGCAACTTCCCCCATGCTGAATTCTTCCCCTCCTTTATTGCGACCTTCGCGTCTTCCAGAGATGCCATCCTGGCCATCTGCTTTGGTACTTCAGCGACCAACTTTGCTACTGTTATTTCAGGAGGGACTTCTTCGAAATGTTGGAAAGGTGTCTCAATGAACTCACCCTCTACTTCCACATACCGGAAGGAGTTCAGGTGGCTGATCATATATTCCTCCTCACCATGGACGGTTATGATCTTCCCCTTGACAGGATACTTCAACATTTGATGTAAGGAAGAGGTGACTGCCCCGGCATTGTGTATCCAAGGCCTACCCAACAAGCAAGAGTATGACGGATGGATGTCCATCACATAGAAAGTAGATTTAAACACCTCAGTGCCTACCTTGATGGGAATATCAACCTCCCAATGGACCATCCTCTTCGAACCATCGAAAGATCTGACAACAATATCACTCGGCTTCAGCTCTAAACCTTCACAATCTAGTCGATCCAAAGCTTTCTTAGGCAGTACATTCAGCGAAGAACCAGTGTCGACCAAGACATGTGCGAGAGTAGTTCCTCGGCACTCGACTGAAATGTGCAAAGCATCATTGTGGTTTCTACCTTTAGGAGTTAGGTCGGCATCAGAGAAACCTAATCCATTGTCTGCAGTAAGGCTGGCCACGCAATTTTGGAATTGGTCTGCAGAGGTTTCCTGGGGCACATGGGCTGCCTTTAGGAATTTTATCAAAGCCTTGGCGTGCGCTTCTGAGCAAAGTAGTAGTGCCAACATGGAGATCTTCGAGGGGGTTTGCCCCAGTTGTTCTACCACGTCGTAATCACTCCTTTTGATTATCTTCAAGATCTCTTCCATTTCTTTCTTGGAGGTTTCCGGGATGACCAAGGGTTGAGCCCTCGTTCTGACGAGCTCATCTTGGGTTCCCTTACCTTTATCAGCAGGGGTAGGAGGGACAAAACTAGGAACAACAACATCTTCAATCAATGGGGTTCTAGCGGAGAGTTTTATTGGTGCGGGAAGAACTTTGGCAGCAGATGAGGGTCCAAAGATTGCTTTTGGGGGGGCAATCTCTGGAGAAAATATTCTCCCGCTCCGGGTGATCTTGCTTGTGCCCGCAATGTTTCCAATGCTGGCTTCTTCTTCATCCGAGCTTCCTTCAGTTACTTCAACTTGTTTGATACCATGGTAGTAGACGTCACCACCGTAGTTCCATGGTATTGACTTCTCAGAAATGTAGGGGACATGCCCTGGCATTGTTATCTTTAGAGGAACAGACTTCGTAGCTGGTGTAATCTTAACAGGCTTTCTGACGGCCTTGGAAAGATTGGCGTGAATGGTTATAATTGAGACATCTTCAGTATGGGTTGGAATAGCAGAAACTTTTTCAAACAAAATTTGTCGACTATCCATTAAGCCTTGGATGCCTTTCTTCAGTAACGGACAGTCAAACGGCAGAGAGTAACAGCAGTAGCAATCTTCTTTACATCCCGGGAAAATCCCGGCCTTTAACAGATTCAACTTGATGGTTAACAACGGAGTCATCAGATCATTGACATCAGCAACATACAAATCTTCTTCAATAGCATTGACATTTCAACCGTGCTTCGGCATCGGAGCAGATATCACGTTCGGCTTCTCTGGAGCGTCGAACTCCACCTCTTTCGCCTCTATCAGGTCTTGGATTTTATGCTTGAGTGCCCAACAATCGTTGGTGTCGTTCCCGACACTGTCAGAATGGTAGGCGCATTTAGCATTAGGATGGTAATGCGGAGAGGATGTATTCACATTTTTTGGTGCCTCTTTGATAGTGGCGAGATTCAACTTTAACAGATGGGGAAGCACTTGCGCTGGCGTCATATTAATGCGGGTGAACTGCCGTTGTGGCCGTTCCACCCGTTGTTGATTTGGTCTAGACTGGTTATAGCGAGGCTGCTCACTTGAAGGGTTTTGGATCATTACGGCCCCCACAGTCGGCCGGCGCTCAGCCTTGCCTGCTCTTCTCTGAGAGTATACCACAACCGTTTCTTTCTTGAAAGGCTTCTTCTCAACACTTGCAGCGACACCCTTCTGAATCCTCCCTGACTTGATGCCGGCTTCTATCCTCTCCCCAGTTAAGATCAAATCCGTAAACCCCGCGGAAGAATTACCAATCAGGTGGTTGAAAAATGGACCAGACAGGGTCCCTAGGAACATGTCAACCAGCTCGCGGTCAGTCAAAGGCGGCTGCACCCTTCCAGCCAAGTCTCTCCATTTTTGTGCATATTCTTTGAATCCTTCGCCTGTTCCTAGTGACATACCCTGAAGTTGGGTACGCGTAGGAGCAAGGTCAGAATTGTACTGATATTGTTTATAAAAAGCGGTGGCCAAGTCTTCCCAGTTTCGGATACTGGCTCCATCCAGTTGATAGAACCACTCAAGTTGAGCCCCAGAAAGGCTATCCTGAAAGAAGTGAATCCAAAGGTTTTTGTCCGCGGTGTAGGGTTGGATCTTCCTTACATAGGACCTGAGATGCATTTTTGGACAGGACAGCCCGTCATACCTCAGAAAAACTGGCACTTTGAACTTTGGGGGAATCACAATTCCGGCAACTAAACCCAAGTCTTCGAAATCCAAACCCGGCACTCTCTGCAGCTCCATGGCTGCCAACCTGTCTTCTAAACCTTTGTACTTTTCATCAGCCGGAGGGTATTGTTGATCAGAGTAGTCTTAGTCCTCTTCAGCCTCCTCTTCTTCCATATCGGACTCGGAAGGCACCACAGCCGCACCCCCTTTACTGGTTCCCTCCTCAGAAGTAGGAGGAAATTCAAGCACTCTTCTGGCTTCTCCTTCAAATCTTCTCCCTAAAGTAGCCACCCCGAGTCTCTTCTTCTTCTTTTTCACTGGGTCTTTATTCCCCAGTAGGGCCTTTAGATCCTCCTGACCCTTAGCCAAGGTCATCAGGAGTTGCTGAAACTGTGCATTTTGAGCCTACAAGTCCTTGACTGTTTGCTCGAGATCCATCTTACTGAAATAAACAGCGGACAGATAAGAAAACCTGGTGTGAGACCTGCTTATGCACATGATGAATGGTATGCTTATGTATGCAATGCATTCAAGGATTTAGAATATTCAAAATTGTTGTAAACAAAAGAGAACGCACGTCATATTAATAAGAAGAAATTTGTCAGTACATAAATGCCCCATGGGCCAAATATTACAAAACTTCTCAAGGTAAAAAGACGTTGCGCATCCTCTTTGGCGCGATGTAGGTGTTGAGGGTCTCTTCCTCATGGAGTCGGCGGGTAAGATCTAGAACCTTCTTCTCGCTAGCGTAGAAGCTGGCTTCAAAAGTGTTCCGTTCCTCCTTGAGTTGAATCCAACTCTTCTGCATTTCCTCCCACGATGTAGGCATGTCAGGATATAGGATGGTGTAGGGAACCTCTCCTTCCTTGACGGGCTCTTTAATCACAGGGAGAACATGAGGATAAGGCATCATTAGACTCTGGGCTCGGGCTCGTACCCACTTGAGATAAGGCTCAAGAGGGATGGAGTTCTTGTGCCCCAGTGTCTTGCTATCAACCTTGTTGGGCATTCTCCAAGCTCTGATGAATCTTTGGCGAAGTCCTTGTGCATTGTTGTCGAAGTCAAAAACTAGGTTAGGAATCAACATGTCATGAGGGCCATCCCTCCGTGCATATCCAAATTGCCTCAAAGCTAGGCAAGGGTTGTAGGTAATGCCCCCTCTAATGCCAAGTAATGGAACATTAGGGAACTCTCCACAACGATCGACGATGATGACATTTTCTCTGGACCGAGAACACCAATGTACATCAGAGTGAGTAAGAGTCATCAACCGTTGGGACCACCTTGAGCCTTGGTCATTCTTCAAGACAGGTTGTGGAAGGTGCGAAATAAACCACCTTGCAAGGAGAGGAGTACAGCACATGAGAACACCCCTCTTTCTCATTGTTCGTGTGTAAAATGAGTGAAGAATGTCCCCAAGCAATGTTGGTATTGGATTTCTGGATAAGAAGATTTTGACGGCATTGACATCTACCAGCTGGTCAGGATTTGGGAACAAGACCAACCCATAGATAAGGAGTGCCACAATTTCTTCAAAAGCTTGTAGGTCCAATGAATTCCAACATTCTCGTGCCTTCTCAAACAAGAATTTTGCTAAGAATCCTTTGACGCCGCTTCTGGTTTCCCAATGCCCCTTGATGTCAGATGGCTGTAGATGTAGTGCTCGAGCAACATCCTCAGGCTTTGGTTCCTTTTCCGTACCGTTGTAGGATAGTTGATTAAGGATAGGAATTCTCAGGAGTTGAGAAAACTCCTCCAAAGTGGGCACCAACTGGTAGTCGGGGAAAGTGAAACAGTGGTGAAGAGGGTCAAAGAATTGGAATAGCACTTTCATCATGTCTTCTTCAATGTTGGTGCTGACTAGGCTGAGCAGTCTACCATGTCTTTCACTGAAGGATGAGCTTTCCGGAATCCTTGATGTGAGCTCCTTGAGCTAAGGAGGGATTCTCACAAGGTTGACTTGGATGGTTTTTCTTCGAAGAATTTCCATGACCTACAAAACAAGAACAAAGATGAAGATCTAAACCTCTGAAATGGTTAGTGAATGCATATGATGCTTTATGATGTTTATGATGTATGCACAATCATATGTACAAGCAAATCACACCAAACCCTAGTTTCAGGCTCGCATGAGGTTTCATAGGTAAGTACCCTCTTGAGTGTAGTTGGCTTAAAAACCTGTCCTATAAATAGTAACCAGGTTCTAAGGAGCTCAATATCATTGGATTGTTTTCATTGTTCATTGTTTTGGTTTAGCCACTTAACTAGCGACCAAAATATTCCAAGAAAACAACCCTCAATGAGTGTAGTATCGAGTATCTACCAACTTCGGACTGCACCAAAGCCGGTCATCTCACTACCCCTAATAAAAGGCCAAGATGGTCAAGTAAGGTTCTAGGTCATTAGTGCTTAGTGAAATCACTCAGCGGCCCCGTACTCTCCTTGATTGAACTCAAGGGTTACCGGTACTCACAAATATGTCGCACTAATATAGCTATTGCTTCAACCGTGTCGGTATATCCTGCACAGTTTCCACAACGTATTGCTATCTATGAATGTTTCCCCAAATCCGGGTGTAGGATTGCAAACCCAAACAAGCGAGCCAAGATATAAAGCAATCAAATCAAACAATTAGTCATGCAAGAGGGTGATCTAAGCCCTAAGGTTACTCCACTTTAAAAAAATATTCCCCAGCAGAGTCGCCAATTCTGTGATATGGTGGGAGAACTGACTAGAGTTTTGCGTTTGTTTTCGCAAATGTTTCGGTTGAGCAAGAGTCGCCACCGACTTTTTATTTTATCCTAAGGAAAGGTTAAAAAGCACAGCAAAAAACCTTTGAGATGTTTTCTTGGGTTCGGGGAGTAGATTATAGAAAGGGAAGGTATTAGCACCCTTTCTATCCATGGTTATCCATGGTGTTGTACCCCAAAATTTGCCCTCCCATATTCTCCAAAGTTTGCCAAGTCAAGCTTCAAAATTCCCCAAGGGTTGCACAGTGCAAAGGCCTCCTAAACAGTCAAAATTAGGGTTTTGATTCTGATCAAGAAAATGAAGTTTCTAAGGGTCCAATCAAGTCTCACATGCCTATAAACATGGTCAAGCATCCTCATACAAAGTCTCAAGACTTTCAGCACAAAATTGCGCAGTCAAAAACCCTAATTGCACTACAGTCAACTGTAGGGGCAAAATGGTCATTTGGCAGTCAAAAGTTCAAATTTTTGGTCAACATCTCATTTTGAAGCCACAAACATCATTTGATCAATGCTTGATCATGATTCTCAAAGCTTGGCTCAAAAATCATCAAGATGCAAAAGTTTCCTTATTTGGACAGTTGAAAAAGTCAACTGTAAATTGACCAGGGCATAACTTTCACATGGATTATCAGAAAAATTCCATCCAAATCTCATTTTGAAGAGAAAGACATTTCCTACAACTCCTCTTCATACTTCAAGTCCAAGAAATGCTCTCACAAAAAGTTATCAATTTCACCATTATAGGTCATTTTCAAAAGTCAACAAAAAGGGACTTTAAGTCAAAGGCCATAACTTGAGATTGGTAAATCAAAATGACATGGGACCAAAGGCATTGGTTAGAGGGCTCAAAGACCTTTCCAAAATGTCATAGAACATGAGCAAAGCCTAAAAATTGAGCAAGTTATGCCCTGTGGAAGTTGGGAAATTTTTGGATATTTTGAAAAGTCAACATTGCTTCAAATGACCTAAAATTGCTAATGGGCCTATTTTTCTTCCACAATTCATCATCCAAGGCATATGCACGACCATTTGGCCCAAAGGGAAGTTCTTATCATTTTTTATTTATTTATTTGGATTTTTATTATTAATAATTCATTTAAATTAAAATAAATACATGAAAAATATAAAACCTAATGTTTCAAATCTTTTTATGCATATAATATCTATAATAATTCGTGCAAATCAGATTAGGGAAGAATTAGGATGATTGGATATGATTGAGAGCTAAAAAGCATGAAAAAAGATTGAAAAATAATGGCTTGAAAAATCAAATATTGCATAATCAATTCTTTGATTCTTTTGATCAGATTTTTGACCTAATTGGTTCCATAAATAAGCATGATCAAGACCTAATCCTAAAAAACCACTCAGTTGCGCAAGAACCTGAAGATCAAACTCACACTTTTTGCCTAAAAACTTCAAAACTAAAAACAAGGTTAGAGGTTGATTCAAGGCACAAGAGTTGTTCAAACACCTTCCTTGAGGATCATAGAACGTGTTCCAATCAAAATCAATCAACCCAACACCCATAATTGGTATACAGAAGTCAAGCTTTCTCACTTTTTTTCATAATCGTGTTTTGAGATTTAAACATTTTCATTGCATAATTTTAATGAATTCTTACTAAATGATGCATTCTGAAGCTAACCATCTACTTTAATTGCGTTTTTATACACTGTATGCGAATCTACCATTATTGCTTTTTAGGGTTTATGAAGCTTTGAATTGGGGGTTTTAAAATATGGAAAAATTGGAGCTTGAAACCTAGGCCATTCAATTCAGTGCACTTGGACGGAGAGAATGAGGCCATCGCGCTCAATTTATGGAGCCCCAGGGGCTATTCGCTATTTTCTCTAATGATGCCTTTTAGAACGGTGTAAAAACCGTTGCCATTGTTTTTATATTTCAAGAACGAGGAAGAATAAGACCCGGTGGCCAGCAATGATTGGTTCTTTTGAATTCAGCGCGCGCTTTTTTTCATATTTTTAGGCCACTAACCAATTTTTGTTTTTGTTATTTATTCATTATTATATATATAACACGCGTAACATGGCTCAGTGGTAGGCTTAAGCATTGGTAACGTTCAGGACCTGGGTTCGATCCCAGGTCCCCACCCCCTTTCATATTTTTCTTCAGTTAATGTTCACATGCAGTTTCAATGTAGTGGATCACCGTACACCTTCAAAATCAAGCTGTTCACGTGGCCAATGGATTTAATCAAGGGTCATGATCTGGAGAGCACGGTGAACGCCAGTCAACGGAGACCCATGCCAACGCAATAGTCAACCAGGCCAAAGGGTAAATGGGCCAAGATTGCTAAAGGAAAACCTCCAAAATTAGGGGGAGACCCCCTAGGTTTGCAAACTTTTTCATTCTTTGTTTGTTTTATTATTTTTACTTTCTTTAATTATTGCTTTTTTTAATTAATTTAATTATTTTCCATGAAAAACACAAAAACCATAAAAAATCAGAAAAAGGTAAAAAATAATAAATATTTTTATTTTTAGTATTTTTGTAAATAAATTCATTAATTCACTTAGTTTTAAATTTAGGTTTTTAATCTTAATAATTTTCACTAAAACTCAAAACTTATAGAATTAGGGTTTAATTAATTTTTATCTTTTTTTCTTTTATTCCATAATAATTAAATATTTAATATTATTTATTTTTGTAATTAAATTGCATGTAAATTAATTAGGGTTAATTTTAGGTTAAAATTTTAACATGTTTTCATAATAAAATAAAAATTGTAGAATTAGGGTTAGCATGTTATTTTAATTAATTCTTTTTCATTAAAACCAAAAAATACCAAAAAACAATTTCTTCTCTTTTTTTAATTAATTATTTCCATCATTTAATTTAATTTTGCAAAAAAGGGTCCAACGCCCTCGTTTTAATTCTTATTTAATTCGCGTGTTTATTTCTTTTTTCATTTAATATTTATGTATCTCTCCCAAGGCCTTGTAAATTAATTTCTTGCACTTTACTTTTCTTTTAATTCTTTATTTTTCTGTCAAATCGGGTTCAAGAAATTTTGGCGATGTGGACCCGCGCCTTTTGTAATAGTTTAGAACTTTTACTTTTCGCAATTTTTAACTGTTAATCAAGGCATGCAAGAATGAATGGATAAAAATAAAAACAAGCGTAGATCACCAATGACATGACAAAAGACAAAAATATCTGAAAACGACACACAAATCACACACCACCCCTAGGGTACGCCTCACTGTTGCCTTGCCTCGAAAGGCGATCGTCGAGTAGAGGATGTCTTAGTAAGTC
Source organism: Vicia faba (assembly GCA_948472305.1). Classification (NCBI taxonomy): domain Eukaryota; kingdom Viridiplantae; phylum Streptophyta; class Magnoliopsida; order Fabales; family Fabaceae; genus Vicia; species Vicia faba. Next base: position 263,433,563 of record OX451740.1, read on the forward strand.
CTCATGATCCGGGAACCTGGCATGAGGGTAGCTTCTAAAGTGTCTTCCCATTGCTCTGGTGATCACCATGTCCCGAACCTCAAATTGACCCGAACACCTCCAACGGTGGTGCTACCTACCTCTCAATGGTGGGATGGCACTACTTTAAAGGACATTTACACAGACGAATTCCTTAGGGTAGGTAGACGACTCGTGGATACTTGCTCTAATTCAAAACAAAACAAATCAAAAATACTTTTCACACCAACACATTTTCAAAAAGCTTTCGAAAGCATTTTTCAAACACTCTTGAGGACCGATACAAGAGTCGAACTAAAATTTTCAAAGAAACTTTTAAAACCCACAGTTGAAAAGCAAACAAACCATTTTTGAAAACACATTGAGCAAGTATCTAAGAGCCCATGGATAACCATGGATAGAAAGGGTGCTAACACCTTCCCTTTCTAAAATCTACCTCCCGAACCGAGAGCAATCTCTATAAGGAATTTTTCTGTGCTTTTGTCCTTTCCATTTGGAGAAAATAAAAGACGGTGGCGACTCTTGCTTCCGCGACATTTCGCGAACCAGCGTTAAACAGTCAGTTCCAGATCAACCGATCACAGAACTGGCGACTCTGCTGGGGATTTAAACTTAAAGTGAGGTGTACCTTAGGGCTAGTTCATAACTGTGTTTTCAATTGTATTGACTTGTCTGCTTTAACTTTGTGGGTTACATGGGAGTTACATAGATCCTAACCCGGATCTGGGGATACCCTGTTTAGGTAGCATAAGCTGTGAGGGACCTGTCCGGCGTAGACCGACACGGGTGAAACAATGGCTACATTGGTGTGGTACCTTGGTCTGTACCGATATCCCTTGTGTCGCAACGAGGAGAATATGGGTCTTCTAAGGAGTCATTAAGCACCAACAACCTTAGAACCTTAATTGACACAACTTAGCCATTAGAACAATAGCAGTATGCTACGCCCATTGAGGCTAAACTCTCGTGATGGTTCTGGCCGCAAGAAAAGATTGCGATGCTGGAGTTATGACCGATTAAGGGTAGTCAATGATATTGGGATCCTCTAAGAACCCGGTTACTTTTGATTAGGACAGGTATGAACCAACAAACTGAAAGAGGGTAGTACCTAGACCTCATGCTGGCCTAAACTCTAAGGGCTTGCCTTGTGTGACTTGTGTGCCTTACCATGTTTGCCTTTGTATCTATTTGTGGTGTGCTTTATCATAACATCATAACATCATGAGCATTGCATGCATCCTGCATAAGGACTGACCATTTCAAAGACAAAAGGGTTTCACCTTTGCTCTGTTTTGTAGGACATCATGATGCCTGTGCGAAGGAATACTATCCGGTTCAACTTTGTTCGTTCACCTGAGTTGCTTGATGAGTTGGTTAGTAGAATTCCAAATACCACTTCCTTCATTCAGAGGCATGGTTCTCTTCTCAGTTTAGTCACTGCAAAGCGGGATCAACAGTTGATGAGTGTTCTGACCCAGTTCTATGACCCTCTGTACCAGTGCTTCACCTTTCAAGACTTCCAGCTGGTCCCTACCCTGGAAGAGTTCTCTGATTTGCTTGGTATCCCTATCTTGGATCAGACTCCCTTTACTGGTTGGGAAAAGACCCTCAGGCTTGAGGATGTTGCTGCAGCTCTTCCTTTAACCCATCAAGAGGTAATGGACAACTGGGTGACTAGAAGCGGAGTTAAGGGTTTCTTGGCCAAGTTTCTGATTAGTAAAGCTAACAGTTTCTGGAATGACCTGGACTTTAGGGCATATGAAGACATCTTGGCTCTCTTAATCTATGGGTTAGTCTTGTTTCCTAATCCTCACAACTTCATCAGTGTCACTGCCATAAGGATCTTTATGTCTCAGAATCCTGTGCCCACTCTCTTGGGTGACATCTTGCAACAACTTCATGCTCGAAGACGAGGAACCCTATGGTGTTGTATCCCTTTGTTGGTGAGGTGGTTTATTTTGCACCTCCCTAAGTTCGTACTGAAGAACCAAGAAGGAAGAGGATGGGCTCACAGGTTAATGTCTCTCACCGATAAAGACATCATTTGGACTTGCAGAGGTTTGGATGAGATAGCTATTATTGATCGATGCGGGGAATACCCTAATGTTCCTCTGATTGGTACCCAAGGAGGGATCTCTTACAATCCATGTCTAGCGCTCCGTCAGTTTGGAAGGGCAAGAAGAGCAGGCCCCCATGAGATGTTGGTGCCTCACGTCAGTTTTGAGTTTCAAGTGGATAGTGACGAGCTGCGTCGTAGGTTCATCAAGGCTTGGGACAAAGTTCATAAAGCTGACCCACAGGAGTTAGGGCCAAAGACTTCTTTACCTATGGAAGCCTAATACAAATGGGTTTGCATCCGTGCTCAGAAGTTAGGTATGCCATATGAAGCTGTCAGACCCGTCATTCTTGAGTGTCCTGACAAGGATGGTGTTCCTCCAACTGTCCTTCCTCCTCAGATACCTACTGATTATGAGACACTGAAGAGATCTTGGTCGCAACTGCAAGAAGAACGGGATTCTTACCGGGAAAAGTTCAACGAGCAGGAATTAAAGATCCAGAAGCTGACAAAGCAGTTGGAGAATGAGCGAGCTCTGAATGCCTACATCCGTACTGAGAAGAGGAGACCATGGGATCAATAAGGAGCTCCGGATGTTCTTTTACAGTTTTATTTCCCTTTTCAGTATTTCCTTTCATGTAACGCCTAAGGGCAACCTGTTGAATAATTTCAGTTGCAAAGTTGAATCTAATGAAGTGTGTTCCTTTTTGTTTACAAAGTTGATTCCCGATTGTCTTTGAAAACATAAATCATACGCATTCCATTCATCATGTGCATAGCAGGTTTTTCCTCTTTTCAGGTTGCTTACCGTTCTTCGCTGTTTATTTCAGCATCATGAATCCCGACTCATCATCAACTGAGACATCCATCAAAGCTCTTCAGGCGCAGAATGCGCAATTTCAGGAATTAATCAAGGGTTTGGCTCAAGGCCAAGAAGAGCTGAAGGCTCTGCTCCTGAAGAAGGAGAAGAAGAAGAAGAGAAGAACTGTTCTGTTCAGCTCGGGCCGAAGGTTTGGCAATACTCTGCAGAATGAAGAGGTTGGTTCTTCTGTTGGCAAGAGTACTCCTCAAGAGGCAAGGGTCCCTAGTCCGGTGGTCTCCGACAACGAGACTGATTTTGATGAAGAGCAATATCCTCCGGCAGAAGACCGTTACAAGCAGTTGGAGGACAGGCTGAATGCTATGGAAATACAACAGGTACCGGGGCTGGATTTTGGAGATCTGGGTTTGTCTACTGGTGTGATCATTCCTCGGAAGTTCAAAGCACCATCTTTCACTAAATATGATGGGGCGTCTTGTCCCAAGCTACATCTCAGGTCCTATGTTCGGAAGATTCAACCGTACTCAGCGGATAAGAATTTGTGGATCCACTTCTTCCAGGAGAGTCTTTCAGGGACTCATCTCGAATGGTTCTATCAGCTGGATGGGACCAAGGTTCGTAACTGGGAGGAGTTGGCTACTACTTTCTATAAGCAGTATCAATATAATGCCGACCTTGCCCCTACACGTACCCAGCTACAGGGTATGTCGTTGGGTTCAAGTGAAGGTTTTAAGGAGTACGCTAAGAAGTGGAGGGATCTGGCTGGCAGGGTGCAGCCTCCGTTGACTGATCGGGAATTGGTAGACATGTTCTTGGGGACCCTATCTGGGCCATTTTTCAACCATCTTATCGGGAATTCGTCTGCAGGGTTCACTGACCTGATTCTGACTGGAGAGAGAATTGAGGTGGGGTTGAAGTCTGGAAAGATTCCGAAGGGTGCATCGTCTAGTTCTGAGAAGAAACCCTTCAAGAAGGAGGCTAGTGCTGTATATGGTTCCAAGAGACCAGAGAGATCTGAGCGCCGCCAATCCGTCAGTGCGGTAATGATTGCTAAGCCTGCTGCCGCTCCTCGGCCAGCCAATCCTCAAAGGGCTGAAAGACCCCGGAGAGAGTTTACCCGTTTGAGCATGACCTTATCACAGATCCTGCCACAGTTGCTATCCACCAATTTAGTGACTGTCAGAGAGGCTCCGAAGTTTCCAAATACTACATCTCCTAAATACAACCCGAATGCCCGCTGTGCGTACCATTCTGATAGCCCGGGGCATTCTACTGATGACTGTTGGGCATTAAGGAGTAAGGTGCAAGACCTTATTGACGCGAAAGAGATACAGTTCGAAGCGCCTGAGAGGCCGAATGTAGTGACTGCTCCTATGCCTCAGCATGGGGTAAATGCTGTTGATGAAGAAGTGTACGCTGTCTCTGTGGATGATCTAGCCACTCCTCTGAAGACTGTCAAGAGGGACCTACTGCTGGCCGGTTTATTTCCGGGTTGTAGTGAGGGTTGCCTGTTCTGTGCTGTTTCCCTATCTGGTTGTCCCTTGCTGAAGTCAGGCATCCAAAGCCTAATGGACATCAAGGAGATTCTGTTTAAGAAGTCTGCTGTTCAGTTGGTTCCGGTGGAAGAAGTTTCTGTGGTTACCATCTTCAATACTCCAATCAAGGCTCTCCCGAAAAAGCCCGTCCAAATCATGAATGTCGCACCTATTGTTATCACTGTTCCGGGGTCCCTGCCCTATGTATCTGATAAAGCTGTCCCCTAGCATTATGGGGCAGATGTGTATGTAAATGGGATTAAACAAGAGTTCAACGCTGGCACCAGTATCTGCGATATCACTGGTCCAGCCAAGGTTACCCGCAGTGGCAGGCTCTTCTCGCCTGACATTGCACCGCCCGCCGCTAGAAGACCACTCCTCATAACACCTACAAGTGTACCTGTTCCTGTTGCTGACCAAGTCGTTTCCCCTGCTGCCGAGTCATCCAATGCTCGGGGTAAGGGAGTTGAAGATGAGCCTGCCCGGATGGAGGCACCGATACCTGTAACTGCTGAAGCCTCCCAACAAGAAATGGAGGAAATTCTAAAGATAATAAAGAAGAGTGACTTCAATGTTGTGGAACAGCTGGGGCACACGCCCTCCAAGATCTCCATGCTCTCTTTATTGCTGTGCTCCGAGGCCCATGCTAAGGCCCTAATCTCATTCCTCAAGACGGCCCATGTGCCACAAGAGACGTCTACAGTCCAGTTCACTGACTGCGTAGCAAACCTGACAGCAGACAATGGCTTGGGTTTCTCAGATGCTGACCTGACTACGAAGGGAAGAGACCACAATGATGCTCTGCATGTCTCTATCGAATGCAGGGGCACTACTCTGGCGCATGTATTGGTGGATACTGGTTCGTCCTTGAATGTGCTGCCCAAGAAGGCTTTAGACCGTTTAGATTGTGAAGGCCTGGAATTGAAACCCAGCAATATCATCGTCAGGGCCTTTGACGGTTCAAAAAGGATGGTTCATGGAGAGGTCGACATTCCTATTCGTGTGGGCTCTCAGGTGTTTGACTCTACTTTTTATGTGATGGATATCCGTCCATCGTACTCTTGTCTACTGGGTCGACCTTGGATCCATAAAGCTGGGGCAGTGACCTCTACCTTGCACCAGAAGCTGAAGTACCCTGTCAGAGGGAAGATCGTCACTGTGCAAGGAGAGGAGGAGTACATGGTAAGCCATCTGAATTCCTTCAGATACATTGAGATGGATGGGGAGTTTATTGAAACCCCCTTTCAGCATTTCGAGGAAGTGCTTCCAATTTCAGCGGCAGCAGAAACAGCAGTAGAAGAGAATGTTCCTTTGAAGATGGCTTCCCTGAAGGATGCCCGGGCCGTGGTTCAAAAAGGTGATTGTGCCAACTGGGGCAGGCTTCCAGACTTTACTCAGAAAACTGACAAATTTGGGCTGGGTTTTACTGCAGAGGGTCAGAAAGCTATGCGGAAAGCGAAGACCAGAAGACCTCCTGTGTTCATTACAAATCCAGGAGTGAATGCTGTTGGGGGAGACAATGAAGTGGATGAAGCAGAATTCAATAGATGGATCTACCCGACGACCGAAGGCGGATTGACTAATTGGATTGCTAAGGACCATACTCCTGTTACTTTTGTTACGCAATAATAAACTTCCTTGTTTTGTTATTTTGTAATAAACAATAATAAACTCTATGGCCCGGTGTCTTACCCGAGGCACCGTGGTTCTACTTGTGAGGGCATATAAATTGTCATTTCATATATCATAAATGAAAGTCTTGGACGTTTTCTCGCATTTCAAATCTTGTGCTCCTTTTCTGTCTTTCTTTCCTTTACATATATTTCAAAACAGCTGTATTTACACACACACTCACTCATACAGGTTTCAATCCACTCTGGATCTCACTGATAACGACTCTGCTACTGCCAGTTATGACTTCGAAAATCCGATCCACTTAGCCGAAGACGAAGGTGAAGATGATTGCGAAGTGCCTGGTGAGCTTGCAAGACTGCTGCTTCAGGAAGAGAGGGAAATTCAACCACATGAAGAGCCAGTGGAAACAATAAACCTGGGTACTGAAGAAGACAGGAAAGAGGTAAAGATTGGTGCCAACCTAGAGCTCAGCGTGAAGCAACGGTTGACTCAAATGCTACATAATTATATGGAGATATTTGCCTGGTCCTATGAAGACATGCCCGGGTTGGACACCGATATTGTGGTCCATCACTTGCCAACTAAGGAAGATTGCCCTCCGGTTAAGCAAAAGGTCCGCCGTATGCGTCCAGAGATGTCTGAGAAGATTAAAGCCGAGGTTATGAAGCAGTTTGATGCCGGGTTTCTTGCAGTGACTTCTTACCCTCAGTGGGTTGCTAATGTGGTGCCAGTGCCGAAGAAAGACGGTAAGGTCAGAATGTGTGTTGATTACAGGGATCTGAACAGGGCCAACCCCAAAGATGACTTCCCTCTACCTCACATTGATGTCCTTGTTGACAATACAGCTCATCATAAGGTGTTCTCTTTCATGGATGGCTTTTCAGGTTACAATCAGATCAAGATGGCACCTGAAGACATGGAAAAAACTACCTTTGTTACTCAGTGGGGCACCTTCTGCTACAAGGTCATGCCTTTTGGACTGAAGAACGCTGGGGCAACCTACCAGCGTGCCATGGTTGCTTTATTTCATGACATGATCCATCATGAGATAGAAGTGTATGTTGACGACATGATCGCAAGGTCCCAGACTGAGGAAGAACACCTAGATCATCTGCAGAAGTTGTTTGACCGGTTGAAACTGTACAAGCTGAGGTTGAACCCGAACAAGTGCACCTTCGGGGTAAGATCTGGGAAATTGCTAGGCTTCGTGGTAAGTGATAAGGGAATTCAAGTGGACCCTGCCAAGGTTAAAGCTATTCAAGAGATGCCAGTTCCCAAGACAGAGAAAAAGGTCAGAGGCTTTTTAGGACGCCTGAATTACATTGCTCGCTTCATCTCACACCTGACCGCTACCTGTGAACCAATCTTCAAGCTGCTGAAGAAAGATCAGGTAGTACGTTGGAATGATGAATGTCAGGCTGCTTTTGACAGAATCAAAGAGTATCTCCAAGAACCCCCCATCCTTATGCCACCGGTTGAAGGGAGACCTCTGATACTATATCTGACAGTACTTGACAACTCAATGGGGTGTGTGCTGGGGCAGCATGACGAGTCTGGCCGAAAAGAGCATGCCATTTATTACCTTAGCAAAAAGTTTACCGACTGTGAGACCCGATACTCACTGCTTGAGAAAACTTGCTGCGCTTTGGTATGGGCTGCTCGCCGGCTGAGACAGTATATGCTGACTCATACCACCTTGTTGATCTCAAAGATGGATCCTATAAAGTACATATTCGAAAAGCCTGCTCTGTCTGGGAGAATTGCAAGATGGCAAATGATCTTGACGGAATACGACATTCAGTACACGACCCAGAAAGCCATCAAAGGAAGTGTATTGGCAGACCACTTGGCACATCAGGCAGTCGATGATTATCAATCAATGAACTTTGAGTTTCCAGACGAAAGCATTATGATTGTGACTGATTGTGAAGTACCTGGACCGGATGAAGGACCTGAGGAAGGATCCCGATGGTCTATGCACTTTGACGGAGCCTCCAACGCTTTGGGAAACGGTATCGGCGCCATAATCATATCACCTCAAGGTACTCATACTCCACTCACTGCCCGGCTATGTTTTAACTGTACCAACAACATGGCGGAGTATGAGGCGTGCATCATGGGTCTTCAAGCTGCGATCGACCTAAGGATCAAGTTTCTGAGTGTTTTCGGAGATTCTGCTCTTATGATCAATCAGATCAAAGGAGAGTGGGATACGAAACATCCGAACCTTATTCCTTACAGAGAATGTGTATTGACCTTGATCCCCCACTTCACAGAGATAACCTTTGAACACTTTCCGAGAGAAGAGAATCAGCTGGCGGACGCGTTAGCTACAATGGCTTCTATGTTCAAAGTCAAATGGGATAATGAGGCTCCCCGGATCATCATCTGGAAACTGGACGAACCGGCATACTGTTGTGATCTCGAGACTGAATTGGTGACTGAGAAGCCTTGGTACCATGAGGTGAAGAGATATTTGGAAGCTCAGGAATACCCTGAAGGTGCCTCAGTCAATGATAAGAAGTTCCTGAGAAGGTTCGCGGCAAAGTTCTTCCTTAGCAACGACATCTTGTACAAACGAAACCATGATTCAACCTTACTGCGTTGTGTGGATAAGACTGAAGCAGAAAGGATCATGGAAGAGCTACATGAAGGGACCTTTGGTACACATTCCAGTGGACATACAATGGCGAAGAAGATCCTTCGGGCAGGGTATTACTGGTCTACAATGGAGGCTGACTGCTACCAACATTCCAGGACATGCCATAAGTGCCAGATTTATGCAGACAAAGTGCATGTTCCTCCAGTTCCCCTGAATGTTCTGACTGCGCCATGGCCCTTTGCAATGTGGGGCATAGACATGATCGGTGAGATTAAACCTACGGCATCCAATGGGCATCGCTTCATCCTAGTGGCGATTGATTATTTCACGAAATGGGTTGAAGCAGCTTCATACGCTACGGTAACCAAGACTGTCGTGGCACGGTTCATTCGACATAATCTGATCTGTCGGTACGGCGTCCCAGAGAGGATCATTACAGATAACGGTACCAATCTTAACAACAAGATGATCACTGAGCTCTGCGAGCAGTTCAAAATACAGCACCACAATTCTTCTCCTTACAGACCGAAGATGAATGGGGCTGTAGAAGCAGCAAATAAGAACATCAAGAAAATCGTGCAGAAGATGACAGTGACTTATAAAGATTGGCATGAGATGTTACCGTTTGCTCTACATGGGTACCGTACCTCAGCTAGGACGTCAACCAGGGCAACTCCTTTCTCTCTGGTTTATGGTATGGAGGCAGTCTTACCGATCGAAGTGCAAATACCCTCTCTCCGGATAATGAAGGATGCAAATCTGAACGAGGATGATTGGATCCAGACACGACTTGATCAGCTCAACCTTATTGATGAAAAGAGACTTGCTGCTATCTGTCATGGTCAGACGTATCAGAAACGGATGATCAGGGCATTTAACAAAAAGGTCAGACCACAGGAATATCAAGTTGGAGATCTGGTAATCAAGAGAATCATCCTTCCTCAGAGTGATCCAAGGGGAAAATGGACCCCTACATACGAAGGGCCATTTGTGGTTAAACATGTGTTCTCAGGAGGAGCCATGATTCTAACCAACATGGATGGTGACGACCTTCCTCACCCCGCCAATGCAGACATAGTAAAAAGATACTACGCATAAAAAAGACCCGCTAGGCTGACATGCCTAGGCAAAAATTAGGGCTTCCCGGCGAACCAAAAGGGTTCGGGCAAAATGAAGGGATGAAATGAAAAAATCTGTACACCCGGCAAGTCAAAAACCTGAAAAGGCGGCTTGGGCAAAAATGGGTATCCCGGTGGACTGAAAACCCGAAAGGGCGGTCCAGGCAAAAGTTAGGGATAAAAGCGTAATACTATGTCTCATTGGATCACTTCGCATCCAGAATCCGGTATCTACATCAAGTTCAGACGGCATCGATCAGTCAGCTTCACCTTCAACCAAGGTCATCAAGTGATGAGACGCTCGGGGATATAAAGGCAATAGCAGAGTTGAAGCCCAGTGGGATCATTCATTTCACACAGCTGTTTTATTTTCTCTTGTACAAAATTTGTATAAACTATTTTGTTCGGCGGCGTTCTCTTACTAGGACGTCAGCCTCTTGTACACAAAACGCCTATTTACAGGCCATGCAAAAATCAATACAAATATACTTTCCAGTTAAAAGTGCCAATTGTTTTTCTTTTTCTGTTTTGTTTTGCGAAGAACGTCCAAGGTTCAATTTGTGATATATGCATTGACAATAATTTGCTAACTCATGGATATTTGCATACAAAACAAAGGATTAACTACAGGTAACATTAGAAACAGGGGCAATAAAGAGTTGTCTAAGAAATCTAATTGTTCTGTCCTCCAAGGTACCAAGATAGGTTCAGCTAAAGAATATAATCAGATATCCTAATTCCCCAGAGAGTGAGCCAGCAAGTCAGTACACTCTCCCCGAGCAAAGTTACAATCAAACTTAAGGAAGTTTGAGTATCCTCCAGCAGACCTCAACATTCCCCAGCAGCATACACATATTCTTAAAAAGCATCCCCGGCAGTCTTGATCTAAAGATTGTTCCCCGGCGGCATACCAACATTCAAAGGAATCACTTCCCCCGCAGTTCAAAACTTCCCCAGGAGAGTCCAATCCAGTTCCCCAGGAAAGTTGGAATTTATCTCCCCAAGCAGTAAGCTTATCCCCAGTAGATTCTGGAAGCTTATCCCTCGCAGAGCACGAACGCGTCGTCCGGCTTTATTCAAAGAGTTATTTCCTTAACAGGATATAACTGGGTTATCCTCAGCCAAAAGCCACGGAAAGGTCGTCGTCAACACAGTTCTTTCTTATCCCCAGCGAAGCCTATCAGCACTTCCAATACAGCAAAGATATCCCCAGCAAGTTATTATCAACAACTCAGCAAAGTATCTCTCTCCCCACAGAGTATTGCTTCCCAGCAAGATCGTTAGAGTACTTTCCTCCCCGCAGAGTTATTCCATTCGCCAAGTTTATTCCCCAACAGAGTCATCTTCTCCTACCGGTATTCTTGCAGCTATCATCCCCAGCGAAAGCAAAATCTATTCTCCAACATCAGCCCAGGAGTGACTTCCCGGCACCTGTCAAGGATTTACCTTCCTAGACGAAAACATACATTCCTAAACATCACATACATCATTATAGCATGCATATACACATCATATCTTACAAATCTCATTTATGTTGAGAACATCATCGCTTGATCCATATCATGCATTGCATATGACTAACCTTCACCTTTCAGGAAAGATTCAGTTAAATTCTCAATCATATTTCAAGACCTAGACCGGTTCAGTTAATCGACTCCAAAGATTTCTTATCCAGTCCAAGGCCTTCTCTAGTCCAGCTAAATCGACCCCAAACAGATTTTTCTGATGAAGACTCAGTAGAAGTTATCAAAGGTTTTTCTCAATGATTGCTTTTGAGATTATAATTTCCTATGGTTCTCTCCCTGATGCTGCGGAGATGATAATTCCATCCCAGGTTTTTCTCAATGTTTGCTTTTGAGATTATAATTTCCTATGGTTCTCTCCCCAGTGCTGCGGAGACGATAATTCCATTCCAGGTTTTTCTCAATGAATGTTATTGAGATTATAATTTCCTATGGTTCTCTCCCCAATGCTGCGGAGACGATAATTCCATTCCAGGTTTTTCTCAATGAATGTTATTGAGATTATAATTTCCTATGGTTCTCTCCCCAATGCTGCGGAGACGATAATTCCATTCCAGGTTTTTCTCAATGAATGTTATTGAGATTATAATTTCCTATGGTTCTCTCCCCAATGCTGCGGAGACGATAATTCCATTCCAGGTTTTTCTCAATGAATGTTATTGAGATTATAATTTCCTATGGTTCTCTCCCCGATACTGCGGAGATGATAATTCCCACCAAGATTTTCTCAACGATTGCTGTTGAAGTTAAAATCATCCAAGGTTCTCTCACCGTTCCTGTTGAGGTAGTAACCACCCCTGGTTCATTCATCACCGTTTGGAGCTCCAGATTCAGCTCCTGTAACCAGTCAGGACACATCTATACCAAGCATCTGAAGACCAGCTCCTGCAACATGTCAGGTACTCATTTTTCTTTTGCAGGTACGCAAGTTCTCGTTAAGGAATCTCTTATGCGATCAACATCCAGATGGAATCTATAATCCCATCCACCTTCCAGCATCTCTCAGCATGGCATTTGTAAGCCCATTCCACTACTACATCACTGCTACTATGTGAGCGCAAATTTCTGGGCACTCTAGTGTTCAATCATCTTCCACCTTCGGATTACGAAAGGCACGTCAGCCAATCTGCATCCTCAGGTCTAAGAAGATTGAACAGGGGCAACTGTTGTACCCCAAAATTTTCCCTCCCATATTCTCCAAAGTTTGCCAAGTCAAGCTTCAAAATTCCCCAAGGGTTGCATAGTGCAAAGGCCTCCTAAACAGTCAAAATTAGGGTTTTGATTCTGATCAAGAAAATGAAGTTTCTAAGGGTCCAATCAAGTCTCACATGCCTATAAACATGGTCAAGCATCCTCATACAAAGTCTCAAGACTTTCAGCACAAAATTGCGCAGTCAAAAACCCTAATTGCACTACAGTCAACTGTAGGGGCAAAATGGTCATTTGGCAGTCAAAAGTTCAAATTTTTGGTCAACATCTCATTTTGAAGCCACAAACATCATTTTATCAATTCTTGATCATGATTCTCAAAGCTTGGCTCAAAAATCATCAAGATGCAAAAGTTTCCTTATTTGGACAGTTGAAAAAGTCAACTGTAAATTGACCAGGGCATAACTTTCACATGGATTATCAGAAAAATTCCATCCAAATCTCATTTTTAATAGAAAGACATTTCCTACAACTCCTCTTCATACTTCAAGTCCAAGAAATGCTCTCACAAAAAGTTATCAATTTCAATATTATAGGTCATTTTCTAAAGTCAACAAAAAGGGACTTTAAGTCAAAGGCCATAACCTGAGATTGGTAAATCAAAATGACATGGGACCAACGGCATTGGTTATAGGGCTCAAAGACCTTTCCAAAATGTCCAAGAACATGAGCAAAGCTTAAAAATTGAGCAAGTTATGCCCTGTGGAAGTTGGGAAATTTTTGGATATTTTGAAAAGTCAACATTGCTTCAAATGACCTAAAATTGCTAATGGGCCTATTTTTCTTCCACAATTCATCATCCAAGGCATATGCACGACCATTTGGCCCAAAGGGAAGTTCTTATCATTTTTTATTTATTTATTTGGATTTTTATTATTAATAATTCATTTAAATTAAAATAAATACATGAAAAATATAAAACCTAATGTTTCAAATCTTTTTATGCATATAATATCTATAATAATTCGTGCAAATCAGATTAGGGAAGAATTAGGATGATTGGATATGATTGAGAGCTAAAAAGCATGAAAAAAGATTGAAAAATAATGGCTTGAAAAATCAAATATTGCATAATCAATTCTTTGATTCTTTTGATCAGATTTTTGACCTAATTGGTTCCATACATAAGCATGATCAATACCTAATCCTAAAAAACCACTCAGCTGCGCAAGAACCTGAAGATCAAACTCACACTTTTTGCCTAAAAACTTCAAAACTGAAAACAAGGTTAGAGGTTGATTCAAGGCACAAGAGTTGTTCAAACACCTTCCTTGAGGATCATAGAACGTGTTCCAATAAAAATCTATCAACCCAACACCCAGAATTGGTATACAGAAGTCAAGCTTTTCTCACTTTTTTTCATAATCGTGTTTTGAGATTTAAACATTTTCATTGCATAATTTTAATGAATTCTTACTAAATGATGCATTCTGAAGCTAACCATCTACTTTAATTGCGTTTTTATACACTGTATGCGAATCTACCATTATTGCTTTTTAGGGTTTATGAAGCTTTGAATTGGGGGTTTTAAAATATGGAAAAATTGGAGCTTGAAACCTAGGCCATTCAATTCAGTGCACTTGAACGGAGAGAATGAGGCCATCGCGCTCAATTTATGGAGCCCCAGGGGCTATTCGCTATTTTCTCTAATGATGCCTTTTAGAACGGTGTAAAAACCGTTGCCATTGTTTTTATATTTCAGGAACGAGGAAGAAGAAGACCCGGTGGCCAGCAATGATTGGTTCTTTTGAATTCAACGCGCGCTTTTTTCATATTTTTAGGCCACTAACCAATTTTTGTTTTTGTTATTTATTCATTATTATATGTATAACACGCGTAACATGGCTCAGTGGTAGGCTTAAGCATTGGCAACGTTCAGGACCTGGGTTCGATCCCAGGTCCCCACCCCCTTTCATATTTTTCTTCAGTTAATGTTCACATGCAGTTTCAATGTAGTGGATCACCGTACACCTTCAAAATCAAGCTGTTCACGTGGCCAATGGATTTAATCAAGGGTCATGATCTGGAGAGCACGGTGAACGCCAGTCAACGGAGACCCATGCCAACGCAATAGTCAACCAGGCCAAAGGGTAAATGGGCCCAGATTGCTAAAGGAAAACCTCCAAAATTAGGGGGAGACCCCCTAGGTTTGCAAACTTTTTCATTCTTTGTTTGTTTTATTATTTTTACTTTCTTTAATTATTGCTTTTTTTAATTAATTTAATTATTTTCCATGAAAAACACAAAAACCATAAAAAATCAGAAAAAGGTAAAATATAATAAATATTTTTATTTTTAGTATTTTTGTAAATAAATTCATTAATTCACTTAGTTTTAAATTTAGGTTTTTAATCTTAATATTTTTCACTAAAACTCAAAACTTATAGAATTAGGGTTTAATTAATTTTTATCTTTTTTTCTTTTATTCCATAATAATTAAATATTTAATATTATTTATTTTTGTAATTAAATTGCATGTAAATTAATTAGGGTTAATTTTAGGTTAAAATTTTAACATGTTTTCATAATAAAATAAAAATTGTAGAATTAGGGTTAGCATGTTATTTTAATTAATTCTTTTTCATTAAAACCAAAAAATACCAAAAAACAATTTCTTCTCTTTTTTTAATTAATTAATTCCATCATTTAATTTAATTTTGCAAAAAAGGGTCCAACGCCCTCGTTTTAATTCTTATTTAATTCGCGTGTTTATTTCTTTTTTCATTTAATATTTATGTATCTCTCCCAAGGTCTTGTAAATTAATTTCTTGCACTTTACTTTTCTTTTAATTCTTTATTTTTCTGTCAAATCGGGTTCAAGAAATTTTGGCGATGTGGACCCGCGCCTTTTGTAATAGTTTAGAACTTTTACTTTTCGCAATTTTTAACTGTTAATCAAGGCATGCAAGAATGAATGGATAAAAATAAAAACAAGCGTAGATCACCAATGACATGACAAAAGACAAAAATATCTGAAAACGACACACAAATCACACACCACCCCTAGGGTACGCCTCACTGTTGCCTTGCCTCGAAAGGAGATCGTCGAGTAGAGGATGTCTTAGTAAGTCCTCATGATCCGGGAACCTGGCATGAGGGTAGCTTCTAAGGTGTCTTCCCATTGCTCTGGTGATCACCATGTCCCGAACCTCGAATTGACCCGAACACCTCCAACGATGGTGCTACCTACCTCTCAATGGTGGGATGGCACTACTTTAAAGGACATTTACACAGACGAATTCCTTAGGGTAGGTAGACGACTCGTGGATACTTGCTCTAATTCAAAAATAAACAAATTAAAAATACTTTTCACACCAACACATTTTCAAAAAGCTTTCGAAAGCATTTTTCAAACACTCTTGAGGACCGATACAAGAGTCGAACTGAAATTTTCAAAGAAACTTTTAAAACCCACAGTTGAAAAGCAAACAAACCATTTTTGAAAACACATTGAGCAAGTATCTAAGAGCCCGTGGATAACCATGGATAGAAAGGGTGCTAACACCTTCCCTTTCTATAATCTACCTCCCGAACCGAGAGCAATCTCTATAAGGAATTTTTCTGTGCTTTTGTCCTTTCCATTTGGAGAAAATAAAAGACGGTGGCGACTCTTGCTTCCGCGACATTTCGCGAACCAGCGTTAAACAGTCAGTTCCAGATCCACCGATCACACATGGGCTCTTAGTTACTTGCTTAGATCAACTTGCCTTGATTTTCAATTGTTTGAAATGGTGATTTGTGCGTGGTTTTAAAAATGTTTTGAAAAAAGATGCCTTGTCTAGGCTACCCTTGTAACAATTCTTTACTCGAATGTTTTAAAAAAGGTTTTTGTCTTTTTGAAAAGATGTTTCAAGGTTTTTGAAAGTCATTTTTTGAAAGTGTAGTGATGTATGGTTTTGAAAAATAGGTAAGTGTTTTTGTTTTGCAAGTTGACAAATAACTAAGAGCTATCTACCCTAAAGTTCCCAAAGATCTTTGCTATGTTTTAACCCTTTTAACAATTTTGTTCCACCATTGCATTTGGTGGACAATCTTGTGATAGGATGTTAACGGGACGGGCGCGGGTCATCGTTTAGACCATAATTGCAATGGTGCCAAGTATCTTTGGGCAATTTTCCTTTAAGGGACTTGATCATTTTTAAGGCAACTTTCGAAAGCGTCATCGAGGGACTATGATCATTTGAATTGTTTTGTTTTGCCCAAAGAGACCTAACATGCAATATGGCCCATTTATTGAAGGCAACAAGTGGAATGCCCTAGGGGTGCAAGTGTGATTAGTGTTGTCCATTTTCATGCTTGTTTATCTTGAAGTTAGGTCAAACTATTTTTGGTTAATTGATTTGCATACAAACCCTAATTCTAACATGGCATAATTAGAAAGCTTTAAAGTGCGAAAAATAAAGTTCCTAAGTTATTACAACACAATATATGGGAAGGGGGGTACAAATATTCAAATGGGGGTACTTTGACAAGAATTAAAACCCTAGACTATTACAATCCAAATGGAATTATACAAATTATTTAATATGCAATAATTAAATAAAATAAGATAAATATGCAAGATGCAAAAATGATTTTTTATGTGTATGTAAAAAGTGTTTTTTTATGTGTCAAGAAAACAAAAATAAAAGTATTAATTTTTGGGTATTTTTTGTGTTTAGGGCAAAACCCTAATTTTGCTAAAATAAAATGATATTAATTATTTAATATATACAATATTTATTAGTTATGTACAAAAAATAAATAAAAGATAAGTATATTTGTCAAAAAGGTATTTTTAATGTCAAATATTAATAAAATAAAAATGTATATATTTTGTATTTTTTAACCTAAATATACTAATGAATATATATGTATTTGCATTATTTACTAAATATATTAAATAAGTACAAAAAAAATAAAATATTTAATATTATAAAAAAAAGTATATTTTTTATACAATGTTTTCAAGAGATAACATAAAATAAAAATCAGAAATAAAATATGTTTGTATTATTTTTTAGTTATTTTAAATAATAGTATTTATGTATTATTTATGTACAAATATCAATTTAAACAAATAAATGCCTAATAAATTCAAAAATGGTTTGAAAAATATTTTTTATATTTTTAATATTATGAGAAAAAATAAATAAGTCAGACATAACAAGAAAAAGTCAAAAAATCTTTCAAATAAGCACAATGGGCCAAGGGGGTTCCAAAGCAGAAATAGGGTGCAAATAAGAAGTCAACTCAGGCCCAGCCCAAGAAGACTTTGTCTTCAACCTTCAGACAAAACCTTTGAAAACACGCGCCCTTTCTTGCTTCAAATACAACTCCTGATTCTTGGACTTTCAGCACAAACTCATAACATGAAAGATGTCAAGCATCAAGCCACGATTCCATACATATAAAAAACTCATCTTAACTCTAAAAAATGAGAGAGAATTTCTCCATTCCTAATTCTTAACCTAACTTTTTATCAATGTTCAGAACTCAAATTCTCATAGCACAGGCAAAATAAATGGAAAGTAAAGATATGTATAGCTTCAGGGACATGAGCATGACATTTTTCATTCACAAACTTAGAGCTAATTCTTCCTACATTGAGAGATAAAAGTTCATGAACTTACCTGTTCAGTTGGAATCGTGCCTGGCAATGGAGGAGCTTTCAGGGCAAGATAATGATTTGGAACGCTTGCTTGATGTCCAGGGATGCTATTCCAACCTTTAGTTTGATTTGAAACCAAGAGAATCGTGTTATGGCACTTCAACTGCAAAACAAAAAATGAAAATGGTGATGTTGGTTAGGGGTGTTACAGTCTGCTTCTAATGCTTTGGACAGTTTGTATGGATGTAGGGAAAGTGTTTGAAGTGCTTTTGGCCAAGGTGCACGATGGAAATGAACTATGGAAGTCCAACTGCAGCTTATGCTCTGTTTTTGCAGTTTTAGGGTGATTCTGAGTTTGAGGATGTTTGGAACTTGGTTGGATTGTGTTTCAGCTTAGGTTTAGTGTTTAGAATGAGTACAATCACTTTGCTTAAGGTTCTCTTTGCTGAGATGAGAGTTGGGAGTTGTTATGCAAGGTTTCTTCAACTTTAGACTGATGGAGGCCCCTCTAATGTGCTGCTAAGCTTGCCCTTGATCAGTGGGATTAGCCTAATAACTTGTGCCAAAGAGATTTGCTGTGTACCTCTTGATTTGCAAATTGACATAAAGCTTCACTTTTTCAAAAATGGACATAATTCTTTTTCTATTTTAGGACTAAACCTTCATGTAATGCTTAAACACATAATGCAAGGCTTGAACACAAATGGTTTGCATTTAATTATTGAGTGCAAATGGGATATAAGACCTGTAATCAAGTTGTGCAAGCTGATTTGAAAAATTGCATAAGTTATGAACATGTACATGGCCATGAATCAAAGTGACTTTTTCCTAACTTGCCAAATTCGATTCTCTCTAACCATAAGGTTGTTTGATGATTTCTTGGACATTTTGGAAAGCTTGGAATGTGTACTACAATCCATCTTTGTAATGCAAATTTAAATTCCAAGTGGAAGCATGTGAAAAGTGGTCTTGAAGTTAGGCAAAAATCTTGCCTAAAATAGGTCAAAATTTCTCTAAGTTAAGAATGGTTTGGTACCCTTGTTCCAAAAATTGTAACTTGAGCTACAAGCTTCTTTTGAGGAAACTTGGTGAATCAAAGCTGTAGATTTTGCAATGGACTACAACTTTCATGTTTTGACTTTTGCTTGAATCCAAATGAATCTTGGTGAGAAAGTGGAACAAAGTTAGGAAAAAATTAGGGTTTTTCATAACTTAGAAAAATTCTAAGTTATGAAAAATCTTCATTTCAAACCCTAATTTGTGATTTTTGATTCCTTGATGAACAAGTTTCATTATTTGGCATGTTTGGATGAAAAATGAATCTTGACACTTGATTTTGACCAAAAAGTCAAAGTTTGACCTTTCAGTATACAGTCAAAATTGATCAATTGACTGGAAAATTCAACTGTCAATCCTGTGCATTTGGGATCTTTTGAACTTGTTGAGAATGTCAAGACAATTCCATTGGGTCCTTGAGTCCATATGTGAGTTTGGTTTGCCATTGGCTTGGTCAAACAATCAAAAATTGTCTTTGTGCAGTCAAAACCCTAAAAATGACCATTTTGCCCCCTTTGGTGATCTGGTCAAATTTCTTGTGAAATTATGATCCAAACTTGATCAAATGGTCCATATGAGTTCATAATGTTGATGTGGGTCAATTTCCATGAGGTCTGACTGTCAATTGGCCACGGTTGACTTTTTCCCCAATACAGCTGATTTCTAGGTCAACTGTCCAATTGACTGGGCAAAGGTTGGAATCAAGGCTTGAAACTTGGTATGGATAGACTTGGGAGTCCAACATGAAGCATGAAAGTCATCTTAGGAATTTTAGGTCAAAACATATTTGTGCAAACACAAACCCTAATTTGGGTCAACAGTGCAAGGAGAAGTCTTGAGCAGAGGAAACCCTAACTGGATCTTGAGCTCCAAGGGTCTTGTGATGAGAAAATATTGAGAAAATGGGAGGGAAAATTTTGGGGTACAACAGAGAGGATCATGCTTCAAAATGGGATGAATGTTGGTTTTCACAGACCAAACTTTACATCCCCATTGTCAGAATATATTCTGCAAACAGACTTACCACCTAGGGGAAAAGTCCCAAAGTTCACTAAATTTTCAGGGGATACGACAGAGTCGACTGTCGAACATGTGGCTAGATATTTGATAGAGGCCAGAGAAATAACAAATAATGAAAACCTTAGAATAAAATATTTCCCAAGTTCCCTGACAAAGAATGCTTTCACTTGGTTCACTACCCTCCCAGCCAATTCGATTCACAACTGGAGCCAATTGGAAAGATTGTTCCATGAACAATTTTACATGGGTCAAACCAAGATAAGTCTAAAAGAATTGGCTAGTGTGAAAAGAAGGTTTACAGAGCCAATTGATGAATATTTAAATAGATTTCGATTACTCAAGGCCAGATGCTTTACCCAAGTGACTGAGCATGAATTAGTCGAAATAGCAGCGGGGGGCCTGGATTATTCGATTAGGAAAACGTTAGATACACAATACCTAAGAGATATGGCCCAACTTCCTGATAGAGTTCGACAAGTAGAACGCCTTAAAGCTAAAAAATCTAAAGTCGCCAAAACTCATTGTGATACGGTGGGAGAACTGACTTGAGTTTTGCGTTTGTTTTCACAAATGTTTCGGTTGAGCAAGAGTCGCCACAGACTTTTTATTTTCTCCTAAGGAAAGGTTAAAAAGCACAGCAAAAACCTTTGAGATGTTTTCTTGGGTTCGGGGAGTAGATTATAGAAAGGGAAGGTATTAGCACCCTTTCTATCCATGGTTATCCATGGGCTCTTAGTTACTTGCTTAGATCACTTGCCTTGTGTTTTCAATTGTTTGAAATGGTGCTTTGTGTGTGGGTTTGAAAATGTTTTGAAAAGAGGCCATTTGTTGTGGCAACCTTTGTAATGATCCATGTTTGAATGTATACAAAGGTGTACTTATCTTTTGAAAAGTTTTCAATGTTTTTGAAAGTTGTTTGAAAGTGTGTTGTGATGTGTGTTTTGAAAAGTAGGCAAGTGTTTTTGCAAGTTTGATCAAGTAACTAAGAGTTTGTTTACCCCTAAATTTACTCAAAGGTTTTTTTTCTAGGTTTTAACCCTTTTAACAATTTTGTTCCACTATTGTATTTGGTGGACAATCTTGTGTTAGGATGTTACCGGGACGGACGCGGGTCATCGTTTAGACCATGATTGCAATAGTGCCAAGTGTCTTTGGCAATTATTCCTTTAAGGGACTTGATCATTTTTAGGCAACTTTTGAAAGCGTCATCGAGGGACTATGATCATTTGAATTGTTTTGTTTTGCCAAAGAAACTCAACATGCAACATGGCCCATCATTGAAGGCAACACGTGGAGTAACCCTAGGGGTGCAAGTGTGATTGGTGTTGTCCATTTTCATGCTTTGTTGTCTTTGAATTAGGTCAAGCTATTTGTTATTTGATTTTGCATACAAACCCTAAGTCTATCATGGCATATTTAGAAAGCTTTAAAAATGCGGAATTTAAAGTCCTAAATTATTACAAAATAGTCATGGGGATGAGGGTACAAATGTTCAAATGGGGATGAGACTTAATAGGAGAGTGGTATCCCAATATTTACAACCAAATCGAATTAATCGCAAATGTAAATGTAAAGATGGATAAGAATAAAGCAATGTAAGTGTATCAATGTATTTGTGTAAGTGTATGTGATTTATTTACAAGTGAAATAAAAAAAAATAAAAAAAGGGTTAATTTGGATATTTTCATGTTTAGGGAAAAACCTTAATTTTGTAAATAAAAAAGTATTTATTATGTATTATATACAATATTTATTAATTTTATACAAAAATAAATAAAAGAGAAGTATATTTGTAAAAAAAGTAATTTTTGAGGTCAAATATTAATAAAAATAAAATGTATTATTTTTTGTATTTTTATCCTAAATATTCTAATAAATATATAAGTATTTATATTATTTACTAAATATATTAAATATACACAAAAATAAAATATTAATTATTTTACAAAAAAAAGTATATTTTTTTAGAAAATGTTTTCAAAAGATAAAATAAAATAAAATCAGAAAATAGAATGTATTTTGTATTATTTTTTAGTATTTTAAATAGAAGTATTATATTTATTTATATATACAAGTGTAAACAAAACAAATAAATTCAAAATAAATGCAAAAATGGTTGAAAAAATATTTTTAATATTTTTTATGTTTTGACAAAAAATAATAAGTCAGAGGAAAAAATAAAAAGTCAAAAATAATTAAAAAACACACAATGGGCCAAGGGGGTGTATGTGAAAAAATGTGGTGCAAACAGAAAAACAAATCCAGGCCCAGCCCAAGGAGGCTTGTCTTCAACCTCCAGCCAATTTCAAACAAAAACGCGCGTTTTCTCTTGTCCCTGCTATCTCTTGATCCTTTGATTTTCAACAAAAACTTACAACAGCAATATTATAGAGCATCATGTCACGATTCTAAACATATAAAGAAGTTGATCTAACTCTCAGAAATGAGAGAGAATTTCTTCTCCCCCAATTCCTGACCTAACTTTTTTCTAATGTTCAGGTTCCAAATTCTCTTAACACACACAATATAAATGAAAAGTGAGGATACAGGTAGCTTCAGGGCCATGAGTAGGACATAACTTCTTCACAAACCTAAGCCTAGATATGCTTGGATAGAGAGATAGAAGTTCAAAGTTTTACCTGTTCAGCTGGAATCGTGTGCAACAATGGAGGTACTTTCAATGCAGTGTGAGGACTTGTACAACTTGCTTGAGGTCTAAGGATGCTCTTCCAACCTCTAGCTTGCTTTGAAACTAACTGAAACGAGCTATGTAACTCAAACTGCACAACTGAAAAAATGAAAATGGTGAACTTGGTTAGAGGTGTTACAGTCTGTAGCTAGGGCTTGGGATAGTTTGTATGGATGATATGGGATGTGTTTGAACTGGTTTGGATGAAAACGCACGAGGGAAATGAACTGGCCAAGTTAAAATGCAGAAGGTACCCTGTTTTGCCACAAAACTGTGTTTTGATGAATGAGGGAGTTTTAGGGATGGTTTGGTCGTGTTTCAGGTTAGTTAGGGAGTATGAAATGTGTTCACAAAGTTTGTTTTGGCTTGTGTTGACAAGAGATGGAAGTTGGTATGTGTTTGCAAGATTTCTTCTATGTGAAGCAAGGAAATGTGAGTTTCTATACAAGCCTGTCCAAAGCCCTAAACTATGCTGCACTTCTTGTTCTTGATCAGAGTGATTTGTGTACAAAATTCTAGCTCTCAAGATTTGGCCCATGCTTCTTGGATTTGTATTTGACATAAAGTGTACCTTTTCCAAAATGGCAAAAATGCTTTATCCATTTAAAGGTTAATCTTTCATGTAATTACCAAATGCACAAAATAACATCTTGGCACAATGGTTTAGCATTGAATTATTGAGTAAGAAAGGGATTAGAGGCCTGTAACCTAGCTTGTGCATACTGAGTTTGAAAATGCAAAGTGCTATGAACATGCATTTGGTCAAGAACAAAAGTGACTTTTGCCCAACTTTGGAAATTTGATTCTCCCTAACCACAAGGGTGTTTGAGAAGTTCTTGGACAATTTGGAAATCTTGGAATGTGTACTATAATCCATCTTTGTAATGCAAGTTGAAATTCCAAGTGGAAGCATGTGAAAAGTGGCCATGAAGTTGAGCAAAAATCCTGCCTAAAATAGGTCAAAAAAATTTCTAAGTTAAGAATGTTTTGCACCCCTATTCCAAAAATTATAACTTGAGCTACAAGCTTCTTTTGAGGAAACTTTGTGAATCAAAGTTGTAGATTTTGAAATGGACTATAACTTTCATGTTTTGAGTTTTGTTTGAATCCAAATACATCTTGATGAAAAAATGGGACAAAGTTAGGAAAAAATTAGGAAATTTCATAACTTAGAAAATTTCTAAGTTATGAAATTTCTTCTTTTCAAACCCTAATTTGTAATTTTTGATTTCTTGATGAACAAGTTTCATAATTTGACATGTCTTGATGAAAAATGGATCTTGGCACTTGATTTTGACCAAAAAGTCAAAGTTTGACTTTTCAGTATACAGTCAAATTTTGATCAGTTGACTGGAAAATTCATTTGTCAATCTTGTGCATTTGGGATCTTTTGAACTTGTTGAATGTGTCAATACCATGCCATTGAGTCCTTGAGTCTATATGTGAGCTTTGTTTGCCATTGGCTAGGTCAAACAGTCAAAAATTGCCTTTGTGCAGTCAAAACCCTAAAAATGACCATTTTGCCCTTTTGGTGATCTGATCAAATTTCCTGTGGAATTGTGATCCAAACTTGATCAAATGGTCCATATGAGTTCATAATGTTTATGTGGGTCAAAAATCATGAGGTTTGACTGTCAATTGACCACAGTTGACTTTTTCCCCAATACAGTTGATTTCTAGGTCAACTGTCCAATTGACTGGGCAAAGATTGGAATCAAGGCTTGAATCTTGGTATGGTTAAAATTGTGAGTCCAACATGAAGCATGAAAGTCATTTTGAGCCTTTTAGGTCAAAACATCTTTGTGCGAACTCAAACCCTAATTTGGGTCAACAGTGCAAGGAGGAGTCTTGAGCAGAGTAAACCCTAACTTGTTCTTGAGCTCCAAGGGTCTTGTGGTGAGAAAATGTTGAGGAAATGGGAGGGAAAATTTTGGGGTACAACAGTTTCCCCTATTCAATCTTCTTAGACCTGAGGATGTAGATTGGCTTGCGTGCCTTTCGTGATCCGAAGGTGGAAGATGATTGAACACTAGAGTGCCCTGAAATTTGCACTCGCATGGTAGAGTATCAGCAATGTGATGGCGGGAATGGGCTTACAGATGCCATTTGGAGAGATGGTGGATAGGAGGATAGGCTTATAGATGCCATCTGGAAGTTTGACAGAACCTTGTCGGGAATGGGCTTATAGATGCCATTTGGAAGTGTTGATCGCGTAAGAGATTCCTTAGCGAGAACTTGCGTACTTTGAGAAAGGAAGATGGTTTCCTGGCCTGTTACAAGTGTTGATCTTCAAACTCTTCATGCAGATATGCCCTGGCTAGGTACATGTATCGAATCTACAGTTAGTTGCTCACAGATGTGCCCTGGCTAGATACATGAATTGAATTTGGAACTTCAAAAGGTTGCTTACAGACGTGCCCTGGCTGGATACAGGTATCGAATCTCTAAACTCTTCATGTAGACGTGCCCTGGCTGGATACAGGTATCAAATCTACAAACTCTTCGTGTAGACGTGCCCTGGCTGGATACAGGTATCGAATCTACAATCAATCGCTCACAGATATGCCCTGGCTAGATACAGGTATCGAATCTGGCAATTGTCGTCTACAGATATGCCCTGACTGGATACAGGAATCGAATCTGGAATTGTTGTCTACAGATATGCCCTGGCTGGATACAGGTATCGAATCTGAAAATTGGTCGTCTACAAATATGCCCTGGCTGGATACAGGTATCGAATCTGGAAATTGGTCGTCTACAGATATGCCCTGGCTGGATACAGGTATCGAATCTGGAAATTGGCCGTCTACAGATATGCCCTGGCTGGATACAGGTATCGAATCTCTAAACTCTTCATGCAGATATGCCCTGGCTGGATACAGGTATCGAATCTACAATCAATCACTCACAGATATGCCCTGGCTAGATACAGGTATCGAATCTGGAATTGCGATAGTTGATAGTAATCATCTTTGGATTGTCTTTTTTTTTTCTTCTGAAAAGGCGAGACATTAGTTGTGTGCAATGTCATGATGTATGAGATGCATGATGTCATGATGTTCTCAAAAATAAATGAGATTGTGTGATATGATGCGTATATGCATGCGTCATGGTGTATGATAATGTGATGAATGTATATGAATGTATTTTCGTCTAGGAAAATAAATCCTTGACGACTGCCGGGAGTTTGTGGAATCCTGGGCTGATGTTGAAGAGTAGAGTTCTTCGCTTCCGCTGGGGATGATGGTTGCAAGAATAAACCGGGTAGGAGAAGATGACTCCGTAGGGGAATAAATTTTTTGGAGAGATTACTCTGCGGGGAATTACTCTGTGGGAAGAGATACTTCGCTGAGGTTTTGATGAGAGCTCCACTGGGGATTCCACTGATAAGTTATGTTGGGGAATTTGATGAACTCCGCTGGGGAATAGGAAGAACTTCGCCGAGGACGAACTTTACGTGGTAATTAGCTGAGGATAACCCAGTTATACCCTGGTGGGGAAATAACCTCTGAATAAATCCGGGGAGACGCGTTCGTACTCTTCAGGGGATAAGCTTCCAAAATCTACTGGGGATAAGCTTCAGAATCTACTGGGGAGGATGATTCAACTCTCCTGGGGAACTTTTCAGACTGTATTGGGGAATGGTTCCACTGGATGTCTGTATTCCGCTGAGGAACAATCTTATATTAAGACTACCGGGGATGCTTGTTGAGGAATGTCTATACTCCGCTGGGGAATGTTGAGATCTTCTGGGGATACCTAACTTCCTTAAGGCTGACAATAGACTAACTCTGCTTAGGGAGAGTATCGCTGACTTGCTGGGGATACTGTGCTTTTTTAGGGCTGATGGGAGACCAACTCTGCATGGGGAGAGTATTGCTGAACCTGGTCTTACTCTGTGGGGATTTGAGGTAACTTGGTTACATTCTTCAGCCGAACTTACCTTGGTACCTCGGTGGACAGAGCAACTAGATTTCTTGGACGATTCTTTATTGCCCCTGTTTCTGATGTCATCTGTAATTAGTCCTTTGTTTCGCATGCAAATATTCATGATTAGCAATTAATGTCAAATGCATATATCAAAAATGAACATTGGACGTTCTTTGCAAAACAAAAATAGAAAAAGGAAAAACGATGGGTAATTTGTCTGAAAAAATGAAACTTGTATTGATTTTGAAGTTTGCCTGTAAATAGGCGTTTTTGTACAAGAGGCTGACGTCCTAGTAAGAGAACGCCGCCGAGCAAAATAGAGTTTATACAATTTTGTGAAAAGGAAGCAAAACAGCTATGTGAAAAATAATCCCACTGGGTTCCAACTCTGCTATCGCCTTTATGCCTTCAAGCGTCTCATCACTCTGCTGCTTAGTTGAAGATGAAGCTGATTGATTGGAGTCATCTGAGCCTGATGGCTGATGCCGAATTCTGGATGCAAGGTGATCCAATGAGACATAGTATTACGCTTTATCCCTAACTTTTGCCTGGACCGCCCTTTCGGGTTTTCAGTCCACCGGGATACCCATTTTTGCCCAAGCCGCCTTTTCAGGTTTTCGACTTGCCGGGTGTACAGATTTTTTCATTTTCATCCCTTATTTTTGCCCGAACCATTTTGGTTCGCCGGGAAGCCCTTATTTTTGCCTAGGTATGTCAACCTAGCGGGTCTTTAATTCATGCGTAGTATCTTTTTACTATGTCGGCATTGGCGGGGTGAGGAAGGTCGTCACCATCCATGGTGGTTAGAATCATAGCCCCTCCTGAGAAGATATGTTTAACCACAAATGGCCCTTCGTATGTAGGGGTCCATTTGCCCTTGGGATCACTTTGAGGAAGAATGACGCGCTTGATTACCAGGTCTCCGACTTGATACTCTTGTCGTCTGACCTTCTTGTTAAATGCCCTGATCATCCGTTTTTGGTACGTCTGACCATGACAAATAGCAGTGAGTCTATTTTCGTCAATTAGGTTTAATTGGTCAAGCCGAGTTTGGATCCAGTCATCTTCTCTCAAGTCTGCATCCTTCATTATCCGGAGAGAGGGTATCTGGACTTCAATAGGCAAGATTGCCTCCATGCCATAGACCAAGGAAAAGGGAGTTGCCCCTGTTGACGTCCGTGCTGAGGTACGGTACCCATGAAGAGCAAACGACAACATTTCGTGCCAATCTTTGTAAGTCACTGTCATCTTCTGCACAATCTTCTTGATGTTCTTATTCGCCGCTTCTACAGCCCCATTCATCTTCGGTCGATAGGGAGAAGAATTGTGGTGCTATATCTTGAATTGCTCGCAGAGCTCAGTGATTATTTTGTTGTTAAGATTGGTACCATTATCCGTAATGATCCTCTCAGGTACACCGTATCGACATATTAGGTTGTGCCGAATGAACTGTGCCACGACGTTCTTGGTTACGGTAGCGTAGGAAGCTGCCTCAACCCACTTTGTAAAGTAATCAATCGCTACCAAGATGAAGCGATGCCCGCTGGATGCCGTAGGTCTGATTTCTCCGATCATATCAATTCCCCACATTGCAAAAGGCCAAGGTGCTGTCAAGACGTTCAGAGGAACCGGAGGAATGTGCACCTTATCAGCATAGATCTGGCATTTATGACAAGTTCGAGAATGCTGATAACAGTCGGCTTCCATTATGGACCAGAAATATCCTGCCCGGAGGATTTTCTTTGCCATGGTATGTCCACTGGAATGTGTTCCGAAGGTACCTTCATGTAGCTCTGCCATGATCTTTTCTGCCTCAGTCTTATCCACACAACACAATAAGGTCGAATCATGGTTTCGTTTGTACAGAATGCAGTTGCTGAGGAAGAACTTTGCCGCAAACCTTCTTAGGAACTTCTTGTCATTAACAGATGCGCCTTCGGGGTATTCTTGAGTTTCAAGGTACCTCTTCACTTCATGATACCAAGGTTTTTCAGTTACCTCTTCAGCCTCAAGATCGCAGCAATGTGCAGGTTCGTCCAACTTCCAAATAATGATCTGAGGCGCCTCGTTGTCCCATTTGACTTTGAACATAGAAGACATCGTAGCCAACGCGTCCGCTAACTGATTCTCCTCTCTTGGGAAGTGTTCAATAGTTATCTCCTCGAAGTGGGGAATCAATGTCAACACATACTCCTTGTAAGGAATAAGATTCGGGTGTTTCTTATCCCACTCGCCTTTGACCTGATTGATTACGAGAGTGAAATCTCCGAAGACACTTAGAAACTTGATCCTTAAGTCAATTGCAGCTTGAAGACCCATGATACATGCCTCATACTCCGCCATGTTGTTGGTGCAGTTGAAACATAGCCGGGCGGTGAGTGGAGTATGAGTGCCTTTAGGGGATATGATCACAACGCCGATACCATTACCCAAAGCGTTTGAGGCTCTGTCAAAGTGCATAGACCATCGGGATCCTTCCTCAGGTCCTTCATCTGGTCCAGGTACTTCGCAATCAGTCACTACCATGATATCCTCGTCTGGAAATTCAAAGTTCATCGATTGGTAATCGTCCACTGCCTGGTGCGCCAAATAGTCTGCCAATACACTTCCCTTGATTGCTTTTTGAGTCGTGTACTGGATGTCATATTCCGTCAAGATCATCTGCCATCTTGCTATTCTTCCGGACAAGGCAGGCTTTTCGAAGATGTACTTTATTGGATCCATTTTTGAAATCAACAGAGTAGTGTGAGTCAACATATACTGTCTCAACCGGCGAGCAGCCCATACCAAAGCGCAACAAGTTTTCTCGAGCAGTGAGTATCGGGTCTCACAGTCGGTAAACTTTTTGCTAAGGTAATAAATGGCGTGTTCTTTTTGGCCAGACTCGTCATGCTGCCCCATCACACACCCCATTGAGTTGTCCAGTACTGTCAAGTATAGTATTAGAGGTCTCCCTTCAACCGGCAGCATAAGAATAAGTGGTTCTTGGAGATACTCTTTGATCTTTTCGAAAGCGGCCTGACATTCATCGTTCCAACGTACTACTTGATCTTTCTTTAGTAGCTTGAAGATTGGTTCACAGGTAGCAGTTAGATGCGAGATGAATCGAGCAATGTAGTTCAACCGTCCTAGAAAGGCTCTGACTTCTTTCTCTGTCCTGGGAGTTGGCATCTCTTGTATGGATTTCACTTTGGCAGGGTCCACTTGAATGCCTTTGTCGCTTACGACGAAGCCTAGCAATTTTCCAGATCTCACCCCAAAGGTGCACTTGTTTGGATTCAACCTCAGCTTGTACAACTTCAGACGGTCAAACAGCTTCCGTAGATGGTCAAGGTGTTCCTCCTCAGTTTGGGACCTTGAAATCATATCGTCGACGTATACTTCTATCTCGTGATGGATCATGTCATGAAATAAAGCAACCATGGCACGTTGGTAGGTTGCCCCAACATTTTTCAACCCAAAAGGCATGACCTTGTAGCAAAAAGTGCCCCATTGAGTAACAAAAGTGGTCTTCTCCATGTCCTCAGGAGCCATCTTGATCTGATTATAACCGGAGAAGCCGTCCATGAAGGAGAATACTTTATGCTGAGCAGTGTTGTCAACCATAACGTCGATATGAGGTACAGGGAAATCATCCTTAGGGCTCGCCCTGTTCAAATCCCTGTAATCAACACACATTCAGACCTTACCATCCTTCTTCGGCACTGGAACCACGTTGGCAACCCACTGAGGGTAAGAAGTTACTGCTAGAAACCCAGCGTCAAATTGTTTCATAACCTCAGCTTTGATTTTCTCAGACATTTCTGGACGCATACGGCGGACCTTCTGTTTTACCGGAGGGCATTCTTCCTTGGTAGGCAGGTGATGAACCACAATGTCGGTATCCAACCCAGGCATGTCTTCGTAAGACCAGGCGAAGATTTCCACATAGTCATGCAACATCTGAATCAATCGTTGTTTCACACTGAGCTCTAGATTGGCACCAATCTTGACTTCCTTTCTGTCTGTCTCAGTACCCAGATTTACCGTTTCCACTGGCTCTTCATGTGGCTGAATGACCCTCTCTTCCTGGAGTAGTAGTATTGCAAGCTCAATAGGCACTTCGCAATCATCTTCTTCGTCTTCGGCTAAGTTGATCAGATTTTCGAAGTCATAACTGGCAGTAGCAGAGTCGTTACCAGTGAGATCCATAGTGGATTGGAACCTGTATAGGTGAGTGTGTGTAAATATAGCTATTTTGCAATGTATAATAAAGAAAGAAAAGGAGCGCAAGATTTTGAAATGCAACAAACGTCCAATGTTTTTATTAATGATATATGAAAATGACACACAAAAGCCCTCACAAATGAAGCCACGGTGCCCCGGGTAAGACACCGAGCCATAAAAGTTTCAAAATATTGTCTGTTACAAATTCAAAACAAAAGAGTTCATTACTGAGTGACAAAAGTAATAGGTGTGAAGTCTTTGGCAGTCCAGTTGCTTGGTCCACCGTCGGTTGTTGGGTAGATCCAGCTGTCGAATTCAGATTCCTCCACATCGTCTTCAATAGCATTTACTCCCGGGTTGGTGATGAACACATGAGGTCTTCCAATCCTTGCCTTACGGACAGCCCTCTGAGCCTCCGCAATGAAACCCAAACCAAACCTATCAGTCTTTGGAGTGAAATCAGGAAGTCGGCCCCAGTTTGCGCACTCACCCTTCTCAATCACAGCCTGGGCATCCTTTAAGGAAGCCATCTTCAAAGGAGAGTCTTCTTCAGTCACAGTCTCTGCTGACGCCAGTGTCTGAGGAACTTCTTCAAAGTGCTGAAAGGGGGTTTCAATGAATTCCCCATCCATCTCTATGTACCGGAACGAGTTGAGGTGGCTGACCATATATTCTTCTTCCCCCTGAACTGTCACAATCTTTCCTCTGACTGGGTACTTAAGCTTCTGATGTAGTGTGGAGGTCACAGCTCCAGCCTTATGGATCCATGGACGACCCAGCAAACAAGAATAGGATGGTCGGATGTCCATCACATAGAATGTCGAATCAAAGACCTGAGAACCAACCCGGATTGGAATGTCAACTTCGCCGTGTACCATCCTTTTCGAACCGTCAAAGGCCCGTACAACAATGTTACTAGGCTTGAGCTCCAAACCCTCATAATCCAACCTGTCTAGGGCCTTCTTGGGCAATACATTCAATGAAGAACCGGTGTCTACCAACACATGGGCAAGAGTAGTGCCCCTGCATTCAATGGAGACATACAAGGCGTCGTTATGGTTCTTTCCTTTGGCAGTCAGATCGGCGTCAGAGAAGCCCAACCCATTATCAACAGTCAAGTTGGCCACACAATCGGTAAATTGATCAGCAGACATTTCTTGTGGCATATGGGCCGTCTTCAGGAAGGAAATCAGGGCCTTGGCATGGGCCTCTGAACACAACAACAGTGATAGCATAGAAATTTTAGAGGGGGTGTGCCCCAGCCGCTCAACTACGTTGAAATCACTCTTCTTAATGATCTTGAGAATCTCTTCCATCTCTTGCTGGGAAGCTTCAACATTGGTTGTCTTTGGTGCCTCCGTCCGGGCAGGCATATTAGTAACAATCCCTTTGCCCCGAGCGTCAGATGACTCGGCAGCAGGGGTAGAAACAGGAACTTGATCAGGAAGGGAAGCAGGCACACTGGCAGGTGTGATGATAAGAGGTCTCTGAATAGCTGGTGGCCAATATCTGGTGAGAACAGCCTACCACTGCGAGTAACCTTGGCAGGCCCGGTGATGTTACTGACGCCGGTACTAGTATCGACCTCTTGTTTAACTCCAAGCACATAAACATCTTCCCCATAGTGCCACAGGACAGCTTTGTCAGACGTATAAGGGAGGGGCCCCGGAACAGTGATGATGATAGGAGCAATCTTCTGAGTAGACATGATTTGAACAGTGATGAAAATAGTAACAATGGACACTTCTTCGGCAGGGACAACAGGAACAGCAATCTTCTCGAACAAGATCTCTTTGCTATCCATCAGGTTTTGGATACCTGATTTCAGCAAAGGACAACCAACAGGTGAAATAGCACATAGAAGGAAACCTTTACCATATCCCGGAAATAAATCGGCTAGCAATAGGTTCCTTTTGACAGTCAATAACGGAGTAACAAACTCTTCCACGGAGGCTACATACTGGTCTTCTTCCACAGCATTCACTCCATGCTGGGGCATGGGAGCAGTCACAACATTGGGCCTTTCGGGCGCCTTAAACTGTATTTCTTTAGCATCAATAAGGTCCTGAACCTTATTCCTCAGAGCCCAGAAATCATCCGTAGTATGCCCCGGGCTATCAGAGTGATAAGCGTAACGGGCGTTGGGGTTGTACTTTGGAGAAGCTGTGTTCACTACCTTCGGAGCTTCTTTGACAGTTACCAGATTGGTTGACAGTAGTTGCGGCAAAATCTGAGACAGGGTCATGCTGAGCCGAGTGTACTGCCTTTTGGGTCTCTCACCCCTTGGTTGGTTGTATTGCTGAGGAGCAGCAGCAGGCTTTGAAATTACCAACGCATTGACAGTTTGGCGGCGTTCCGGCTTAATTTGTCATCTGGGACCATAAACAACACTGGCTTCCTTCTTGAAGGGCTTCTTTTCAGTACTCGCGGAGGCACCTTTCTGTATCTTCCCCGACTTGATACCAACTTCTATTCTCTCACCAGTCAAGATCAAATCTGTAAACCCACCAGAAGAATTACCAATCAGATGGTTGAAGAACGGACCAGACAGGGTCCCTAAGAACATATCAACAAGTTCACGGTCAGTCAAAGGTGGCTGCACCCTTCCAGCCAGGTCCCTCCACTTTTGCGCATACTCCTTGAATCCTTCGCCCGTCCCCAGTGACATACCCTGGAGTTGGGTACGCGTGGGAGCGAGGTCAGAATTGTACTGATATTGCTTATAAAAGTCAGTAGCCAAGTCCTCCCAGTTTCGGATACTGGCTCCATCCAGCTGATAGAACCATTCGAGTTGAGCCCCTGAAAGGCTATCCTGAAAGAAATGGAACCATAGGTTCTTGTCTGCAGTGTAAGGTTGTATCTTCCTTACATATGATCTGAGATGCAGCTTAGGACAGGAAGCCCCGTCGTACTTCGCAAAGGCAGGTGCCTTGAACTTGTGTGGGATCACCACCCCAGAAGATAAACCTAGATCTCCAAAATCCAACCCCGGCACATGTTGAACCTCCATGGCACTTAAACGGTCCTCTAGTTGCTTGTACCTATTTTCAGCAGGAGGGTACTGTTCATCATTGTAATCTGTCTCGTTGTCGGAGACCATAGGACTGGGAACCCTTCCCCCTTGGGGATTGTCTTTCCCTGCAGAGGAAGTAGCCTGATCAGCCTCATTCTGTAATGTATTCCCAAACCTCCGTCCAGTGTTAAACAACGCAATCCTCTTCTTCTTCTTCTTCTTCAAGAGCAGAGTCTTCAACTCCTGTTGACCCTGGGCTAAGCTCATGACCAGCTCCTGAAACTGGGCGTTCTGGGCCTGAAGGGCCTTGATAGCTTGTTCGGTAGTAGGCTCAGAAGACATGATGATTGAGTGCTGAAATGAACAGCGAAGAAGATTAAGCAACCTGTAGAAGAAGGGTACCTGTTATGCATATGATGCAATGAGATGTGTATGATTTATGTTTTCAAAGACAATCGGGATTCAACTTTGTAGACAAAAAGGAAACACACTTCATTAGATTCAAACTTTAAATTGTTCAACAATTGGCCCTTAGGCATTACAAGAATGAAAACACTGAAAAGGAAATAAAAGCTGTAAAAGAAACATCCAAAGCCCATCAGTGCTCCCATGGCCTCCTCTTCTCAGTGCGGATATAGTCATTCAGGATCCACTCTTCCTCCAATTGCTTAGTCAGCTTCTGGATCTTTTGTTCCTGTTCGTTGAACTTTTCCCGATAAAAATCCCTATCTTCCTGTAGCTGCGCCCAAGATCTCTTTAGTGTATCAACATCAGTGGGTATCCGAGGAGGGAGGACAGTTGGAGGAACCCCGTCTTCATTAGGAGATTCAAGAATGATAGGCCTGACAGCTTCGTATGGCATACCTAACTTCTGAGCACGGATGCGGACCCATCTGCAGTAGGGTTCCAAGTGTAGAGAAGTCTTCGATCCCAACTCATGTGGGTCAGCTTT
Source organism: Vicia faba (assembly GCA_948472305.1). NCBI lineage: Eukaryota > Viridiplantae > Streptophyta > Magnoliopsida > Fabales > Fabaceae > Vicia > Vicia faba. The sequence goes on from OX451740.1 coordinate 263,468,535, forward strand.
ATGAATTCTGTCCCAAGCTTTGATGAATCTACGGCGCAGCTCGTCACTGTCTACCTGAAACTCAAAACTGATGTGAGGTACCAACATCTCATGAGGCCCTGCTCTTCTGGCTCTTCCAAACTGACGGAGAGCTAAACATGGATTATAAGAGATTCCTCCCTGGGTACCGATCAATGGAACATTAGGATATTCTCTGTAACGATCAATAATGGCCACCTCATCCAAACCTCTGAGAGTCCAAATGATGTCATTATCAGTGAGAGACATTAACCTATGAGCCCAACCCATTCCTTCTTTGTTCTTCGACACGAACTTAGGGAGGTGCGAAATAAACCACCTCACTAACAAAGGAGCACAACACCACAAAGTTCCCCGTCTTCGGGCAGTACGAGCATAGAGCTGTTGCAGGATATCACCCAAGAGAGCGGGTACAGGATTCCGAGACATGAAGATCCTTATGGCATTGATATTGACAAAGTTACCAGGATTTGGAAACAATGCTAGACCATAGATTAAGAGAGCCAGAATGTCTTCATACGCCTTGAAGTCTAAGTCATTCCAGAAACTATTAGCTTTGCCAACCAGAAACTTAGCCAAAAAGCCCTTAACTCCACTTCTAGTCTCCCAGTTAGCCATTACCTCTTCTTTGGTCAAGGGAAGGGCTGCAGCAAAGTGTCAAGTGGTTTTCTAGACTCATGGAGGCCCCTCTAATGTGCTGCTAAGCTTGCCCTTGATCAGTGGGATTAGCCTAATAACTTGTGCCAAAGAGATTTGCTGTGTACCTCTTGATTTGCAAATTGACATAAAGCTTCACTTTTTCAAAAATGGACATAATGCTTTTTCTATTTTAGGACTAAACCTTCATGTAATGCTTAAACACATAATGCAAGGCTTGAACACAAAGGGTTTGCATTTAATTATTGAGTGCAAATGGGATATAGGACCTGTAATCAAGTTGTGCAAGCTGATTTGAAAAATTGCATAAGTTATGAACATGTACATGGCCATGAATCAAAGTGACTTTTTCCTAACTTGCCAAATTCGATTCTCTCTAACCATAAGGTTGTTTGATGAGTTCTTGGACATTTTGGAAAGATTGGAATGTGTGCTACAATCCATCTTTGTAATGAAAATTGAAATTCCAAGTGGAATCATGTGAAAAGTGGTCTTGAAGTTAGGCAAAAATCTTGCCTAAAATAGGTCAAAATTTCTCTAAGTTAAGAATGGTTTGGTACCCTTGTTCCAAAAAATTGTAACTTAAGCTACAAGCTTCTTTTGAGGAAACTTGGTGAATCAAAGTTGTAGATTTTGCAATGGACTACAACTTTCATGTTTTGACTTTTGCTTGAATCCAAATGAATCTTGGTGAGAAAGTGGGACAAAGTTAGGAAAAAATTAGGGTTTTTCATAACTTAGAAAAATTCTAAGTTATGAAAAATCTTCATTTCAAACCCTAATTTGTGATTTTTGATTCCTTGATGAACAAGTTTCATGATTTGGCATGTTTGGATGAAAAATGAATCTTGACACTTGAATTTGACCAAAAAGTCAAAGTTTGACCTTTCAGTATACAGTCAAAATTGATCAATTGACTGGAAAATTCAACTGTCAATCCTGTGCATTTGGGATCTTTTGAACTTGTTGAGCATGTCAAGACAATTCCATTGGGTCCTTGAGTCCATATGTGAGTTTGGTTTGCCATTGGCTTGGTCAAACAGTAAAAAATTATCTTTGTGCAGTCAAAACCCTAAAAATGACCATTTTGCCCCCTTTGGTGATCTGATCAAATTTCTTGTGGATTTGTGATCCAAACTTGATCAAATGGTCCATATGAGTTCATAATGTTGATGTGGGTCAATTTCCATGAGGTCTGACTGTCAATTGGCCACAATTGACTTTTTCCCCAATACAGCTGATTTCTAGGTCAACCGTCCAATTGACTGGGCAAAGGTTGGAATCAAGGCTTGAAACTTGGTATGGATAGACTTGGGAGTCCAACATGAAGCATGAAAGTCATCTTAGGCATTTTAGGTCAAAACATCTTTGTGCAAACACAAACCCTAATTTGGGTCAACAGTGCAAGGAGAAGTCTTGAGCAGAGGAAACCCTAACTGGATCTTGAGCTCCAAGGGTCTTGTGATGAGAAAATATTGAGAAAATGGGAGGGCAAATTTTGGGGTACAACAGAGAGGATCATGCTTCAAAATGGGATGAATGTTGGTTTTCACAGACCAAACTTTACATCCCCATTGTCAGAATATATTCTGCAAACAGACTTACCACCTAGGGGAAAAGTCCCAAAGTTCACTAAATTTTCAGGGGATACGACAGAGTCGACTGTCGAACATGTGGCTAGATATTTGATAGAGGCCAGAGAAATAACAAACAATGAAAACCTTAGAATCAAATATTTCCCAAGTTCCCTGACAAAGAATGCTTTCACTTGGTTCACCACCCTCCCAGCCAATTCGATTCACAACTGGAACCAATTGGAAAGATTGTTCCATGAACAATTTTACATGGGTCAAACCAAGATAAGTCTAAAAGAATTGGCTAGTGTGAAGAGAAGGTTTACATAGCCAATTGATGAATATTTAAATAGATTTCGATTACTCAAGGCCAGATGCTTTACCCAAGTGACTGAGCATGAATTAGTCGAAATAGCAGCGGAGGGCCTGGATTATTCGATTAGGAAAATGTTAGATACACAATACCTAAGAGATATGGCCCAACTTGCTGATAGAGTTCGACAAGTAGAACGCCTTAAAGCTAAAAAAGCTAAAGTCGCCAAAACTCATTGTGATACGGTGGGAGAACTGACTTGAGTTTTGCATTTGTTTTCGCAAATGTTTCGGTTGAGCAAGAGTCGCCACCGACTTTTTATTTTATCCTAAGGAAAGGTTAAAAATCACAGTAAAAACCTTTGAGATGTTTTCTTGGGTTCAGGGAGTAGATTATAGAAAGGGAAGGTATTAGCACCCTTTCTATCCATGGTTATCCATGGGCTCTTAGTTACTTGCTTAGATCACTTGCCTTGTGTTTTCAATTGTTTGAAATGGTGCTTTGTGTGTGGGTTTGAAAATGTTTTGAAAAGAGGCCATTTGTTGTGGCAACCTTTGTAATGATCCATGTTTTAATGTATACAAAGGTGTACTTATCTTTTGAAAAGTTTTCAATGTTTTTGAAAGTTGTTTGAAAGTGTGTTGTGATGTGTGTTTTGAAAAGTAGGCAAGTGTTTTTGCAAGTTTGATCAAGTAACTAAGAGTTTGTTTACCCCTAAATTTACTCAAAGGTTTTTTTTCTAGGTTTTAACCCTTTTAACAATTTTGTTCCACTATTGTATTTGGTGGACAATCTTGTGTTAGGATGTTACCGGGACGGGCGCGGGTCATCGTTTAGACCATGATTGCAATAGTGCCAAGTGTCTTTGGCAATTATTCCTTTAAGGGACTTGATCATTTTTAGGCAACTTTCGAAAGCGTCATCGAGGGACTATGATCATTTGAATTGTTTTGTTTTGCCAAAGAAACTCAACATGCAACATGGCCCATTATTGAAGGCAACACGTGGAGTAACCCTAGGGGTGCAAGTGTGATTGGTGTTGTCCATTTTCATGCTTTGTTGTCTTTGAATTAGGTCAAGCTATTTGTTATTTAATTTTGCATACAAACCCTAAGTCTATCATGGCATATTTAGAAAGCTTTAAAAATGCGGAATTTAAAGTCCTAAATTATTACAAAATAGTCATGGGGATGGGGGTACAAATGTTCAAATGGGGATGAGACTTAATAGGAGAGTGGTATCCCAATATTTACAACCAAATCGAATTAATCGCAAATGTAAATGTAAAGATGGGTAAGAATAAAGCAATGTAAGTGTATCAATGTATTTGTGTAAGTGTATGTGATTTATTTACAAGTGAAATAAAAAAAATAAAAAAAAGGGTTAATTTGGATATTTTCATGTTTAGGGCAAAACCTTAATTTTGTAAATAAAAAAGTATTTATTATGTATTATATACAATATTTATTAATTTTATACAAAAATAAATAAAAGAGAAGTATATTTGTAAAAAAAGTAATTTTTGAGGTCAAATATTAATAAAAATAAAATGTATTATTTTTTGTATTTTTATCCTAAATATTCTAATAAATATATAAGTATTTATATTATTTACTAAATATATTAAATATACACAAAAATAAAATATTAATTATTTTACAAAAAAAAGTATATTTTTTTAGAAAATGTTTTCAAAAGATAAAATAAAATAAAATCAGAAAATAGAATGTATTTTGTATTATTTTTTAGTATTTTAAATAGAAGTATTATATTTATTTATATATACAAGTGTAAACAAAACAAATAAATTTAAAATAAATGCAAAAATGGTTGAAAAAATATTTTTAATATTTTTTATGTTTTGACAAAAAATAATAAGTCAGAGGAAAAAATAAAAAGTCAAAAATAATTAAAAAAACACACAATGGGCCAAGGGGGGTGTATGTGAAAAAATGTGGTGCAAACAGAAAAACAAATCCAGGCCCAGCCCAAGGAGGCTTGTCTTCAACCTCCAGCCAATTTCAAACAAAAACGCGCGTTTTCTCTTGTCCCTGCTATCTCTTGATCCTTTGATTTTCAACAAAAACTTACAACAACAATATTATAGAGCATCATGTCACGATTCTAAACATATAAAGAAGTTGATCTAACTCTCAGAAATGAGAGAGAATTTCTTCTCCCCCAATTCCTGACCTAACTTTTTTCTAATGTTCAGGTTCCAAATTCTCTTAACACACACAATATAAATGAAAAGTGAGGATACATGTAGCTTCAGGGCCATGAGTAGGACATAACTTCTTCACAAACCTAAGCCTAGATATGCTTGGATAGAGAGATAGAAGTTCAAAGTTTTACCTGTTCAGCTGGAATCGTGTGCAACAATGGAGGTACTTTCAATGCAGTGTGAGGACTTGTACAACTTGCTTGAGGTCTAAGGATGCTCTTCCAACCTCTAGCTTGCTTTGAAACTAACTAAAACGAGCTATGTAACTCAACCTGCACAACTGAAAAAATGAAAATGGTGAACTTGGTCAGAGGTGTTACAGTCTGTAGCTAGGGCTTGGGATAGTTTGTATGGATGATATGGGATGTGTTTGAACTGGTTTGGATGAAAACGCACGAGGGAAATGAACTGGCCAAGTTAAAATGCAGAAGGTACCCTGTTTTGCCACAAAACTGTGTTTTGATGAATGAGGGAGTTTTAGGGATGGTTTGGTCGTGTTTCAGGTTAGTTAGGGAGTATGAAATGTGTTCACAAAGTTTATTTTGGCTTGTGTTGACAGGAGATGGAAGTTGGTATGTGTTTGCAAGATTTCTTCTATGTGAAGCAAGGAAATGTGAGTTTCTATACAAGCCTGTCCAAAGCCCTAAACTATGATGCACTTCTTGTTCTTGATCAGAGTGATTTGTGTACAAAATGCTAGCTCTCAAGATTTGGCCCATGCTTCTTGGATTTGTATTTGACATAAAGTGTACCTTTTCCAAAATGGCAAAAATGCTTTATCCATTTAAAGGTTAATCTTTCATGTAATTACCAAATGCACAAAATAACATCTTGGCACAATGGTTTAGCATTGAATTATTGAGTAAGAAAGGGATTAGAGGCCTGTAACCTAGCTTGTGCATACTGAGTTTGAAAATGCAAAGTGCTATGAACATGCATTTGGTCAAGAACAAAAGTGACTTTTGCCCAACTTTGGCAATTCGATTCTCCCTAACCACAAGGGTGTTTGAGAAGTTCTTGGACAATTTGGAAAGCTTGGAATGTGTACTACAATCCATATTTGTAATGCAAGTTGAAATTCCAAGTGGAAGCATGTGAAAAGTGGCCATGAAGTTAGGCAAAAATCCTGCCTAAAATAGGTCAAAAAAATTTCTAAGTTAAGAATGTTTTGCACCCCTATTCCAAAAATTATAACTTGAGCTACAAGCTTCTTTTGAGGAAACTTTGTGAATAAAAGTTGTAGATTTTGCAATGGACTATAACTTTCATGTTTTGAGTTTTGTTTTAATCCAAATACATCTTGATGAAAAAATGGGACAAAGTTAGGAAAAAATTAGGAAATTTCATAACTTAAAAAATTTCTAAGTTATGAAATTTCTTCATTTCAAACCCTAATTTGTAATTTTTGATTTATTGATGAACAAGTTTCATAATTTGACATGTCTTGATGAAAAATGGATCTTGGCACTTGATTTTGACCAAAAAGTCAAAGTTTGACTTTTTAGTATACAGTCAAATTTTAATCAGTTGACTGGAAAATTCATCTGTCAATCTTGTGCATTTGGGATCTTTTGAACTTGTTGAATGTGTCAAGACCATGCCATTGAGTCCTTGAGTCTATATGTGAGCTTGGTTTGCCATTGGCTAGGTCAAACAGTCAAAAATTGCCTTTGTGCAGTCAAAACCCTAAAAATGACCATTTTGCCCTTTTGGTGATCTGATCAAATTTCTTGTGGAATTGTGTTCCAAACTTGATCAAATGGTCCATATGAGTTCATAATGTTGATGTGGGTAAAAAATCATGAGGTTTGACTGTCAATTGACCACAGTTGACTTTTTTCCCAATACAACTGATTTCTAGGTCAACTGTCCAATTGACTGGGCAAAGATTGGAATCAAGGCTTGAAACTTGGTATGGATAAACTTGTGAGTCCAACATGAAACATGAAAGTCATTTTGGGCCTTTTAGGTCAAAACATCTTTGTGCAAACTCAAACCCTAATTTGGGTCAACAATGCAAGGAGGAGTCTTGAGCAGAGTAAACCCTAACTTGTTCTTGAGCTCCAAGGGTCTTGTGGTGAGAAAATGTTGAGGAAATGGGAGGGCAAATTTTAGGGTACAACACTCATCGACGAGAAAGGGTAGCTTATGTCGAAATGGATGATAACGATCCAGAGACATCCAGTGATCCCATAGATGTCGAAGAAGGCGAAATTGATTTAGCGAAATTAAAACAAGGACCACCATATTCTTGTAAATTGCTAGTGCCTTCAAATGGGAAAAATCTTGTAGAGCCTGAGAAAAACAGTGACAAATTTCCTAAGAAAACTTACAGCTTCGACATATCTAAATGTGACGAAATATTTGATCTATTACTTAAAGATGGCCAAATGATAGTGCCCCCAGGGGAAAAATTGCCTCCTTTAGAACAGAGAAAGAAAAGAGGTTTTTGTAAATACCATAATTTTTTGGGACATAAAACCTCACAATGTTTCCTTTTCAGGGATCTCGTCCAACAAGCGCTAAAGGAAGGAAGGCTGAAATTTGCTGATAAACTAGCAATGAAAATTGACACAAACCCACTGCAGACATAGGCGCATTATGCTGAACCAGTTGGCATCCACATGGTGGAAGTGTCTGAAGATTTCATCACAAAACCCATCTTTGGAAGTTTCACCGGAAACATCTCCAGAAAAACTATTGAAGGGGTGAGAAAGGCCACTGAAGGCCTGGATTTGAAAAAGGAAGTTGCCCAAGGGTCGAACAAGAAGGATTTTAGAAGCCTAAAACTGATTAAACGGGTTACTGAAGACCCAAACAAAATCAAAGGAGTTGTTGAAAGCTCCAGCAAAAGAACCACCACAGGTTCTTATTTGGCTGTTGCTAAGGGTTCGACAGAGGACCTAGAGGCCAAAATGCAGAAGATGAACCTGGTTGCCAAAAGTAACATCCAGGTTAACGTGGTTGAAGTCTCTGGCGCCAAAACCTCAGAGGAAGCCATTCGACAAGAAGAAGTAAACAAAACTGCATTCCCAAAGGAGAATGAAGATCTGGCAGATTTTTTGCATAGGTGCCAGAAGAAGAAATCACAAGTAATTCTATGCCCTAGATGTAGCTCTATTTTCGATAAGAAAGCCGCTGAACACATACAAGCTATGCGGATTGTGAAAGAAAAATAGGGCACCAATGCCCAACAAAGAATGGGTTCAGAAATCATATTTGACCCCAGAAGGGGGCATCAACAAAGACCCATGAATCAGGAAAGGAGGCCACCAACTTTTAGGCCTCTAACTAATGTGCCTACAGATACTTGGCTAAACACCATGGGAAGAAAGAGGCCAAATGAAGAGAGATGGAAGGCATTCGACGTACCAAGATGTTCTTCTCTAGATTACAGAAAGGAGTACCATGCTTCTGCATCGAATAAAATGACCCATGTGTCGAGCAATTACAAAGGAAATAATCCTATGTCTCGTTCGCAGTGGAGAAGGTTCCAAAGACGGCGAAAGGCCGAGAAAGAGGCAGCTGGACCTCATCCAGAAGTTAGCACTAATGTGCAGAAGAAATAAAGGAAGCCTCTAGAGAGACATCCTATGCCTTGGGAGGAGGAATGTGGGTCGAATGATGAAGATGACTCCAATTCCAGTGACAGTTTAGACATCATGGTGAATGTCATATCCGTGTTGCCTAAAGAATACAACCGTGAGGTCAAAGTCGAAGAGACTGACCTAATGGTTGAACAAGAACTGGCTAGACACAAGCCAGTATGTTACTATATAATGAACAATGGATGTGTAGAAGAACAAAACATATTTTTTGAACCACCAACAGAGGCAATGAAGAGCCATCTGAAACCCCTGTTCATTAGAGCAAAGATAAGGGAGGTAACCATAAACAAAATTCTAGTTGATTGTGGGGCGACCATCAATATCATACCACAATTCATGCTGGAAAAGTTAGGCAAGGTAGATGCTGACATAAAGCCACATAACATGGTATTATCCAATTATGAAGGGGGCATTGGCACCACAATGGGTATCATTCAACTAGACCTCAAAGTGGGCTCAATCCTTCGACCCACCATGTTCATGGTTATTTCAGCAAAACTCAACTACAATCTACTCCTGGGTCGGGAGTGGATACATGGCATTGGAGCAGTGCCATCTTTGATGCACCAAAGGGTCACAATATGGCGCTCTGAAGGCATTGTGGAGAACATTGAAGCAGATCAGAGTTATTACTTAGGTGAAATCAACAGTGTCGAAAATAATAGTTTCAACAGAAATTTGGCTCACATAGGGCCATGTAACCTACCTGAGTTTGATTTAACCCCAACTCCTAATGCATTCTACTCCCTATACCTACACTCAAATTACGGCTTTTAGTGGGATAGAGAAGACTTATCCAACATCGACTTTGGAGGAGTTAGTGATATACGGCCAACAGGCTGGGGAAGCGAGTTTGGTGATGATGACTGAGTCACAAACTCTCCAAAAGATTTCGGCATATGTGGCCGAAAACAGAATGATAGCGGCCTTAGAGGTTGAAGTTAAATATGTGGCTTTCAAAGCCAATGAACAAGTCCTTTCGAAGACAGGACCTGAGAAAGATTTCGACCCAGAGCCTCCCAACTTAGGAACGAAAGACTTTCGAGACCAGAGGTTAGACGCCATCTATGACGATGAACCTCTAGGTTTCGAAAAGGACCTGCTGGCGAACAATGTCAAAATGTTGGTGCAAGATCCTCTAGAAGAGGTAAATCTAGGCGAAGGTCCTGTGAACAAGCCCACGTACATAAGCACAAAAATGGATCCAGGACTCAGGGTCGAAATGATCAAATTACTAAAAGAGTTTAAGGATTGCTTTGCATGGGACTATGACGAGATGCCTGGTCTCGACAGAAGATTGGTAGAACTGCAGTTGCTAATAAATCCTGGAAAGGAGCCCGTTAAGCAGACTCCAAGACGGTTTGCACCAGAGATTTTATCAAAAATCAAAACGGAAGTCGAAAGGCTGCTGAGATGCAAGTTCATAAGAACGACCAGGTACGTCGAATGGATTGCGAATATTGTGCCTGTTATAAAGAAAAACGGTACCTTGAGGGTGTGCATCGATTTCAGAGATCTAAACGCTGCAACACCCAAAGATGAATATCCAATGCCAGTGGCAGAAATGCTTGTAGATTCTGCCGCTGGTTTCGAGTACATGAGTATGCTTGATGGCTACTCTGGATATAATCAAATCTTCATTGCTGAAGAAGATGTGTCGAAAACGGCATTTCGTTGCCCTGGGGCTTTAGGCACTTATGAATGGGTAGTAATGCCCTTTGTCCTAAAGAATGCAGGGGCAACGTACCAAAGAGCCATGAATTCGATCTTCCATGATTTTATTGACACCTTCATGCAGATTTATATTGATGATATTGTTGTCAAATCTATTTCAGGAAATACTCACATGGATCATCTTAGACAATACTTTGAGAGGATGAGACACTACGGCCTGAAGATGAATCCTCTAAAATGTGTTTTTGGTGTAAAAGCAGGAGATTTCTTAGGTTTTGTGGTCCATAAAAAGGGAATTGAGATAAACCAAAAAAACACCAAGGCTATCTTGCAAGCCAAAGCACCAACTAACAAAAAGGAATTGCAATCCTTACTTGGGAAGATAAATTTCCTAAGGAGATTTATATCCAAACTCAGTGGGAAAACGCAAGCCTTTTCGCCATTACTTCGACTCAACAAAGGAGGATTTGAATGGAGGGAAGAACATCAAGAAGCCTTCGATAAAATCAAAGAGTACCTCATTAAACCACCTATTTTGGTGCCTCCTTGTCGAAGTAGAAGTATGAGACTGTACATAGCTGCATCTGATAAAACTTTAGGGAGCATGCTGGCTCAGGAGGATGAACATGGTGTCGAAAGGCCCATCTACTACCTCAGTAGAGTTTTAAACAATGCAGAAACTAGATATAACGAGGTTGAAAAACTATGTTTATGTCTATATTTTTCATGTACAAAACTTAAGCAATATATAAAGCCAGTTAATGTTTATGTTTCGTCTCATTTTGACGTTTTCAAATATATGTTGTCGAAACCCATTTTGCACAGTAGAATTGGCAAATGGGCACTTGCATTAACTGAGTACTCGTTAACCTTTATGCCTCTCAAGGCTATAAAAGGTCAAGTGGTCGCAGACTTTATAGTCGACCATTCTATACAAGAAAGATCACTGAATTATTTGGAGATCGAACCGTGGAAACTTTACTTTGATGGCTCTAGTTATAAAGATGGAGTTGGAGTCGGAGTTCTTATTATTTCTCCAAACAAAATTCCAACAACATTTAAGTACAAAATAGACGGGGGTTGCTCCAATAATGAGGCTGAATACAAAGCGTTAATCGTAGGCCTTGAAATTCTGTTGGAATTGGGGGCAACTCAGGTCGAAATAATGGGAGACTCAGAGTTAGTCCTAAAACAAATTACGAAAGAATACAAATGCATAAAAGAAAACCTTATCATGTATTTCGTAATAGCCAGACGGTTGTTGAAGAACTTCGAGGCAGTTAACATTCGACACATACCCAGATTGGAAAATCAAGTAGCCAACGACTTGGCACAAATTGCTTATGGGTATAAAGTTTCAAAAGATAGGCTACAACAAGCAATCGAAGTTAGAGGGAGAGTAACTGCCACTAAGTTATCTGCATTGGATTTAAAGACTACAACGTTAGGATACACTGATCGTGACAATTTTGAAATTTTGTTCATAGACAATCTAACAGAGCAAGATTGGAGAAAGCCTGTAGTGGACTATTTACAAAATCCAACGGCTTCGACAGAACGAAAGATAAAGTACAGAGCATTGAGTTATGTGTTGATGGGAAATGAACTATTTAAGAAAACACCGGAAGGTGTGCTTCTGAAATGCCTAAGCGAAACAGAAGCATATATAGCTCTTTCCACCACACACGCTGGGGCATGTGGAGCACACCAAGTAGGCCAAAAGATGAAATGGTTATTGTTTCAACAAGGATTATATTGGCCCACTATGCTAAAGGATTGTGTTGAGTTTGCAAAAGGATGCCAAGAATGTCAAAAACATACAGGCATTCAACATGTGCCAGCAAATGAACTTCACTCGATTGTGAAACCTTGGCCTTTTAGAGGATGGGCTTTGGATCTCATTGGAGAAATTCGACCAGCATCTTCTAAAAGTCAGAAGTATATATTGGTGGGAATTGATTATTTTAATAAGTGGATTGAAGCGATTCCTTTAGTCAATGTAGACCAGGAGAATGTCATTGAATTCATTCAAAGGTACATCATATATAGATTTGGAATCCCTGAAACAATAACTACAGACCAAGGGCCAGTCTTTACTAGTCGAAAGATGCAAGACTTTGCTGCGGAAATGGGGTTTAAACCGTTAACATCTACGCTTTATTATGTGCAACCTAATGGCCAGGTCGAAGCAGCAAATAAAGTAGTGATCAGTTTAATAAAGAAACACGTGGGAAGGAAACCCATAAACTGGCACAAGACGCTAGATCAAATTCTGTGGGCGTGTCGAACTTGTCCGAAAGAAGCCACAGGAACAACACCATTTCGCCTGACCTATGGTCATGATGCAGTGTTACTAGTGGAAATCCACTTGCAGACGACAAGGATTCAGATACATCATGAGATCCCTTCTGAAGTCTATTGGAGTATGATGTTGGATGAACTAGTAGACCTAGACGAAGAAAGGTTGAAAGCTCTAGATCTTTTGAGACTGCAGAATAAGCGAGTTGAGAAATCCTATAATCGCAGGGTGAAGTCCAAGACGTTTCAGCCTGAAGATCTAGTTTGGAAAGTAATACTCCCAATGGATCGAAGAGACAAAAATTTGGGAAAATGGTCCCCTAAGTGGGAAGGACCTTTTAGGATTGTCCAAGCATTCTCTGGTGGAGCCTATGAGATCGAAGAGTTAAGCGAAGATCAAATACTTTTGAAGGTGAATGGTAAATACCTGAAAACGTATAGACCTATGCTTCAAGAGGTAAAAATAAATAATATGTAGTCACTGTTAATAGAGAATGCCAAAATGGAAACTTAAAAATTTCATTAAAAGTGCCAAAATGGCTCTGAAATCGTTACAAACAAGTGATTACATAAATGAGAGAAACAAGATTCAAAAGGGAAGATTAGCTTTAATCTGGAGATACTTGATTCTTTGCAATTCTAGTCGTCGATCACATAGAGATTTCGATTGGTGAAGGGTCTCGAGCTTAGCATCCAAAGATTGAGCTTGATCGACATGTCTTAACCCTTCAGCCAATTCTTCTTGGCTCTCTGATTCAGTGTTCACAGCAAGAAGTTCCTCTTTCTTTTTGTCGTTGGCAGCAATTTTAGCTTCCAACTCTGCAATCTGCACCCTCAGTTGAGCATTATCTCGATCTATCTCCTCGACCGCTTTTTGTCTAGCCTCCTGGGCCTTCGACAAATCCTTTACCCTAGAAGCTGATTCAGTAGCAGCATGCCAAGCAGCAGCCACTTGACCATTGGCTTCTTCAATCTCACGATTGAGAGTTCTCTGACGGTTATAATCCGTTGATACCTGGTCAACAATGGAGAGTAAATCCAAGATTACACTGGCCACATCCAAAGGAGAAACAAGGAGATCGACAACCCTCAGGATAGTCTTCAGAAAGTAAGGAGCCGCTGGTTCCCCCTCTAAAGTTAACATCAAATCTCTTTTAAAGATTTGTGATTTAACTTTCTGAAGAGCCTCGTCGAGAGGAGAAGTCGAAGTAGATCTTCCAAATGTAGTTGAGGCGCTGTGATCAGAGGAACTTTCTTGACCTTCTAGAATTGCAGTCAGATAACCTAACAGATTTTGTTGTTTCAGCAAGGCCAAATCCTCCTTGGTTCTGGATCCTGTTGAAGGGACCCTTTCGTTGGCCTTAACAACCACGTTGGCCACTTGATTTGGAATTGCTTCAGTGCCTGGAGGATTTTGGTTTCCTTCAGCAAAACCTTCTTCACCATCAGCCTCTGGGATCTCTACATTCTCCCTCTCTATTTCAGTTTCAACGCCAGGGATACCTTCCTATTCATTCTCTTGCACATCAACCAGCGGAACCCTAGTCTCCTCTTGGTTTCCTGCAGCTTCTTCTTCATCGGCTTCTTCTATGGTTTCGTGCTGAGGTTCGGAAGTCTGATTTACTTCGTCAGCTGAACTCATGAAAGAGCCTTTCGCTGAAAAAGGCCTATAGGTAGGATCTCCTTCACTATTCAAGAGGGTAGCAGAGCCGTCAACGGGATTAGGAACTCGATTGGAGGTGCCAACAGTGTCCTAAAAAATGAAAGAAGCTCGTTTCTTTCAGAATCCTCATAAAGAAAAAAGAGAAGTCGAGAAATAAATGATGGTCTGTCGAAGCAAATACTTGGACTAAGATTTCAGCACCAGGACTGGAGTTATCACTCTCGCTAGGATTGTTCAGCCTAGCAGCCACCTCCTATTCAATAGGCTCATTGATGACTACAGGAGAAGGCCTCGCAGCTGTAGTCTTAATCCTAATTTTGGGACGAGGTTCAACGGCAGGAACTGGTTTCTTCAACCTTCGTCTCTGCAAAGGAACAAGAGGAGACTCCTCTTCTTCATCGCTAGAGATTTGGATCTCCTGAACCTTCCATTTTTCGCGGGTAGGTTTCTGAGTACCCAGAAAACCAAGTCGAAGGGATCAGTACCCATGTCAGATAATCATAAAAAAAATAAGGGTATGAAAGAAAGTAAATACCTTGGGAGAGGGGTTGACGGCGGAATCTCCCCCTTTGGTACTTTCAGCAGTCTTCTTCGAGGTGGTTCTCTTGACAGCTAAACAGAAGACAAGAAAGCTATAGTTAACCAAGTGTCGAAAGACAAATCTGAGGCGAAGAGATGGAAAAGAATAACACCTTTCTTGACCCAGTCGAGAACCAGCTTAAACACCTCACGTAGGTGGTGGGAGAAGTCCTTCTCATCGAAGAACTCTTCGTCATAATACTGTTTCCACCACTCCTCAAAAGTAACGGAACTCAGAAAATTGAGGTTAAAGTCGAATAGGGTCAGTATAGTTTGACCGGAGTACCTACCAATATGCTTGGTAGCGGCATCTTCTGAGTAGTCTGCATTATAAAAAGTAGCAGCTTCTCTCGAGGATAAATAGGTGAGGGAAGTGACTGAGCAATACCAAATTGTCGAGAGACAAGATTTGGTTGATAAGCGATTAAGTTCAATTGATTTTTTGAGCTCTTGAATCTCAATGGCATGATCCTGGGGCGAAGAAACGATTCCCACATGCTCACGAACTCATCAGTCACGCCATCCTCCTCATTTGAAGGATAAGGTCTGGTGAACCATTCTGGACCAACCTTTCGACTGAAAAAGGGAGCCATGGTCGAAACGAAGCGCTTTCGCTCCGCAAACATCATTACGAAGCTTGTGAAAGCCTTATGAAACTGTTGGCCTTCATCAGTGGGAGTTAGCAATGCAAGCCTGGTGCCTTCGGCCCTCCTGTTTAGGATTTCAGGGGCCTATTCGTTAATCTTGTTCTTCTGAGGAAGGAAAGATTCAAAGGTGGCATTGAGCCAAAGTTAGAGAAGCAAAAAAGGACCAGATAGCAGCAGGCTCCCCCTGTCCCCTATAACCTTAAGTTGAGTCACACCATTACTGATGGAATCATATAGGTTGGCCAAAATCAATTCGGCCAGGCAAAGGGGGTATTTATGGTGAAGCTGCATCGTGAGCATCAGCATCTTTTTCGTCACCTGAAGTGACTTAGTACAAAAAACAAAACGAGACAACCACATAGCCAAGAAGGCTATATGCTCCACCT
The DNA here is from genome assembly GCA_948472305.1 of Vicia faba. Lineage (NCBI taxonomy): Eukaryota > Viridiplantae > Streptophyta > Magnoliopsida > Fabales > Fabaceae > Vicia > Vicia faba. The sequence continues at coordinate 263,484,176 of OX451740.1, forward strand.
CCGACACAGTACTAGAGGTTTTGTCATGGAAGTGGTTAATAAAGGTGGTGTAAGTGGGTTTTGTAGCAGCAAACCCAATAGCATCCTCAGACAAGTCTTCAGGGTCGAAATAGTCACCAGTCGGTCGAAGACCAGTGATTGCAGCTATGTCGAATAAAGTGGGGGTCATCATCCCACAAGGAAGATGAAAAGTGAAATGCGCACTGTCCCAGAAATATAATGAAGATACCAGCATGAGGGGGCAGTAAGGCAATCTTGTCTTCGACAACATCACCAAGTCATAAATGCCCATCTCCTTCCAGACGGAAGCTTGCGCCTTCTCCATTTTATTCAACCAGTCTGAATACTCAGAGGAGAGGTTAGGGCTGGATCGAAAGATTTAGTTCCCTTTGTTCATGAACTGGAGGTTGATATCCTCTGTAGTCTGAGGGTGCTGCTGGTTAGCCGGATTAGCATCTTCAGGGTCATCCCTAGGCTTCTTCGCGCAACCTATGGGTCTAAGCCTTGGGTGAGTAGGGAAGAAGGCGCGGTTCTTCAAGGGATTTTCGATGCATGAAGATAATGGACCAGACATAGCATACAGGTTTCCATCATATCTGATGGGAATGAGGAGCTGAGAATCATATTCTTCTCGCCATTCCTTCGTCATGGGTTCAGCAACATACCTATGAATCGAGGAAGAAGGAGGGTTAGTGGAAAATACCTCTGGTGGTTTCTGTACCTCATCGGCGTTTTTAGGTTGAGGATTGTTTGGTGCATTGGAGAGGAAATCCATTGTTAAGGATTTGAGAGAAAACAAAGTTGACAGTACAATGTTGTGAGAAAGCAAGAGATTTGGAAATGCTGGAAATGGTAAAAGTTCCAAATAGAAAGGCTCATAAGTATTTATAGCCTTCAGAAGAGGGATATGTCTCGTCAAGGCCATTTAATGTTTCACAGGTAGTGGGACACGTGGCGAAGTGTGAAACGGTTACCGTGCAGGCGTTGGGAAACGTTTTGACATGCTTGCCTAGGTTATAGGAATATGGTCATCATGGCAAGCGTGGTAACGACAGTTAGAAGAGACATCTTGGAGAAAGAGTAATGATAGTTTTCTCAAGTGCAGCAGCTGTTGGAAGGCGAAATGCACACATCAAGACCTTGTGGACAACTGGGAAGACAGGTGCCGAATGGGAAGATCAAAGAATGGCTATTTCTTTGGGCGTCGAAATAGACATTCTTGGGGGGCAATTTGTTGGCTCCCAAATTCGACACTTACTATATTTGGTCTTTTAGACCAAAAAATTGGAATGAACCAAGCCAAGAAGAGTGTTCGACATATGAAATAACTTAGGGAAAAGATCTAAGTTATATTTGAGTCTTCGACCAGGGCTCATCTTCAGGTTCGTTCGACTGAAGAAAACTTATGTCACTCGACTGAGAGAAAGTATCCTCGCTTTGACACATGATACGAGGACTATTTGAATTTTGAATTATTGGAGGGAAAGGCAGTTTCGCCAGCGTTTAAGAAGAGGCAACGTGGCTGAAAGCCATAGGTCGAGGGACATGCAGAAGAAACTTGTCTTCATCCTAGCGCAGAATGTTCCCTCGACGGTTATTTATTTTTTAGTATAAATTAAGAAACTTGTGTAATTTTCAAGGGTGTTCAACCTATTGTACTAAGTCACTCAAACATTATCCAAGTAACTGCTGCGTGAGAAAGGATAAAGACTGAGAAATGTACGTTGGAAACACCTTTTTTCCTTAATGAAAGTGTTTTACATTACTTTACCATTATCCTGCAAAGTTATCTTTTTTACTTCTTTTACTTGCATTTCTACACTTCTGCTTACTTTCCCAAAATCTTAGACATCCTTTCTCTGGGTCGAACGTGCGTTCTTCCTGCTTATCCATTTTACATAAAAAATTAGCATATGTCCTGGGATTAATCTGATCGATCCCGTAAGTAAACCAAAAAGAACTTACCTTTTTGGAGATCAGCGATTGTTTACCAAAAACAACGGTAAACAGTTAGCTAATCAACGCTTCGAACGACATCTCAAAAAACATCCTAAAACTCAAGTTACAATAACTTAAAACTGATTCTGTCAAAATCATTCAGTATGCATCGACACAAAATACTATGCATCGACTCATCCTGCTTCTTCTTCATGCTATGAGTCGATGCATCCCTCTATGGATCGACTCATTCTAGCTTTTAATACAACATGTATCGACACATGCATCGTACCGGTCGACTCATCCTGAGTCTCACACACTCATGCATCGACACATCCTCCCTTTGCGTCGACTCATCCTGAGTCTTGTACTCATCATGTATCGACGCAAACCTGCATGCATCGACTCATCCTGAGTCAAACATCCTCCATGCATCGACTCATCCAGTTTGAGGTCGACGCATCCTGCGATTTTCTGCATAATTTTCTGTGTTTCTAATGTATTTTCACTACTAGAATATAATCAAAGTCCTACAAACCTCATCCTAACCATGATAATTCATCACCTAATCATTAACCTTTAATACTACATCGTTTACACAACATCATATCATCATTTATCCATCGAGAAATCATCAATCATCATCATACATCATTCAATTCAATAAAAAAAACAACAATCCTCTAATCCCACATATCAAATATCACGAACCCAATTATAAAGCCAAAACCCCACCCTTACCTTGGATCGAAGGTCGCTCTACAATTTCTGGGTTGAATCTTGTTCTTGCCGTTTCCTTCAAAAACCAGCAGCTTCACGTTTCCATAATCCTTATTTTTCCTTCTACTGTTTCTTCTTTCTATTCTAACAACACATAATAAAATAACCTAATATTATTAGATTATTCCTTAATGGGCTCCAACTTACACCCCTTTATTACTTATACTCACACAATCAAGGCCCATATTAAATAATATTAGCTTCTAACATTATTTCTCATAATAATATAATACCTCAAATATATTATTATTTCTCCATTTAATAAAATGAATCCAATTTAATAATACTTCTTCACAATTATTCCAAAAATAATTTAATTAAATAATTAATTAAATTACGGGCGTTACAGTATGCATGCTAGGTGTCTTGGAAAAACAAAATCAAAACAAAAGATCATAGTCCCTCGATGATGCTATCTTGGTTGCCTATACAAAGATGATCTAGTCCCTTAAAAACTTGCTAAGATACTTGGCACAATTGCTATCATGGTCATACGATGACCCACGCCCGTCCCGTTTAACATCCAAACACAAGGTTGTTTACCAAATACAATGGTAAAACAACAATGTCAAAGGGTTAAAAATGTGTAGGAAAGATCTTTGAGTAGGGTAGACAACTCCTAGTTACTTGATCAATTTGCAAACATCCTTGCTAATTTCAAAAACACACACATAATTTCAAAACAATTTCCAAACAAACTTTCCAACATTGAAACATTTTTCAAAGGACAAACATCTTTGTATACATTCTTCAAACAAGAATCATTACAAAGATTGCCACAACGATGGCCTCTTTTCAAAATATTTTCAAAACCACACAAAGCACCATTTCAAACAATTGAAAAATCAAAGCAAGTGATCTAAACAAGTAAATAAGATCCCATGGAAAACCATGGATGAAAAGGGTGCTAGCACCTTCCCTTTTCATAACCTACCCCTCGAACCCAAGAAAACATCTCAAAGGTCTTTCCTGTGCTTTTTAACCTTTCCTTTGGATAAAATAAAAAGTCAGTGGTGACTCTTGCTAAACCGAAACATTTGCGAACATAAACGCAAAACCTCAAGTCAGTTCTCCCACCGTCTCACAGTACCCTCTTGAAGTTTTAGTTGGCTCAACCTGTCTTAGAAATAATGATCGGGTTCTAAAGGATCTCAATATCACCGACCTTTCTTTTAGGCATTGTCTCAGCACAACAATCTTTTCTTGCAGCCGAGATATCCCAAAAGTCTAGCCTTAATGAGTGTAGTATCGAGTGTCAACCAATTTTCAGCTTTACACCGAAACCGGCTACCTCACTACGTCCTAATGGCTAAGTTTTTTCAATTAGGGTTCTAAGGTCAATTAGTGCTTCACGACGCCACTCAACGGCCCCGTATTCTCCTCGATTCACCATGAGGGATACCAGTACCCACAAATGCGTCACATCAACGTAGCTACTGCTTCAACCATACCGGTATATGCCGTACAGTTCCCTCACAGTTTATTGCTACTTACCTAAAAGGTATTTCCCAGATCCGGGTTAGGATCAAAGCAAGCCCGATACAAAGAACTGAATATAAAGCACACAAATCAAATAATGAAAGCGAGTAAAAGTGATCTATCCCTAAGGTAACTCCACTTTTTTTTATTTGTCCCCAGCAGAGTCGCCAGTTCTGTGATACGGTGGAAGAACTGACTTGATGTTTTGCGTTTCGATTGCACTTGTGCGGTTATCAAGATTCACCACCGACTTTTCTTTTATCCAAAAGGAAAGGTAAAAAAGCACAGGAAAGACCTTTCGAGATTTTCACGGGTTCGAGGGGTAGATTATGAAAAGGGAAGGTATTAGCACCCTTTTCATCCATGGTTTTCCATGGGCTCTTAGTTACTTGTTTAGATCACTTTCTTTCATTTGATAGTGTGCTTGTGGTGTGGGCTTTGAAAGTATTTTGAAAAATCTCTTTGTAATGTTTCTCGTCTCTATAAGAACGTATATAAAGTTTTGTTTTCGAAAAATGGTTCAAAGATGTGTTTGTGAATCGTGTTTCGAAAAGTGTTTCGAAAAGATGTTTTGCAATAGTTCTCGTCTCTATAAGAACGTATACAAAATGTTTTGTCTTTTGAAAATGTTTTTAAATGAGAGTGTAGGTGTAAAAGTTTTTGTCGTGAGCAAGCGAGTAACTAAGAGAGAATCTATCTACTCGAAAGGTCTTAAGTTGTTCTTTTCTTCCTCCTTTTAATGGTGCTATCTTACCATTGATTTGGTAAGGAGCCCCATCGTTGGATGTGAAGGGACAGGCGCAGGTCAATTTTACAATCATTGAAGGTAACTTGTGAGACGCTTTAGCAATTTTTGTAAGGGACGAGATCGTTTTAATCGAAGGCAACATCGAGGGTCATCGAGGGACTGACGATCTTTTTTATCGAAGGGTCATTTCTAGAGCATCCCATATTCGAGGGACATGATTGTATTTCCGAGGAAATGAGCGAGGTTACCCTAGAGGTGCGCGTGTGAAAAAGTGTGTTGGTTTCAAGTTAATTTATTCTTTGATTAGGTCATCTAGCGATTGATTTTTGAATCTTGCCATACACGCCTAATTACTATACAGTATATGGAAAATAGTAAATTGCGGGAATTAAAATTCTACGCTATTACAAAGTGTTCGGGAATGGGGGTACAATTATTACAAATGGGGATGAATCAAATGAGATAGAAACGTCAGAATATCAAACAATACAACCAAATCGAATTTTGTGCGATTTAATTAAAGCTATGATAATCCATGAGATAAAATCAACAAAGTATGAAATGTTAAGTATTTACTTGAAAAGAGGAAAATAAACCTATTCTAAAAAATAAAAATAATCGATTAAATTAAAGTATTTTTTTTTGTATTTTATTAATTATGTAAAATCTAAAGAAAACAAATAAACTAAATTATTATTTTTGATGTTTTATTAAGAAAATTAAATCTAAAATAAAAATTCATTAAGAAAAGAAAATGATAAAAATTTTTTTACAAAAACCTAATTCAAATTAATATAAAAAAATATTTTATGTTTTATTAATAATTTACATAACCAAAAAAAAGTAAAGGGAAAACAAATTTAAAATGCAATGGGCTTTAGGTAAATGAGATGTGAGGCCCAAAGAAAAAAAGTTATTATTGCTGTAATAAAGAAACAGGCATAGGGGGGTACGACCAGCAAAGCATGAATGGGCTTAGGGGAAATGTAAACAAAACAGGCCCAAGTTCTTAAATATGCATTAGTCTCTAATTAAGGGGAGGAAATGAAATTAGGGTTTGAGAACCCTTTGCAATTCGCAGCGGTGCCACTCTCATTTTCTTCATCCATCTCTGTTCATCTTTTCATCTCTGTTGATGAAACCTCTAAATCTTTCACTAACCATCCCTGTCTCATTTTCGCGAACAAAATCGCTCATGCCGTCTCTTTGCCTCACCGCGATTCGCAATTTTGAAACCCTAATTTTGAAATCGGATTTATGTCTAAAATGTCTGAATCTGGTTTATCTGATCCTCCCCCCAACTCTCTGTTGCCGAAATGCCACTAATCTCGTCCTTCTAATCAAGCTCTAATGGTTTTTCTTGAAAATGTGAAGTTCTGTTCTTCTTATTAATTTTACTAATTGGTTTTTGTCTTGTTTATGTGTTTTTCTGTTAATCCACCTTGTTATTCATTGAAATTCAGGAAATGATTTTAGGGATTCATGAGAAAGAGGGAAAGTTCATACCTGTTGGAGACTTTTCTGTGAAATGGAAAGAGGATGGTGAGATTGAGGACAACGCTCCTTGGTGGCCGGAGCTGCGTGGTGGGAGGAGATTAGGATGAAGGCGTTGGTGTTCCTGACTCTTTGGTAAACTCTTCTGTTTTCCCTTGATGATATTGGTTATCTTTTGGATTTTATGGCTTGTTACTGTTTTGTGAGTTTGAAAATGGTTTTAGGCTTTTGGGATGAGGTTACTGTGTTTTGAGTTAACATGTTTTTGGTTTGATTCTTGGCTACTGGTTTTTGTTTGATGATCCTTGGATATATGTTACTGGTTTTTGGTTGTTGGAGTTTGTTGCAAGTTTTTGGTTATGTTTTTGGTTATGGATTTTGACAGGTTTTTGCTTTTGTTGATGGTTCTGATTTCTCAGTTTGAGATTTGTGTTTTGTTGGCTTTGCTACAGCTTTAGACTTGTGGTTTTGGGTTTGTGGATGTTTGACAGGTTACAGTGTTGAGATTCTTACTGGTTTTCTGTTTTGGATTGATGATGGTTTTTAAGGTTTGACAACAGTTTTGGTGAAATTGGTGATGGCTATTGTATGCTGGTTAACAGGTTGCAGGTTTGATGGTTTTCATGTTTTTGAAGCTTGGTCAAGTTTGGGATATTTGTCTTTTTGAGTTTTTGGTTTTGTGGATTTGTTACTGATCTTGTTTTTGCTGTTGTTACTGGTTTGGTTTGAGACTTATGTGTTCTGGTTTTTTTTAGGTTGCTGCAGTATGCTGGTTAACAGGTTGCAGGTTTGATGGTTTTCATGTTTTTGAAGCTTGGTTCAGGTTTGGGATATTTGGCTTTTTGGGAGTTGGATGCTGGTTTACAGTTTTGAGATTTATGTGTTTTCTGAGTTTTTGACTTGTGTGTTTCTCTTGCTTCTGCTTGAGAGTTGTTTTTTGAGGTTTGGCTCGGTTCAGGTTTTGGAGGTTTGAGGTTTTGAGACTTTTACTGTTTTTTTGTATTTGGTGATGGTCCAGACTTGAGACCTCTGTTGTTGTTCTATTGCTTCCTTCTTATTATATTCACCTTACTTCTGTTATCTCTATTCAAAATGGTGGGAAACCAACAATTTTGAATATTTTAACATATTGTCCTTATGGCGTTTTGGTGGCAGTTTTGTTTTCTAGCAACTTCTATGTAACTTGTGACAGGCAGCGCAGCAGGACTGTGTATTCCAATATCCTAGGTGACTTCTTTCCTCTCTTCTCTCTCAATGACATTAGGAAAGCAAATTGCTTTTTGCCCCTTTTTCCAATTCTGAAAAGTTTGCAAAGGAAAATGGAAAATGATGACTTATGCCTCTTGAACAAGCTTTTGCTTATTTGACTTAGCTATTTATTTTTCCATACTGCTGCTTTGCTGCCTACTTTTGTTGATGCTGTTTGTTGTTTTGTCCAATTTGCGCTGCTGTTTGGGCATTCTGTTTTATTTACGCTGCTGTTTGGGCATTCTGTTTGGACAGTTTTGCTTGCCTCTTGTTTGGACAGTTTTGCTGTTTGTTGTTTACCATATTGCTGTTTGTTTGGTTCTGTTTGCAATATTTGTTTGGGCAATTTTGCAGCATCTCTTCTTGTTTGGACAACTTTGTAGCATTTCTTTTCCTCTTTCTTTTTGTGAACCAAGAAGAATAATCTTCTTGTGATTTGCAAATAGAGGAAATAAATTATGATGAATTAAAATGGCCTTCTGATTCCACTTTGCAAACTTTAATGATGAGTACTTTTTTTTTGGAAAATTTTGTTCATGCCCAAATAACTTGTACTAACTATTTTTCTTTCTTTTGTTTTCATGTGAGTAAAATGGAGATGACAAAGCAAGGAAGGAAAGAACTCTAGGGCAAGCAAGGAAGTCTTGGAGATAAGCAAAAGAACTTCAGTCAAACTTAGGCATAGATTAGTTCTCCTAGGCCAAACATTTGTTTGGATTTTCTTTGTAATTCAGAGAAAATCATTCTTGTACTGTATCCAATAGTTGTACTAATTCATTTTCAAATACGATAATAAATTGTTTTTTAACAACGTTTGAAATTGGAAAAAACCTTGAGTTATAACATGAAATATTTTGTTGTCACTTGAAATTCTTTACCAACAATAACTTGTAATTTCTTCTCGCATCCTATTTGATTTTTGAAATTCCCAATCAGGATACTTGAAACAAAATGCTCCAGTCTGGTAACTTAAACTCCAAGTAATCCCAATAATTTTGTAACTGCATTTCAAACAAGCACGCACTGTATATTCCATTTTCTAACCAAGCAAATTTTTTAAAAGACGCAAATCATCTGGTTAACCTGGATAAAAATTATGGTCATCCCAAATGACAGTCTTAATCTCTTGTCCCAAACAAACCATGCTCTGAGAACAAACATTGTCTTTTCAGTAAACTTGAGAAAGCTTGAAGACCTGCGAAAACCAATTGAATTTCTGAGAACTCATTTTCTTCTGAGGATTGCAAGAAAAACCCTAATTACTGGTTTACTGCCACAGAAGAGAATCTGTCTGGTCGATTCCTGAGCCAACTTGAATCCCCGAGAAACCCTAGAGTTGTGTCTTCTATGAAAAAGGGGAGGGCAAATTTTGGGGTACAACACATGGGCCCTTACAACTAAATAAAATTGTATCATATAATCATCAATTAATACTTTCCACTCTCTTTCTACAATCAATATTCCTTTCCCAACATGTGAAAAAGAGCAAAAAAACAGTTAAGGAGAACTGGTTTGAATTCTTGCTCAAAATGATCCAGTGTGTTCCTAGTTGGGAAGTTCACGAAATTCCACAACCCCATGCAAAATCAGCCTCTCTTCGCTCCAACTCTAACTCAACTTCCCCTCACGATGTTCCCATGTCAGCTCTCTTTTCCTTTTTCTCTTTTTAGTTAAAAAATTTTAATTGTGAAATTGCAACATGATATATAGATTCTCTATGCATGTTTGGTTTGACGCTGATGTTATGATTTCCACTAGAGTGGTAACAAAATTACTTGCAGTGATTTTTTCAAATTCACCGTTAATCCAAACATGTAAGTTAATGTCAAAAGTTGCTTGTAAGGTTCAAAACTTGACTTAAAAGAGTATAAAATTATTCTGATGATTGTATTATTTTATGAATTTAGGTTTGACTATGATGTTGCAGAACTGACATGGGAAAATGGACAAATTTCTATGCATGGCTTAGGGTTACCAAGAGTGCCTTTTAAACCATTAGCAACCATACCATCCAAGGAAACATGGGAAAAGCCCCGTGGTAGTGGCACCTTGGTGTCCATAGTGAACCAAGCTACTATCTTTCCGAACCATAGTAAACCACTATTTCTTGCTACGGGTGGTGGTGTCTATGGGAACATGTTAGTCACATGGCTTGACCCTCAACCTGCCGTAGCCATTGCAAGAGCTACAACTGCAACCACAACCAATGGCATGGTTGTGAACACGTTGGTTCCCTACTCCAATCTTAAGAAAGAGCTTAGGCTTCATGCACGAGATCCAACTCCTATAAGAGGTATTGGATCATGCATGGTCGGTGGCCCCACTCCCATGGGATCTTGTAGCATTGTCAGGGCTACAACGCAGGAGGAAGGTGGGATCTTTATAGGGGGAAAGTGTGGAAGAGTGGCACATGTGGCAGGGAGCGGAATGGATCAGAGTATGAGTAACTATGCGAAGTTTGGGAGGCAAAGCCAACAAGTGACGTTAGATATATATGAGAGGGAATTTGGCGTCATTGATGGTTTCACTTCAACTTTAATAGCATCCATGGATAAAACCAGCTCTGATAAGCAGTGCACCAGAACCACAACCATAGATGACCATGATTCTGTTTGCCACAGTAGAACAACTGTAAGATTCTCACTCACATAATAGTGTTTTGTGTATGTGTAATACGGTGGAAGAACTAACCTTTTGGTTTTATCCAAATGTGCGAATAACAAGAGTCACCACTGACTTTTCTTTTATCCAATATTTAGGAAAGGTGAAAAGAACAGGAAAGACCTTTGATAGACTTTGAGTTCGGGGGGTATGTTATGAAAAGGGAAGGTGTTAGCACCTTTTACATTCGTAGTTATCTACGGGCTCTTAATTGCTTAGCTCACTTTTGAAAAAAAAAATTCATTGTGTGTGTGTGATTTGTTTGAAAATATTTTGAAAAGCCAATATAAGGCTAACTTTGTAATAATTATTGTATCAGTCCTCAAGAATGTTTACAAAGTGTTTTTGAAAATATTTGTTGTTTTGAAAGTGATGTGAGAAAAATGTTTTATTTGTGAGAAAAGTTGTGAGCAAGCAATTAGGAGTTCTTACCCAATAAGTATGGTCTTTCCTATTCTTTTCCTTCTCCTTTAGAGATAGTACTATTCATACCATTAGTTGGTAGGTAGCCCTACCTATTAGATGTGAAGGGACATGTATTGGGTCATCGTATGGTCATCGAAGGCAACATGTAAGGATACTTTAGTAATTGTTTCGAAGGGACTATCATCATTTTGTTCATAGGGATTAGATCATTTTGTAGGTAGCTCGAAGGGTCATCGAGGGATTATGATCTTTATTCAAAAGGGACATGATAATTTGATCGAGGGTCTTTTGCTAAAGTATCCCCACTTTCGAGGGACATGACCAATATTCGTAAGGCAACAAGAGAGGTTGCCCTAGAGGTGCAAGTGTGCGATGTGTATTGATTCAGTTATATTATCTTGAGAGTTTAGGGTTTTCTACATTCAGTTATTCGTCTTTTCATGCAAACCCTAGTTACTAACAATTAAGTATATACAAGAACTATTTACCGTGAAAATTGGTAAACAACTGTTGATCTTCCAAAAAAGGTTATTTTGGTTACTTGTAGGATCGATAAGTTTGATCCTAGGACATATGCTAAGTGTGTTTGGGGTTTGATAAGAAGTCTTAACGTTGTTAATGAACAAGTTCGACTGGACACTAAGAGTAAAGGCTTAGATATGTTTAAATGCACATGATGAAGGTAAAAACTTGGTAAAACGCAAGTAAAGTACATGATAAAGTAAATTTGCAGTAATTTAAAAGGCTGTAATGGTAAAGTTTTGCAGAAAAATGTTAAATGACAAGGATTTTAAAGAAATGTAAAGACTTTGATTGCAATAAATTATGGTGATTCAAACGTACATTCTCAATATTCTTTCTCTCACAGCGGGTACTTGAATAAAATTGAGTGATTTGTACAATGAGTTGAACACACGAAATTCTACACAAAATTCCTATATTTATACTAATAATAAGTAACTGCCAAACAATTGCTTCGTTCCAGGATGAGGAAAAGTGTACTCTGGATGCTCTTCGACCCTTATCTTCACGCCATGTCGCTTTTACCAACTGCCAAATGAACTGCCTTTCCCTCCTTTCTCCAGATTCAAATCCACTTGCTACTGATACAAGAGCTTTTCGGTCGAAACTATCTTTAACTTAGAAAATTCTCTGTGTTTTTTCCTTCTTAGCAAGGATGACTTTGACATAACTCATTTCATAGACTCTTCTGTCGAAGTATCTTCAGCTTAGATTTCTTCAATCTATATTTAGCCAATAAGGCCAATATATGTGAGTGTCGAATTTAGGAGCTAACAAATTTCCCCCCAAGAATGTCAATTTTGACACAAGAAGAAATAGTCATTCTTTGATGTCTCTATTTGACACCTGTCCATTTCTTGGTCACATAAGTTCATAGTGAAATTTTCGTCTTCTACCAACCACCGCTGACATCATAGCCATCATTAAGATTTTTCTAATATGTCACTATCAGTTAGCAGTTATACACCGCCAGGATGAATGATCCAAGTGAGAGCGACAATTCGAGTCCTGATATTGAAGTTCCTCCCAAGGTAATAATTTCTACCATCGAAGACCATTTTTTTGGATCATTTTGCAATAATTCTAACAACAATCTCTTAATCTTCAGGATACTGCTGGTACTTCTAGACAGGCTCCTACACCTGCTGAAGATTCTACCACCCCAATAAACATCGAAGGCAATCCTACTTACAAGCCTTCTTCAGCAAAGGGACCTTTTTTAAGTTCATCCAGTGAAGTGAATCAAACTTCAGAGCACCAAGTTTCAGCCACTGGGGAGCAAAATAATGAAGTCCTTAGTGAGGAAGATCTTGATTTGCAACATGCTAATCTGAGAATTTCATAGGCTGCTGATGATGATCAGGGAGAAGAAGAAGAAGTTGCTGATGATGAAGCAGAAACAAAAATGGAAGGCGTACAAAATGAAGAATATCAAAATGAGGATAATTCAGAGAAACTTGCAGAGAACAAGGACAATCCTGCAAATGCTGAAAGAGAAAACTCTACAGAAGAGGAAGGAAACCCCGCAAACGTTGAAAGTGCCAACTCCCAGAAGTAGGATCCAATAGTCGGAGGTTCAATTTTTTAACATGGTAATATTTTGGCTCATTCCACCAATGAAAAAGTTCCTTCGACGGGATCCATCACCAAAGAAGACTTGGCACTACTCAAAAGGAATAACCCTCTTAGCTATCTGAATGCCATTCTTGAAAGTAGGGAAAATTCCTCCGACCAACGCCGTGATGCTTCGACTACATCTGGTAAGTCTACTTAGGCTTCTCCCATTGAGGAAGCACTTCAAAAGATTAAGGCTCAAATTTTCAAGAGGGATCTGATGTTGACCTTAGAGGGAGAACCCACTGCCCCCTTCCTTTCTGAAAAGTACTCTTAAAGTTGTCGATCTCCTTGATGTTTCTCCTGAAATAGATAGCATCATATTAGACCTAACTTCAATCATAGATCAAGCTTCAGCTGACTACACTCACCGAAGGACTCTCAACCGCGAAATTGAAGAGGCAAATGGCCATGTTTCTGCTTCCTGGGTTGCTGCTGCTGAATCAACTTCGAAGTTAAATGAGCTACTGAAAGAACAAGAAGCCAAGAAAAAAGAGGCCGATGAGATCGACCAGAGTACTACTAGCATGAAAGCACAAATCAAAGAACTGGAGACAAAGATTGCTGCAAATGACAAACGCAGAGAAGAGCTTCTTGTCAACAATGACTCTGAGAGCCGAGAGGAGCTTAACAGTGGACTGAAGTATGCTGAACAAGCCCAAGCCTTGTATGTAAAGATTGAAGCTCTCCATCAGTCGAGGGCTTTGTGTGAAAGGCGCTTGGAACTTCAGAAGACCAAATACCTCCAGATTAAGGCTACTCTTCCATTTTGATTAGACTTCTCTTTTGTACAACCATGCTTATGTAACGAATATTCAAACCCTCGAAATGGGTATATGTAATGATTTGGAGCCATTTTGGCCAACTTAATGAATTCTCCATTTTGGCTATATACTTCGACTGAGATCAATTGATGATTATTTTAACTTCTTGAAGTGCATGTCTATATTTTTTCAAATATTTACCATTTACGCTCAAGAATCTTTTATCTTCACTTAATTCTTCGATCTCATAGGCACCACTAGAAAATACTTGGATAATCTTAAAAGGTCCTTCCCATTTAGTAGACCGTTTTCCCATGATCTTATCCTTTCGATCCATTGGAAGAATTACCTTCCACACCAAATCTTCAGGAAAGAATGTCTTGGATTTTACTCTCTTATTATAAGATTTTTCCACTCTTTTCTTCTGTATCCTTAAGAGGTCGAAAGCTCTCAGTCTTTATTCGTCCAAATAAACCAGTTCATCTAACATCATATTCCAATAAGATTTAGAAGGAATATCTTGATGTCTCTAAATTCTTGTTGACTGCAAACAGATTTCTACTGGCAACATTGTGTCATGACCATAGGTTAATCGAAATGGTGTCGTATTGGTAGCTTCTTTAGGAGAAGTTCGACATGCCCATAAGATTTGGTCCAACGTCTTATGCCAATTCTTTGTCTTTTTTCCTACATGCTTTTTTATTAAGCCGGTCACTACCTTATTTGCCGCTTCGACTTGGCCATTGGCCTGCGCATAATAAGGTGTAGATGTTAACACCTTGAATCCCATTTATGTAGCAAATTATTGCATTTTCTGACCAGTAAATGTTGATCCTTGATCAACTGTTATTGTCTCAGGGATTCCAAACCTATATATAATGTTCTTTTGAATAAATTCAATGACATCTTCTTGGTCTACATTGACTAAAGGAATAACTTCGATCCATTTAGTGAAGTAGTCAATGCCAACCAATATATATTTTTGGCTTTTAGATGATGTTGGTCGAATCTCTCCAATAAGATCCAAAGCCCATCCCCTAAAAGGCCAAGGTTTCACAATTGAGTGAAGTTCGCTTGCAGGTACATGCTGGATACCTGTATGTAATTGACATTCTTGGTAGCCTTTTGCAAACTCAACACAATCTTTCAACATAGTAGGCCAATATAATCCTTGTCGAAACAATAACCATTTCATTTTATGGCCTACTTGATGTACTCCACATGCTCCAGCATGTGTAGTCGAAAGGGCTATATATGCCTCTATTTCACTTAGGCATTTTAGTAGTACTCCTTCAGGCGTCTTCTTGAATAACTCATTTCCCATTAGCATATAACTCAACGCCCTATACTTTGTCTTTCGTTCTGTCGAAGCTGTTGGACTTTGCAAATAATCTACTATAGGTTTTCTCCAATCTTGCCTTGTTAGACTGTATATGAACAAAATCTTAAAGTTTTCTTGGTCAGCGTACCCCAATGTGATATGGTGGGAGAACTGACTTGAGGTTTTGCATTTTGTCGCAAATGTCGCGGTTATGAAAGACCTTTGAGATGTTTTCTTGAGTTCGGGGGGTAGATTATGAAAAAGGGAAGGTGCTAGCACCCTTTTCATCCATGGTTTTCCATGGGCTCTTAGTTACTTGATTAGATCACTTGCTTTGCTTTGTTTTGTTTGAAATGGTGCTTGGTGTGATTTTGAAAGTATTTTGAAAAGAGGCCATTCGTTTAGGAAATCTTTGTAATGATTCTTGTTCGTAAGAATGTATACAAAGATGTTTGTCTTTTGAAAATATTTCAATGTTTTGAAAGATGTTTTGAAATGTGTGTGTGTTTGTTTTTGAAAATAGCAAGGATTGTTTGAAAATGAATCAAGTAACTTAGAAGCTATCTACCTACTCAAATGTCTTTCTTGTGGATTTTTATTTCTTTGACATTGTTGACTTACCATTGATTTGGTAAACAACCCTATCTTTGGATATAAACGGGACGGGCGTGGGTCATCGTATGAACATGATAGCAATGTTGCCAAGTATCTTAGCATTTTGAGGGACCAAGATCATTTGTTTAGGCAACCTTTGAATAGTGTCATCGAGGGACTATGATCTTATAATTGTTTTTTTTTCCAAGATACTTCGCATGCGTAACATGGCCATTTTATTTTAGGCAACCAAGTGGGAGAAACCCTAAGGGTGCTTGTGTGCAAAGTGTGTCATTTTCATGCTTTTGTCTTTCATTTAGGTTTTTTCTATTTGTTTTGTTTTTGTTCTTGTCATGCAAACCCTAATTTACTAAACATGGTATATGAAAGCAATAAATTGCGTAAAGTAAAGTAAGCTATTACAACAATCATTATGGGAGGGGGGATACATGTTTTGAATGAGGATTTTACACAAATATAAACCTAAATATATTATTACAACCCAATCGAATATAGTGCGAATTAAATAAATATACAATATTTAAAATGCAATGCAATGTATTTATGTAAAAAAAAAGTTTGGTATTTGTTTTTTGTATGAGAAAATAATTTAAATTAAACCCTAAAAAATAAGGAAAAATAAATATTATTTTTGGAGGGGTGAAACCCTAATTTTCAATTAAAAGAAAATACATGTCCTATATTATTATTTTGCACATTTTTTGTATAAGAAAATAATAAATAATATTATATGTAAATATTAAAAATTAAGTATGTAGAAAAATAATTATTTATGATTATAAATAGTATAATAAAAAATGTTAAGTATTTTTAATTGTATTTACAAATTATTTAAGAAAATAAAATCTATTTATCCTAATAAACTATTTTTTTATGCAAAAAATAATAAAAAAATAAAATAAAAATTGCAAAAAATAAAGAAATTACTTTTAGGATTTTTATCATTCAGAAAAAATAAATAAAAGCCATAAATATGAAAATATGGAAAAAAATATGAAAAATATAACAAATAAGCCAGGGGGTGCAAATAGTATGTAAGGGGGTGCAAATAGTGAAAACAAAAAGCCCAAAAGCGCAAAAAGCCCAGACTTCACTTCATCCCTGTCCTTGGTCTTCTTGTGCGCTCGTTTCAGTTCAAACCTACAACTCTCACATGCTTGCACAAAAACAAAAACTCATAACATGAAACATGTGGTATTTGAGCTCACGATTCCAGCCATATAAATTATGTGACCTAACTTTAAAAGATCATAGAGAATTTTGGTAGTCCTAATTCGTGACCTAACTTTTTCAACATTTTCAATCTTCAAATTCTCTCAGCACAGTTAATATAAATGAAAAGTATGCATATGTACAGCTTCACCATGTTATGGATTACATTTTTTCTTCACAAATCGTGGCTTGAGGATGCCTATTCAGAGAGATAGAGTTCAAGAAAATACCTCCTTCAGTTGGATTCGAGTAGAGCAATGTAGGGACTTTAATGGAGGCCTGAGGATTGTTTGAGCTTCCTTGAACTTCCTTCAAGCTATTGCAATGCTTATCTTGCTTTGAGGATGGCTGGAACTCTCTACACAAGTCAAGTTGCAAGCTTCTAAAGTGAAAATGGTGGATGCTGAAACAGGGGCTACAGAACCAGGGTGATAGCTTGGATTTCTTTGGTAGGATGTTTATGAGATGCTTGAAGTGTTTAAACACAAAACGCACGAGCCAAATGAGTGTTGGCTATGGTTTTGCAAAAACTGAGTTTTTGGACAGAATTTTAGTGTTTTTTAGTTTTGGAGTGTTTTAGCTTCAATCCAATCGTTCTAAGACTTGCCACAGCTTTGTATATTTGTATAGAAATGATAACAAGTCCACTTCTTACTAGCTGTACAAGCTTTTCACCTTTTGGCAACCTTTGTTGTATTTTAAGTAAAGTGACAAGACCAATGCTACATGCTTGTACTGGCTAGCTTGAGAGCTGATAAGTGTTGGTACAAATTGCTTGAGACCTGTAGAAATTGCTTGCACCAAAGGGACAAGTCCAAGGCTCAAGATTGACAAAGTTGCAAAAGTTTCCCTTTATGAAAATGGCAATGTGAACTTTATGCCTAAAATGGAATTATCTCTTGTACAAAGCTTCTAAAGCAAAGATAATGCCTTTGTCAACTGAGTTTGCATTTAATTATGGAGTTTAAAGTGAGTTTAGGACCTGTAAAGCAAGATACAATCAACATATACCTGACTTGCAACTTGATGCTTTGTGAAAATGGCATGAACAAAAGTGAGAAAATGCCAACTTCCCTTCTTCGATTCTCTCTACTCACAAATGATCTTGGAGAGTTCTTGGACATTTTGGAAAGCTTTAAATGTTCTCTATAATCCATATTTGAAATTCAATTTAAGATACCTCTTGGAACTAGGATAAAAATGTCCATGAAGTTGGGTCCAAAACCTGCCTAAATTAGGGCAAAATTTCACTAAGTTAAAAAGTTCATGGACCTATATTCACAAATTCATAACTTGAGATCCAAGCATCTTTTGGGAAAAGTTTTTGAAGAAAAGTTATAGATTTCATGGAGGACTACAACTTTCATGTTGGAAGTTTTCTTTTAATCAAAATGCATCATGGTGAAAAAGTGGTGAAACATTGGGAAAAAATAAGAATATTTTTATACTTAGAAAAATTCTAAGTTATGAAATTTTTCAAATCAAAACCCTAATTTTCAATTTTGAGTTTCTTGGTGAACAAATTTCATATTTTGACATATCTTGATGAATTATGACCCTTGGTACTTGATTTTGACCAAAAAGTCAAAGTTTGACTTTTCAGTGTATAGTTGACTTTTGATCAGTTGACTGCAAAATTCATCTGTCAATCCAATGAACTTGAGATCTTTTGAACCATGTAATTAGGTCAAGATGATGCCATTGAACCCTTGAAATCATGTTTGAACTCAAATTGTCATTGGCTAGGTTAAAAAGTCAAAAATTGCACTTTCTCAATCAAAACCCTAATTTTGACCATTTTGCCCTTTTAATGATTTGATCAAATTTCTTGAGGAGTTGTGATCCAAACTTGATCAAATGGTACATATGAGTCTAAAATGTTTATATCGATAAAAAATTATGAAGTTTGACTGTAAATTGGCCATGGTTGACTTTTTCCCCAATACAACTGATTTTTAGGTCAACTGCCCAATTGGCTGATCAAAAATGTGGTTCAAGGCTTGAAACTTAACATGAGCAATCTTAGGAGTCCAAAATGGTGTATGAAAGTCACATGAAGCATTGGTGGTCCAAAAATCCTTGTGGAAACTCAAACCCTAATTTTGGATTATCAGTGCAAGATGAGGTGTCTTGAGCTGATCAAACCCTAATCTTGTCTTGAGTCCAAGAAGTCTTGTGAGAAAAATCTTGATAAATGAGAGGGAAAATTTTGGGGTACAACAGCTGCCCCTGTTCAATCTTCTTGAACCTGAAGATTTAGATTGGCGAGCTTTGTCGTTCGTGACTCGAAGGTAAAAGATGATTGGACACTAGAGTGCCCATAAATTTGCACTCGACAAAGTGTAGTTGAGGGAATGGGCTTAAAGATGCCATTTGGTGAGGTGATAGAATCTTGTTAGGGATGGGCTTGTAGATGCCATCCAAGAATGTCTGTTGATTGTAAGTTGTAAGTCGAAAGAATGAGTATCAGAACAGTGTCTGTATCTGGAACGCATCTGAACTATATCTGGAGACTGAATCTGTATGAGCAATGGAATAACGTTTGCATCTGGAGCGTATCCGAGCTGTGTCTGTATTTGAATCTGAATGAGTAACAGAATGACTTCCGTGTCTGGAGTGTATCTGTACTGTATCTTGAAGTTGAAATCTGAAATAGCAACAGAATGACATCCGTATATGGAGCATATCTGGACTAGAATCTGAATAAAGTGACAGAATGACTTCCGTGTCTGGAGTGTATCTGGACTGTATCTTGAAATTGGGGTCTGAATGAGTATCAGAATGGCATCCTTGTCTGGAGCGTATCCGTATTGTATCTGAAGTTGAGATCTAAATGAGTATCAGAATGGCATCCTTGTCTGGAGCGTACCCGTACTATATCTGAAGGCTGAATCTGAATGAGTAGCAGAATGACTTCCGTGTCTAGAGTATATCTGTACTGTATCATGATTGCATATTGTTAAATGGTAGCTGTTAATCTTATCCTGAAAAGGGTAAAATGTTAGCCGAAACACAAAGTTATGTTGCATGGAATCTATGATGCAATATATGTGCTTTAATCAATGTTTATGATATATGGATGTAATGTATGCGCACGTAAGCTGATTTGCTGTATTGCTGAGGAAAATAAATCCTTGACTGCTGCTGAGGATTCTTCATGTCTTGAAGTTGGAGTATTGACAAAAATTCTATTGTGAGAGTAATGCCAAATACTGCTTGAGTAATCTTCTTGAGGAATTCAGAGAATTTTGATGACATCTGCTAGGAATTAAGAATGAGAATCTTCATTCTGCTGGGGAGTAATGAAAACTCTGTGGGGAAAAAGCTTATTTCTGTTTGGAAAAAGTTCAGGAGTTTCGGTCGTCTGCCACTCTATTGGGGAGTTATCAGGTTGGGGAGAAACAGAAGTTAACTGCTATCTGGTTGTTTTTCAGACTTCAAGACAACTTGCTGGGGAATTTGAAGAAACCAGATGGTTTTCATTGGGGATTAGTAGTCTGAAGTTTTGGCTCCGCTGGGGATCATAATGACGTACTGTAGGGATTGTTCATGGAATAGCCTAAAGACATTTTCCTATTCTTTCAACCTGTCAGTAATTGTTCTTTTCCATTTCGTTTATTTGTAAATAGTAATTATGTTCAAATGCATATGTTCATTAATGAATCATTGGACGTTTTTTGCAAATAAAACACAAGTGTAAAAAAGAAAAGGACATATAGTTTTTTGTACTTTAAAGAGATATCTTTGTATTTACTTTGAATAAGTATTTCATACAAAGGAGACAAACATCCTAGTAAGAGGATGGTGTCATGAAAATAATAAAAATTTATACAAAGAAAGACAGCTATGTGTAAAAAATCCCATGGGGTTCCCATTCTGCTATAGCCTTCGTGTCTCAGAATATCTTGTCCATTTGTTTCTTCGTCTAAAGATGATTGGATTGATCAGGAGCTCCGAGTTTATCAGTGAAGAGATTATCCTTAAAGTGATCCGACGAGACATAGTCATACGCTTTAATTACCTAATTTTTGCCTGAACCGCCCTTTCGAGTTTTCGATTCACCGGGAAACCCTTTTTTGCCCAAGTCGCCCTTTCGGGTTTTCAACTTGTCGGGTGTACAGATTTTTTATTATTTTATCCCTAATTTTTTCCCGAACCTCTTGGTTCGCCGGGATGCCCTTGTTTTGCCTAGGTGTGTCAACCTAGCGGGTCTCTTATGCGTAGTATCTTTTGACTATGTCTGCGTTCGCAGGGTGTGGCAGGTCGTCACCGTCCATGGTGGTTAAGATTATTGCCCCACCAGAAAAGATGTTCTTGATTACAAATGGTCCTTTATAGGTAGGAGTCCATTTTCCCCTGGGATCACTTTGTAGCAAGATGATGCGCTTGATCACTAGATATCCGACTTGATATATCAGGCATCTGACTCTCTTGTTGAAAGCTTTGATCATCCTCTTTTGATACATCTGACCATGGAAAACAGCAGTAAGTCTCTTTTCATCGATTAAGTTCAACTGATCAAGTCGGGTCTGGATCCAATCGTCTTCACTCAAACCTGCATCCTTCATGATTCTTAAAGAGGGGATATGAACCTCAATAGGTAGAACAACCTCCATTCCATAAACCAAATAATAGGGTGTTGCCCCAGTTGATGTGCGAGCCGTGGTACGGTATCCGTGGAGAGCAAACGGTAGCATCTCATGCCAGTCCTTATAGGTGACTGTCATTTTCTGTATGATCTTTTTAATGTTTTTATTAGCAGCTTCGACTGCACCATTCATCTTTGGCCGATAGGGGGATGAATTGTGATGTTGAATCTTGAACTTCTCGCACAAGGCGGTGATCATAGTATTGTTAAGGTTTGTACCGTTATCAGTGATGATCCTTTCGGGGATACCATACCAACAAATAATATTCTTCTTGATGAAGCGGGCAACAACATTCTTAGTAACAGATGCGAAGGAAGCCGCTTCGACCCACTTTGTGAAATAATCAATGGCCACTAGAATGAAGCGGTGTCCATTGGAGGATGTAGGCTTGATCTCCCCAATCATATCGATTCCCCACATAGCAAAGGGCCAAGGAGCTGTTAAGACATTTAGAGGAACCGGAGGCACGTGCACCTTATCTGCATAGATTTGACATTTATGACAAGTCTGGGAGTGCTGATAGCAGTCTGCTTCCATGGTAGACCAATAATAGCCTGCCCGTAGGATTTTCTTTGCCATCGTATACCCGCTAGAGTGAGTGCAAAGGTACCTTCATGCAGTTCAGCCATGATCTTTTCAGCTTCAATCTTATCCACACAACGGAGCAGAATAGAATCGTGATTGCGTTTATACAGGATGCCGTTGCTTAGGAAGAACTTAGCGGAGAATATCCTTAAGAACTTTTTGTCATTGACTGAAGCTCCTTATGGGTATTCTTGAGCCTCGAGATACCCTTTGACTTCATGAATCCAAGGCTGGTCCACTACTTCTTCGGTATTAATCTCGTGACAGTGTGCTAGTTCATCCATTCGTTCAATGGTGATCTGGGGAGCTTCGTTATCCCAATTAAGTTTAAACATAGATGACATTGTGGCTATCGCATCTGCTAGCTGATTTTCTTCTCGCGGGAAATGTTGGAAGATAATCTGCTTATAATGTGGTAACAATGTCAAAACATGTTCTTTGTAAGGGATAAGGTTTGGAGTGTCCCACTCTGCTTTGATCTGACTGATGACCAAACCTGAATCCCCAAACACAACTAAAGATTTGATTCCCAAGTCTATAGCAGCCTTGAGACTAAAGATGCATGCTTCATATTCTGCCATGTTGTTCGTACAGTTGAAGCAAAGTCTCGCCGTAAAAGGAGTATGGCACCCTTCCGGAGATATAAGTACAACACCGACACCGTTACTAAGTGCATTGGATGCCCCATCAAAGAACAGGGTCCATCGGGATCCTTGTTCAGGTCCGTCATATGGTATGATTCCTTCATAGGTATCTACTATCATGATGTCTTCGTCAGGGAATTCAAACTTCATGGATTGATAATCTTCTACAGCCTGATGAGCAAGATGATCAGCTAGCACACTGCCCTTTGTAGCTTTTTGGGTCGTGTACTGTATGTCATATTCTGTTAGGATCATCTGCCATATAGCTATCCTTCCAGACAGAGCAGGCTTCTCGAAGATGTATTTTATCGGATCTATCTTAGATATCAACAAAGTGGTATGAGTCAACATATATTGTCTTAGCCGGCGAGCAGCCCATACCAGAGCGCATCAAGTTTTCTCGAGCAGTGAATATCTGGTTTCACAGTCGGTAAAATTTTTGCTCAGGTAATAAATAGCGTTCTCTTTTCGGCCAGACTCGTCATACTGCCCCAATACGCACCCCATTGAGTTCTCTAAAACGGTCAGATACATGATTAGCGGTCTTCCCTCGATTAATGCCATCAATACATGAGGCTATTGTAAATACTCCTTGATTTTGTCGAAAGCAATCTGACAGTCATCATTCCATTTGACTACTTGATCTTTCTTCAACAGCTTGAAGATTGGCTCACAAGTAGATGTTAGGTGAGAAATGAACCTAGCAATATAGTTTAGGCATCCCAAGAATCCTCTGACTTCCTTCTCAGTGCGAGGAGCAGGCATTTCTTGTATTGCTTTGACTTTGGTAGGATCAACCTCAATGCCTTTGTTGCTGACAATGAAACCTAAGAGCTTACCGGACCGGACTCTGAATGTACACTTGTTTGGTTTTAACCTTAGTTTGTACTCCTTCAACCTGACAAACAGCTTTTGCAAGTGATCAAGGTGTTCTTCTTCAGTTTGTGATTGGGCTATCATGTCATCTACGTAGATCTCTATCTCATGATGTATCATATCATGAAACAAAGCTTCCATGGCGCGTTGATAGGTTGCCCCGACATTCTTCAGTCCGAATGGCATCACTTTGTAGCAGAACGTACCCCACTGTGTGACAAATGTAGTTTTCTCCATGTCCTCAGGTGCCATTTTGATCTGGTTATAGCCTGAGAATCCGTCCATGAAAGAAAATACTTTGTGCTAAGCTGTATTATCAACTAGGATGTCGATGTACGGAAGTGGAAAATCATCTTTAGGGTTGGCCCTGTTTAAATCTCTATAGTCCATGCACATTCTTACTTTGCCGTCCTTTTTAGGCACTGGAACAATGTTAGCAACCCATTGTGGATAGGAAGTAACAACCAGAAATCCAGCATTGAACTGTTTCATAACTTCTGCTTTGATCTTCTCTGACATGTCAGGTCTCATGCGGCAGATTTTTTGCTTCACTGGTGGACAATATTCTCTTGTGGGTAGACGATGTACCACAATGTCTGTATCAAGCCCCGACATGTCTTCATATGAACAGACAAAGATCTCAACATAATCATGCAACAACTGAATTAGGCGCTCCTTGACACCCGGCTCTAGATTAGCACCCACTCTGATTTCCTTTTTATCTTCCTCAATACCCAAGTTGATCGTATCCAACAACTCCTCATGAGGCTGAATAACTCTTTCCTCTTGTTGTAGTAATCTGGCCAATTCCCCTGGCACCTCACAATCTTCCTCACCTTCATATTCGGCTTGGTAGGTCAGATCTTCAGAGTCACTGAAGGCTATAGCAGCATCGTTACCCATGGGATCCGGAATGGATGGGTACCTGCATTTGTGAGTGCGGGTGTGTGTAAGGGTATAACCATCTTAAAACAATAAAATGTAAAAGAAAGACAATAAGCAGTGTTTATATATGAAAAACGTCCATGATTCATTGAATGTTATATGAAAATGAAATAAAAACCCTTACAAATGGACCGTTGTGCCTCGGGTAAGACACAAGGTTGAAAATGTACGAATTGTTTGTGAATTATTACAAGTCCAACAGAAATGTAAAAGATAAATTACTGAGATATGAAAGTTATTGGGATGAAGTGTTTGGCTTCCCAGTTGCGAAGTCCTCCGCTGACAGTAGGAAATATCCAATCTTCCAAGCTGCCATCTTCTTCACCGTCTTCCACTGCATTGACCCCTTGGTTGGTAATCTTCACAGGTGGCCCTCCGGCACGGGCGCGACGCACAGCCTTCTGAGCGGTTGAAGTAAACCCCAAGCCAAACTTGTCTGATTTGTATGGGATGTCTGGAAGCTTCCCCCAGATGGTGCATCCGCCCTCTTCCACTACTGCCTTTGCATCCTTTAGAGATGACATCCGAGGTGGAGGTCTTGTGACTTTGGGAATCGAGGATACTGCCTTGGTTACCGCCACTTCCTGAGAGACTTCTTCAAAATGTTGGAAAGGGGTTTCAATGAACTTGCCATCCAATTCCACATATCGGAAAGAATTCAGATGACTAATCATGTATTCCTCTTCCCTATAGACAGTTATGATCTTCCCTTGGACAGGGTACTTCAGCATCTGATGCAAAGTGGAGGTGACAACACCGACATTATGGATCCAAGGCCGTCCTAACAGGCAAGAGTAGGAGGGACGGATGTCCATCACATAGAATGTTGAATTGAAGGTCTGAGTTCCCACCTTGATCGGGATGTCCACCTCCCTGTGGAGCATCCTCTTAAAGCCGTCAAATGCTCTCACAATTATATTACTGGGTTTTAAAGTCATCCCCTCACAATCCAATCTATCAAGAGCTTTCTTTGGTAAGACGTTCAAAGATGATCCCGTGTCCACCAAGACATGGGCAAGGGTTGTTCCCCTACACTCCACTGAGACATGTAGTGCATCGTTGTGTTTTCTCCCTCTGGGGATCAGGTCAGCATCAGAGAAACCCAGGCCATTGTCAACTATCAAACTGGCCACACACTCTTGGAATTGATTCGCCGATGTCTCTTGCGGCACATGAGCTGTCTTCAGAAATTTTACCAGAGCTTTAACATGTGCCTCAGAGCACAACAACAAGGCTAACATAAAGATTTTGGAAGGGGTCTGCCCCAATTGTTCAACCATATCATAATCACTCTTTTTTTATGATCCTCAGGATTTCTTCCATCTCTTTCTTGGATGTTTCAGGAATATCTAGTGATTGAGCCTTCATCTGGACAGGCTCTTCTTGCACGTTTTTTCCTTTATTCTCAGCAGCGGAAGTAGGGATAGGGATTGTATTGTCTTTGTCAGTAGGTACGCTTGCAAGCACAATTACTGGTGCATAGGTAATCTTCGGAACGGCCACGGGTCCAAAGAATGCCTTTGGAGGGGCAATCTCTGGAGAGAAGATTCTCCCACTTAGGGTAATCTTGCTTGTTTCGGCAATGTTGCTGATGTCGGAATTATCCTCTTCGGAGCTTTCTTTTTCGGCAGTCAATTCATCTTGTTTGATACCATGATAGTAGATTTCTCCACCATAATTCCATGGTACCATTTTATCTGATTTGTATGGGGCCGACCCGGGCATTGTAATCTTAAGTGGAATAGTCTTCGGAGCAGATGTAATCCTAACGGGTCTTTTAGGGACCCTAGAAGGATTGGCATAGATGGTTATTATTGAAACTTCTTTAACTGGAACGGGTGAAATAGGAGTTTTCTCAAACAAAATTTCTTGGTTATCAATCAATTGTTGGATACCTTTTTTCAACAGAGGGCAGTCAAATGATGAGGAGAGGCAAATATGGCAGTCTTTGTTACAACCTGGGAATATACCAGCTTTCAACAAATTCAACTTGATGATCGGGAGCGGAGTTAACAGTTCATCCACGGTAGAAACAAACAGATCTTCCTTAACAACATTGGCATTGTGACCATGCCTAGGCATTGGAGCAGAAATAACATTCGGTTTCTCAGGCGCTTCAAACTCAACTTCCTTCGCATCTATCAGGTCTTGAATTTTGTTCTTCAGAGCCCAACAGTTGTTGGTGTCGTGCCCTGAACTTTCAAAATGGTATGCGCACCTGGCATTCGGATGGTAGTGAGGAGACGCAATATTGGGATTTTTAGAGGCCCCTTTAAACATGGCCAGATTCAACTTCAGAAGATGTGGTAGGACTTGAGCTGGAGTCATGTTAATCTTGGTGAATTGCCGAACTGGACTTTCCACCCTTTGCTGGTTATTTCTCGGCTGATTATTCCTTGGCTGGTCTGATGCAGGCTTTGGAATCAAAACGGCCCCCACTGTTGGTTGGCGTTCGGTTCTTCCTTGATTTCTGTGTGAGTAGACAATAGACACTTCCATTTTTCCAGTGAAGGGCTTTTTTACAGCTACAGAGGTAGACGCGTCCTTCTGAATTTTCCCACTCCTTATACCGGCTTCCACCCTCTCGCCAGTTAAAATCAATTTGGTAAACCCTGCAGAGGAGCTTCCAATCAGATGATTAAAGAAAGAGCCTGATAGAGTTCCCAGGAACATGTCCACTAGCTCCCTTTCAGATAAAGAAGGTTGCACCCTTCCAGCTAGATCCCTCCACTTTTGGGCATAGTCTTTGAAACCCTCATTTGATACCATAGCCATACTCTGGAGTTGAGTACGGGTTGGTGCCAAATCAGCGTTGTATTGATACTGTTTATAGAAGGATGCTTCCAGCTCTTCCCAATCATGGACATCAGCCCTTTCCAACTGGTAGAACCAATCAAGATGCGTTCCTAATAAACTGTCCTGAAAAAAGTGAACCCACAAGTCTTTGTCAGTAGAATGTGGCTGCATCTTCCTGACATATGAGCGGAGGTTCATCTTGGGACAAGACACCCCATCATACTTGGCAAATAATGGCACTTTAAACTTCGGCGGGATTACTATTCCTGACACCAACCCCAATTCCTCGAAATCTAGTCCCGGTACTCTCTGTATCTCTATAGCAGTTAGACGCTCTTCCAGGTGTTTATATTTGTCATCGGCCGGAGGGTATTGCTGTTCAGAGTAGTCCTCTTCTTCCTCTTCTTCTTCATAATCAGATGGTACGGCCGTTTCTTTTCCTTTTCTTTCCCCTTCCTCAGAGGTTGTTGGAAATTCTAAGGTCCTTCTGGCTTATCCCTGAAACCTTCTGCCCATGATAACCACACCAGCTAGCTTCTTCTTCTTTTTCTCTTTCTCTTTTTCTAGCAGAGTCTTTAGCTCCTCCTGCCCCTTGGCCAAGGTCAAGAGTAACTTTTGAAATTGTGTATTTTGAGCTTGCAAGTCTTTAACCGTTTGTTCGAGATCCATTTTGCTGAAATAAACAACAGAGGGATGAGGAAACTTGTTGCAAAGACCTGTTTATGCTCATGATGAATGATATGTATTCGTGCAATGTTTTCAAGGATTTGAAAAATCAAATTTGTTTCAAACAAAAAGAAACACACGTTATATTAATAAAATAGAATTTGAGTACATCAATGCCCCTAGGGAAAAATAATACAAAAATCTAAGATAAAAAGACGTTACGCATCCTCTTTGGTGCAATGTAGGTGTTGAGAGTCTGCTCTTCGTGAAGTAGCCGAGTGAGTTCCAAAACCTTCTTCTCGCTTGCATAGAATTGGGCTTCGAAAGTATCACGTTCTTCTTTGAGCTGTATCGAACTCCTTTGAAGGTCTTCGAGTGATGTTGGCATGTCAGGATATAGGATGGTGTATGGAACCTCTCCTTGCTTAACAAGCTCTATGATCACTGGGAGAATGGAGGGATAAGACATCATAAGACTTTGGGCGCAGGTTCGTACCCACTTGAGGTAAGGCTCAAGAGGGATGGAATTCTTGTGTCCCAAGGTCTTACTACCTACCTTGTTTGGCATCCTCCAAGCTCGGATGAATTTTTGACGAAGACCTTGATTGTCGTTGTCGAAGTCGAAAACCAAGCCTTGAATCAGCATATCATGTGGGCCATCCCTTCGGGCATAACCAAACTGTCTTAGAGCCAAGCAAGGGTTGTAGGTGATGCCTCCCCTAATTCCAAGTAGAGGGACATTAAGGAATTCCCCACAACGGTCGACAATGATAACATTCTCTTTAGATCGAGAACACCAATGTATATCTGAATGTTTAAGTGTCATCAACCTTTGTGACCACCTCAAACCTTGCTCATTCTTCAAGACTGATTGGGGAAGATGAGAAATAAACCATCTTTCCAGGAGAGGAGTGAAACACATAAGAACACCTCTTTTCCTCATTGTACGAGTGTGAAAAGAGTGTAAGATATCTCTGAGCAATGTAGGCACCAGATTGCGTGACATGAAGATTTTGACAGCGCTCACATCTATGAGTTGGTCAGGATTAGGGAACAAGACCATCCCATAGATGAGAAGAGATACAATCTCCTCAAAAGCTTGCAAGTCCAAGGAGTTCCAACAGCTTTGGTCCTTCTCAAACAAAAACTTTGGCAAGAAGCCTTTGACACCACTTCTAGTTTCCCAATGGGTTGTGACATCAGATGAGTGCAAGTGCAGGGCTTGAGCAATCTCTTCTGGCTTTGGATCTCTTTCCATACTGTTGAAGGGTAGTTGATTGAGAATGGGAATCCTCAAAAGTTGAGATAATTCTTCCAAAGTAGGCACAAGCTGGTAGTCAGGAAATGTGAAGCAGTGATGCAAAGGGTCAAAGAACTGGAAGAGAACCTTCATCATGTCTTCCTCTGTGTTGGAGGTGACCTATTTGAGTAGACGACCATGCCTCTCGGTGAAGGGAGAGTTCTCAGGAATCCTTGAAGCTAACTACTTGAGTTGTGGAGGAATTCTCATAAGGTTGACTTGGATAGTTTTCCTGCGAAGTGACTCCATATCCTACCAAACAAGAACAAAGATGAATTTCCAAAATCCTTGAAATGGTTAGTGGATGCATATGATGCTCATGATGTCCATGATATTATGCATAAGTATATATGTACAAGAAAATCAAGAAAGTTCCTAGTTTAGGCCTGCATGGGGTTTCATAGGTAAGTACCCTCTTGAAGTTTAGTTGGCTCAACTTGTCCTAGCAATAGTAATCGGGTTCTAAGGAGCTCAATATCACTGGATTGTTTCCTTGTTCATTGTTTCAATTCAAGCCTCTTTACTGGTGACCAAAATATTCCAAGGAACCAACCCTCAATGAGTGTAGTATCGAGTATCTACCAACTTCGGACTGCACCAAAGCCGGTCATCTCACTACATCCTAAAAGGCCAAGTTGGTCAAGTAAAGGTTCTAGAAGTTCATTAGTGCTTCATGACATCACTCAGCGGCCACGTATTCTCTTTGATTGACTCAAAGGCTACCGGTACCCATAAATATGCCACACTAACATAACTATTGCTTAGACCGTGTCGGTATACCCCGCACAGTTTCCACAACGTATTGCTATTTACCTATAATGTTTCCCAAATCCGGGTGGAGGATTCAAACCCAAACAATAGAACCAAAGTGTAAAGCAAACAAGTCAAACAATTGTAAGCAAATAAAGGTGATCTAAACCCTAAGGTAACCCTACTTTTATAATTGTCCCTAGCAGAGTCGCCAGTTATGTGATATGGTGGGAAGACTGACTTGAGGTTTTGTGTTTTGTCGCAAATGTCGCAGTTAGCAAGAGTCACCACCGACTTTTCTTTTATCCAAAAGGAAAGGTAAAAAAGCACACGAAAGACCTTTGAGACGTTTTCTTGAGTTCGGGGGGTAGATTATGAAAAAGGGAAGGTGCTAGCACCCTTTTCATCCATGGTTTTCCATGGGCTCTTAGTTACTTGCTTAGATCACTTGCTTTGCTTTGTTTTGTTTGAAATGGTGCTTGGTGTGATTTTGAAAGTATTTTTAAAAGAGGCCATTCGTTTAGGCAATCTTTGTAATGATTCTCGTTCGTAAGAATGTATACAAAGATGTTTGTCTTTTGAAAATGTTTCAATGTTTTGAAAGATGTTTTGAAATGTGTGTGTGTTTGTTTTTGAAAATAGAAAGGATTGTTTAAAAATGGAGCAAGTAACTTAGAAGCTATCTACCTACTCAAATGTCTTTCTTATGCATTTTTATTCCTTTGACATTGTTGACTTACCATTGATTTGGTAAACAACCCTATCTTTGGATGTAAACGGGATGGGTGTGGGTCATCGTATGACCATGATAGCAATGTTGCCAAGTATCTTAGCATTTTGAGGAACCAAGATCATTTGTTTAGGCAACCTTTGAATAGCGTCATCGAGGGACTATGATCTTATAACTGTTTTGTTTTGCCAAGATACTTGGCATGCGTAACATGGCCATTTTATTTTAGGCAACCAAGTGGGAGAAACCCTAAGGGTGCTTGTGTGCAAGGTGTGTCATTTTCATGCTTTTGTTTTGCATTTAGGTTAAATGAGCTATTGAAAGAACAAGAATCCAAGCAAAAAGAGGCCGAGGAGATCGACCAGAGTACTACTAGCATGAAAGCTCAAATCAAAGAACTGGAGACAAAGATTGCTGCAAATGACAAACGCAGAGAAGAGCTTCTTGTCAACAATGACTCTGAGAGCCAAGAGGAGCTTAACAGTGGACTGAAGTATGCTGAACAAGCCCAAGCCTTGGATGTAAAGATTGAAGCTCTCTATCAGTCAAGGGCTTTGTGTGAAAGGCGCTTGGAACTTCAGAAGACCAAATACCTCCAGATTAAGGCTATTCTTCCATTTTGATTAGACTTCTCTTTTGTACAACCATGCTTATGTAACGAATATTCAAACCCTCGGAATGGGTATATGTAATGATTTGGAGCCATTTTGGCCAACTTAATGAATTCTCCATTTTGGCTATATACTTCGACTGAGATCAATTGCTGATTATTTTAACTTCTTGAAGTGCAGGTCTATATTTTTTCAAATATTTACCATTTACTCTCAAGAGTCTTTTATCTTCACTTAATTCTTCGATCTCATAGGCACCACCAGAAAATACTTGGATAATCTTAAAAGGTCCTTCCCATTTAGTAGACCGTTTTCCTATGATCTTATCCTTTCGACCCATTGGAAGAATTACCTTCCACACCAAATCTTCAGGCAAGAATGTCTTGGATTTTACTCTCTTATTATAAGATTTTTCCACTCTTTTCTTCTGTATCCTTAAGAGGTCGAAAGCTCTCAGTCTTTCTTCGTCCAAATAAACCAGTTCATCTAACATCATATTCCAATAAGATTCAGAAGGAATATCTTGATGTCTCTAAATTCTTATTGACTGCAAACAGATTTCTACTGGCAACACTGCGTCATGACCATAGGTTAATCGAAATGGTGTCGTATTGGTAGCTTCTTTAGGAGAAGTTCGACATGCCCATAAGATTTGGTCCAACGTCTTATGCCAATTCTTTGTCTTTTTTCCTACATGCTTTTTTATTAATCCAGTCACTACCTTATTTTCCGCTTCGACCTGGCCGTGGGCCTGCGCATAATAAGGTGTAGATGTTAACAGCTTGAATCCCATTTATGTAGCAAATTATTGCATTTTCCGACCAGTAAATGCTGATCCTTGATCAGTTGTTATTGTCTCAGGGATTCCAAACCTATATATAATGTTCTTTTGAATAAATTCAATGACATCTTCTTGGTCTACATTGACTAAAGGAATAACTTCGATCCATTTAGTGAAGTAGTCAATGCCAACCAATATATATTTTTGGCTTTTAGATGATGCTGGTCGAATCTCTCCAATAAGATCCAAAGCCCATCCCTTAAAAGGCCAAGGTTTCACAATTGAGTGAAGTTCGCTTGCAGGTACATGCTGGATGCCTGTATGTACCTGACATTCTTGGTAGCCTTTTGCAAACTCAACACAATCTTTCAACATAGTAGGCCAATATAATCCTTGTCGAAACAATAACCATTTCATTTTATGGCCTACTTGATGTACTCCACATGCTCCAGCATGTGTAGTCGAAAGGGCTATATATGCCTTTGTTTCACTTAGTTTTAGTAGTACTCCTTCAGGCGTCTTCTTGAATAACTCATTTCCCATTTGAATACAACTCAACACCCTATACTTTGTCTTTCGTTCTGTCGAAGCTGTTAGACTTTGCAAATAATCTACTATAGGTTTTCTCCAATCTTGCTCTGTTAGACTGTCTATGAACGAAATCTCGAAGTTTTCTTGGTCAGTGTACCCCAGTGTGATATGGTGGGAGAACTGACTTGAGGTTTTGCGTTTTGTCACAAATGTCGCGGTTAGCAAGAGTCGCCACCGACTTTTCTTTTATCCAAAAGGAAAGTTAAAAAAGCACAGGAAAGACCTTTGAGATGTTTTCTTTAGTTCGAGGGGTATATTATGAAAAAGGGAAGGTGCTAGCACCCTTTTCATCCATGGTTTTCCATGGGCTCTTAGTTACTTGCTTAGATCACTTGCTTTGCTTTGTTTTGTTTGAAATGGTGCTTGGTGTGATTTTGAAAGTATTTTGAAAAGAGGTCATTTGTTTAGGAAATCTTTGTAATGATTCTTGTTCATTAAAATGTATACAAAGATGTTTGTCTTTTGAAAATGTTTCAATGTTTTGAAAGATGTTTTGAAATGTGTGTGTGTGTGTTAGTTTTTGAAAATAGCAAGGATTGTTTGAAAATGGAGCAAGTAACTTAGAAGCTATTTACCTACTCAAATGTCTTTCTTGTGCATTTTTATTCCTTTGACATTGTTGACTTACCATTAATTTGGTAAACAACCCTATCTTTGGATGTAAACGGGACGGGCGTGGGTCATCGTATGACCATGATAGCAATGTTGCCAAGTATCTTAGCATTTTGAGGGACCAAGATCATTTGTTTAGGCAACCTTTGAATAACGTCATCGAGGGACTATGATCTTATAATTGTTTTGTTTTGCCAAGATCCTTCGCATGCGTAACATGGCCATTTTATTTTAGGCAACCAAGTGGGAGAAACCCTAAGGGTGCTTGTGTGCAAAGTGTGTCATTTTCATGCTTTTGTCTTGCATTTAGGTTTTTTCTATTTGTTTTGTTTTTGTTCTTGTCATGCAAACCCTAATTTACTAAACATGGTATATGAAAGCAATAAATTGCATAAAGTAAACTAAACTATTACAACAATCATTAAGGGAGGGGGATACAAGTTTTGAATGGAGATTTTGCACAAATATAAACTTAAATATATTATTACAACCCAATCGAATATTGTGCGAATTAAATAAATATACAAATATTAAAAATGCAATGCAATGTATTTATGTAAAAAAAAGTTTTGGTATTTGTTTTTTGTATGAGAAAATAATTTAAATTAAACCCTAAAAAATAAGGAAAAATAAATATTATTTTTGGAGGGGTGAAACCCTAATTTTCAATTAAAAGAAAATACATGTTCTATATTATTATTTTGCACATTTTTTGTATAAGAAAATAATAAATAATATTATATGTAAATATTAAAAATTAAGTATGTATAAAAATAATTATTTATGATTATAAATAGTATAATAAAAAATGTTAAGTATTTTTAATTGTATTTACAAATTATTTAAGAAAATAAAATCTATTTATCCTAATAAACTATTTTTTTATGCAAAAAATAATAAAAAATAAAATAAAAATTGCAAAAAATAAAGAAATTATTTTTAGGATTTTTATCATTCAGAAAAAATAAATAAAAGCCATAAATATGAAAATATGGAAAAAATATGAAAAATATAACAAATAAGCCAGGGGGTGCAAATAGTATGTCAGGGGGTGCAAATAGTGAAAACAAAAAGCCCAAAAGCGCCAAAAAGCCCAGACTTCACTTCATCCCTATCCTTGGTCTTCTTGCACGCTCGTTTCAGTTCAAACCTGCAACTCTCACATGCTTGCATAAAAACAAAAACTCATAACATAAAACATGTGGCATTTGAGCTCACGATTCCAGCCATATAAATTATCTGACCTAACTCTAAAAGATCAGAGAGAATTTTGGTAGCCCTAATTCGTGACCTAACTTTTTCAACATTTTCAATCTTCAAATTCTCTAAGCACAATTAATATAAATGAAAAGTATGCATATGTACAGCTTCACCATGTCATGGACTACATTTTTTCTTCACGAATCGTGGCTTGAGGATGCCTATTCAGAGAGATGGAGTTCAAGAAAATACCTCCTTCAGTTGAATTCTAGTAGAGCAATGTAGGGACTTTAATGGAGGCCTGAGGATTGTTTGAGCTTCCTTGAACTTCCTTCAAGCTATTCCAATGCTTATCTTGCTTTGAGGATGGATGGAACTCTATGCACAAGTCAAGTTGCAAGCTTCCAAAGTGAAAATGGTGGATGCCGAAACAGGGGCTACAGAACCAGGGTGATGGCTTGGATTGCTTTGGTAGGATGTTTATAAGATGCTTGAAGTGTTTAAACACAAAACGCACGAGCCAAATGAGTGTTGGCTATGGTTTTGCGTAAACTGAGTTTTTGGACAAAATTTTAGTGTTTTTGAGTTTTTAAATGTTTTAGCTTCAATCCAATCGTTCTAAGCCTTGCCACAACTTTGTATATTTGTATAGAAATGATACCAAGTCCACTTCTTACTAGTTGTACAAGCTTTTCACCTTTTGGCAACCTTTCTTGTATTTTAAGTAAAGTGACAAGACCAATGATACATGCTTGTACTGGCTAGCTTGAGAGCTGATAAGAGTTGGTACACATTGCTTGAGACCTGTAGAAGTTGCTTGCACCAAAGGGACAGGTCCAAGGCTCAAGATTGACAAAGTTGTAAACGTTGCCCTTTATGAAAATGGCAATGTGAACTTTATGCCTAAAATGGAATTATCTATTGTACAAAGCTTCTAAAGCAAAGATAATGCCTTTGTCAACTGAGTTTTCATTTAATTATGGAGTATAAAGTGAGTTTAGGACCTGTAAAGCAAGATACAATCAACATAGACCTGATTTGCAACTTGATGCTTTGTGAAAATGGCATGAACAAAAGTGAGAAAATGCCAACTTCCCTTCTTCGATTCTCTCTACTCACAAATGATCTTGGAGAGTTATTGGACATTTTGGAAAGCTTGAAATGTGCTCAATAATACATATTTGAAATGCAATTTTAGATACCTCTTGGAACTAGGTGAAAAATGTCCATGAAGTTGGGTCCAAAACCTGCCTAAATTTGGGCAAAATTTCACTAAGTTAAAAACTTCATGGACATATATTCACAAATTCATAACTTGAGATCCAAGAATCTTTTGGGAAAACTTTGTGAAGAAAAGTTCTAGATTTCATGGAGGACTACAACTTTCATGTTGGAAGTTTTCTTTGAATCAAAATGCATCATGGTGAAAAAGTGGTGAAAAGTTGGGAAAAAATAAGAAAATTTTTATACTTAATTCTAAGTTATGAAATTTTTCAAATCAAAACCCTAATTTTCAATTTTGAGTTTCTTGGTGAAAAAGTTTCATATTTTGACATATATTTATGAATTATGACCCTTGGTACTTGATTTTGACCAAAAAGTCAAAGTTTGACTTTTCAGTGTACAGTTGACTTTTGATCAGTTGACTGCAAAATTCATCTGTCAATCCAATGAACTTGAGATCTTTTGAACCATGTAATTAGGTCAAGATGATGTCATTTAAACCTTGAAATCATGTTTGAACTCAAATGGTCATTGGCTAGGTTAAAAAGTCAGAAATTGCCCTTTCTCAGTCAAAACCCAATTTTGACCATTTTGCCCTTTTGATGATTTGATCAAATTTCTTGAGGAGTTGTGATCCAAACTTGATCAAATGGTACATATGTGTCTAAAATGTTGACGTGGATAAAAAAATTATGAAGTTTGACTGTAAATTGGCCATGTTTGACTTTTTCCCTAATACAATTGATTTTTAGGTCAACTGCCCAATTGACTGATCAAAAATATGGTTCAAGGCTTGAAACTTAACATGAGCAATCCTAGGAGTCCAAAATGGTGTATGAAAGTCACATGAAGCATTGGTGGTCCAAAAATCCTTGTGCAAACTCAAACCCTAATTTTGTGTTATCAGTGCAAGATGAGGTATCTTGAGCTGATCAAACCCTAATCTTGTCTTGAGTCCAAGAAGTCTTGTGAGAAAAATATTGATAAATGAGAGGGAAAATTTTGGGGTACAACACCTAGCTTTGTTGTTTCCAAATCTGTTGGAGACAGCTTGGTTGATACTACCCTTCCTCTAACTTCGATCACTTGTTTCAATTTTTCTTTTGAAATTTTATACCCAGATGCGATCTGTGCTAAGTCATTAGCCACTTGATTTTCTAATCTTGGTATATGTCGAATATTGATCACTTCAAATTTTTTCAACAAGCAATTGGCTATTACAAAATACATGATCATATTTTCTCTTATACATTTGTATTCTTTTGTAACTTGCTTTATGATTAACTCTGAGTCTCCCATTATTTTGACTCGAGTTGC
The DNA here is from genome assembly GCA_948472305.1 of Vicia faba. NCBI lineage: Eukaryota > Viridiplantae > Streptophyta > Magnoliopsida > Fabales > Fabaceae > Vicia > Vicia faba. Next base: position 263,521,275 of record OX451740.1, read on the forward strand.
CCCCAATTCCAACAAGATTTCAAGGCTAACAATTAAAGCTTCATACTCAGCCTCATTGTTTGAACAAGAACCTTCGATCTTGTACTTGAATTTTGTTGGAATTTTATTTGGAGAAATAATTAGAACTCCCACTCCAGTTCCATCTTTATGACTGGAACCGTCGAAGTATAACTTCCAGGGTTCAATCTCCAAGTAATTTAAGGATTCTTCATTTATTGAGTGGTTGACTATAAAGTTTTCTACCACTTGTCCTTTTACATCCTTGAGAGGCAAAAAGGTCAGTGAATTCTCAGCTAATGCAAGTGCCCATTTTCCAATTCGACTGTGCAAGATGGGTTTGGACAACATATATTTGAAAACATCGAAATGAGATGAAAAATAAAAATCAACTAGTTTAATATATTGCTTGAGTTTTGTAAATGAGAAGTAAATACATAAACATAGTTTTTCAACTTCGTTATATCTAGTTTCTGCATCATTTAAAACTCTACTGAGGCAGTAGATGGGCCTTTCGATACCACTCTTATCCTCTTTAGCCAACATGCTCCCTAAAGTTCTATCAGATGCAGTTATGTATAATCTCATACTTCTATTTCTACAAGGAGGCACTATAATAGGTGTATTGGTGAGGTATCCTTTGATTTTGTCGAAGGCCTCTTGTTGTTCTTGCCCCCATTCGAATCCTCCTTTGTTGAGTCGAAGTAAGGGTGAGAAGGCTTGCATTTTTCCACTTAAGTTGGATATAAATCTCCTCAAGAAATTTATCTTGCCAAGTAGAGATTGCAATTCCTTCTTGTTTGTTGGTGCTTTCTCCTCCAAAATGGCCTTGGTTTTGTTCTGGTTTATTTCGATTCCTTTTTTGTGGACCACAAAGCCTAAGAAGTCCCTTTCCTTTATGCAGAAAGCGCACTTTAGAGGATTCATCTTCAGACTATAGCTTCTCATCCTTTCAAAGGATTGTCAAAGATGGTCTATGTGATTCTTCCCTGAAACATATTTGATAATAATATCGTAAATATAAATCTGCATGAAAGTTTCAATAAAATCATGGAAGATAGAATTCATTTCTCTTTGATATGTTGTCCCTGCATTTTGTAGGCCAAAAGGAATTACTACCCATTCGTAAGTGCCTAAAGCCCCATGGCATTGAAATGCTATTTTCGACACATCTTCTTCAGCAATGAAAATATGATTGTACCCAGAGTATCCATCAAGCATACTCATGTACTCGAAGCCAGCGGAAGAATCAACAAGCATTTCCGCCATAAGCATTGGATATTCACCCTTGGGTGTTGCAGCATTTAGATCTCTAAAATAAATGCACACCCTTAATGTACCATTTTTCTTTATAACAGGTACTATATTTGCAATCCATTTGACATACCTGGTTGTTTGGATGAACTTGCATTTTAGCAGTCTTTTGACTTTCATCTTGATCTTCAATAAGATCTCTGGTGCAAAACACCTTGGAGTTTGCTTGATAGGCTTTTTCCCAGGCTTTATTGGTAGTTGAAGCTCCACCAATCCTCTGTCGAGACCAAGCATTTCATCATAATCCCATGCAAAGCAGTCTTTAAACTCCTTTATCAATTGGATTACTTTGACTCTGAGCTATAGATCTATCTTTACACTGATATATGTTGGTCTCTTTACCATTCCTTTGCCCAAGTCTATCTCTTCAAGAGGATCTTGCGCTAGCATTTTAATATTTCTTGCCAGCAGATCCTTCTCGAAACCCAAAGGCTCATCATCATAGATGGCATCCAGCCTCTGGCCTTGCACTTCTTCCTCTCTTGAGTCAGGTGGTTTCAGGTTGAAATCTTTCCCAGGGCCTACTGGAAGTGGCACTTGCTCATTGGATTTGATAACCATATACTTCACTTCAGCCTCTAAGGCGCTATTATTCTGTTTTCGGCCACATATGCTGAAATCCTCTGTAATGCTTGTGATTCAGTCATGGTCACTGAAATCACTTCCCCGGCCTGTTGGTCGTATATCATCAATCCCTTTGAAATCAATGTTTGACAAATCCTCTCTATCACATTGGAATCCATGATCTGAGTGTAAGTATAGGGAGCAGAAAGCGTTGGGTGGTGGCGCCAAGTCGAAGTCTGGAGTATTACATAGCCCTATGTGGGCCAAATTTCTGTCGAAGCTTATTCTGTCAACATTGTTGACTTCGACCATATAGTAACTCTGGTCAACTTCAATGTTTTCTACTATGTCATCTAGGCTCTAGATTGTAACACGCTGATGCATCAACGATGGCACTGCTCTTATGCCATGGATCTACTCCATTCCTAGGAGAAAATTATAGTTGTTGCTGAGATGACCATAAACATTATTGGTCGAACTATGGTCCCCACTTTGAGGTCCAATTGGATTACTCCCATGGTGGTCCCAATTCCACCTTCATAGTTTGATAAAACTATGTTATGAGGCTTGATGTCTTCATCTCCCTTACCCAGCTTTCTCAACATACATTGAAGGATTATGTTAACTGTGGCCCCACAATCAACCAAGACTTTGTTGATGGTCGCCTTTCTTATTTTTTCCCTTATGAACAAGGGTTTGAGGTGATTCCTCATTGCCTCAGCAGGACGCTTGAAGAAGGCAGTTTTCTCTTCTACACATCCATTGTTCATAATATAGTAGCATAATGGCATATGCTTGGCCATTTCTTGTTTGACCTCCCACTCGGTCTCTTCGACTTCGACCTGTTGGTCGTATTCTTTGGGCAGCACAAACACCACATTTACCATGATGTCTAATGTAGCATCAGACCCAGAATCAGATTCTTCCTTCGATTCATCTTGTTCAGGCCATACCAACCTGCTAGCAATTAGCTTTTTCTCCAAAGGCATTCTTGTTTTATCCTTTTCTTTTTTTTCGGCAAGTTAGTGCTTGTTTCTGGTTGGAGCTCTTCTGCAGCCTCTCTTTCGACCTTTCACCGTCTCTGACACCTTCTTCATTGGGAGCGAGTCATAAGGTTCTTTCCTTTGTAATTGTTCGACACGTGAGCAACCCTGTTTGTTGTTGTTGACTGAAATTCCTTTCTATAGGCCAAAGAGGATCCTCTTGGCATATCGAACATCTTCCATTTTCCCTTGTTGGGCCTTTTTCTATTCGCTGCCTTCAACCAAGTGTCCATAGGGACATTTGTTAGAGGCTTGAAGGTTGATGGCCTACTCACCTGGTTTGCTGGCCCCTTTTGGTATCCCCTTCTAGGGTCGTACCTTACTTCAGGATCCATGTTATGCTGGGAAATGTTTCCCCATTTTTTCTTTTCTACACGCACACCTTGTATATGCTCAGCAACTTTTTTTCCGAAGATAGAACTGCATCTTGGACACAACATAACTTCTGACTTCTTTTTCTGGCATATGTGTAGAAAATCTTCCAGATTTTAGTTTTCCTTAGGAAATGCAAGATTGTTAATTTTCTCTTGTCTGATGCTGTCTTCTAAATCTGTAGCTTTAGGTTCCGACACTTCAACCATATTTATTCCCACGTTGCTCTTACCAGTTACACTTAGCTTCTGCATCTTGGCCTCTAGGATTTCTGTTGAACCTGTAATAACAGCCAATTAGGAACCTTCAATAGTTCCTTTATTTGAGCCTTCAGTGGCTCCATTATTTAGGCTTTCAGCAGCCATTATTTGTACCTCTTCGACATCTTTTCTACTAATGTCCTCAGTGAAACTGCCAAAAACAGGTTTGTTGCTGAAGTCTTCTGAGACTTCGACCATATTGGTGCATGAAGGTTCAGCATAATGGGCATCTGCCTACAACGGGTTTGCATCAATCTTCATGGGAGGTTTGTCAGCAAACTTGAGTCTGCAGTCTTTTAATGCGCCTTGAATGAGATCCCTGAAAAGAAAACATTGTGAGGTTTTATGGCCCAAAAAATTATGATATTTACAAAAACCTCTCTTTTTCCTTTGATCTAAAGGAGGCATTTTTGCTCCTGGGGGCACTATCATCTAGCCATCTTTAACTAACAAGTCAAACATTTTGTCACATTTTGTGACGTTGAAACTATATGTTTTCTTTGGGAACCTATCACTACTCTTTTCAGATTCAGTAGGATTCTTTCCATTTGAGGGTGTTAACAGTTTGCAAGAGTATGTGGCCCTTGCTTTAATTCTTCTAGATCGACCTTGCTCTCTTTGAAAGTTATAGGGTCACTAGATGTCTCTGGATCGTCATCATCCACTTTGACATATGCTACCCTTTCTCTTCGGTGATTTTAATTCGCCTTAGCTTTTTCAGCCTTAAGGCGTTCTACCTGTCGAACTCTATCGTCCAGTTGGGTCATATCTCTCAGGTATTGGGTATCTAATTTCTTCCTAATGGAATAATATAGACCCCCTGCAGCCATTTCGACCAACTCATGTTCAGGAACTCGTGTAAAGCATCTGGCTTTGAGCAGTCGAAATCTATTCAAATACTCATCAATTGGCTCAGTGAATCTTCTCTTCACACTAGCCAGTTCTTTCAGACTTATCTTGGTTTGTCCCATATAGAATTGTTCATGGAACAATCTTTCCAATTTATTCCAATTATAAATCGAATTGGCTAGGAGTGTGGTAAACCAAGTGAAGGAATTTTTGGATAAGGAGCTTGGGAAATACTTAATCCTAAGATTCTCATTATTTGAGATTTCCCCAGCCTCTATCAAATACCTTGCCACATGTTCGACAGTGGACTCTGTCGTATCCCCTGAAAACTTGGTGAACTTTGGAACTTTCAACCTAGGGGGTAAATCTGATTGCAAGATATAATCTGACAATGAAGATGTAAAGTTTGGCCTATGAAAGCCAATGTTCACTCCATTCTGTTCCATGATTCTTTCGATCATGGTTGTCAAGTTATTATCTGCTACATGGTTGTGGTGTCGAACCTGCTATATTGCCTCATCAACATTTTGGTTTCTATTTAGCACAACTACACCTTGTTTGACAGATCTTGGGATTTATGGGGGAAACTCTGGCCACTTCGACCCTGTATTGTTCGACCTCCACTCTATGGTTTATCCCATCTAGCTGTGGATTCTGGTTAATAGTCATGTCATCCTCTAAGACCACCCCCTGATTTTCTCTTATCAGCTCTGTTTGGGGGTGTCGAATAGGTTGAGAAACCCCAAAAAATTAAGCCATGCGCGTCATTTGCACGACCATTTGCTGGTCCAACTGGGTTGTACTTTGTATCAAAGGGTTAAGTACTATACTCAAGGATTATGCCAACATCTGCACCATGTCATGGTTACTCTCATCCATTTGTTGCCTCAAAATTTTTGCAGAAGCATTTGTGAGGCTTGAAATTATATGGGATGTCCCTCCTAAGAGTTGGTTTCTACCCAGATTTGCCATACCAGTTCCAGATCTATGCAATGGCGAAGATACACTCACCAAAGGTTCTGAAAATATGGATGAGGCATTCATAAGGCTTGCCATTTCAGCAGTTGGCATGCCATAGGGTTGGTCTCGACCCATCCAGGTTGTCGAAAATCCTGGAAGGACATAAGGTCGAACTCCCGGATTTCCCCTTGGTGGGGATGTTTCTGGTAGACCCCTATGACCTACATGAGGAAGTATTGGTCCTGTTTGTGTAACTGCCAATGCTGGTGTTGAACCAACCATTGATGGCACAAGTTCACTAACTATTGGTGTAACCACTATTCCCGCAGGAATTGGTAGAGGCATTTCTCCACTACTTGGCTGATTAGGATTAGCCATTCTCCTATTTCTTCTCCTAGGTATGTATTTTTTGGTGGTTGATTTACCACTTCTCAATAACATACAACACTTTTGAGAGAAAGGAAATTACATATGCCATTCTGATATTCATCTAGATTCAGCTTTCAGATACAATTTAGATACGCTCTAGATACGGATGCCATTCTGATACTCATTCAGATTTAGCTTTCAGATACAGTTCAGATACGCTCTAGATACGTATGTGTGATACGGTGGCAGAACCAAACTGTTTTAGAAAAATGCTGGTTTGCATTTTGCGTTTGTGTTTGCAAAATGTCGCGGTAAGCAAGAGTTGCCATCGACTTTTATTGTACCCTAAAATTTTCCCTATCATTCTTCAGGAAATCATCCTGGATTCTTAAAGTTCCCTCTTAAACAAATCTAAGCCTTGAATTATCATTTCCCTCCAAGCAAGTCATTTACAAGGGCAAAGTGGTCATTTGCAAGCTCAAAAGTCAAATTTTACCTTGGAAAAGTTAAATTCTAAATACTTAGATTTTTTCTAAAATTATTTAAGAAAAAATGACACTTCAGAACTTCTGAACCAACCTCCAGGCAGAAGCGGTAAGAAGTTGCAAACTTGGCTCAACACATAACATTCAGTCAAAATGTGGATCTTCAGCAGCTACGCCAACTCAGTTAGAAGATCTAAACGTGGTTCAACACGTAATCTTCAATCATAGCATGGCTTTTTTTCCAGCAATTACGCAAGTTCAGTCAGAGTTTGCTAAAGGAATGCAAAGAAAGCAACGAAGCCTGAAAAATCCTTTAGAACATGCTGGAATCAGAAGGTAAGGGGGTCAGAAGATTGGGTGTTACACTGAAGCAGAATCTCTAAGTCCAGAATTTTTCAGAAGCAAATCCAAAGAACATGCTAGAAAGTCTGGAGAACTGTGATACGGTGGGAGAACTGACTTAAGGTTTTGCGTTTGTTTTCGCAAATGTTTCGGTTGAGCAAGAGTCGCCACCGACTTTTTATTTTATCCTAAGGAAAGGTTAAAAAGCACAGCAAAAACCTTTGAGATGTTTTCTTGGGTTCGGGGAGTAGATTATAGAAAGGGAAGGTATTAGCACCCTTTCTATCCATGGTTATCCATGGGCTCTTAGTTACTTGCTTAGATCACTTGCCTTGCATTTTCAATTGTTTGAAATGGTGCTTTGTGTGTGGGTTTGAAAATGTTTTGAAAAGAGGCCATTGTTGTGGCAACCTTTGTAATGATCCATGTTTGAATGTATACAAAGGTGTATTTGTCTTTTGAAAAGTTTTCAATGTTTTGAAAGTTTGTTTTGAAGTTGTGTTGTGATGTGTGTTTTGAAAAATGGCAAGGATTGTTTTGCAAGATTGGTCAAGTAACCAAGAGCTATCTACCCTAAATTTCTCAAAGATCTTTCCTATGTTTTAACCCTTTTAACAGTATTGTTCCACCATTGTATTTGGTGGACAATCTTGTGTTAGGATGTTAACGGGACGGGCGCGGGTCATCGTTTAGACCATGAATGCAATAGTGCCAAGTGTCTTTGGAAACTTTTTCTTTTAAGGGACTTGATCATTTTTAGGCAACTTGAGAAAGCGTCATCAAGGGACTATGATCATTTGATTTACTTTTGTTTTGCCAAAGACACTCAACATGCAACATGGCCCATTATTGAAGGCAACAAGTGGAGTAACCCTAAGGGTGTAAGTGTGATTGGTGTTGTCCATTTTCATGCTTTTTTGTCTTTTGTTTAGTCAAGCTATTTGTTATTTGATTTTTGCATACCAAACCCTAGGTCTATCATGGCATGTTTAGAAAGCTTTAAAATGCGGAATTTAAAGTCCTAAATTATTACAACATAATTATGGGGATGGGGGTACAAATGTTCAAATGGTGTATATTTAGAAAGAAATTTAAATCTAAACTATTACATCCATATTGAATATACAAGTTATTTAATTGTACAATAATTAAATAAATAAATATGCAAAATTGTATTATGCACAAAAATGTTTTTTATGTATGTAAAAATAGTTTTCATGTGAAATATAAACAAAAATAAAAAGGGTCAATTTTTGGATATTTTTATGTTTTTAGGGCAAAACCCTAATTTTCTAAATAAATGGTATTTATTAATTATATTATATACAATATTTGCTAATTATATACAAAAAATAAAAAAAGGAAGTATAGTGTGAAAAAAAAGTATTTTTGGTGTCATATATTAATAAAAATAAAAAGGTATTATTTTTACATTTTTATCCTAAATATTTAATGAATATACAAGTATTTATATTATATAAACTTAAATATACTAAATATATACAAAAATAAAAATATTAATTAGTTTTAAAAAAAGAAGTATATTTCTTAGAAAATGTTTTCAAAAAGTAAATAAAAAAATGATGGCTGAAAATATATATTTTTATGTTATTTTTAATGTTTTAAATAAAAGGGATTTATTATTTTACATGTATAAGTTCAAATAAAACAAATAAAATCCAAATAAAATGCAAAAATGGATGGAAAAATATTTTTAATATTTTTTATGTTTTGACAAAAAATGATAAGTCAGAAGAAAAAATAAAAAGTCAAAAATAATCAAAATATCACACAATGGGTCAAGGGGGTGTAAGTGGAAAATGAGGGTGCAAACAGAAAAAGCAAACTCAGGCCCAGCCCAAGTCCACCTTTTTCAACCTCCAGCCATTTTTCAAAAAACGCGCGCCCTCCATGCTTGATTCAAACTTCCTAATTCTTTGACTTTTAGCAAAAACTCACAATATAAACATTATAGAGCATCATGTCACGATTCTAAACATATAAAGAAGTTGTTCTAACTCTCAGAAATGAGAGAGAATTTCTCCTCCCCCAATTCCTGACCTAAGTTTTTTCCAATGTTCAGGTTCAAAATTCTCTCAGCACACACAACATAAATGAAAAGTAAGTATATGGATAGCTTCAGGGCCATGAGTAGGACGTACTTTCTTCACAAACTTAAGCCTAAATATGCTTGGATAGAGAGATAGAAGTTCACATTTTACCTGTCTCAGCTTGACTCGAACAGAGTAATATGGCCAACTTCAATGGTGTTTGAGGACTTGTACAGCTTGCTTGAGATCCCAGGAACCTTCTCCTATGCTTGGTGTGCCTTGAATCCTTCTGAATCAAGCTATGCAAGTCAACGAATGGATTGAGCTGGCCAAATCAAACTGCAGCAGGTACCCTGTTTTGCAACAAAACTGTGTTTTGATGAATGAGAATGTTTGAGCTCTGGTTGATTCGTGTTTTAGGTCAGTTGGATCAAGTGAAAAGTGTTTGCAAAGTTTGATTTGGCTGGTTCTTACAAGAATGTGAGTTATGGTTCAATATGCAAGTTTTCTTCTTATCTAAGCAAAGTTAGTCAAGTTGGGTTATAGGCTCCTACAGGCCACTCAAGCATGCTGCATTTCTCTTCTTGATCAGTGGAATTTGTCCATAAACTTGTGCCTCAAAGATCTGCTTGTACTTCCAAGATATGGACTTTGACATAAAGCATTGCTTTTTCAAAATGGCAAATGTGCTTTTTCCATATATGGATTGATTTTGTGTGTATTGTCCAAATGAACAAAATAACACTCTAACACAAAGGATATGCATTTAATTATTGAATGTAAGAAGGATTAGAGGCCTGTAATCTAGCTTGAACCATGCTGACTTGAAAATGGCAATGTTATGTACATGTATTTGGCTATGAACAAAGTGACTTTTGCCCAACTTTGCCAATTCGAATCTCCCTAACCACAAGGGTGTTTGATGAGTTCTTGGATAATTTGGAAAGCTTGGAATATGTACTACAATCCATCTTTGTAATGAAAGTTGAAATTCCAAGTGGAAGCATGTGAAAAGTGGCCATGAAGTTGGGCAAAAATCCTGCCTAGAATAGGTCAAAAAATTTCTAAGTTAAGAATGTTTTGCACCCTTGTTCCAAAAATCATAAATTGAGCTACAATCTTCTTTTGAGGAAACTTTGTGAATCAAAGTTGTAGATTTTGTAATGGACTACAACTTTCATGTTTTGAGTTTTGTTTGAATCCAAATGTATCTTGATGAAAAAATGGGACAAAGTTAGGAAAAAATAAGGAAATTTTATAACTTCGAAAATTTCTAAGTTATGAAATTTCTTCATTTTAAACCCTAATTTGTAATTTTGGGTTTCTTGATGAACAAGTTTCATAATATGGCATGTCTTGATGGAAAATGAATCTTGGCACTTGATTTGGACCAAAAAGTCCAAGTTTGACTTTTCAGTATACAGTCAAATTTTGATCAGTTGACTGAAAAATTCATCTGTTAATCTTGTGAATTTGGGATCTTTTGAACTTGTTGAATGTGTCAAGACCATGCCATTGAGTCCCTGAGGCCATATGTGAGTTTGATTTGCCATTGGTTAGGTCAAACAGTCAAAAATTACCTTTGTGCAGTCAAAACCCTAAAAATGACCATTTTGCCCTTTTGGTGATCTGATCAAATTTCTTGTGGCATTGTGATCCAAACTTGACCAAATGGTTCATATGAGTTCACTATGTTGATGTGGGTCAAAAATCATGAGGTTTGACTGTCAATTGGTCACAGTTGACTTTTTCCCCTATACAGCTGATTTCTAGGTCAACTGTCCAATTGACTGGGCAAAGATTGGAATCAAGGCTTGAAACTTGGTATGGATAAACTTATGAGTCCAATATGAAGCATGAAAGTCACTTTGGGCATTTTGGGTCAAAACATCTTTGTGCAAACTCAAACCCTAATTTGGGTCAATAGTGCAAGGAGGAGTCTTGAGAAGAGCAAACCCTAACCTGATCTTGAGTTCCAAGAGTCTTGTGGTGAGAAAATGTTGATGAAATGAGAGGGAAAATTTTGGGGTACAACAGTTGCCCCTGTTCAATCTTCTTGCACCTGAAGAGTTAGATTGGCAGGTTTGCCTTTCGCGTCTCGAAGGTAAAAGGAGATTGGACACTAGAGTGCCCTTAAATTTGCACTCGTCAAAACAATGGATGCAGGAATGGGCTTAGAGATGCCATTTGGAGGGATGACAGAATCTTGTCGTGGATGGGCTTAAAGATGCCATCTTGAATGTTTGTTGAACTGCAATGTGATAGGTCAGAAGAATGAGGATTATAATGGTATCCGTGTCTGGAAAGTATTTGAACTGTATCTGGAGACTGAGTTTGTATGAGCAAGAGAATGGCCTCCGTATCTGGGGCGTATCTGAGTTGTAACTGTGCTTGAAGGTAGAATGAATATCAGAATGACTGCCATGTCTGGAGTGTATCTGTATTGTATCCGGGTAACAGAGAAATATCTATATGGAGCAACTGCGTGCTGGAGACAAATTCTGAATGAGTGACAGAATGGAAACCGTGTCTGGAGCGTATCTGGATTGTATCTGAAGTTGAAAGTTGTATGAGTACCAGAATGACTTCCGTGTCTGGAGTGTATCTGAAACTGTAACTGGAATTGAGATCCATATGAGTAATAGAATGACTTTTGTGTTTGAAGTGTATCTGAAACTGTAACTGGGATCGAGATCCGTATGAGTAATAGAATGACTTCTGTGTTTGAAGTGTATCTGAAACTGTAGCTGGGATCTAAATAAATGACAGAATGACTTCCGTGGCGAACGCACTGGGGATAATCAAATTGCTGTTGTAAGGGTCAGAATGGTATCCGTGCTTGGAATGCATTGAACCTTGAGGTGGATAAGCGAATATGAATGAGAGATAGAATGGTTGTCGTGTCCGGAACGCATCTAGTCTGTATCTGATCATTGTAGTCTGAATGAGTAGTAGAATGACCGCCGTGGAGGGGTGTATCTGCACTGTATCTGACTTGAAATTCTGAATGAGTAATAGAATGACCGCCGCGTCTGGGGTGTATCCGTACTGTATCTAAATGATTGTTAATGATAGCCTTTTAATCTTATCCTGAAAAGGATGAAATGTTAGCTAAAACACAAAGTTATGTTGCATGATATGTATGATGCAATATATATGTTATATCAATGTTTATGATATGAATGTAAATGAATGCGCATGTAAGCTGAAGAGCTGTCTTGCTGAGGATAGATGAATCCTGGATGGCTGGAGATAAAAGAATCTTGATTGTCGCCAGGGAAAGTGAGTCCTTGACTGCCGCGGGGGATTGCAAGAATCTTTGATTGCTGAAGATGAGATATCCTTGTTGACTACTGCTGGAGAATCAGGAGCTTGGGTTGTATGCCAATCTACTTGGGGATTCCTGTCCTGAGGAGATCTTCACTGGGGAACATCTGAATATCTTGTGATGAACTGAGAATGAGAGTCTTCATTCTGCTTGGGGAATGCAAGATCTTCAATTGTTGAGGGATCTTAGGACCACCGCGGGGGATTGGAATTCCTTGGTGACCTGCGGGGAATGAGAATTTCTGATGATCTCTATTGGGGAGTTCAGGACCTGATAGACTTGTGCTGGAGAAGCGTGACTGAGAATCCTGAGTCTGGTGGGAAGTATCTCTGTGGGGAGAAGGTTCACTAGTCTGGTTCTGCTGGGGATTGATAGTTGGAAGTTTTAGCTCCGCTGGGGATTGGATTTTCATATTTTTAAGGCTCCACTGGGGATTGGATTTTCAGATTTTTAAGGCTCCACTGGGGATTGGATTTTCAGATTTTTAAGGCTCCACTGGGGATTCTGAAATTTAACTCTGAGGGGAATTGAGTTCTAGAAGACTCTCTCGCTGGGGAATTAAGTTCTGGATTGAGGAATTTGGAGTTTTAAATCTGCTGAGGATTCCTTCTGAAAGGGCATCGAGATATCTACTTGTACCTTCAACCTATCAGTAATCATCTTTCTTGATTCATAAGGAAATGATTATGTTCAAATGCATATGCCTATTTAACAAAACATTGGACGTTTCTCAAATAAAACATAAGTGTAGAAAAGCAAAAGGAAGACAAAGCAAATTTCTGTATTTGGAAAAGTATTTGTATTAACTTTCTATGAGTATACTTGTACAAAGGAGACAGTCATCCTAGTAAGAGCATGTCGTCGTAAAAATTGAAAAATTTATACAAAAGAAAGATGGCTATGTGAAACAATTCCATGGGATCCCCATTCTTCTATAGCCTTCACAACTCTGAATATCTGTCCATTCAATGCTTCGTCCGCCGATGACTGGATTGATCAGAAGCTTGGAGCTGGTTGATGAAGAGATTGTCCTTAAAGTGATCCGACGAGACATAGTCATACGCTTTAATTCCCTAACTTTTTCCTGAATCACCCTTTCGGGTTTTCGATCCATCGGGAAACCCCTTTTTGCCTAAGCCGCCCTTTCGTGTTTTCGACTTGCCGGGTGTACAGATTTTTTTGGTTTTATCCCTAATTTTTGCCTGAACCGCCCTTTCGGGTTTTCGGTTCACCGGGGTGCCCATTTTTGCCCAAGCCTCCCTTTCGGGTTTTCGACTTGTCGGGTTATTTTATGTGTAGTATCTTTTGACTATGTCTGCGTTTGCAGGGTGCGGCAAATCGTCACCGTCCATGGTGGTCAGAATCATCGCACCACCAAAAAATATGCTTCTGATCACAAATGGTCCTTCGTAAGTAGGAGTCCATTTGCCCCTGGGATCACTTTGCGGTAAGATAATCCGCTTGATTACGAGATCTCCGACTTGATATACTTGACGTCTGACTTTCTTGTTGAAAGCCTTGATCATCCGTTTTTGATACGTCTGACCATGGCAAACAGCAGCGAGTCGCTTTTTGTCGATCAAATTGAGTTGATCAAGTCGGGTCTGAATCCAATCATCTTCATTCAAACCTGCGTCCCTCATAATCCTTAAGGAAGGAATCTGAACTTCCATGGGTAGGACAGCTTCCATGCCATATACCAAAGAAAATGGGGTTGCCCCTGTTGAGGTACGTGCCGTGGTACGGTATCCATGCAGAGCAAATGGTAACATCTCATGCCAATCCTTGTAGGTGACTGTCATTTTCTGAATGATCTTCTTGATGTTTTTGTTCGCAGCTTCAACAACACCGTTCATCTTCGGCCGATAGGGAGATGAATTGTGATGATAAATCTTGAACTGTTCGCACAATGCGGTGATCATAGTATTATTCAGATTTGTACCGTTGTCTGTGATGATTCTGTCAGGAACACCATACCGGCATATGAGGTTCTGCTTGATGAAGCGGGCAACCACATTTTTAGTAACAGATGCGAAGGAAGCTGCTTCGACCCATTTAGTGAAATAGTCAATGGCGACCAGGATGAAGCGATGTCCATTGGATGTTGTGGGATTGATCTCTCCAATCATGTCAATGCCCCACATTGCAAATGGCCAAGGAGCTGTCAGAACGTTGAGAGGAACCGGAGGAATATGAATCTTGTCAGTGTAGACCTGACATTTGTGGCAAGTACGGGAATGTTGATGACAGTCAGCTTCCATGGTAGACCAGTAATAGCCTGCCCTTAAAATCTTCTTAGCCATCGTATGCCCGCTCAAGTGAGTGCCAAATGTACCGCTGTGTATCTCGGTCATGATTAACTCTGCTTCAGCTTTGTCTACACATCGGAGTAAAACACAATCATGGCTTCGTTTATAGAGGATGTCGTTGCTTAGGAAGAACTTGGCAGCAAATTTCCTTAAGAACTTCTTGTCATTGACGAAAGCTCCTTCGGGGTATTCTCTAGTATGGAGATACCTTTTGATTTCATGGAACCAGGGTTGTTCCACTACTTCTTCGGTAAAAATATCGTGACAATGAGCAGGTTCATCCATTCGCTCGATGGTGATTTGGGGAGCCTCGTTATCCCAGTTGAGTTTAAACATGGAAGACATTGTTTCCAGAGCATCTGCTAGCTGATTCTCTTCTCGCGGGAAATGCTCGAAGGTAATTTGCTCGAAATGAGGCAACAATGTCAGGACATGTTCTTTGTATGGAATAAGATTAGGATGTTTGGTGTCCCACTCTCCTTTGATTTGACTGATAACCAAAGCCGAGTCCCCAAATACGATCAAAGATTTGATCCCCAAGTCTATAGCAGCCTTGAGACCAAAGATGCAAGCTTCATATTCAACCATGTTATTGGTACAACTGAAGCAAAGTCGGGCCGTGAAAGGTGTGTGACAACCTTCCAGGGAAATGAGTACCGCACCGATACCATTTCCAAGTGCATTTGAAGCACCATCAAAGTACAGGGTCCATCGAGATCCTTTTTCAGGACCGTCATACGGTCCGTTACCTTTAATGTTGTCCAAGTTCATGATGTCCTCGTCTGGGAAGTCGAATCTCATGGATTGATAATCTTCGATAGCTTGATGAGCTAGATGGTCAGCTAGTACACTCCCCTTTATAGCTTTTTGGGTAGTGTACTGGATGTCATACTCAGTCAGGATCATTTTCCATCTAGCTATTCTTCCAGATAAAGCAGGCTTCTCGAAGATATACTTGATAGGATCCATTTTGGAAATCAATAGAGTGGTATGAGTCAACATATACTGCCTTAGTCGGCGAACAGCCCATACCAAAGCGCAACAAGTTTTCTCGAGCAGTGAGTAGCGAGTCTCACAGTCGGTGAACTTTTTGCTAAGGTAATAAATGGCATGCTCTTTTCGACCAGACTCGTCATGCTGGCCCAAAACACACCCCATTGAGTTATCCAAGACGGTCAGATACATGATCAACGGTCTTCCTTCGACGGGTGGCATCAGAATAGGAGGTTCTAGCAAATACTCCTTGATCTTATCAAAAGCAGCTTGGCAATCGTCGTTCCATTCGACTACCTGATCTTTCTTCAATAGTTTGAAAATTGGCTTACAGGTAGACGTCAGATGAGAGATAAATCTAGCAATGTAGTTCAAGCGCCCCAAGAACCCTCTAACCTCCTTTTTAGTACGGGGAGCAGGCATTTCTTGTATTGCTTTCACTTTTGCAGGATCGAACTCAATGCCTTTGTTGCTGACGATAAATCCTAGAAGTTTACCAGACCTAACTCCAAAAGTGCACTTACTTGGATTCAGCCTGAGTTTATACTCCTTCAACCTGGCAAACAGCTTTTCCAGATGTTCAAGGTGTTCCTCCTCTGTTTGTGATCGAGCTATCATGTCGTCTACGTAAACTTCGATCTCATGATGTATCATATCATGAAATAAAGATACCATGGCGCGCTGATAAGTTTCCCCTGCTGTTGTACCCCAAAATTTGCCCTCCCATTTCCTCAACATTTTCTCATCACCAGACCTTTGAAGATCAAGATCCAATTAGGGTTTCCTCAGCTCAAGATTTCTCCTTGCACTGGTGGACCCAAATTAGGGTTTGTGTTTGCACAAAGATGTTTTGACCTAAAATGCCTAATATGACTTTCATACTTCATATTGGACTCCCAAGTTTATCCATACCAAGTTTCAAGTCTTGATTCCAAATTTTGCCCAGTCAATTGGACAGATGTCCTAGAAATCAGCTGTATTGGGGAAAAGTCAACTATGGCCAATTGACAGTCAAATCTCATGGAAATTGACCCACATCAACATTATGAACTCATATGGACCATTTGATCAAGTTTGGATGACAATTCCACAAGAAATTTGATCAGATCACCAAAAGGGCAAAATGGTCATTTTTAGGGTTTTGACTGCACAAAGGCAATTTTTGACTGTTTGACCTAGCCAATGAAAAACCAAGCTCACATATGGACTCAAGGACCCCATGGAATTGTCTTTACATGTTCAACAAGCTCAAAAGATCCCAAGTACACAAGATTGACAGTTGAATTTCCCAGTCAATTGATCAATTTTGACTGTACACTGAAAAGTCAAACTTTGACTTTTTGGTCAAAATCAAGAGTCAAGATTCATTTTTCATCAAAACATGCCAAATCATGAAACTTGTTCACCAAGAAACCAAGAAATGAAAATTAGGGTTTAAAATGGAATTTTTCATAACTTAGAATTTTTCTAAGTTATGGAAAACCCTAATTTTTTCCCAACTTTGCCCCACTTTTTCACCATGATTCATTTGGATTCAAACAAAAGTCAAAACATGAAAGTTGTAGCTTGTTGCATAATCTACAACTTTGATTCACAAAGTTTTCCCATTTGAAGATTGTATCTCAAGTTACAAATTTTTGAATAAGGGCACTAAACCATTCTTAACTTAGTGAAAATTTGACCTATTTTGACAAGGTTTTCTACCTAACTTCAAGGCCATTTTCCATAAACTTCCACTTGGAATTTCAATTTGCATTTCAAAGATGGATTGTATTACACATTCCAAGCTTTATAAAATGTCCAAGAACTCATCAAACAACCTCATGGTTAGGGAGAATCGAATTTCACAATATGGCAAAAACTCACTTTGTTCATGACCAAATTACATGTCCATAATCTTGCGATTTGAACTCAGCATGCTTTAGGCTAGATTACAGGTCCTTAAACCAAGTTACACTCAATAATTTAATGCATATTCTTTGTGCCAAGACCAGTATCTTTGAGCTAAAGCATTGTATGAAGGTTTAATCCATTTTTAGATAAAGCAAAATAGCCATTTTTGAAAAGTCACACTTTATGTCAAATTGAAAATCCAACAAGTACATTGCAAATCTGATTGGCACAAGATTATGAAAAAATTACTCTGATCAAGAGAAGCTTTGCAGCAGGATTAGGGGTCCTCTACTGACCTAGAAACACAAGTTGACATTTGTTGCTTAAAGTTGAAGAAAAGTGCCATAACACATACCAACTACCATATCAGCTCAAGAACACTTAGACAAAGTTATCAAACACATTCCACATAACACAACCAAGCTAATACACGAGCCCTTTGCCTTCAAAACACCCTCCATCTCAGAATCACTCTCAAACTGCAAAAACAGGGCAGGCCCTGCAGTTTGAGTGCTATCTCTCATTTCTCTTGAGCTCTCTTGCCCAAACCAGTTCACACACCTTCCATACCATCTATGCAAGCTAACCAAAAGAAAAAGCACGATCTGTAACACCTCTAAGCCACTTCACCATTTTTGTTTTTCTGTTTTGCAGTTGAAGTTCTCTAGCACGATTCAGGGAGTTTCAAGACAAAGTAGAACTTGGAATAGCATCCTTACACTTCAAGGAAGCTATACAAATCATCATCTTGCTCTGAAAACTCCTCCATTGCAAAGAACGATTCCAACTGAACAGGTATCTTCATGAAGTTCTATCTCTCTTATTAGGCATTGTTAGCTTTAGGTTTGTGAAGAAAATATGTCACAATCATAGCCCTGAACATGCCCATATAGTTAGATTTCATTTATATTATGTGTGCTGCAAGAATTTTGAGTCTGAACATGGCATAAAAGTTAGGTCAGAAATTGGGGGAGAAGAAATTCTCCCTCATCTTAGAGAGTTAAGTCAAGTTCTTTACATGGTTGAATTCGTCTTCTCATGCTCTACACTTTTCATGTTATGAGTTTTGCTTGAAAGTCCAGGAATCAAGAGATAGAAAACGCATGGGTGATGTTGTTCAGAGGTTGAAGATGACTGGTTCTGGGCTGGGCCTGGAATACTTTTCTTATTTGCACCACTCTTTTGCTTTTGCACCCCCTGAGCCCATTTGCTTCATTTCTTAATATTTTTGACTTTTTCTTTTTTTTAACTGATTCATTTATTTTTTCTCAGCATATTAAAAATATAAAAATATTTTTCCCATCATTTTTTGAATTTATTAAGTATTTATTTGATTGTTTTATACATAAATAAGTAAATATACATATATACTTTTTTGTTTAAAATATTAAGATAATACAAATATATTTTATACACTTTTATTTTGTTTTTACTTCCTGAAAATATTTTGTATAAAAAATACCCTTTTTATTTTTATATTAAATATTATTATTTTTTATATATAATACATATTTAGAACTTAATACATAAATATATATATTTATTAATATACTTAGAATAAAATACTAAAAATATACATATTTTATTTTATTAATATTAAACACTAAAAAAATCATTTTTACAAATATATCTCTTTTCTTATTTTATATTTGTATAAATAATAAATATTGCATATATTAATAAATAATACCTTTGAATTAGGGTTTTTGCCCTAAATTCAAAAATACTCCAAAAATAATATTTTTTTATTTTCTTTTTACTTTACATCAATAATCCTTTTTTTCATACATATAAAAAAAACCATTTTTTGCATTCTTGCATATTTGTTCTATTTTTATTTTATTTATGCAATTAAATTACCTTGCAAATATTCAATATTGATGTAATAGCTTAGATTCAATTTCCTGTCTAAATACCTCCCCATTTGAAACATTGTACCCCCTTCCCTATATTATTGTGTTGTAATAGCGTAGGAATTTAAATTTCGCACTTTATCGCTTTCTAAAATACAATGCTAGAATTAGGGTTTATATGCGAATAAAAAAATGAACAAAATAGTTGGACCTAATATAAGACAAACAAGCATGAAAATGGACACATAAATCACACTTGCACCCCCTAGGGTATTCCACTTGTTGCCTTTCAAAAATGAGCCATATTGCATGTTAGGTCTCTTTGGGCAAAACAAACAAATTGAAAGATCATAGTCCCTCGATAACACTTTTCAAAACAAACAAAAACAAATGATCAAGTCCCTTAAAGAAAATGCCCAAAGATACTTAACACCGTTGCAATTATGGTCTAAACGATGACCCGCGCCCGTCCCTTTCACATCCTAACATGAGATTGTCCACCAAATACAATGGTGGAACAAACTTATTAAAAGGGTTAAAACATAGCAATAAACCTTGAGAAATTTAGGAGTAGATAACCTCTTAGTTACTTGAATCAAACTTGCAAAAACAAAACACTTGCCTATTTTCTAAACCACACATCACCACACTTTCAAAACAACTTTCAAAAACAAATGAAAACCTTTTCAAAAGACATACATCTTTGTATACATCCCCACATGGATCATTACAAAGGTTGCCACCACATTGGCTTCTTTTCAAAACATTTTCAAACCCACACACACAAGCACTGTTTAAAACAATTGAAAACAAAAGGCAAGTGATCTAAGCAAGTAACTAAGAGCCCATGGATAACCATGGATAGAAAGGGTGCTAATACCTTCCCTTTCTATAATCTACTCCCCGAACCCAAGAAAACATCTCAAAAGGTTTTTGCTGTGCTTTTTAACCTTTCCTTAGGATAAAATAAAAAGTCGGTGGCGACTCTTGCTCAACCGAAACATTTGCGAAAACAAACGAAACCCATAGTCAGTTCTCCCACCGTATCACAGAACTGGAGACTCTGCTGGGGACAATTTTAAAAGTGGAGTAACCTTAGGGCTTAGATCACCCTCTTGCATGACTAATTGTTTGAATTGTTTGCTTTATACTTTGGCTCTATTGTTTGGGTTTGCAAATCCTACACCCGGATTTTGGGAAACATTCATAGATAGCAATACATTGTGGAAACTGTGTGGGGTATACCGACACGGTTGAAGCAATAGCTATATTAGTGCGACATATTTGTGAGTACCGGTAACCCTTGAGTTCAATCAAGGAGAGTATGGGGCCGCTGAGTGATGTCACTAAGCACTAATGACCTAGAACCTTACTTGACCATCTTGGCCTTTTATTAGGGGTAGTGAGATGACCGGCTTTGGTGCTGTCTGAAGTTGGTAGATACTCGATACTACACTCATTGAGGGTTGTGTTCTTGGAATATTTTGGTCGCTAGTTAAGTGGCTAAACCAAAACAATGAACAATGAAAACAATCCAGTGATATTGAGCTCCTTAGAACCCGGTTACTATTTATAGGACAGGTTTTTAAGCCAACTACACTCAAGAGGTTACTTACCTATGAAACCCCATGCAAGCCTGAAACTAGGGTTTGGTGTGATTTGCTTGTACATATGTTTTGTGCATACATCATAAACATCATGAAGCATCATATGCATTCTCTAACCATTTCAAGGGTTTTGGATCTTCATCTTTGTTCTTGTTTTGTAGGACATGGAAATTCCTCGCAGAAATACCATTCAAGTCAACCTTGTGAGAATCTCTCCTCAGCTCAAGGAGATCACCTCAAGAATTCCTGAAAACTCATCCTTCAGTGAAAGACATGGTAGACAGCTCAGCCTAGTCAACACCAACATTGAAGAAGACATGATGAAAGTGCTATTCCAATTCTTTGACCCTCTTCACCACTGTTTCACTTTCCCTGATTATCAGTTGGTACCCACTTTGGAGGAGTTTTCTCAACTCCTGAGAATTCCTATCCTTAATCAACTACCCTTCAACGGTACGGAAAAGGAACCAAAGCCGGAAGATGTTGCTCGAGCATTACATCTACAACCATCCGACATCAAGGGTCATTGGGAAACCAGAAGCGACGTCAAGGGATTCTTAGCAAAATTCTTGTTTGAGAAGGCACAAGAATGTTGGAGCTCATTGGACCTACAAGCCTTTGAAGAGATTGTGGCACTCCTTATCTATGGGTTGGTCTTGTTCCCAAATCCTGACCAATTGGTAGATGTCAACGCTGTCAAAATCTTCTTGTCCAGAAATCCAATACCGACATTGCTTGGGGACATTCTTCACTCATTTTACACACGAACAATGAGAAAGAGGGGTGTTCTCATGTGCTGTACTCCTATCCTTGCAAGGTGGTTTATTTTGCACCTTCCACAGTCTGTCTTGAAGAATGACCAAGGTACAAGGTGGTCCCAACGATTGATGACTCTTACTCATTCTGATGTGCATTGGTGTTCTCGGTCCAGAGAAAATGTCATCATTGTCGATCGTTGCGGAGAATTTCCTAATGTTCCTTTACTGGGAATTAGAGGGGGTATTACCTACAACCCTTGCCTAGCTTTGAGGCAATTTGGATATGCACGGAGGGATGGCCCTCATGATATGTTGATTCCTAGCCTAGTTTTTGACTTCGACAACGATGCGCAAGGACTTCGCCAAAGATTCATCAGAGCTTGGGGAAAACTCAACAAGGTTGATAGCAAGACTCTGGGACACAAGAACTCTATCCCTCTTGAGCCCTATCTCAAGTGGGTACGAGCCCGAGCCCAAAGTCTGATGATGCCTTATCCTCATATACTCCCAGTGATTAAAGAGCCCGTCAATGAAGGAGAGGTTCCCTACACCATCCTACATCCAGACATGCCTACATCGTGGGAGGAAATGCAGAAAAGTTGGATTCAGCTCAAGGAGGAACGAAATACTTTTGAAGCTAGCTACTACGCCAGTGAAAAGAAGGTTCTAGAGCTTACCCGCCGACTCCACGAGCAAGAGGCCCTCAATACCTACATCGCACCAAAGAGGATGCGCAACGTCTTTCTGCCTTAAGAAGTTTATTTTGTAATATTTGGCCCATGGGGCATTTATGTACTGACAAATTTCTTCTTATTAATATGACGTGCGTTCTTTTTTGTCTAAAACAATTTTGAATGTCCTAAATCCTTGAATGCATTGCACACATAAGCATACCATTCATCATGTGCATAAGCAGGTCTCATTCCAGGTTTCCTTATCTGTCTACTGTTTATTACAGTAGGATGGATCTCGAGCAAACAATCAAAGACCTACAGGCTCAGAATGCACAGTTCCAGCAACTCCTGATGACCTTGGCTAAGGGTCAGGAGGATATCAAGACTCAATTGGGGAACAAAGACCCAGTGAAGAAGAAGAAAAAGAGACTCGGGGTGGCTACTTTGGGGAGAAGATTTGACGGAGAAGCTCGAAGAGTGCTTGAATTTCCTCCTACTTCTGATGAAGGGACCAGTAAAAGAGATGGAGTTGCGGTGCCTTCCGAGTCTGATGCGGAAGAAGAAGAGGTTGAAGAGGATGAAGATTATTCTGACCAGCAATACCCTCCAGCTGATGATAAATACAAGGGTTTAGAAGACAGATTAGCCGCCATGGAGCTACAGAGAGTTCCGGGTTTGGATTTTGAAGACTTGGGTTTGGTTTCCGGGATTGTGATTCCCCCAAAATTCAAGGTGCCAGTGTTTGTAAGGTATGATGGGCTGTCCTGCCCCAAAATGCATCTTAGGTCCTACATGAGAAAGATCCAACCCTATACGACAGATAAAAACCTCTGGATTCATTTATTTCAAGACAGCCTTTCTGGAGCTCAGTTGGAGTGGTTTTATCAGCTAGAAGGAACCAGTGTCCGGAATTGGGAAGATTTGGCCACCGCTTTCTACAAACAATACCAATACAATTCTGACCTTGCCCCTACTCGTACCCAACTTCAGGGTATGTCGTTAGGAACAAGCGAAGGATTCAAAGAGTACGCACAAAAATGGAGGGATTTGGCTGGCAGGGTGCAGCCTCCTTTAACCGATCGTGAGCTGGTTGATATGTTTCTAGGGACCCTATCCGGGCTATTTTTCAATCATCTAATTGGTAACTCTTCCGCGGGGTTTACCGATCTGATCTTAACGGGCGAGAGAATAGAAGCTGGCATCAAGTCAGGAAAGATTCAGAAGGTTGTTGCCGCAAGTGCTGAGAAGAGGCCTTTTAAGAAAGAAGCAAGTGCCGTCTATGGTCCTAGAAGACAAGTCAAGCCAGAAAGTCGCCAAGCCGTCAATGCTCTGGTCATTTCAAAACCTGTTGCTGCTCCTCAGCAGTACAATCAACAAAGAGGCGAAAGGCCCAAGAGGCAGTATACTCGGCTGAGTATGACCTTATCTCAAATTTTACCTCAACTGCTATCCACCAATTTGGTGACCACCAAAGAAGCTCCTAAGGTCGTTAACACTGCGTCTCCTAAGTATAACCCAAATTCCCGGTGTGCTTATCATTTTGATAGTCCCGGGCACACTACTGAGGATTGCTGGGCCTTGAGAAACAAAGTGCAAGATCTTATCGACGCGAAGGAAATTCAGTTTGAAGCGCCTGAGAGGCCAAATGTTGTAACTGCTCCTATGCCCCAGCATAGAGTAAATGCCATTGAGGAAGAGTTGTATGCTGTTTCGGTGAATGAAGTTGTTACCCCTCTTTTGACTGTTAAGAGGAACTTACTACTAGCCGGTTTATTTCCGGGTTGTAGTAAGGGTTGCCTCATGTGTGCTCTTATCCCTACCGGTTGTCCACTGTTGAAATCAGGCATCCAAAGCCTGATGGATAGCAAGGAAATTTTGTTCAAGAAAACTGCTGTTCCGTCTGTTCCCGTTGAAGAAATATCTGTTGTCACAATCTACAATCCTGCCAAAGCTCCTGTAAAGAAACCAATCCAAGTTATGTCTGTTGCACCCATCACTATTACTGTCCCGGGGCCTCTCCCGTATGAGTCTGATAAAGCGGTCCCATGGCATTATGGAGCCGATGTGTATGTGCTCGGGGTGAAGCAGGAGTTCAACACCAATACCAGTATCAGTAACATCACTGGTCCCGCCAAGATTACCCGCAGTGGCAGGCTCTTCTCGCCTGACATTGCACCGCCAGTTATCCGAAAACCTCTCACCATCACACCCGCAAGTGTGCATGTTCCAGTTCAAGTTCCTGTGTCTACCACTGCCGCCGAGTCTTCTGATACTTGGGGCAAAGAAGTTGCTACCGATTTGCCTGCCAAGACAGAGGCACCAAAGAAGAATGCTGTGGAAGCCTCCCAGCAAGAAATGGAGGAAATTCTTAAAATTATCAAAAAGAGTGACTTTAATGTTGTTGAACAGTTGGGGCATACTCCCTCCAAAATCTCTATGCTATCACTACTGCTATGCTCAGAGGCCCATGCAAAAGCCCTGATTTCATTTCTGAAAACGGCCCATGTGCCGCAAGAGACTTCCGCGGATCAATTCACCGACTGTGTGGCTAATTTGACGGCTGACAATGGCTTGGGGTTCTCAGATGCTGACCTTACCGCCAAAGGGAAAAATCACAATGATGCCCTGCACGTCTCTATAGAGTGCAGGGGCACTACTCTCGCACACGTGTTGGTGGATACCGGTTCTTCCCTGAATGTTTTACCCAAGAAGGCATTAGATCGCTTGGATTGTGAGGGTTTGGAGTTGAAACCTAGTAACATCATTGTTAGAGCCTTCGACGGTTCTAAGAGGATGGTGCACGGTGAAGTAGACATCCCTATTCGTGTGGGTTCCTAAGTTTTCGGCTCAACGTTCTATGTAATGGATATTCGTCCATCTTACTCCTGCTTGTTGGGTCGACCCTGGATTCACAAAGCTGGGGCAATAACTTCCACTTTACACCAAAAGCTCAAATACCCTGTCAAAGGGAAGATTGTTACTGTGCAGGGTGAGGAGGAATACATGGTGAGTCACTTGAATTCATTCCGGTATATCGAGATGGACGGGGAGTTTATTGAAACCCCCTTTCAGCATTTTGAGGAGGTACCTCCAATTTTGGCATCAGCTGAAGCAGTAGTTGAAGAAGACTTTCCGTTGAAGATGGCATCCTTGAAGGATGCCCGGGCTGTAATCGAGAAAGGCAATTGTGCAAACTGGGGTCAGCTTCCTGACTTCACTCAAAAGAATGACAAGTTTGGGCTGGGCTTTACCGCAGAGGCTCAGAGGGCTGTGCGCAAGGAAAAGATCAGAAAGGCTCTGGTGTTTATCTCCAACCCAAGGGTGAATGCTGTTGAGGAGGATGTGGAGGAAGCAGAGTTTGACAGTTGGATCTACCCGACTACCAGCAACGGACCAAGCAACTGGACGGCAAAGGATTTTACACCTATCACATTTGTCACGCAGTAATTAATTTCTTTTGATTTCCAATTTGTAACAAACAACGTGTTAAAACTTTTATTGGCTCGGTGTCCTACCCGGGGCATCGTAGCTCCATTTGTGAGGGCTTTTTGTATGACATTTCCATATATCATCAATCAAAACATTGGACGTTTGTTGCATTTCAAATCTTATGCTCCTTTTTCTTTCTGTGTTATATATATTGCAAAACAGCTATATTTACACACACTCACTTATACAGGTTTCAATCCACTATGGATCTCACTGGCAACAGCTCTGCTACCGCCAGTTATGACTTCGAGAATCCAATCAACTTGGCCGAGGACGAAGGTGAAGATGATTGCGAAGTGCCTGGTGAACTCGCAAGACTGCTACTCCAGGAAGAGAGGGCTATTCAACCACATGAAGAACCGGTGGAAACAATTAACCTGGGTACTGAAACAGATAGGAAAGAGGTCAAGATTGGTGCCAATCTAGAGCTCAGCGTGAAGCAACGATTGATCCAGATGCTACAGGATTACATGGAGATATTTGCTTGGTCCTATGAAGATATGCCTGGTTTGGATGCCGACATTGTAGTTCATCACCTGCCAACCAAAGAAGACTGCTCTCCGGTAAAGCAAAAGGTTCGCCGCATGCGCCCAGAGATGTCTGAAAAGATCAAGGCTGAGGTTATGAAGCAATTCGATGCCGGGTTTCTTGCGGTAACTTCTTACCCTAAATGGGTTGCTAATGTAGTGCCAGTACCGAAGAAGGACGGTAAAGTAAGAATGTGTGTCGACTATAGGGACTTGAACAGGGCAAGTCCCAAGGATGACTTCCCCTTACCTCACATCGATGTTCTTGTTGACAATACTGCACAACACAAGGTGTTCTCCTTCATGGATGGTTTTTCAGGGTATAATCAGATCAAGATGGCCCCGGAGGATATGGAAAAGACTACCTTTGTGACTCAGTGGGGCACCTTCTGCTATAAGGTCATGCCATTCGGTTTGAAAAATGCTGGGGCAACCTATCAACGTGCCATGGTTGCTTTATTTCATGATATGATCCATCATGAGATTGAGGTATATGTTGATGACATGATTGCAAGGTCCCAAACTGAGGAAGAACACCTTGATCATTTGCGGAAGCTGTTCGACCGACTCAAGTTATACAAGCTGAGGTTGAACCCCAACAAATGCACCTTTGGGGTAAGATCCGGAAAATTGTTAGGTTTCATTATAAGTGATAAGGGTATTCAAGTGGACCCTGCCAAGGTTAAAGCCATTCAAGAGATGCCAGTCCCTAAGACAGAGAAAGAAGTCAGAGGCTTCCTGGGACGACTGAATTACATTGCCCGATTCATCTCACATCTGACTGCTACTTGTGAGCCAATCTTCAAATTACTGAAGAAAGATCAAGTAGTACACTGGAACGATGACTGTCAGGCTGCCTTTGAAAGGATAAAAGAATATCTCCAAGAGCCACCCATTCTTATGCCACCAGTGGAAGGAAGACCTCTAATATTATACTTGACAGTACTTGATAACTCAATGGGGTGTGTGCTGGGGCAGCATGACGAGTCTGGCCGAAAAGAGCACGCTATTTATTACTTGAGCAAAAAGTTTACCGACTATGAGTCTCGTTACTCACTGCTTGAGAAAACTTGCTGCGCTCTTGTATGGGCTGCTCGCCGGCTGAGACAGTATATGCTGACTCACACTACCTTGTTGATTTCAAAAATGGATCCCATCAAGTACATATTTGAAAAGCCTGCTCTGTCTGGGAGAATAGTGAGATGGCAAATGATCTTGACAGAATATGATATCCAGTATACAACTCAGAAAGCTATTAAGGGAAGTGTACTGGCAGATCATTTGGCACACCAACCTGTGGACGATTACCAATCATTGAATTTTGATTTTCCGGACGAAGACATCATGGTGGTAACTGACTGTGAAGTACCTGGACCGGATGAAGGACCTGAGGAAGGATCCCGATGGTCTATGAATTTTGATGGAGCCTCCAATGCTTTGGGTAACGGCGTCGGCGCTGTAATCATATCTCCCAAAGGAACTCATACTCCACTCACCGCCCGATTATGCTTCAACTGCACGAACAACATGGCAGAATATGAAGCATGTATCATGGGTCTGCAAGCTGCAATCGACTTAAGGATCAAGTTTCTGAGTGTCTTCGGAGATTCCGCTCTCGTGATCAATCAGATCAAGGGCGAGTGGGATACGAAACACCCAAATCTTATTCCTTACAAGGAGTATGTGTCAACCTTGCTTCCCCACTTTGAAGAGATAACCTTTGAACATTTCCCAAGAGAGGAGAATCAGTTAGCGGACGCGTTAGCTACGATGTCTTCCATGTTCAAAGTCAAATGGGACAATGAGGCTCCTCGGATCATCATCTGGAAACTAGACGAACCGGCATACTGTTGTGATCTTGAGACTGAGTTGGTGACTGAGAAACCTTGGTACCATGAGGTGAAGAGATATTTGGAAGCTCAGGAATACCCTGAAGGCGCATCTGTCAATGACAAGAAGTTCATGAGAAGGTTTGCGGCGAAATTCTTCCTCAGCAACGGCATTCTCTACAAGAGGAATCATGATTCAACTCTACTATGTTGTGTGGATAAGGCCGAAGCAGAGAAGATCATGATAGAACTGCATGAAGGTACATTTGGAACGCATTCCAGTGGACACACCATGGCTAAGAAAATCCTTCGGGCAGGATATTTCTGGTCCACAATGGAAGCTGATTGTTACCAACACTCTCGAACTTGTCATAAATGTCAAATCTATGCTGACAAGGTACATATTCCTCCAGTTCCTCTGAACGTCCTGACGGCACCTTGGCCTTTTGCAATGTGGGGGATTGATATGATCGGTGAGATCCGACCGACGGCATCCAATGGGCATCGCTTCATCTTGGTGGCGATCGATTATTTCACGAAGTGGGTTGAGGCAGCTTCCTACGCCACAGTAACCAAGAGCGTCGTGGCACGTTTCATCCGGCATAATCTGATCTGTCGGTACGGCGTCCCGGAAATAATCATTACGGACAATGGTACCAATCTCAACAACAAGATGATCACTGAACTCTGTGAACAATTCAAGATACAGCACCATAATTCTTCTCCCTACCGGCCGAAGATGAATGGGGCTGTAGAGGCAGCCAATAAGAATATCAAGAAAATTGTGCAGAAGATGACAGTGACTTATAAAGATTGGCACGAGATGTTACCGTTCGCTCTTCATGGGTACCGTACCTCAGCAAGGACGTCAACCGGGGCAACTCCCTTCTCTTTGGTCTATGGCATGGAGGCAGTCTTGCCAATTGAAGTCCAGATACCCTCTCTCCGAATAATGAAAGATGCAGATCTGAGTAAAGATGACTGGATCCATACTCGACTTGATCAATTAAACCTGATTGACGAAAAGAGACTCACCGCTATCTGTCATGGTCAAACGTATCAAAAACGGATGATCAGGGCATTTAACAAGAAAGTCAAACCACGAGAGTATCAAGTTGGGGACCTGGTAATCAAACGCATCATCCTTCCTCAAAGTGATCCCCGGGGAAAATGGACCCCTACATACGAAGGGCCATTTGTGGTTAAGCATGTGTTCTCAGGAGGAGCCATGATCCTAACCACCATGGATGGTGACGACCTTCCTCACCCCGCCAATGCAGACATAGTAAAAAAATACTACGCATAAATAAAAGACCCGCTAGGTTGACATACCTAGGCAAAAATTAGGGCTTCCCGGCGAACCAAAAGGGTTTGGGCAAAAATAAGGGATGAAATGAAAAAATCTGTACACCCGGCAAGTCGAAAACCTGAAAAGGCGGCTTGGGCAAAAATGGGTATCCCGGTGGACTGAAAACCCGAAAGGCGGTCCAGGCAAAAATTAGGGATAAAGCGTAATACTATGTCTCATTGGATCACTTCGCATCCGGAATTCGGCATCAACTATCTGGCTCAGACTTCGGCATCGACCAATCAGCTTCACCTTCAACTAGGCAGCAAAGTGATGAGACGCTTGGAGACATAAAGGCGATAGCAGAGTTGGAACCCAGTAGGATTGTTCACATAGCTGTTTTGTTTTCTTTTCAAAATTTGTAAATTCTATGTTATTTGGCGGCATTCTCTTACTAGGATGTCAGCCTCTTGTACAAAAAACGCCTATTCACAGGCAAAATTCAAATCAAAGCGAATTCACTTGTCCATACAAATTGCCATTGTTTTTCCTTTTTCTGTTTTGTCTTACGACGAACGTCCAATGTTCATTTTTGATATATGCATTTGACATTAAATTGCTGATTCATAAATATTTGCACATGAAACGAAAGATTAATTACAGGAGACATCAGAAACAGGGGCAATGTGAAATTGTCTGATGCAGTCTAGTTGCTTTGTCCGCCAAGGTACCAAGATGGATTCGACTGAAGAATGTGACCAAACGATCCCAGCTCCCCGCAGAGTAAGGCGAGATTCAGCAATACTTTCCCAGTGAAGTCACCAACTTTCCCCGGCCGGTCTAAAGGCTATCCCCAGTAGATTCTGGAAGCTTGTTCCCTACGAAATACGGACGTCTCTCCCGAGCTTTATTCAGAGTTATTCCTCACAAGGGCTTATAACTGGGTTATCCTCAGCTAATTGCCATGAAAGATCGCCCTCGGCAAGGTTCTTTCAGTCCCCGGCAGGAGTTTGTCTTTGGTATTCCCTAAGCAGAGTTTATCATCATTATCCCCAGCGAGATCCATCATTGAAGCCCTCAGCAGGTATCTTGTCAAAACTTCAGCAAAGTATCTCTTCCACAGAGCAATTCTCCGGTCGATCGTCAAGGATCTATTTTCCTACGACGAAAATACGTTCATAAACATTTCACATTTCATACATCTTGCTTACATACATGATAAAGTGCATACAACACTATCTCATGTGAACAGCATGGCATCATGCATATCATACATCATGACATTGCATACAACTTACGTTTTTGCCTTTTCAGGGAAAAAGACAACCCTAAAGACAACTATCTTCAACTGTCACAAATTCCAGATTCGATACCTGTATCTAGCAAGGGCACATCTGAGAGTGATCAGTTTCCAGACTCGATTCCTATATCTAGCCAGGGCACGTCTGAAGAGTTCGAAGATTCGATTCCTGTATCCAGCCAGGGCATATCTGTTGACAACTATTTCCGGATTCGACTCCTGTATCCAGCCAGGGCATATCTGTTAACCACATTTCCAGACTCGACTCCTGTATCTAGCCAGGGCACGTCTGAAGAGTTCGAAGATTCGATTCCTGTATCCAGCCAGGGCATATCTATTGACAACTATTTCCAGATTCGACTCCTGTATCCAGCCAGGGCATATCTGTTGACAACTATTTCCGGATTCGACTCCTGTATCCAGCCAGGGCATATCTGTTGACAACTATTTCCGGATTCGATTCCTGTATCCAGCCAGGGCACATCTGTGAGCAACCATTTGTAGACTCGACACCTGTATCTAGCCAGGGCATATCTGCATAAAGAGATTGAAGATCAAACACCTGTAACAAGCCAGGAAAACATCTGTCTTTCTCAAATACACAAGTTCTCGCTAAGGAATCCCTTATGCGATCAACACTTCCAAATGGCACCTATAAGCCTATTCCCGACAAGTTTCTGTCACATCTCCAGATGGCATCTATAAGCCCATCTCCCTATCCACCATCTCTCTAAATGGCATCTGTAAGCCCATTCCCGACATCACATTGTTGAGACTCCAACATGAGAGTGCAAATTTCCGGGCACTCTAGTGTCCAATCTCCTTTTACCCTCGAGCCATGAAAGGCAAACTTGCCAATCTAACTCTTCAGGTTCAAGAAGATTGAACAGGGGCAACTGTTGTACCCCAAAATTTGCCCTCCCATTTCCTCAACATTTTCTCATCACCAGACCTTTGAAGATCAAGATCCAATTAGAGTTTCCTCTGCTCAAGATTTCTCCTTGCACTGGTGGACCCAAATTAGGGTTTGTGTTTGCACAAAGATGTTTTGACCTAAAATGCCTAAGATGACTTTCATACTTCATATTGGACTCCCAAGTTTATCCATACCAAGTTTCAAGTCTTGATTCCAAATTTTGCCCAGTCAATTGGACAGATGACCTAGAAATCAGCTGTATTGGGGAAAAGTCAACTATGGCCAATTGACAGTCAAATCTCATGGAAATTGACCCACATCAACATTATGAACTCATATGGACCATTTGATCAAGTTTGGATCACAATTCCACAAGAAATTTGATCAGATCACCAAAAGGGCAAAATGGTCATTTTTAGGGTTTTGACTGCACAAAGGCAATTTTTGACTGTTTGACCTAGCCAATGACAAACCAAGCTCACATATGGACTCAAGGACCCCATGGAATTGTCTTTACATGTTCAACAAGCTCAAAAGATCCCAAGTACACAAGATTGACAGTTGAATTTCCCAGTCAATTGATCAATTTTGACTGTACACTGAAAAGTCAAACTTTGACTTTTTGGTCAAAATCAAGAGTCAAGATTCATTTTTCATCAAAAAATGCCAAATCATGAAACTTGTTCACCAAGAAACCAAGAAATGCAAATTAGGGTTTAAAATGGAATTTTTCATAACTTAGAATTTTTCTAAGTTATGGAAAACCCTAATTTTTTCCCAACTTTGCCCCACTTTTTCACCATGATTCATTTGGATTCAAACAAAAGTCAAAACATGAAAGTTGTAGCTTGTTGCATAATCTACAACTTTTATTCACAAAGTTTTCCCATTTGAAGCTTGTATCTCAAGTTACAAATTTTTGAATAAGGGCACTAAACCATTCTTAACTTAGTGAAAATTTGACCTATTTTGACAAGGTTTTCTACCTAACTTCAAGGCCATTTTCCATACACTTCCACTTGGAATTTCAATTTGCATTTCAAAGATGGATTGTAGTACACATTCCAAGCTTTCCAAAATGTCTAGAACTCATCAAACAACCTCATGGTTAGGGAGAATCGAATTTCACAATATGGCAAAAACTCACTTTGTTCATGACCAAATTACATGTCCATAATCTTGCAATTTGAACTCAGCATGCTTTAGGCTAGATTACAGGTCCTTAAACCAAGTTACACTCAATAATTTAATGCATATTCTTTGTGCCAAGACCATGTTCTTTGAGATAAAACATTGTATGAAGGTTTAATCCATTTTTAGATAAAGCAAAATAGCCATTTTTGAAAAGTCACACTTTATGTCAAATTGAAAATCCAACAAGTACATTGCAAATCTGATTGGCACAAGATTATGAACAAATTACTTTGATCAAGAGAAGCTTTGCAGCAGGATTAGGGGTCCTCTACTGACCTAGAAACACAAGTTGACATTTGTTGCTTAAAGTTGAAGAAAAGTGCCATAACACATACCAACTACCATATCAGCTCAAGAACACTTAGACAAAGTTATCAAACACATTCCACATAACACAACCAAGCTAATACACGAGCCCTTTGCCTTCAAAACACCCTCCATCTCAGAATCACTCTCAAACTGCAAAAACAGGGCAGGCCCTGCAGTTTGAGTGCTATCTCTCATTTCTCTTGAGCTCTCTTGCCCAAACCAGTTCACACACCTTCCATACCATCTATGCAAGCTAACCAAAAGCAAAAGCACGATCTGTACAACCTCTAAGCCACTTCACCATTTTTGTTTTTCTGTTTTGCAGTTGAAGTTCTCTAGCACGATTCAGGGAGTTTCAAGACAAAGTAGAACTTGGAATAGCATCCTTACACTTCAAGGAAGCTATACAAATCATCATCTTGCTCTGAAAACTCCTCCATTGCAAAGCACGATTCCAACTGAACAGGTATCTTCATGAAGTTCTATCTCTCTTATTAGGCATTGTTAGCTTTAGGTTTGTGAAGAAAATATGTCACAATCATAGCCCTGAACATGCCCATATAGTTAGATTTCATTTATATTATGTGTGCTGCAAGAATTTTGAGTCTGAACATGGCATAAAAGTTAGGTCAGAAATTGGGGGAGAAGAAATTCTCCCTCATCTTAGAGAGTTAAGTCAAGTTCTTTACATGGTTGAATTCGTCTTCTCATGCTCTACACTTTTCATGTTATGAGTTTTGCTTGAAAGTCCAGG
Source organism: Vicia faba (assembly GCA_948472305.1). Lineage (NCBI taxonomy): Eukaryota > Viridiplantae > Streptophyta > Magnoliopsida > Fabales > Fabaceae > Vicia > Vicia faba. The sequence goes on from OX451740.1 coordinate 263,554,902, forward strand.
AATCAAGAGATAGAAAACGCATGGGTGATGTTGTTCAGAGGTTGAAGATGACTGGTTCTGGGCTGGGCCTGGAATACTTTTCTTATTTGCACCACTCTTTTGCTTTTGCACCCCCTGAGCCCATTTGCTTCATTTCTTAATATTTTTGACTTTTTCTTTTTTTTAACTGATTCATTTATTTTTTCTCAGCATATTAAAAATATAAAAATATTTTTCCCATCATTTTTTGAATTTATTAAGTCTTTATTTGATTGTTTTATACATAAATAAGTAAATATACATATATACTTTTTTGTTTAAAATATTAAGATAATACAAATATATTTTATACACTTTTATTTTGTTTTTACTTCCTGAAAATATTTTGTATAAAAAATACCCTTTTTATTTTTATATTAAATATTATTATTTTTTATATATAATACATATTTAGAACTTAATACATAAATATATATATTTATTAATATACTTAGAATAAAATACTAAAAATATACATATTTTATTTTATTAATATTAAACACTAAAAAAATCATTTTTACAAATATATCTCTTTTCTTATTTTATTTTTGTATAAATAATAAATATTGCATATATTAATAAATAATACCTTTGAATTAGGGTTTTTGCCCTAAATTCAAAAATATTCAAAAATAATATTTTTTTATTTTCTTTTTACTTTACATCAATAATCCTTTTTTTCATACATATAAAAAAAACCATTTTTTGCATTCTTGCATATTTGTTCTATTTTTATTTTATTTATGCAATTAAATTACCTTGCAAATATTCAATATTGATGTAATAGCTTAGATTCAATTTCCTGTCTAAATACCTCCCCATTTGAAACATTGTACCCCCTTCCCTATATTATTGTGTTGTAATAGCGTATGAATTTAAATTTCGCACTTTATCGCTTTCTAAAATACAATGCTAGAATTAGGGTTTATATGCGAATAAAAAAATGAACAAAATAGTTGGACCTAATATAAGACAAACAAGCATGAAAATGGACACACAAATCACACTTGCACCCCCTAGGGTATTCCACTTGTTGCCTTTCAAAAATGAGCCATATTGCATGTTAGGTCTCTTTGGGCAAAATAAACAAATTGAAAGATCATAGTCCCTCGATAACACTTTTCAAAACAAACAAAAACAAATGATCAAGTCCCTTAAAGTAAATGCCCAAAGATACTTAACACCGTTGCAATTATGGTCTAAACGATGACCCGCGCCCGTCCCTTTCACATCCTAACATGAGATTTTCCACCAAATACAATGGTGGAACAAACTTATTAAAAGGGTTAAAACATAGCAATAAACCTTGAGAAATTTAGGAGTAGATAACCTCTTAGTTACTTGAATCAAACTTGCAAAAACAAAACACTTGCCTATTTTCTAAACCACACATCACCACACTTTCAAAACAACTTTCAAAAACAAATGAAAACCTTTTCAAAAGACATACATCTTTGTATACATCCCCACATGGATCATTACAAAGGTTGCCACCAAATTGGCTTCTTTTCAAAACATTTTCAAACCCACACACACAAGCACTGTTTAAAACAATTGAAAACAAAAGGCAAGTGATCTAAGCAAGTAACTAAGAGCCCATGGATAACCATGGATAGAAAGGGTGCTAATACCTTCCCTTTCTATAATCTACTCCCCGAACCCAAGAAAACATCTCAAAAGGTTTTTGCTGTGCTTTTTAACCTTTCCTTAGGATAAAATAAAAAGTCGGTGGCGACTCTTGCTCAACCGAAACATTTGCGAAAACAAACGCAAAACCCATAGTCATTTCTCCCACCGTATCACACCTGCGTTCTTCAGTCCGAACGACATCACCTTGTAGCAGAAGGTACCTCATTGTGTGACAAAGGTTGTTTTCTCCATGTCCTCGGGGGCCATTTTAATTTGGTTGTAGCCCGAGAAGCCATACATGAAGGAAAACACCTTGTGCTGAGTTGTGTTGTCAATCAAAATGTCGATGTGCGGTAGCGGAAAATCATCTTTAGGGCTAGCCCTATTCAAATCCCGGTAGTCCACACACATCCTGACCTTGCCGTCCTTTTTAGGTACTGGCACTATCTTAGCAACCCATTATGGATAGGATGTAACAGCCAGAAAGCCAGTGTTGAATTGCTTCATTACTTCTGCTTTAATCTTCTCAGACATGTCGGGCCTCATTCGGAGGACTTTTTGCTTGATCGGTGGACAATCCTCTCTTGTAGGGAGACGGTGAACCACTATATCCGTGTCTAAACCCGGCATGTCTTCATAAGACCAGGCAAAGATTTCAACGTACTCATTCAACAGCTGTATCAAGCGCTCCTTGACACTTGGTTCCAGATTGGCACCCACTTGTACTTCTTTCCGGTCTTCCTTTGTTCCTAAGTTGACAGTTTCCAACAACTCTTCATGAGGCAAGATGGCCCTTTTTTCTTGTTGTAGAAGTCTGGCTAGCTCTCCTGGCACTTCACAATCTTCGTCATCTTCATACTCGGCTTGATTGACCAGATCTTCAGTGTTATTGAAGTACATAGCAGAATAGTCACCCATAGAATCCAGAGTGGATGGGTATCTGCATTTGTGAGTGTGGGTGTGTGTAAGAGATAGCCATCCTTAAACGAACAAAAATGCAAAAGGAAAGAAAATGAACACAGCAGTTTATCAATGAGAAACGTCCAATGAATCATTAAACATGGCATATGGATATGAAGATAATCAAAACCCTTACAAATGGACCTACATGCCCCGGGAAAGGCATGAGGTGAAAAAGTAGCGTGCAGATTGTTCAAAAGTAATTATTACAGACCACAGGAAATGTTTGACAGATAATTACTGATTACTAAAAGTAATGGGGACAAAGTCTTTTGCCTCTCAGTTGCGTAGTCCCCCTTCGATGGTTGGGAAGATCCAATCTTCAATGTTGGCCTCTTCGTCTTCACCTTCCAAAGCATTGATTCCAAAAGGAGAAATCTTGATGGGTGTTCTTTCAACCTTTGAGCGACGCATAGCTTTCTGCCCCGCAGCAGTGAATCCTAATCCAAATTTGTCTGTTTTGTGAGGAATATCAGGCAACTGACCCCATGTTGAGCTCTTCCCTTCCTTCATTGCAGCCTTCGCGTCTTTTAGAGATGCCATCCTGGCCACCTGCTTTGGTACCTCAGCTACCGTTTTTGCTACTGCCACCTCAGGAGAGACTTCCTCAAAGTGCTGGAATGGTGTTTCAATGAATTCTCCCTCTACCTCCACATACCGAAAGGAGTTCAGGTGGCTGATCATATATTCTTCTTCACCGTGCATGGTTATGATTTTTCCTTTGACAGGGTATTTCAACATTTGATGTAGGGAGGAAGTGACTGCCCCCGCATTATGTATCCATGGTCTCCCCAGTAAGCAAGAGTATGACGGACGAATGTCCATCACATAGAAAGTTGAGGGGAACACTTCTGTGCCTACCTTAATGGGAATGTCAACCTCCCCATGTACCATTCTCTTTGACCCATCAAATGCCCTTACAATGATATTACTTGGCCTTAGCTTCAAGCCTTCACAATCCAATCGGTCGAGAGCCTTCTTAGGCAGCACGTTCAGAGAGGAACCTGTGTCGACCAAAACATGGGCCAGAGTAGTTCCTTGGCATTCTACTGACACATGTAATACGTTATTGTGCTTTCTTCCTTTTGGGGTCAGGTCAGCATCATAAAAACCTAGGCCGTTGTCTGCGGTAAGGCTGGCCACGCAATCTTGGAATTGGTCGGCAGAGGTTTCCTGAGGCACATGGGCTGTCTTCAGAAATTTTATCAATGCTTTGGCGTGCGCCTCTGAACAAAGCAGTAATGCCAACATGGAGATCTTCGAGGGAGTTTGCCCCAGTTTCTCTACCACGTCATAATCACTCTTTTTAATTATTTTCAGAATCTCCTCCATCTCTTTCTTAGAGGTTTCAGGGATGACCAAAGGTTGAGCCCTCGTCCTGACGAGCTCATCTTGGATCCCTTTCCCCTTATCAGCAGAAGTAGGAGGGACAACAATAGGAATAACAGCTTCTTCAATCAACGGAGTTCTTGCGGAAAGTTTTATTGGTGCAGGAGTAACTTTGGCAGCAGCTGAGGGTCCAAAGATTGCCTTTGGGGGGGAAATCTCTGGAGAAAATATTCTCCCACTTCGGGTGATCTTGCTTGTACCAGTAATGTTTCCAATGCTGGCATCTTCTTCATCAGAGCTTTCCTCGGTTATCTCAACTTGTTTAACACCATGGTAGTAGATTTCTCCACCGTAATTCCATGGTATTGTTTTATCTGAAGTGTAGGGGACAGGCCCTGGCATAGTTATTTTCAAGGGAACAATCTTTGTAGAGGATGTAATCTTAACAGGCTTTTTGATGGCCTTGGAAAGATTGGTGGAAATGGTGATTATTGAAACATCTTCAGTAGGGGTTGGAATAGCAGGAATCTTTTCAAACAGAATTTTTTGACTGTCCATCAGGCCTTGGATGCCTTTCTTCAGCAATGGACAGTCGATTGGTAGAGAGTAACAACAGTAGCAATCTTCTTTGCATCCTGGGAAAATCCCAGCTTTCAGCAGATTTAACTTGATTGTTAACAACGGAGTCATCAGGTCATCAACATCAGAAACATACAGATCTTCTTCGATAGCATGGACATTTCGACCATGCTTCGGCATCGGAGCAGATATTACGTTTGACTTCTCTGGAGCATCGAATTCAACCTCTTTTGCATCTATCAAGTCTTGAATTTTATTCTTTAACGCCCAACAATTGTTGGTGTCATGTCCGGAGCTATCAGAATGGTAGGCGCATTTGGCATTGGCATGATAGTATGGAGATGTGGTGTTAGGGTTTTTCGGTGCCTCCTTTAAACCAATTAGATTCAACTTCAACAAATGTGGAAGAACTTGCGCAGGTGTCATATTGATGCGGGTGAACTGCCGTTGTGGCCGCTCTACCCGTTGCTGATTTGGTCTGGGCTGATTGTCACGAGGCCGATCATTTGATGAATTTTGGATCATCACAGCCCCTACAGTCGGCCGACGCTCAGTTCTTCCCACTCCTCTCTGAGAGTACACAACAGCCGTTTCCTTCTTCGCCGGAAATGATTTCTTAATAGTTGTAGATGCAGAGGCATCCTTTTGAATCTTCCCATTCTTGATACCGGCTTCCACCCGTTCGCCAGTCAGAATTAATTCGGTAAACCCTGCGGAAGAGCTCCTGATTAAGTGGTTGAAGAACGGGCCAGATAGGGTCCCCAGGAACATATCAACTAGTTCTCTATCAGAAAGAGGTGGTTGCACTCTCCCGGCCAGATCGCGCCATTTCTGGGCGTATTCCTTGAATCCCTCACCTGAGGCCATCCCCATACTCTGTAGCTGAGTACGGGTTGGCGCCAAGTCAGATTTATATTGATATTGGCGATAAAAAGCAGCCGCCAAGTCTTCCCAACTATGTATCTCTGACCCCTCGAGCTTGTAGAACCAGTCTAGCTGAGTACCAGACAGGCTATCCTGAAAGAAGTGCACCCAAAGATTTCTGTTGGATGTGTGAGGTTGAATTCTTCGGACGTACGACCTTAAGTGCATCTTCGGGCAAGACAGCTCGTCATACTTTGCAAAAATTGGCACCTTAAACTTTGGAGGGATCACAATTCCAGCAATTAATCCCAAATCTTCGAAATCTAAGCCGGGAACTCTTTGCAGCTCCATAGCTGCCAGCCTATCTTCCAAGTTTTTGTATTTGTCGTTGGCCGGTGGGTATTGTTGTTCTGAGTAGTCTTCATCTTCTTCAGCCTCTTCCTCTTCAGCTTCGGATTCAGAAGGTACCGCAACCCCTTTTCCTTTACTGGTTTCCTCTTCAGATGCGGAAGGAAATTCAAGAACTCTTCTGGCTTCAACCTCAAACCTTCTCCCCAGGGTAGCTACCCCCACTCTTTTCTTCTTTTTTTTTCACTTGCTCTTTGTTCCCAAGCAGGGCTTTTAGATCCTCCTGACCCTTTGCCAAGGTCATTAGGAGATGTTGAAACTGTGAGTTTTGAGACTGCAAATCTTTGACCGTCTGTTCGAGATCCATCTTACTGAAATAAACAGCAGAAAGATAAGGAAACCTGGTGTGGAGACCTGCTTATGCATATGATGAATGATATGTTTATTTATGCAATGCATTCAAGGATTTAGAAATTCAAAATTGTTGCAAACAAAAAGAACACACGTCATATTAATAAGAAGAAATTTTGTTAGTACATAAATGCCCCATGGGCCAAATATTACAAAAAACTTCTCAAGGTAAAAAGACGTTGCGCATCCTCTTTGGTGCGATGTAGGTGTTGAGGGTTTCTTCCTCATGGAGTCGGCGGGTAAGCTCCAAAACCTTCTTCTCACTAGCGCAGAAGCTGGCTTCAAAAGTATTCCGCTCTTCATTGAGTTGGATCCAACTCTTCTGCATCTCCTCCCATGATGTTGGCATGTCAGGATATAGGATGATGTAGGAAACCTCTCCTTCCTTAACAGGCTCTTTAATCAGAGGGAGAACATGAGGGTAAGGCATCATTAGACTCTGGGCTCGGGTTCGTACCCACTTGAGATAAGGCTCAAGAGGGATGGAGTTCTTGTGCCCCAGTGTCTTACTATCTACCTTGTTAGGCATCCTCCAAGCTCTGATGAATCTTTGGCGAAGTCCTTGCGCATCGTTGTCGAAGTCAAAAACTAGGTCAGGAATCAACATGTCATGAGGGCCATCCCTCCGTGCATATCCAAATTGTCTTAAAGCTAGACAAGGGTTGTAGGTAATGCCTCCCCTAATGCCAAGTAATGGAACATTGGGGAACTCTCCACAACGATCGACGATTATGACATTTTCTCTGGACCGAGAACACCAATGTACATCAGAGTGTGTGAGGGTCATCAATCATTGTGACCACCTTAGGCCTTGGTCATTCTTCAAAACAGATTGTGGAAGATGCGAAATAAACCACCTTGCAAGGAGAGGAGTACATCACATGAGAACACCCCTCTTTCTAATCGTTCGTGTGTAAAATGAGTGGAGGATGTCCCCAAGCAATGTATGTATGGGATTCCTGGATAGGAAAATCTTGACAGCATTGACATCTATAAGTTGGTCAGGATTTGGGAACAAGACCAACCCATAAATGAGGAGTGCCACAATTTCTTCAAAAGCTTGTAGGTCCAAGGAATTCCAACACTCTTGTGCCTTCTCAAACAAGAATTTTGCCAAGAAGCCTTTGACACCACTTCTAGTTTCCCAATGCCCCTTGATGTCAGATGGTTGCAAGTGTAGTGCTTGAGCAACATCTTCAGGCTTTGGTTCTTTTTCCGTACCATTATAGGGTAGTTGATTAAGAATAGGAATTCTCAGGAGTTGAGAAAATTCCTCCAAAGTGGGCACCAATTGGTAGTCGGGGAATGTGAAACAGTGGTGAAGGGGGTCAAAGAATTGGAACAACACTTTCACCATGTCCTCTTCAATGCTGGTGTTGACTAGGCTGAGCAGTCTACCATGTCTTTCACTGAAGAGAGAGCTTTCTGGAATTCTGGATGTGAGCTCCTTGAGCCGAGGAGGGATTCTCACAAGGTTGACTTGGATAGTTTTCCTGCGAAGAATTTCCATGACCTACAAAACAAGAACAAAGATGAAGATCCAAACCCTTGAAATGGTTAGTGGATGCATATGATGCTTTATAAAGTTCATGATGTATGCACAAACATATGTACAAGCAAGTCACACAAAACCCTAGTTTCAGGCTTGCATGGGTTTTCATAGGTAAGTACCCTCTTGAGTGTAGTTGGCTTAAAAACCTGTCCTATAAATAGTAACCGGGTTCTAAGGAGCTCAATATCATTGGATTGTTTTCCATGTTCATTGTTTTGGTTTAGCCACTTAACTAGCGACCAAAATATTCCAAGAAAACAACCCACAATGAGTGTAGTATCGAGTATCTACCAACTTCGGACTGCACCAAAGCCGGTCATCTCACTACCCCTAATGAAAGGCCAAGATGGTCAAGTAAGGTTCTAGGTCATTAGTGCTTAGTGACATCACTCAGCGGCCCCGTACTCTCCTTGATTGAACTCAAGGGTTACCGGTACTCACAAATATGTCGCACTAATATAGCTATTGCTTCAACCGTGTCGGTATACCCCGCACAGTTTCCACAATGTATTGCTATGTATGAATGTTTCCCCAAATCCGGGTGTAGGATTTCAAGCCCAAACAAGAGAACCAAGATGTAAAGCAATCAAAGCAAACAATTAGTCATGCAAAAGAGTGATCTAATCCCTAAGGTTACTCCACTTTTAAATTTGTCCCCAGCAGAGTCGCCAGTTCTGTGATACGGTGGGAGAACTGACTTAAGGTTTTGCGTTTGTTTTCGCAAATGTTTCGGTTGAGCAAGAGTCGCCACCGACTTTTTATTTTATCCTAAGGAAAGGTTAAAAAGCACAGCAAAAACCTTTGAGATGTTTTCTTGGATTCGGAGAGTAGATTATAGAAAGGGAAGGTATTAGCACCCTTTCTATCCATGGTTATCCATGGGCTCTTAGTTACTTGCTTAGATCACTTGCCTTGCATTTTCAATTGTTTGAAATGGTGCTTTCAATTGTTTGAAATGGTGCTTTGTGTGTGGGTTTGAAAATGTTTTGAAAAGAGGCCATTGTTGTGGCAACCTTTGTAATGATCCATGTTTGAATGTATACAAAGGTGTATTTGTCTTTTGAAAAGTTTTCAATGTTTTGAAAGTTTGTTTTGAAGTTGTGTTGTGATGTGTGTTTTGAAAAATGGCAAGGATTGTTTTGCAAGATTGGTCAAGTAACCAAGAGCTATCTACCCTAAATTTCTCAAAGATCTTTCCTATGTTTTAACCCTTTTAACAGTATTGTTCCACCATTGTATTTGGTGGACAATCTTGTGTTAGGATGTTAACGGGACGGGCGCGGGTCATCGTTTAGACCATGAATGCAATAGTGCCAAGTGTCTTTGGAAACTTTTTCTTTTAAGGGACTTGATCATTTTTAGGCAACTTGAGAAAGCATCATCGAGGGACTATGATCATTTGATTTGCTTTTGTTTTGCCAAAGACACTCAACATGCAACATGGCCCATTATTGAAGGCAACAAGTGGAGTAACCCTAAGGGTGCAAGTGTGATTGGTGTTGTCCATTTTCATGCTTTTTTGTCTTTTGTTTAGTCAAGCTATTTGTTATTTTATTTTTGCATATCAAACCCTAGGTTTATCATGGCATGTTTAGAAAGCTTTAAAATGCGGAATTTAAAGTCCTAAATTATTACAACATAATTATGGGGATGGGGGTACAAATGTTCAAATGGGGGATATTTAGCAAGAAATTTAAATCTAAACTATTACATCCATATTGAATATACAAGTTATTTAATTGTACAATAATTAAATAAATAAATATGCAAAATTGTATTATGTACAAAAATGTTTTTTATGTATGTAAAAATAGTTTTCATGTGAAATATAAACAAAAATAAAAAGGGTCAATTTTTGGATATTTTTATGTTTTTAGGACAAAACCCTAATTTTCTAAATAAATGGTATTTATTAATTATATTATATACAATATTTGCTAATTATATACAAAAAATAAAAAAAAGGAAGTATAGTGTGAAAAAAAAATATTTTTGGTGTCATATATTAATAAAAATAAAAAGGTATTATTTTTACATTTTTATCCTAAATATTTAATGAATATACAAGTATTTATATTATATACACTTAAATATACTAAATATATACAAAGATAAAAATATTAATTATTTTTAAAAAAAGAAGTATATTTCTTAGAAAATGTTTTCAAAAAGTAAATAAAAAAATGATGGCTGAAAATATATTTTTTATGTTATTTTTAATGTTTTAAATAAAAGGGATTTATTATTTTACATGTATAAGTTCAAATAAAACAAATAAAATCCAAATAAAATGCAAAAATGGGTGGAAAAATATTTTAAATATTTTTTATGTTTTGACAAAAAATGATAAGTCAGAAGAAAAAATAAAAAGTCAAAAATAATCAAAATATCACACAATGGGCCAAGGGGGTGTAAGTGGAAAATGAGGGTGCAAACAGAAAAAGCAAACTCAGGCCCAGCCCAAGTCCACCTTCTTCAACCTCCATCCATTTCTGTCAAAAAACGCGCGCCCTCCATGCTTGATTCAAACTTCCTGATTCTTTGACTTTTAGCAAAAACTCACAACATAAACATTATAGAGCATCATGTCACGATTCTAAACATATAAAGAAGTTGTTCTAACTCTCAGAAATGAGAGAGAATTTCTCCTCCCCCAATTCCTGACCTAAGTTTTTTCCAATGTTCAGGTTCAAAATTCTCTCAGCACACACAACATAAATGAAAAGTAAGTATATGGGTAGCTTCAGGGCCATGAGTAGGACGTACTTTCTTCACAAACTTAAGCCTAAATATGCTTGGATAGAGAGATAAAAGTTCACATTTTACCTGTCTCAGCTTGACTCGAACAGAGTAATATGGCCAACTTCAATGGTGTTTGAGGACTTGTACAGCTTGCTTGAGGTCCCAAGAACCTTCTCCTATGCTTGGTGTGCCTTGAATCCTTCTGAATCAAACTATGGAAGTCAACCTGCAATAATGAAAAGCGAAAATGGCAACCTTGGTTAGGGGTGTTACAGTCTGTATCTAGGGTTTGGGATAGTTTGTATGGATGATATAGAATGTATTTAAAGTAGTTTTAGCCAAAGCGCACGAATGGATTGAGCTGGCCAAATCAAACTGCAGCAGGTACCCTGTTTTGCAACAAAACTGTGTTTTGATGAATGAGAAGGTTTGAGCTCTGGTTGATTCGTGTTTTAGGTCAGTTGGATCAAGTGAAAAGTGTTTGCAAAGTTTGATTTGGCTGGTTCTTACAAGAATGTGAGTTATGGTTCAATATGCAAGTTTTCTTCTTATCTAAGCAAAGTTAGTCAAGTTGGGTTATAGGCTCCTACAGGCCCCTCAAGCATGCTGCATTTTCTATTCTTGATCAGTGGAATTTATCCATAAACTTGTGCCTCAAAGATCTGCTTGTACTTCCAAGATATGGACTTTGACATAAAGCATTGCTTTTTCAAAATGGCAAATGTGCTTTTTCCATATATGGATTGATTTTGTGTGTATTGTCCAAATGAACAAAATAACACTCTAACACAAAGGATATGAATTTAATTATTGAGTGTAAGAAGGATTAGAGGCCTGTAATCTAGCTTGAACCATGTTGACTTGAAAATGGCAATGTTATGTACATGTATTTGGCTATGAACAAAGTGACTTTTGCCCAACTTTTCCAATTCGAATCTCCCTAACCACAAGGGTGTTTGATGAGTTCTTGGACAATTTAGAAAGTTTGAAATATGTACTACAATCCATCTTTGTAATGCAAGTTGAAATTCCAAGTGGAAGCATGTGAAAAGTGGCCATGAAGTTGGGCAAAAATCCTGCCTAGAATAGGTCAAAAAATTTCTAAGTTAAGAATGTTTTGCACCCTTGTTCCAAAAATCATAACTTGAGCTACAAGCTTCTTTTGAGGAAACTTTGTGAATCAAAGTTGTTGATTTTGTAATGGACTACAACTTTCATGTTTTTAGTTTTGTTTAAATCCAAATGTATCTTGATGAACAAATGGGACAAAGTTAGGAAAAAATAAGGAAATTTTATAACTTAGAAAATTTCCAAGTTATGAAATTTCTTCATTTTAAACCCTAATTTGTAATTTTGGGTTTCTTGATGAACAAGTTTCATAATTTGGCATGTCTTGATGGAAAATTAATCTTGGCACTTGATTTGGACCAAAAAGTCCAAGTTTGACTTTTCAGTATACAGTCAAATTTTGATCAGTTGACTGAAAAATTCATTTGTCAATCTTGTGCATTTAGGATCTTTTGAACTTGTTGAATGTGTCAAGACCATGCCATTGAGTCCTTGAGGCCATATGTGAGTTTGATTTGCCATTGGTTAGGTCAAACAGTCAAAAATTACCTTTGTGCAGTCAAAACCCTAAAAATGACCATTTTGCCCTTTTGGTGATCTGATCAAATTTATTGTGGCATTGTGATCCAAACTTGACCAAATGGTTCATATAAGTTCACTATGTTGATGTGGGTCAAAAATCATGAGGTTTGACTGTCAATTGGTCACAGTTGACTTTTCCCCCAATACAGTTGATTTCTAGGTCAACTGTCCAATTGACTGGGCAAAGATTGGAATCAAGGCTTGAAACTTGGTATGGATAAACTTGGGAGTCCAATATGAAGCATGAAAGTCACTTTGGGAATTTTGGGTCAAAACATCTTTGTGCTAACTCAAACCCTAATTTGGGTCAACAGTGCAAGGAGGAGTCTTGAGCAGAGCAAACCCTAACCTGATCTTGAGTTCCAAGAGTATTGTGGTGAGAAAATGTTGATGAAATGAGAGGGCAAATTTTGGGGTACAACAAGAACCATCAGAATTTGTTAAAGCAACAGGATACTAAGATCAGAATTTGAGTGTGTTGTATGCTGAAGTAGGAATTGCTGGCTCAAATTTAAGTAATGATGCAAATCTCACATTACAAGATTTCTTAGTCTTGACCAATCTCATCACCATTTAATGCTCATTAATGCTCACAACTACTTTTGAGCACTTGTCCAAAGGGTCTCTCCACGTGCAGCATAACAACGCTCTTGTGCAGATTTAGGTATGGGTTCATATGTTACTTTTCGCTCATGGGTGTCACTTTTCCTTAATCCTCGCTTACTAACCCAGCCTAGGCTAAAAGCTATCAATCATCACAACTTTTTATGAACTTTCTCCAAGAGTAAGTCAACATCTATGGCATGGTATTGGCGCCACTTAACGTTTAAAAACCCCACAAAGCCTTGCCTATAAATAGAGCACCATTGTCCATTGGAAAAGGGGTCCATCATCAGAAAAATTGCTAGAAAAGAAACAGAAAATCTTAGCAAGAAAATACCTTGAAACTCTGCCAAAATTCCTAGTGTTTCAAGAGCCTTAAACACAACTTTGAATCTCCTGCCTCCAAACTTCATTTATACCCAAACTGTTTCTTGACTAAAGAACGACCCTACAGTTTCTGACCATATATATACTCTCCATCCACCCATACGAAGAACCTGTCCAGAATATTACTTGAGTCAAAGCTAACTTCAGTTCACAGAGTTTCTTCCTACAGCAAGGTAAGCACCTGCTGACTCTCACCACACTGCTTAAACATCATCAAATTTGTATGCTCAAGAAACACAATGTATATATCATGCTGCTGATGTTGTACATGTTTCGAGATTTTCATGCCTCTGTATGTTTAAGTAGGAAGCAAATCAGTACATAACTTACCTGTGACTTTTTGGTTCTGTCTTCCGGAACGCTATGGCACTTGCTGAAACTGCCCTAGGCATGCCTTCTGTTTTGTGAAAAAATAACCAGATTGCAGATGTTATGACTAGCACAGGGGGAAACCAAGCTCTGACTTTGACGCCAGCACTTTTGAGGCCTGTTTTGTCATCAGTAATATCAGAACTTTTGAAAATTACTGTGTTCCCAGCAGGGTCAGAACTTCTGACCCCCACTAACAGGTTTCTGTTTTGCAGCGCACTGGGGTCAGAACTTTCGACCTCCCCACTAACAGGTTTCTGTTTTGTAGCGCACCAGGGTCAGAAGTTCTGACCTATACATTTTCACTAACAGGTTGATATCCTGCAGCAGGCCAGGGTCAAAACTTCTGACTTCCTCTCAGCAGCGCGCTGACCCCCTCTTTCTTTTCTTTTTTTCTTCCCCTTGTTATTTTTCTTTATTTTTCTCGTTGGATTCCCCATTCATAAGTGTGTACCCCCACCCCCTAAATATTGTAATAGCGTAGGACTTTACATTTCCGTATTTTTATCGCTTTCAAATGTAAATGCTAGCAATTAGGATATGTATGGCAAGATAAAATCAATGAAATAGAAAATCCTAATTCAAGATAAAATCATACATGCAATAAAACACATTTGCACACAAACACCCTTAGGGTTCCTCCACTTGGTTGCCTTATACAAAAATAGCCATGTTACGCATGCAAAGTATCTTGGTAAAACAAACAAAATCAAAAGATCATAGTCCCTCGATGACGCTATTCAAAAAGTTGCCTTACAAAATTGATCTTAGTCCCTCGAAAACACTAAGATACCTTGCAACATTGCTAATCATAGTTATACGATGACCCACGCCCGTCCCGCTTACATCCAAAGATAGGGTTGCTTACCAAATCAATGGTAAGACAACAATGTCAAAGGAATAGAAAATGAACAAGAAAGACATTTGAGTAGGTAGATGACTTCTAGTTACTTGCTCTATTTCAAACAAAATCCTTGCTATTTTCAAAACAAACACACACACATTTCAAAAACATCTTACAAACATTGAAAACATTTTCAAAATACAAACATCTTTGTATACATTCTTATGAACGAGAATCATTATAAAGATTGCCTAAACGAATGGCCTCTTTTACAAAATACTTTCAAAACCACACCAAACACAATTTCAAACAAAAGCAAGTGATCTAAGAAAGTAACTAAGAGCCCATGGAAAACCATGGATGAAAAGGGTGCTAGCACCTTCCCTTTTCATAATCTACCCCCCGAACTCAAGAAAACATCTCAAAGGTCTTTCCTGTGCTTTTTCACCTTTCCTTTTGGATAAAAGAAAATTCGGTGGCGACTCTTGCTAACCGCAACATTTGTGACAAAATGCAAAACCTCAAGTCACTTCTCCCACGGTATCACATGGTCGTAATCCAGGCTTCACGGTGTATTGTGCCATTATCTGGTTGAATCCAGGCTTCATGGCGTTCGGAGAAATTAAGATATTATCTGGTTGAACCTGGACTTCATAACTTGCATTAAAGATATACCACTATCTGGTCAACTCCAGGCTTCGTAGTATTCTTGGCTGCTATCTAGTCGTAATCCAGGCTTCACAACGTTTTGTACCATTATCTGGTCGAGTCCAGGCTTCATGGTACCTTGTATTGCTATCTGGTTGTAATCCAGGCTTCACAATAACTTGTTAAGATGTTATCCGGTCGATTTCCGGGATTCACGGCTTGTGTTTATGATATACCACTATCTGGTCGATTCCAGGCTTCATGGTGTCTTTGTACTGCTATCTGGTCGTAATCTAGGCTTCACAGTAACTTGCATTACTATCTGGTCGTTCTCCAGGCTTCACAATAACTTGCTGGGGATTAAACTATTATCCGGTCGAATTCGGGCTTCATAGCTTGAACTGGAATAGAAATCTTTAGCATTGATTTGACTGAACCAGAGGAAACTTGTCAGAATTTTGATTGCATCTTTCCCTGAAAGGTAAAGAGTTAGTCGTATGTAATGTCATGATGTATGAAATGTATTGAGCAATGATGTTCTCAAAATAAATGAGACCGTGATGTATGATGCGTATGTGCATGTCATGATGTATGGATATGCAATGTTTTTATGATGTTCTCTAGTTGGGGAAAATAAATCTCGGACTGCTGCTGGAGAATACGAGGAGTTGAGTTATTCGTTCTCGCTGGGGATAACAACCGAAGACGATTTGAGAATAAATTGGCGGGAGAATAACCCTGCTGGAAAATAAACTTGCGAGAAAATGGCTTTGTGGGGAAGAGATACTCTGCTATAAGATCTGCTGACTTGGAGAAATAACCTCGGCTAGGGATGAATTACCATTGCTGGCGATAACGAAACCTGTTGGGGATTGAGTTTCTGCTTGTGGAAGAAATAAACTCCACCGGGGATAGTCTTCCATTATTGGTGATAGATAAACTCTGCTTGGGGAGAATTAACACCACTGTTTTTAGATACCTTTTACTTTGCGGGGAGTGTATGTATTTTTAGTCATATTCTTCAGCTGGGTCTATCACCGTACCTGGTGGATAGAGCAATTGTAAGTTTGGACATTCCTGTTTTCCCCTGTTCCTAGAATTATGAGTAATCGTCTTTTGTTTCACATATAAATATTTATGAGCAACAATTATTTTCAAATGCATATATAAAAAATGAATCATTGGACGTTCTTGCAAAACAAAATAGAAAAAGAAAAACAATTTTGAAATTTATTGAAAAATGAATTGTATTGATTTTGAAGTTGGCATGTCATAGGCGTTTTGTACAAGAGGTTGACGCCCTAGTAAAAGAACGCCGCTGAAAGATAGAAATTATACAATTTGTGAAAATCAAAGAAAAACAGCTATGTGAATAATCCCACTGGGTTCCAACTCTGCTATTGCCTTTATATCTTCGAGCGTCTCATCACTTCACTACTTGGTTGAAGGTAGATCAGATTGATTGGCGTCGTCCGAGTTTGATAGTTGATACCGAAGTCTGGTTGCAAGATGATCCAATGAGACATAGTGTTACGCTTCAATCCCTAATTTTTGCCTGGACCGCCCTTTTGGGTTTTCAGTCCACCGGGATACCCTTTTTTACCCAAGATGCCTTTTCAGGTTTTCTACTTACCGGGTGTACAATTTTTCATTTTCATCCCTTATTTTTTCCCGAACCCTTTTAGTTCGCCGGGAAGCCCTTATTTTTGCCTAGGCCAGTCAACCTAGCGGGTCTTTGATTAGGCGTAGTATTTTTTCACTATGTCTGCATTGAAGGGGTGAGGAAGGTCGTCACCATCCATGGTGTTTAGAATCATAGATCCTCCCGAGAAAATGTTCTTAACCACAAATGGCCCTTCGTACGTAGGGGTCCATTTTCCCCTGGGATCACCTTGCGGCAATATGATGCGTTTGATTACCAGATCCCCGACTTGATACTCTTGTCGTCTCAAATTCTTATTAAAAGCCTTGATCATTCGCTTTTGATACGTCTGACCATGAAAAATAGCAGTAAGTCTCTTTTCATCAATTAAGTTCATCTGATCAAGCCTGGTCTGGATTCAGTCGTCTTCGCTCAAACCTGCATCCTTCATAATCCGGAGAGAGGGTATCTGGACTTCAATGGGTAAGACCGCCTCCATGCCATACACTAGAGAGTAGGGTGTTGCCCCTGTTGACGTCTGTGCTGAGGTGTGATACCCATGAAGAGCGAATGGTAACATCTCATG
This sequence comes from Vicia faba, assembly GCA_948472305.1. Lineage (NCBI taxonomy): Eukaryota > Viridiplantae > Streptophyta > Magnoliopsida > Fabales > Fabaceae > Vicia > Vicia faba. The sequence continues at coordinate 263,572,063 of OX451740.1, forward strand.
CCAGTCTTTGTATGTCACCGTCATTTTTTGCACAATCTTCTTGATATTCTTATTAGCCGGTTCAACAACCCCATTCATCTTCGGCCGGTAAGGAGAAGAGTTGTGATTTTGTATCTTAAACTATTTGCAGAGCTCAGTGATCATTGTATTGTTGAGATTTATACTGTTGTTCGTAATGATCCTCTCTGGTACACCGTATCAACAGATCAGATTATGTCGGATAAACCGCGCCACGACGTTCTTGGTTACTGTAGCAAAGGAAGCTGCCTCAACCCACTTTGTAAAGTAATCAATAGCCACCAAAATGAAATGATTCACGTTGGATGCAGTAGGTCTGATCTCGCCAATCATGTCGATGACCCATATTGCAAAGGGCCAAGGAGCTGTCAAGATGTTCAGAGGAACTGGAGGTACATGCACCTTATCAGCATAAACTTGGCACTTATGACAGGTCCGAGAATGCTGATAACAATTGGCTTCCATGGTAGACCAATAATATCCTGCCCGTAGGATTTTCCTTGCCATGGTATGTCCACTAGAATAAGTTCCGAAAGTACCTTCGTGTAACTCTGCCATAATCCTTTCTGCCTCGTTTTTGTCTACACACCGCAGTAAGGTGGAATCATGGTTACGTTTATAAAGGACACCATTATTGATAAAGAACTTCGCAGCAAACCTTCTCAAGAACTTCTTATCATTAAAAGATGCACCCTCGGGGTACTCTTGAGCCTCAAGATACCTCTTTACCTCGTGAAACCAGGGTTTATCTGCTACCTTTTCAGTCTCAATGTCACAGCAATGTGCAGGTTCATCCAACCTCTCAATGGTAATCCGAGGAGCTTCATTGTCCCACCTGACCTTGAACATAGAAGACATGGTAGCTAGCGCGTCCGCTAACTGATTCTCCTCTCTGGGGAAATGCTCAAAGGTTATCTCCTCGAAGTACGGAAGCAACGTCAATACATGCTCTTTATAAGGAATAAGGTTTGGGTGTTTCGTATCCCACTCGCATTTGATCTGACTGATCACTAGAGAAGAATCTCCGAACACACTCAAGAACTTAATCTTTAGGTCAATAGAAGCTCGAAGGCCCATGATGCACGCTTCATACTCCGCCATATTGTTGGTGCAGTTAAAACATAATCGGGCGATAAATGGAGTATGACAGCCTTCAGGGGATATAATCACGGCGCCAATTCCATTACCCAACGTGTTTGAGGCTCTATCAAAATACATAGACCATCGGGATCCTTCCTCAGGTACTTTATCCGGTCCATGTTCTTCATAGTCGGTCACCAACATGATGTTCTCATCTGGGAACTCGAAATTCATGGATTGGTAATCATCCACGGCCTGATGCACCAAATGATCTGCCAACACACTTCCCTTGATTGCTTTCTGGGTTGTGTATTGGATTTCATACTCAGTTAAGATCATATGCCATCTTGCTATTCTTCCGGATAAGGCAGGCTTTTCGAAGATATACTTTATTGGGTCCATCCTTTATATCAATAAGGTAGTGTGAGTCAGCATATACTGTCTCAACCGACGAGCAGCCCATGCCAAAGCGCAACAAGTTTTCTTGAGCAACGAGTATCGGGTCTCTCAGTCGGTAAAATTTTTTCTAAGGTAGTAAATAGCGTGCTCTTTTCGGCCAGACTCGTCATGTTGCCCCATTACACACCCCATTAAATTATCCAGTACGGTCAAGTATAAGATCAAAGGTATTCCTTCAACTGGAGGCATCAGAATTGCCGGTTCTTAAAGATATTCCTTGATCCTTTCGAAAGCGGTCTGACATTCATCATTCCACTTTACCACTTGATCTTTCTTCAGCACCTTGAAGATTGGCTCACAAGTAGCAGTCATATGCGAAATGAATCGGGCAATGTAATTCAGACGTCCCAAAAAGCCTTTAACTTCCTTTTCTATTCTGGGAGCTAGCATCTCCTGTATAGCCTTCACCTTTGCGGGATCTACTTGAATACCTTTATCACTAACGACGAAACCCAGCAGCTTACCAGACCTTACCTTGAAGGTCCACTTGTTCGGGTTTAACCTCAACTTTTACGTTTTCAACCTGTCGAACAGCTTCTGGAGATGGTCAAGGTGTTCTTCTTCAGTCTGGGACCTTGCAATCATGTCATCAACGTAAACCTCGATCTCATGGTGAATCATGTCATGGAACAAAGCAACCATGGCGCGCTGATAAGTTGCCCCAGCATTCTTCAACCCGAAAGGCATTACCTTGTAACAGAAGGTGCCCCACTGTGTAACGAAAGTTGTCTTCTCCATTTCCTCGGGAGCCATCTTAATCTGATTGTAACCCGAAAAACCATCCATAAAGGAGAAGACCTTATGCTACGCAGTGTTGTCGACCAGAACATCGTTATGAGGCAGTGGGAAATCGTCTTTGGGGCTCGCCCTGTTCAGATCTCTATAATCCACACACATCCGTACCTTACCATCCTTCTTAGACATCGAGACTACGTTGGAAACTCACTGTGGGTAAGAAGTAACAGCTAGAAATCTGGCGTCAAACTGTTTCATAACCTCAGCTTTGATTTTCTCAGACATCTCAGGGCGCATACAGCGAACCTTCTGCTTTACCGGAGGACAGTCTTCTTTAGTTGGCAGGCGGTGTACCACAATGTCAGTGTCTAAACCAGGCATATCTTCATAAGACCAAGCGAAGATCTCAACATAGTCGCGTAGCATCTGTATCAACCGCTGCTTGACACTAGGTTCTAGATTTTCACCTATCTTGACCTCTTGCTTCTCTTCCTCCCTGCCCAAATTCACTGATTCCACTGGCTCTTCATGGGGCTGTATGGCCCTCTCTTCCTGTAGTAACAACCTAGCAAGTTCCCCAGGCACTTCACAATCATCCTCACCTTCGTCCTCGACTTGGTTGATCGGATTTTCGAAGTCATAATTGGCAGTAGCAGAGTTGTTATCAATGGGATCCAAAGTGGATGTGAATCTACATTATGATATGTGAGTGTGTGTAAGATAATAGCTGTTTCATAAAGTGCGAGATAGAAAGGAAAAACAAGGAGCACAAAATTTTTAATGTAAGAGAACGTCCAATGCTTTATTGATGATATATGAAAATGATAAATAATAAGCCCTCACAAACAAAGCTAAGGTGCCTCGGGCAAGGCAACGGGCCGTAAAGTTTCAAACTGTCTGTTACAAATCTCAAAACAAAAGTCAATTACTGTGTAATAAAAGAAACGGGCACGAAGTCCTTCGTCGTCCAGTTGTTCAATCCACCGTTGGTAGTCGGGTAGATCCAGCTGTCATTATCTGACTCTTCGTCATCCTCTTCAATCACATTAACTCCCGGATCATGCTTGGGCATGGGTGCAGTTATGACGTTGGGCTTCTCTGGAGCGTCAAACTCAATCTCTTTAGCTTTGATCAAATCTTGCACCTTATTCTTCAAGGCCCAACAATTGTTTGTATCATGACCCGGGATATCAGAGTGATAGGCGCATCGGGCGTTCGGGTTATATAGCGGAGATGTGGTGCTAGGATTCTTCGGGGCTTCCCTCAGAGTTACCATGTTGGTCTTCAACAATTGTGGTAGAATTTGAGACAAGGTCATATTGAGCCGAGTGTATTGTCTCTGTGGCCTCTCCATTCTTTGCTGATTGTTACATTGTGTGGCAACGGTGGGTCTTGATATTACTACCGCATTCACTGCTTAACGACGTTCAGGTCGGTTTTGGCTCCTCGAGCTGTAAACTGCACTAGCTTCTTTCTTACCGGTGAAAGGCTTCTTTACTGCACTTGACGACGTATCCTTCTGTATCTTACCACTTCGGATACCAGCTTCTACTCTCTCCCCAGTTAAAATCAATTCAGTAAACCCAGATCATGAACTGCCGATCAGATGATTGAAAAATGGACCATACAATGTCCCTAGAAACATATCAACCAACTCCCTATCCAACAAAGGGGGTTAGACTCTTCCAGCCAGATATCTCCACTTCTGAGCATGGTCCTTAAAGCCTTCACTTGCACCCATAGACATACCCTGAAGCTGAGTACGAGTGGGTGCAAGGTCGGCGTTATACTGATACTGCTTGTAAAAAGCAACAACTAGGTCCTCCCAGTTTCGGACATTAGTTCCTTCCAATTGATAAAACCATTCAAGCTGAGTCCCTGACAGACTATCTTGAAAGAAATGTACCCACAAATTTCTATCAGCAGTGTAAGGTTGGATTTTTCGAACATACGAGCAGAGATGGAGCTTTGGACAAGATACTCCATTGTACTTGGCAAAAACCAGAGCTTTAAACTTATGAGGAATCACCACCCTAGATGCTAGTCCCAGATCTCCGAATTCCAAACTAGGTATCTTCTGAATCTCCATAGCGCTCAGACGATCTTAAAGTTGTTTGTACCTATCCTCAGCAGGGGGATACTGCTCATCATCAAAATCATTATCAGAGACAACAGGACTGGGACCCATTTCTTCCTCTTGGACCTCCTCTCGTTTGGATGAAAAAGACAGATCAAATTCCTGTCGCAACCTGTTCCCAAATCTGTTACCCATATTCAGAAGAACCACCTTCTTCTTCTCCTTCAGGATGAGAGTCTTCAAATCCTCTTGCCCTTTAGCCAAGTTCAAGAACATCTCTTGGAACTGGGCATTCTGTGCCTGAAGAGCTTTGATGGCTTGATCGGTAGGTATTTCAGAAGACATTTCGTGCTGAAATAAACAGCGAAGGAGAATGAGAAACCTGTAATTATGTGCATGATAATGGGATACGTATGTAACGATTTCAAAGACCTTGGGAGATTTAAATTTGTAAAACAAAAATAAAACACACTTTATTAGATTAACTTGTAAAAATATTTAAAAAATTCCTTTAAGGCGTTATAAAAGAAATAACTGAAAAACAAATCTAAACTAGAAAAAGCAAAAATCAGAATTCCCATGGACGCTTCCCCTTGGTGCTGACGTAGTCATTGATTGTCCTTTCATTCTCAAGTTGCCTGGTGAGCTTAAAGATCTTCCTTTCTTGCTCATGATACTTCTCTCAGTAGGTATCCCTCTCCTCTCTTAACTGAATCCAGGATCTCTTTAATGCCCCAAGATCAATGGGCATGTAGGGATGAAGGATTGTATAAGGAACGCCTTCTTCATTGGTAGGCTCCACGATCATTGGCAACACAACTTCATAAGGCATCCCAAGCTTCTGAGCACGGGCTTGAACCCACTGGAGATAGGGCTGCATAGGGAGAGAAGTCCTTGGTCCTAGCTCTTGAGGGTCAGACCTGTTCACCATGCCCCAAGCTTGTATAAACCTTCGGTGGTGCTCGTCAACGTCTCCCTTGTATTCAAAGACAATATCTGTAAGAAGTAGCTCATGAGAACCATCTCTCCGAGCACGACCAAACTGTCGTAAAGCTAAGCAAGGACTGTAGGTTATTTCCCCTCTGATTCCAAGCAACGGGACATTAGGGTACCCCCACATCGATCAATGATAGAAATGCTTTCCATAGCTTTAGAACTCCAAAGAATGTCTGTATGGGCCAGGGACATTATCCTGTACGACCATCCTAAACCTTCTTCATTCTTCAACACAGATTTGGGGAGGTGCGAAATAAACCACCTCACCAGCAAAGGCATGCAACACATGAGGGTCCCTCTTCTTCGCAGAGTACGAGTATAGGGCATGCAAGATATTACCCAGAAGAGTAGGCACAGGATTGCGAGACAGGAAGATCTTAACCGCATTCACATCTATGAAGGAATCTGGATTCAGAAAAAGAACCAAACCGTAGATAAGGAGGGCCAAGATGTCTTTGAAAGCCTGAAAGTCCAAATTATCCCAGAACTGCTGAGCTTGATCTATTAGAAACTTGGCTAAGAAACCTTCAACCCTGCTTCGTGTCTCCCAGTTGGATACTACATCAGCCTATGTCAGATGCAAAGCTGAAGTAATGTCTTATGGCCTATGAGTCTCTTCCTAACCTGTGAAAGGCATATGCTCAAGGATGGATATGCCCAGTAAGTGAGAAAACTCTTCCAAAGTGGGAACTAGCTGATAATCCGGGAAAGTGAAGCAATGATGCACCAGGTCAAAGAACTAGAAAAGCACACTCATCATCTGCTCATCAAACTTTGAGGTAACCAAACTAAGAAGCTGACCATGTCTTCTAATGAACGAGGAAGTATCAGAAACTTTTGAGACTAACTCTTTGAGTTGAGCAGGTATTTGCACAAAGTTAACTCGGATGGTGTTTCTGCGCATAGAAGCCATAATCTGCAAAACAGAACAAAGATAAATCCCCTCGGTCTTTGAAATGGTTAGTATAATGAAGTATGCATGCTATGTTATGATGCATGATGTAATGGTAAAACAAACAACATGTATAGAAAATAACAGACATGGTAAAGGAAAAAAAGTCACATAAGAGCCCTTAAGTTTCAGGCTTGCATGGGGTCTGGGTACTACCCTCTTGAAGTTCAGTTGGTTTCAACCTGTCCTAATAATAGTAACCGGGTTCTAGAGGTTCTTAATATCATTGACCATCCTCCATCGGTCATGGTTTCAGCTCACGCAATCTTTTCTTGCGGTCGAAACTATCTCGAGAGTATGGTCTTAATGAGTGTAGTATCGAGTATCAACCAGTTCTCAGCTTTACACCGAGGCCGGCTATCTCACTACTTCCTATGGCCAAGTTGGTCAATTATAGGTTCTAAGGTCGGTTGATGCTTAACGACACACATAGCAGCCCCGTATTCTCCTCGTTTCTCCACAAGGGATACCGGTACCAACCAATGTGCCACATCAATGTAGCTACTGCTTCAACCGTATCGGTCTACGCCGTACAGTTCCCTCACAGTTTATTGCTACTTACCTAAAAGGTGTTCCCCAGATCCGGGTTAGGATCTATAGTAACTCCCAATACAAAACCCTTTAATAGTAAAGCAATCAAATCAAACAAAAGAAGCAATTTATGATGAACTAATCCTAAGGTATACCCCACTTATTATTCCCCAGCAGAGTCGCCAGTTCTGTGATACGGTGGCAGAACCAGACTGTTTTAGGAAAATACTGGTTTGCATTTTGCGTTTGTGTTTTCAAAATGTCGCGGTAAACAAGAGTCGCCATCGATTTTTATTTTATCCAACTAGAAAGGAAAAAAAGCACAGAAAAATTCCTTTTTCGAGATTTTGAGTACGGGGGTAGATTATAGAAAAGGAAGGTATTAGCACCCTTTCTATCCGTAGTTTTCTACGAGCTCTTAGGTACTTGCTCATCATTTTTAAAATTGCTTTCGTGTTTGTCTGTTTTGAAAAGTTTTTGTTTTACTTCAATTTAACACTTGCTTCTGTCTTCAAGAGTGTTACGAAGTCGTTTTGAAAACTTTGTTTGAAAAGAGTGTAAGTGTGGAAAAGTTTGATTTTTGAGCAAGTACCTACTAGCATCTACCTACTCGAAAAAAGAATGTTTATGTTCTTGTTTCCTTTAGACAGCGCTATCCCACTATTAGTGAGTAGGTAACACTGTCGTTGGAATTGTAAGGGTCAATTCGAAAGGGACGTACGATCACTAAAGCAATGTTAGGATGTCTTAGTAATAACCCTAATGTCTTAAGATCATATTCGAGGCAACATTTCCGAGGCAACATTTTCAAACGGGACTTTTGATCTTTGTTTAGACAAGAGAGCGACCACTAAAACACCCTATACTTAATGATCGTTTACCGAAGGCAACCGAAGTGAGAGTATACCCTAGGAGTGTGCATGTGCGAGTGATTTGATTTCAAGTTATTATCTTTGCACATTTAGGGTTTGCTAGCCATTTTAAAAATTAACATACATTCTTGTCATGCAATCCTATTATGATACATCTAACAGTTAATATTTGCGAAAATTAAAATGCGAGAAATAAAACTACGCTATTACAAGGCTTCGGGGAGGGGGATTAATTACATAGCCAAAAACCCGTAAAACGATAAATAAACGAAAAGTCCTAATTAAACTATTATATCCCATGAGAAGTTACATTAATATTTGCAAAAATAAATAAACGCGTGTGATGAATCGAGGACAAGAGAAAATTAGGGTTTTGACCCCGTCTAACCTAATTAAAAGAAAATTTATTTTTTGAAGTTTTTGATTATTTTGAGAAAAATAAGGTTTTAATTAAATAAATACAACCCTAATTACTAATTAATTAAAATTAAGAAAAATAATTAATTTTACCTATTTTTGTATTTTGGTTATTTTAAGAAAAGAAAATAAAGATTAAATCAAATAAAACCCTAACTTTCTAATTGATTTTAATTTATTTACAAAAGGTTAAAATTGCCCTAGAATTAAATTAAACTAATTAAATTAATTTTGACAAATTATATAAAAAAACCTAAATTTGATGAAATTGATTTTTATGAGTTTTTTTGTAAAGAAAAAGAATTAATTTTGTGAGAAAATAATTTAAACAAAATAAATTAAATAAAGAAAATACATAAAAGAAAAGAGAGAATTGGGCCTGGTTATCTAGCAATTTGAGGGGGTGTCCATAGCAATTTATGAGCCCAAAAGCCTTGGTCCACGTTGACCTTCCTGATTCCATGTTACACGTTTGACTGGGCCTTTGGTAGACCCTCACATTCCAAGCGTTGGATTTGATTTGCTTTAGATCCAGTGGTTGCAAGCTGATGGCATATGGTGGATCTATGGGAAGCTTGCGCATGGGATTGCATATTACAAAATAATATTGAAGAACAAGGGGACCTGGGGATCGAACCCAAGCCCTTTAGCAATTTCCACATACCTCCTGACCAACTGAACCAACGCGCTTTATTGTACAAAGAAAAGCAAGCGAATATTATATTAGGAAAAACAAGATTAATATATCAAAACGCGCGAAATTCAAATGGGCCAGTCAGGGGGTGCCACACCACCCTTCTTCTTCCTCCCTCCGTTGGTAAAAGTCCAAGACTTTTACCTACAGACAAAAGTCTGTAGCTATAGCCCTGCGTATTTCCAGAATCTCGTACACGCCCCATAAATGAAAACTAATGCTACAGGCCAATTCGTCTTGGCCTTGTGAACATCATGGTACCCCTCTTTTGGGCCAATTTCACCTGCATAAGAAAACCCTAAAACGAACAAAGAAAACCTAACAATGGTAGATCTCTGTATGGTTAGCAAAAATGCAATTAATTGTTACCATTAGCTTGCAAATGTATCAAAGATTCAGAATATATCCATAACATATGCTAACAATGCCAAATTCATGAGATTCGATTTCAAAAAAGTAAGGATGTCGTGAAGCACTTACAATGCGTTTCTGGGCACGAAAATGCCTGCTAATGGTTGGAATAGATTCCTTGAATGTCCAGCAAGTGAATGGTATGCTTGGAATAGCTTGAAAGGGCCTGGAACTATGAAATCTGATTGCCACTTTTATTGAGTTTTTTGCAAGTTTTTCCTTAGCTTCTCACGCCTCTAACCCTTGTGCTTTTGGTCTGGATTTGTTCTATATGTAGCCTTGAGTGAATTAGGTTTACAAGTTTGCATCCAATCTTCTCCAATAATGATCATTGATCAAGATTTGATTCTCATGTAAATCTTTCCAAAACAAGCCAAAAAACAATATTTTTGTGTACAAACAAGCCTTGCATGATTTGATCTCATTGCCAGCTATTCAAGGACCTAAGTATGCAACAAATCTCAAGGTTTAAATGATTTTGATATTTTCATGATTTTATTTTGATTTAATTTGATTTAAATGAAATAAAAATCAAAATAAATGACAAAAATAAAATAAAGGAAAGTGGGAAGGATAATGGGTCGTGGACCATGTTACAAACTCAATACAAGCACAAAAAGTTGGGCCCATTTGACAAAAATTGCAATTTGAGGCATATTTGACTTTTGGCAATTTTGCAAAAAAGGTCAACTTCAACAATGCATAACTCCTTCAATTTTGACCCTAGAGATGTGTTCTTGAACTTTTTAGAAAACTCAAGATGTCCTCTAAGAAACCCTTTTTGTCTCATCTCAATTGAGTCTTCCATGTTCATGTGTCAAGCTTTGACAAAAAAGGTGTTTTTGTTGACTTTTCAAAATTACCTATAATGTCCAAATTCATAACTTCTTGTGAGTGCATATTTTGAACTTGGGAGCTGAAGATGAATTGTAGGGAATTTCATCCTATTAAAAATGAGATTTGGATGGGTCATTTATGATAAAGTATGAGAAAGTTATGCTTAGTCAAAGTTGAGTTGACTTTTCCTACAAAACCCTAATTTAGCAACTTTTGGGTTTTGATGAATTGTGAGCAATCCTTGAGGAATCATGATCAACCCTTGATAAAATGATGAATAACACTTCAAAATGAGGATGTTGACCAAAAATATTGAAGTTTGACTGTATGTGGGCCACAGTTGACTTTTGTCCTAGCACAGTCGATTTTCAAGTCTTTGAGCAATTGACTGAGCAAACTTCCTCTGCAAGGCTTGAAACTTGACATGGATGATCTTGAGAACATATTAGGACAATGGTGAGCATTTGGGATCCCTTGGACTCAAGTATCTTGATGCAATATGAAACCCTGGTTTGAGGTAGACTGCCTTAGGAGAGAGTTTGTTTGGTCAACCCTTGGACTTCCTTGGGCAATTTAAGGATCTCACTTGAAATGTTTTGAGAAATATGGGAGGGAAAATTTTGGGGTACAACAGTATGCCATTATGATACTTATTCAGTTTCAGCTTTTAGATAGAATTCAGATACGCTCCAGCTGCAGATGCCATTCTAATACTCATTCAATACATCTTTCTGTTCAGATACAATCATAATGTAGATTCATTCTGACACTCCCTCACATAGCTGTTAGATACATTCAGACACGAGTTCATTCTAGTATACTTCTCATTCCATGAGGAACAGAAACAGGGGCATCTTCCTGTCACATCCCCAAGCAGAATTCGAAGATCCCCAATAGAGTTTTTTAAAAATCTCAAGCAGATTATAAAGCCTCATCCCTGGCAGAGCAAAAATATCCAATTGCTGCTCCAAAATTCCCCAGTGAAGTCACCAAGCTTCTCAAGACCCCCCTACAATATTTCAAAAAAATCCACAAGCAGTTTATAGAGGTCACCTTCCGCAACAGAGTTTTATAAATCTCAAGTAGTTTGCAAATCCTTATCCCTATTAGAGTTTATTTCTCTAGCTACGGAATTTCATCCCCCAGTGGAGTTTATTTCTCCAAATTGGTGAAATCTTACAACAGAATTTCCCCCTCGGCAAAATCATTCTCAAATAGAAGTCGAAGATCCTTGACAGAGAAAGTGAATCGCCAATAAAACCATCTCTATTCACTATCCCCGGTGGAAATTGAAGAATCACTTTCCAACAGTAGTCTAGGATTCAACTCCCCAATGCTCTTCAGCAGCAATCAGGGATTTATTTTTCCAGATAAAGATACTGCACAACAGCATTACATGTTCATACATCATAGCATGTGCATACGAATACATATATCATAATCTCATTTATTTTGGGAGCATCATGCAATTCATACGTCATGACATCACATGAAACTGATTTTACCTTTTCAGGTCAAATTAGCAAACAGACAAATACTATCAACTTTTACAACAGGTCAAAGATTAATGCCCGAAACCAGACGGGAAAACTATCTTTATTCCTTGGGTTAGAGATTAATACCTGAAACTAGATAGGACAACTATCTCAACGACTAAACAAAAACATAGTTCCAGATTAATACTTACAATAAGCCAGGACAACTATTTGTGGACGGCCGAAAAATTTCAAATTCCAGATTAATACCTGAAACCAGACAGGAAAACTATTTGAGAATAGTTGATTGGTAGATTAACACCTAAAACGAGACAGGAAAGATAACTACATAACCAGACGAAGCAATCTTACACGGGTTCCTTCTCATATATCTCTAGGTGCAGACTAACACAGACTCTTCTTGGAACAGCCCTACGCAGGTTCTTTATAATGCATCTTTATGTAACGATTAATTCCATTATCCTTAGCAAGTTACTGTGAAGCCTGTATTTCAACCAGAAAGCAACAAACTTTCATCTCTCTAGTCAAGAGATAGCTTCCCCAGTAGAGTAATGGACAACTGAAGTTCCTGTACTCTATTCCCCAGAGTATTCCTCAAGCAGGAGAACAACAGAAACCCATATTCCCCAGCAGACTCCTCCTCAGATGGCAGGAACAGGAACCCCCAAAGGAACCATGTGTGAAATCAGCATATGCTTTGAAGGGTATCCTTAAGCCCATCTTTGACGACTCTCGGTCATCTTCTCCAAATGGCATCTGTAAGCCCATTCTCGACATCATCAACCATCAGTATTACTTCATGTGAGTGAAAACTTCTGAACACTGTAGTGTTCAATCATCTTCCACCTTCAGATCACGAAAGGCATACAAGTCAATCTAAATCTTCAAGTTTAAGAAGATTGAACAGGGGCAGTTGTTGTACCCCAAAATTTGCCCTCGCGTATTTCTCCAAGATTTTTTTACATAGGTGATTACAAACACTTGATTAAAGAAAAAATAAAAAACTTTTGAAGATAAACAAAGTCTTTCGATTGGCATGAACAAGGTGTATTTCGATTGACATTTGGACAGGCTTCGATTGAGTGCCTAACATCCCCCAAGCTTGCCTCAAATTTCCAAGTTTCGATTGAAGCCTCGACCTTTTGCTTGTTGTTGTATATATGCTTCGAATGGGCATGTGTTTCCTTTGAAATAGCCTCCTTCGATCAAAAAAAGGAAGAGCCTCCTGTTAGTGCTCCTTAGATTGCACCATTGGCTTTGCATGCTGACTTGATTTACAATGCAATGGCTACCTGTATGCAAGCTAGATTCCTGCTTCGTTTGGGAATTTGGTTTCTTTAGAGCAAGTTTAATTCTTGCTTCGCTTGGGCATTTGATGTCTTTGGAGAAAGCTTGATTCCTGATTCAACTAGGAAAATTATCCCTTTGTGCGTGCCTTGAGCGCATAAAGCAAGAAATTTTCCAAACTGGTCTTCGACTCACAAAGAAAAAGGCCCCTTTCACTGGTCTTCGATTCAAAAGGCAAAGGCCCCTTCTTTAGCTTGCCTTCAGCATACAAGGCACTGGCTACCTTTGTGCCAGCTTCGCCTAGGCAATGGCCTTCTCTACGCATGCTTTGACTTGCTTTTTTCTAGCATCCATAAGACATATGTTGCCTTTGTTCCAGCTTCGATTGGGAAATAACCCTATTTTAAACAATTGTACACACTTCAACATGTGTGATGACCATTTTAAGGGCACACCTTGGTGGCCCCTTCGGAGAGGGCACAAAGTGTGCACTGAAAGTCCATTCAAAATAGACATTCGAAGGACACACCTTTGTGGCCCATTCAAACAGGGAACAAAGCGTGCACAAAAAGTCCACTCAAAATAGTCATTCGAAAGACACACCTTGGTGGCCCATTCGAAGAGGGCACAAAGCATGCACAAAAAGTCCATGCAAAATAGCCATTCGAAGGACACACCTTGGTGGCCCATTCAAAGAGGGCACAAAGCGTACATAGAACGTCCATTCAAAAGAGCCAGTCGAAAGAAGCAACTTGAGCCCAATCGAAGGGCAGGGATTGAAGGCGTTCGAAAGAGGGAAGTATGTCCAGGTTCATTCAAATTCTAGAGAAGACAAGTTCCCATGACTTTTGCAATGTTACAAAACACCATTCATGGCTTTGAAAACACTTGTTTATGGTTGTTTAAACCTTTTCCTTCTTGTCCCCTCCATCCCCTCTATATAAGGAGACCAGGGGATAATCCCATAACAGATTTGGATATACACACACGTTGCCTCATAAACTACCAAAATTGTCAAAAACCTCCCGAGTAGTCCAAATCGAAAGAATCTTCAACAATACTCCACTCATTCCTCGAAGTTGGCAGAGAACGTGCCCAATCACTAGGCATCTCCAACACCACAGATCCATACACCACTATTGGTAATGAAAATGCTTGTATTTGTTTCTTTTTGTTTTCTAACACTTGTTGCAGATCCAGCATAAGTAAGGTCAGTGTGCAAGGAATCGAAAGACTTTGGCTTGGCACCCAGGTCATGCTTTTCGTGTGATACCATATCTTTGCAGACCAGCGTGCACAGGATCAAAGGACCTGGGTTTGACACCCAGGTCCTGCATCTTTATTTGTTCTAATGTTTGTCATACAAATGTGAATCAAAGAGCATATTACATCTCTTAAATCGAAATAAAGCATTCCCTTCCATCGAAATAGGCAACATCCCTCCTGGATAAAAAATCCCACCTTTCTCTGAATCGAAGGCAGCCTCCCCTCTGGATCGAAAAAGCCCCTTTCTCCCTGCAATCGAAGGATGCCCCTTTATTTTCTACTTTTGTTTTCATTTCTTCATTGACTTTTTCTTTTATTTATTTTAGTATTAAAATCAAAAAAAAAAAACATCATGCTAGTTGTTTTATTAATCAAGTTAAATTTTGTTAGTTAATTAAAACTTTAACCTTTTCTTATTTAAAAATGAATTAGAATTTAGGACTAATTATTTTTATTTTCATAATAATAAAAATAGACTAAAAAGAAATTAGATTTTTTTTCTTAATTTTAATTTTACTATATAAACTTTAGGATAATTGACCATTTCACCTAAATTAAAAGTAGGATAGTATTGTCTAAATGATAGGAAGAAAAGAATAACCTTTTTCGAGTACAAAGTAGATAGCTGTTGGAAGTTTACTCAAAAACATTTTGCACTTACACAAATACTACTTTTCAAAAACAATTTTCAAAAACATTTTCTTTGTTAACACTCTTGAGGACTGATACAACAATTAAACGCAAAGCAAATCGCCGCACTAAGGCATTTTCCAAACATTTTCAAAACACACAAAGCACAAAGGTATTTCAAAATGAGAAAACCTCTAAGAGCCCGTAGATAACTACGGATGGAAAGGATGCTAACACTTTCCCTTTCCATAATCTACCCCCTTACTCAGAATAATCTCGAAAAAGGTCTTTTTTCTGTTCTTTTCACCCTTTCCTTAATTTGGATAAAAGAAAAGTCGGCGGCGACTCTTGATTACCCCAACATTTGCAAACACAAAATGCAAAACCAGTATATAACAGTCAGTTCTGCCATCGTATCATATTTAGCCTTATGATTTGATTTAAAACAAAAGTCATGCGCCTCATATCTCTGCTTTAGTATTTTATTTGATTTATTTTGCTTTTAATTGAATAAAATCAAAATAAAAAGAAATAAAAACCACAAAAATAAATAAATGGACTTAGAGGTCTATTGTGAGGTCAGGAACATGTTTGGACCTTAAAGGATAAGCCCATTAGCCCAAGAATTCCAATTTGTTCAATTTGAGTTTCATGTATTTTCTCAAAATTGCCCAACTTGCACAAATCATATCTCACTCAATTTTTATCATATGGAGGTGATCCTTGACTTTTTGGAAACCACAAGATGTCCCCTATAATCTTCATTTTGGTCATTTTTCCATTTGAAGACTTTAACTTGATGTGACGTGTTTTGACAAGAAATGTCTTTTTGTTGACTTTTAAAATGACATGTAATGTTTTGGCTCATATCTCTCAAATGAAGTATTTTTGGCCTTGAGCTTAGAGAGACAAAGTTGTAGAGAATTGAATTTCCTTCAAAATAAAATTTGGTTGAGGATTTTCTAATGAATTATGTGACAGTTATGCTTGGTCAAAGTTCAGTTAACTTCTCCTAAAGAAAACCCTAATTTAGTAACTTTTGACTTTTGATGAATCTTGAGTTTTCTTGATGAATCATGATCAACTATAATACGCTGGGAGAAATAACTTACTTTTGCATTTTATCACAAATGTTGCGGATAGCAAGAGTCGCCACCAACTTTTCTTTTATCCAATAAGGAAATGGTGAAAAAAACAGGATAGACCTTCGAGATTTTTGAGTTCGGGGGGTAGGTTATGAAAAGGGAAGATGTTAGCATCCTTTTCATCCGTAGTTATCTACAGACTCTTAATCTATAGCTAACTTTGAAAATTCTTTGTGAATGTGTCTTTGAAAATATTTTGAAAATGCCAATAGTAAGGCAAGACTTTGTAATGATTCTCGTATTTGTCCTCGAGAATGCGTACAAGGTGTTTTTGAAAATGTTTTGAAGAGTGTTTGTGAAAAAATGTTTTGCTTTGAAATTTTTTGTGAGAAATCGATTAAGAACTTTATACCTACTCAAGGTCTTTATTATACTTTTCCTCCTCCTTTAGATAGTGCTACTCTACCATTAGTTAGTAGGAAGCCCAATTGTTGGAGGTGAAGGGAAAGGCGCAGATCATTGTACAGTCATAGAAAGCAACTTGTAGGGGAGCTTTAGCAATTATCGTTTAAGGGGCTAGATCTTTTACCGGAGGCAACATTCGAAAGGGTCATCGAGGGACTACGATCTTTGATTTCGAAGGACAATGCTAAAGCGTCCCCGTGTTCGAGGGACATGACTGTTTATTTTTCGAAGCAACAAGGGAGGTCACCCTAGAGGTGCAAGTATGCGAATTTGCGAGTGTGTTATGTTAAGTTATTTTAATCTTTGAAATTAGGGTTAGCTAACGATTATTTTTATCTTCCCATACAAACCTAACTACTAAGCAGTAAACAAAATAATAAAGAAAGCGGTAAAATGCGAAAAGTAAAAATCTACGCTATTACAGGGCTTCAGGAATGGGGGTACAAGTAATAAAATACAGGGAAATAGAATCCTAATTAACTATTACATACAATAGACAGTTACAATAATGATAAAGAAAACGTGAGAACAATAAATTGCGCTAACTGTAAGATAGGAGAGCGAAAGGAGGAGGGAATTGTTTTTGGCGATTTTCTTGATAAAAAAAGGTTTGATGATTGTTGTACCCCAAAATTTTCCCTCCCATATTTGGCAATACATTTCAAGTAAGGTCCTCAAATTGCTCAAGGAAGTCCAAGAGTTGACCAGACAAACTCTCTCCTAAGGCAGTCTACCTCAATTTAGGGTTTCAGTTTGCATCAATATGCTTGAGTCCAAAGGATCCCAAATGCTCACCATTGTCCTAATATGTTCTCAAGATCATCCATGTCAAGTTTCAAGCCTTGCAGAGGAAGTTTGCTCAGTCAATTGCTCAAAGGCTTGAAAATCGAATGTGCTAGGGCAAACGTCAATTGTGTCCCACATACAGTCAAACTTCAAGATTTTTGGTCAACATTCTCATTTTGAAGTATTATTAATAATTTTATCAAGGGTTGATCATGATTCCTCAAGGATTGCTCACAGTTCATCAAAACCCAAAAGTTGCTAAATTAAGGTTTTGTAGGAAAAGTCAACTCAACTTTGACCAAGCATAACTTTCTCATACATTATAAAAAATGACCCATCTTAAAATAAAAAATAAAAAATAGGTTAATTTAATTATTTTCTTAAATAAAAATTAATTAGTAATTAGGTTTTTATTTAATTGAGCTTTATTTTCTCAAATAATCAAAAACGACAAAAAAATGATTTTTCTTTTAAATTACAATTAGGCTTAGTTGGGGTAAAAACCCTAATTATTTTGCATTCGATTCATCGCGCGCGTTTATTATTTTTTGCAATGTTGATGTAACTGTCCACGGTATGTAATAGTTTAATCTAGGATTTTCTTTACTTATCGTCTTTTACGGTTTTTTTGGCTATGTAATTAATCCCTACCCCGAAGCCTTGTAATAGCGTAGGTTTTATTTTCTCGCATTTTAATTCTCTCAAATATTAACTGTTTAAATGTATGTTAATAGGATTGTATGACAAGATTGCATGATAATTTAAAACGGCTAGAAAACCCTAATGTGCAAAGATAATAACTGAAATCAAATCACTCGCACATGTGCACTCCTAGGGTATACTCCCACTTCGGTTGCCTTCGGTAAACGATCATTAAGTATAGGGTGTCTTAGTGGTTGCCCTCCTGTCTAACAAAGATCAAAAGTCTCGTTCGGAAATGTTTCCTCGGAAATGTCGCCTCGGAAATGTTGCCTCGGATATGATCTTAAGACTCTAGGGTTATTACTAAAACGTCCTAACATTACTTTGGTGATTGTACGTCCCTTTCGAATTGACCCTTACAACTCCAACGATGGTGCTACCTACTCCTTAATAGTAGGATAGCATGGTCTAAAGGAAACAAGAACAAAAATGATCTTTTTTCGAGTAGGTAGACACTAATAGGTACTTGCTCAAATCAAACTTTTTCACACCAAACACTTTTTCAAACGAAGTTTTCAAAACAAATTTGTAACACACTTGAGGACAGAAACAAGGGTTAAAACGAAGTAAAACAAAACTTTTCAAAACAAATACACACAAGCAATTTTAAAAGATGAGCAAGTACCTAAGAGCCCATGGAAAACCATGGATAGAAAGGGTTCTAATACCTTCCCTTTCTATAATCTACCCCTTGTACTCAGAATATCTCGAAAAAGGATTTTTTCTGTGCTTTTTTCCTTTCTGGTTGGATGAAATAAAAGTCGGTGGCGACTCTTGCTTACCGTGAAATTTTGCGAATACAAAACGCAAAATGCAAACCAGCATTTTCAAAACAGTCAGTTCTGCCACCATATCACAGAACTGGCGACTCTATTGTGGAAATAAATAAGTGGGGTATACCTTAGGATCTATTTCATCATATTTGTTTCTCTTGTTTGTTTTGGTTGCTTTACTTTTAAGGGTTTTTGTTTGGGAGTTACTATAGATCCTAACCCGGATCTGAGGACACCTTTTAGGTAAGTAGCAATAAAATGTGAGGGAACTGTACGGCGTAGAGCGATACGGTTGAAGCAGTAGCTACATTAATGTGGCACATTGGTTGGTACCGGTATCCCTTGTGGAGAAATGAGGAGAATACGGGGCCGCTGCATGTGTCGTTAAGCATCAACTGACCTTAGAACCTTTAATCGACCAACTTGGCCATTAGAAAGTAGTGAGATAGCCGGCCTCGGTATAAAGCTGAGAATTGTTTGATACTCGATGCTACACTCATTTAGACCATACTCTCGAGATAGTTCCGGCCGCAAGAAAAGATTGTGTGAGCTGAAACCATGACCGATGGAGGATGGTCAGTGATATTGAGAACCTCTAGAACCCGATTACTTTTTCTATGACAGGTTGAAACCAACTGAACTTCAAGAGGGTAATACCATTAACCCCGTGCAAGACTTAAACTTAAGGGCTTTTGTGTGATTTGATTGCCTTTGCCATGCCTGTTATCTGCTATACCTGTTGTTTTTTTATCATGACATCATGCATCATAACATGACATTCATACTTCATTACACTAACCATTTCAAAGACCAAGGGAATTTATCTTTGTTCTGTTTTGCAGATTATGGCTTCCATGCGCAGAAACACCATCCGAGTTAACTTTGTGCAAATACCTGCTCAACATAAAGAGTTAACCTCAAGAGTTTCTGAGACTTATGTGTTCATTAAGAGACATGGTCATCTTCTTAGCCTGGTTACCTCAAAGCTTGATGAGCAGATGATGAGTGTACTTTTCCAGTTCTTCGATCCTGTGCATCATTGCTTCACCTTTCCAGATTACCAGCGAGTTCCCACTTTGGAAGAGTTCTCTTACTTATTAGGCATATCCATCCTTGAACAGGTACCCTTCACAGGTATGGAAGAGGTTCCTAGACCAGAAGACATTGCCTCAGCTTTGCATTTGAAACGGGCTGATGTAGTATCCAATTGGGAAACACGAAGCGGGGTCGAAGGCTTTCTAGCCAAATTTTTGATAGACCAGGCTCAACTATTCTGGGATAATTTGGATTTTTAGGCTTTCGAAGATATCTTGGCTCTTCTTATCTATGGTTTGGTTCTCTTCCTGAATCTGGATTCCTTTGTAGATGTGAATGCTGTCAAGATTTTCCTTTCTCGCAATCATGTGCCTACTCTGCTGGGTGATATCTTGCATGCCCTCTATACTCGTACCGTGCGAAGAAGAGGGAGTCTCATGTGTTGCATGCCATTTCTGTCGAGGTGGATTATTTCACACCTCCCTAAGTTTGTGTTGAAGAACGAAGAAGGTTTGGGTGGGTCCTACAGGATAATGTCACTTGCCCATACAAACATTCTTTGGAGTTCCCAGGCTATGGAAGACGCTGCTGTTATTGATCGCTGTGGGGGATACCCTAATGTCCCGTTGCTTGGAATCAGAGGGGGTATAACTTACAATCCTTGTCTAGCTTTGTGATGATTTGGTCGTGCTCGGAGAGATGGTCCCCATGAGCTACTTCTTGAGGATATTGCATTTGACTACAAGGAGGGCGTTGAGGAACATCACCGGAGGTTTATACGATCTTGGGGTATGGTGAACAGATTTGACCCCCAAGAGCTGGGACCAAGGACTTCCCTTCCTATGCAGCCTTACCTCCAATGGGTCCAAGCTCGTGCCCAGAAGCTTGGGATGCCCTATGAGGCCGTGTTACCAGTGATTGTGGAGCCCACTAATGAAGAAGGGATTCCTTACACGGTCCTCTATCCTTACATGCCCACTGATCCTGGGGCGTTGCAGAGGTCTTGGATTCATCTAAAAGATGAGAGGGCTACTTACCGGGAAAAGTACCATGAGCAAGAAAGGAAGATTTTGAAGCTCACCAGGCAGCTCGAGGAAGAAAGAGTGATCAATGACTACGTCAGCACAAAGAGGAAGCATCCATGGGACTTTTGATTTTGCTTTTCTAGTTTTAGATTTGTTTTCCATTTACTTATTTGTAACGCCTCAAAGGCATTGTTGAACCTTTTACAAGTTAATCTAATAAAGTTTGTTTATTTTTGGTTTGCAAATTTAAATCTCCCAAAGTCTTTGAAATAATTACATGCGCATCCCATTATCATGCACACCATTACAGGTACCATTAAGGGTTTCTCATCTTCTTCGCTGTTTATTTCAGCATAAATGTCTTTTGATCAAGCCATCAAAGATCTTCAGGCACAGAACGCCCAATTCCAACATATTTTCTTAAGCTTGGCTAAAGGGCAAGAGGATTTGAAGACCCTGATTCTGAAAGAGAAGAAGAAGAAGAAGGTTGGTATTCTGAACATGGGTAGAAGATTCAGAGAAAGGATAAGACAATCAGCTGATCTGACCTCCTCATCCAAGGACGGGGAGAACCAAGAAAGGACAAAGGACCCTAGTCCGGCAGTTTCTGATAACGATACGGATTATGATGATGAGCAATATCCTCCTGCTGAGGATAAGTACAAGCAGCTAGAAGACTGTCTAAGTGCTATGGAGATTCAGAAGATCCCTGGTTTGGATTTAGGAGAACTAGGATTGGTATCGGGAGTGGTGATCCTTCATAAGTTCAAAGCTCCGGTTTTTGCCAAGTACGATGGAGTATCCTGTCCAAAACTCCATCTCTGCTCGTACGTCAGAAAAATCCAACCTCACACTGTTGATAGAAATCTGTGGGTACACTTCTTTCAAGATAGTCTGTCAGGGACTCAACTTGAATGGTTTTATCAGTTGGAAGGAGCCAATGTCTGAAACTGGGAAGACCTTGTTGCTGCTTTTTACAGGCAGTATCAATATAACGCCGACCTTGCTCCCACTCGTACTCAGCTTCAGGGTATGTCTATGGGTGTAAGTGAAGGTTTTAAGGACTATGCTCAAAAGTGGAGAGACTTGGCTGGAAGAGTCCAACCCCCTTTGTCCGATAGGGAGTTAGTTGACATGTTTCTGGGGACACTATCTGGTCCATTTTTCAATCATCTGATCGGCAGTTCGTCATCTGGGTTTACTGAGTTGATCTTGACTGGAGAGAGAGTAGAAGCTGGCATTTGAAGTGGTAAAATACAGAAGGATACTTCATCAAGTGCAGTAAAGAAGCCTTTCACCGGCAAGAAAGAAGCTAGTGCAGTCTACGGCCCGAGGGGTCAAAGAAGACCTGAACATCGTCAAGCAGTAAATACGGTAGTGATATCAAAACCCACAGTTGCTCTACAATGCAACAATCAACAAAGGGTGGAAAGACCACATAGGAAGTTCACTCGGCTCAATATGACCCTGACTCAAATTCTACCACAATTATTAAAGACCAATCTGGTAACTCTGAGGGAGGCCCCGAAGAACCCCAACACCACTTCTCCCCACTATAACCCGAATGCCCGCTGTGCCTATCACTTCAAAAGTCTAGGTCATGATACAAATAGCTGTTGGGCCTTGAAAAACAAGGTGCAAGACTTGATCGAAGCCAAAGAGATTGAGTTTGACGCTCCCGAGAAGCCCAACGTCATAACTGCTCCCATGCCCAAACATGGTCATGGAGTAAATGTTGTGGACGATGATTTATTTGTGACCTCCGTGGAAGAAATTTCTACTCCTTTGATGACGGTTAAGAAGAATTTGTTCTTGGCCGATTTATTTCCGGGTTATGGTGAAGGTTGCCACATGTGTTCAATTCTGCCTGCTGGTTGCCACTTATTGAAATCAGGTGTTCAGCGCCTGATGGATAATAAAGAGATCCTGTTCGAAAAGACTATGATTCTGTTAGTTCCAATTGAAGATGTTGCCATCATAACCATTTCCGCTAATCCTTCCAAGGTTTTCTCAAGAAAACCTGTTTGGATTACACCTGTTCCAAGAATTGCTCGGTTAATAATTATTGTCCCTGGTTCTATCTCATACACTTCGGATAAGGCTGTCCCTTGGCACTATGATGCTGATGTATATTACCATGGAATTAAACAAGACTTAAAGAGTGAGGAAGCTGATGTTGATGTCAGCAATATTTTCGGGGCCAGCAAGGTCACCAGAAGTGGAAGACTCTTTTCTCCCGAGATCTCCCCTCTGACTGTCCACAAACCTGTTATCATTCCATATGCTGGTACATCAGCTATCATCCTAGTTCCTATTCCAGTTATCACCCCTGTCGCTGAGCCATCTGGGACTCAGGGCAAAGAAATCATAGGTGAGCCTGCCCGGACGGAGGCACCTAAGAAGATCATCGTAGAAACCTCTAAGCAAGAGATAGAATAAATTTTGAAGATTATCAAGAAGAGCGATTACAACGTAGTCGAGCAGCTGGGGCAGACCCCGTCAAAAATCTCCATGTTATCCTTATTGTTGTGTTCTGAAGCCCATGCAAAGGCTTTAATTGCATTCCTCAAAATTGTGCATGTGCCGCAGGAAACTTTAGCCGATCAATTCAAAGATTGCGTACCTAGCTTGACTGCCGACAATAGGTTGGGTTTCTCAGATGTAGATCTGACTGCTAAGGGGAGAAATCATAATGATGCTCTTCACGTCTCAATCGAGTACCGAGGCACCACTATGGCCCATGTACTGGTAGATACCGGGTCCTCATTGAATGTTCTACCAAAGAAAGCATTAGACCGTTTGGACTGTGAAGGTTTGATTCTAAAGCCGAGCAATATTGTGGTCAGGGCTTTCGACGGGTCAAAGAGAATGGTGAACGGGGAGGTGGACATCCCTGTCAAGGTGGGTTCTCAGAGCTTTGGGTCCACTTTCTACGTGATGGATATTAGACCATCATATTCTTGCTTGCTAGGTCGCCCTTGGATTCATAAGGTTGGGGCAGTGACTTCCACGCTCCATCAAATGCTGAAATATCCGGTGAAGGGGAAGATCGTTACGGTGCAAGGTGAGGAGGAGTATATGGTGAGTCATCTCAATTCCTTTCGCTATGTAGAGATGGATGGGGAATTAATCGAAACCCCTTGTCAGAACTTTGAAGAGGTCCGCCAGACCTTGGCGTCAACTGAAGTTTCTACCGACAAACCTCCAATGAAGATGGCTTATCTCAAGGATGTCAGGGCTGTTATTGAAGAAGGTGGGTGTACAAATTAGGGTCAGCTTCCTGATTTCACGGACAAAACTGACAAATTTGGTTTGGGCTTTACTACAGGGGCTCAAAGGGCTGTTAGGCACGCGCGGATTGGAAGACCCCCTCTGCACATCAGCAATCAGGGAGTTAATGCAATTGAAGATGGTGAAGAAGATTCAGATATCGACAGCTGGATCTACCCTACAACCAACGGAGGACTAAGCAACTGGACGGAGAAGGACTTCATACCTGTTTCTTTTATTCCACAGTAATTGACTTTTGTTTTAAGATTTGTAATAAACAAGTTTGAAACTTTACGGCCATATGCCTTGCCTGAGGCACCTTGGCTTTGCTTGTGAGGGGTTATTATTTGTCATTTCATATATCATTAATAAAACATTGGACGTTTCTTGCATTACAAATTTTGCACTCCTTGTTTTTCTTTTTTCTGTCTCTCGCTTTATTAAAAACATCTATCCTCTTACACACACTCACGTATCATAATGCAGATCCATATCCACTCTGGATCCCATTGATAACAACTCTACTACTGCCAGTTATGACTTCGAAAATCCGATCAACCAAGCCGAGGACGAAGGTAAGGATGATTGTGAGGTGCCTAGAGAACTTGCTAGGCTGTTACTACAGGAAGAAAGGGCCATACAGCCTCATGAAGAGCCAGTTGAATTAGTTAATTTGGGTATAGAGGAAGACAGGAAAGAGGTTAAGATAGGTGCGAATCTGGAGCCCACTGTCAAACAATGGTTGATACAGATGCTACGCGACTATGTTGAGATCTTCGCTTGGTCTTATGAAGATATGCCTGGTTTGAACACCGATATTGTGGTACACCGCCTACCAACCAAAGAATAATGTCCTCCGGTAAAGCAGAAGGTTCGTCATATGTGCCATGAGATGTCTGAGAAAATCAAAGTTGAGGTCATGAAATAGTTCGACGCAAGATTTTTAGATGTCACTTCTTATTCGCAGTAGGTTACCAACGTTGTTCTGGTACCTAAGAAAGATGGTAAGGTACGGATGTGTGTGGACTATAGAGACTTGAACAGGGCGAGCCCCAAGGATGACTTCCCACTTCCTCACATCGATGTTCTGGTCGACAACACCATGCAACATAAGATCTTCTCCTTCATGGATGGTTATTCTGGCTACAACCAGATCAAGATGGCTCCTGAGGACATGGAGAAGACAACCTTCATTACACAATGGGGCACCTTCTGTTACAAGGTATTGCCTTTTGGGTTGAAGAATGTTGGGGCAACTTATCAGCACACCATGGTCGCTTTGTTCCACGACATGATTCACCATGAGATTGAGGTTTATGTTGATGACATGATAGCTAGGTCCCAGACTGAGGAAGAGCACCTTGACCATCTCCAGAAACTGTTCGACAGGTTGAATATGTACATGCTAAGGCTGAACCTGAACAAGTGCACCTTCGGGGTAAGGTCTGGTAAGCTGCTGGGTTTCATCGTCAATGATAAGGGTATTCAGGTGGACTCTGCTAAGGTAAAAGCCATACAGGAGATGCCGGCTCCCCGCACAGAAAAGGAAGTTATAGGCTTTTTGGGACGTCTCAATTACATCTCCAGGTTCATTTCACACCTGATCGCTACTTGTGATCCAATCTTCAAGCTGCTGAAGAAAGATCAAGTGGTAAGATGGAATGATGAATGTCAGACCGCTTTTGAAAGAATCAAGGGATACCTCCAAGAGCCGCCAATTCTGATGCCTCCAGTTGAGGGAAGACCTTTGATCTTATACTTGACAGTGCTGGATAATTCAATGGGGTGCGTGCTGGGGCAGCATGACGAGTCTGGCCAAAAAGAGCACGCTATTTACTACCTTAGCAAAAAATTTACCGATTGTGAGACCCGATACTCATTGCTCGAGAAAACTTGCTGCGCTTTGGCATGGGCTGCTCATCGGCTGAGATAGTATATGCTGACTCACACCACTTTGTTGATATCAAAGATGGACCCAATCAGGTATATTTTCGAGAAGCTTGCTCTTTCTAGAAGGATAGCAAGATGGAAGATGATCCTAACTGAGTACAACATCCAATACACAACCCAAAAAGCAATCAAGGGGAGTGTATTGGCGGATCATTTGGCACATCAGGAAGTGGATGACTATCAATCCATGAATTTCGAGTTCCCAGATGAGAACATCATGTTGGTGACCGACTGTGAAGAACCTGGACCGGATGAAGGACCTGAGGAAGGATCCCGATGGTCTATGTATTTTGATGGAGCCTCGAACACGTTGGGTAATGGCATCAGTGCTGTAATTATATCTCTTGAGGGCTGTCATACTCCGTTCACCGCCCGATTATGTTTTAACTGCACCAACAATATGGCAGAGTATGAAGCATGTATCCTGGGTCTTCGAGCTGCTATTGACCTAAGGATTAAGTTCTTGAGTGTATTCAGAGATTCTGCTTTAGTGATCAGTCAGATCAAAGGCGAGTGGGATACGAAGCACCCAAACCTTATTCCTTACAAAGAATACGTACTGACATTGCTCCCACATTTTGAGGAGATAACCTTTGAACACTTCCCCAGAGAAGAGAACCAGTTAGCGGACGTGCTAGCTACAATGGCTTCTATGTTCAAAGTCAGGTGGGACAATAAATCTCCCCAGATTACCATCGAGAGGTTGGACGAACCCGCACATTGTTGTGACATAGAGACTGAAGAGGTAGCAGATAAACCTTGGTTCCACGAGGTAAAGAGGTATCTTGAGGCACAAGAATACCCCGAGGGTGCATCTGTTAATGATAAGAAGTTCTTGAGAAGGTTCGCTGCGAAGTTCTTCATTAGCAATGGGATCCTCTATAAGCGTAACCATGATTCGACCTTACTGCGGTGCATGGACAAAAGCGAGGCAGAAATGATCATGGCAGAGTTACATGAAGGTACCTTCGGAACTCATTCCAGTGGATATACCATGGCAAAAAAGATCCTACGGGCTGGATATTATTAGTCTACTATGGAAGCCAATTGTTATCAGCATTCTCGAACATGTCATAAGTTCCAAGTCTATGTTGATAAGGTGCATGTACCTCCAGTCCCTCTGAATTTTTTGACGGCTCCTTGGCCTTTTGCAATGTGGGGAATCGACATGATTGGCGAGACCAGACCCACTGCGTCTAATGGGCATCGTTTTATTCTGGTAGCAATTGATTATTTCACGAAGTGGGTCGAGGCAGCTTCCTTTACTACAGTAACCAAGAACATCATGGCGCGATTTATCCGACACAATCTGATATGTCTATATGGTGTACCGGAGAGAATAATTATTGACAATGGTACAAATCTCAACAATACGATGATCACCGAGCTCTACAAACAGTTCAAGATACAACATCATAACTTTTCTCCCTACCGGCCAAAGATGAATGGGGCCATTGAAGCAGTTAATAAGAACATCAAAAAGATTGTGCAGAAGATGATGATGACCTACAAAGACTGGCACGAGATGCTACCATTCGCTCTTCATGGGTTTCGCACCTCAGCACGGACATCAACAGGGGCAACACCCTACTCCTTGGTGTATGGCATGGAGGCGATCCTATCCATCAAAGTCCAGATACCCTCTCTCAGGATTATGAAGGATGAGGGTTTGAGCGAAGACAACTGGATCCAGACCCGACTTGATCAGCTGAATCTAATTGATGAAAAGAGACTTACTGCTATTTGTCATGGTCAGACGTATCAAAAGCGAATGATCAAGGCTTTTAACAAGAAAGTCAGACGTCAAGAATATCAAGTCGGGGATCTGGTGATCAAACGCATCATACTGCCACAAGGTGATCCCAGGGGCAAATGGACCCCCACGTACGAAGGTCCATTTGTGGTTAAGAACATTTTCTCGGGAGGAGCTATGATTCTAACCACCATGGATGGTGACGACCTTCCTCACCCCGTCAATGCAGACATAGTGAAAAGATATTACGCATAATCAAAGACCCGCTAGGTTGATTGGCCTAGGCAAAAATAAGGGCTTCCCGACGAACCAAAAGGGTTCGGGCGAAAGTAAGGGATGAAAATGAAAAAATTGTACACCCGGCAAGTCGAAAACCTGAAAAGGCAGCTTAGGCAAAAAAGGGTATCCCGATGGACTGAAAACCCGAAAGGGCGGTTCAGGCAAAAATTAGGGATTGAAGTGTAACACTATGTCTCATTGGATCATCTTGTAACCAGACTTCAGTATCGACTATCAAGCTCGGATGGCGCCAATCAATCTGATCTACCTTCGACAAAGTAGCAAAGTGATGAGACGCTCGAAGATATAAAGGCAATAGCAGAGTTGGAACCCGATGGGATTGTTTTGCATAGCTGTTTTTCTTTCTTTTTACACAAAATGTATAATTTCTGTACCCTCGACGACGTTCTCTTACTAGGACGCTAGCCTCTTGTACAAAACGCCTATTACAGGCCAACTTCAAAAATCAATACAATTCATTTTCACAAGAAATTTCAACTTGTTTTTTTCTTTTTCTGTTTTGTTTTGCAAGAACGTCCAATGATTCATTTTTGATATATGCATTTGAAAATAATTGCTTACATAAGAAACAAAAGACAATTACTCGTAATTCCAAGAACATGGGCAAACAAGATATGTCCAAACCTTACAGTTGCTCTACCCACCAGGTACAAGGATAGAGCCAGCTTGAGAATATGACTAAAGGTACATACATTCCCCGTAGAGTAAGAAGTATCCAAAGACAGTGGTGTTATCTCTACCCATCCAAGGTTCATAATCGCGAATGAGTCAGCAAAATTATCCCCAAGCAGAGTTTACCTATCACCAGCAATAGAAGTTCACCACCAGTGGAGTTTATTTCTCCAAATCAGAAGATCATCCAACAGAGTATCTCTCTTTCCCATAAAGTCATTCTCCTACGGGATTGTTCTCAAACAGAGTCCCTCCCAACAGAGTATTCTCGAGCAGGACGGACACAAGTCTCCAGCTAATCATCTTCGGTCACTATCCCCAGCGAGAACGAAGAACTCAACTCCTTATACTCTCCAGTGGAAGTCCAGGATTTATTCTCCCTAGCCAGAGAATATCACAAGAACATTGCATATCCATACATTGTGGCATGCGCATATGCATCATGCAACACAATCTCATTTATTTTGAGAACATCATTACTCAAATACATTTCATACATCATGACATTACATACGACTAACTCTTTACCTTTCAGGGAAAGATGCAATCAAGTTCTCACGAGTTTTCTCTGGTTCAGTCAAATCAATACTAAGATTTCTATTCCAATTCAAGCTTTGAAGCCCGAAAATCGACCGGAAAACAGCTTAAGCCTCAGCAAGTTATTGTGAAGCCTAGAAATCGACCAGATAGCAATACAAGATACCATGAAGCCTGGAATCGACTAGATAGTGGTATAAGACACCGTGAATCCTAGCGCGCGACCAGATAACAGTATAAGACGCTGTGAAGCCTGGAAATCGACCAGATAGCGGCAAAGGACACTGAAACCTGGGACACGACCAGATAACAATATAAGGTACTGCGAAGCTTGGAATTCGACCAAACAACAGTTTATAGCAGTTCATTTTCACCTTCTCGACTAAGAGATGATTCCCCAGTAGAGTAACGGACAACTGAAGTTCCTAAAACTCTATTTCTCCCAAGACAGAGACCAGCATTCCCCAGCGAAATCTTCCTTAACAACAGGTATACGGGTTCTCGTGAAGGAATCTCTTATGCGACCAACACTTCTTCGGATGGCATCTTTAATCCCATCTTCCGTCATTGACTTCCAAATGGCATCTATAATCCCATTTCCGATATTGCAAGACAAGTACCACTCCATGCGAGTGCAAATTTCTGGGCACTCTAGTGTTCAATCATCTTCAACCTTCAGATCACGAAAGGCAGGCAAGCTAATCTATATCCTTAGTGTTGTACCCCAAAATTTTTCCTCTCTTTTCATCAATATTTTCCCACCACAAGACTCTTGGAACTCAAGATCAAGTTAAGGTTTACTCTGCTCAAGACCCCTCTTGGCACTGTTGACCCAAATTAGGGTTTGAGTTTGCACAAAGATGTTTTGACCTAAAATTCCCAAAGTGACTTTCTGCTTCATGTTGGACTCACAAGTTTATACATACCAAGTTTCAAGCCTTGATTCCAATCTTTGCCCAGTCAATTGGACAGTTGACCTAGAAATCAGCTGTATTGGGGAAAAAGTCAACTGTGGCCAATTGACAGTCAAACCTCATGAAATTTGACCCACATTAACATAATGAACTCATATGAACCATTTGGTCAAGTTTGGATCACAATTCCACAAGAAATTTGATCAGATCACCAAAAGGGCAAAATGGTCATTTTTAGGGTTTTGACTGTACAAAGGCAATTTTTGACTGTTTGACCTAACCAATGGCAAACCAAGCTCATATATGGACTCAAGGACTCAATGGCATGGTCTTGACACATTCAACAAAGTTCAAAAGATCCCAAATGCATAGGATTGCTAAATGAATTTTCCAGTCAACTGATCAAAATTTGACTGTATACTGAAAAGTCAAACTTTGACTTTTTGGTCAAAATCAAGTGTCAAGATTCATTTTTCATCAAGACATGTCAAATTATGAAACTTGTTCATCAAGAAACCCAAATTTGCAAATTAGGGTTTAAAATGAGAAAATTTCATAACTTAGAATTTTTCTAAGTTATGAAACTTCCTTATTTTTTCCTAACTTTGTCCCATTTTTTCACCAAGATGCAAATGGATTCAAACAAAACTCAAAACATGAAAGTTGTAGTACATTGAAAAATCAAAAACTTTGATTCACAAAGTTTTCTCAAAGGAAGCTTGTAGCTCAAGTTATGATTTTTTGAACAAGGGTGCAAAACATTCTTAACTTAGAAAAATTTTGACCTATTCTATGCAGGATTTTTGACCAACTTCATGGCCATTTTTCACATGCTTCCACTTGGAATTTCAATTTGCATTACAAAGATGTATTGTAGTACACATTCCAAGATTTCCAAATTGTCCAAGAAGTCATCAAACACCCTTGTGGTTAGGGAGATTCGAATTTGCAAAGATGGGCAAAAGTCACTTTGTTCATAGCTAAATACATGTTCATAACATTGGCATTTTCAAGTCAGCAGGGTTTGTGATGGTTTGCAGGCCTCTAAACCTCTTCACACTCAATAATTAAATACTTAACCTTTGTGTTCAAGTCTTATTTTGTTCATTTGGTCATTACATGCACGATTAATCCATAATTAGAAAAACCAATTTTGCCATTTTTGTAAAGTAATGCTTTATGTCAAATACCAAATCCAAGAAGTACAAGCAAAATATTTGAGGCACAAGTTTGTAGACAAATATCACTGATCAAGAGAGAGTGCTGCAGCATGCTTGAGGGACCTGTGTTGGCCTATAACCCAACTTGACTATCCTTGCTTACCTTAGAAGAAACTTGGCAAAAGAGATCAAACTTTCACTTCCTGCAAACAGAAGCTCAAGCAAACTTTGTAGACACTTTTCATACACCAAAACAAGCCAAAATCACAGCTCATCCACCCCTAAGACCTGCTCATACTCAGAATCCATGTTTTGTTGCAAAATAGGGCAAGTTCTGCAACTTGACCTCCATAACCATATCCATTCGTGTGTTTTTGCTCAAGCCTGTCCAAACACATTCTATATCATCCACACAAACTATCCCAAGCCCTAAACACAGATTATAACACCCCTAACCAAGTTAGCCATTTTCACTTTTCAGCTGTGCAGGTTGACTTCCATAGCTCGATACAGGTAGATTCAAAGCAAGCTAGGTGTTTGAGAAGGTTCCTTGGACCTCAGACAAGCTGTACAAATCCTCAAACACCATTGAAGTTGGCCATATTACTCTGTTCAAGTCAAGCTGAAACAGGTAAAAATGTGAACTTTTATCTCTCTATCCAGGCATGATTAGGCTTAGGTTTATGAAGAAAACATGTTCTACTCATTGCCCTGAAACCATCCATGTATTTACTTTTCATTTATATTATGCGTGCTGTGAGAATTTTGGCCATGAACATTGGAAAAAACTTAGGTCAGAAATTGGGGATGAAGAAATTCTCCCTCATTTCTGAGAGTTAGCTCAAGATTTTTATATGTATGAATTCGTCTCTTCATGCTCTATAATATTTGTGTTATGAGTTTTTGTTGAAAGTCAAAGAATCAGGAGTTTGGATGAAGCATGGAACACGCGCATTTTTCTGTTTGAACGTGGCTGAAGGTTGAAGACATAGTTGACTTGGGCTGGGCCTGAGTCAACTTGTTGTTTGCACCCCTTTTTTAGTTTTGCACCCCCCTGGCCCATTGTGTGAAATCTTTGTCATTTTTGACTTTTTATTTTTTATTCTGATTTCATATTTTTTGCTTAAACATAAAAAATCCCAAAAATATTTTTTCACATTATTTTACACTTATTTAGCATTTATTTGCTTTATTAAACATTATATGTAAATAAATATAATACCTTTTTATTTAAAACACTAAAAAATAATACAAAAATATATATTTTTTAGTTATTATTTTTTGTTTACATTTTGAAAACATTTTCTGAAATATACTCATTTTTGTAAATAATTAATATTTTATTCTTGTATATATTTAGTATATTTAATATATAATATATAAATGCTTGAAAATTTTATTAGATAATTAGGGCAAAAATATAAAAATAATACATTTTTATCTTTGTTAATATTTGACATCAAAAATACTTTTTTACAATATACTTCTCTTTTATTTATTTTTTTGTATAAATAAATATATAAATATTGTATATAATTAATAAATAATTGCTATTTATTCAAAATTAGGGTTTTGCCCTAAAACCACAAAAATACTCCAAAATTGACTTTTTTTATTTTTGTTTATACTTCAAACATGAAAACTTTTTACATACATAAAAAATCTCTTTTTTTTGCATAATACAATACATTTTGCATATTTATTGTATTATTGTACAATTAAATAATTTGTATATTCAATATGGATGTAATAGTTTTAGATTTAATTTCTTGCTAAATATCCCCCATTCAAACATTTGTACCCCCATCCCCATAACCATGTTGTAATAATTTAGGACTTTAAATTTCCACATTTAAAAGCTTTCAAATTATGCCATGATAGACTTAGGGTTTGTATGCAAATCAACCAACAAATAGCTTGACTAATTCAAAGACAAAAAAGCATGAAATGGATAACACAATACACACTTGCACCCTTAGGGTTACTCCACTTGTTGCCTTCAAAATTGGGCCATGTTTGCATGTCAAGTGTCTTTGGCAAAACAAAAACAAATCAAATGATCATAGTCCCTCGATGAAGCTATCTTGTTTCCTAAACAAAATGATCATAGTCCCTCAAGAAAATTGCCAAAATACTTGACACTATTGCATTCATGGTCTAAACGATGACCCGCGCCCGTCCCGTTAACATCCTAACATAAGATTGTCCACCAAATACAATGGTGGAACAATACTGTCAAAAGGGTTAAAACATAGGAAAGATCTTTGAGTAAATTTAGGGGTAGACAACTCTTAGTTACTTGATCAATCTTACAAAACAAATCCTTGCCTACTTTCAAAACACATTCTACAACACAACTTTCAAAACAACTTTCAAAACCTTGAAACATCTTTTCAAAAAGACAAACACCTTTTGTAAAACATTCGAGTAAAGAATTGTTACAAGGGTCGCCTAGACAAGGCATCTTTTTTCAAAACATTTTCAAAACCACACACACAAAGCACCATTTCAAACAATTGAAAGCACCATTTCAAACAATTGAAAATGCAAGGCAAGTGATCTAAGCAAGTAACTAAGAGCCCATGGATAACCATGGATAGAAAGGGTGCTAATACCTTCCCTTTCTATAATCTACTCCCCGAACCCAAGAAAACATCTCAAAGGTTTTTGCTGTGCTTTTTAACCTTTCCTTAGGATAAAATAAAAAGTCGGTGGCGACTCTTGCTAAACCGAAACATTTGCGAAAACAAACGCAAAACCCAAGTCAGTTATCCCACCGTATTACAGAATTGGCGACTCTGCTGGGGATAAATTTAAAAGTGGAGTAACCTTAGGGCTTAGATCACCCTTTTGCATGACTAATTGTTTGCTTTGATTGCTTTACATTTTGGTTCTCTTGTTTGGGCTTGAAATCCTACACCCGGGTTTGGGAAACATTCATAGATAGCAATACGTTGTGGAAACTGTGCGGGGTATACCGACACGGTTGAAGCAATAGCTATATTAGTACGACATATTTGTGAGTACCGGTAACCCTTGAGTTCAATCAAGGAGAGTACGGGGCCGCTGAGTGATGTCACTAAGCACTAATGACCTAGAACCTTACTTGACCATCTTGGCCTTTTATTAGGGGTAGTGAGATGACCGGCTTTGGTGCAGTCCGAAGTTGGTAGATACTCGATACTATACTCATTGAGGGTTGTTTTCTTGGAATTTTTTGGTCGCTAGTTAAGTGGCTAAACCAAAACAATGAACACGGAAAACAATCCAATGGTATTGAGCTCCTTAGAACCCGGTTACTATTTATAGGACAGGTTTTTAAGCCAACTACACTCAAGAGGGTACTTACCTATGAAACCCCATGCAAGCCTGAAACTAGGGTTTTGTGTGACTTGCTTGTACATATGTTTGTGCATACATCATGAACATCATAAAGCATCATATGCATCCACTTACCATTTCAAGGGTTTGGATCTTCATCTTTGTTCTTGTTTTGTAGGTCATGGAAATTCTTCGCAGGAAAACTATCCAAGTCAACCTTGTGAGAATCCCTCCTCAACTCAAGGAGCTCACATCCAGAATTCCAGAAATCTCTCTCTTCAGTGAAAGACATGGTAGACTGCTCAGCCTAGTCAACACCAGCATTGAAGAAGACATGGTGAAAGTGTTTTTCCAGTTTTTTGACCCCCTTCATCACTGTTTCACATTCCCCGACTATCAATTGGTGCCCACTTTGGAGGAATTTTCTCAACTCCTGAGAATTCCTATTCTTAATCAACTACCCTACAACGGTACGGAAAAAGAACCAAAGCCTGAAGATGTTGCTCAAGCACTACACTTGCAACCATCTGACATCAAGGGGCATTGGGAAACTAGAAGTGGTGTCAAAGGCTTCTTGGTAAAATTCTTGTTTGAGAAGGCACAAGAGTGTTGGAATTCCTTAGATCTGGAAGCCTTTGAAGAGATTGTGGCACTCCTCATTTATGGGTTGGTCTTGTTCCCAAATCCTGACCAACTTATAGATGTCAACGCTGTCAAGATTTTCCTATCCAGGAATCCCATACCTATATTGCTTGGGGACATCCTCCACTCATTTTACACACGAACAATGAGGAAGAGAGGTGTTCTCATGTGCTGTACTCCTCTCCTTGCTAGGTGGTTTATTTCTCACCTTCCACAATCTGTTTTGAAGAATGAGCAAGGCTTAAGGTGGTCACAACGATTGATGACGCTCAGACATTCTGATGTACATTGGTGTTCTCGGTCCAAAGAAAATGTCATCATCGTCGATCATTGTGGTGAGTTCCCTAATGTTCCCTTACTTGGCATTAGAGGGGGCATTACCTACAACCCTTTTCTAGCTTTAAGACAATTTGGATATGCACGGAGGGATGGCCCTCATGACATGCTGATTCCTGACCTAGTTTTTAACTTCGACAACGATGCGCAAGGACTTCGCCAAAGATTCATCAGAGCTTGGGGGATGCCTAACAAGGTAGATAGCAAGACACTGGGGCACAAGAACTTCATCCCTCTTGAGCCTTATCTCAAGTGGGTACGAACCCGAGCCCAGAGTCTTATGATGCCTTACCCTCATGTTCTCCCTTTGATTAAAGAGCCTGTTAAGGAAGGAGAGGTTCCCTACACCATCCTACACCCTGACATGCCAACATCATGGGAGGAGATGCAGAAGAGTTGGATCTAACTCAAGGAAGAGCGAAATACTTTTGAAGCCAGCTTCTATGCCAGTGAGAAGAAGGTTTTGGAGCTTACCCGCCGACTTCACGAGGAGGAGACCCTCAACACCTACATCGCACCAAAGAGGATGCGCAACGTCTTTTTACCTTAAGAAGTTTTTGTAATATTTGGCCCATGGGGCATTTATGTACTGACAAAATTTCTTCTTATTAATATGACGTGTGTTCTTTTTGTCTGCAACAAATTTTGAATTTCTAAATCCTTGAATGCATTGCATGAATAAACATATCATTCATCATATGCATAAGCAGGTCTCCGCACCAGGTTTCCTTATTTTTCTGCTGTTTATTTCAGTAATATGGATCTCGAACAGACGGTCAAAGATCTGCAGAGTTTCAACAGCTCCTAATGACCTTGGCAAAGGGTCAGGAGGATCTAAAAGCACTGCTTGGGAACAAAGAACAAGAAAAAGTGAAAAAGAAGAAGAAATGAGTCGGGGTAGCTACACTGGGAAGAAGGTTTGAGAATGAAGCTAGAAGAGTTCTTGAATTTCCCTCCGCATCTGATGAGGGAACCAGTAAGGGAAAAGGAGCTGCTCTACCTTCTGAGTCCGAAGCTGAAGAGGAAGAGGTTGAGGAAGATGAAGACTACTCAGAGCAGCAATACCCGCCAGCGGATGACAAATACAAAAACCTGGAGGATAGACTGGCAGCTATGGAGCTGCAAAGGGTTCCGGGGTTAGATTTTGAAGAATTGGGGTTGATTGCTGGAATTGTGATCCCTCCAAAGTTTAAGGTGCCAATTTTTGCAAAGTATGACGGACTGTCTTGCCCAAAGATGCACCTGAGGTCATATGTCTGAAGAATTCAACCTCATACATCCGACAGAAATCTTTGGGTACACTTCTTCCAGGATAGCCTGTCTAGTACACAGCTAGACTGGTTTTACCAGCTTGAGAGGTCAGAAGTGCATAACTGGCAAGACTTGGCAGCTTCCTTTTATCGCCAGTATCAATATAACACTGACTTGGCGCCAACCCGTACTCAGCTACAAAGTATGGGAATGGCCTCAAATGAGGGATTCAAAGAATACGCCCAGAAATGGCGCGACTTGGCCGGAAGAGTGCAGCCACCTCTTTCAGATAGGGAACTAGTTGATATGTTCTTGGGGACCCTATCTGGCCCGTTCTTCAACCATTTGATCGGGAGCTCTTCCGCAGGGTTTACTGAATTAATTCTGACTGGCGAACGGGTGGAAGCTAGTATTAAGAATGGAAAGATTCAAAGGGATGCCTCTGCCTCTACAACTGCTAAGAAATCATTTCCGGCCAAGAAGGAAGCAGTTGTTATATACTCTTAGAAAAGATCGGGAAGAACTGAGCGTCGGCCGACTGTGGGGGCCGTGATGATCCAAAATTCATCAAATGATCAGCCTCGTAACAATCAGTCTAGACCCAACCAGCAACGGGTAGAACGGCCACAACGGCAATTCACCCGCATCAATATGACGCCCGCACAAGTTCTTCCCCATTTGTTGAAGCTAAATCTCACCACTATCAAAGAGGCACCAAAAAATGTGAACACATCTTCTCCACATTATCATCCCAATGCTAAATGTGCCTATCATTCTGACAGCATCAGGCATGACACCAACGATTGTTGGGCGCTTAAGCATAAAATTCAAGACTTGATAGATGCAAAAGAGGTTGAGTTCGATGCTCCAGAGAAGCCAAACGTAATATCAGCTCCAATGCCGAAGCATGGTCGCAATGTCCATGC
Organism: Vicia faba; assembly: GCA_948472305.1. Taxonomy (NCBI): domain Eukaryota; kingdom Viridiplantae; phylum Streptophyta; class Magnoliopsida; order Fabales; family Fabaceae; genus Vicia; species Vicia faba. The sequence goes on from OX451740.1 coordinate 263,609,724, forward strand.
TATTGAAGAAGATCTGTATGTTTCTGATGTTGATGATCTGGTAACTCCATTACTAACAATCAAGTTGAATCTGTTAAAGGCTGGGATTTTCCCAGGATGTAAAGAAGATTGTTACTGTTGTTCCTCCCTACCAATAGACTATCCATTGCTGAATATAGGCATCCAAGGCCTGATGGACAGCCAACAAATTCTTTTCGAAAAGGTTCCTGCTACTCCAACCCCTATCGAAGATGTTTCAATAATCACCATTTCCACCAATCTTTCCAAGGTCCCTAAAAAGCATGTTAAGATTACATTAATTCCGAAGTTTGTTCCTCTGAAAATAACCATGCCCGGGCCTGTCCCTTACAAATCTGACAAATCAATACCATGGAATTATGGTGGAGAAATCTACTACCATGGTGTGAAACAAGTTGAGATAACTGAAGAGATCTCTGACAAAGAAGATACCGACATTGGAAACATTGCCGGTACGAGCAAGATTACCCGAAGTGGGAGAATATTTTCTCCAGAGATTGCCCCTCCAAAGGCAATCTTTGGACCCTTAGCTGCTGCCAAGGTTACACCTGCACCGATAAAACTTTCTGCAAGAACTCCGTTAAATGAAGAAGTTGTTACTCCTGTGGTAGTCCCTCCTACTTCTGCTGATAAGGGGAAAGGGATCCAAGATGAGCTCGTCAGGACGAGGGCTCAACCATTGGTCATCCCTGAAACCTCTAAGAAAGAAATGGAGGAGATTTTGAAAATAATTAAGAAGAGTGATTATGACGTTGTAGAGCAACTGGGGCAAACCCCCTCGAAGATATCCATGCTAGCTTTGCTGCTTTGTTCGGAGGCTCATGCCAAAGCTTTGATAAGGTTTTTGAAGACAGCCCATGTGCCCCAGGAAACCTCAGTCGATCAATTCCAGGATTGTGTAGCCAGCCTTACCGCAGACAACGGCCTGGGTTTCTCTGATGCTGACCTAACTCCGAAGGGAAGAAAGCACAATGACGCATTGCATGTGTCAGTTGAATGCCGAGGAACTACTCTCGCCCATGTCTTGGTCGACACTGGTTCTTCTTTAAATGTGCTGCCTAAGAAGGCTCTCGATCGATTGGATTGTGAAGGCTTGGAGCTGAAACCAAGTAATATCATTGTCAGGGCCTTTGACGGGTCTAAAAGAATGGTGCATGGGGAGGTCGACGTTCCCATCAAGGTGGGCACTGAGGTATTCCACTCAACTTTCTACGTGATGGACATCCGTCCGTCATACTCTTGCTTGCTAGGGAGACCATGGATACATAATGCTGGCGCGGTCACTTCCTCCCTACATCAGATGCTGAAATACCCTGTCAAAGGGAAAATCATAACTGTACACGGTGAAGAGGAGTATATGATCAGTCACCTGAACTCCTTTCGGTATGTAGAAGTGGAGGGTGAATTCATTGAGACACCGTTCCAACACTTCGAGGAAATTGCTCCCGAGGTTGCAGTAGCAAAGGCAGTAGCTGAGGAGCCCAAGAAGGTGGCCAGGATGGCATCTTTGAAAGACGTGAAGGCTGCAATGAAGGAAGGAAAGAGCTCAACATGGGGACAGTTGCCTGACATTCCTCACAAAACAGACAAGTTTGGGTTGGGATTTACCGCTGCGGGGCAGAAAGCTATGCGTCGCTCAAAAATCGAAAGGACACCCATCAAGATTTCTCCTCATGGGATCAATGCTTTGGAAGACGAAGACGAAGAGGGTAACATTGAAGACTGGATCTTCCCAACCATCGAAGGGGGGATGCATAACTGGGAGGCGAAAGACTTCATCCCCATTACTTTCATTAATCAGTAACTTATCTTTCGAACATTTCATGTTGGTCTGTAATAATTACTTTTAAACAATCTGCACACTACTTTTTCACCTCATGCCTTGCCCGGGGCATGTAGGTCCATTTGTAAGGGTTTTGATTCTCTTCATATTCATATGCCATGTTTAATGAACCATTGGACGTTTTTCATTTATAAACTGCTGTGTTCATTTTCTTTCCTTTCGCATTTTTGTTTGTTTAAGGATGGCTATCCCTTACACACACCCACACTCACAAATGCAGGTACCCATCCACTCTGGATTCTATGGGTGACTATTCTGCTATGTCCTTCAATAACTCTGAAGATTTGGTCAATCAGGATGAGTGCGAAGACGACGAAGATTGTGAAGTACCAGGAGAGCTAGCCAGACTTCTACAACAAGAAGAGAGGGCCATCTTGCCTCACAAAGAGTTGTTGGAAACTGTCAACTTAGGAACAGAGGAAGACCGGAAGGAAGTACAAGTGGGTGCCAATCTGGAACCAAGTGTCAAAGAGCGTTTGATACAGCTGTTGAATGAATACGTTGAAATCTTCGCCTGGTCTTATGAAGACATGCCGGGTTTAGACACAGACATCGTGGTTCACCATCTCCCTACAAGAGAGGACTGTCCACCGATCAAGCAAAAATTCCGCCGAATGAGGCCCGACATGTCTGAGAAGATTAAAGCAGAAGTAATGAAGCAATTCAACACTGGCTTTCTGGCTGTTACATCCTATCCACAATGGGTTGCTAACATCGTGCCAGTACCTAAAAAAGACGGCAAGGTCAGAATGTGTGTGGACTACCGGGATTTGAACAGGGCTAGCCCTAAAGATGATTTTCCGCTACCGCATATTGACATTTTGATTGACAACACGGCTCAGCACAAAGTATTTTCCTTCATGGATGGATTCTCGGGCTATAACCAGATCAAAATGGCCCCCGAGGACATGGAGAAAACAACCTTTGTTACGCAATGGGGTACCTTCTGCTACAAGGTGATGTCGTTCGGACTGAAGAACGCAGGGGCAACTTATCAGCGCACCATGGTAGCTTTGTTTCATGATATGATACATAATGAGATCGAAGTTTACGTAGACGACATGATAGCTCAATCACAAACAGAGGAGGAACACCTTGAACATCTGCAAAAGTTGTTTGCCAGGTTGAAGGAGTACAAACTCAGGCTGAATCCCAATAAGTGCACTTTTGGAGTTAGGTCTGGTAAACTTCTAGGATTTATTGTCAGCAACAAGGGCATTGAGGTCGATCCAGCAAAAGTGAAAGCAATACAAGAAATGTCTACTCCCCGTACTGAAAAGGAGGTTAGAGGATTCTTGGGGCGCTTGAACTATATTGCCAGATTCATCTCTCATCTGACGTCTACCTGCGAGCCAATTTTCAAACTATTGAAGAAAGATTAGGTAGTCGAATGGAACGACGATTGCCAAGCTGCTTTTGATAAAATCAAGGAGTATTTGCTAGAGCATCCTATTCTGATGCCACCCGTCGAAGGAAGACCGTTGATCATGTATCTGACCGTCTTGGATAACTCAATGGGGTGTATTTTGGGCCAGCATGACGAGTCTGGTCAAAAAGAGCATGCTATTTATTACCTTAGCAAAAAGTTTACCGACTGTGAGACTCGCTACTCACTGCTCGAGAAAACTTGTTGCGCTTTGGTATGGGCTGCTCGCCGACTAAGGCAGTATATGTTGACTCATACCACTTTGCTGATTTCCAAAATGGATCCTATCAAGTATATCTTCGAAAAGCCTGCTTTATCTGGAAGAATCGCTAGATGGCAGATGATCCTGACTGAGTATGACATCCAATATACTACCCAAAAAGCTATAAAAGGGAGTGTACTAGCTGACCATCTAGCTCATCAAGCTATCGAAGATTATCAATCCATGAGATTCGACTTCCCGGACGAGGACATCATGAACTTGGATAACATTGAAGGTAACGGACCATATGACAAACCTGAAAATGGATCCCGATGGACCCTGTACTTTGATGGTGCTTCAAATGCACTTGGAAACGGTATCGGTGCGGTACTCATTTCCCCGGAAGGTTTCCACACACCTTTCACGGCCCGACTTTGCTTCAGCTGTACCAACAACATGGCTGAATATGAAGCTTGCATCTCTGGTCTCAAGGCTGCTGTAGACTTGGGGATCAAATCTTTGATCGTATTTGGGGACTTGGCTTTGGTTATCAGTCAAATCAAAGGAGAGTGGGATACCAAGAATCCTAATCTTATCCCATACAAAGAACATGTCCTGACATTGTTGCCTCATTTCGAGAAAATCACCTTCGAGCATTTCCCGCGAGAAGAGAATCAACTTGCAGATGCTCTGGCAACAATGTCTTCCATGTTTAAACTCAACTGGGATAACGAGGCTCCCCAGATCACCATCAAGCGAATGGATGAACCTGCGCATTGTCATGAGATTAATACCTAAGAAGTAGTGGAACAACCCTGGTTTCATGAAATCAAAAGGTATCTCCAGACTAGAGAATATCCCGAATGAGCTTCCGTAAATGACAAGAAGTTCCTAAGGAAATTTGTTGCCAAGTTCTTCCTGAGCAACGACATCCTCTATAAACGCAGCCATGATTGTGGTTTACTCCGTTGTGTGGATAAAGCTGAAGCAGAGTTAATCATGACCGAGATACACAGCGGTACATATGGCACCCACTTGAGCGGGCATACGATGGCTAAGAAGATTCTAAGGGCAGGCTATTATTGGTCTACCATGGAAGCAGATTGCCATCAGCATTCCCGTACTTGCCACAAATGTCAGGTCTACGCTGACAAGATTCATATTCCTCCTGTTCCTCTCAACATTCTGACGGCTCCTTGGCCATTCGCAATGTGAGGCATTGATATGATTGGAGAGATCAAGCCCACAACGTCCAATGGACATCGCTTTATCCTGGTTGCTATTGACTATTTCACCAAGTGGGTCGAAGCAGCTTCCTTCGCCTCCGTTACAAAAAATGTGGTTGCCCGCTTCATCAAGAAAAATCTCATATGCCGGTATGGTGTCCCCGACAGGATCATCACAGACAACGGTACAAATCTAAATAATACTATGATCACCGCTCTATGCGAACAGTTCAAGATTTATCATCACAATTAATCTCCCTATCGGCCAAAGATGAACGGTGTTGTTGAAGCCGCGAACAAAAACATCAAGAAGATCATTCAGAAAATGACAGTTACCTACAAGGACTGGCATGAGATGTTACCGTTTGCTCTGCATGGATACCGTACCACGGCACGAACTTCAATAGGGGCAACCCCATTTTCTTTAGTATATGGCATGGAAGCTGTCTTACCCATGGAAGTTCAGATTCCTTCTTTAAGAATTATGAAGGACGCTGGTTTGAATGAAGACGATTGGATTCAGACCCGACTTGATCAACTCAATTTGATCGATGAGAAGCGACTCGCTGCTGTTTGCCATGGTCAGACGTATCAAAAACGGATGATCAAGGCTTTCAACAAGAAAGTCAGACGTCAAGTATATCAAGTCGGAGATCTTGTAATCAAGCAGATTATCTTGCCGCAAAGTGATCCCAGGGGCAAATGGACTCCTACTTACGAAGGACCATTTGTGATCAAAAGCATATTTTCTGGTGGTGCAATGATTCTGACCACCATGGACGGCGACGATTTGCCGCACCCTGCGAATGCAGACATAGTCAAAAGATACTACGCATAAAGTCACCCGACAAGTCAAAAACCCGAAAGGGCGGCTTGGGCAAAAATGGGCATCCCGGTGAATCGAAAACCCGAAGGCGGTTCAGGCAAAAATTAGGGATAAAACAAAAAAAATATGTACACCCGGCAAGTCGAAAACCCGAAAGGGCGGCTTGGGCAAAAAGGGGTTTCCCGGTGGATTGAAAACCCGAAAGGGCGATCCAGGCAAAAGTTAGGGAATTAAAGCGTATGACTATGTCTCGTCGGATCACTTTAAAGAACAATCTCTTCATCAACAAGCTTCGAGCTTCTGATCAATCCAGTCATCGGCGGACGAAGCATTTGAATGGACAAGATATTCAGAGTTGTGAAGGCTATAACAGAATGGGATCCCATAGAATTGTTGCACATAGCCATCTTTCTTTTGTATAAAATTTTCAATTCTTTACGACAACATCCTCTTACTAGGATGTCTGTCTCCTTTGTACAAAGATACTCATAAAAAGTTAATACAAATACTTTTCCAAATACAGAAATTTGCTTTGTCTTCCTTTTTCTCTTTTGCACTTATGTTTATTTGAGAAACGTCCAATGTTTTGTTAAGTAGGCATATGCATTTGAACATAATCATTTTCCTTATAAATCAAGAGAGATGATTGCTAATAGATTGAAGGTACGGATAGATATCCTGATGCCCTTTCAGGAAGAATCCCTAGCAGTTCTAAACTCCAAATTCCTCAACAAAGTCAAAATCCAGAACTTAATTCTCCAAACAGAATTAAACTTCAGGATCTCCAGCAGAACAAAAGCTTCCTCAAAAAAATGATTTCCCCAGCCAGAGAGCCTTCCAGAACTCAATTCCCCTCAGAGTTAAGTTTCGGTATCCCCAGTGGAGCCTTAAAATCTGAAAATCCTATCCCAGCGGAGCTAAAACTTCCAACTATCAATCCCCAGCGGAACCAAACTAGTAAACCTTCTCCCCACAGAGATACTTCCCATCAGGTTGAAGATTCTCAGTTTTACTCCTCCAGCATGAGCCTCCCAGGTTCTGGACTCCCCAGTAGAGATCATCAGAATTCTCATTCCATACAAGTCACCAAGGAGTTTCTATACCCAGCGGTGGTCCTAAGATCCCTCAACAATTGGAGATCTTGTTCCCCAAGCAGTCCGCAGTCATTAAGGATGTCTCATCTTTAGCAACCAAAGATTCTTGCAATCCCCTGCAGCAGCAAGGATCCACTTTCCATGGCAGCAGTCAAGATTCTATTATCTCCGGCTATCCAGGATTCATCTATCCTCAGCAATACAGCTCATCAGCTTACATGCGCATTCATTACATTCATATCATAAACATTGATATAACATATATTGCATCATACATTTCATGCAACATAACTTTGTGTTTAGCTAACATTTTGTCCTTTTCAGGATAAGAATAAAGGCTATCATTAACAAATATTCAGATGCAGTTTTACACGGACTCATCATCAGGAAACCCTACACCGGTTCCTTCTCCACTTCAAGACTTCTGAAAACAGTTTACGGGTTCTCCAGACACGGATGTTAACCTATCGCTTATTCAGATTCTTCAAGACTTCTGAAAACAGTTTACGGATTCTCCAAACACGGATGTTAATCTATCGCTTGTTCAGATGCAACTTTTGAAAACAGTTTACGGACGCTTCCCAACATGGATGTTGCTCTATTTCTTATTCAACTTCAAGACTTCTGAAAATAGTTCACGGGTTCTCCAGACACGGATGTTAACCTATCGCTTGTTCAGACTCTTCAACTTTTGAAAATAGTTTACGGACGCTTCCCAACATGGATGCTGCTCTATTGCTTATTCAACTTCAAGACTTCTGAAAACAGTTCACAGGTTCTCCAGACACAGATGTTAACCTATCGCTTGTTCAGACTCTTCAACTTTTGAAAACAATTTACGGACGCTTCCCAACATGGATGCTGCTCTATTGCTTATTCAACTTCAAGACTTCTGAAAACAGTTCACGGGTTCTCCAGACACGGATGTTAACCTATCGCTTGTTCAGACTCTTCAACTTTTGAAAACAGTTTACGGGCGCTTCCCAACATGGATGCTGCTCTATTGCTTATTCGACTTCAAGACATCTGAAAACAGTTTACGGGTTCTCCAGACACGGATGTTAACCTATCGCTTGTTCAGATTCTTCAAGACTTCTGAAAACAGTTCACGGGTTCTCCAGACACGGATGTTAACCTATCGCTTGTTCAGATTCTTCAAGACTTCTAAAAACAGTTTACGGATTCTCCAAACATGGATGTTAATCTATCGCTTATTTAGATGCAACTTTTGAAAACAGTTTACGGACGCTTCCCAACATGGATGCTGCTCTATTGCTTATTCAACTTCAAGACTTCTGAAAACAGTTCACGGGTTCTCCAGACACGGATGTTAACCTATCGCTTGTTCAGACTCTTCAACTTTTGAAAACAGTTTATGGACGCTTCCCAACATGGATGCTGCTCTATTGCTTATTCAACTTCAAGACTTCTGAAAACAGTAAACGGGTTCTCCAGACACGGATGTTAACCTATCGCTTGTTCAGACTCTTCAACTTTTGAAAACAGTGTACGGATGCTTCCCAACATGGATGCTTCTCTATTGCTTATTCGACTTCAATACTTCTGAAAACAGTTTACGGGTTCTCCAGACACGGATGTTAAACTATCGCTTGTTCAGATTCTTCAAGACTTCTGAAAATAGTTCACGGGTTCTCCAGACACGGATGTTAACCTATCGCTTGTTCAGATTCTTCAATTTTTTAAAACAGTTTACGGACGCTTCTTGTGATCGGTGGATCTGGAACTGACTGTTTAACGCTGGTTCGCGAAATGTCACGGAAGCAAGAGTCGCCACCGTCTTTTATTTTCTCCAACATGGACAGGACAAAAGCACAGAAAAATTCCTTATAGAGATTGCTCTCGGTTCGGGAGGTAAATTATAGAAAGGGAAGGTGTTAGCACCCTTTCTATCCATGGTTATCCATGGGCTCTTAGATACTTGGTCATTGTGTTTTCAAAAGGTTTGTTTGCTTTTCAACTGTGGGTTTTAAAAAGATTCTTTGAAAATTCTAGTTCGACTCTTGTATCGGTCCTCAAGAGTGTTTGAAAAGTTGCTTTCGAAAGCTTTTTGAAAAGGTGTCGGTGTGAAAAGTATTTTTGATTTGTTTTGAAATTAGAGCAAGTATCTAGAGTCGTCTACCTACCCTAAGGAATTTGTCTGTGTAAATGTCCTTAAAGTAGTGCCATCCCACCATTGAGAGGTAGGTAGCACCACCGTTGGAGGTATTCGGGTCAATTCGAGGGTTCGGGACATGGTGATCACCAGAGCAATAGGAAGACACCTTAGAAGCTACCCTCATGCCAGGTTCCTGGATCATGAGGACTTACTAAAACGTCCTCTACTCGACGATCACCTTTCGAGGGGCAAGGCAACAATGAGGCGTACCCTAGGGGTGGTGTGTGATTTGTGTGTCGTTTTCAGATATTTTGTCTTGTTCATGTATTGGTGATCTACGCGTTGCTTTTATTTTGACATTCATTCTTTCATGCAATAGTTAACAGTTAAAAAAAGATGCGAGAAGGTAAAAGATCCTACGCTATTACAAAGGCGCGGGTCCACATCGCCAAATTAATCCAGGACCCGATTTGAAATAAAATAAAAAATGCGGAAAAGATAAACGTCTAATTAAGTTATTACATGGCTTTGGGAGAATTACATGAATATTCACAAAAAAAAGGAAATAAGAATAAAATGCGAAAGTAAATAAAATCGGGGATGCGAGGGCGTTGGACCCTTTTTAGGAAATTAAATTACGATTAACAAATTAATTAAGTTAAAATAAAAAGAAAAGATTTTTTTTGGAGTTTTTTTGTATTTATGGATTCTTAATAAGAAAAATTAAATTGGAATTAAAACCTAATTCTAGCTATTTTTAGTTTATTAAAAAAAATGTGAAAATTAAACCTAAAGTTAACCTAATTAATTAATATAATTTGATTTACAAAAATAAATAATTAATTATTAATAATGATAAAAGAAAAGAAAAAAGGATAAAAGTAATTAAAAACCCTAATTCTACATTTTTTAATTTATTACAAAAAGTATTAAAATTTAACCCTAGAATTAACTAAATTAATTAATACAATTTATTTATAAAGAAAACATTTAAATAAAATATGTTTTTATATTTTTATGACTTTCTGATTTTTTTGTTATTTTCTATGTTTTATGAAAATATTAATTTGAAGAATTAAATTAAAACTAAATTAAACAAATAAAAATAGAAAAATAAAAAGAGTGAAAGAAAGCAAACAATGGGGGGGTTTGTTGTCCCAACTTGGAGGTGTCTGGCCAGCAATTAGGCCCATTTGATTCTTGGCCTTGTTGACTTCTGGAAATCATGTGTGGATTCGTTGACTGAATCATTCCATAGGCCTTAGATCTGGACCATTGGACTGATGCCATGGGACGTGTGGCAAGCCAAGTCATGAGGCTGCATGGTAGGCCTCACGGAACGAGCTACATAGAAACACGTTCAGAAGAAAAATATGGAATAAAGAAGGGGGACCTGGGGTTCGAACCCAGGTCCCAAGGCTTACCAATGTTATCCTCCACCAACTGAACCATTAACGCGCGTTGTACCTAAAATAACAAATGAATAATATAAAAGGAAATTGGCATTAGTGGCCTAGAAACAAAAAAAACGCGCGCTGAATTCAAATTGTCCAACCATAGCTTGCCACATGATCTTCTTCTCCACTTGTTCGCGTTATCCTGAAAAAAAACAAATGGATAGCGGGGGTTTTAAACCCCCACTAAATGATGAACATAATAATAGCGATTACGCCATGGTTGCTCATAAATTGAGCGCGACATGTGTGTTCAATTCGCGTGAAGCTTCTGAGTCTGATAGTCCTGGTCTCATGGTCTAATTTTTCTGGACAACAGAAACCCCAAATTTGAACCTCTGAAAACCTAGAGGACGTTAATGGTAGGTTCTTATACAGGGCATAAAAATTCAATTAATTAACATGGTTAGCTTCAGAATGAATAAATTAACACAAACCAAGCATTAGAAATTGAAAACCACGCATGTATTATGAAACACGAATATGCAAAAAGTTTGACAAAGTTTGATCTCCATATATCGATTCTTGATGCTATGGGCGTGGAAAAGTATCCATTCAGGTTTAGTGATGCCTTAGGAAGCTTTTGGGATGGTTCTTTTGTCTTGAAACTCTCTGCAACCTCGTTTTCAGTTTTCAATTTTTTCACAAAAATGCCCAAGTTGTTCTTGAGGTGAGGCGCAGCTTCCAGGTCCCTTGCTTTAGGGTTTGCTTCTGACTTATATGAGGGATGGATTAGGGTTGAAAAATATGTCCAAAACCTTTTGCATTGATGGAAGAAATATTTGATTTTCCATGCATATTTTTTCAAATCTTTTCATGTGATTTTGATTCCAATCATGGCCAATCTTTCCAATTTTGGTATGCACGAAATCTTGAGTATCCAATGAGTGATTACACTGCATAAAAAGATTCAAATGCATTGGTTTAGTATTTTTTCCATATTTTATTTAATTAAATGAATTAATTGTGATTAAAAATTCAAATAAATAATAAAAATGCTGAAATAAATCCCCTTTGGGCCAAATGGTCGTGCATATGCTTTGGATGATGAATCTTGGAAGAAAATGTGGCCCATTAGCAAATTTGAGGCATTTGAAGTAAAGTTGACTTTTCAAAATTCCCAAAAATTTCCCAACTTCCACAAGGCATATCTTACTCAATTTTTAAGCTTTGATCATGTTCTTGGACATTTTGGAAAGGTCTTGAAGTCCTCTAACCCATTCCTTTGGTCCCGTGTCATTTTGATTTACCAATCTCAAGTTATGGCCTTTGACTTAAAGTCCCTTTTTGTTGACTTTTGAAAATGACCTATAATGTTGAAATTGATAACTTTTTGTGAGAGCATTTCTAGGACTTGAAGTGTGAAGAGGAGTTGTAGGAAATGTCTTTCTCTTCAAAATGAGCTTTGGATGGAATTTTTCTGATAAACCATGTGAAAGTTATGCCTTGGTCAAGTTACAGTTAACTTTTTCAACTGTCCAAATATGGAAACTTTTGCATCTTGAGACTTTTTGAGCCATGCCTTGAAAATCATGATCAAGAATTGATCAAATGATGTTTGTGGCTTCAAAATGAGATGTTGACCAAAAATTTGAACTTTTGACTGTCAAATGACCATTTTGCCCCTGCAGTTGACTGTAGGGCAATTAGGGTTTTTGACTGTGCAATTTTGTGCTGTAAGTCTTGAAACTTGGTATGAGGATGCTTGACCATGTTTATAGGCATGTGGGACTTGATTGGACCCTTGGAAACTTCAATTTCTTTGCCAGAACCAAAACCCTAATTTTTGACTGTTAAGGGGCCCTTGAACTGTGCAACCCTTGGGGAGATTTTGAAGCTTTGACTTGGAAAATTTGGAAGAATATGGGAGGGCAAATTTTGGGGTACAACAGTTGCCCATGTTCAATCTTCTTAGACCTGAGGATGCATATTGGCTGACGTGCCTTTCGTAATCCGAAGGTTGAAGATGATTGAACACTAGAGTGCCCAGAAATTTGCGCTCACATAGTAGCAGTGTGATGGTGGGAATGGGCTTATAGATGCCATTTGGAGATTGATGGATAGGATGATTGGCTTATAGATGCCATGCTGAGAGGTGATGGATGGTGGATGGGCTTATAGATGCCATCTGGGTGTTGATCGCGTAAGAGATTCCTTAGCGAGGAATTGCGTACCTGAAAAAGAAAATGATTACCTGGCCTGTTACAGGAGCTGGTCTTCAAACTCTTATGCAGATGCGTCCTGACTAGTTACAGGAATTGAATCTGGAGCTTCACACGGTGATGAATGAACCAGGGATGGTTACTACCTCAACAGGAACGGTGAGAGAACCTTAGACGATTACTACCTCAATAGGAACGCTGAGAGAATCTGGGGGCGATTACTACCTCAACAGTAACGCTGAGAGAATATTGGGCGACTTCAACCTCAACAGTAACGCTGAGAGAATCTTGGATATCTTCTACTGAGTCTTTATCAGGAAAATCTCTTAGGGATCAATTTAACTGGATTAGAGAAGGCCTTTGACTGGATAAGAAACAGAAAAATCTTAGGGTCGATTTAACTGAACCGGTCTAGGTCTTGGAATCTTCAACTGGATAAGAAACAGGGAGATCTTAGGGTCGATCTGACTGAACCAGAGAAGGCCTTTGACTGGATAAGAAACAGAAAAATCTTAGGGTCGATTTAACTGAACCGGTCTAGGTCTTGAAATCTTCAACTGGATAAGAAACAGGGAGATCTTAGGGTCGATCTGACTGAACCAGAGAAGGCCTTTGACTGGATAAGAAACAGGAAAATCTTAGGGTCGATTTAACTGAACCGGTCTAGGTCTTGAAATCTTCAACTGGATAAGAAACAGGGAGATCTTAGGGTCGATCTGACTGAACCAGAGAAGGCCTTTGACTGGATAAGAAACAGGAAAATCTTAGGGTCGATTTAACTGAACCGGTCAAGGTCTTGAAATCTTCAAATGGATAAGAAATAGGGAGATCTTAGGGTCGATCTGACTGAACCAGAGAAGGCCTTTGACTGGATAAGAAACAGGAAAATCTTAGGGTCGATTTAACTGAACCGGTCAAGGTCTTGAAATATAGCTGAGAACTTAACTGGATCTTTCCTGAAAGGTAAAGGTCAATCATATGCAATGCATGATATGGATCAAGCAACGATGCTCTCAACATAAATGAGATTTGTAAGATATGATGCTTCTATGCATGCTATAATGTATGGAAGTGCGATGGTTATGAATGTATTTTTTTTCGTCTTAGGAAAATAAATCCTTGACGGGTGCCGGGAAGTCACTCCTGGGCTGATGTTTGGAAAATAGATTTTTGCTTCCGCTGGGGATGATAGTTGCAAGTATACCGGTAGGAGAAGATGACTCCATTGGGAAATAAACTTGGCGAATGGATTACTCTGCGGGGAGAAAAGTACTCTAGTGACCTTGCTGGGGATCAATACTCTGTGGGGAGAGAGGTGCTTTGCTGAGATATTGATGGTAACTTCGCTGGGGATACCATTGTTGTGTTGGAAGTGTTGATAGACTTCGTTGGGGATAAGAAGACTTCGTCGAGAACAATCTTTCCGTGGCTTTTGGCTGAGGATAACCCAGTTATATCCTAATACAGAAATAACTCTTTGAATAAAGCCGGGAGACGCGTTCGTGCTCTGCGGGGATAAGCTTCCAGAATCTACTGGGGAGAAGCTTACTGCTTGGGGAGATGGATTCAATTTTCCCAGGGAAATCTGGATTGTACTCTCCTGGGGAAATCTGGATTGTACTCTCCTGGGGAAATTTTGAACTATATTGGAAGTAACTCCACTGAATGTTTGATATACCGCCGGGGAACAATCTTTAGGTCAAGACTGCCGGGGATGCTTGTTAAGAATGCATGTATATTGCTGGGGAATGTTGAGATCTGCTGAAGGATACCCAACTTCCCTAAGGTTTGATAATATAGCTTTGCTTGGGGAGAGTGCACTGACTTGCTGACGCACTCTCTAGGGAGTTAAGATATGCTGGTTATGTTCTTCAGCCCACCTTGATACCTTGGAGGATAGAACAATTAGATTGTCTAGACAACTCTTTATTTCCCCTGTTCCTAATGTTACCTGTAATTAATCCTTTGTTTCGTATGCAAATATTCATGAGTTAGCAAATTATTGTCAATGCATATATCACAAATTGAACCTTGGACGTTCTTCGCAAAATAAAACAGAAAATGAAAAACAATTGGCAATTTTAACTGAAAAGTATATTTTTGTATTGATTTTTGAATCTGCCTGTAAAATAGGCGTTTATGTACAAGAGGCTGACGTCCTAGTAAGAGAACGCCGCCGAACAAAAGAGTTTATACAAATTTGTACAAAAGAAAATAAAACAGCTGTGTGAAATGAATGATCCACTGGGTTTCAACTCTGCTATTGCCTTTATATCTCCGAGCGTCTCATCACTTGATGACCTTAGTTGAAGATGAAGCTGACTGATCGATGCCGTCTGAACTTGATGTAGGTACCGGATTCTGGATGCAGAGTGATCCAATGAGACATAGTATTACGCTTTATCCCTGACTTTTGCCTGGACCGCCCTTTCGGGTTTTCAGTCCACCGGGATACCCATTTTTGCCCAAGCCGCCTTTTCAGGTTTTCGACTTGCCGGGTGTACAGATTTTTTTCATTTCATCCCTTCATTTTTCCCGAACCCTTTTGGTTCGCCGGGAAGCCCTAATTTTTGCCTAGGTATGTCAACCTAGCGGGTCTTTTTCATACGTAGTATCTTTTTACTATGTCTGCATTAGCGGGGTGAGGAAGGTCGTCACCATCCATGGTGGTTAGAATCATGGCTCCTCCTGAGAACACATGTTTAACCACAAATGGCCCTTCGTACGTAGGGGTCCATTTTCCCCTTGGATCACTCTGAGGAAGGATGATTCGCTTGATTACCAGATCCCCAACTTGATATTCCTGTGGTCTAACCTTCTTGTTAAATGCCCTGATCATCCGTTTCTGATACGTGTGACCATGACAGATAGCAGCAAGTCTTTTTTCATCAATAAGGTTTAGCTGATCAAGTCGTGTCTGGATCCAATCATCTTCGTTCAGATCTGCATCCTTCATTATCCGGAGAGAGGGTATTTGCACTTCGATCGGTAAGACTGCCTCCACACCATAGACCAAGGAGAAAGGAGTTTCCCCGGTTGACGTCCTGGCTGAGGTACGGTACCCATGTAGAGCAAACGGTAACATCTCGTGCCAATCTTTATAAGTCACTCTCATCTTCTGCACGATTTCTTAATGTTCTTATTTGCTGCTTCTACAGCCCCATTCATCTTCGGTCTGTACGGAGAAGAGTTGTGGTGCTGTATCTTAAACTGCTCGCAGAGCTCAGTGATCATCTTATTATTAATATTGGTACCGTTGTCTGTAATGATTCTTTCCGGGACGCCGTATCGACAAATCAGGTTATGCCGAATGAACCGTGCCACAACAGTCTTGGTTACCGTAGTGTAGGAAGCTGCTTCGACCCACTTCGTGAAGTAATCAATCGCTACCAGGATGAAGCGATGCCCGTTGGATGCCATAGGTTTAATCTCACCGATCATATCTATGCCCCACATTGCAAACGGCCAAGGCGCAGTCAGAACATTTAGAGGAACCGGAGGAACATGCACCTTGTCCGCATAAATCTGGCACTTATGACACGTCCGAGAATGTTGGTAGCAGTCGGCTTCCATTATGGACCAGAAGTACCCTGCCCGAAGGATCTTCTTTGCCATAGTGTGTCCACTGGAATGTGTCCCGAAGGTCCCTTCGTGCAGCTCTTCCATGATCCTTTCTGCTTCAGTCTTATCCACACAACGCAGTAAGGTCGAATCATGGTTTCGCTTGTACAGGATGTCGTTGCTAAGGAAGAACTTCGCTGCGAACCTTCTCAGAAACTTCTTATCATTGACAGATGCGCCTTCAGGGTATTCCTGAGCTTCTAAGTATCTCTTCACCTCATGGTACCAAGGCTTCTCAGTCACCAATTCAGTCTCGAGATCACAACAGTATGCCGGTTCGTCCAGTTTCCAGATGATGATCCGGGGAGCCTCATTGTCCCATTTGACTTTGAACATGGAAGACATCGTAGCTAACGCGTCCGCTAACTGATTCTCCTCTCTTGGGAAATGTTCAAAAGTTATCTCTGTGAAGTGGAGGATCAAGGTCAACACACATTCTCTGTAAGGAATAAGATTTGGATGTTTCATATCCCACTCTCCTTTGATCTGATTGATCACCAGAGCGGAATCTCCGAAGACACTCAGAAACTTGATCCTTAAGTCGATCGCAGCTTGGAGACCCATGATGCATGCCTCATACTCCGCCATGTTGTTGGTGCAGTTGAAACATAGCCGGGCAGTGAGTGGAGTATGAGTGCCTTGAGGGGATATTATCACAGCGCCGATACCGTTACCCAAAGCATTGGAGGCTCCGTCAAAGTGAATAGACCATCGGGATCCTTCCTCAGGTCCTTCATCCGGTCCAGGTACTTCACAATCAGTCACTATCATGATGCTCTCGTCTGGAAACTCGAAATTCATTGACTGATAGTCGTCTACTGCCTGATGTGCCAGGTGGTCTGCCAATACACTTCCTTTGATGGCTTTCTGGGTTGTGTACTGGATGTCGTATTCTGTCAAGATCATTTGCCATCTTGCTATTCTCCCAGACAGAGCAGGATTTTCAAATATGTACTTTATAGGATCCATCTTTGAAATCAACAAGGTAGTGTGAGTCAGCATATACAGTCTCAGCCGGCGAGCAGCCCATACCAAAGCGCAGCAAGTTTTCTCAAGCAGTGAGTATCGGGTCTCACAGTCGGTAAACTTTTTGCTAAGGTAATAAATGGCATGCTCTTTTCGGCCAGACTCGTCATGCTGCCCCAGCACACACCCCATTGAGTTGTCAAGTACTGTCAGGTATAGTATCAGAGGTCTCCCCTCAACCGGTGGCATAAGAATGGGTAGTTCTTGGAGATACTCTTTGATTCTGTCAAAAGCGGCCTGACATTCATCATTCCAACGTACTACCTGATCTTTCTTCAGCAGCTTGAAGATTGGTTCACAGGTGGCAGTCAGGTGTGAGATGAACCGAGCAATGTAATTCAGGCGTCCTAAAAAGCCTCTGACCTCTTTCTCTGTCTTAGGAACTGGCATCTCTTGAATAGCTTTAACCTTGGCAGGGTCCACTTGAATACCCTTATCACTTACAACGAAGCCTAATAACTTTCCAGATCTTACCCCGAAGGTGCACTTGTTCGGGTTCAACCTCAGCTTGTACAGTTTCAGACGGTCGAACAATTTCTGCAGGTGATCCAGGTGTTCTTCCTCAGTCTGGGACCTTGCGATCATGTCGTCAACATACACTTCTATCTCATGATGGATCATGTCATGAAATAAAGCAACCATGGCACGTTGGTAGGTTGCCCCAGCATTCTTCAGTCCAAAAGGCATGACTTTGTAGCAGAAGGTACCCCACTGAGTAACAAAGGTAGTCTTTTCCATGTCTTCAGGAGCCATCTTGATCTGATTATACCCTGAAAAACCATCCATGAAAGAGAACACTTTATGCTGAGCAGTATTGTCAACAAGGACATCAATGTGAGGTAGAGGGAAGTCATCCTTGGGGCTGGCCCTGTTCAGATCCCTGTAATCGACACACATTTTGACCTTTCCATCTTTCTTTGGTACTGGCACCACGTTAGCAACCCACTGAGGGTAAGAAGTCACTGCAAGGAACCCGGTATCAAACTGTTTCATAACCTCGGCTTTGATCTTTTTAGACATCTCTGGACGCATACGACGGACCTTTTGCTTGACCGGCGGGCAGTCTTCCTTGGTAGGCAAGTGATGTACCACAATGTCAGTATCCAACCCGGGCATATCTTCGTAGGACCAGGCAAATATCTCCACATAATCGTGTAGCATCTGAGTCAACCGTTGCTTCACGCTGAGCTCTAGGTTGGCACCAATCTTTACCTCCTTTCTGTCTGTATCAGTACCCAGGTTTATCGTTTCCACTGGCTCTTCATGTGGTAGAATTGCCCTCTCTTCCTAGAGTAACAGTCTTGCAAGCTCGTCAGGCACTTCGCAATTATCTTCACCTTCGTCTTCAGCTAAGTTGATCGGATTTTCGAAGTCATAACTGGCAGTAGCAGAGTCGTTACCAGTGAGATCCAGAGTGGATTGAAACCTGTATGAGTGAGTGTGTGTAAATACAACTGTTTTGCAATATATAAAGAAAGGAAAGAAAGAAAAGGAGCGTAAGATTTGAAATGCGAGAAAACGTCCAAGATCTTTATTCATGATATATGAAATGACAATTTATATACCCTCACAAATGAAGCCACGGTGCCCCGGGTAAGACACCGGGCCATAGAGTTTTAATTTATTGTTTATTACAAATAACAAAACAAAAGAATTCATTACTCAGTAACAAGAGAAACAAGTAGGTTGTCCTTTGCAATCCAATTGCTAGGTTCAATGTCGGTTACCGGGTAAATCCAGCTGTCGAACTCAGCTTCATCCACTTCATCATCCTCCCTGATAGCATTCACTCCATGGTTAGGCATAGGAGCTGTCACCACATTGGGCTTCTCAGGTGCCTCAAACTGTACCTCTTTGGCGTCAATAAGATCCTGCATTTTATTCCTTAAGGCCCAACAGTCATCAGTGGAATGCCCCGGGCTATCGGAGTGATAAGCACAGCGGGCATTTGGATTGTACTTGGGAGAAGCAGTATTCACAACCTTCGGGGCCTCCCTGACAGTCACTAAGTTGGTGGACAGCAACTGCGGCAAGATTTGCGATAAGGTCATACTTAGACGGGTAAACTCTCTTCTGGGTCTTTCACCCCTTGGAAGATTGGTTTGCCGAGGAGCGGCAGTAGGTTTAGCAATCATTACCGCGTTGACAGATTGGCGGCGCTCGGGTTTCTCTTGTCTTCTAGACCCATATACAGCACTGGCCTCCTTCTTAAAGGGCTTCTTCTCCGAACTTGCAGATGCTCCCTTCTGAATTTTGCCAGACTTCATCCCAGCTTCTATTCTTTCTCCATTCAGAATAAGATCAGTAAACCCTGCAAATGAGTTACCGATAAGATGATTGAAAAATGGCCCAGATAGGGTCCCCAAGAACATGTCTACCAACTCCCAGTCTGTCAACGGAGGCTGCACCCTGCCAGCCAGATCCCTCCACTTCTGCGCACACTCTTTAAAACCTTCGCTTGACCCTAGCGACATACCCTGGAGTTGGGTACGTGTAGGGGCAAGGTCGGCATTATATTGATACTGCTTGTAAAAAGCAGTAGCCAACTCCTCCCAGTTACGAACCATGGTCCCATCCAGCTGATAGAACCATTCGAGATGAGTCCCTGAAAGACTCTCCTGGAAGAAGTGGATCCACAAATTCTTGTCCACTGAGTACGGCTGAATCTTCCGCACATAAGACATGAGGTGTAGCTTGGGACAAGACGCCCTGTCATACTTGGTAAAGGATGGTGCTTTGAACTTGTGAGGAATAATCACACCAGTAGATAAGCCCAAGTCTCCAAAATCCAGCCCAGGCACTTGTTGGATCTCCATAGCATTCAGTCTGTCCTCCAACTGCTTATACCGGTCTTCAGCCGGAGGATACTGTTCCTCATTGAAGTCAGTCTCGTTGTCAGAGACTACCGGACTAGGACCTTTTCCCCCTTGGGGACTGCTCTTGCCTATAGAAGAACCAGCCTCTTCATTCTGCAGAGTGTTGCCAAACCTTCGGCCCGAGTTGAAAAGAACAGTTCTCTTCTTCTTCTTCTTCTCCTTCTTCAGGAGCAGAGCCTTTAGCTCTTCTTGGCCCTGAGCCAAACCCATGATTAGTTCCTGAAATTGTGCATTCTGCGCCTGAAGAGCCTTGATGGACATCTCGGTTGATGATGAGTCAGGATTCGTGGTGCTGAAATAAACAGCGAAGAACGGTAAGCAACCTGAAAAGAAGAAAACCTGCTATGCACATGATGAATGATATGTGTTAATGCAATGCATTCAAGGGTTCTAAAGTTCAAATTTGTTGTAGACAAAAAGGAACACACGTTATCATTAAGGAAATAATTGTTCAGTACATCAAAGCCTCATGGGCACAAATTACAAAGCAAATCAATCCCAAAAGACACTACGCATCCTCTTTGGAGCTATGTAGGTGTTGAGATTCCTCTCCTCATGCAATAGGAGGGTGAGCTCCAGGACTTTCTTTTCACTAGCCTATAGACTGGTCTTAAGAGAATTCCGTTCTTCCTTAAGCTGGATCCAGCTCTTCTGCATCTCTTCCCAGGACGTGGGCATGTCAGGATATTGAATGGTGTAGGACACCTCTCCTTCCAAGACTGGCTCTTTGATCATAGGGAGCACGTGAGGATAAGGCATTACTAACTTCTGGGAGCGGGCACGTACCCACTTGAGATAAGGTTCCAACGGGATGGAGTTCCTGTGCCCCAGTGTCTTACTGTCTATCCTACTTGGCATCCTCCAAGCTCTGATAAATCTCTGGCGAAGTCCTTGTGCATCGTTGTCGAAGTCAAAAACTATGTCAAGAATTAACATGTCATGAGGACCATCCCTCCGAGCATAACCAAACTGTCTCCAAGCCAGGCATGGGTTGTAAGTAATATCTCCTCTGATTCCAAGTAAAGGAACATTAGGGTACTCCCCGCAACGATCAATGATAGTGACATCCTCTCTGGACCGAGGGCACCAATGTATATCTGCATGTGTAAGAGTCATCAACCGTTGTGACCATCTCAAACCCCGCTCGTTCTTCAAAGCTGATTGTGGAAGGTGCGAAATAAACCACCTTCCCAGGAGGGGAGTGCAGCACATAAGGACACCTCTTTTTCTCATGGTTCGAGTGTAACATGAGTGAAGGATGTCCCCCAGCAACGTAGGTATAGGATTTCTGGACATGAAGATCTGGACAGCACTGATATCTATAAGCTGATCTGGGTTAGGGAATAACACCAAACCATAGACAAAGAGGGCCACAACTTCTTCAAAAGCTTGTAAGTCAAGGGAGTTCCAACATTCATGGGCCTTTTCAAACAGAAACCTGGCTAAGAACCCTTTGATACCACTTCTAACTTCCCAATGTCCCTTGAGGTCAGATGATTGTAGGTGTAAGGCTTTAGCAATCTCTTCAAGCTTGGGTTCCTTTTCCGTACCGTTGTAGGGTAGTTGATCAAGGATAGAGATCTTCAGGAGCCAGGAGAACTCCTCCAATGTAGGTACCAGCTGATAATCCAGGAAAGTGAAACAGTGATGCAGAGGGTCAAAGAACTGGAACATGACCTTTATCATATCTTCCTCAATGTTGGTATTGACCAAGCTGATGAGTCTTCCATGTCTTTCACTGAATGAAGAGCTCTCGGGAATCCTGGATATAAGCTCCTTAAGCTGAGGAGGGATCCTTACAAGGCTGATTTGAATTGTCTTTCTGCGAACAGTTTCCATGTCCTACAAAACAAGAACAAAGATGAAAATTCGAACCCCTGAAATGGTTAGTCAATGCATATGATGCTGTATGATGTCATGATGCTATGATTAAACACACTACAGATATTTACAAAGGCAAACATGTAAGGCACACAAGTCACACAAGACAAGCCCTTAGAGTTTAGGCCAGCATGGGGTCTGGGTATTACCCTCTTGAAGTTGGTGGGCTCAACCTGTCCTATTAGAGGTAATCGGGTTCTAAGGGTCCCAATATCATTGGATTGCTTTCATTGTTCATCGTTTCGATTTAGCCACTGAACTGGCGACCGAAATATTCCAGGAAAGCAACCCTCAATTGAGTGTAGTATCGAGTATCAACCAACCTCGGACTGCACCAAAGTCAGTTATCTCACTACCCTAAAGAGGCCAAGATAGTCCAATTAAGGTTCCTAAGGTCTGTTGATGCTTCACGACACCACGCGGAGGCCCCGTACTCTCCTTGACTGAACTCAAGGGTTACCGGTACACACCAAAGTGCCACATCAACATAGAAGACTGTTTCAACCATGTCGGTATACCCTGCACAGTTCCCTCACAGCCTTGTTGCTACTTTCTAAGAAGGTATCCTCAGATCCGGGTTAGGATCTATGTAACTCCCAAGACAGTCCCACAATTTAAAGCAAGCAAATCAATACAATTGAAAACACAATTATGAACTAACCCTAAGGTACACCTCACTTTATATTATTGTCCCCAGCAGAGTCGCCAGTTCTGTGATCGGTGGATCTGGAACTGACTGTTTAACGCTGGTTCGTGAAATGTCGCGGAAGCAAGAGTCGCCACCGTCTTTTATTTTCTCCAACATGGACAGGACAAAAGCACAAAAAAATTCCTTATAGAGATTGCTCTCGGTTCGGGAGGTAGATTATAGAAAGGGAAGGGGTTAGCACCCTTTCTATCCATGGTTATCCATGGGCTCTTAGATACTTGCTCATTGTGTTTTCAAAAGGTTTGTTTGCTTTTCAACTGTGGGTTTTAAAAAGTTTCTTTGAAAATTCCAGTTCGACTTTTGTATCGGTCCTCAAGAGTGTTTGAAAAGTTGCTTTCGAAAGCTTTTTGATAAGGTGTCGGTGTGAAAAGTATTTTTGATTTGTTTTGAAATTAGAGCAAGTATCTAGAGTCGTCTACCTACCCTAAGGAATTCGTCTGTGTAAATATCCTTAAAGTAGTGCCATCCCACCATTGAGAGGTAGGTAGCACCACCGTTGGAGGTATTCGGGTCAATTCGAGGGTTCGGGACGTGGTGATCACCAGAGCAATAGGAAGACACCTTAGAAGCTACCCTCATGCCAGGTTCCTGGATCATGAGGACTTACTAAAACGTCCTCTACTCGACGATCACCTTTCGAGGGGCAAGGCAACAATGAGGCGTACCCTAGGGGTGGTGTGTGATTTGTGTGTCGTTTTCAGATATTTTGTCTTGTTCATGTATTGGTGATCTACACGTTGCTTTTATTTTGACATTCATTCTTTCATGCAATAATTAACAGTTAAAAAAAGATGCGAGAAGGTAAAAGATCCTACGCTATTACAAAGGCGCGGGTCCACATCGCCAAATTAATCCAGGACCCGATTTGAAATAAAATAAAAAATGCGGAAAAGATAAACGTCTAATTAAGTTATTACATGGCTTTGGGAGAATTACATGAATATTCACAAAAAAAAGGAAATAAGAATAAAATGCGAAAGTAAATAAAATCGGGGATGCGAGGGCGTTGGACCCTTTTTAGGAAATTAAATTACGATTAACAAATTAATTAAGTTAAAATAAAAAGAAAAGATTTTTTTTGGAGTTTTTTTGTATTTATGGATTCTTAATAAGAAAAATTAAATTGGAATTAAAACCTAATTCTAGCTATTTTTAGTTTATTAAAAAAAATGTGAAAATTAAACCTAAAGTTAACCTAATTAATTAATATAATTTGATTTACAAAAATAAATAATTAATTATTAATAATGATAAAAGAAAAGAAAAAAGGATAAAAGTAATTAAAAACCCTAATTCTACATTTTTTTAATTTATTACAAAAAGTATTAAAATTTAACCCTAGAATTAACTAAATTAATTAATACAATTTATTTATAAAGAAAACATTTAAATAAAATATGTTTTTATATTTTTGTGACTTTCTGATTTTTTTGTTATTTTCTATGTTTTATGAAAATATTAATTTGAAGAATTAAATTAAAACTAAATTAAACAAATAAAAATAGAAAAATAAAAAGAGTGAAAGAAAGCAAACAATGGGGGGTTTGTTGTCCCAACTTGGAGGTGTCTGGCCAGCAATTAGGCCCATTTGATTCCTGGCCTTGTTGACTTCTGGCAATCACGTGTGGATTCGTTGACTGAATCATTCCATAGGCCTTAGATCTGGTCCATTGGACTGATGCCATGGGACGTGTGGCAAGCCAAGTCATGAGGCTGCATGGTAGGCCTCAGGGAACGAGCTACATAGAAACACGTTCAGAAGAAAAATATGGAATAAAGAAGGGGGACCTGGGGTTCGAACCCATGTCCCAAGGCTTACCAATGTTATCCTCCACCAACTGAACCATTAACGCGCGTTGTACCTAAAATAACAAATGAATAATATAAAAGGAAATTGGCATTAGTGGCCTAGAAACAAAAAAAACGTGCGCTGAATTCAAATTGTCCAACCATAGCTTGCCACATGATCTTCTTCTCCACTTGTTCGCGTTAGCCTGGAAAAAAACAAATGGATAGCGGGGGTTTTAAACCCCCACTAAATGATGAACAGAATAATAGCGATTACGCCATGGTTGCTCATAAATTGAGCGCGACATGTGTGTTCAATTCGCGTGAAGCTTCTGAGTCTGATAGTCCTGGTCTCATGGTCTAATTTTTCTGGACAAGAGAAACCCCAAATTTGAACCTCTGAAAACCTAGAGGACGTTAATGGTAGGTTCTCATACAGGGCATACAAATTCAATTAATTAACATGGTTAGCTTCAGAATGAATAAATTAACACAAACCAAGCATTAGAAATTGAAAACCACGCATGTATTATGAAACACGAATATGCAAAAAGTTTGACAAAGTTTGATCTCCATATACCGATTCTTGATGCTATGGGCGTGGAAAAGTATCCAGTCAGGTTTAGTGATGCCTTAGGAAGCTTTTGGGATGGTTCTTTTGTCTTGAAACTCTCTGCAACCTCGTTTTCAGTTTTCAATTTTTTCACAAAAATGCCCAAGTTGTTCTTGAGGTGAGGCGCAGCTTCCAGGTCCCTTGCTTTAGGGTTTGCTTCTGACTTATATGAGGGATGGATTAGGGTTGAAAAATATATCCAAAACCTTTTGCATTGATGGAAGAAATATTTGATTTTCCATGCATATTTTTTCAAATCTTTTCATGTGATTTTGATTCCAATCATGGCCAATCTTTACAATTTTGGTATGCACGAAATCTTGAGTATCCAATGAGTGATTACACTGCATAAAAAGATTCAAATGCATTGGTTTAGTATTTTTTCAATATTTTATTTAATTAAATGAATTAATTGTGATTAAAAATTCAAATAAATAATAAAAATGATGAAATAAATCCCCTTTGGGCCAAATGGTCGTGCATATGCTTTGGATGATGAATCTTGGAAGAAAATGTGGCCCATTAGCAAATTTGAGGCATTTGAAGTAAAGTTGACTTTTCAAAATTCCCAAAAATTTCCCAACTTCCACAAGGCATATCTTGCTCAATTTTTAAGCTTTGATCATGTTATTAGACATTTTGGAAAGGTCTTGAAGTCCTCTAACCCATTCCTTTGGTCCCATGTTATTTTGATTTACCAATATCAAGTTATGGCCTTTGACTTAAAGTCCCTTTTTGTTGACTTTTGAAAATGACCTATAATGTTGAAATTGATAACTTTTTGTGAGAGCATTTCTCGGACTTGAAGTGTGAAGAGGAGTTGTAGGAAATGTCTTTCTCTTCAAAATGAGCTTTGGGTGGAATTTTTCTGATAAACCATGTGAAAGTTATGCCTTGGTCAAGTTACAGTTGACTTTTTCAACTGTCCAAATATGGAAACTTTTGCATCTTGAGACTTTTTGAGCCATGCCTTGAAAATCATGATCAAGAATTGATCAAATGATGTTTGTGGCTTAAAAATGAGATATTGACCAAAAATTTGAACTTTTGACTGTCAAATGACCATTTTGCCCCTGCAGTTGACTGTAGGGCAATTAGGGTTTTTGACTGTGCAATTTTGTGCTGTAAGTCTTGAAACTTGGTATGAGGATGCTTGACCATGTTTATAGGCATGTGGGACTTGATTGGACCCTTGAAAACTTCAATTTCTTTGCCATAACCAAAACCCTAATTTTTGACTGTTAGGGGGCCCTTGAACTGTGCAACCCTTGGGGAGATTTTGAAGCTTTGACTTGGCAAATTTGGAAGAATATGGGAGGGCAAATTTTGGGGTACAACACTTCCCAACATGGATGCTTCTCTATTGCTTATTCAACTTCAAGACCTCTGAAAACAGTTTATGGGTTCTCCATACACGGATGTTAACCTATCGCTTGTTCAGATTCAATTTTTGAAAACAGTTTACGGACGCTTCCCAACATGGATGCTGCTCTATTGCTTATTCAACTTCAAGACCTCTGAAAACAGTTTACGGGTTCTCCAGACACGGATGTTAACCTATCGCTTGTTCAGATTCAATTTTTGAAAACAGTTTACGGACGCTTCCCAACATGGATGCTGCTCTATTGCTTATTCAACTTCAAGACCTATGAAAACAGTTTACGGGTTCTCCAGACACGGATGTTAATCTATTTCTTGTTAAGATGCAACTTTTGAAAACAGTTTACAGATGCTTCCAGATACGGATGTCAATCTATTGCTTATTCAGACCCCCAGTTTAGAGATGTTCCAAAGCATGGACACCTTTCTGATACTCATTCCAGATGGCATCTTTAAGCCCATCCCCGACAAGATTCTGTCACCCCTCCAGATGGCATCTTTAAGCCCATATCCAAATGGCATCTCTAAGCCCATTCCCGCATCCATTGTTTCGACGAGTGCAAATTTAAGGGCACTCTAATGTCCAATCTCCTTTTACCTTCGAGACGCGAAAGGCAAACTTGCCAATCTAACTCTTCAGGTGCAAGAAGATTGAACAGGGGCAACTGTTGTACCCAAAAATTTACCCTCTCTTTTCATCAATATTTTCCCACCACAAGACTCTTGGAACTCAAGATCAAGTTAAGGTTTACTCTGCTCAAGACCCCTCTTGGCACTGTTGACCCAAATTAGGGTTTGAGTTTGCACAAAGATGTTTTGACCTAAAATGCCCAAAGTGACTTTCATGCTTCATGTTGGACTCACAAGTTTATCCATACCAAGTTTCAAGCCTTGATTCCAATCTTTGCCCAGTCAATTGGACAGTTGACCTAGAAATCAGTTGTATTGGGGAAAAAGTCAACTGTGGCCAATTGACAGTCAAACCTCATGAAATTTGACCCACATCAACATAATGAACTCATATGAACCATTTGGTCAAGTTTGGATCACAATTCCACAAGAAATTTGATCAGATCACCAAAAGGGCAAAATGGTCATTTTTAGGGTTTTGACTGTACAAAGGCAATTTTTGACTGTTTGACCTAACCAATGGCAAACCAAGCTCATATATGGACTCAAGGACTCAATGGCATGGTCTTGACACATTCAACAAAGTTCAAAAGATCCCAAATGCATAGGATTGACAGATGAATTTTCCAGTCAATTGATCAAAATTTGACTGTATACTGAAAAGTCAAACTTTGACTTTTTGGTCAAAATCAAGTGTCAAGATTCATTTTTCATCAAGACATGTTAAATTATGAAACTTGTTCATCAAGAAACCCAAATTTGCAAATTAGGGTTTAAAATGAGAAAATTTCATAACTTAGAATTTTTCTAAGTTATGAAACTTCCTTATTTTTTCCTAACTTTGTCCCATTTTTTCACCAAGATGCAAATGGATTCAAACAAAACTCAAAACATGAAAGTTGTAGTACATTGCAAAATCAAAAACTTTGATTCACAAAGTTTTCTCAAAGGAAGCTTGTAGCTCAAGTTATGATTTTTTGAACAAGGGTGCAAAACATTCTTAACTTAGAAAAATTTTGACCTATTCTAGGCAGGATTTTTGACCAACTTCATGGCCATTTTTCACATGCTTCCACTTGGAATTTCAATTTGCATTACAAAGATGTATTGTAGTACACATTCCAAGATTTCCAAATTGTCCAAGAAGTCATCAAACACCCTTGTGGTTAGGGAGATTCGAATTTGCAAAGATGGGCAAAAGTCACTTTGTTCATAGCTAAATACATGTTCATAACATTGGCATTTTCAAGTCAGCAGGGTTTGTGGTTGTTTGCAGGCCTCTAAACCTCTTCACACTCAATAATTAAATGCTTAACCTTTGTGTTCAAGTCTTATTTTGTTCACTTGGTCATTACATGCAAGATTAATCCATAATTAGAAAAAGCAATTTTGCCATTTTTGTAAAGTAATGCTTTATGTCAAATACCAAATCTAAGAAGTACAAGCAAAATATTTGAGGCACAAGTTTGTAGACAAATCCCACTGATCAAGAGAGAGTGCTGCAGCATGCTTGAGGGACCTGTGCTGGCCTATAACCCAACTTGACTATCCTTGCTTACCTTAGAAGAAACTTGGCAAAAGAGATCAAACTCTCACTTCCTGCAAACAGAAGCTCAAGCAAACTTTGTAGACACTTTTCATACACCAAAATAAGCCAAAAGCACAGCTCATCCACCCCTAAGACCTGCTCATACTCAGAATCCCTGTGTTGTTGCAAAACAGGGCAAGTTCTGCAACTTGACCTCCATAACCATATCCATTCGTGCGTTTTTGCTCAAGCCTGTCCAAACACATTCTATATCATCCACGCAAACTATCCCAAGCCCTAAACACAGACTGTAACACCCCTAACCAAGTTTGCCATTTTCACTTTTCAGCTGTGCAGGTTGACTTCCATAGCTCGATACAGGTAGATTCAAAGCAAGCTAGGTGTTTGAGAAGGTTCCTTGGACCTCAGACAAGCTGTACAAATCCTCAAACACCATTGAAGTTGGCCACATTACTCTGTTCAAGTCAAGCTGAAACAGGTAAAAATGTGAACTTTTATCTCTCTATCCAGGCATGATTAGGCTTAGGTTTGTGAAGAAAACATGTTCTACTCATAGCCCTGAAACCATCCATGTATTTACTTTTCATTTATATTATGCGTGCTGTGAGAATTTTGGCCATGAACATTGGAAAAAACTTAGGTCAGAAATTGGGGATGAAGAAATTCTCCCTCATTTCTGAGAGTTAGCTCAAGATTTTTATATGTATGAATTCGTCTCTTCATGCTCTATAATGTTTGTGTTATGAGTTTTTGTTGAAAGTCAAAGAATCAGGAGTTTGGATGAAGCATGGAACACGCACGTTTTTCTGTTTGAACGTGGCTGAAGGTTGAAGACAGAGTTGACTTGGGCTGGGCCTGAGTCAACTTGTTGTTTGCACCCCTTTTTTAGTTTTGCACCCCCCTGGCCCATTGTGTGAAATCTTTGACATTTTTGACATTTTATTTTTTATTCTGATTTCATATTTTTTGATTAAACATAAAAAATCCCAAAAATATTTTTTCACATTATTTTACACTTATTTAGAATTTATTTGCTTTATTAAACATTATATGTAAATAAATATAATACATTTTTATTTAAAACACTAAAAAATAATACAAAAATATATATTTTTTAGTTATTATTTTTATTTACATTTTGAAAACATTTTCTGAAATATACTCATTTTTGTAAATACTTAATATTTTATTCTTGTATATATTTAGTATATTTAATATATAATATATAAATGCTTGAATATTTTATTAGATAATTAGGGCAAAAATATAAAAATAATACATTTTTATCTTTGTTAATATTTGACATCAAAAATACTTTTTTACAATATACTTCTCTTTTATTAATTTTTTTGTATAAATAAATATATAAATATTGTATATAATTAATAAATAATTGCTATTTATTCAAGATTAGGGTTTTGCCCTAAAACCATAAAAATACTCCAAAATTGACTTTTTTTTTATTTGTGTTTATACTTCAATCATGAAAACTTTTTACATACATAAAAAATCTCTTTTTTTTGCATAATATAATATATTTTGCATATTTATTGTATTATTGTACAATTAAATAATTTGTATATTCAATTTGGATGTAATAGTTTTAGATTTAATTTCTTGCTAAATATCCCCCATTCAAACATTTGTACCCCCATCCTCATAATCATGTTGTAATAATTTAGGACTTTAAATTTCCATATTTAAAAGCTTTCAAATTATGTCATGATAGACTTAGGGTTTGTATGCAAATCAACTAGCAAATAGCTTGACTAATTCAAAGACAAAAAAGCATGAAAATGGATAACACAATACACAATTGCACCCTTAGGGTTACTCCACTTGTTGCCTTCAAAATTGGGCCATGTTTGCATGTCAAGTGTCTTTGGCAAAACAAAAACAAATCAAATGATCATAGTCCCTCGATGACGCTATCTTGTTGCCTAAACAAAATGATCATAGTCCCTCAAGAAAATTGCCATAATACTTAACACTATTGCATTCATGGTCTAAACGATGACCCGCGCCCGTCCCGTTAACATCCTAACACAAGATTGTCCACCAAATACAATGGTGGAACAATACTGTCAAAAGGGTTAAAACATAGGAAAGATCTTTGAGTAAATTTAGGGGTAGACAACTCTTAGTTACTTGATCAATCTTGCAAAACAAATCCTTGCCTACTTTCAAAACACATTCCACAACACAACTTTCAAAACAACTTTCAAAACATTGAAACATCTTTTCAAAAAGACAAACACCTTTTGTAAAACATTCGAGTAAAGAATTGTTACAAGGGTCGCCTAGACAAGGCATCTTTTTTCAAAACATTTTCAAAACCACACACACAAAGCACCATTTCAAACAATTGAAAATGCAAGGCAAGTGATCTAAGCAAGTAACTAAGAGCCCATGGATAGAAAGGGTGCTAATACCTTCCCTTTCTATAATCTACTCCCCGAACCCAAGAAAACATCTCAAAGGTTTTTGCTGTGCTTTTTAACCTTTCCTTAGGATAAAATAAAAAGTCGGTGGCGACTCTTGCTAAACCGAAACATTTGCGAAAACAAACGCAAAACCCAAGTCAGTTCTCCCACCGTATTACAGAATTGGCGACTCTGATGGGGATAAATTTAAAAGTGGAGTAACCTTAGGGCTTAGATCACCCTTTTGCATGACTAATTGTTTGCTTTGATTGCTTTACATTTTGGTTCTCTTGTTTGGGCTTGAAATCCTACACCCGGATTTGGGAAACATTCATAGATAGCAATACGTTGTGGAAACTGTGAGGGGTATACCGACACGGTTGAAGCAATAGCTATATTAGTGCGACATATTTGTGAGTACCGGTAACCCTTGAGTTCAATCAAGGAGAGTACGGGGCCGCTGAGTGATGTCACTAAGCACTAATGACCTAGAACCTTACTTGACCATCTTGGCCTTTTATTAGGGGTAGTGAGATGACCGGCTTTGGTGCAGTCCGAAGTTGGTAGATACTCGATACTACACTCATTGAGGGTTGTTTTCTTGGAATATTTTGGTCGCTAGTTAAGTGGCTAAACCAAAACAATGAACACGGAAAACAATCCAATGATATTGAGCTCCTTAGAACCGGGTTAATATTTATAGGACAGGTTTTTAAGCCAACTACACTCAAGAGGGTACTTACCTATGAAACCCCATGCAAGCCTGAAACTAGGGTTTTGTGTGACTTGCTTGTACATATGTTTGTGCATACATCATGAACATCATAAAGCATCATATGCATCCACTAACCATTTCAAGGGTTTGTGTGATCGGTGGATTTAGAACTGACTGTTTAACGCTGGTTCGCGAAATGTCGCGGAAGCAAGAGTCGCCACCGTCTTTTATTTTCTCCAACATGGACAGGACAAAAGCACAGCAAAATTCCTTATGAGATTGTCTCTCGGTTCGGGAGGTAGATTTATAGAAAGGGAAGGTGTTAGCACCCTTTCTATCCATGGTTATCCATGGGCTCTTAGATACTTGCTCTTATGTTTTCAAAATGTTTGCTTTTCAGAATGTGAGTGGGTTTGAAAAAGTTTCGTTTGAAAATTTTCTAAGTAACTCTTGTATCTGTCCTCAAGAGTGTATGAAAAATTTGTTTTGAAAACTTTTTGAAAGTGTCAGTGTGAAAAGATGTTTTTGTTTTTGAAGAGAGCAAGTATCCATGAGTCATCTGCCTACCCTAAGGAATTAGGTTGTGTAGAAGTCCTTAAGGTAATGCCATCCCACCATTGAGAGGTAGGTAGCACCACCATTGGAGGTGTTCGAGTCAATTCGATTGAGGGACTGTGTGGTCACCGAAGCAACAGTAGGACACCTTAGAAGCTACCCTTATGTCCTTGATCCTTTCTTAATCCGAGGCAACCATTTTGAGGCAACTGTTTCGAGGCAACTGTTTTGAGGCCACTGGATCATGGACATAAGGACCGCTAAAACGTCCTATACTTGACGACCACGTTTCGAAGGCAACGAGTGAGGCGTACCCTAGAAGTGGTGTGTGTATTTGTGTGTTGTTTTCAGTTTAACAGTTATCTTTGGTCATGGCATTGTGAGCTACGCTTGTTTTTAATTAACATAAATTCTTTCATGCAATTTAGAATTTAAGAGTGCGGGAAATTTAAAAGCGGAAAGATAAAAGCTACGCTATTACAAGGTGCGGGTCTATACATCGCCAAAATACAAAGACCCGTTTTTGATAAAAGTGAGGAAAGTAAAAAATGCGGTGAACCTAATTACTATTACATCCGGAAAGCAGTTACATAATATTCAAAAGAAAATAATGCGCGAAAAGAATAAATTGAACGTCTGAGGGTTTTGACCCTTTGCTTGAAATTAAATTAAAAAGTGAATACTAATTAATTATTTAATTAAAGAAAAGAAGGTGTTTTTTATGTTTTTGGTATTTATGAAAATAAAGAAAAAAGAATTAAAAGGAAACCCTAAATCTAGATTATTTTAATTATTAAAGAAAATGTCAAAGTTGACCGAATTTAGACTAATTAATTAATTTACATGTTTATTTACAAAAATAATAATTAACAATAATAATAAATAATGATGAAAATAATTAATTAAGAAAAAGATGAAAATGTCAAAAAAACCTAATTCTATATATTTTTTATTTATTAAGAAAAAAGATTAAAATTAAAACCTAAATTAACTAAATTAATTGTTAGTCATTTATTTACAAAAAATAGGTTAGTGGTGAAATTAATAATAATTAAATATTTATTACAATTTTGATTTTCTGTTTTTTATTATGGAAAAAATTATTTTAGTGAAAAAACAATTAAAACATTAAAAAGAATTAGAAAATAAAATTAAAAAAAAAGATGCAAACCAAAGGGGGTATCAGGCCCAGAATGAAGGTGTTTGGAAGTAATTCAGGCCCATTAGACAAAGGCCTCGTTTGACTTTCCAGATTGAGTGCATATTGGTTGACTAGAGTGTACCATAGGCTTCACTCTGTAGCCTTCAGATTGATCATCATAAGCGCGTGGCAGCCTTAGGCGTGAGGATGCATGGTGGGATATTGGATGAGTGATGTACCTGAACGTGTTAGAACAAAAATTATGAAGAATATATGGGGGACCTAAGAATCGAACTCAGGTCCCAATGCTTGCAACACATGTCCTCCACCATCTGAGCTAGGCAACGCGTTTGTTCATATAATGGAGAATAATTATTATATAAAAAAACAAATGTCAGTGGTATAAACAAAAAAATACGCGCGCAGTTTGAATGCTCCAGTTACAGGACGCCATGCATGCTTCTTCTTCGTTCTTCCTGCAAAATATAAAACAAGTAGCGGGGGTTTTAAACCCCCACAAACTAAAAGTCATGAAAATAGCGATTAGAAGAGGAGGAAATATAAAAAGGGCGCGAGGGTATCATTTGATTCGTCTTGCTGCAACGATTTTGTCCATATAGGTTTGGAAGTCCAATTTTTCCATACAAGGAAAGCCCTAATTTGGATGTTCTGAAAACCTAATATTCTTTAATGGTGGATTTTGATTTAGGCAACATTAGCACAATTCAGTTATACCAAAAGCTTCAGGGAGATGTCAGTAGTGTAAATCAATGAATAAAACATATGAATGATGCATAGAAATCATGTTTCGATTATCAAAATATTCGTTCAAACCATAACCATATTTTACCGTTTATTTGGGTATGAGGACCTGTTCTTGATGCCAATAGCTTCCTAGCAATGTCAGTAATGTAATGGAAAAGCTTTCAGGCCTTGAATTGCCCTGCAAGTGTGAAATCAGTTTCCAAGTTTTTGTTGAAATTTTGCAACTTGGTTATGGCGTGTGAGCAGCTTTTTCGTGTATCTATGAGTAGGGTTTCCTTGTGCATATGTATGTGAATGATTCTAGGTCAAAAAACAAGCCCATGAATCCATGAATTTATGATTTGAATATTTGATTTTCAATCATGAAATTTCAATCTTTTTTTCAATGAAACTTTGCCAATTATGGAAGATCTTGTCTTGTTGATTGATGCACGAAATCCTTAGCATGTGTGGAGTATATTTGCTGCATAAAAAGATTTGACAACCATTATTTGATATTTTTCTACAATTAAAACCAATTAAATGAATTAATAAGAATAAAAATTCAATTAATTAATTAAAAATAAGAAAATAAATCCTTTTAAGCTCAATGGGTCGTGCATAGGCTTTGGGTAATGATTCAAGGAAGAATTTGAGGCCCATTAGCAATTTTGAAGTGTTTTAGGCAAAGTTGACTTTTGAAAGTTCCCAAACATTTCCCAACTTCTCCAATGCATATCTTGCTCAATTTTGAAGCTATGAACATGTTCTTGGACATTTTGGAAAGGTCTTGAAGTCCTCTAACCAATTCATTTGGTCCCATGTCATTTTGATTCACCAATATCAAGTTATGGTCTTTGACTTAAAGTGCCTTTTTGTTGACTTTTGAAAATGACCTATAATGTTGAAATTGATAACTTTTTGTGAGAGCATTTCTTGGACTTGAAGTGTGAAGATGAGTTGTAGTAAATGTCATCCCCTTCAAAATGAGCTTTGGATGGGATTTTTCTAATGAACCATGAAGAAGTTATGCCTTGGTCAATTTGCAGTTGACTTTTCAACTGTCCAAAAATAGAAACTTTTGCATCTTGAGACTTTTTGAGCCATGCTTGTGGAATCATGATAAAGAATTGATCAAATGATGATTGTGGCTTCAAAATAAGATGTTGACCAAAAATTTTGACTTTTGACTGTCAAATGA
The DNA here is from genome assembly GCA_948472305.1 of Vicia faba. Lineage (NCBI taxonomy): Eukaryota > Viridiplantae > Streptophyta > Magnoliopsida > Fabales > Fabaceae > Vicia > Vicia faba. Next base: position 263,644,943 of record OX451740.1, read on the forward strand.
CCATTTTGCCCCTGCAGTTGACTGTGAAGCAATTAGGGTTTTTGACTGTGCAACTTGATGCTGTGAGCTATGACACTTGACATATGGATGCTTGACAATGTATATGGGCACATGGGACTTGATTGGACCCCTGAAAACTTTAATTTCTTTGCAAGAACCAAAACCCTAATTTTGACTGTGTTAGGAGGCAATTGGATTGTGCAACCCTTGAGAGATTTTGAACCATGCTCTTGCCAAATCTTGAAGAATATGGGAGGGCAAATTTTGGGGTACAACAATTGCCCCTGTTCAATCTTCTTAGACCTGAGGATGTAGATTGGCTGGCGTGCCTTTCGTAATCCGAAGGTGGAAGATGATTGAACACTAGAGTGCCCAGAAATTTGCACTCACATAGTGGAGTATCAGTAGTGCGATAGCGGGAATGGGCTTACAGATGCCATTTGGAGACTGATGGATAGGAGGATGGGCTTATAGATGCCATTTGGAAGTGTGACAGAACCTTTCCGGGAATGGGCTTATAGATGCCATTTGGAAGTGTAATGGATAGTTGTGGAGATGGGCTTATAGATGCCATCAGAGGGTGTAATTTTTGTAAGTTGAAAGAGGGAACCTGTGTGGGGTTGCCTGATGTTGAGCTCGTGTAAAACTGCACCTTTGGAGGAAGGAAACCTGTGTAGGGTTTACTGATAATGAGTTCGTATAAGACTGCATCTGAAATGGAGAAGGAACCTGTGTAGGGTTACTTTGATGACGAGTCCGTGTAAAACCGCATCTAGAGCTGAGAAGGAAACCTGCGTAGGGTTTACTGATGACGAGTCCGTGTAAAACTACGTCTGGAGTTTGAGAAGGGAACCTGTGTGGGGTTACTTTGATGATGAGCCCGTGTAAAACTGCATCCTGGAAGAAGTAAAACCTGGGTAGGGTTTCTAATGACGAGTCCATGTAACATTGCATCTTTGGGAAGAGAGAACCTGTGTAAGGTTTCTTGGTGACGAGTCCGTGTAAAACTGCGTATGAAGAGAGAGAACCTGTGTAGGGTTTCTTCGGGATAAGTTCGTGTAAAACTTCTGGATGAACCGGGGTAAGGTCATCTTGAGATAAGTCCGTGTAAGACATCTGGAGAAACCGGGGTAAGGTTACTGCAGGATAAGTTCGTGTAAAACTTCTGAATGAACCGGGGTAAGGTCATCTTGAGATAAGTCCGTGTAAGACTTCTGGAGGAACCGGGGTAAGGTTACTGCAGGATAAGTTCGTGTAAAACTTCTGGATGAACCGGGTGTTGTACCCCAAAATTTGCCCTCCCATTTCCTCAACATTTTCTCATCACAAGACCTTTGAAGATCAAGATCCAGTTAGGGTTTCCTCTGCTCAAGACTTCTCCTTGCACTGTGGACTCAAATTAGGGTTTGTGTTTGCCCAAGGATGTTTTGACCTAAAATGCCTAAGATGACTTTCATGCTTCATATTGGACTCCCAAGTTTACCTATACCAAGTTTCAAGTCTTGATTCCAAGATTTGCCCAGTCAATTGGACAGTTGACCTAGAAATCAGCTGTATTGGGGAAAAAGTCAATTGTGGCCAATTGACAGTCAAACCTCATGAAAATTGACCCACACCAACATATTGAACTCATATGGACCATTTGATCAAGTTTGGATCACAATTCTCCAAGAAATTTGATCAGATCACCAAAAGGGCAAAATGGTCATTTTTAGGGTTTTGACTGCACAAAGGCAATTTTTGACTGTTTGACCTAGCCAATGGCAAACCAAGTTCACATATGGACTCAAGGACTCAATGAAATGGTCTTGACACATTCATCAAGCTCAAAAGATCCCAAGTACACAAGATTGACAGTTGAATTTCCCAGTCAATTGATCAATTTTGACTGTATACTGAAAAGTCAAACTTTGACTTTTTGGTCAAAATCAAGAGTCAAGATTCATTTTTCATCAAAACATGCCAAATCATGAAACTTGTTCACCAAGAAATCACAAAATGCAAATTAGGGTTTGAAAATGGAATTTTTCATAACTTAGAATTTTTCTAAGTTATGAAAAACCCTAATTTTTTCCCAACTTTGCCCCATCTTTTCACCAAGATCCATTTGGATTCAAACAAAAGTCAAAACATGAAAGTTGTAGCTTGTTGCATAATCTACAACTTTGATTCACAAAGTTTTCTCATTTGAAGCTTGTATCTCAAGTTACATTTTTTTGAATAAGGGCACTAAACCATTTTTAACTTAGTGAAATTTTAACCTATTTTGACAAGGTTTTCTACCCCACTTCAAGGCCACTTTTCATACCCTTCCACTTGGAATTTTAATTTGCATTTCAAAGATGGATTGTATTACACATTCCAAGCTTTCCAAAATGTCCAAGAACTCATCAAACAACCTCATAACTTGAGAGATTCGAATTTCACAAGTTGGCAAAAATTCACCTTTGTTCTTCATCAAGACATGTTCATAATCTTGCAAATTTTAACTCAGCTTGCTTTATGCTTGATTACAGGTCCTTGAACCATTCCATACTCAATAATTTAATGCTTATTCATTGTGCCAAGGCCATGTTCTTTGTGTTCTAACATTGCATAATGGATTGATCTCAAAGTAGATAAAGTGCTTTATCCATTTTTGTAAAAAGCTAGCTTTATGTCAAATTGAAATCCAAGCAAGTACAGTTAGGATCTCATTGGCACAAGATTATGGACAAATTGCTCTGATCAAGAGAGGCTTATGCAGTAGGATTAGAGGCCCCTACTGACCAAAAACACCAAGTGACCATTGCTTGCTTCAAATTCAAGTAACATTGCATAACTTGTACCAACTCTCTCTTCAGCTTAAAAACACAAGAAAGAAGTTATCAAACACCTTACACATAACATATCCAAGCTTTGGCACGAGTTTTTAACCTCTCAAGCACCCTCCATCTCAGAATCACCTTGAAACTGCTCAAACAGGGCAACCCCTGCAGATTGAGTGCTATCTCTCAATCCCTTCAAGCATTCTTGCCCAAACCTGTTCCTCCACCTTCCTTACAACCTATGCAAGCTAACCATGACTTGAAACCTGACCTGTAACACCTCCAAGCCACTTCACCATTTTTAAATTTCTGTTTTGCAGTTGGAGTTCACTAGCTCGATTCAGGGAGTTTCAAGACAAAGTAGGACTTGGAAAAGCATCCTCACACTTCAAGGAAGCTATACAAGTCATCATTTCACTCTGAAACATCCTCCATTGCAAAGCTCGATTCCAACTGAACAGGTACATTCATGAAGTTCTATCTCCCTTATTAGGCATTGTTAGCTTTAGGTTTGTGAAGAAAACATGTCACAATCATAGCCCTGAACATGCTCATATGATTAGATTTCATTTATATTTCGTGTGCTTAGAGAATTTCATGTCTGAACATTGATGAAAAGTTAGGTCAGAAATTGGGGGAGGAGAAATTCTCCCTCATCTTAGAGAGTTAGGTCAAGTTCTTTACATGGTTGAAATCGTCTCTTGATGCTCTACACTTTTCATGTTATGAGTTTTGCTTGAAAGTCCAGGAATCCAGAGATAAAAAACGCGTGTTTGCTTGAAGGATATTGTTCAGAGGTTGAAGAAGACAGGTCTTCTGGGCTGGGCCTGGAAATTTTTCTTATTTGCACCACTTCATTACTCATGAACCCCCTGAGCCCATTTGCTTCATTTTTTACTCTTTTTGACTTTTTCTTTTTTGATTGACTTTGTTTATTTTTTCTCATGACATTAAAAAAATAAAAATATTTTTTCCATCATTTTTTTGTATTTATTGCATATTTATTTGTTTATTTCTCTTGTTTGAACATAAATATTATATATATACTATTATTAGAATAAATATAGGAAAATAGTATAAATACATTTTATTTTTTTTATTTACCTTCTGAAAATATTCCACATAAAAAAATACTTTTTATTTTATTTTATTAAATATTAAATATTTTGCACATAATGCATATTTAAGAAATTAATATATATATATATAAATATATGTTTATTAATATATTTAAGCTAAAATATAAAAATACTTGAATTTTTCATTTTTATTAATATTTGATACAAAAATACTTTTTTTTTTCATAATATACTTCATTTTATTTTATTTTTATAAATAATAAATAAATATTTGTATTAAATTAGATAATAATACATTTTCTTTAAAATTAGGGTTTTTGCCCTAAATTCAAAATACTCCAAAAAATAATATAATTTTTTATTTTCTTTTCTCTTTTACATAAATAATATTTTTTCATACATATACAAAACATTTCTTTTGCATCTTGCATTCTTATTTAATTTTTGTGCATTGATTAAGTTGCAAATATTCAAAATGATGTAATAATTTAGATTTAAATTCTTGTCAATATCCCCATTTGAACATTTGTACCCCCCTTCCTATATTTTGTTTTGTAATAGCTTAGTAAATTTAATTTCGCACTTTATTGCTTTCTAATGATAACATGTTAGAATTAGGGTTTGTATGCGAAAAAAACGATAAAAAAATAGTTATGACCTAATCTCAAGATAAATAAGCATGAAAATGGACACACAAATCACACTTGCACCCCTAGGGTATTCCACTTGTTGCCTTCAAATAAATGGGCCATATTGTATGTTGAACTTCTTTGGGCAGAGCAAACAATTTGAATGATCATAGTCCCTCGACAAAACTTTTCAAAACAAACAAAAACAAATGATCAAGTCCCTTAAAGAAAATTGCCCAAAGACATTTAACGCCGTTGCAATTATGGTCTAAACGATGACCCGCGCTTGTCCCTTTCACATCCTAACACAAGATTGTCCACCAAATACAATGGTGGAACAAACTTGTTAAAAGGGTTAAAACATAGCAATAATCTTTTGAGAAATTTAGGAGTAGATGACCTCTTAGTTGCTTGAATTAAACTTGCAAAACAAAACACTTACCTAATTTCAAAATCACACATCACTACACTTTCAAAACAACTTTCAAAAACAAATGAAAACTTTTTCAAAAGACATACATCTTTGTATACATCCCTACATGGATCATTACAAAGGTTGCCACCACATTGGCCTCTTTTCAAAATATTTTCAAGCCCACACACACAAAGCACCATTTCAAACAAATTGAAAACAAAAGGCAAGTGATCTAAGCAAGTAACTAAGAGCCCATGGATAACCATGGATAGAAAGGGTGCTAATACCTTCCCTTTCTATAATCTACTCCCCGAACCCAAGAAAAACATCTCAAAAGGTTTTTGCTGTACTTTTTAACCTTTCCTTAGGATAAAATAAAAAGTCGGTGGCGACTCTTGCTAACCGCAACATTTGCGAATACAAACGCAAAACCTCAAGTCAGTTCTCCCACCGTATCACAGAACTGGCGACTCTGCTGGGGAATATTTTAAAAGTGGAGTAACCTTAGGGCTTAGATCACCTTTGTTTTCAATTGTTTGCTTTGGTTGCTTTTATATTTGTGGGCTTTGCATCGGAGTTCATAGATCCTAACCCGGATCTGGGATATACCCTTTTTAGGTAGCATAATCTGTGAGGGACCTGTCCGGCGTAGACCGACATGGGTGAAGCAGTGGCTACGTTGGTGTGGCATCTTAGTCTGTACCTATATCCCTTGTGTTGTAACGGGGAGAATATAGGTCTTCTAAGGGGTCATTAAACACCAACCAACCTTAGAACCCTAAATTGACCAACTTGGCTATTAGGACAGTAGCAGTATGCTACACTCATTGAGGCTAAACTCTCGAGATGGTTCTGGCCGCGAGAAAAGATTGCGATGCTGGAGTTATGACCGATTGAGGGTAGCCGATGATTTGAGATCCTCTAGAACCCGGTTTCTTTTGATAGGACAGGTTTTAACCAACAAAACCAAAAGAGGGTAATACCTGAAACTCATGCTGGCTTGAAACCTAAGGGTGTCTTGTGTGACTTGTGTGCCTTATTTACCTAAGTGAATACTTGTGGTGTGTTTCATCATAGCATCATGCCATCATACCATTGCATGCATCCTGTATAAAAGGCTAACCCATTTCAAAGACAAAAAGGTTTCATCTTTGCTCTGTTTTGTAGGACATCATGATGCCCGTGCGTAGAAATACTGTCCGGCTCAACTTTGTTCAACCACCAGTTTTACTCAAGGATTTGGTTGGAAGGATTCCAAACACTACCTCCTTCATCAACAGACATGGTTCTCTCCTTGGCTTGGTCACTGCAAAATGGGACCAACAACTGATAAGTGTTCTGACCCAGTTTTATGACCCTCTGTACCACTGTTTCACCTTTCAAGACTTCCAGCTGGTTCCTACCCTGGAAGAATTTTCTTATTTGCTTGGGATCCCTGTCTTGGAACAAACTCCATTCACTGGTTTGGAAAAGACTCTTAGGCCTGAAGAGATTGCTGCAATTCTCCCCTTGACCAAAGAAGAGGTATTATCCAACTGGGAGACTAGAAATGGGATCAAGGGCTTTTTGGTCAAATTTCTGGTTGGCAAGGCTAATGATTTCTGGAATGACTTGGACTTCAAGGCATACGAGGATATTCTGGCTCTTTTGATCTATGGTCTGGTATTGTTTCCAAACCCTGACACTTTTATCAGTATCCATGTTATAAGGATCTTCATGTCTCGGAATCCGGTACCCACTCTTTTGGGTGACATTCTACAACAACTCTATGCTCGTACCGCTCGAAAACGGGGGACTCCGTGGTGTTGTGCTCCTTTGCTAGTAAGGTGGTTTATTTCGCACCTTCCTAAGTTCGTGCTGAAGAATGAAGAAGGAAAAGGTTGGGCTCGGAGGTTAATGTCTCTCACTGATAATGACATCACCTGGACTCTCAGAGGTTTGGATGAGGTAGCTGTTATTGACCGTTGCGGAGAATACCCTAATGTCCCGTTGATTGGTATCCAAGGAGGAATCTCTTACAATCCGTGTTTAGCTCTCCGTCAGTTTGGAAAAGCCAGAGGAGATGGGCCTCATGAAATGCTGGTTCCTCACTTCCATTTTGAGTTTCAGGCAGACAGTGACAAACTACGACAGGGATTCATTAGAGCTTGGGACAGAATCCACAAAGCCAACCCACATGAGTTGGGACCAAAGACTTCTCTGCCATTAAAACCCTATTGCAAATGGGTCCGCATCCGTGCTCAGAAGTTAGGTATGCCCTACGAAGCTGTTAGACCTCTCATTCTTGAATCTCCTGATGAAGATGGGGTTCCTCCAATTGTCCTCCCTCCTCAGATACCTACTGATTTTGACACCATGAAGAGATCTTGGGCGCAGCTAAAAGAAGAACGGGATTTCTATCGGGAGAAATTCAACGAGCAGGAACGGAAGATCCAGAGGCTGACTAAGCAATTGGAGGAAGAACGGGTCCTGAACAACTACATCAGCACTGAAAAGAGAAGGCCATGGGAGCATTGATGAGCTTTGGATGTTTCTTTTTATAGTTTATTTCCTTTCCAGCATTTTTCATTCCTGTAATGCCTAAGGGCAAATTGTTGAACAATTGAAAATTTTAATCTAATGAAGTGTGTTTCCCTTTTTTGTCTACAAAGTTGAATCTTGTTTGTCTTTGAAAACATAAAACATACGCATTCCATTGCACCATATGCATAGCAGGTACCCTATTTCACAGGTTGCTTAATTTTCTTCGCTGTTTGTGTGAACAGTCATCATGAATCCAGACTCATCCAGTGAGCAAGCAATCAAGGCCCTTCAGGCCCAAAGTGCACAGTTTCAAGAGATGGTCCTAAGCCTAGCCCAAGGTCAGCAAGAGTTGAAGACTCTACTCATGAAGAAGAAGAAGAAAAAGAGGACTGCGTTGTTCAACACCGGACGCAGATTTGGGAACACACTCCACAATGAAGCTGATCCAACCACTTCTTCTGCTGAGAAAAACAGTCCCCAAGGGGGAGGAGCTCCTAGTCCCGCAGTCTCCGACAACGAGACGGACTATAATGACGAACAATACCCACCTGCTGCTGACAGATACAAGCAATTGGAGGACCGCTTGAGCGCCATGGAAATTCAGAATGTGCCGGGGCTGGATTTCGGAGATTTGGGGTTATCTTCTGGAGTAGTAATTCCACACAAGTTTAAGGCACCTGCCTTCGCCAAGTATGATGGGGTCTCCTGCCCAAAGCTGCATCTAAGGTCGTACGTAAGGAAGATCCAACCTTATACGGCGGATAAGAACCTCTGGATTCACTTCTTCCAAGATAGCCTCTCAGGGTCACAGCTTGAATGGTTCTACCAACTAGATGGAGCTAGCATCCGACACTGGGAAGATTTGGCAACCGCATTCTACAGACAATGCCAATACAATTCTGATCTCGCTCCTACGCGTACCCAACTTCAGGGTATGTCTCTAGGAACGGGTGAAGGGTTCAAAGAGTACGCTCAAAAATGGAGAGATTTGGCTGGCAGGGTGCAGCCTCCATTGACTGATCGAGAGCTGGCTGATATGTTTCTAGGGACGTTGTCTGGTCCGTTTTTCAATCATTTGGTTGGTAACTCCTCCGTCGGGTTTACAAATTTGATATTGACGGGAGAGAGAATTGAAGCTGGCATCAGGTCAGGCAAGATACAAAAGGCTGCCTCCACAAGTGCTGAGAAGAGGCCGTTTAAGAAAGAAGCAAGTGCCTTCTATGGTACTAGAAGACAAGTCAAGCCCGAAAGTCGCCAAGCCGTCAATGCTTTGGTCATCTCAAAACCTGTTGCTGCTCCTCAGCAGTACAATCAACAAAGAAGCGAAAGGCCCAAGAGGCAGTATACTCGACTGAGTATGACCTTATCTCAAATTTTACCCCAACTGTTATCCACCAACCTGGTGACCCTCAAAGAAGCTCCTAAGGTCGTCAACACTGCGTCTCCTAAGTATAACCCGAATGCCCGGTGTGCTTATCATTCTGATAGTTCCGGGCACACTACTGATGATTGCTGGGCCTTGAGAAACAAAGTGCAAGATCTGATCGACGCAAAGGAAATTCAGTTTGAAGCGCCGGAGAGACCAAATGTTGTAACTGCTCCTATGCCCCAGCATAGAGTAAATGCCATTGAGGAAGAAATGTACGCTGTTTCGGTAGATGAAGTTGTCACCCCTCTGAAGACCGTTAAGAGGAACCTACTGCGGGCCGGTTTATTTCCGGGCTGCGGTGAAGGTTGCCTGTTCTGTGCTGTTTCCCTATCTGATTGTCCCTTGCTGAGGTTAGGCATCCAAGGCCTAATGGATAGCAAGGAAATTCTATTCAAAAAGTCTGATGTTCAGTTGGTTCCGATAAAAGAAATTTCTGTGGTTACCATCTTCAAAAATCCAATCAAGGCTCCCCCGAAGAAGCCTGTTCAAATCATGACTGTTGCACCTGTGATTATTACTGTTCCGGGGCCTCTCCCCTACGTGTCTGATAAAGCTGTCCCCTGGCATTATGGGGCAGACGTGTATGTAAATGGAATCAAACAAGAATTCGACACTGGCGCCAGTATCTGCGATATCACTGGTCCAGCCAAGGTCACCCGCAGTGGCAGGCTCTTCTCGCCTGACATTGCACCGCCCGCTATTCGAAGACCCCTCCTTATAACACCCACAAGTTTACCTGTTCCTGTTGCTGATCAAGTTGTTTCCCCTGCCGCCGAGTCATCTAATGCTCGGGGCAAAGGGGTTGAAGAAGAGCCTGCCCGGATGGAGGCACCAATACCCATAAATGCTGAAGCCTCCCAACAAGAAATGGAGGAGATCCTGAAAATAATAAAGAAAAGTGATTTCAATGTTGTCGAGCAGCTGGGGCATACGCCCTCTAAGATCTCCATGCTCTCCTTATTGCTATGCTCCGAGGCCCATGCTAAGGCCTTGATCTCATTTCTCAAGACGACCCATGTGCCGCAGGAAACATCTGCAGTCCAGTTCACTGATTGCATAGCAAATCTGACGGCAGACAATGGCTTGGGTTTTTCAGATGCTGACCTGACTGCGAAGGGAAGAGACCACAATGATGCCTTGCATGTCTCTATCGAATGCAGGGGCACTACTCTGGCGCATGTATTGGTGGATACTGGTTCTTCCTTGAATGTCCTACCAAAAAAGGCTTTAGACCGTCTGGATTATGAAGGCCTGGAATTGAAGCCCAGCAATATCATCGTCAGGGCCTTTGACGGTTCTAAAAGGATGGTTCATGGAGAGATTAACATCCCTATTCGTGTGGGCTCTCAAGTGTTTGACTCTACGTTTTATGTGATGGATATACGTCCATCGTACTCTTGTCTACTGGGTCGACCTTGGATCCATAAAGCTGGGGCAGTGACCTCTACCTTGCACCAGAAGCTGAAGTACCCTGTCAGAGGGAAGATCGTCACTGTGCAAGGAGAAGAGGAGTATATGGTGAGCCATTTGAATTCCTTCAGATACATTGAGATGGACGGGGAGTTTATTGAAACCCCCTTTCAGCATTTCGAGGAGGTGCATCCAATTTCAGCAGCAGCAGAAGCAACAGTCGAAGAGAATGTTTCCTTGAAGATGGCTTCCCTAAGGGATGCCCGGGCTGTGATTCAGAAAGGCAATTGTGCAAACTGGGGTCAGCTTCCTGACTTCACTCAGAAGAACGACAAGTTTGGGCTGGGCTTTACTGCAGAGGCTCAGAGGGATGTGCGTAAAGAGAAGATCAGAAAGGCTCCGGTGTTTATTTCCAGCTCGAGGGTGAATGCTATCGAGGAGGATGTGGAGGAAGCAGAGTTTGACAGTTGGATCTACCCGACTACCAGCAACGGACCAAGCAACTGGACGGCAAAGGATTTTACCCCTATCACATTTGTCACACAGTAATTAATTTCTTTTGATTTCCAATTTGTAACAAACGATATGTTAAAACTTTGTTGGCTCGGTGTCCTACCCGGGGCATCGTAGCTCCATTTGTGAGGGCTTTTTGTATGACATTTTCATATATCATCAATCAAAACATTGGACGTTTGTTACATTTCAAATCTTGTGCTCTTTTCCTTTCTGTGTTATGTATATTGCAAAACAGCTATATTTACACACACTCACTTATACAGGTTTCAATCCACTCTGGATCTCACTGGTAACAGCTCTGCTACCGCCAGTTATGACTTCGAAAATCCGATCAACTTGGCCGAGGACGAAGGTGAAGATGATTGCGAAGTGCCTGGTGAACTCGCAAGACTGCTGCTCCAGGAAGAGAGAGCTATTCAGCCACATGAAGAGCCGGTGGAGACAATTAACCTGGGTACTGAGACAGATAGGAAAGAGGTCAAGATTGGTGCCAATCTAGAGCTCAGCGTGAAGCAACGATTGATCCAGATGCTACAAGACTACATGGAGATTTTTGCTTGGTCCTATGAAGATATGCCTGGTTTGGATGCCGACATTGTAGTTCACCACCTGCCAACCAAGGAAGATTGCCCTCCGGTAAAGCAAAAAGTCCGACGGATGCGTCCAGAGATGTCTGAAAAGATCAAGGCCGAGGTTATGAAGCAGTTTGATGCCGGGTTCCTCGCAGTGACTTCTTACCCTCAGTGGGTTGCCAATGTGGTGCCAGTGCCGAAAAAGGACGGTAAAGTCAGAATGTGTGTTGACTACAGGGATCTGAACAGGGCCAGCCCCAAGGATGACTTCCCCCTACCTCACATTGATGTCCTTGTCGACAATACAGCTCAACACAAGGTGTTCTCCTTCATGGATGGTTTTTCAGGGTATAATCAGATCAAGATGGCTCCAAAGGATATGGAGAAGACTACATTTGTGACTCAGTGGGGCACCTTCTGTTATAAGGTCATGCCATTCGGATTGAAAAATGTTGGGGAAACCTATCAACGTGCCATGGTTGCTTTATTTCATGATATGATCCATCATGAGATTGAGGTATACGTTGATGACATGATTGCAAGGCCTCAAACTGAGGAGGAGCACCTTGACCATCTGAGGAAGTTGTTTGACCAACTCAAGTTATACAAGCTGAGGTTGAATCCCAACAAATGCACCTTTGGGGTAAGATCCGGAAAATTGCTAGGTTTCATTGTAAGTGATAAGGGTATTCAGGTGGACCCTGCCAAGGTAAAAGCCATACAAGAGATGCCGACTCCAAAAACAGAGAAAGAAGTCAGAGGCTTCCTAGGACGACTGAATTACATTGCCCGATTCATCTCACATCTGACTGCTACTTGTGAGCCAATCTTCAAATTGCTGAAGAAAGATCAAGTAGTACGCTGGAATGATGAATGTCAGGCCGCCTTTGAAAGGATAAAGGAATACCTCCAAGAGCCACCCATTCTTATGCCACCGGTGGAAGGAAGACCTCTGATATTATACTTGACAGTACTTGACAATTCAATGGGGTGTGTGCTGGGGCAGCATGACGAGTCTGGCCGAAAAGAGCACGCTATTTATTACTTGAGCAAAAAGTTTACCGATTGTGAGTCTCGTTACTCACTGCTTGAGAAAACTTGTTGCGCTCTTGTATGGGCTGCTCGCCGGCTGAGACAGTATATGCTGACTCACACTACTTTATTAATTTCAAAGATGGATCCCATCAAGTACATATTTGAAAAGCCCGCTCTGTCTGGAAGAATAGCGAGATGGAAAATGATCTTGACAGAATATGATATCCAGTATACAACTCAGAAAGCAATTAAGGGAAGTGTATTGGCAGATCATTTGGCACACCAACCTGTGGACGATTACCAATCATTGAACTTTGATTTTCCGGACGAAGACATCATGGTGGTAACTGACTGTGAAGTACCTGGACCGGATGAAGGACCTGAGGAAGGATCCCGATGGTCTATGCATTTTGATGGAGCCTCCAATGCTTTGGGTAACGGCGTCGGCGTTGTAATCATATCTCCCAAAGGAACTCATACTCCCCTCACCGCCCGATTATGTTTTAGCTGCACCAACAACATGGCAGAATATGAGGCATGTATCATGGGTTTACAAGCTGCAATCGATTTGAGGATCAAGTTTCTAAGTGTTTTCGGAGATTCCGCTCTCGTGATCATTCAAATCAAAGGCGAGTGGGATACGAAACACCCGAATCTTATTCCTTACAAGGAGTATGTGTCGACCTTGCTTCCCCACTTTGAAGAGATAACTTTTGAGCACTTCCCTAGAGAGGAGAAACAGCTAGCGGACGCCCTGGCTACGATGTCTTCAATGTTCAAAGTTAAATGGGACAATGAGGCTCCCCGAATCATTATCTGGAAGTTGGATGAACCGGCGTACTGCTTTGAGCTGGAGGCTGAGAAGGTGATTGAAAAACCCTGGTATCATGAGGTGAAGAGGTACTTGGAAGCTCAGGAATACCCTGAAGGTGCATCTGTCAATGATAAGAAGTTCATGAGGAGGTTTGCTGCAAAATTCTTCCTCAGCAACGGCATTCTCTACAAACGGAATCATGATTCAACTCTGCTACGTTGTGTGGATAAGGCAGAAGCAGAGAAAATCATGATAGAACTGCATGAAGGTACATTTGGAACACATTCCAGTGGACACACCATGGCTAAGAAAATCCTTCGGGCAGGATATTTCTGGTCCACAATGGAAGCCGATTGTTACCAACACTCCCGAACTTGTCATAAATGCCAGATCTATGCTGACAAGGTGCATATCCCTCCGGTTCCTTTGAATGTCTTGACGGCACCTTGGCCTTTCGCAATGTGGGGCATCGATATGATCGGCGAGATCCGACCGACGGCATCCAATGGGCATCGCTTCATCTTGGTGGCGATCGATTACTTCACGAAATGGGTTGAGGCAGCTTCCTATGCCACAGTAACCAAGAGCGTCGTGGCACGTTTCATCCGGCATAATCTGATCTGTCGGTACGGAGTCCCGGAAAGAATCATTACGGATAATGGTACCAATCTCAATAACAAAATGATCACTGAACTCTGTGAACAATTCAAGATACAGCACCACAATTCTTCTCCCTACCGGCCGAAGATGAATGGGGCTGTAGAGGCAGCCAATAAGAATATCAAGAAAATTGTGCAAAAGATGACAGTGACCTATAAAGATTGGCATGAGATGTTACCGTTCGCTCTGCATGGGTACCGTACCTCAGCCAGAACGTCAACCGGGGCAACTCCCTTCTCCTTGGTCTATGGCATGGAGGCAGTCTTGCCAATTGAAGTCCAGATACCCTCTCTCCGGATAATGAAGGATGCAGACTTGAATGAAGATGATTGGATCCAAACTCGACTTGATCAATTAAATCTGATTGACGAAAAGAGGCTCACTGCTATCTGTCATGGTCAAACGTATCAGAAACGGATGATCAAGGCATTTAACAAGAAAGTCAGACCGCAAGAGTATCGAGTTGGGGACCTGGTAATCAAACGCATCATCCTTCCTCAAAGTGATCCCCGGGGCAAATGGACCCCTACTTATGAAGGGCCATTTGTGGTTAAACGTGTGTTCTCAGGAGGAGCCATGATCCTAACCACCATGGATGGTGACGACCTTCCTCACCCCGCCAATGCAGACATAGTGAAAAAATACTACGCATAAATAAGAGACCCGCTAGGTTGACATACCTAGGCAAAAATAAGGGCTTCCCGGCGAACCAAAAGGGTTCGGGCAAAAATAAGGGATGAAATGAATAAATAAAAAACTGTACACCCGGCAAGTCGAAAACCTGAAAAGGCGGCTTGGGCAAAAATGGGTATCCCGGTGGACTGAAAACCCGAAAGGGCGGTCCAGGAAAAAGTTAGGGATAAAAGCGTAACACTATGTCTCATTGGATCACTTCGCATCTGGAATTCGGCATCAACTACCTGGCTCAAGATTTCGGCATCAACCAATCAGCTTCATCTTCAACTAGGCAGCAAAGCGATGAGATGTTCGAAGACATAAAGGCGATAGCGGAGTTGGAACCCAGTGGGATTGTTCACATAGCTGTTTTGTTTCTTAAATTGTAAACTCTATGTTATTTGGCGGCGTCCTCTTACTAGGATGTCAGCCTCTTGTACAAAAACGCCTATTCACAGGCAAAGTTTAAATCAATACAAATATACTTTTCAGTTAAAAGTGCCAATTGTTTTCTTTTTTTCTGTTTTGTCTTGCGGAGAACGTCCAATGTTCATTTTTGATATATGCATTTGACATTAAATTGCTGATTCATAAATGTTTACATATGAAACGAGAGATTGATTACAGGTGACATCAGAGACAGGGGCAATGTGAAGTTGTCTAAAGCAGTCTGGTTGTTTTGTCCACCAGGGTACCAAGTTAGATTCAACTGAAGAATGTGACCAAATCATCTCGACTCCCCGCAGGGTAAAACCAGGTTCAGCAATACTTTCCCAAGCAGAGTGGACTCACTATCAATCCTAAAAAAGTCACAACATTCCCCAGTAGATTCTGGAAACTTATCCCCTGCAGAGTACGGACGTCTCTCCCGAGTTTTATTTAGAGTTATTTCCTCACAAGGACTTATAACTGGGTTATCCTCAGCTAAAACCCACGGAAGATCGCCCTCGGCAACCTTCCTTCAATCCCCAGCGGAATCCATCATTAAAGTCCTCAACAGGCCTCTCATCAAACTTCGGCCAAGTATCTCTTCCAACAGAGCAACTCCCCGGCCGTTCGGCAAGGATTTATTTTCCTAAGACAAAATTGCATTCATAAACATTTCACGTTTTCATACATCTTGCTTACATACATGATAAAGCGCATACAACATTATCTCATGATTGAACATCATAACACCATGCATATCATGCATCATGATATTGCATACAACTTACGTTTTTGCCTTTTCAGGGAAAAAGACAATCCCAAAGACAACTACCTTCAATTGCCGCAATTCCAGATTCGATACCTGTATCTAGCCAGGGCACATCTGAGAGTGACCAGTTTCCAGACTCGATTCCTGTATCCAGCCAGGGCATATATGTTGACCACATTTCCAGACTCGATTCCTGTATCTAGCCAGGGCACGTCTGAAGAGTTCGAAGATTCGATTCCTGTATCCGGCCAGGGCATATCTAACAACTATCACATTTCCAGACTCGATTCCTGTATCTAGCCAGGGCACGTCTGAAGAGTTCGAAGATTCGATTTCTGTATCCAGCCAGGGCACATCTATTAACGACTATTTCCAGATTCGACTCCTGTATCCAGCCAGGGCACATCTGTGAGCAACCGATTGTAGATTCGATACCTGTATCTAGCCAGGGCACATCCGCATAAGGAGATTGAAGATCAAACACCTGTAACAAGCCAGGAAAACATCCGTCTTTCTCAAATACACAAGTTCTCGCTAAGGAATCTCTTATGCGATCGACACTTCCAAATGGCATCTATAAGCCCATTCCCGACAAGGTTCCGTCACATCTCCAGATGGCATCTATAAGCCCATCTCCCTATCCACCATCTCTCCCAAATGGCATCTATAAGCCCATTCCCGACGCCACATTGTTGAGACTCCAGCATGCGAGTGCAAATTTCCGGGCACTCTGGTGTCCAATCTCCTTTTACCATCGAGTCACGAAAGGCAAACTTGCCAATCTAACTCTTCAGGTCCAAGAAGATTGAACAGGGGCAATTGTTGTACCCCAAAATTTGCCCTCCCATTTCCTCAACATTTTCTCATCACAAGACCTTTGAAGATCAAGATCCAGTTAGGGTTTCCTCTGCTCAAGACTTCTCCTTGCACTGTGGACTCAAATTAGGGTTTGTGTTTGCCCAAGGATGTTTTGACCTAAAATGCCTAAGATGACTTTCATGCTTCATATTGGACTCCCAAGTTTACCTATACCAAGTTTCAAGTCTTGATTCCAAGATTTGCCCAGTCAATTGGACAGTTGACCTAGAAATCAGCTGTATTGGGGAAAAAGTCAACTGTGGCCAATTGACAGTCAAACCTCATGAAAATTGACCCACACCAACATATTGAACTCATATGGACCATTTGATCAAGTTTGGATCACAATTCTCCAAGAAATTTGATCAGATCACCAAAAGGGCAAAATGGTCATTTTTAGGGTTTTGACTGCACAAAGGCAATTTTTGACTGTTTGACCTAGCCAATGGCAAACCAAGTTCACATATGGACTCAAGGACTCAATGAAATGGTCTTGACACATTCATCAAGCTCAAAAGATCCCAAGTACACAAGATTGACAGTTGAATTTCCCAGTCAATTGATCAATTTTGACTGTATACTGAAAAGTCAAACTTTGACTTTTTGGTCAAAATCAAGAGTCAAGATTCATTTTTCATCAAAACATGCCAAATCATGAAACTTGTTCACCACGAAATCACAAAATGCAAATTAGGGTTTGAAAATGGAATTTTTCATAACTTAGAATTTTTCTAAGTTATGAAAAACCCTAATTTTTTCCCAACTTTGCCCCATCTTTTCACCAAGATCCATTTGGATTCAAACAAAAGTCAAAACATGAAAGTTGTAGCTTGTTGCATAATCTACAACTTTGATTCACAAAGTTTTCTCATTTGAAGCTTGTATCTCAAGTTACATTTTTTTGAATAAGGGCACTAAACCATTTTTAACTTAGTGAAATTTTAACCTATTTTGACAAGGTTTTCTACCCCACTTCAAGGCCACTTTTCATACCCTTCCACTTGGAATTTTAATTTGCATTTCAAAGATGGATTGTATTACACATTCCAAGCTTTCCAAAATGTCCAAGAACTCATCAAACAACCTCATAACTTGAGAGATTCGAATTTCACAAGTTGGCAAAAATTCACTTTTGTTCTTCATCAAGACATGTTCATAATCTTGCAAATTTTAACTCAGCTTGCTTTATGCTTGATTACAGGTCCTTGAACCATTCCATACTCAATAATTTAATGCTTATTCATTGTGCCAAGGCCATGTTCTTTGTGTTCTAACATTGCATAATGGATTGATCTCAAAGTAGATAAAGTGCTTTATCCATTTTTGTAAAAAGCTAGCTTTATGTCAAATTGAAATCCAAGCAAGTACAGTTAGGATCTCATTGGCACAAGATTATGGACAAATTGCTCTGATCAAGAGAGGCTTATGCAGCAGGATTAGAGGCCCCTACTGACCAAAAACACCAAGTGACCATTGCTTGCTTCAAATTCAAGTAACATTGCATAACTTGTACCAACTCTCTCTTCAGCTTAAAAACACAAGAAAGAAGTTATCAAACACCTTACACATAACATATCCAAGCTTTGGCACGAGTTTTTAACCTCTCAAGCACCCTCCATCTCAGAATCACCTTGAAACTGCTCAAACAGGGCAACCCCTGCAGATTGAGTGCTATCTCTCAATCCCTTCAAGCATTCTTGCCCAAACCTGTTCCTCCACCTTCCTTACAACCTATGCAAGCTAACCATGACTTGAAACCTGACCTGTAACACCTCCAAGCCACTTCACCATTTTTAAATTTCTGTTTTGCAGTTGGAGTTCACTAGCTCGATTCAGGGAGTTTCAAGACAAAGTAGGACTTGGAAAAGCATCCTCACACTTCAAGGAAGCTATACAAGTCATCATTTCACTCTGAAACATCCTCCATTGCAAAGCTCGATTCCAACTGAACAGGTACATTCATGAAGTTCTATCTCCCATATTAGGCATTGTTAGCTTTAGGTTTGTGAAGAAAACATGTCACAATCATAGCCCTGAACATGCTCATATGATTAGATTTCATTTATATTTCGTGTGCTTAGAGAATTTCATGTCTGAACATTGATGAAAAGTTAGGTCAGAAATTGGGGGAGGAGAAATTCTCCCTCATCTTAGAGAGTTAGGTCAAGTTCTTTACATGGTTGAAACCGTCTCTTGATGCTCTACACTTTTCATGTTATGAGTTTTGCTTGAAAGTCCAGGAATCCAGAGATAAAAAACGCGTGTTTGCTTGAAGGATATTGTTCAGAGGTTGAAGAAGACAGGTCTTCTGGGCTGGGCCTGGAAATTTTTCTTATTTGCACCACTTCATTACTCATGAACCCCCTGAGCCCATTTGCTTCATTTTTTACTCTTTTTGACTTTTTCTTTTTTGATTGACTTTGTTTATTTTTTCTCATGACATTAAAAAAATAAAAATATTTTTTCCATCATTTTTTTGTATGTATTGCATATTTATTTGTTTATTTCTCTTGTTTGAACATAAATATTATATATATACTATTATTAGAATAAATATAGGAAAATAGTATAAATACATTTTATTTTTTTTATTTACCTTCTGAAAATATTCCACATAAAAAAATACTTTTTATTTTATTTTATTAAATATTAAATATTTTGCACATAATGCATATTTAAGAAATTAATATATATATATAAATATATGTTTATTAATATATTTAAGCTAAAATATAAAAATACTTGAATTTTTCATTTTTATTAATATTTGATACAAAAATACTTTTTTTTTTCATAATATACTTCATTTTATTTTATTTTTATAAATAATAAATAAATATTTGTATTAAATTAGATAATAATACATTTTCTTTAAAATTAGGGTTTTTGCCCTAAATTCAAAATACTCCAAAAAATAATATAATTTTTTATTTTCTTTTCTCTTTTACATAAATAATATTTTTTCATACATATACAAAACATTTCTTTTGCATCTTGCATTCTTATTTAATTTTTGTACATGGATTAAGTTGCAAATATTCAAAATGATGTAATAATTTAGATTTAAATTTTTGTCAATATCCCCATTTGAACATTTGTACCCCCCTTCCCATATTTGGTTTTGTAATAGCTTAGTAAATTTAATTTCGCACTTTATTGCTTTCTAATGATAACATGTTAGAATTAGGGTTTGTATGCGAAAAAAA
The DNA here is from genome assembly GCA_948472305.1 of Vicia faba. Classification (NCBI taxonomy): domain Eukaryota; kingdom Viridiplantae; phylum Streptophyta; class Magnoliopsida; order Fabales; family Fabaceae; genus Vicia; species Vicia faba. The sequence continues at coordinate 263,664,769 of OX451740.1, forward strand.
CGATAAAAAAATAGTTATGACCTAATCTCAAGATAAATAAGCATGAAAATGGACACACAAATCACACTTGCACCCCTAGGGTATTCCACTTGTTGCCTTCAAATAAATGGGCCATATTGTATGTTGAACTTCTTTGGGCAGAGCAAACAATTTGAATGATCATAGTCCCTCGACAAAACTTTTCAAAACAAACAAAAACAAATGATCAAGTCCCTTAAAGAAAATTGCCCAAAGACATTTAACGTCGTTGCAATTATGGTCTAAACGATGACCCACGCCTGTCCCTTTCACATCCTAACACAAGATTGTCCACCAAATACAATGGTGGAACAAACTTGTTAAAAGGGTTAAAACATAGCAATAATCTTTTGAGAAATTTAGGAGTAGATGACCTCTTAGTTGCTTGAATTAAACTTGCAAAACAAAACACTTGCCTAATTTCAAAATCACACATCACTACACTTTCAAAACAACTTTCAAAAACAAATGAAAACTTTTTCAAAAGACATACATCTTTGTATACATCCCTACATGGATCATTACAAAGGTTGCCACCACATTGGCCTCTTTTCAAAATATTTTCAAGCCCACACACACAAAGCACCATTTCAAACAAATTGAAAACAAAAGGCAAGTGATCTAAGCAAGTAACTAAGAGCCCATGGATAACCATGGATAGAAAGGGTGCTAATACCTTCCCTTTCTATAATCTACTCCCCGAACCCAAGAAAAACATCTCAAAAGGTTTTTGCTGTGCTTTTTAACCTTTCCTTAGGATAAAATAAAAAGTCGGTGGCGACTCTTGCTAACCGCAACATTTGCGAATACAAACGCAAAACCTCAAGTCAGTTCTCCCACCGTATCACACCGGGGTAAGGTCATCTTGAGATAAGTCTGTGTAAGACTTCTTCTGAGAGAAAAGGAACCGGTGTAGGGTTACTTTGATGATAAGTCCGTGTAAGACTTCTTCTGGAAGAAAAGGAACCGGTGTAGGGTTACTTTGATGATAAGTCCGTGTAAGACTTCTTCTGTAAGAAAAGTAACCGGTGTAGGGTTACTTTTATGATAAGTCCGTGTAAGACTTCTTCTGGAAGAAAAGGAACCGGTGTAGGGTTACTTTGATGATAAGTCCGTGTAAGACTTATTCTGGAAGAAAAGGAACCGGTGTAGGGTTACTTTGATGATAAGTCTGTGTAAGACTTCTTCTGAAAGAAAAGGAACCGGTGTAAGGTTACTTTGATGATAAGTCCGTGTAAGACTTCTTCTGAAAGAAAAGGAACCGGTGTAGGGTTACTTTGATGATAAGTCCGTGTAAGACTTCTTCTGGAAGAAAAGGAACCGGTGTAGGGTTACTTTGATGATAAGTCCGTGTAAGACTTCTTCTGAAAGAAAATGAACCGGTGTAGGGTTACTTTGATGATAAGTCTGTGTAAGACTTCTTCTGGAAGAGAAGGAACCGGTGTAGGGTTACTTTGATGATAAGTTCGTGTAAGACTTCTTCTGAAAGAAAAGGAACCGGTGTAGGGTTACTTTGTGATGGGTCCGTGTAAGACTTCGTCTGAAAATTGAGAAGGAACCGGTGTGGGGTTGCCTGATGATGAGTTCGTGTAAAACTACATCTGAAGTTGAGAAGGAACCAGCGTGGGGTTGCTTCATGATGATCAAGTGGATGATTGTCCTGTCTGGTTTCAGATATTAACCCACGATCAGTCGTCCACAGAATTTTCCTGGCTTGTTACCAATGTTGATCTGGAACTGTAGAGGTAGATGGTAATCATCTTTTGATTGACCTTTTCCTGAAAAGGCAGAACGTTAGCTGTATGCAGTGTCATGATGCATGAACTGCATGATATTAAGATGTTCTCGATAATAAATAAGATTTGTGTTGTATGATGCGTATGCATGCTATAATGTATGAAGATGTGATGTTTATGAATGTATTCTCGTCTGGGAAAATAAATCCTTGACGAATGCCGGGAGTTTGTTGAATCCTGGGCTGATGTTGAAGAGTAGAGTTCTTCGTTTCCGCTGGGGATGATGGTTGTAAGAATAAACCGGTAGGAGAAGATGACTCTGTTGGGGAATAAACTTGTTGAGGAGATTACTCTGCGGGGAATTACTCTGTGGGAAGAGAGATACTTTGCTGAGGTTTGATGATAACTCTGCTGGGGATACTGTTGATATGTTATGGAAGATTTGATGAACTCCGCTGGGGATAGGGAGACTTCGCCGGGGACGATCTTTCCACTGTAATTAGCTGAGGATACCCCAGTTATATCCTGGAGGGGAAATAACCTTTGAATAAAGCCGGGGGAGCGTTCGTACTCTGCAGGTGATAAGCTTCCAGAATCTACTGAGGATAAGCTTCCTGAATCTACTGGGGAGATTGATTGAACTCTCCTGGGGAGATTTTCAGATTGGACTGGGAAAGTGGCTCCACTGGATGTCTGGTATTCCACCGGGGAACAATCTTATATTAAGACTGTCGGGGATGCTTGCTTGGAATGTCTGTATACTCCGCTGGGGGGTGTTGAGATCTTCTGAGGATACCCACTTCCTTGAGGCTAACTGAGGATATTTTTGCTCGGGGAGAGTGTTGCTGACTTGCTGGAGATATGGTGCCTAGTTAGGGTTGACGGGAGACCAACTCTGCTCGGGGGAGAGTATTGCTGAACCTGTCTTACTCTCGGGGGAGTGAAGGTATCTTGGTCATGTTCTTCAGCTGAACCTACCTTGTACCGGTGGACAGAGCAACTAAACCACTCAGACAATTATTATTGCCCCAGCTTCTGCGGGAGAAGGTACCTATGAAGGTGCTTGACGACTGCCGATTGACAAATCCTCTTCTGGTAGACAAGTGACGAGATGCCAGGACATAGTCATACGCTTTTGATCCCTAACTTTTGCTTGGACCACCCTTTCGGGTTTTCAGTCCACCGGGATACCCATTTTTGCCCAAGCCGCCTTTTCAGGTTTTCGACTTGCCGGGTGTACGTATTTTTCATTTTCATCCCTTATTTTTGCCCGAACCCGTTTGGTTCGCTGGGAAGCCCTTAGTTTTGCCTAGGTGTGTCAACCTAGCGGGTCTTTGATTATGCGTAGTATTTTTTTCGACTATGTCCACATTCTCAGGATCCAGGGAGTTGTCACTGTCAGTAGTGTTGTGTTGCCATACTACCAGAAGATCTACGTTTGATCGTCTGATGCCCTAAGTGATCCAGATGGAGATTTACCCCAAGTTGGTTGGCCTTTTGAGAGATTCTCCGAATCTTGACTTAACTGCCCTAGATGATGGACAATGATCACGTCTGCCCCTTGGTTGGAAGTGCTTTTGTTCATTAGATATTTTTCGTGCGAACTTCTATGCTGTTCAAACAAAACGTCATATGCAAGCAATGCTATTTTAAAAATGCAAAGCTTATGTCTGTCTTGAAGTTTTTGAAAATGCATTTTTTTTTAAAACCAGTGAATTTTTTTTTGTAAACTGTGATGTCAACTCGTTATTTTACCGCAAGCCTTAAGGAGTCAGGATACTTTTTATAACCGTATGCTTTCGAACTAACCCATGCTTCATTTAGGACTTTTAAAGGTTGTAACGTGGCCTGGTTCACGGTTTAAGAAACAAAGGATAAAGGCTCAAATTTATTTGTACCCACCCGCTCTTCGTGATGTTCTTTGATCCTAAACTCAGCTAATCGTGCGTTAGACCTTGTTGAGTCTTTGCTGTGATATACCAGTAATGGTTCGGATATTGACAATTTATTTTGAATAGGAAGTCATTTCTTTTTTGTTGTTGTTGAGGGTTTGTAGGACCTCTTTCTTTTCTGATTTCATTATCCCTGTTTTGCCTGAACTGTTTCTTTTGTGATTACAGTCAGCGGGATGCCCCAGTTTAGTAAGTCTCCTTCATAGGTTTTGACTTGTTGGGCTTTAGTTTTTTTTTGTTGGTAATGACTGCCTGTCTTTATGATTATTCGGAACCATCACTGTATTTTGTTTTGTAAGAACTCCTTTGGTGCCATTCGTTGTGCACTTGGATCAGCTGAGAAGACTACCCTGCCCCAGGTTATGATTAAGGGTTTTAATTTGTGAAAAGAAAAACTCCTACTTCTTTGGCTCGAAGGGGTTGACGAGGGATTATCTTCCTTATAACTCCAGTGTTTAGGAATTGAAACAATGCCTGTACCTCATCAGCGGGGTTTGTTCAAAAGCATACTGTAGATTGTGGTATCGTTCTCGTCATCCTCCCTCAAGAGGCTTAGAATTTTAAAATTGAGAGTTGAACACCAAACATAAAAGCAATTTTGAATATAGTAAACGTAATTACTTCAAAGCAGACATATGTAATGCATTAATGAAATAACCAAGTTCGACATGAAATAAAATGTTTGAACAATCAAAGAAAATTACAATTTGAACATTCGAATGAACAAAAGTTTTTCAATCCTAGCCATGTTTTGGCAAGGGAGCAGTGATCACATTAGGAGTCTCAGAAGGCTCGAATTCGATCTCTTTAGCATCAATCATGTTCTGAATCTTGTATTTCAGCGCCCAACAATCCTCAGTATCGTGCCCCGGGCTATCAGAATGATAAGCGCACCTCGCTTTTGGGTCGTAGTTTGGAGAGGAGGTCTTGGGATTTGCAGGAGGGTTGATCACCGCAATCAGATTCATTTTCAACATGTGTTACAATGCTTGTGACAACGGCATGTTGATGTTGGTGAATTGTCTTTTAGGCTCGTCCGGCCTTCGCTGATTTCCCTTTTGTGGTTGTCGGCGTGGTGCAGAACCAGAGATCATGACTGCCCCTGCATGTTGGTCACGACGACTCTTGTGGTTGTATGCAGCATTAGATTCTTTCTTCCCCATGTAAGGCTTTTTGTGGGTATCAGAAGGTGCGGCCTCTTGAATCTTCCCTGCCTTGATACCAGCTTCAATTCTTTCCACAGTCAAGATCAGATCTGTAAACCCGGCAGAAGAATTCCCAATCAGATGATTGAAGAAAGGTCCAGCCAGGGTCCCCAAGAACATGTCCACAAGCTCACGGTCGGTTAGAGGTGGCTGCACCCTTCCAGCAAGGTCTCTCCACTTTTGCGCATATTCTTTAAAGCCTTCGCCTGCGCCCATAGACATTTCCTAGAGCTGAGTGCGCGTGGGGGCAAGGTCGGCATTGTACTGGTACTGCTTGTAGAATGCAGTGGCCAAGTCCTCCCAGCTACGGATGTTAGCTCCATTCAGTTGATAGAACCAGTCGAGTTGAGTTCCTGACAGACTATCCTGAAAGAAGTGAATCCATAAATTCTTGTCAGCCGTGTAGGGCTGGATCCTCCTTATGTACGACCTGAGATGCAGCTTAGGACAGGATGCCCCGTCGTACTTTGCAAAGGCATGTGCCTTGAATTTGTGCGGGATGACTACCCCAGAAAACAGACCTAGATCTTCGAAGTCCAGGCCGGGCACTTTTTGTATCTCCATAGCACTTAGCCGGTCTTCCAACTGTTTATATCTGTCCTCCGCTGGAGGGTACTGTTCATCATTGAACTCTGTCTCATTGTCGGAGACCACTGGACTAGGAACCTCTCTCTCATGGGGGCTGTCCTTTCCAACAGATGGGGTAGTCTGCTCAACTTCATTTAGTGATCCATTCCCAGATTTGCGTCTCGGGTTGAACAACACCGTTCTCTTCTTCTTCTTCGAGAACAGAGTCTTATAATCCTGTTGACCCTGGGCTAGACTCTTAATCAACTCCTGGAACTGGGCGTTCTGAGCCTGGAGGGCCTTGATGGATTGCTCAGTAGATGGTTCAGGATTCATAATGAGACTGCTGAAATAAACAGCAAAGAAGGTAAGTGACCTGTAAACAGTGGTACCTGTAATGCAATGATATGTATGATATGCATGCAATGTTTTCAAAGATCTCGCGGGGTAAACAAGAAAAATTGTTAGAGTTTGAATTTTGTAGCTTGATGGAAGGAACTTCATGTTGATGAGAGTCCTTCTTCAAGAGTCAAGGCTCACCATATCGAGTGGGTCATAGCCCCTGACTCAAGTCATTAACCTTGGCTAGAGGAAAATGAACCCCCTTTGCCCCTTGCTAGACATTTGATTCATCATGACCTGCATCACAAGCCTTTGAGATCCTTGAAATGGATTAGTCCTTATGTAAGATGTATGCAATGGTATGATGGTATGATGTTTTCAAAACCACACACACAAAGCACCATTTCAAACAATTTAAAGCACCATTTCAAACAATTGAAAATGCAAGGCAAGTGATCTAAGAAAGTAACTAAGAGCCCATGGATAGAAAGGGTGCTAATACCTTCCCTTTCTATAATCTACTCCCCGAACCCAAGAAAACATCTCAAAGGTTTTTGCTGTGCTTTTTAACCTTTCCTTAGGATAAAATAAAAAGTCGGTGGCGACTCTTGCTAAACCGAAACATTTGCGAAAACAAACGCAAAACCCAAGTCAGTTCTCCCACCGTATTACTGAATTGGCGACTCTGATGGGGATAAATTTAAAAGTGGAGTAACCTTAGGGCTTAGATCACCCTTTTGCATGACTAATTGTTTGCTTTGATTGCTTTAGATTTTGGTTCTCTTGTTTGGGCTTGAAATCCTACACCCGGATTTGGGAAACATTCATAGATAGCAATACATTGTGGAAACTGTGAGGGGTATACCGACACGGTTGAAGCAATAGCTATATTAGTGCGACATATTTGTGAGTACCGGTAACCCTTGAGTTCAATCAAGGAGAGTACGGGGCCGCTGAGTGATGTCACTAAGCACTAATGACCTAGAACCTTACTTGACCATCTTGGCCTTTTATTAGGGGTAGTGAGATGACCGGCTTTGGTGCAGTCCGAAGTTGGTAGATACTCGATACTACACTCATTGAGGGTTGTTTTCTTGGAATATTTTGGTCGCTAGTTAAGTGGCTAAACCAAAACAATGAACACGGAAAACAATCCAATGATATTGAGCACCTTAGAACCGGGTTACTATTTATAGGACAGGTTTTTAAGCCAACTACACTCAAGAGGGTACTTACCTATGAAACCCCATGCAAGCCTGAAACTAGGGTTTTGTGTGACTTGCTTGTACATATGTTTGTGCATACATCATGAACATCATAAAGCATCATATGCATCCACTAACCATTTCAAGGGTTTGTGTGATCGGTGGATTTAGAACTGACTGTTTAACGATGGTTCGTGAAATGTCGCGGAAGCAAGAGTCGCCACCGTCTTTTATTTTCTCCAACATGGACAGGACAAAAGCACAGCAAAATTCCTTATGAGATTGTCTCTCGGTTCGGGAGGTAGATTTATAGAAAGGGAAGGTGTTAGCACCCTTTCTATCCATGGTTATCCATGGGCTCTTAGATACTTGCTCTTATGTTTTCAAAATGTTTGCTTTTCAGAATGTTAGTGGGTTTGAAAAAGTTTCGTTTGAAAAATTTCTAAGTAACTCTTGTATCTGTCCTCAAGAGTGTATGAAAAATTTGTTTTGAAAACTTTTTGAAAGTGTCAGTGTGAAAAGATGTTTTTGTTTTTGAAGAGAGCAAGTATCCATGAGTCATCTGCCTACCCTAAGGAATTAGGTTGTGTAGAAGTCCTTAAGGTAATGCCATCCCACCATTAAGAGGTAGGTAGCACCACCGTTGGAGGTGTTCGGGTCAATTCGATTGAGGGACTGTGTGGTCACCGAAGCAACAGTAGGACACCTTAGAAGCTACCCTTATGTCCTTGATCCTTTCTTAATCCGAGGCAACCATTTCGAGGCAACTGTTTCTAGGCAACTGTTTTGAGGCAACTGGATCATGGACATAAGGACCGCTAAAACGTCCTATACTTGACGACCACGTTTCGAAGGCAACGAGTGAGGCGTACCCTAGAAGTGGTGTGTGTATTTGTGTGTTGTTTTCAGTTTAACAGTTATCTTTGGTCATGGCATTGTGAGCTACGCTTGTTTTTAATTAACATACATTCTTTCATGCAATTTAGAATTTAAGAGTGCGGGAAATTTAAAAGCAGAAAGATAAAAGCTACGCTATTACAAGGCGCGGGTCTATACATCGCCAAAATACAAAGACCCGTTTTTGATAAAAGTGAGGAAAGTAAAAAATGCGGTGAACCTAATTACTATTACATCCGGAAAGCAGTTACATAATATTCAAAAGAAAATAATGCGCGAAAAGAATAAATTGAACGTCCGAGGGTTTTGACCCTTTGCTTGAAATTAAATTAAAAATTGAATACTAATTAATTATTTAATTAAAGAAAAGAAGGTGTTTTTTTATGTTTTTGGTATTTATGAAAATAAAGAAAAAAGAATTAAAAGGAAACCCTAAATTTAGATTATTTTAATTATTAAAGAAAATGTCAAAGTTGACCTAATTTAGACTAATTAATTAATTTACATGTTTATTTACAAAAATAATAATTAACAATAATAATAAATAATGATGAAAATAATTAATTAAGAAAAAGATGAAAATGTCAAAAAACCTAATTCTATATATTTTTTATTTATTAAGAAAAAAGATTAAAATTAAAACCTAAATTAACTAAATTAATTGTTAGTCATTTATTTACAAAAAATAGGTTAGTGGTGAAATTAATAATAATTAAATATTTATTACAATTTTGATTTTCTGTTTTTTATTATGGAAAAAATTATTTTAGTGAAAAAACAATTAAAACATTAAAAAGAATTAGAAAAGAAAATAAAAAAAAAAGAAAAAGATGCAAACCAAAGGGGGTATCAGGCCCAGAATGGAGGTGTTTGGAAGTAATTCAGGCCCATTAGACAAAGGCCTCGTTTGACTTTCCAGATTGAGTGCATATTGGTTGACTAGAGTGTACCATAGGCTTCACTCTGTAGCCTTCAGATTGATCATCATAAGCGCGTGGCAGCCTTAGGCGTGAGGATGCATGGTGGGATATTGGATGAGTGATGTACCTGAACGTGTTAGAACAAAAATTATGAAGAATATATGGGGGACCTAGGAATCGAACCCAGGTCCCAATGCTTGTAACACATGTCCTCCACCATCTGAGCTAGGCAACGCATTTGTTCATATAATGGAGAATTATTATTATATAAAAAAACAAATGTCAGTGGTATAAACAAAAAAAATACGCGCGCAGTTTGAATGCTCCAGTTACAGGACGCCACGCATGCTTCTTCTTCGTTCTTCCTACAAAATATAAAACAAGTAGCGGGGGTTTTAAACCCCCACAAACTAAAAGTCCTGAAAATAGCGATTAGAAGAGGAGGAAATATAAAAAGGGCGCGAGGGTATCATTTGATTCGTCTTGCTGCAACGATTTTGTCCATATAGGTTTGGAAGTCCAATTTTTCCATACAAGGAAAGCCCTAATTTGGATGTTCTGAAAACCTAATATTCTTCAATGGTGGATTTTGATTTAGGCAACATTAGCACAATTCAGTTATACCAAAAGCTTCAGGGAGATGTCAGTAGTGTAAATCAATGAATAAAACATATGAATGATGCATAGAAATCATGTTTCGATTATCAAAATATTCGTTCAAACCATAACCATATTTTACCATTTCTTTGGGTATGAGGACCTGTTCTTGATGCCAATAGCTTCCTAGCAATGTCAGTAATGTAATGGAAAAGCTTTCAGGCCTTGAATTGCCCTGCAAGTGTGAAATCAGTTTCCAAGTTTTTGTTGAAATTTTGCAACTTGGTTATGGCGTGTGAGCAGCTTTTTCGTGTATCTATGAGTAGGGTTTCCTTGTGCATATGTATGTGAATGATTCTAGGTCAAAAAACAAGCCCATGAATCCATGAATTTATGATTTGAATATTTGATTTTCAATCATGAAATTTCAATCTTTTTTTCAATGAAACTTTGCCAATTATGGAAGATCTTGTCTTGTTGATTGATGCACGAAATCCTTAGCATGTGTGGAGTATATTTGCTGCATAAAAAGATTTGACAACCATTATTTGATATTTTTCTACAATTAAAACCAATTAAATGAATTAATAAGAATAAAAATTCAATTAATTAATTAAAAATAAGAAAATAAATCCTTTTAAGCTCAATGGGTCGTGCATAGGCTTTGGGTAATGATTCAAGGAAGAATTTGAGGCCCATTAGCAATTTTGAAGTGTTTTAGGCAAAGTTGACTTTTGAAAGTTCCCAAAAATTTCCCAACTTCTCCAATGCATATCTTGCTCAATTTTGAAGCTATGAACATGTTCTTGGACATTTTGGAAAGGTCTTGAAGTCCTCTAACCAATTCCTTTGGTCCCGTGTCATTTTGATTCACCAATCTCAAGTTATGGTCTTTGACTTAAAGTGCCTTTTTGTTGACTTTTGAAAATGACCTATAATGTTGAAATTGATAACTTTTTGTGAGAGCATTTCTTGGACTTGAAGTGTGAAGATGAGTTGTAGTAAATGTCATCCCATTCAAAATGAGCTTTGGATGGGATTTTTCTAATGAACCATGAAGAAGTTATGCCTTGGTCAATTTGCAGTTGACTTTTCAACTGTCCAAAAATAGAAACTTTTGCATCTTGAGACTTTTTGAGCCATGCTTGTGGAATCATGATCAAGAATTGATCAAATGATGATTGTGGCTTCAAAATAAGATGTTGACCAAAATTTTTGACTTTTGACTGTCAAATGACCATTTTGCCCCTGCAGTTGACTGTGAAGCAATTAGGGTTTTTGACTGTGCAACTTGATGCTGTGAGCTAAGACACTTTACATATGTATGCTTGACAATGTATATGGGCACATGGGACTTGATTGGACCCCTGAAAACTTTAATTTCTTTGCAAGAACCAAAACCCTATTTTTGACTGTGTTAGGAGGCAATTGGACTGTGCAACCCTTGAGAGATTTTGAACCATGCTCTTGCCAAATCTTGAAGAATATGGGAGGGAAAATTTTGGGGTACAACAGTTTGGATCTTCATCTTTGTTCTTGTTTTGTAGGTCATGGAAATTCTTCGCAGGAAAACTATCCAAGTCAATCTTGTGAGAATCCCTCCTCAACTTAAGGAGCTCACATCCAGAATTCCAGAAAGCTCTCTCTTCAGTGAAAGACATGGTAGACTGCTCAGCCTAGTCAACACCAGCATTGAAGAAGACATGGTGAAAGTGTTGTTCCAGTTCTTTGACCCCCTTCATCACTGTTTCACATTCCCCGACTATCAATTGTTGCCCACTTTGGAGGAATTTTCTCAACTCCTGAGAATTCCTATTCTTAATCAACTACCCTACAACGGTACGGAAAAAGAACCAAAGCCTGAAGATGTTGCTCAAGCACTACACTTGCAACCATCTGACATCAAGGGGCATTGGGAAACTAGAAGTGGTGTCAAAGGCTTCTTGGCAAAATTCTTGTTTGAGAAGGCACAAGAGTGTTGGAATTCCTTAGATCTGCAAGCCTTTGAAGAGATTGTGGCACTCCTCATTTATGGGCTGGTCTTGTTCCCAAATCCTGACCAACTTATAGATGTCAACGCTGTCAAGATTTTCCTATCCAAGAATCCCATACCTACATTGCTTGGGGACATCCTCCACTCATTTTACACACGAACAATGAGGAAGAGAGGTGTTCTCATGTGTTGTACTCCTCTCCTTGCTAGGTGGTTTATTTCTCACCTTCCACAATCTGTTTTGAAGAATGAGCAAGGCTTAAGGTGGTCACAACGATTGATGACCCTCACACATTCTGATGTACATTGGTGTTCTCGGTCCAGAGAAAATGTCATAATCGTCGATCGTTGTGGTGAGTTCCCTAATGTTCCCTTACTTGGAATTAGAGGGGGCATTACCTACAACCCTTGTCTAGCTTTGAGACAATTTGGATACGCACGGAGGGATGGCCCTCATGACATGCTGGTTCCTGACCTAGTTTTTGACTTCGACAACGATGCGCAAGGACTTCGCCAAAGATTCATCAGAGCTTGGGGGATGCCTAACAAGGTAGATAGCAAGACACTGGGGCACAAGAATTCCATCCCTCTTGAGCCTTATCTCAAGTGGGTACGAACCTGAGCCCAGAGTCTTATGATGCCTTACCCTCATGTTCTCCCTTTAATTAAAGATCCTGTTAAGGAAGGAGAGGTTCCCTACACCATCCTACACCCTGACATGCCAACATCATGGGAGGAGATGCAGAAGAGTTGGATCCAACTCAAGGAAGAGCGGAATACTTTTGAAGCCAGCTTCTATGCTAGTGAGAATAAGGTTTTGGAGCTTACCCGCCGACTTCACGAGGAGGAGACCCTTAACACCTACATTGCACCAAAGAGGATGCGCAACGTCTTTTTACCTTAAGAAGTTTTTGTAATATTTGGCCCATGGGGCATTTATGTACTGACAAAATTTATTCTTATTAATATGACGTGTGTTCTTTTTGTCTGCAACAAATTTTTAATTTCTAAATCCTTGAATGCATTGCATGAATAAACATATCATTCATCATATGCATAAGCAGGTCTCCGCACCAGGTTTCCTTATCTTTCTGCTGTTTATTTCAGTAAGATGGATCTCGAACAGACGGTCAAAGATCTGCAGTCACAAAACTCACAGTTTCAACAGCTCCTAATGACCTTGGCAAAGGGTCAGGAGGATATAAAAGCACTGCTTGGGAACAAAGAGCAAGAAAAAGTGAAAAAGAAGAAGAAAAGAGTCGGGGTAGCTACACTGGGAAGAAGGTTTGAGAATGAAGCTAGAAGAGTTCTTGAATTTCCCTCCGCATCTGATGAGGGAACCAGTAAGGGAAAATGAGTTGCTCTACCTTCTGAGTCTGAAGCTGAAGAGGAAGAGGTTGAGGAAGATGAAGACTACTCAGAGCAGCAATACCCACCAGCGGATGACAAATACAAAAACTTGGAGGATAGACTGGCAGCTATGGAGCTGCAAAGGGTTCTGAGGTTAGATTTTGAAGAATTGGGGTTGATTGTTGGAATTGTGATCCCTCCAAAGTTTAAGGTGCCAATTTTTGCAAAGTATGACGGGCTGTCTTGCCCAAAGATGCACCTGAGGTCATATGTCCGGAGAATTCAACCTCATACATCCGACAGAAATCTTTGGGTACACTTCTTCCAGGATAGCCTGTCTGGTACACAGCTAGACTGGTTTTACCAGCTTGAGAGGTCAGAAGTGCATAACTGGGAAGACTTGGCAGCTTCCTTTTATCGCCAGTATCAATATAACGCTGACTTGGCGCCAACCCGTACTCAGCTACAAAGTATGGGAATGGCCTCAAATGAGGGATTCAAAGAATACGCCCAGAAATGGCGCGACTTGGCCGGAAGAGTGCAGCCACCTCTTTCAGATAGGGAACTAGTTGATATGTTCTTGGGGACCCTATCTGGCCCGTTCTTCAACCATTTGATCGGGAGCTCTTCCGCAGGGTTTACTGAATTAATTCTGACTGGCGAACGGGTGGAAGCTGGTATTAAGAATGGAAAGATTCAAAGGGATGCCTCTGCCTCTGCAACTGCTAAGAAATCATTTCCGGCCAAGAAGGAAGCAGCTGTTATATACTCTCAGAAAAGATCGGGAAGAACTGAGCGCCAGCCGACTGTGGGGGCCGTGATGATCCAAAATTCATCAAATGATCAGCCTCGTAACAATCAGTCTAGACCCAACCAGCAACGGGTAGAACGGCCACAACGGCAGTTCACCCGCATCAATATGACGCTCGCACAAGTTCTTCCCCATTTGTTGAAGCTAAATCTCACCACTATCAAAGAGGCACCAAAAAATGTGAACACATCTTCTGCACATTATCATCCCAATGCTAAATGTGCCTATCATTCTGACAGCATCGGGCATGACACCAACGATTGTTGGGCGCTTAAGCATAAAATTCAAGACTTGATAGATGTAAAAGAGGTTTAGTTCGATGCTCCAGAGAAGCCAAACGTAATATCTGCTCCAATGCCGAAGCATGGTCGCAATGTCCATGCTATTGAAGAAGATCTGTATGTTTCTGATGTTGATGATCTTGTAACTCAATTACTAACAATCAAGTTGAATCTGTTAAAGGCTGGGATTTTCCCAGGATGTAAAGAAGACTACTACTGTTGTTCCTCCCTACCAATAGACTGTCCATTGCTGAAGATAGGCATCCAAGGCCTGATGGACAGCCAACAAATTCTTTTCGAAAAGATTCCTACTACTCCAACCCCTATCGAAGATGTTTCAATAATCACCATTTCCACCAATCTTTCCAAGGTCCCTAAAAATCCTGTTAAGATTACATCAATTTCGAAGTTTGTTCCTCTAAAAATAACCATGCCCGAGCCTGTCCCTTACAAATCTGACAAATCAATACCATGGAATTATGGTGGAGAAATCTACTACCATGGTGTGAAACAAGTTGAGATAACTGAAGAGAGCTCTGATGAAGAAGATACCGACATTGGAAACATTTCCGATACGAGCAAGATTACCCGAAGTGGGAGAATATTTTCTCTAGAGGTTGCCCCTCCAAAGGCAATCTTTGGACCCTCAGCTGCTGCCAAGGTTACTCCTGCACCGATAAAACTTTCTACAAGAACTCCGTTAAATGAAGAAGCTGTTACTCCTGTGGTAGTCCCTTCTACTTCTGCTGATAAGGGGAAAGGGATCCAAGATGAGCTCGTCAAGACGAGGGCTCAACCATTGGTCATCCCCGAAACCTCTAAGAAAGAAATGGAGGAGATTCTGAAAATAATTAAGAAGAGTGATTATGACGTTGTAGAGCAACTGGGGCAAACCCCCTCGAAGATATCCATGCTAGCTTTGCTGCTTTGTTCGGAGGCTCATGCCAAAGCTTTGATAAGGTTTTTGAAGACAGCCCATGTGCCCCAGGAAACCTCAGCCGATCAATTCCAGGATTGTGTAGCCAGCCTTACTGCAGACAACGGCCTGGGTTTCTCTGATGCTGACCTAACTCCGAAGGGAAGAAAGCACAAGGACGCATTGCATGTGTCAGTTGAATGCCGAGGAACTACTCTCGCCCATGTCTTGGTCGACACTGGTTCTTCTTTAAATGTGTTGCCTAAGAAGGCTCACGATCGATTGGATTGTGAAGGCTTGGAGCTGAAACCAAGTAATATCATTGTCAGGGCCTTTGACGGGTCTAAAAGAATGGTGCATGGGGAGGTCGACGTTCCCATCAAGGTGGGCACTGAGGTATTCCACTCAACTTTCTACGTGATGGACATCCGTCCGTCATACTCTTGCTTGCTAGGGAGACCATGGATACATAATGCTGGCGCGGTCACTTCCTCCCTACATCAGATGCTGAAATACCCTGTCAAAGGGAAAATCATAATTGTACACGGTGAAGAGGAGTATATGATCAGTCACCTGAACTCCTTTCGGTATGTAGAAGTGGAGGGTGAATTCATTGAGACACCGTTCCAACACTTCGAGGAATTGCTCCCGAGGTTGCAGTAGCAAAGGCAGTAGCTGAGGAGCCCAAGCAGGTGGCCAGGATGGCATCTCTGAAAGACGTGAAGGCTGCAATGGAGGAAGGAAAAAGCTCAACATGGGGACAGTTGCCTGACATTCCTCACAAAACAGACAAGTTTGGGTTGGGATTTACCGCTGCGGGGCAGAAAGCTATGCGTCGCTCAAAAATCGAAAGGACACCCATCAAGATTTCTCCTCATTGGATCAATGCTTTGAAAGACGAAGACGAAGAGGGTAACATTGAAGACTGGATCTTCCCAACCATCGAAGGGGGGCTGCACAACTGGGAGGCGAAAGACTTCGTCCCCATTACTTTCATTAATCAGTAACTTATCTTTCGAACATTTCCTGTTGGTCTGTAATAATTACTTTTAAACAATCTGCACACTACTTTTTCACCTCATGCCTTGCCCGGGGCATGTAGGTCCATTTGTAAGGGTTTTGATTCTCTTCATATTCATATGCCATGTTTAATGAACCATTGGACGTTTTTCATTTATAAACTGCTGTGTTCATTTTCTTTCCTTTCACGTTTTTATTTGTTTAAGGATGGCTATCCCTTAAACACACCCACACTCACAAATGCAGGTACCCATCCACTCTGGATTCTATGGGTGACTATTCTGCTATGTCCTTCAATAACTCTGAAGATTTGGTCAATCAGGCTGAGTGCGAAGACGACGAAGATTGTGAAGTACCAGGAGAGCTAGCCAGACTTCTACAACAAGAAGAGAGGGCCATCTTGCCTCACGAAGAGTTGTTGGAAACTGTCAACTTAGGAATAGAGGAAGACCGGAAGGAAGTACAAGTGGGTGCCAATCTGGAACCAAGTGTCAAGGAGCGTTTGATACAGCTGTTGAATGAATACGTTGAAATCTTCGCCTGGTCTTATGAAGACATGTCGGGTTTAGACACAGACATCGTGGTTCACCGTCTCCCTACAAGAGAGGACTGTCCACCGATCAAGCAAAAAGTCCGCCGAATGAGGCCCGACATGTCTGAGAAGATTAAAGCAGAAGTAATGAAGCAATTCAACACTGGCTTTCTGGCTGTTACATCCTATCCACAATGGGTTGCTAACATCGTGCCAGTACCTAAAAAAGACGGCAAGGTCAGAATGTGTGTGGACTACCGGGATTTGAACAGGGCTAGCCCTAAAGATGATTTTCCGCTACCGCATATCGACATTTTGATTGACAACACGGCTCATCATAAAGTATTTTCCTTCATGGATGGATTCTCGGGCTACAACCAGATCAAAATGGCCCCCGAGGACATGGAGAAAACAACCTTTGTTACGCAATGGGGTACCTTCTGCTACAAGGTGATATCGTTCAGACTGAAGAACGCAGGGGCAACTTATCAGCGCGCCATGGTAGCTTTGTTTCATGATATGATACATCATGAGATCAAAGTTTACGTAGACAACATGATAGCTCGATCACAAACAGAGGAGGAACACCTTGAACATCTGCAAAAGCTGTTTGCCAGGTTGAAAGAGTACAAACTCAGGCTGAATCCCAGTAAGTGCACTTTTGGAGTTAGGTCTGGTAAACTTCTAGGATTTATTGTCAGCAACAAGGGTATTGAGGTCGATCCAGCAAAAGTGAAAGCAATACAAGAAATGCCTGCTCCCCGTACTGAAAAGGAGGTTAGAGGATTCTTGGGGCGCTTGAACTATATTTCCAGATTCATCTCTCATCTGACGTCTACCTGCGAGCCAATTTTCAAACTATTGAAGAAAGATCAGGTAGTCGAATGGAACGACGATTGTCAAGCTGCTTTTGATAAAATCAAGGAGTATTTGCTAGAGCCTCCTATTCTGATGCCACCCGTCGAAGGAAGACCGTTGATCATGTATCTGACCGTCTTGGATAACTCAATGGGGTGTGTTTTGGGCCAGCATGATGAGTCTGGTCGAAAAGAGCATGCCATTTATTACCTTAGCAAAAAGTTTACCGACTGTGAGACTCGCTACTTACTGCTCTAGAAAACTTGTTGCGCTTTGGTATGGGCTGCTCGCCGACTAAGGCAGTATATGTTGACTCATACCACTTTGCTGATTTCCAAAATGGATCCTATCAAGTATATCTTCGAAAAGCCTGCTTTATCTGGAAGAATCGCTAGATGGCAGATGATCCTGACTGAGTATGACATCCAGTATACTACCCAAAAAGCTATAAAAGGGAGTGTACTAGCTGACCATCTAGCTCATCAAGCTATCGAAGATTATCAATCCATGAGATTCGACTTCCCAGACGAGGACATCATGAACTTGGACAACATTGAAGGTAACAGACCATATGACGAACCTGAAAATGGATCCCGATGGACCCTGTACTTTGATGGATCCACGACCCATGAGCCTTTCCACTTGTCATTATTTTATTTTTGTTATTTATTTTGATTTTATTTCATTTAAATCAAATAAAATCAATATAAAATAATGAAAATATCAAAAACTAATTAAATCTTGAGATTTTATGCATGATTAGGTTCATTATACAGCTGGAGACAAGACCAAATCGTGCAAGGCTTCACATGGACACAAAAGATTGATTTGGAAAGATTTGGTGCAAGGATTAAATCATGAATCAATATTCATAATTGGAAGAGATTTGATACAAAATTGCAACCCTAATACACTCTAGTATACATAAGGAACAAGTGCAGAAGAAAGAGGCTGGAGGCGTGCAAAGGGAGAGAACCAATTTCAAAAATTCAAGGAAAAGTTGCAAACCAATTTCCAAGTTTCAGGCCATCTCAAGCCATTCTAATCATACCAATAAATTGTTGGACTCCCTAGGACCGTGTTTCAATCGCTAGCAAGCTTCCCCACACCTTGAAACGCCTTGTAAGAGTCACACGGTTTGTCTCTTTTCTTGAATTCGAATATCTTGATTCTGGCATATTTAACATGATTGATTGGTATATTTTTAATCCTTGAGATGTTTGTAAGATAATGGTTATATTTAATTGCATTTTTGTTGACTGAACACGAAACTGCCATGGCTAGGGTTCTTTCTTTGTTTTTGGGGTTTCTTGTACAGCGAAAATTGGGCCTTAATAATGGTATCGTGATGCTCGTGAGGTTGCAACGAGTTGATTGGTACCATTTGTTTTCATTTATCATGCGTGTACACGGTTTTGGAAATACACAGGGTTATACCTACACTCAAATGTTCGTAGGTAAAAGCTATGAAACTTACAGTGACGGTGGGAGGAAGAAGATGGTTACATGGCGCTCTCTGACTTTCCAGTTTGAATTTCGTGCATTTTGAGGACTAACGTTTTGTTTATATTATATAATAATTGTTTGTTATTGTAATTACAACTAATCATTCTGGCTCAGCTGGCAGCATGGCAATGGGATAATGCTCAAGGACCTGGGATCAATCCCCAGGTCCCAACTTTAGCTTCATATTATTTTTCGGTACATAATCAGGTGTGCCAGTCTCCCATGTGCTCACCATGCATCATCAGCATCCAACCATCAGATCCCCCAACAAGCCAGATCTAAGGCTATCCAATGAAGGTCCACTATGTGCCTGAGTCAAACAAGCACATGGGATTGGAAAAAGTCAAAGAGGCCAAGAGCTTGTTGGGCTTAGAATTGCAAACTGCACCCCCCTTGCTAAAACAACATCAGGCCCATTTTTCTTTATTTTCTATTTATTTCTTTTATTCAATTTAATTTGCTTAATTGTTTTTTTAACAAAATTAAATTATTTTTTTCATAAAATCATAAAATCAAGAGTTTCACAAAAAAAATTAGATTTAGGTTTTATTTTATCAAATTTAATTTAATATTAGTTTGATTTAATTTAGGGTAATTCTAACTTTTTTTATTTTATTAAAATCAATTAGAAAAATTAGGGTTAAATTCTTGATTTAATTTTTATTTCTTTTCTCAAAATAAAAAAATACAAAAATAGGTTAATTTAATTATTTTTCTTAAATAAAAATTAATTAGTAATTAGTTTTTTATTTAATTGAGCTTTATTTTCTCAAATAATCAAAAACGACAAAAAATGATTTTTCTTTTAAATTACAATTAGGCTTAGTTGGGATCAAAACCCTAATTATTTTGCATTCGATTCATCGCGCGCGTTTATTATTTTTTGTAATGTTGATGTAACTGTCCACGATATGTAATAGTTTAATCTAGGATTTTCTTTAGTTATCGTCTTTTACGGGTTTTTTTGGCTATGTAATTAATCCCTACCCCGAAGCCTTGTAACAGCGTAGGTTTTATTTTCTCGCATTTTAATTCTCGCAAATATTAACTGTTTAGATGTATGTTAATAGGATTGTATGACAAGATTGCATGATAATTTAAAACGGCTAGAAAACCCTAATGTGCAAAGATAATAACTGAAATCAAATCACTCACACATGTGCACTCCTAGGGTATACTCTCACTTCGGTTGCCTTCGGTAAACGGTCATTAAGTATAGGGTGTCTTAGTGGTTGCCCTCCTGTCTAACAAAGATCAAAAGTCCCGTTCGAAAATGTTGCCTCAAAAATGTTGCCTCGAATATGATCTTAAGACTCTAGGGTTATTACTAAAACATCCTAACATTGCTTTGATGATCGTACGTCCCTTTCGAATTGACCCTTACAACTCCAACGACGGTGCTACCTACTCCTTAATATTAGGATAGTACGGTCTAAAGGAAACAAGAACAGAAATGATCTTTTTTTGAGTAGGTAGATGCTAATAGGTACTTGCTCAAATCAAACTTTTTCACACCAAACACTTTTTCAAACAAAGTTTTCAAAACAACTTTGTAACACTCTTGAGGACAGAAACAAGGGTTAAAACGAAGTAAAACAAAACTTTTCAAAACAAACACACACAAGCAATTTTAAAAGATGAGCAAGTACCTAAGAGCCCATGGAAAACCATGGATAGAAAGGGTGCTAATACCTTCCCTTTCTATAATCTACCCCCCTGTACTCAGAATATCTCGAAAAAGGATTTTTTTCTTTGCTTTTTTTCCTTTTTGGTTGGATGAAATAAAAGTCGATGGCGACTCTTGCTTACCGTGACATTTTGCGAATACAAAACACAAAACGCAAACCAGCATTTTCAAAATAGTCGGTTCTGCCACCGTATCACAATGATTAACCTAAGAACCTAATTAATTTAATTAATTAAAAAAAAATTGATTAATTGAAACCTAAAAACCCCAAATTGATTTTTTTAATTAAGAAAAAGGGTTTAGTAAAAAACCTAAAGAACCTAAATTAATTTTAATTAAAAAAACTAATTTAATTAAAAAAAGTTGATTAATTAGAAAATAATTAAAAACCTTAAAATTCTAAATTAATTTTAATTGAAAAAAATGTTTTTTTTGTATTTTAATTAAATAGTAAAAGGTAACAGAAAAATATTAAAAAAAGATAAAAAAGTTGGGCCAGAATTAGCAAATAGTGGGGGTGCAACTTGCAATTTTTGCTGGGCCCAAAGAATGAGAAGTACAGGGTGGCAATGTTGGATCCTGCCTGGGTAACTCTAGGAGGTGTATGGTGTGCACGCGAGCTCTGGTGCATTGATCTAGATCTATTGAGATTCAAGGATGATGATGAGAGGGTGCATTGTTGAGGAGTATGGATTGCTACACTGAATCTGCAAGACAAGGAAAACAAATAATTGTGGAAAAGAATGCACGGGGCAAGGATCGAACCCATGACCTTGAACAAGAACGCCTTATCACATGTTATCTTACCGTTGGACCATTATCTATTTCGTGTTCATTATACAACATCCAATCAATATATTATAAACAAGCAATTAAAAATATTAATCAGCAAATACGCGCGCGTAAGGGGACCCAGTAATATTTGAATGGGCGAATCAGATGGCCCATAATGGCCACACAAGCCCTTGACCGTCCTGCCAAAAGTCAGACCGGCCGGAGGTGGTCGAAACCACTGTCTTCTCTGGCGGTCACCCCTGCAAACATCTTCAAACCGAAAAAAGAAAAAGGCTATCCTGCTTGAAATTTCCCCTGAATTCAAATCTGGACTCAAAAAAGGCAAAATATTAGTAAAAAGAAAGTTTTAAATACAAGCTCAATGGATGCCCTAATAATGGCATCTCACTATTCACACGTACATTCTTTATGCTAACCTTTCAGATTTGTTCCAAACATACATCAGAGCATAAATCGATCATTGCATGGCTTTAAAAACGCTTAAAACCAATAATTTGAGTTTGAACTTTTATGCCTCTACTGGAGGTGATGGATATGCTTGATATGGTACGTGTGCCTTGCAGAAACAACCTGGATCTGCTCCTTGGATGCTTATAAAGTGGTTGTAGTGTTGGACCTTGGACGAAACTGGCGGAGAATGGTGATTCGACAATTTGATATCTTTGGAACTTTTCCTCCTTCAAACCCTAATGTTTCTCGTTGTCCCAAAACCGTCCCCTCTTGGAATGAACATGTTGGATATATATATATATATATATATATATATATATATATATATATATATATATATATATATATATATATATATATATATATATATATATATATATATATATATATATATATATATATATATATATATATATATATATATATATATATATATATATATATATATATATATATATGGTGTATTAGGTTAAGAATTTATGGGCTTGGACTTTGTCTAAGAATTTTTATCTTATTTCTTTTATTTTGAATTTTAAATAAATAAAAAATACCTAAAGGGGGTGTATGAGTAATCTCTAAAGTTCATCTTGAGGTATAAAAAACGTTTGGTTTTTAAAACAATAGCCTAATGGCCCAAAATTTTAAGTTTGCTCAATTTGAACCTCATGGATTTGCTCAAAATTTCCCAACTTGCACTGGTCATAACTCCTTCAATTTTCATTATTTGAAGGTGATCTTGGACTTTTTGGAAATCTAAAGATATCCTATGTTGATCATTTTTGCATTTGAAGACTTTATCTTAATGTAAGTTGCCTTGACAAAAAGTGTCTTTTTGTTGACTTTTGAAATTACCTATAATGTATTGGCCCATATCTCTCAAATGAAGCATTTTTTGGACTTGAGCTTAGATATAAAAATTTATAAAGAATTTAATTTTCTTCAAAATGAGATTTGGTTGGGAAAAAATCATGAAGCATGTGAAAGTTATGCTTGGTCAAAGTTCAGTTAACTTCTCCTTAAGAAAACCCTAATTTGGTAACTTTTAACTTTTGATGAATCTTGAGTTTTCTTGATGAATCATGATAAAACCATGATTAAATGATGAATGTGACTTCAAAAATCTTGATGTTTACCAAAAATCTTTAAGTTTGACTGTATGTTGACCACAATTGACTTTTTATCCAATATAGTTGATTTTCAGCCATCTGAGGAATTGACTGAGCAAACTTGTGATGCAAGGCATGAAACTTGGTATGAGAATTCTTGGAGACCTATAAGAAACCATGGAAACCAATTAAGGCCTTAGAAACCCAAAATTCCTTGATAAAAATGAAACCCTGATGTTAAGTCCATTGCTTAGGAGGAGAATTTTTTTATCAATTCTTGAGCAACCTTGAGCATTTGAGAACCCTAGGAGAATGTCTTGAAGAAAAGGGAGGGAAATTTTGGGGTACAACACCTGCCCCTATTCAATCTTATTAAACCTGAGGAGTTAGATTGGCATGTTCGCCATTCATGATCTGAAGGTCGAAGAGGATTGAATACTTAAGTGCCCAGAAATTTGCACTTGTGTGTGCAGGGAGTAACGATGTTGGTTGATAATATTGCTTGAATGGGCTTAAAGATTCCATTCAGAGAGGTGACAGAATGTTGTTGGAGATAGGAGTATCATAATGAGTCTACGTTCGACCATTATCTGAGGAATGCTTTCCAAGATGAACCTCTGGGGAAGGTGCTTAAGTAGCTGCTTGTCAAATTTAGTCTCTGGGGGAAACGCTTGTCAGAATTCAGTCTCTGAGGGAAGCTCTTGTCATGTAGATAGCCTCCCTATCCTGTTTCAGAAATTGATCTACAATCTATTTTTGTTGGTAAACCCGTCCTGTTCCAGGAATTCATACCACCTAGTCGTGTTGATAGTTTCCTCATCCTGTTTCGAGAGTTAATCTTTTCCTGGTTATAAAGATGGTTTCCCCTTCCTATTTTAAGAGTTGATCTTTGCTCGGTCATACAGATTAATTCCCCATCTTGTTTCGAGAATTAATCTCTGACCTGCCTTCTATTGGTGAACCCGTCTTATTTCGGGAATTCATACTTCCTGTTCGTAGAAATAGTTTCCCCGTCTTGTTTCGGGAGTTAATCTTGGAACTAGTCATCTAGATAGTTTCCCCATCCTATTTCGGGAATTAACCTATGACCTGTTTGAGAATTGTTGATGATATTTGTATGTTTGTGAAGTAACCTGAAAGAAACAAAGTTAGTTTTGTGTAATGTCATGATGTATGTAATGCATTGCATAATGATGTTCTCAAAGTAAATGAGAGTGTGTTATATGTGTTTCATATGCATATGCTGTGATACTTGTAAACGATGTATGGATGCAAGATATCATTGAAGTGCATTGGTAGTTTCGTGTAACATGTTGGCTGGGGAAGATAAATCTATGACGGTTGCCGGGGATGAGGAAAATGAACATTCAATCTTATTTAGAATGTCTCCGCTGGGGATTTCTGCTTTCTTTTTTGAGGATAACTTGCTGGGAATGTTTGACTTCTTCTTGGGGATAGAAGACTTCAGGAACATTGGTCGTTCATCACTCTACTGAGGAATTTAGTTCTTATATACTCTGACTTGGGATAAAACAAATAAATAGCCTTCGTAGGTGTCGTACGATTGGGTTTCCGATATGGACGTCAACTCTTCTGGGGGAGGACAAAGTTAAATGATGTCTGGCTTGATTTCAGATTCTGTAGCAACTTTTAGGGATAGCAACATGGATTACACTTTGCTGGGGAAGAGAATCTTACCAGGGATTTGTAGTGATCAGAGGAATGAACTTTGTTTGGGAAACTAAATCACGTTGGGGAAATAAACCCTGCTGGAGAAATATACCCTACTGAGCCCTGCTGGAGAGGAGAATTTTGTAGGGGATTTCACAGTGTTGGAGAAATAAACTCAGTCGGGGAATTAGGTTTATATGAACTGTGCTGAGAAAGCAAACTTTAATGGGGATTAGAAATCTATAGGTTGTGCGGAGGAAGTTTCCACCGTATGCTGGGGAAATGATCAAACTCCTTTATCCACTTGGAGCGATTTATCTGAACCAGAGAAAATGTCTATTCAGAAAGTATCGGGATAATCAATTGAGAGGTTTAAAAAGAACCAAAAGAGGTCTTGGGTATTCTTTAACTGGAGTGAATCATAATAGATATTTGAGCGATTTATCTGAACCATAGAAAGTGTCTACTAGGAAAGAATTAGGATAAATCGTTGAGAGATTTAAACTGAACCAACAGGGGTCTAGAAAAGAATCAGAATAAATCTTAGAGCGACTTATCTGAACCAGAAAAGATGTCTGTGGGGAAGAATCAGGATAAACCGTTGAGAGATTTAAACTGAACCGGCAGGGGTCTGGAGAAGAATCAGAATAAATCTTGAAGTGACTTATCTGAACCAGAGAAGATGTCTACGGGAAAAAAATCAGAATAAACCGTTGAGAGATTTAAACTGAACAAGCAGGAGTCCGGAGAAGAATCAGAATAAATCTTGAAGCGACTTATCTGAACCAGAGAAGATGTATGCGGGAAAAAATCAGAATAAACCATTGAGAGATTTTAACTAAACCAGCAGGGGTCTGGAGAAGAATCAGAATAAATCTTGAAGCGACTTAACAAAACCAGAGAAGATGTCTGCGGAAAAGAATCAGAATAAACCGTTGAGATATTTAAACTGAACCGGCAGAGGTATGAAGGAAATATTTGTTAATTTACAGTCTTTCCATACACTTCTATTTACTAACAGTAATATAGCAAAATAACAAAGCAGTAAATGTATGGAAAATAAAATGCGGAAAAATAAATCAAAAATATTACACGACTTTGGGAGAGATACAATATAAGTCTAAGAAGTAAAGTGCGGAAATTTAAATATAAATCTATTACATCCATGATCAGTTACAATATTGAAAAAAATGCGAAAATGATAAATGTGCGCGAGATAAACAATACGTCTAAGAACTTTAAAAAATCTAAATAAAGAAAAATATTTTTTTTTGTTAAGAAAATAATTAAATAAAAATGAGAAATATTAAGTTTTAATCCTAATTAATTAAACATATGCAAACAAAGACTAATCTTAATATATTTTTTTGGTGATTTTTTCGTTAAGAAAATATTTAGAAAAAAAAAAGAATCTAAGGCTAATTAATTTTTAGTTAATAAAAATAAAGTCCAAATAATTAATTAAGTTAATTTACAAAGGTGAGGTTAATTTAAGAAAACAAAACCTAAGTCTATTTTATTTTAATTAAAAAAAAGGTTAAAGTTTAATTAATTAATTAATTTCAGAAATTAATTTAATAAAAAAACTAATCTTAATTTTTAATGATTTTATTATTTATTTTAGGTTATACAAAAAAAAAATGGAAAAAAAGAAATATAAAACAAAACAAAAATAAGAAAACAAAAATAAATTAGGTTTGGGTCTGCTGAATTGAAATGGGGGGTGTGCTGAGATTTTTGTTTAGGCCCACCCAGATTGAGCCCAACGTTCTAAACACAGATCTGGTGGATGCCATCCTTGAGGCCATAGGGTGGAAACGCACCCTTGTGTAGCCAAATCTCTTCACATTGGCATCTGATGGTGTGAGTTGATGGTGTATGATGTGCAATAAGCCATGAGGAGCACTGGATCTGTATGAAACAAATGATAGAAAATAAAATGTTGGACCTGGGATTCAAACCCAGGTCCTCTCCCTCAAACGCGTGTTTGTCTTATCAACAGAGCTAGCTGTCCAATTGTTATACCAAACACAATAATAAAAATATAATGCAAAACAAGTGGTTATTTTAAATAAAAAATGCGCGCAGTGATTCTAACAAACCAATTAGAGGCTGCCAACGCATTGTCTTCTTCCTCCCCCCGTCGTCTTAGATAATAAGCCCTATAGTGACAGTTTTTGTCTATCACTATAGCACTTGCAACCTATGAAATTGACAATACGCAACAAAAATGCACTTTAAGGCCATGGATCGACTGTGTTCAACCTCCTAAACACGATAGTACCCTTAGTTTGGGTCAATTTTGGCTTTTATGAGAATCCCCAATTATAAGCTTTAAACCCTAAAAATGGTAAGGCACGGTTCCTGCATGAAAAACTCAATCCAACCATGTAGGAAGCTTACAAATGCTCAAACAATCAGAAATGCATGGTCAAATCATATTGATATTAGATGAATTGTACAAGACAAAATTAAAAAATGGAGAAAACTGTGAGAGTTGGCCGGATCGTTTCATGGCGTTTTAGGACTTGATGATGGTTGGAAAAGTTTTAGGGGACTTCCAGGAACGTGTCTGAGTCCTTATTTGGGACTGAAACAGGCTGATGACTGAAATTCAAACTTTGAAAACTTTGTGATCTTTGCAACTTTTTATGGCTTTCTAGGCAGTTTGTACATGTGTATTTGGCTTGCTAGAATGTTGTATTTATAGTGTAGATGGAGGAGACAATATAACATGGAAAGAATCAAGTCATAATGCCATGCTTTCATGTCAATATCCAACAAATTTAAAGGCTTCCATATTTGAAAATCTTGCCCTTTCCATGCTTTAATGAACCTGGTCATTTTTTGTACGAAATTGAGGGCCTGAAATTGAATCAAAATAAAAGCCCAATGGTCAGGATCCAATCGTTTACTATTTTATATGATTTATCTTGTATTTATGTGAATAAAAACAAAATAAATATGAATAAAATAGCTAAAAAATGCAAGGAAAGGTAAGAATGAAATTAGATGTCCTTTATAAGCTTAGGAAGATGTTTGAGGCCTAAGAAAATAAGCCATTGCTTCAAAAGTTCAAATTTTCCTAATGCACCATTCTTGAAATTTCCAAAATTTTCCCAACTTGGGCAAGCCATCACTTGCTCAATTTTTAGCTCATGATGATGATATTGGACTTTTTGGAAAGCCTAAGATGTCTACTTCAATCTCTCTTTTTATCAATTTTGCATTTGAAGATTTTATCTTGATGTAAAAGATCTTGGAAAAAAGTGGCTTTTGTTGACTTTTTGAAAATGACCTGTAATGTCTGAGCTTATATCTTTCAAATGGTGAATCTCTTGAACTTGTGGTTTGAAGATAAGTTGTATGGAATTGGATTATATTCCAAATGAGATTTGGTTAGGGAAACATGGATGAAGTATGAGAAATTTATGCCTGGTCAAAGTTTGGCTGACCCTTCCTATAGAAACCCTAATTTAGCAATTCTTGACTTTTGATGAATTAGGAGCATTTCATGAGTAATCATGATCAACCTTTGATAAAATGATGTATATCACTTCAAAATGTTGATGTTGACCAAATATCTTGAATTTTGACTGTATATAGGCCACATTTGACTTTTTACCTAATATAGTTGATTTTCAGGCATTTGAGCAGTTGATTGAGCAAACTTGTAATGCAAGGTATGAAATTTGTCATGGATAATCTTGAAGACGTATTAGGACCATGGAAGACATTTGAGACCTTTGGAGCTCACACATCTTGGTGAAAAATGAAACCCTATTTGGAAGGCCAATGCTTAGGAGGAGAATTTGTCTGATCAATTCTTGGTCAACCTTGAGCAATTGAGGACCTCTAGGAGTATGTCTTGTGTGAAAATGGGAGGGAAAATTTTAGGGTACAACAAAACCACAATATCAGTATCGAGCCCTGGAATATCTTTGTACGACTAAGCAAAGATCTCAACATATTCATGCAGCATCTGTATTAACATGTTCTTGATACCACCTTCTAGGTTGGCACATATCTTGACTTCTTTCCTGTCTGCTTTAGTACCCAAGTTTATAACCTTGACCGGCTCTTCATGCGGGTGTATAGCCTTTTCCTCTTGCACTAACAGTCTGGCAAGCTCTCTAGGTATTTCACAACCTCCCCCACCTTCGTCCTCGGCTTGGTAGATCGTATTTTCAAAGTCATAAGTGGCAATAGAAGAATCGTTATCAACAGGATCCAGAGTGGATGTGGATCTGCAATTTATTGTATGGGTGTGTGTAAGAACGCATAACTTTTTAAAAGTAATAAAAGTAAAAGAAAGACAAAGAGCGCAAAATTTTAATGCAAAACGTCTAATGCTTAATTTAATGAAGACATGTTTATGAGATGACAACCCTTAACAAGTGGACCATTGTGCCCCGGGTAAGGCATAAGGCTTAAAGTCATTGATTAAAACAAATTACATAACAAAAACTTCGAAAGTAATAAAACAGAAAGTAGATATTACTCCTGACTAAAGGAGATTGAGATAACGTCTTGAGTCTTCCAGTTTCTGAGCCCGTTGCCGATGGTTGGAAAGATCCAACTGTCAAGGTCATAGTCACTGTCATCATCTTCTATAGTGTTGACTCCATTATTGATAACACGGAATGATGGTCTTCCAGCACGAGCGTGAAAAATAGCCTTCTGAGACTTTGTTGTGAAACCCAAACCAAATTTGTCAGATTTATACAAAATGTCAAGAAGTTGACCCCAAGTAGTACAACCACCTTCTTCTACGACAACTCTAGCATCCTTCAAAGAAGTCATTCTAGGGGGAACCCTGATAACCTTGGGAATAGCAGAGACATCTTTGGTGGCGGCATGAGGGATAACTTCAAAAGTCTGATAGGGAGTCTCGATGAATTCGTCGTCCATCTCTACATATCGAAGTGAGTTCAAGTGCCAAACCATATACTCTTCTTTGCAACAGACCGTAACAACCTTTCCCTTCATGAGATACTTCAACTTCTAGTGTAGGGTTGAGGTAACAGATCCTGCCCCATGGATCCAGGGGCATCCCAGTAAGCAAGAATAAGCTGGTTGAATATCCATTATGTAGAAGGTAGATTCGAAGACCTACGAACCTACCTTGACCGGAAGATCCACTTCTCCATGTACCATCCTCTTTAACCCGTTAAAGGCTCAGACTATAATATCAATGGGTTTCAGTATAACCCTTTTGCAATCCAGTATGTCAAAAGCACCCTTTGGTAGGACATTTAGCGAGTATCCCATATCAACCAATACATGAGCCAAAGTAGTGCCCCTGCATTCAATGGAGACATGCAGAGCCTTGTTGTGGTTTCTTCCTTCAGGGGTCAGATCAGCATCAGAAACACCTAACCCATTGTCAGCCGTTAAGCTAGCAACATAGTTATCAAATTGATCGGCAGAAATCTCTTGTGGCATATGAGAGGACTTCAATAATTTCACAAAAGTTTGTGCATGAGCTTCAGAATACAGTAACAGGGATAACATGAAGATTTTAGATAGGGTCTTCCCTAGATGTTCGACAATCTTGTAATTTCTTTTGCGGATAATCTTCAATACCTTCTCCAGCTCTTGCCTGGAAGTATCATTAGGAGTGACTTCTTTGGGTGCCTCCGTCATTTTCTCTTTTCCCCGACCCTCAGTAACTGATTCGGTAGCGGTAACACGAATAGGTGTGGTGACAGTCTTTAGAGAGATTTCTGGAGGAAAAAACCCTTCCGCTTCTAGTAACCTTGTTGGTCCCGACAATATTTCCAATGGTGGTATTAGCAACTTCAGCACTTTCACATTCACCAGTAGATAGTTCTTGCTTGACGCCATGGTAGTATACGTCGGCTCCATAGTTCCAAGGAATAGCTTTATCCGAATAATATGGGATGAGTCCGGGTGCAGTGATTATTAGCGGAGCAACTTTAGGATTAGTTGTGATCCTTACAGGACCTTTGGAGGTGATCCTGACAGGAGTGTCGAATATTACAGATAAGTCTTAAAATAGATTCTCAATAGACAAAATCTTCTTAACCAGAATTAAGTGATTGTCCATTAGGCGTTGAACGCCTTCCTTCAGTAACTTGCAGCCATTGGGTTGCGCAGCAGTAACATCTTTCAATACAGCTCGGAAATAAACCAGTCTGCAACGAATTATTTTTGATAATTGGGAGGGGAGTAACTAATTCACTTATAGTAGCAACATAAATAACATCATAAATAACACTTACGCCTTTGTCATGCTTCAATATTGGTGCAGTAATTACATTCGGAGTCTCCGGAGGATCGAACTTAATATCTTTGTTGTCAATCATATCTTGAATTTTGTTTTTCAGGGCCCAATAGTTATTGGTGTCATGCCCCATACTGTTGGAATGGTAAGCACACTTCATATTTGGATTATAGCAATGATAGGAGGTGTTGGGATTCTGAAGGGGATCCCTTGCTTTAATCAGTTAAGCTTTCAATAAATATTGTAATGCCTGAGACAGTGGCATATTAATCCTGGTGAATTACCTTCTGGGAGCATCTGACCTACGTTGATTGCCCTGTTGATGTTGATGTACTGGCGCAGCATTAGAAATTAGCACAACTCCCACAGATTGGTTGTAGTCATTTCTAGCATGACCCTTCTATCCATACACAACATTAGCTTCTTTTTTTTCATTGAATGTCTTCTTTACAGTACTTGAAGAAGTAACCACCTAAATTTTTCCACTTTTGGTTCTGCTTTCAACATGTTCCCCTATTAATATCAGTTCGGTAAATCCGACAGAAGAACTTCTGATCAGATGATTGAAGAAAGGACCTGTCAGAGTTCCCATAAACATGTTAACTAGCTCCCTATCAAACAAAGGAGGTTTCACTCTTCCTGCTAGATCTCTCCATTTTTGGGCATACTCTTTGAAGCCTTCTTTTAAGCCCATAGTCATACTTTGTAATTGCACACGGTTTGGTGCAAGATCAGCATTGTATTGGTATTGTTTGTAAAATGCATAAGCTAAATATTCCCAAGTACAGATATTGGTTCCTTCCAACTGATAGAACCATTCAAGTTGTGTCCCAAATAAACTCTCTTAAAATAAGTGAACCCCTAACTTTTTGTCAGCGGTATGGGGTTGGATCTTCCGAACATAAGACCACAGATGAAGCTTTAGACAGGACACACCATCATATATGAAAATGTAGGAACCTTGAACTTGTGAGGGATAACAACCCCCAAGATAAGACCTAGTTCCTCAAAATCCAGCCCAGACACTTTCTGGATTTCCATAGCATTAAGTCGATCTTCCAGCTGCTTGTATCTGTCATCAGCGGGAGGATATCGTTCAGCAGAATAGTCTTCATCAAAATCTTGGCAAAAACCAAGGTTGTTATTCTCTTCAGCTTTCACACTTTTGTCAACTTCTTCTTGGTTATCGTCTTCATTTAGGGGAACCTCAAAATCTAGAGCCCTTCTGACCAAACCTTTGAATCTTATTATTCCCTTTGATGAGGGTATTCAACCCATCTTGTCCTTTAGCTAAGTCCAAGAACATTTGCTGAAACTGAGCGTTCTGAGCTTGGAGTTCTTTCACAGTCTGTTTGAGAGCCACCTTTTACTGAAATAAATAGTAAGAAGATGAGAAAGCCTATACTGGGAAAATACCAGTTATGTGATGATATGCATGATATGTAAATACAAATGAAATGTTTCCAAGGATCTTCGTCGGATTTAAATTTGTTTAAACAACAAGAAACAAAAGAAATTTTATTAACCAACTCAAATTATAATTTCCTTCTAGGCTTATAATGATAACAAAAAGAGTTACAAAGAAGAAAAATATGAATTCAATTCTCCCATGGGCGCTTCCTCTTCATGTTGACATATGCATTACGACTTTGTTCTTCGTGGATTCATTTTGTTAGCTCTAGTACTTTCTTCTCACTAGCATAGAATTGAGCCTCAAAGGTATCTCTTTCTTCCTTGAGCTGAATCCAGGACTTTTGTAGTTCTTTGAAGTCAGTAGGCATATCAAGATAAAGAATGATATGAGGAACATCCTCTTTAATAACAGGCTCTACGATCATCGGTAGGATAGCAGGATATGGCATTTTAAGATTATGAGCACGAGACCGCACCCATCTGAGGTAAGGCTCTAGAGGAATGGAATTCTTGTGTCCTAAAGTCTTGCTATCAATCTTCATAACCGTGCCCCAAGCACATATAAACCTTTAATGGTAATTTTGAGGATCATTCTCATAGTCGAAAAAATACCCTAGATGAGTATATCACGAGGACCATTCCTTCGAGCATAACCAAACTGACGTAAAGCTAGAGAAGGGTTGTAAGTGATTCCTCCCCTTATACCTAGGAGTGGTACATTAGGGAATTCCCTACAACAGTCAATAATAGTGATATCCGCCTGAGATCGAGAACACCAATGGATATCTGAATGAGCGAGTGACATCAACCTTTGAGACCACCTTAAACCTTGTTCATTCTTCATCATTAATCGGGGAAGGTGAAAAATAAGCCACCTGGACAGTAGAGGTATACAGCACATAAGAGTTCCTCGCTTCTTCATAGTACGAGTGTGAAGGGAATGTAGGACATCTCCAAGCAAAATAAGCATTGGATTATGAGTGAGAAATATTTTAATGTCATTCACATCTACGAATTGGTCCGGATTAGGGAATAGTACCAAACCATAGATCAACAAAGCCAAAATATCTTCAAAAGAACGAAAACTTATAGCATCCAGAAACCAGTGAGCCTTATCTATCAGAAATTTAGGAGAAAAACCCTTGACTCCATTTCTTGTTTCCCAATTAGATATGATGTTCGATCTTTTCAGATGTAAGGTTGTTGCAACGTCTTTAGGTTTTGGAACTTGCTCTAGACCGATGAAAGGTATCTGATCAATAATAGGCACTCCGAGTAACTTAGAGAACTCTTCCATTATGCGCACCAATTGATAATCTGGGAAGGAAAAACAATGATGCTTAGGATCAAAGAATTGGAACAGAACACTCATCATGTCTTCTTGGAAACCGGGAGTAACTAAACTGAGTAGATAGCCATGTCTTTTGGTGAGGTGAGAATTTTAGGAGACCTTTAAGACTAATTCCTCAAGCTTGGAAGGTACCCTTACGAAGTTGATTCGGATAGTATTCCTGCGACTGGAAGCCATGACCCTGCAACACAGAACAAAGATAAATCCCATAGATCCTTGAAATGGTTAGTCATGATATGATGTTATGATGTTATGATGTCATGTTTAAACAGATAACAAACACAAACAAAGCACACAAGAGTCTTAGGTTTAAGGCTTGCATGGGGTTCGTAGGTAAGTACCCTCTTGAGGTTTAGTTGGCTCAACTTGCCCTAAAGAAGTAACTAGGTTCTAGGGATCTTAATATCACTGATTTTTCTCACATATTTTGTTTAGCATTGACTTGCCACTAAAGAAAACCTGAAATCCGAATCTCAATGAGCGTAGCATCGAGTATCAACCAACTTTGGACTGCACGAAAGTCGGCTATCTCACTACCTCATATTGGCTAAGTTGGTTCAATTAAGGTTCTAAAGGTCAGTTAGTGCTTAAGACACCACATATCAGCCTAGTGTTCTCCCCGAATGACTCGAGGGATACCAGTTCCAACCAATGTGTCGCACTAACATAGCCATCACTTCAACCGTATCGGTGTATGCCATACAATTTCCATGATCTATTGCTACTTACCTAAGGTATCCCCAGATCCAGGTATAAGATCTTTGCAAGAAAGTAAACCCAAACAACCCTCAAAGGTAAATCATACAAAACAAACCAGGAAAGTATTTAAAAGTTATCTAACTCTAAGGGTAACCCCTCTTTTAAATTTTTCCCCAGCAGAGTCGCCAGTTTTGTAATACGGTGGGAAAACATACTTGTTTTTGCGTTTTATTGCAAATTTTGAAGATAGCAAGAGTCTCCACTGACTTTTCTTTTATCCAATAAGGAAATGGTGAAAATAACAGGAAAGACCTTCGAGATTTTTGAGTTCGGGGGGTAGGTTATGAAAAGGGAAGGTGTTAGCACCCTTTTCATCTGTAGTTATATACAGGCTCTTAATCGCTAGCTCACTTTGAAAATGATTTGTGAATGTGTGTTTGAAAATATTTTGAAAGTGCCAATAGTAAGGCAAGACTTTGTAATGATTCTCATGTTTGTCCTCGAGAATGTGTACAAGGTGTTTTTGAAATTTTTTTGAAGAGTGTTTGTGAAAAAAATGTTTTGCTTTGAAATATTTGTGAGCAAGCGATTACGAGCGTTCTACCTACTCAAGGTCTTTATTATACTTTTCCTCCTCCTTTAGATAGGGTTATCCTACCATTAGTTAGTAGGAAGCCTTATCGTTGGATGTGAATGGACAGACGCGAGTCATTGTATAATCATAGAAGGAAACTTGTAGGGGCGATTTAGCAATTATCGTTTAAGGGGCTAGATCATTTACCGAAGGCAACATTTGAAAGGGTCATCGAGGGACTATGATCTTTTATTTCAAGGGACAATGCTAAAGCGTCCCCACGTTCGAGGGACATGACTGCTTATTTTCCAAGGCAACAAGGGAGGTCACCCTAGAGGTGGGAGTGTGTTATGTTCAGTTATTTTAATATTTGAAATTAGGGTTAGCTAACGATTGTTTTTATCTTCCCATGCAAGCCTAATTACAATTAATAAAATACAGGGAAATAGAATCCTAATTAACTATTACAGACCATATACAGTTACAATAATGATAAAGAAAATGTGAGAATAATAAATTGCGCTAACTGTAAGATAGGAGAGCGGAAGGAGAAGGGAATTATTTTTGGAGATTTTCTTGATAAAAAAGGTTTGATAATTAACCTAATAACCTAATTAATTTAATTTATTTTAAAAAAAAGAAATAGATTAATTGAAACCTAAAAACCCTAAATTGTTTTTTTAATTAAGAAAAAGGGTATAATGAAAAACCTAAAGAAACTAAATTAATTTTAATTTTAAAAAAAACTAATTTAATTATATAAAAAGTTGATTAATTAGAAAATAATTAAAAACCCTAAAAGTCTAAATTAATTTTAATTGAAAAAAGTTAATATTTTATTGGTATTTTAATTAAATAATAAAAGGTAAAAGAAAAATATAAAAAAAGAGAGAAAAAGTTGGGCCAGAATTAGCAAACAGTGGGGGGTGCAGATTACAATTTTTGCTGGGCCCAAAGAATTAGAAGCCCAGAGTGGAAACGCTGGATCCTGCATGGGTAGCTCTAGGAGGTGTATGGTGTACACGCGAGCTCTGATGCATTAATCTGGATCTATTGAGATCCAAGGATGATGATGAGAAGGTGCATCAGTGAGGCGTATGGATTTCTATACCGGATTTCCAAGACAAGGAAAAAAAATAATTATGGAAAAGAATGCAATGGGAAGGGATCAAACCCATGCCCTTGCACACGAACGCCTTATCACACGTTGTCTTGCCGCTGGACCATTGTCTGTTTCATGTTCATTATACAACATCCAATCAATATATTATAAATAAGCAATTAAAAATATTAATCAGCAAATATGCGTGCAATGGGACCCAATAATATTTGAATGGGTGAATTAGATGGGCCATAATGGCCACGTAAGCCCTTGACCGTCCTGCCAAAAGTCAGACCGGTCGGAGGTGGTGGAAACCACCATATTCTCCGGCGGTCACCCCTACAAACGTCTTCAAACCGAAAAAAGAAAAAGGCTATCCTGCTTAAAGTTTCCCCCTGAATTTAAATCTGGACTCAAAAAAGGAAAAGATTAGTGAAAAGAAAGTTTCGAATGCAAGCTCAATGGATGCCCTAATAATGGCATCTCACTATTTACATGTACATTCTCTATGCTAACCATTCAGATTTGTTCCAACCCTACAACTGAGCATAAATCGATAATTGCATGGCTTTGAAAACACTTAAAACCAATAATTTGAGTTTGAACTTTTATACCTCTATCGATGGTGATAGATATGCTTGATCTGGTACGTGTGCCTTGCAGAAACAACCTGGATCTGCTCCTTGGATGCTCAGAAAGTGGTTGCAGTGTTGGACCTTAGATGAAATTGGTTGAGAATTGTAATTCGACAGTTTGATGTCTTTGTAAATTTTCCTCCTTCAAACCCTAGTGTTTCTTGCTGTCTCAAAACCGTCCCCTCTTGGCATGAACCTTGTGTAAGAAGTTTTATCTTATTTCTTTTATTTTGAATTTTAAATAAATAAAAGATCAAAAATAAATAAAAAAACCAAAGGGGGTGTATGAGTAAGCTTTGAAGTTTATCTTGAGGTGTAAAACACGTTTGGTTTTTAAAACAATAGCACAATGGCCCAAACTTTCAAGTTTGCTCAATTTGAACTTCATGCATTTGCTCAAAATTTCCCAACTTGCACTAGTCATAACTCCTTCAATTTTCATTATTTGAATGTGATCTTTGACTTTTTGGAAACCTCAAGATATTATCTACAATCCCTATGTTTATAATTTTTTTCATTTGAATAATTTATCTTAATGTAAGTTGCCTTGACAAAAAGTGTCTTTTTGTTGACTTTTGAAATGACCTATAATGTATTGGCCCATATCTCTCAAATGAAGCATTTTTTGGACTTGATCTTAGAGAGACAAAGTTGTAGAGAATTTAATTTTACTCAAATGATCTTTGGTTGGGTAAAAACTGATGAAGCATGCGAAAGTTATGCTTGGTCAAAGTTCATTTGACTTCTCCTTATGAAAACCCTAATTTAGTAACTTTTGACTTTTGATGAATCTTGAGTTTTATTGATGAATCATGATCAACCCTTGATTAAATGATGAATTTGACTTCAAAATCTTGATGTTGACCAAATATATTTAAGTTTGACTGTATGTTGACCACCGTTGACTTTTTACCCAATATAGTTGATTTTCAACCATCTGAGCAATTGACTGAGCAAACTTGTGATGCAAGGCATAAAACTTGGTATGAGAATTCTTGGAGACCTATAATAAACCATGAAAACCACTTTAGTCCTTAGAAACCCAAACTTCCTAGAGAAAAATGAAACCCTAGTTGTAAGTCCATTGCTTAGAAGGAGAATTTGTCTCATCAATTCTTGAGCATTTGAGAACCCTAGGAGAATGTCTTGAATAAAAGGAAGGGAAAATTTTGGGTTACAACATAAACCCTTGATCAAATGATGAATATGACTTAAAAATATTAATGTATACCAAAAATCTTGAAGTTTGACTGTAAATTGGTCAAAGTTGACTTTTTGTCCAATATAGTTGATTTTTTAATCATCCGACTAATTGTTTGAGCAAACTTGTGCTGCAAGGTTTGAAAATTGGTATAAGGATAATTTGAAGCATATTAGAAACCATGAAGTCCACTTAAGGCATTAGAAGTCCAATCTTCCTTGATAAAAACAAAACACTAGTTGTAGGTCACTGCTTAAGAGGAGGATTCATTTGATCAATCCTTGAGTAGTCTTGAGTGTTTGAGACCCTTAGGAGCATGAAAAGATATATTGAATTAATTTTTCTTGAAAAATGGGAGGGAAAATTTTGGGGTACAACAGCTTCCCCTGTTCAATCTTCTTAAACCTGGAGAGTTAGATTGGGTTGTCTGTCATTCGTGATTTGAAGGTAGAAGATGATTGAACACTTAAATGCCCAGAAATTTGCACTCACATGTGCATGAAGTAACGTTGTTGGTCGATTATATTGCTCGAACGAGCTTAAAGAAGCCACTCAGAGAGGTGATAAAGTGTCTTCAGAGATGGGCTTATAGATGCCATCCAAAGTAATTGTTGATAGGAGTATCAGAATGAGTCTACGCTTGACCTTATCTGAAGAATGCTTTTTAGAAAATCTCTGAAGGAAATGCTCGTTAGAATTCATTCTCTGAGGGGAATAATTTTAAGAAAAATTCTTTGAAGGAAATTATTTTAAGAATAAACCTCTGAAAGAGAATGCTTTTCAGAACGAAGCCCTGAAGGAGATGCTTTTCAGAATTGAGTCTCTGAAGGGAATGCTTTTTAGAATAAACCTCTGAAGGAGAATGCTTTTTAGAACAAAGCCCTGAAGGAGATTCTTTTCGGAATTTAGTCTCGGAAGGAAATGCTTTTTAGAATAAACCTCTGAAGGAGAATGCTTTTCAGAATGAAGCCCTGAAGGAGATGCTTTTCAGAATTCAGTCTTTGAAGGGAATGCTTTTTAGAATAAACCTCTGAAGGAGAATGCTTTTTAGAATGAAGCCCTGAAGGAGATGCTTTTAAGAATTCAGTCCTGAAGGAGATTCTTTTCAGAATTTAGTCTCTGAAGGGAATGCTTTTCAGAATAAACCTCTAAAGGAGAATGCTTTTCAGAACAAAGCTCTGAAAGAGATGCTTTTCAAAATTCAGTCTCTGAAGGGAATGATTTTCAAAATAAACCTCTGAAGGAGAATGCTT
Organism: Vicia faba; assembly: GCA_948472305.1. NCBI lineage: Eukaryota > Viridiplantae > Streptophyta > Magnoliopsida > Fabales > Fabaceae > Vicia > Vicia faba. The sequence continues at coordinate 263,703,659 of OX451740.1, forward strand.
TTTAAAATGAAGCCCTGAAGGAGATGCTTTTCAGAATAAACTTCTGAAGGGGAATTCTCTGATCATGTAGATAGTCGCTCTGTCCTGTTTCAGGAATTGATCTATAACCTATCTTTAAATTGCTGATAATATTCGTCTGTTTGTGAACTTACCCTGAAAAGACAAAGTTAGTTTTATGCAATGTCATGGTGCATGTAATGCATTTTATAATGATGCTCTCAAAATAAATGAGAATAATATATGTGTTTCGTATACATATGTTATGATATTTTGTGAATGATGTATGGGTGCAACATGTCATTGGAGCGTATCAATAGCTTCATGTAACAATGTTTGGATGGGGTAAATAAATCCCTGATTATTGTAGGGGATGAAGATAGTCATTTTTTAGCTTTGTCTTTACTGAGGATTTGTGCTTTCTACTTGAGGACATTCTGCTAGGAATCTTTGACTTCTGCTCGGGGATAGAAGCATTCAAGGAGAGTTGGTCATTCGTCATTCTTTTGAAGGATTTGATCTTTTTGTATCCTGACTGGGGATAAAAGAGATGGATAATCCTCTAATGTGCTTCCTGACCGGGTCTTAGATACAGATATCAGCTTTCCTGGGGAGTACAACATTGAATGACATCTGGCCAGAGAAGAGAATATTGTCGTGGAATTACCATATTGGAGAAATAAACTCCTTTGAGGAAATAAACCATGCAGATTATGTTGAGGAAAATAACCTCTGATGAGGATTAGCTTGTGAAAATAGCTCTGAGGAGATTTCTCTGTCGGGAATTTATGGTCAACTTGAACGTTATCCCGACTCCCATAGTCTTTAGTAAATGCTAATCCGATTTTCATGCATATATTTATAAACAGTAAACATATTCAAATGCATATGTCCATTCAATGTAATCATTGGATGTTTTTGCAAACAAAACAAAGAAAGTAAAAAAAATATTGAATTTGAAATTTGATTGTATTAATTTGGAAAGTTTACGTATAAACAGAAAATCTTATACAAGGAGACAGAAATCCTAGTAAGAGGAAATTATCGTAAAAAAAGAGGGGTACAAAGAAAAAAATAAAAATAGTTATGTCGAAACGAACCCATCAAGTTTCAACTCTGCTATTGCCCATATGTCTTCAAGCATCTCATCCCTTGTTGTCGGAAGAAGTTGATTGAATTCATCCGTACCATTTGAACTTAACGTTAGTAATTATGCTGGCTGTAAGTATATGGGTGATCCAATGGGGCATAGTCGTACGATTTAATCCCTAACTTTTTCCTGGATCGTTGTAACACCCAAATTATACTCAACAATTATATAAATAAATCAGTGTTATAAAATCATTCATGCAAACGAATCAGGATGCCACAAATTCATCATTAAAAACCCATTGCATTCATCGTGGATACATAACACTTTAAAACTTCGGATGAACCATCAGCATAGTAATTTAATCTCTTAAATCAACAATTTAAAATCTACGCAGCGGAATTCTTAATAACATCTTTATCATCGTTACAATAACTTCAAAACAACACATATTTAATAATAATCAACTTAAAGTTCAACAACTGAATAATCAACAATCAAAAGCAACAAGCGTTCATCCCCCCGAGTGTTACATATCAGAGCAATGACACCGACTCGAACTATTGAAGGTATACAGCCTTCACTCTCTATTACCTGCACGTTACCAACATAAGGGCAACATTCAAACAGAAGGGGTGAGATATCTAACAATATAATAAAACGTATGATAATTAATATATTAAATTAGATCACATAACATCACCACTTCTCATCTTATAATCAACAATAATTGCAACAGAAATACCAAGTATAATACACATTCATCACAACAATTCCCAACTTCTTTATGAAATCGTATAATGCGTCTCAATAATATGCAAATGCACGTGGTACCATTGGAGCAGAACTCCCATCTTAAAAATCTTCCATAAATAGAGGCATCAACAAGGCATAAGCCTTCATCTTAATATTCTCCAATACAAGCCATCTTAACGAGCATAAGCTCCATCTTGAAATGCAATGTATGCGACACAATCATGATTGTAATGACAACACCATAATTAACAACATCTCAACACAACATCATCGTTAGCCAGAGGCCTACATCTTAATAGCTGCCAATTATTAGGGGCATCTCAACATCCTTCATCAACATCATATATCATCATAAATCATCAAACATCATATATCATCATAATTCATCAAACATCATATATCATCGTAATTCATCAAACATCATATATCATCATAATTCACAGCAATTCAGCCACAACAACATTACAACAACAATTCGCCAATCTTGAAACGTTGGCCATAGGCCTACAACATGATATTGCCTATAATTAATTAATCGTCTAAGGCTTACCTCTAAATTACCAAACTTAAACATATTACTATTATGTAATACTACATCATTATCATCATAATCCTACTGCTATAAACCAAATAGTAATCTATAATCATTCCATCCTCATCATTCTTCACAAAAATCAACATAGCGATCAACGCGGGAAATAATCCAATTCCTAACTTAGATACTAGGATTATCCTTCCTATTCTTCATTTTAATCCTTAAGAATGAAGTTCGCCGCATTAGCTATTCAACACTTCGAACTGCACCTCAAACGGGGTCCGAAAACTCAAGTTACAACCTTTTCAAATTGATTCTGCCAAAAACCAGACAACATGGATCAACGCGTAATGCCTTGGGTCGACGTTTACTGGTCTGAACACGCCACATGAGTCGACGCATACTCTCTTGTATCGACTCATATTGAGTCTGCCACACTACATGTATCGACACATGCTCTTATGTATCGACTCATCCTGAGTCTGAAAGCCCTCATGTATCGACGCAGGACTTCTTCGTGTCAACTCATCCTGAGTCTAAAGACCTTCTTGTATCGACACTTAACATTTGGGGTCGACACATACTGCTCTACAAAGGATATTTTCTGTGATTTCTCTGTATTTTCACTACGGTTTCCATACTTTAAGCCCTAAAAACATCCTCTAATCATAGAAAATCATCAACTATAATTATCCTATAATTCTACATCAAATATATAGCATTGGGACATCATTATTCATCTTTCAATCATCGATTTCTATCATGCAACATCATATATAATTCAATCATAAACCAAACACTCTTTCACCTCTAACCCCACATACCAATTATCATGAACCCTATTATAGAGTCAGAACCTCATCCTTACCTTGGATTGAAGGTTGCTCTATAACTTTTCCGGTTGAATTTCTGTTCTGCCTCTTTCCTCCTTTCCAACAGCTTTCACGTTCTTTCTCTTCTACCAACCCTTATTCTTATTACTGCTTCTTCTTTTCTCCTTATTCTAATAATAATAAAATAAACTTATTATTCTCTTTATTCCTTAATGGGCTTAAGACTACCACACCCCCTTAATACTACTTCTATCCTTTAAAACAAACTCACATCACATAATATTATCCTTCTAATATTATTTCACCACTTGATAAAATAAATAAATCCAACTAATCACAACACCACTTCACAAATATTCCAAAATTAATTTAATTAAATAATTAATTAGATTACGAGCGTTACAACTCTCCCTCACTTAGAATATTTTCGTCCTCGAAAATTTACCTTAATCAAACAACTCAGGATAGGTGTCTCGCATCTTGCTCTTCAACTCCCAAGTCATGCTTTCTTCGGCAGCTCCTAGCCAAACCACTTTAACCAAAGCAATCTCTTTTCCCCTCAGAGTCTTTATTTCACGATCCACGATCCGTACAGGCATCGTCTTCACCGTAAGATTATCCCGTACTTGCACATCATCCATATGAATCACATGAGATGGATCTAAAATATACTTCTAGAGTTATGACACATGAAACACATCATGCAAATTCGAAATATTAGGCGGCAAAGCCAATCTGTAAGAAACATTCCCCACTCTCTCCGAAATCTGATATGGTCCAATAAAACGAGAAGTGAGCTTCTTAGATTTCAATGCTCGCCCAACACCAGTCACAGGTGTAACTCTCAAATACACATGGTCACCCGCTTGAAATTATAAATCTTTCCTTCGCTTGTCATGATAACTCTTTTGTCTACTTTGGGAAGCTTTCATCTTTTCTCGAATCAACTTCACCTTCTCAGTAGTCTCACGAACAAGTCCAGGTCCAAGTACTACACTTTCACCAGATTCATGCCAACATAAAGGAGTTCTACATATTCGACCATACAACGCTTCAAAAGGTGCCATCCCAATACTGGAATGGTAACTGTTATTATAAGTGAACTCTATCAACAGAAGATAAGTATCCCACGAACCTCCCTGCTCAAGAACACAAGCCCTCAACAAGGCTTCTAACGATTGAATAGTTTGTTCAGTCTGACCATCTGTCTGAGGATGATACACTAAACTCAACCTCAACTTAGAACCCAACGCTTCTTGCAAACTCTTCCAAAAATCAGAAGAAAATCTTGGATCTCTATCTGACACAATGCACAAAGGAACACCATGCAGCTTCACAATCACGTTAGTGTAAATCTCAGCCAACTTCGACACTGGAAAACTGATGTTAATAGGAATAAAATGAGCTAACTTCGTAAGCTTATCAACAACCATCCAAATCGAATCATGTCCTCTTAAGGTATTAGGCAACCCCATCACAAATTCCATTGAAATGCTATCCCATTTCGATTATGGAACTTCTAACAGTTGCATCAACCCTTCTGGCTTATGATGTTCAACTTTCGACTTCTGACAAGTCAAACATGCATACACAAACCGAGCCACATCACTCTTCATCTCAGGCCACCAAAACAAACCTTTCAAATCTTGATACATCTTTGTATTTCCTGGATGAATACTCAACTTACTTCTATGACTCTCTTCAAGTATCACTTTCTTTATCTCAGTATCATCAGGAATACAAATTCGGTTATGAAACCTCAACATACCTTGCGCATCTAGCTTAAAATCACTATTCTCAGACTGATCAATCCCAACCATCGAATCCACAAGTTTCACATCCAACTTCTGAGCTTCTTTAATACTGTCTAGAAATTCATTATTAATCTTCAACATACCCAACATAACACTCTGCGACGTAACTGTAGCGATAAAAAATGTAGCGGGGTAAATCGGAGATCGAATTATTGATTAATTCGCCTCGCAAAAGCAAGAGTCGCCACCGCGCTTTATTATTTCCAAAGGAAAAGGGAAAAGAGCGAAATAAAACCCTAAATATGCAATGTAAAATAATACTTTTTTAAAAGTAATAAAAATACAAGGCGTTTTTTGAAAAGAGGTCTATGGTTCGGGGGTTGGTTATACAATGGGAAGGTATTAGCACCCAATGCATCTATAGTACTCTATAGGAACCTTTTGAAATATCTGTTTATTAAAATTGATCGTTTGAAAAAATCGTTTTGGCCGAAATAGGGTACAGACGGGTTTTTTGACGATGCGACGACCTAATGTCGAAGTTTTGGCTTAAAAGGGTATAAGTTTTGAAAAGATTGAATATTTGAGAAAAATTGTCCTAAGTTTTTAATGAAATGCGAATGTTCGCGCGATTGGATTTGAGGACATGAAGTCAACAAATTCATCGTTTTTCCTTTGGATTTAAACGTAAACAAAATAAACGAGTAAATATGAAATAATTAAACAGACAATTGAGCAGATAATGATTAAATAACAACAGTTAAATAAATGACCAAATGGTGTAAATATGTATTTTTTTAGATTTTTGTCTAATCTTAATGAAAAAAAATGTTTTAATTGGTTTTCATTTTTTTACGCATTTTTAATATGGATAAAAGCATGAGAATTAATTTAAAGAAATAAAATGCTTTAATTCTTAAATGTTCCCTTTTTTTTTGTTTTCTATTATTAATAAAAAGTATTTATTTTTAGAGTTATTAAATAATTAAACTAAATCAAAACTTAAAGTTATTAATTTAAATCTAATAAAAAAAGGAATATTAAAGTTACCAAATTAAATCCTAAAAGTTGAACTAATAAAATTGATCAATTATTAAAATGTTTTAATTAAAATATACCTCTTATTAATTAAGTTCTATTAATTAACTAAATTAAAACTCTCTAAAAAAGCTAAAGAGACAAAAATAGAAAAAAGGTGTTGAGAAATAAGAGGGGTAAAAACATAATCAAAACATATGGGCTGTAAGGTTGAGAAGGCCCAATCAAGAAAGCAGAAACGGGGGGTGCATAAGGAATCGTTGGGCTTAGGCAGGAAGCAGGGTCAAGGTCCAATTGTATTTTATAATTTTCTTGTTTTAAGGTTAAGCGCGTTTTGGTTCAATTGAAAGGGATTAGGGTTTTCGGCGACTGAACGGCGCTCATGCACTCGTCTTCTTCATCCTCGCGTTCTTCTGCTTCTGATTTCTTTGCCATGGCCACCAGCCTCTATACCTCCTTCTTCCCTCCGGCAAAAAAGTTTAGGGGGCGACGGATTTTTACAGTATAACGTTTTCTTATTCGCTTAGGGGTTGTTCAATTTGTATGTGTTGATTTGGTGTTCATTTTGATTCTTACTCTAATATGTTAATGGTTATCTGAGGTTTTGAAAGAGAAAGAAAAAAAAGCTACCTTTGGAGACGGAGGAGGGAGATTGGATGGGACTAGGAGGCCAAGGCAAGGAAGGACGGCGGAGGCGCTGTGAGCTTGCTTGGAGACTCCGGTTTGTCTTCTTTGTTGCTTTAGATTTGATGATGACTTGAAAATCTTTTGTACGATTTCTTTCCTCTTCTTCTGTCGACCTTGGCTTTGATCCTTCTCTTCTTCTCTGATCACTTCGGTTGCCTTCTTTGTTGGCCTGTGATGATGTATTCAAGGATGAACCTTTTTAGGTTCTGAGAATTATGGCCTTTGAAATGTTTGAACGACGCTACTGTTGAAACCTATCTGTTTTGATTAGCTTCTCTTTTGTATGCCTCGTTGCTTTTGTTGGCCAGTGATGAGGTAATCTGAGGCCTGATGGTATGCTTGCTATTGTTTGGACATGGTTTGAGGGTTTATGCAGTATGCTAGGTTTTGAATGGTTTGATACAGTAGGAAAGGTTTTAGGCCATGAAGGTTTTGATATATGGTTTTACAGTAGGTTTATGCAGGTTAACAGTATGTTGGTTGTGTATGGTTTAATGTTTGACAGGTTTGGCATTTGAGCTGGTATACTGTTGTTTAAGCCATGGTTTTTTGGATAGGTAACAAGTTTTGTGGTTCAGGCAATGTTTGGAAATGGTTATGGTATTTGTTTGATGGCTCAATCAGGTTGGTGGTTTTCTATGGCTTAAGCAGGTTCTTGAGGTTTAATGGTGGTTAGTGGTATGTGACTTTGAGAAAATTTGTATATCTTGACAATTTTTCCTTTTTTTGTTTTTTGAAGGCTTGGGGATCAATTGTCTCTCTCTTTGAAGTGATTTTCTTATGTTATAACAGTTTTGGCCTTCAGGTTTACGTTGAAGGCTTGGGTATATTTTTAATATATTTGCCTCTGCATACTATACTGTTACATCCAAATGGTAATCTTTCTATGCTCCTTTCTTATTGCCTTGCTGCTGTTCTGTCTGTATTCTAATTCTTGCCTAAACCAAAACCTGCAAAACCAAATTTCTTTCTCTCTTCTCTCTCTTAAGTACCATTTGATACATAAGAATGATGCTATGTACTTTACTGTATTCTGAAAAAGCAGGCTGGAAGATGATGAAAAAAGGAAAATACTTGCTTGCAAAAAAAAGTTTTGAATTGCATACTTCTTTGACTTGCAAAGGCACAACATGGAGCCTATGCATTTTGGACTCTTCTATGTGCATGGCATGTTATGTTTACGTTGCATTTGTTTGTCTTGCATATGCTGTTTTGAAATTATGCATGGACTTTTTGTATGCTGTATATATTTTTGAAATGTGCATTGGACTTTGAAAGATGCAATTAATTTTAAATATGCAGTTTTGAAACCAAAAATGAATTTGTGCATGTTTCAAAATTGTGCATTCATTTATGAAAATAAAAATTCCTCCCTTTTTGTGAACCGGGAGAAATCCCGTGATTTGCAAAAAAAGGTAAACTGATTCCAGCCGTTTGCTTTTAATGATGAACACTAAATTTATTTTTTGCTTTTAATTGTTTATTTATTTCTGACTTTTCTTTTAATTGTTTGCAGGTAAAAAAGAAATCAAATGAGCAATTGGATAGAAGATGAAGATTTAGAATATTAGAAGAATAGTTTTTATTTTACTTTAAGCATTTTATGTAATTGTCATTATAAATATTTTGTAAGTAATACAATATTTAAATAACAATTGTAATAAAATAGAATAAAGTGAAATAAAATTCTATTATTTCCCCGTCAATTCTTTTTCTTTCCAATTATTTATTTATTGTTTATAATTCTTTAAATTGTATAATAATTGAAAATCAATTTCAATTACTTAAATTCAGAATAATAGACAAATAAATAAACATCATTGATCAATTAGCAATTTCAATTATTTAATTCATTATTCATAATATTCTAAATTATCATAATTAAAAAATAGAATTTCAATTATTTAACTTAGAATGATAAAGAATTAAATAATCATTGTTGACCAATTAATGAACTTCTTTTCAAATATTTATTATATTATTCATAAATCTTTAAATTATGTAACAATTGAAAATAGATCCCAATTATTTAAATTTAAGATAATTAATAATTAATAAACGTTGTTTTAGCATGAATCGATTAATAAATTTAGCGTTCACCAAATAAACAGCTCTCGACTCGAAAAAGTTATGAATTTTTACACTGCTTTGAAAATTTGATAAAAATAGGTCAAAACCCTTGCAATGCGAATGATGCGGATGGGAGATGGTATCTTAGGTCAAAATTTGGGGTACAACAGCTGCCCCTATTTAAGTTCCTTCTATCTGGAAATATGAAGATTAAAATCTTCGTTTCGACGAGATTGAAGGTACTTAAATACATAATTACGCAAATTTTGTCCTAAGATGCCGTCATCATGCAGTGATATGAATGTAATGCTTGAATTCACAGAGAAAGATATTGTATGAAACAAGACAATGTTGGAGGAATCGAACACCAACAAAACACAGAGACATGGATTATACATTACTGGGGAAACAAGCTATCGACTTCAAACGACAGACTCTTGACAGCGAATAAAATCGAGGGAATACGACCTCTGACCCTAACAAAGAAAGCATCTTGCATAGGCCATAAAACAGATTATTGACCCAAAACAGGGAGTTTGCAACTCAAGGTCGGAGATAGACGAAATTTTCCAGAGATATACTCATTAATGCTGAAGGAATAAGATTGTAGATATGCAAGTTGCTCAAATAAAGAAGTTGTCGCTTGCTGCTTTCCGAAAATGAAAATAACACACAAGTTGCTCGTGAAGAGCTGCCACTTGTTGTCGTCCAAAGAAAATACCAATAACATGCAAGCTGCTCAAATAAAGAAGCTGCCGCTTGCTGTCGTCCAAAGAAAATACCAATAACATGCAAGCTGCTCAAATAAAGAAGCTGTCGCTTGCTGTCGTCCAAAGAAAATACCAATAATATGCAAGCTGCTCAAATAAAGAAGCTGCCGCTTGCTGTCGTCCAAAGAAAATACCAATAATATACAAGCTGCTCAAATAAAGAAGCTGTCGCTTGCTTCTTTCCAAAAATGAAAATAACGCACAAGTTGCTCGTGAAGAGCTGTCACTTGCTGTTTTCCAACGATGTCTATAACGTACAAGTTGCTCAAATAAAGAGACTGCCACTTACCGTTTTCCCAAAATAATAATAACGTACAAACTACTCGTGAAGAGCTGCCGCCTGTCGTTCTCCAAAATAATAACGTACAAGTTGCCCGTGAAGAGCTACCGCTCGTCGTTTTCCAACGATGTCTATAACGTACAAGTTGCTCATGAAGAGACCGCCGCTTGCCGTTTTCCCAAAATAATAATAACGTACAAACTACTCGTGAAGAGCTGCCGCCTGCCGTTTTCCCAAAATAATAGTAACGTACAAACTGCTCGTGAAGAGCTGCCGCCTGTCGTTCTCCAAAATAATAATAACGCACAAGTTGCTCGTGAAGAGCTGCCGCTTGTCGTTTTCCAAGAATAACTCAGAAGGAACTTGCGATGACACTGGCAGAGAAATAAATCTTCGTCAAAGAAAATCATGAGTCAATCCTTTCCAAGGAGATCACATACTCAAATGTGCAAAATAAATGTACCATCTGTCTAGGTCGTGACTTCACTGGGGAAAATCATAAGATAACCTATGCAAGAGGCAACAACTTCATCCAGGAATAAACCAGAGAGAAAACAGTCAAACAAGACTTTACCCTATGAGAAAGTAATTCGATTGGGGATTCATCCTATCCAGAAATGGACAAGGTAAGCTGAATCAAAAATCATCCACGAGGATTAGCTCAGTTGGGGAACTTAGAAAGGAGGCACATTTTCTGCCTAAGCTAACCTTCTACTTGGAAAGAAAAATGTACGTTGTTTGAATAAAAAAAATACGACCCAAAATCAACGGCAAATGTGAATATGCATGCTGTTGTACCCCAAAATTTGCCCTCCCATATTCTTCAAGAATTGCCAAAGTCAAGCTTCAAAATTCCCCAAGGGTTGCACAGTTCAAAGGCCTCCTAACAGTCAAAATTAGGGTTTTGGTCCTGATCAAGAAAATGAAGTTTCCAAAAGTCCAATCAAGTCTCACATGCCTATAAATATGATCAAGCATCCTCATACAAAGTTTCAAGACTTTCAGCACAAAATTGCACAGTCAAAACCCTAATTGCACTACAGGCAACTGTAGGGGCAAAATGGTCATTTGACAGTCAAAAGTTCAAATTTCTGGTCAACATCTCATTTTGAAGCCACAAACATCATTTGATCAATGCTTGATCATGATTCTCAAAGCTTGGCTCAAAAATCATCAAGATGCAAAAGTTTCCTTATTTGGACAGTTGAAAAAGTCAACTGTAAATTGACCAGGGCATAACTTTCACATGGATTATCAGAAAAATCCCATCCAAAGCTCATTTTTAAGAGAAAGACATTTCCTACAACTCCTCTTCATACTTCAAGTCCAAGAAATGCTCTCACAAAAAGTTATCAATTTCAACATTATAGGTCATTTTCAAAAGTCAACAAAAAGGGACTTTAGGTCAAAGGCCATAACTTGAGATTGGTAAATCAAAATGACATGGGACCAAAGGCATTGGTTAGAGGACTCAAAGACCTTTCCAAAATGTCCAAGAACATGAGCAAAGCTTAAAAATTGAGCAAGTTATGCCTTGTGGAAGTTGGGAAATGTTTGGATATTTTGAAAAGTCAACATTGATTCAAATGACCTAAAATTGCTAATGGGCCTATTTTTCTTCCACAATTCATTATCCAAGGCATGTGCACGACTACTTGGCCCAAAGGGAAGTTTTTCTTCATTTTTTATTTATTTATTTGAATTTTTATTAATAATAATTCATTTAAATCAATTAAATACATGAAAAATACTTAACCTACTATTTCAAATCTGTTTATGCATATTATATCCTCAAGATTTCGTGCCTAGCCAAATATGGAAAGAACCAATGGAATTGGATGTGATTTGTATCAAAAAGCATGTGAAAAAGATTTGAAAATCATGGTTTAATAATCAAATATCATATTCATTAATTCATGGATTTTGATCAAGTTTTTTAACCCTAATTCATTCCATACATAAGCCTGATCAAGACCTAATGCTTCCTAACCAAAAAGCTGCGCCAGAAATCCTTACACAAACTTGAAAATTTTGCTTGGAAACTCAAATCTGAAAACCTATTTGCAGTTCGATTCAAGCCAAGAAACTTATCCTATCACATTCCTGGGACATCAAGGAACCTTCTTGGATCAAAAGCATCAATTCTAACACCTTGAAACATTGTACAGAAGTCAAGCTTTCTTCACTTTTTTTCATAATCGTGTTGCCATATTTAAGCATTTTCATTGCGTTTCTTTGATGAATTCATACTAATTGATATATTCTGAAGCTAACCATCCACTTTGATTGAGTTTTCGTGTGCTATATACGATTTCACCATGGTTGTCTTTTAGGGTTCATGAAGCTTTAAATTGGGTTTTTTTAATTAAGGAAAAATTGGAGCATAAGACTTAGACCACTGAATCAAGCATGCTTGGACGATCACAAAGCCACCCTCGCGCTCAATTTATGAGCATCCCTGGGCTAATCGCTATTTTTTAATAGGGTGCCTAAGGGAACATTTGTAAAACCGTGGCCTATGTTCTTTATATTTCAGAAAAAAAAATAAACAAGGAGGACGATGACTCGGTGGCAGGCAATGGTTGGTGGATTCAAACTTCGCGCGAAAAGCGCCCCACTAACGTTGTTTTATTTTATATTTTTTCTTAGGTATATTATAATCAACACGCGTAATATGGCTCAGTGGTAGGCTTAAGCATTGGTAACGTTCAGGACCTGGGTTCGAGCCCCAGGTCCTCACCCCTTTCCATGTATTTTTTCAATTAATGATCATATGCAGTTTCAATATAGTGGATCACCATACACGCTTCCATCCAACGCGCCACTTGGTCAATTTCGTTCATCCAAGGGCTCAGATCTAAAGAACATGGTGGACCTGAGTCAACACCCCATACGCTGGCCAATGAAAGTCAATCAGGCCATGAATAAATGGGCCTCAAATTGCTGGGCTATACCTCCACTTTGGGGACAGATACCCCCCTAGGTTTGCCAATTTTTTACTTTCTTTATTCTTTTTATTATTTATACTTTCTTTTAATTATTGTTTTATTAATTAATTTCATATTTTCATAATATATAAAAAAAACACACAAAAAAAATCAGAAAAGGAGAAAAAAAATAATAAATATTTTATTTTAGTATATTTTGTAAATAAATTCATTAATTAACTAGTTTTAAATTAGGTTTTAATCTTAACTTTTTTAATAAAAATATAAAAAAATATAGAATTAGGGTTTATGATAATTTTTATCCTTTTTTATTTTTCTTTCATAATAATTAAAATATTAAATATTTATTTTTGTAATTAAATTGCATGTAAATTAATTAGGGTTAATTTTAGGTTAAAATTTAATCTTCTTTTTAATAAATTAAAAACAACTAGAATTAGGGTTAGCATTTATTTTAATTAATTCTTTTTCATTAAAATCATAAAAATACAAAAATACCAAAAACAATTCCTTTTCAATTAATTAGTTTCATCATTTAATTTAATTTTGCAAAAAGGGTCCAACGCCCTCGTTTTAATTCTTATTTAATTCGCATATTTATTTTATTTCTTTTAATATTTATGTATCTCTCCCAAAGCCGTGTAATTAATTTCTCGCACCTTTATTTTTCTTTTAATTCTTTATTTTTTCTGTCAAATCGGGTTCAAGAAATTTTGGCGATGTGGACCCGCGCCTGTTGTAATAGCTTTAGAATTTTTAATTTCTCGCAATTTTTAACTGTTAATCAAGGCATGAAAGAATGAATGGACAAAAATAAAAACAAGCGCTAGATCACCAATAACATGACAAAAGACAAAAATATCTGAAAACGACACACAAATCACACACCACCCCTAGGGTACGCCTCACTGTTGCCTTGCCTCGAAAGGTGATCGTCGAGTAGAGGATGTCTTAGTAAGTCCTCATGATCCGGGAACCTGGCATGAGGGTATCTTCTAAGGTGTCTTCCCATTGCTCTGGTGATCACCATGTCCCGAACCTCGAATTGACCCGAACACCTCCAACGGTGGTGCTACCTACCTCTCAATGGTGGGATGGCACTACTTTAAAGGACATTTACACAGACGAATTCCTTAGGGTAGGTAGACGACTCGTGGATACTTGCTCTAATTCAAAACAAAACAAATCAAAAATACTTTTTACACCAACACATTTTCAAAAAGCTTTCGAAAGCATTTTTCAAACACTCTTGAGGACCGATACAAGAGTCGAACTGAATTTTCAAAGAAACTTTTTTAAAACCCACAATTGAAAAGCAAACAAACCATTTTGAAAACACAAGTGAGCAAGTATCTAAGAGCCCATGGATAACCATGGATAGAAAGGGTGCTAACACCTTCCCTTTCTATAATCTACCTCCCGAACCGAGAGCAATCTCTTTAAGGAATTTTTCTGTGCTTTTGTCCTTTCCATTTGGAGAAAATAAAAGACGGTGGCGACTCTTGCTTCCGCGACATTTCGCGAACCAGCGTTAAACAGTCAGTTCCAGATCCACCGATCACAGAACTTGCGACTCTGCTGGGGATACAAACTTAAAGTGAGGTGTACCTTAGGGCTAGTTCATAACTGTGTTTTCAATTGTATTGATTTGCTTGCTTTACTATTGTGGGTTGCATCGGAGTTACATAGATCCTAACCCGGATCTGGGGATACTCTGTTTAGGTAGCATAAGCTGTGAGGGACCTGTCCGGCGTAGACCGACACGGGTGAAGCAGTGGCTACGTTGGTGTGGCACCTTGGTCTGTACCGATATCCCTTGTGTCGCAACGAGGAGAATATGGGTCTTCTGAGGAGTCGTTAAGCACCAACAACCTTAGAACCTAAAATGACACAACTTGGCCATTAGAACAGTAGCAGTATGCTACGCCCATTGAGGCTAAACTCTCGTGATGGTTCTGGCCGCAAGAAAAGATTGTGATGCTGGAGTTATGACCGATTGAGGGTAGTCAATGATATTGGTATCCTCTAAGAACCCGGTTACGTTGATAGGACAGGTATGAACCAACAAACTGAAAGAGGGTACTACCCAGACCCCATGCTGGCCTTAAACCTTAAGGGCTTGCCTTGTGTGACTTGTGTGCCTTACCATGTTTGCCTTGGTATCTATTTGTGGTGTGCTTTATCATAACATCATAACATCATGAGCATTGCATGCATCCTGCATAAGGACTGACCATTTCAAAGACAAGAGGGTTTCACCTTTGCTCTGTTTTGTAGGACATTATGATGCATGTGCGAAGGAATACTATCTGATTCAACTTTGTTCGTTCACCTGAGTTGCTTGATGAGTTGGTTAGCAGAATTCCAAATACCACTTCCTTCATTCAGAGGCATGGTTCTCTTCTCAGTTTAGTCATTGCAAAGCGGGATCAACAGTTGATGAGTGTTCTGACCCAGTTCTATGACCCTCTGTACCAGTGCTTCACCTTTCAAGACTTCCAGCTGGTCCCTACCCTGGAAGAGTTCTCTGATTTGCTTGGTATCCCTATCTTGGATCAGACTCCCTTTACTGGTTGGGAAAAGACCCTCAGGCTTGAGGATGTTGCTGCAGCTCTTCCTTTGACCCATCAAGAGGTAACAGACAACTGGGTAACTAGAAGCGGAGTTAAGGGTTTCTTGGCCAAGTTTCTGATTGGTAAAGCTAACAGTTTCTGGAATGACCTGGACTTTAGGGCATATGAAGACATCTTGGCTCTCCTAATCTATGGGTTAGTCCTGTTTCCTAATCCTGACAACTTCATCAATGTCACTGCCATAAGGATCTTTATGTCTCAGAATCCTGTGCCCACTCTCTTGGGTGACATCTTGCAACAACTTCATGCTCATACTACCCGAAGACGAGGAACCCTATGGTGTTGTATCCCTTTGTTGGTGAGGTGGTTTATTTCGCACCTCCCCAAGTTCGTACTGAAGAATCAAGAAGGAAGAGGTTGGGCTCATAGGTTAATGTCTCTCACCGACAAAGACATCATTTGGACTTGCAGAGGTTTGGATGAGATAGCTATTATTGATCGATGCGGGGAATACCCTAATGTTCCTCTGATTGGTACCCAAGGAGGGATCTCTTACAACCCATGTCTAGCGCTCCGTCAGTTTGGAAGAGCAAGAAGAGCAGGCCCCCATGAGATGTTGGTGCCTCACATCAGTTTTGAGTTTCAGGTGGATAGTGACGAGCTGCGTCATAGGTTCATCAAGGCTTGGGACAAAGTTCATAAAGCTGACCCACAAGAGTTAGGGCCAAAGACTTCTTTACCTATGGAAGCCTACTACAAATGGGTTTGCATCCGTGCTCAGAAGTTAGGTATGCCGTACGAAGCCGTCAGACCCGTCATTCTTGAGTCTTCTGACAAAGATGGTGTTCCTCCAACTGTCCTTCCTCCTCAGGTACCCACTGATTATGAGACATTGAAGAGATCTTGGTCGCAACTGCGAGAAGAGCGGGATTCTTACCGGGAAAAGTTCAACGAGCAGGAATTAAAGATCCAGAAGCTGACAAAGCAGTTGGAAAATGAGAGAACTCTGAATGCCTACATCCGTACTGAGAAGAGGAGACCATGGGATCAATAAGGAGCTCTGGATGTCCTTTTACAGTTTATTTCCCTTTTCAGTATTTCCTTTCATGTAACGCCTAAGGGCAGCCTGTTGAATAATTTCAGTTGCAAAGTTGAATCTAATAAAGTGTGTTCCTTTTTGTTTACAAAGTTGATTCCCGATTGTCTTTGAAAACATAAATCATACGCATTCCATTCATCATGTGCATAGCAGGTTTTTCCTCTTTTCAGGTTGCTTACCGTTCTTCGCTGTTTATTTCAGCATCATGAATCCCGACTCATCATCAACTGAGACATCCATCAAAGCTTTTCAGGCGCAGAATGTGCAATTTCAGGAATTAATCAAGGGTTTGGCTCAAGGCCAAGAAGAGCTGAAGGCTCTACTCCTGAAGAAGGAGAAGAAGAAGAAGAGAAGAACTGTTCTGTTTAGCTCGGGCCGAAGGTTTGGCAACACTCTGCAAAATGAAGAGGCTGGTTCTTCTGTTGGCAAGAGTACTCCTCAATAGGCAAGGGTTCCTAGTCCGGTAGTCTCCGACAACGAGACTGATTTTGATGAAGAGCAGTATCCTCCTGCAGAAGACAGATACAAGCAGTTGGAGGACAGGCTGAATGCTATGGAGATACAACAGGTACCGGGGCTGGATTTTGGAGATCTGGGTTTGTCTACTGGTGTGATCATTCCTCGGAAGTTCAAAGCACCATCTTTCACTAAATATGACGGGGCGTCTTTCCCAAGCTACATCTCAGGTCCTATGTTCGGAAAATCCAACCGTACTCAGCAGATAAAAATTTGTGGATCCACTTCTTCCAGGAGAGTCTTTTAGGGACTCATCTCGAATGGTTCTATCAGCTGGATGGGACCAAGGTTCGTAACTGGGAGGAGTTGGCTACTGCTTTCTACAAGCAGTATCAATATAATGCCGACCTTGCCCCTACACGTACCCAACTCCAGGGTATGTCGTTAGGTTCAAGTGAAGGTTTTAAGGAGTACGCTCAGAAGTGGAGAGACCTGGCTGGCAGGGTGCAGCCTCCGTTGACTGATCGGGAGTTGGTAGACATGTTCTTGGGGACCCTATCTGGGCCATTTTTCAACCATCTTATCGGGAATTCTTCTGCTGGATTCACCGATCTTATCTTGACCGGAGAGAGAATTGAGGCTGGATTGAAGTCTGGTAAGATTCCGAAGGGTGCATCGTCTAGTTCTGAGAAGAAACCCTTCAAGAAAGAGGCTAGTGCTGTATACGGTTCCAAGAGACCAGAGAGAACTGAGCGCCGCCAATCTGTCAGTGCGGTAATGATTGCTAAGCCTGCTGCCGCTCCTCGGCCAACCAATCCTCAAAGGGCTGAAAGACCTCGGAGAGAGTTCACCCGGTTGAGTATGACCTTGTCGCAGATCTTACCACAGTTGCTCTCAACCAACTTAGTAACCGTCAGAGAGGCTCCGAAGTTTCCAAATACTACATCTCCCAAGTACAACCCAAACGCTCGTTGTGCTTACCATTCTGATAGCCCGGGGCATTCTACTGATGACTGTTGGGCATTAAGGAGTAAGGTGCAAGACCTTATTGATGCAAAAGAGATACAGTTTGAAGCGCCTGAGAGGCCGAATGTGGTTACTGCTCCTATGCCTCAGCATGGGGTAAATGCTGTTGACGAAGATGTTTACGCTGTTTCTGTGGATGATCTGGCCACTCCTCTGAAGACTGTCAAGAGGAACCTACTGCTGGCCGGTTTATTTCCGGGTTGCAGTGAGGGTTGCCTGTTCTGTGATGTTTCCATATCTGGTTGTCCCTTGCTGAAGTCAGGCATCCAAAGCCTAATGGATAGCAAGGAGATTCTGTTTAAGAAGTCTGCTGTTCAATTGGTTCCAGTAGAAGAAGTTTCTGTGGTTACCATCTTCAATACTCCAATCAAGGCTCTCCCGAAGAAGCCCGTCCAAATCATGACTGTCGCACCTATTGTTATCACTATTCCGGGGCCCCTGCCCTATGTATCTGATAAAGCTTTCCCCTGGCATTATGGGGCAGACGTATATGTGAATGGGATCAAACAAGAATTCAACACTGGCGCCAGCATCTGTGATATCACTGGCCCAGCCAAGGTTACCCGCAGTGGCAGGCTCTTCTCGCCTGACATTGCACCGCCTGCTACCCGAAGACCACTCCTTATAACTCCTACAAGTGTACCTGTTCCTGTTGCTGATCATGTTGTTTCTCCTGCTGCCGAGTCATCCAACGCTCGGGGTAAAGGAATTGAAGTTGAGCCTGCCCAGATGGAGGCACCTATACCTATAACTACTGAGGCCTCCCAAAAAGAGATGGAGGAAATCTTGAAAATTATAAAGAAGAGTGACTTCAACATGGTGGAACAGCTGGGGCATACGCCCTCCAAAATCTCCATGCTCTCTTTATTGCTGTGCTCCGAGGCCCATGATAAGGCCCTAATCTCGTTCCTCAAGACGGCCCATGTGCCACAGGAAACATCTGCAGTCCAGTTCACTGATTGCGTAGCAAATCTGACAGCGGACAATGGCTTAGGTTTCTCAGATGCTGACCTGACTGCAAAAGGAAGAGACCACAATGATGCCCTGCATGTCTCTATCGAATGCAGGGGCACTACTCTGGCACATGTATTGGTGGATATTGGTTCGTCCTTGAATGTGCTACCCAAGAAGGCTTTAGACCGTTTAGATTGTGAAGGCCTGGAACTGAAACCCAGCAATATCATCGTCAGAGCCTTTGACGGTTCAAAAAGGATGGTTCATGGAGAGGTTGACATTCCGATTCGTGTGGGCTCTCAGGTGTTTGACTCTACTTTTTATGTGATGGATATCCGTCCATCTTACTCTTGTCTACTGGGTCAACCTTGGATCCACAAAGCTGGGGCAGTGACCTCTACCTTGCACCAGAAGCTGAAGTACCCCGTCAGAGGGAAGATCGTCACTGTGCAGGTAGAGGAAGAGTATATGGTAAGCCATCTGAATTCCTTCAGATACATTGAGATGGACGGGGAGTTTATTGAAACCCCCTTTCAGCATTTCGAGGAGGTGCTTCCGATTTCAGCGGCAGCAGAAACAGCGGTAGAAGAGAATGTTCCTTTGAAGATGGCTTCCCTGAAGGATGCCCGGGCTGTGGTTCAAAAAGGTGAATGTGCTAACTGGGGCAGGCTTCCAGACTTTACACAGAAGACTGACAAATTTGGGCTGGGTTTTACTGCAGAGGGTCAGAAAGCTATGCGGAAAGCGAAGACCGGAAGACCTCCTGTGTTCATTACAAATCCAGGAGTGAATGATGTTGGGGAAGACAACAAAGTGGATGAAGCAGAATTCAATAGCTGGATCTACCCGACAACCGAAGGCGGATTGACCAATTGGATTGCCAAAGACCATACTCCTGTTACCTTTGTGACGCAATAATAAATTTCTTTGTTTCGTTATTTGTAATAAACAATAAATAAACTCTACAGCCCGGTGTCTTACCCGAGGCACCGTGGTTTCATTTGTGAGGGCATATAAATTGTCATTTCATATATCATGAATGAAAATCTTGGACGTTTTCTCGCATTTCAAATCTTATGCTCCTTTTCTGTCTTTTCTTCCTTTACATATATTTCAAAACAGCTATATTTACACACACACTCACTCATACAGGTTTCAATCCACTCTGGATCTCACTGATAACGACTCTGCTACCGCCCGTTATGACTTCGAAAATCCGATCAACTTAGCCGAAGACGAAGGTGAAGATGATTGTGAAGTGCCTGGCGAGCTTGCAAGACTGTTGCTTCAGGAAGAGAGGGCAATTCAACCCCATGAAGAGCCAGTGGAAACAATAAACCTGGGTACTGAGGCAGACAGGAAAGAGGTAAAGATTGGTGCCAACCTAGAGCTCAGCGTGAAGCAACGGTTGACTCAGATGCTGCATGATTATATGGAGATCTTTGCCTGGTCCTACGAAGACATGCCCGGGTTGGATACCGATATTGTGGTCCATCACTTGCCAACTAAGGAAGACTGCCATCCGGTTAAGCAAAAGGTCCGCCGGATGCGTCCAGAGATGTCTGAAAAGATTAAAGCCGAGGTGATGAAACAGTTTGACGCTGGGTTCCTTGCAGTGACTTCTTACCCTCAGTGGGTTGCTAATGTGGTGCCGGTACCTAAGAAGGACGGTAAGGTCAGAATGTGTGTCGACTACAGGGATCTGAACAGGGCCAGCCCCAAGGATGACTTCCCTTTACCTCACATTGATGTCCTTGTTGATAATACAGCTCAGCACAAGGTATTCTCTTTCATGGATGGCTTTTCAGGTTACAATCAGATCAAGATGGCACCTGAAGACATGGAAAAGACTACATTTGTTACTCAGTGGGGCACCTTCTGTTACAAGGTCATGCCATTCGGGTTGAAGAACGCTGGGGCAACCTACCAGCGTGCCATGGTTGCTTTATTTCATGACATGATCCATCATGAGATAGAAATGTATGTGGACGACATGATCGCAAGGTCCCAGACTGAGGAGGAGCACCTAGATCATCTGAAGAAGCTGTTTGACCGGTTAAAACTGTACAAGTTGAGATTGAACCCGAACAAGTGCACCTTCGGAGTAAGATCTGGAAAGTTGCTAGGCTTCGTGGTCAGTGATAAAGGTATTCAAGTGGACCCTGCCAAGGTTAAAGCTATTCAAGAGATGCCAGTTCCCAAGACAGAGAAAGCGGTCAGAGGCTTCTTAGGACGCCTGAATTACATTGCTCGCTTCATCTCACACCTAACTGCTACCTGTGAGCCAATCTTCAAGCTGCTGAAGAAAGATCAGGTAGTACGTTGGAACGATGAATGTCAGGCTGCTTTCGACAGAATCAAAGAGTATCTCCAAGAACCACCTATCCTTATGCCACCGGTTGAAGGGAGACCTCTGATACTATCTCTAACAGTACTTGACAACTCAATGGGGTGTGTGCTGGGGCAGCATGACGAGTCTAGCCGAAAAGAGCACGCCATTTATTACCTTAGCAAAAAGTTTACCGACTGTGAGACCCGATACTCACTGCTTGAGAAAACTTGCTGCGCTTTGGTATGGGCTGCTCGCCGGCTGAGACAGTATATGCTGACTCACACTACCTTGTTGATCTCAAAGATGGATCTTATAAAGTATATATTCGAAAAGCCTGCTCTGTCTGGGAGAATTGCAAGGTGGCAAATGATCTTGACGGAATACGACATTCAGTACACAACCCAGAAAGCCATCAAGGGAAGTGTATTGGCAGACCACTTGGCACATCAGGCCATAGATGAATATCAATCAATGAACTTCGAGTTTCCGGACGAAAGCATCATGATTGTGACTGATTGTGAAGTACCTGGACCGGATGAAGGACCTGAGGAAGGATCCCGATGGTCTATGCACTTTGATGGAGCCTCCAACGCTTTGGGAAACGGCATCGGCGCCATAATCATATCTCCATAAGGTACTCATACTCCGCTCACTGCCCGACTATGCTTCAACTGTACCAACAACATGGCGGAGTATGAGGCATGCATCATGGGTCTTGAAGCTGCGATCGACCTAAGGATCAAGTTTCTGAGTGTCTTCGGAGATTCCTCTCTTGTGATCAATCAGATCAAAGGAGAGTGGGATACGAAACATCCGAATCTTATCCCTTATAGAGAATGTGTGTTGACCCTGATCCCCCACTTCACAGAGATAACCTTTGAACACTTTACAAGAGAAGAGAATCAGCTGGCGGACGCGTTAGCTACAATGTATTCTATGTTCAAGGTCAAATGGGATAATGAGGCTCCCCGGATCATCATCTGGAAATTGGACGAACCGACATACTGTTGCGATCTCGAGACTGAATTGGTGACTGAGAAGCCTTGGTACCATGAGGTGGGGAGATATCTGGAAGCTCAGGAGTACCCTGAAGATGCATCTGTCAATGATAAGAAGTTCTTGAGAAGATTCGCAGCAAAGTTCTTCCTTAGCAATGGCATCTTGTACAAGCGAAACCATGATTCAACCTTACTGCGTTGTGTGGATAAGACTGAAGCAGAAAGGATCATGGAAGAGCTACATGATGGGACCTTTGGTACGCATTCCAGTGGACATACAATGGCAAAGAAGATCCTTCGGGCAGGGTATTACTGGTCCACAATGGAAGCTGACTGCTACCAACATTCTAGGACATGCCATAAGTGTCAGATCTATGCAGACAAAGTGCATGTTCCTCCAGTTCCCCTGAATGTTCTGACTGCTCCTTGGCCGTTTGCAATGTGGGGCATAGACATGATCGGCGAGATTAAACCTACGGCATCTAATGGGCATCGCTTCATCCTGGTAGCGATTGATTATTTCACGAAGTGGGTCGAGGCAGCATCCTATGCTACGATAACCAAGACTGTTGTGGCACAGTTCATTCGGCATAACCTGATCTGTCGGTACGGCGTCCTAGAGAGAATTATTACAGACAACGGTACCAATATGAATAATAAGATGATCGCTGAGCTCTGCGAACAGTTCAAGATACAGCACCACAATTCTTCTCCTTACAGACCGAAGATGAATGGGGCTGTCGAAGCAGCAAATAAGAACATCAAGAAAATCGTGCAGAAGATGACAGTGACTTATAAGGATTGGCATGAGATGTTACCGTTCGCTCTACATGGGTACCGTACCTCAGCCAGGACGTCAACCGGGGTAACTCCTTTCTCTCTGGTTTATGGTATGGAGGCAGTCTTACCGATCGAAGTGCAGATACCCTCTCTCCGGATAATGAAGGATGCAAATCTGAACGAGGATGATTGGATCCAGACACGACTTGATCAGCTCAACCTTATCGATGAAAAAAGACTCGCTGCTATCTGCCATGGTCAGACGTATCAGAAACGGATGATCAGGGCATTTAACAAAAAGGTCAGACCACAGGAATATCAAGTTGGGGATCTGGTAATCAAGCGAATCATCCTTCCTCAGAGTGATCCAAGGGGCAAGTGGACCCCTACGTATGAAGGGCCATTTGTGGTGAAACATGTGTTCTCAGGAGGAGCCATGATTTTAACCAATATGGATGGTGACGACCTTCCTCACCCCGCTAATGCAGACATAGTAAAAAGATACTACGCATGAAAAAAGACCCGCTAGGCTGACATGCCTAGGCAAAAGTTAGGGCTTCCCGTCGAACCAAAAGGGTTCGGGCAAAATGAAGGGATGAAATGAAAAAAAATCTGTACACCCGGCAAGTCGAAAACCTAAAAAGGCGGCTTGGGCAAAAATGGGTATCCCGGTGGACTGAAAACCCGAAAGGGCGGTCCAGGCAAAAATTAGGGATAAAAGCGTAATACTATGTCTCATTGGATCACTTCGCATCCAGAATCCGGTATCTACATCAAGTTCAGACGGCATCAATCAGTCAGCTTCACCTTCAACCAAGGTCATCAAGTGATGAGACGCTCGTAGTTATAAAGGCAATAGCAGAGTTGAAACCCAGTGAGATCATTCACTTCACACAGCTGTTTATTTTCTCTTGTACAAAATTTGTATAAAACTCTTTTGTTCGGCGGCGTTCTCTTACTAGGACGTCAGCCTCTTGTATACAAAACGCCTATTTTCAGGCCATTCAAAAATCAATACAAATATACTTTTCAGTTAAAAGTGCCAATTGTTTTTCTTTTTCTGTTTTGTTTTGCGAAGAATGTCCAAGGTTCAATTCGTGATATATGCATTGACAATAATTTGCTAACTCATGAATATTTGCATACGAAACAAAGGATTAATTACAGGTAACATTAGAAACAGGGGCAATAAAGAGTTGTCTGAGCAATCTAATTGTTCCGTCCTCCAAGGTACCAAGGTAGGTTCAGCTAAAGAACATAACCAGATATCCTAATTCCCCAGAGAGTAAGCAGTCAGTACACTCTCTCCAAGTTATATTATCATGCCTTAAGGAAGTTGGGTATCCTCCAGTGGATCTCAACATCTCCCCGGCATCATACATATTCTTGACAAGCATCCCCGGTAGTCTTGGTCTAAAGATTGTTCCCCGGCGGCATATCAACATTCAAAGGAATCACTTCCCCCGCAGTCCAAAACTTCCCCAGAGAATCCAATCTAGTTCCCCAGAAAAGTTGGAATTCATCTCCCCAAGCAGTAAGCTTATCCCCAGTAGATTCTGGAAGCTTATCCCTCGCAGAGCACGAACGCGTCGTCCGGCTTTATTCAAAGAGTTATTTCCTTACCAGGATATAACTGGGTTATCCTCAGCCAAAAGCCACGGAAAGATCGCCATCAACGCAGTCTTCTTATCCCCAGCGAAGTCCATCAGCACTTCCAACACAGCAATGATATCCCCAGCAAGTTATTATCAACACTCAACAAAGTATCTCTCTCCCCACAGAGTATTGCTTCCCAGCAAGATCACTAGAGTATTTTTCTCCCCGCAGAGTTATTCCATTCGCCAAGTTTATTCCCCAACGGAGTTATCTTCTCCTACCGGTATTCTTGCAATTATCATCCCCAGTGGAAGCAAAATCTATTCTCCAACATCAGCCCAGGAGTGACTTCCCGGCACCCGTCAAGGATTTACTTTCCTAGACGAAAAACACATTCATAAAACATCACATACATCATTATAGCATGCATAGACGCATCATATCTTACAAATCTCATTTATGTTGAGAACATCATTGATTGGTCCATATCATGCATTGCATATGACTGACCTTTACCTTTCAGGAAAGATTCAGCTAAATTCTCAATCATATTTCAAGACTCCAAGACCTAGACCGGTTCAGTTAATCGACTCCAAAGATTTCTTATCCAGCCCAAGGCCGTCTCTAGACCAGCTAAATCGACCCCAAACAGATTTTTCTGATGAAGACTCAGTAGAAGTTATCACAGGTTTTTCTCAAACGCCCGCTTTTGAGATTATAATTTCCTATGGTTCTCTCCCCAATGCTGCGGAGATGATAATTCCATTCCAGGTTTTTCTCAAACGTCCGCTTTTGAGATTATAATTTCCTATGGTTCTCTCCCCAATGCTGCGGAGATGATAATTCCATTCCAGGTTTTTCTCAAACGTCCGCTTTTGAGATTATAATTTCCTATGGTTCTCTCCCCAATGCTGCGGAGACGATAATTCCATCCCAGGTTTTTCTCAAACGTCCGCTTTTGAGATTATAATTTCCTATGGTTCTCTCCCCAATGCTGCGGAGACGATAATTCCATCCCAGGTTTTTCTCAAACATCCGCTATTGAGATTATAATTTCCTATGGTTCTCTCCCCAATACTGCGGAGACGATAATTCCATCCCAGGTTTTTCTCAAACGTCCGCTTTTGAGATTATAATTTCCTATGGTTCTCTCCCCAATGCTGCGGAGATGATAATTCCATTCCAGGTTTTTCTCAAACGTCCGCTTTTGAGATTATAATTTCCTATGGTTCTCTCCCCAATGCTGCGGAGACGATAATTCCATTCCAGGTTTTTCTCAAACGTCCACTTTTGAGATTATAATTTCCTATGGTTCTCTCCCCAATGCTGCGGAGATGATAATTCCATTCCAGGTTTTTCTCAAACGTCCGCTTTTGAGATTATAATTTCCTATGGTTCTCTCCCCAATGCTGCGGAGATGATAATTCCATTCCAGGTTTTTCTCAAACGTCCGCTTTTGAGATTATAATTTCCTATGGTTCTCTCCCCAATGCTGCGCAGATGATAATTCCATTCCAGGTTTTTCTCAAACGTCCGCTTTTGAGATTATAATTTCCTATGGTTCTCTCCCCGATATTGCGGAGACGATAATTCCATCCTAGGTTTTTCTCAATGAATGTTTTTGAGATTATAATTTCCTATGGTTCTCTCCCCAATGCTGCGGAGACGATAATTCCATCCCAGGTTTTTCTCAAACGTCCGCTTTTGAGATTATAATTTCCTATGGTTCTCTCCCCAATGCTGCGGAGACGATAATTCCATCCCAGGTTTTTCTCAAACGTCTGCTTTTGAGATTATAATTTCCTATGGTCCTCTCCCCAATGCTGCGGAGACGATAATTCCATTCCAGGTTTTTCTCAATGTTTGCTTTTGAGTTTATAATTGCTTATAGGTTCTCTCACCGTTCCTGGTGAGGCAGTAACCACCCCTGGTTCAGTCATCATCTTTTGAAGATCCAGACTCAGCTCCTGTAACCAGTCAGGACACATCTATACCAAGCATCTGAAGACCAGCTCCTGCAATATGTCAGGTACTCATTTTTCTTTTGCAGGTACACAGGTTCTCGCTAAGGAATCTCTTACGCGATCAACATCTAGATGGCATCTATAATCCCATCATCCTATTCATCAATCTCTAAATGGCATCTGTAAGCCCATTCCCATCATTACACTGCTACTATGTGAGCGCAAATTTCTGGGCACTCTAGTGTTCAATCATCTTCCACCCTCGGATTACGAAAGGCACGTCAGCCAATCTGTATCCTCAGGTCTAAGAAGATTGAACAGGGGCAACTGTTGTACCCCAAAATTTTCCCTCCCATATTCTTCAAGAATTGCCAAAGTCAAGCTTCAAAATTCCCCAAGGGTTGCACAGTTCAAAGGCCTCCTAACAGTCAAAATTAGGGTTTTGGTCCTGATCAAGAAAATGAAGTTTCCAAAAGTCCAATCAAGTCTCACATGCCTATAAATATGATCAAGCATCCTCATACAAAGTTTCAAGACTTTCAGCACAAAATTGCACAGTCAAAACCCTAATTGCACTACAGGCAACTGTAGGGGCAAAATGGTCATTTGACAGTCAAAAGTTCAAATTTCTGGTCAACATCTCATTTTGAAGCCACAAACATCATTTGATCAATGCTTGATCATGATTCTCAAAGCTTGGCTCAAAAATCATCAAGATGCAAAAGTTTCCTTATTTGGACAGCTGAAAAAGTCAACTGTAAATTGACCAGGGCATAACTTTCACATGGATTATCAGAAAAATCCCATCCAAAGCTCATTTTGAAGAGAAAGACATTTCCTACAACTCCTCTTCATACTTCAAGTCCAAGAAATGCTCTCACAAAAAGTTATCAATTTCAACATTATAGGTCATTTTCAAAAGTCAACAAAAAGGGACTTTAGGTCAAAGGCCATAACTTGAGATTGGTAAATCAAAATGATATGGGACCAAAGGCATTGGTTAGAGGACTCAAAGACCTTTCCAAAATGTTCAAGAACATGAGCAAAGCTTAAAAATTGAGCAAGTTATGCCTTGTGGAAGTTGGGTAATGTTTGGATATTTTGAAAAGTCAACATTGATTCAAATGACCTAAAATTGCTAATGGGCCTATTTTTCTTCCACAATTCATTATCCAAGGCATGTGCACGACTACTTGGCCCAAAGGGAAGTTTTTCTTCATTTTTTATTTATTTATTTAAATTTTTATTAATAATAATTCATTTAAATCAATTAAATACATGAAAAATACTTAACCTACTATTTCAAATCTTTTTATGCATATTATATCCTCAAGATTTCGTGCCTAGCCAAATATGGAAAGAACCAATGGAATTGGATGTGATTTGTATCAAAAAGCATGTGAAAAAGATTTGAAAATCATGGTTTAAAAATCAAATATCATATTCATTAATTCATGGATTTTGATCAAGTTTTTTAACCCTAATTCATTCCATACATAAGCCTGATCAAGACCTAATGCTTCCTAACCAAAAAGCTGCGCCAGAAATCCTTACACAAACTTGAAAATTTTTCTTGGAAACTCAAATCTGAAAACCTATTTGCAGGTCGATTCAAGCCAAGAAACTCATCCTATCACATTCCTGGGACATCAAGGAACCTTCCTGGATCAAAAGCATCAATTCTAACACCTTGAAACATTGTACAGAAGTCAAGCTTTCTTCACTTTTTTTCATAATCGTGTTGCCATATTTAAGCATTTTCATTGCGTTTCTTTGATGAATTCATACTAATTGATATATTCTGAAGCTAACCATCCACTTTGATTGAGTTTTCGTGTGCTATATACGATTTCACCATGGTTGTCTTTTAGGGTTCATGAAGCTTTAAATTGGGTTTTTTTAATTAAGGAAAAATTGGAGCATAAGACTTAGACCACTGAATCAAGCATGCTTGGACGATCACAAAGCCACCCTCGCGCTCAATTTATGAGCATCCCTGGGCTAATCGCTATTTTTTAATAGGGTGCCTAAGGGAACGTTTGTAAAACCGTGGCCTATGTTCTTTATATTTCAGAAAAAAAATAAACAAGGAGGACGATGACTCGGTGGCAGGCAATGGTTGGTGGATTCAAACTTCGCGCGAAAAGCGCCCCACTAACGTTGTTTTATTTTATATTTTTTCTTAGGTATATTATAATCAACACGCGTAATATGGCTCAGTGGTAGGCTTAAGCATTGGTAACGTTCAGGACCTGGGTTCGAGCCCCAGGTCCTCACCCCTTTCCATGTATTTTTTCAATTAATGATCATATGCAGTTTCAATATAGTGGATCACCATACACGCTTCCATCCAACGCGCCACTTGGTCAATTTCGTTCATCCAAGGGCTCAGATCTAAAGAACATGGTGGACCTGAGTCAACACCCCATACGCTGGCCAATGAAAGTCAATCAGGCCATGAATAAATGGGCCTCAAATTGCTGGGCTATACCTCCACTTTGGGGACAGATACCCCCCTAGGTTTGCCAATTTTTTACTTTCTTTATTCTTTTTATTATTTATACTTTCTTTTAATTATTGTTTTATTAATTAATTTCATATTTTCATAATATATAAAAAAAACACACAAAAAAAAATCAGAAAAGGAGAAAAAAAATAATAAATATTTTATTTTAGTATATTTTGTAAATAAATTCATTAATTAACTAGTTTTAAATTAGGTTTTAATCTTAGCTTTTTTAATAAAAATATAAAAAAATATAGAATTAGGGTTTATGATAATTTTTATCCTTTTTTATTTTTCTTTCATAATAATTAAAATATTAAATATTTATTTTTGTAATTAAATTGCATGTAAATTAATTAGGGTTAATTTTAGGTTAAAATTTAATCTTCTTTTTAATAAATTAAAAACAACTAGAATTAGGGTTAGCATTTATTTTAATTAATTCTTTTTCATTAAAATCATAAAAATACAAAAATACCAAAAACAATTCCTTTTCAATTAATTAGTTTCATCATTTAATTTAATTTTGCAAAAAGGGTCCAACGCCCTCGTTTTAATTCTTATTTAATTCGCATATTTATTTTATTTCTTTTAATATTTATGTATCTCTCCCAAAGTCGTGTAATTAATTTCTCGCACCTTTATTTTTCTTTTAATTCTTTATTTTTTCTGTCAAATCGGGTTCAAGAAATTTTGGCGATGTGGACCCGCGCCTGTTGTAATAGCTTTAGAATTTTTAATTTCTCGCAATTTTTAACTGTTAATCAAGGCATGAAAGAATGAATGGACAAAAATAAAAACAAGCGCTAGATCACCAATAACATGACAAAAGACAAAAATATCTGAAAACGACACACAAATCACACACCACCCCTAGGGTACGCCTCACTGTTGCCTTGCCTCGAAAGGTGATCGTCGAGTAGAGGATGTCTTAGTAAGTCCTCATGATCCGGGAACCTGGCATGAGGGTAGCTTCTAAGGTGTCTTCCCATTGCTCTGGTGATCACCATGTCCCGAACCTCGAATTGACCCGAACACCTCCAACGGTGGTGCTACCTACCTCTCAATGGTGGGATGGCACTACTTTAAAGGACATTTACACAGACGAATTCCTTAGGGTAGGTAGACGACTCGTGGATACCTGCTCTAATTCAAAACAAAACAAATCAAAAATACTTTTCACACCAACACATTTTCAAAAAGCTTTCGAAAGCATTTTTTAAACACTCTTGAGGACCGATACAAGAGTCGAACTGAATTTTCAAAGAAACTTTTTTAAAACCCACAATTGAAAAGCAAACAAACCATTTTGAAAACACAAGTGAGCAAGTATCTAAGAGCCCATGGATAACCATGGATAGAAAGGGTGCTAACACCTTCCCTTTCTATAATCTACCTCCCGAACCGAGAGCAATCTCTTTAAGGAATTTTTCTGTGCTTTTGTCCTTTCCATTTGGAGAAAATAAAAGACGGTGGCGACTCTTGCTTCCGTGACATTTCGCGAACCAGCGTTAAACAGTCAGTTCCAGATCCACCGATCACACATGCTGATATGAGTGTAAATGAGTAAATGAATGTTATGCTGACAAAACAGACAGATGGAATATCTTGAAGATAATAAGATGTCACAGCATAATAGATACTCGGCCAATCTTGAAAAAGACGGAAGATAACTGGAATTGGAAACACAAAGCAACGTCGGAGCGTAACACGCCACAAGGCTCAAGTCTTCTGAGGAGAAAGGTATTCAAATCCAATCTTCTAATACCCATAGACCACTGGCATGAGACAAAGCGTACCACACT
Source organism: Vicia faba (assembly GCA_948472305.1). NCBI lineage: Eukaryota > Viridiplantae > Streptophyta > Magnoliopsida > Fabales > Fabaceae > Vicia > Vicia faba. The sequence goes on from OX451740.1 coordinate 263,734,506, forward strand.
CCAGAAATCTGCCCAAATAAAGGTAGCCAAAACAATGCTTAACTGGAACAACTGGGGAGTCACCAAACTTAATACCACGAGAAACGCAAGTTTAGCATAACCAACACCTCATGACGATTTTGAAATAAAACATGTTCATCATGCAAGGATAAAAAAAACTGTACGGTTTTGCATTTCATGCTTGACCGTCCTTGGAATAAACTGTCAACATTCCTTTCGTTATTCACGACACACATTTTTTTATAAAAAATAAGAATACTTTAGGTAAATTTGTTTCAAGTATTTCCACAAAAATTAAAATTTTGCCCACAGAAGGTAAATGCTCAAATTTCATTAATAAGAGGGTAGTTCGCTAACAACGCGACTCCAATGGTTTACAAAATTTTGGGAAATATTACATGAAAGAGAAAAGGGTTACAGAAAACAATGATCACCATTCTCCCTAACAACTTAGAATTCCGAAATATGCTCAGATGCCGAGACTGGTCTGACCAAAAGCTCGCCTAAGCGAAATACTTCTTGACTGCATCGGCGTTCATGGGACGCGGGAGCTCTTCACCGTCCATATTGGTGAGAATCAAAGCACCTCCAGAGAAAACTTTCTTAACAACATACGGTCCTTCATAATTCGGAGCCCACTTGCCCCTAGAATCAGGTTGGAAAGATAATATCTTCTTGAGCACAAGGTCACCTTCTCTGAACTCGCGCGGTCGAACCTTCTTATCAAAAGCCTTTTTCATTCTCTGCTGATACAATTGACCGTGACACAACGTTGTCAATCTCTTCTCTTCAATTAAATTCAACTGATCATATCTACTTTGACACCATTCGGCCTCAGAAAGTTTAGCTTCCATCAACACTCTCAGAGACGGAATCTCAACCTCCACGGGGAGTACTGCTTCCATACCATAAACCAGGGAAAAAGGGGTTGCGCCTGTTGAAGTTCGAACTGAAGTACGGTATCCATGCAGAGCAAACGAAAGCATTTCATGCCAATCTTTATAAGTTACCACCATCTTCTGGACAATCTTCTTGATGTTCTTGTTCGCAGCTTCAACTGCCCCATTCATCTTCGGTCTGTAAGGAGAAGAATTATGATGTTCGATCTTGAACTCTTCACAAAGCTCTCTCAGCATCTTGTTATTCAAGTTCGAACCATTATCCGTGATAATCTTGCTCGGGATACCGTATCGGCAAATGATCTGATTCTTGATAAATCTGACTACCACCTGTCTGGTTACATTGGCATAAGATGCTGCTTCCACCCATTTAGTAAAATAATCGATCGCTACCTAGATGAAATGATGACCATTTGAAGCTTTGGGTTCAATCATTCCAATCATATCAATGCCCCACATAGAGAAAGGCCAAGGTGAAGATATAACATTGAGGAGAGTCGGTGGCACATGCATCTTGTCCGCATAAATCTGGCATTTATGACACTTCTTCACATACTTGCAACAATCAGATTCCATTGTCATCCAATAGTAACCAGCTCTCAATATCTTTCTAGCCATTGCATGTCCATTGGCATGTGTGCCAAAGGATCCTTCATGTACTTCTTGCATCAGCATGTCTGCTTCACGTCGGTCTACACATCTAAGCAAGACCGTGTCATAATTCCTCTTATACAATACTTCTTCATTGAGGAAGAAACTGCTTGCTAATCTTCTTAATGTCTTCCTATCTTTATTGGACGCCCCAAGCGGATACTCTTGAGTTTGAAGAACATGTTTAATATCATAGAACCACGGTTTGTCGTCGGTAATCTCTTCTACGGAGAACACATGAGCAGGTCTATCGAGGCGCATAACTCGGATTGTAGGCACATCGTTCCAACCATTCACTTGAAACATTGAAGACAAAGTAGCTAAAGCATCAGCCATTTGGTTCTCATCTCTAGGGATATGGTGTAATTCCACTTTGTTGAAGAAGGTTAACAATCTTCTAGCATAGTCTCTGTAAGGGATCAAACCAGGATGACGAGTCTCCCATTCTCCTTTGATTTGATTAATCACCAATGCTGAATCTCCGTAAATATCAAGAATCTTAATCCTTAGATCCACTGCTTCTTCGATACCCATAATACATGCCTCATATTCAGCCATGTTGTTCGTGCAGTCAAACTTCAATCTCGCCGTGAACGGGATATGAGTACCTCGGGGAGTGACGATGATTGCCCCAATTCCATTTCCATAAGAGTTCACAGCTCCGTCAAATATTAAACCCCAATGGGATTCGGGATCAGGTCCTTCTTCGGGTAATGGCTCTTCACAATCTTTAGCTTTCAAGTACATAACATCTTCATCTGGGAAATCAAACTTGATGGATTGATAATCTTCAATTGGTTGGTGAGCCAAATGATCGGCTAAAATACTCCCTTTGATTGCTTTCTGAGTGTGATACTCAATGTCATATTCAGATAACAACATCTGCCAATGGGCTATCCTTCCAGATAAGGCGGGCTTCTCAAAGATATACTTGATCGGATCCATTTTGGATATCAACCAAGTGGTGTGGTCAATCATATACTGGCGTAGACGGCGAGCAGCCCAAGCTAAAGCACAACAGGTTTTCTCAAGCAACGAGTATCGAGACTCACAGTCCGTGAATTTCTTACTCAGATAGTATACGACATGTTCCTTTCTTCCAGTCTCATCTTGTTGACCAAGCACACATCCCATGGAATCTTCCAATATAGTCAGGTACATAATCAAAGGTCTTCCTTCCACCGGAGGAATCAAAATGGGAGGTTCAAGCAAATATTCTTTGATGCTATCAAAAGCTCTCTGACAATCTTCTGTCCACACACATCCTTGGTTCTTTCGGAGAAGCTTGAAAATCGGCCCACAGGTAGCAGTCATATGAGATATAAACCTAGAAATGTAGTTCAGTCTCCCAAGGAATCCTCTTACTTGTTTTTCCGTCTTGGGTGCGGGCATTTCTCGAATGGCTTTGACTTTATCAGGATCTACCTCAATACCTTTCTGACTGACAATGAAACCCAGAAGTCTTCCAGAACGAACACCAAAAGTGCACTTGTTGGGATTCAGACGGAGTTTGTATTTTCTCAAACGCTGGAATAACTTCAACAAATGTTCCAAATGATCTTCTTCAGTCTGTGACTTGGCAATCATGTCATCCACATACACTTCGATCTCCTTATGCATCATGTCATGGAACAAAGCAGTCATGGCCCTTTGGTATGTTGCACCAGCATTCCTCAAACCAAACGGCATAACCCGATAACAAAAAGTTTCCCAAGGTGTAATGAAAGCGGTCTTCTCCATATCTTCCGGTGCCATCTTGATTTGGTTGTAACCAGAGAAACCATCCATGAAAGAAAAGACTTTGAACTTGGCGGTACTGTCGACCAATACGTCAATATGAGGTAATGGGAAGTCGTCCTTCGGACTAGCTCTATTCAGATCTCTGTAGTCTACACACATCCGAACTTTGCCATCTTTCTTTGCAACAGGCACTATGTTGGCTAACCATTGAGGATAGACGGATGTAACAAGGAAACCTGCATTGATCTGTTTCTGAACCTCCTCTTTGATCATGTCAGCCATGTCAGGACGAGTCCTTCTCAGCTTCTGCTTGATCGGCGGACATTCAGGTCTCAACGGTAAACGATGCTCCACAATGTCATTGTCCAAACCTGGCATATCTTGGTAGGACCAAGCAAACACATCAACATACTCTTTGAGAAGCTCCAACATCTTCTCCTTAACTTCCGGGATAAGCAATGCTCCGACTTTGACTTCCTTTCTAACTTCTTCATCACCCAAGTTGACCAACTCTAAAGGTTCTTCAAATGGTTGAATGACCTTCTCATCATGCTCAAGCAAACGGGAAATCTCAACAGGAATCTCTTTGTCATCCTCCTCTTCGGCTCTGAACACAGGGAATTCAAAGTTGTGAGAGGGCATAGGATCATTGTTTTCGATGGTTAAGTCATGGACTAATCTGCACATATGATTATGCTTTATTTTAGAAATCGATTTGTGCAAATAAAACAAAAGGCTATTAATTGATTTTCATTACTATTTCCCGGAAAAAGTGAAAAATAAAACAGTAGTGGACAAAATAACATTTTTATTCATTAAAGGGAAATATTTGAAACAAGGAGCCCAGACATTTCTCTTTTGCCTTGGGCAGAGCAAAAGGAATTATTTTTCATAGCCCAACAAAAAATACTTTTCGCCTTGGGCAGAGCGAATTTTTTTTCAAAAAACAAAACAGAACATTACTCGGAAATGTGCATAACAACAGGAACATCAACAGCTATCCAGTTTTGGCAAGCCAATCCAGGCGTCACAAAATCGGGCAAATCTTCCTCGGAATCATCTTCTATGACAGCATCCACTTCAGGATGTATAAAACCTGCACTTCGGAAAACCTCTTGAATCGGACGAACAACCACCTCTTGCTTGACTCTCGCAGACACAGGACGAAAACCAAGACCTTCCCCAGACTTGTTCTCGGGCAAAGTCAACACCTGGCCCCAACCTTCAGCCGAACCACCTTCCACCACTCGTCACGCATCCTCAAAATAGGAGATGGATGCCCCTTGCTTCTTCACCTCATTCTTGGTGACAGATAAACCTTGGAACTGGGTTCCAACATCCTCGTCCGCATCAATAAAAGAGAATGATGATAAATGGCTTACCACCATAGCTTGCTCTCCCCCAATCATCACTAGCTTCCCATGCCTTACAAACTTTAGTCTCTGATGGAGCGTGGAGGTGACTGCCCCTGCATCATGGATCCAGGGACGACCCAATAAGCAACTGTAGGCAGCACGAACATCCATCACTTGGAAAGTGATTTGAAAAGTGTGGGGACCAATCACTATAGGAATATCCACTTCACCAATGACTGTCTTCCTAGAACCATCAAATGCTTTAACAATTACTCCACTAGGTCTCATGGGAGCACCTGGATATGAGAGCCGAGATAATGTAGTTTTGGGCATCACATTCAACGACGAACCTGTATCCACCAACACACTTGATAAGGTATCATTTCCACAACTTACTGAGATATGCAAAGCCATATTATGGTTTCTCCCCTCCTCCGGGAGTTCTTCATCACTGAAACCAAGGTTGTTACACGAAGTAATATTTCCCACAATCCCATCAAACTGATCAACCGTCACATCATGATCCACGAACGCCTGGTCCAAGACCTTCTGAATGTCCTCCTTCACGATAGGACAATCAACCTCCCTTGAACAAAATTCACAAATGTCATAATCATGCTGGTGCCTAACAAAGGCAAGTCTTCTCAAACTCTGATGTAACCTGATCAACGACTCTCTTATGTGTTCAACTTGAAAAACTCGAAACTTCCCCGGACAACCTTCCACCATATTCACTGAAGCTGCCCCATGTCGAGGTAAAGGATTATCTCTAACATTTGGATTAACATCCTTGAAATACAAGATACCATTCTTAATCAATCTCTGTACGTCCGCCTTCAAAGCAAAACAATTCTCAAGGTTGTGCCCCGGTGACCCTTGATGATATTCACAAAACTGATCCGCCTTGTACCACGGAGAAGTACTATTTGGTGCGACAGGAGGAGGCTTTGTAGTTATGAGATTCTTTCTGATAAGAGCAGAGAACAATTCAGTATAAGTCATAGGAATAACATCGAACTGTGGTTTTCTAGGTGAACGGTTCTGATTGTTGAATGGATAAGCCTGTTGTCGAGGCTGCTGCTGAAATGGTCGTTGTTGAGTTGGTGGGGTTTGATGAACTGGGTTCATCAAAGCTGGGCGGACAGCCGGAGTGACTGCCGCAACGTGAGAGTAACCTCTCCTTGGTCTACCTGGGAACAAAGCGCTGACATCCTGCTCTTTTCTTTTCGGGAAAACACTTTCAAACTTCTTAGTACTGCTAGACGGACTCCCTTCTTTAACCAAACGCCCTTCACGAATCCCTTCCACTAATCGCATGCCCATGCTTACCATTTCGGTGAAGTCACTGGGTGCGCTGGCTATCATTATTTCATAGTAAAAGGATCCTAAAGTCTTCAAAAATATCTTCGTAATCTCTTTCTCCTCAAGAGGTGGATAGATTTGAGCAGCAATTTCACGCCACCTCTGGGCGTACTCCTTAAAAGATTCTCGGTCTCTCTGCGACATCGCCCAGAGTTGATCCCTGTCCGCTGCCATGTCAACGTTATACTTATACTGGTGAACGAAAGCTTCGCTAAGATCGTTGAAGTTGCGGATCCGAATACTGTCTAAACCCATATACCACTTCAGAGCAGCACCCGTCAAACTGTCTTGAAAATAATGAATCAACAAGTCATGATCATCGGAATACGTAGACATCTTTCTCACGTACATTGTCAAATGACTTCTAGGACACGAATCACCCTTATATCTCTCAAAGTCTGGCACTTTGAATTTTGCTGGAATCTTGACATTCGGAACTAAACAAAGGTCATGCGTATTCTTCCCAAAAAAATCCTTCCCCTTCAATGCTCTAAGCTCCTTCTGCATTTCCTGGAACTGATCCTGAAATTCTTCCATTCTATCAAAGAGACCCAAACTTTCAGCAGGCTCGGCAGGATAAGTAGGTTCATTCAAGTATGGCACGGAGTGGACCACAGGAGCGACGGTGGTCATAATCAGTTGCGGAAAAGGTGTCACAGACGGAATTACTGGCGGCATAGCAGTTGTCTCTGGCTGAGGAAGAGACAAAGCAGGTTGAAATAAGGGTTGTACGTAAGGCTGATACCCCTCTGGCACAAAGTTGTAAGGCATTCCCCACGGAAAACCTTTCGGCATCTGATGTTGAAGCGGAGAGTTGGTTTGAGTCACGGACGTCGGAACGGTGACAATCTCGGAAACCACTGGAGTTGAAGTCTGAATCTCGGCAGCTGTAGTCGATGGATGATTCTGAACAGCCACCAAACTTTCCACTAACGCAGTTAACTTTTCCATCTCGACACGAAGTGTAGCAACTTCCCCACGAAGCTCATGGTTTTCCTGTTCCAGATCTTCCATTTTCCTCTGACGATTGGCTCGAGTGTCGTATCGGTGAGACAGCTTGACAACCTTTGGAGTGGAAAAAGAACAAGGATAAGACTCTAGAAAACATGTGAAGTGAAATGTTGAATGATGCATGATGTGCGATGCAAATGATGATTCATTTTAAAAGTTTTTCAAGGAACTTTAATAATTTTGCATACATCAATGGTAAAGGAATTTGGAACAACAAAAACTCAATCCATTAATTGAAAACAGTAAATTACAACTCACAACTTGGAATAACAAAATAATAAATTACAATTTTGGGATAACAACCCAATAATAAAAGCAGTAAATTACAACTTCGAAACATGAACTCCATAATAAAGCGATGAATCACAATTTTAAAACATGAAGTCTAAAAATAAAGCAATAAATTACAACTTTGGAGCATGAAGCCCATAATAAAGCGATAAATTACAATTTTGGAGCATGAAGCCCATAATAAAGCAATAAATTACAACTTCGGAGCATGAAGCCCTTTTACATAGTTTTACAAAAATGACGTCAGTAAAATAAAACGAAAAGCTAAAGATCACTCAGAATCCTCAGATGAGGGACCAAACACCAACTGTAACCGGAGCTTCTTGATCTTCTCTTCATAAAAGTCTTCCATCTCTTTCTTCTCAGCTACCAGTCGATCAATGATTTCCTTCTGCGGATTAGGAACAAGAGCAACGCTTACCGGACCCTCCTTCTTTCTCTTCTTTTCACTAGCATACCTCTTCAGCAAAGCATCCTTTTGACTAAGCTTCTCATCGTGATCAATGAACCAGCCGTCTTGAATAAAGAGTAAATCCTCCTTTTCCTTTAACTGTCGAGTCAGGACTCGATTCTCATATTCAGACATATGGTACTTTTCTTTCCAAGCATCCCTCTCGGACTTCATCCTAGCCAGATTTCCTTGGAATTCTCCTATATTCGCGACAGGGATAACAACAGATGATGGTGCAATGGCAGGTGTGATCGGTGGATCTGGAACTGACTGTTTAACGCTGGTTCGCGAAATGCCGCGGAAGCAAGAGTCGCCACCGTCTTTTATTTTCTCCAAATGGAAAGGACAAAAGCACAGAAAAATTCCTTATAGATATTGCTCTCGGTTCGGGAGGTAGATTATAGAAAGGGAAGGTGTTAGCACCCTTTCTATCCATGGTTATCCATGGGCTCTTAGATACTTGCTCATTGTGTTTTCAAAAATGGTTTGTTTGCTTTTCAACTGTGGGTTTTAAAAAGTTTCTTTGAAAATTCCAGTTCGACTCTTGTATCGGTCCTCAAGAGTGTTTGAAAAGTTGCTTTCGAAAGCTTTTTGAAAAGGTGTCGGTGTGAAAAGTATTTTTTGAATTTGTTTTGAAATTAGAGCAAGTATCAAGAGTCGTCTACCTACCCTAAGGAATTCGTCTGTATAGATGTCCTTTAAAGTAGTGCCATCCCACCATTGAGAGGTAGGTAGCACCACCGTTGGAGGTGTTCGGGTCAATTCGAGGTTAGGGACATGGTGATCACCAGAGCAATGGGAAGACACCTTAGAAGCTACCCTCATGCCAGGTTCCCGGATCATGAGGACTTACTAAGACATCCTCTACTCGACGATCACCTTTCGAGAGGCAAGGCAACAGTGAGGCGTACCCTAGGGGTGGTGTATGATTTGTGTGTCGTTTTCAGTTATTTTGTCTTGTTCATGTCATGGGTGATCTACGCTTTTGTTTTTATTTAGACATTCATTCTTGCATGCAATTATTAACAGTTAAAAAGTTGCGAGAAATATAAAGTTCTAAAGCTATTACAAAAGGCGCGGGTCCACATCGCCAAAATTTCTTGAACCCGATTTGACAGAAAAATAAAGAAAGTAAAGAAAATAACGAATTAAAAGTGCGACAGATTAATTTACAAGGCCTTGGGAGAGATACATAAATATTAAATGAAAAAAGAAATAAACACGCGAATTAAATAAGAATTAAAACGAGGGCGTTGGACCCTTTTTTGCAAAATTAAATTAAATGATGGAATTAATTAAAAAAAGAGAAGAAATTGTTTTTTGGTATTTTTTGGTTTTAATGAAAAAGAATTAATTAAAATAACATGCTAACCCTAATTCTACAATTTTTATTTTATTATGAAAACATGTTAAAGTTTTAACCTAAAATTAACCCTAATTAATTTACATGCAATTTAATTACAAAAATAAATAATATTAAATATTTAATTATTATGGAATAAAAGAAAAAAGATAAAAATTAATTAAACCCTAATTCTATAAGTTTTGAGTTTTAGTGAAAAATATTAAGATTAAAAACCTAAATTTAAAACTAAGTGAATTAATGAATTTATTTACAAAAATACTAAAAATAAAAATATTTATTATTTTTTACCTTTTTCTGATTTTTTATGGTTTTTGTGTTTTTCATGGAAAATAATTAAATTAATTAAAAAAAGCAATAATTAAAGAAAGTAAAAATAATAAAACAAACAAAGAATGAAAAAGTTTGCAAACCTAGGGGGTCTCCCCCTAATTTTGGAGGTTTTCCTTTAGCAATCTGGGCCCATTTACCCTTTGGCCTGGTTGACTATTGCGTTGGCATGGGTCTCCGTTGACTGGCGTTCACCGTGCTCTCCAGATCATGACCCTTGATTAAATCCATTGGCCATGTGAACAGCTTGATTTTGAAGGTGTACGGTGATCCACTACATTGAAACTGCATGTGAACATTAACTGAAGAAAAATATGAAAGGGGGTGGGGACCTGGGATCGAACCCAGGTCCTGAACGTTACCAATGCTTAAGCCTACCACTGAGCCATGTTACGCGTGTTATACATATAATAATGAATAAATAACAAAAACAAAAATTGGTTAGTGGCCTAAAAATATGAAAAAAGCGCGCGCTGAATTCAAAAGAACCAATCATTGCTGGCCACCGGGTCTTCTTCTTCCTCGTTCCTGAAATATAAAAACAATGGCAACGGTTTTTACACCGTTCTAAAAGGCATCATTAGAGAAAATAGCGAATAGCCCCTGGGGCTCCATAAATTGAGCGCGATGGCCTCATTCTCTCCGTTCAAGTGCACTGAATTGAATGGCCTAGGTTTCAAGCTCCAATTTTTCCATATTTTAAAACCCCCAATTCAAAGCTTCATAAACCCTAAAAAGCAATAATGGTAGATTCGCATACAGTGTATAAAAACGCAATTAAAGTAGATGGTTAGCTTCAGAATGCATCATTTAGTAAGAATTCATTAAAATTATGCAATGAAAATGTTTAAATCTCAAAACACGATTATGAAAAAAAGTGAGAAAAGCTTGACTTCTGTATACCAATTCTGGGTGTTGGGTTGATTGATTTTGATTGGAACACGTTCTATGATCCTCAAGGAAGGTGTTTGAACAACTCTTGTGCCTTGAATCAACCTCTAACCTTGTTTTCAGTTTTGAAGTTTTTAGGCAAAAAGTGTGAGTTTGATCTTCAGGTTCTTGCGCAGCTGAGTGGTTTTTTAGGATTAGGTCTTGATCATGCTTATGTATGGAACCAATTAGGTCAAAAATCTGATCAAAAGAATCAAAGAATTGATTATGCAATATTTGATTTTTCAAGCCATTATTTTTCAATCTTTTTTCATGCTTTTTAGCTCTCAATCATATCCAATCATCCTAATTCTTCCCTAATCTGATTTGCACGAATTATTATAGATATTATATGCATAAAAAGATTTGAAACATTAGGTTTTATATTTTTCATGTATTTATTTTAATTTAAATGAATTATTAATAATAAAAATCCAAATAAATAAATAAAAAATGATAAGAACTTCCCTTTGGGCCAAATGGTCGTGCATATGCCTTGGATGATGAATTGTGGAAGAAAAATAGGCCCATTAGCAATTTTAGGTCATTTGAAGCAATGTTGACTTTTCAAAATATCCAAAAATTTCCCAACTTCCACAGGGCATAACTTGCTCAATATTTAAGCTTTGCTCATGTTCTTTGACATTTTGGAAAGGTCTTTGAGCCCTATAACCAATGCCTTTGGTCCCATGTCATTTTGATTTACCAATCTCAAGTTATGGCCTTTGACTTAAAGTCCCTTTTTGTTGACTTTTGAAAATGACCTATAATGTTGAAATTGATAACTTTTTGTGAGAGCATTTCTTGGACTTGAAGTATGAAGAGGAGTTGTAGTAAATGTCTTTCTCTTCAAAATGAGCTTTGGATGGAATTTTTCTGATAATCCATGTGAAAGTTATGCCCTGGTCAATTTACAATTGACTTTTTCAGCTGTCCAAATAAGGAAACTTTTGCATCTTGATGATTTTTGAGACAAGCTTTGAGAATCATGATCAAGAATTGATCAAATGATGTTTGTGGCTTCAAAATGAGATGTTAACCAAAAATTTGAACTTTTGACTGCCAAATGACCATTTTGCCCCTACAGTTGACTGTAGTGCAATTAGGGTTTTTGACTGCGCAATTTTGTGCTGAAAGTCTTGAAACTTTGTATGAGGATGCTTGACCATGTTTATAGGCATGTGAGACTTGATTGGACCCTTAGAAACTTCATTTTCTTGATCAGAATCAAAACCCTAATTTTGACTGTTTAGGAGGCCTTTGCACTGTGCAACCCTTGGGGAATTTTGAAGCTTGACTTGGCAAACTTTTGAGAATATGGGAGGGCAAATTTTGGGGTACAACAGTTGCCCCTGTTCAATCTTCTTAGACCTGAGGATGCAGATTGGATGACGTGCCTTTCTTAATCCGAAGGTGGAAGATGATTGAACACTAGAGTGCCCAGAAATTTGCGCTCACATAGTAGCAGTGATGTAGTAGTGGAATGGGCTTACAGATGCCATGCTGAGAGATGCTGGAAGGTGGATGGGCTTTTAGATGCCATCTGGATGTTGATCGCATAAGAGATTCCTTAGCGAGAACTTGCGTACCTGCAAAAGAAAAATGAGTACCTGACATGTTGCAGGAGCTGGTCTTCAGATGCTTGGTATAAATGTGTCCTGACTGGTTACAGGAGCTGAATCTGGAGCTTCAAACGGTGATGAATGAACCAGGGGTGGTTACTACCTCAACAGGAACGGTGAGAGAACCTTGGATGATTTTAACTTCAACAGCAATCGTTGAGAAAATCTTGGTGGGAATTATCATCTCCGCAGTATCAGGGAGAGAACCATAGGAAATTATAATCTCAATAACATTCATTGAGAAAAACCTGGAATGGAATTATCGTCTCCGCAGCATTGGGGAGAGAACCATAGGAAATTATAATCTCAATAACATTCATTGAGAAAAACCTGGAATGGAATTATCGTCTCCGCAGCATTGGGGAGAGAACCATAGGAAATTATAATCTCAATAACATTCATTGAGAAAAACCTGGAATGGAATTATCGTCTCCGCAGCATTGGGGAGAGAACCATAGGAAATTATAATCTCAATAACATTCATTGAGAAAAACCTGGAATGGAATTATCGTCTCCGCAGCATTGGGGAGAGAACCATAGGAAATTATAATCTCAATAACATTCATTGAGAAAAACCTGGAATGGAATTATCGTCTCCGCAGCACTGGGGAGAGAACCATAGGAAATTATAATCTCAAAAGCAAACATTGAGAAAAAACTAGGATGGAATTATCATCTCCGCAACATCGGGGAGAGAACCATAGGAAATTATAATCTCAAAAGCAATCATTGAGAAAAACCTTTGATAACTTCTACTGAGTCTTCATCAGAAAAATCTGTTTGGGGTCGATTTAGCTGGACTAGAGAAGGCCTTGGACTGGATAAGAAATCTTTGGAGTCGATTAACTGAACCGGTCTAGGTCTTGAAATATGATTGAGAATTTAACTGAATCTTTCCTGAAAGGTGAAGGTTAGTCATATGCAATGCATGATATGGATCAAGCGATGATGTTCTCAACATAAATGAGATTTGTAAGATATGATGCGTATATGCATGCTATAATGATGTATGTGATGTTTAGGAATGTATGTTTTCGTCTAGGAAGGTAAATCCTTGACAGGTGCCGGGAAGTCACTCCTGGGCTGATGTTGGAGAATAGATTTTGCTTTCGCTGGGGATGATAGCTGCAAGAATACCGGTAGGAGAAGATGACTCCGTTGGGGAATAAACTTGGCGAATGGAATAACTCTGCGGGGAGGAAAGTACTCTAACGATCTTGCTGGGAAGCAATACTCTGTGGGGAGAGAGATACTTTGCTGAGTTGTTGATAATAACTTGCTGGGGATATCTTTGCTGTATTGGAAGTGCTGATAGGCTTCGCTGGGGATAAGAAAGAACTGTGTTGACGACGACCTTTCCGTGGCTTTTGGCTGAGGATAACCCAGTTATATCCTGTTAAGGAAATAACTCTTTGAATAAAGCCGGACGACGCGTTCGTGCTCTGCGAGGGATAAGCTTCCAGAATCTACTGGGGATAAGCTTACTGCTTGGGGAGATAAATTCCAACTTTCCTGGGGAACTGGATTGGACTCTCCTGGGGAAGTTTTGAACTGCGGGGGAAGTGATTCCTTTGAATGTTGGTATGCCGCCGGGGAACAATCTTTAGATCAAGACTGTCGGGGATGCTTTTTAAGAATATGTGTATGCTGCGGGGAGAGTGTACTGACTTGCTGGCTCACTCTCTGGGGAATTAGGATATCTGATTATGTTCTTTAGCTGAACCTATCTTGGTACCTTGGAGGATAGAACAATTAGATTTCTTAGACAACTCTTTATTGCCCCTGTTTCTAATGTTACCTGTAGTTAATCCTTTGTTTTGTATGCAAATATCCATGAGTTAGCAAATTATTGTCAATGCATATATCACAAATTGAACCTTGGACGTTCTTCGCAAAACAAAACAGAAAAAGAAAAACAATTGGCACTTTTAACTGGAAAGTATATTTGTATTGATTTTTGCATGGCCTGTAAATAGGCGTTTTGTGTACAAGAGGCTGACGTCCTAGTAAGAGAACGCCGCCGAACAAAATAGTTTATACAAATTTTGTACAAGAGAAAATAAAACAGCTGTGTGAAATGAATGATCCCACTGGGCTTCAACTCTGCTATTGCCTTTATATCCCCGAGCGTCTCATCACTTGATGACCTTGGTTGAAGGTGAAGCTGACTGATCGATGCCGTCTGAACTTGATGTAGATACCGGATTCTGGATGCGAAGTGATCCAATGAGACATAGTATTACGCTTTTATCCCTAACTTTTGCCTGGACCGCCCTTTCGGGTTTTCAGTCCACCGGGATACCCATTTTTGCCCAAGCCGCCTTTTCAGGTTTTCGACTTGCCGGGTGTACAGATTTTTTCATTTCATCCCTTCATTTTGCCCGAACCCTTTTGGTTCGCCGGGAAGCCCTAATTTTTGCCTAGGCATGTCAGCCTAGCGGGTCTTTTTTATGCGTAGTATCTTTTTACTATGTCTGCATTGGCAGGGTGAGGAAGGTCGTCACCATCCATGTTGGTTAGAATCATGGCTCCTCCTGAGAACACATGTTTAACCACAAATGGCCCTTCGTATGTAGGGGTTCATTTGCCCCTTGGATCACTCTGAGGAAGGATGATTCTCTTGATTACCAGATCTCCAACTTGATATTCCTGTGGTCTGACCTTTTTGTTAAATGCCCTGATCATCCGTTTCTGATACGTCTGACCATGACAGATAGCATCAAGTCTCTTTTCATCAATAAGGTTGAGCTGATCAAGTCGTGTCTGGATCCAATCATCCTCGTTCAGATTTGCATCCTTCATTATCCGGAGAGAGGGTATTTGCACTTCGATCGGTAAGACTGCCTCCATACCATAAACCAGAGAGAAAGGAGTTGCCCCGGTTGACGTCCTAGCTGAGGTACGGTACCCATGTAGAGCGAACGGTAACATCTCATGCCAATCTTTATATGTCACTGTCATCTTCTGCACGATTTTCTTGATGTTCTTATTTGCTGCTTCTATAGCCCCATTCATCTTCGGTCTGTAAGGAGAAGAATTGTGGTGTTGTATTTTGAACTGCTCGCAGAGCTCAGTGATCATCTTGTTGTTAAGATTGGTACCGTTATCTGTAAAGATCCTCTCTGGGACGCCGTACCGACAGATCAGATTATGCCGAATGAACCGTGCCACGACAGTCTTGGTTATCGTAGCGTATGAAGCTGCTTCAACCCATTTCGTGAAATAATCAATCGCCACTAGGATGAAGCGATGCCCATTGGATGCCGTAGGTTTAATCTCACTGATCATGTCTATGCCCCACATTGCAAATGGCCAAGGCGCAGTCAGAACATTCAGCGGAACTGGAGGAACATGCACCTTGTCTGCATAAATCTGGCACTTATGGCATGTCCTGGAATGTTGGTAGCAGTCAGCTTCCATTGTGGACCAGTAATACCCTGCCCGAAGGATCTTCTTCGCCATTGTATGTCCACTGGAATGTGTACCAAAGGTCCCTTCATGTAGCTCTTCCATGATCCTTTCTGCTTCAGTCTTATCCACACAACGCAGTAAGGTTGAATCATGGTTTCGTTTGTACAAGATGCCGTTGCTAAGGAAGAACTTTTCCGCGAACCTTCTCAGGAACTTCTTATCATTGACTGAGGCACCTTCAGGGTATTCCTGAGCTTCCAAATATCTCTTCACCTCATGGTACCAAGGCTTCTCAGTCACCAATTCAGTCTCGAGATCACAACAGTATGCCGGTTCGTCCAGTTTCCAGATGATGATCCGGGGAGCCTCATTATCCCATTTGACTTTGAACATAGAAGCCATTGTAGCTAACGCGTCCGCCAGCTGATTCTCTTCTCTCGGAAAGTGTTCAAAGGTTATCTCTGTGAAGTGGGGGATCAAGGTCAACATACATTCTCTGTAAGGAATAAGGTTCGGATGTTTCGTATCCCACTCTCCTTTGATCTGATTGATCACAAGAGCGGAATCTCCGAAAACACTCAGAAACTTGATCCTTAGGTCGATCGCAGCTTGAAGACCCATGATGCACGCCTCATACTCCGCCATGTTGTTGGTACAGTTAAAACATAGCCGGGCAGTGAGTGGAGTATGAGTACCTTGAGGTGATATGATTATGGCGCCGATACCGTTTCCCAAAGCGTTGGAGGCTCCGTCAAAGTGCATAGACCATCGGGATCCTTCCTCAGGTCCTTCATCCGGTCCAGGTACTTCACAATCAGTCACAATCATAATGCTTTCGTCTGGAAACTCAAAGTTCATTGATTGATAATCATCGACTGCCTGATGTGCCAAGTGGTCTGCCAATACACTTCCTTTGATGGCTTTCTGGGTCGTGTACTGAATGTCGTATTCCGTCAAGATCATTTGCCATCTTGCAATTCTCCCAGACAGAGCAGGCTTTTCAAATATGTACTTTATAGGATCCATCTTTGAGATCAACAAGGTGGTATGAGTCAGCATATACTGTCTCAGCCGGCGAGCAGCCCATACCAAAGCACAACAAGTTTTCTCAAGCAGTGAGTATCGGGTCTCACAGTCGGTAAACTTTTTGCTAAGGTAATAAATGGCATGCTCTTTTCGGCCAGACTCATCATGCTGCCCCAGCACACACCCCATTGAGTTGTCAAGTACTGTCAGATATAGTATCAGAGGTCTCCCTTCAACCGGTGGCATAAGGATGGGGGGTTCTTGGAGATACTCTTTGATTCTGTCAAAAGCAGCCTGACATTCATCATTCCAACGTACTACCTGATCTTTCTTCAGCAGCTTGAAGATTGGTTCACAGGTAGCGGTCAGGTGTGAGATGAAGCGAGCAATGTAATTCAGGCGTCCTAAAAAGCCTCTGACCTCTTTCTCTGTCTTGGGAACTGGCATCTCTTGAATAGCTTTAACCTTGGCAGGGTCCACTTGAATTCCCTTATCACTTACCATGAAGCCTAGCAATTTCCCAGATCTTACCCCGAAGGTGCACTTGTTCGGGTTCAACCTCAGCTTGTACAGTTTCAACCGGTCAAACAACTTCTGCAGATGATCTAGGTGTTCTTCCTCAGTCTGGGACCTTGCAATCATGTTGTCAACATACACTTCTATCTCATGATGGATCATGTCATGAAATAAAGCAACCATGGCACGCTGGTAGGTTGCCCCAGCGTTCTTCAGTCCAAAAGGCATGACCTTGTAGCAGAAGGTGCCCCACTGAGTAACAAAGGTAGTTTTTTCCATGTCTTCAGGTGCCATCTTGATCTGATTGTAACTTGAAAAGCCATCCATGAAAGAGAACACCTTATGCTGAGTTGTATTGTCAACAAGGACATCAATGTGAGGTAGAGGGAAGTCATCTTTGGGGCTGGCCCTGTTCAGATCCCTGTAATCAACACACATTCTGACCTTACCGTCTTTCTTCGGAACTGGCACCACATTAGCAACCCACTGAGGGTAAGAAGTCACTGCAAGAAACCCGGCATCAAACTGCTTCATAACCTCGGCTTTAATCTTCTCAGACATCTCTGGACGCATACGGCGGACCTTTTGCTTAACCGGAGGGCAATCTTCCTTAGTTGGCAAGTGATGGACCACAATATCGGTGTCCAACCCGGGCATGTCTTCATAGGACCAGGCAAATATCTCCATATAATCATGTAGCATCTGAGTCAACCATTGCTTCACGCTGAGCTCTAGGTTGGCACCAATCTTTACCTCTTTCCTGTCTTCTTCAGTACCCAGGTTTATTGTTTCCACTGGCTCTTCATGTGGTTGAATTGCCCTCTCTTCCTGAAGCAGCAGTCTTGCAAGCTCGCCAGGAACTTCGCAATCATCTTCACCTTCGTCTTCGGCTAAGTTGATCGGATTTTCGAAGTCATAACTGGCAGTAGCAGAGTCGTTATCAGTGAGATCCAGAGTGGATTGAAACCTGTATGAGTGAGTGTGTGTGTAAATACAGCTGTTTTGAAATATATGTAAAGGAAAGAAAGACAGAAAAGGAGCACAAGATTTGAAATGCGAGAAAACGTCCAAGACTTTCATTTATGATATATGAAATGACAATTTATATGCCCTCACAAGTAGAACCACGGTGCCTCGGGTAAGACACCGGGCCATAGAGTTTATTATTGTTTATTACAAAATAACAAAACAAGGAAGTTTATTACTGCGTAACAAAAGTAACAGGAGTATGGTCCTTAGCAATCCAATTAGTCAATCCGCCTTCGGTCGTCGGGTAGATCCAGCTATTGAATTCTGCTTCATCCACTTCATTGTCTCCCCCAACAGCATTCACTCCTGGATTTGTAATGAACACAGGAGGTCTTCTGGTCTTCACTTTCCGCATAGCTCTCTGACCCTCTGCAGTAAAACCCAGCCCAAATTTGTCAGTTTTCTGAGTAAAGTCTGGAAGCCTGCCCCAGTTGGCACAATCACCTTTTTGAACCACGGCCCGGGCATCCTTCAGGGAAGCCATCTTCAAAGGAACATTCTCTTCTACTGCTGTTTCTGCTGCCGCTGAAATTGGAAGCACTTCCTCGAAATGCTGAAAGGGGGTTTCAATAAACTCCCCATCCATCTCAATGTATCTGAAGGAATTCAGATGGCTTACCATGTACTCCTCCTCTCCTTGCACAGTGACGATCTTCCCTCTGACAGGGTACTTCAGCTTCTGGTGCAAGGTAGAGGTCACTGCCCCAGCTTTATGGATCCAAGGTCGACCCAGTAGACAAGAGTACGATGGACGGATATCCATCACATAAAAAGTAGAGTCAAACACCTGAGAGCCCACACGAATAGGAATGTCGACCTCTCCATGAACCATCCTTTTTGAACCGTCAAAGGCCCTGACGATGATATTGCTGGGTTTCAATTCCAGGCCTTCACAATCTAAACGGTCTAAAGCCTTCTTGGGCAGCACATTCAAGGACGAACCAGTATCCACCAATACATGCGCCAGAGTAGTGCCCCTGCATTCGATAGAGACATGCAGAGCATCATTGTGGTCTCTTCCCTTCGTAGTCAGGTCAGCATCTGAGAAACCCAAGCCATTGTCTGCTGTCAGGTTTGCTACGCAGTCAGTGAACTGGACTGCAGACGTCTCTTGTGGCACATGGGCCGTCTTGAGGAATGAGATTAGGGCCTTAGCATGGGCCTCGGAGCACAGCAATAAAGAGAGTATGGAGATCTTGGAGGGCGTGTGCCCCAGCTGTTCCACAACATTGAAGTCACTCTTCTTTATTATCTATAGAATTTCCTCCATTTCTTGTTGGGAGGCTTCAGCAGTTACAGGTATCGGTGCCTCCATCCGGGCAGGCTCATCTTCAACTCCCTTACCCCGAGCATTGGATGACTCGGCAGCAGGGGAAACGACTTGGTCAGCAACGGGAACAGGTACACTTGTAGGTGTTATGAGGAGTGGTCTTCTAGCGGCGGGCGGTGCAATGTCAGGCGAGAAGAGCCTGCCACTGCGGGTAACCTTGGCTGGACCAGTGATATCG
Source organism: Vicia faba (assembly GCA_948472305.1). NCBI lineage: Eukaryota > Viridiplantae > Streptophyta > Magnoliopsida > Fabales > Fabaceae > Vicia > Vicia faba. The sequence goes on from OX451740.1 coordinate 263,754,001, forward strand.
CAGATACTGGCGCCAGCGTTGAACTCTTGTTTAATCCCATTTACATACACATCTGCCCCATAATGCCAGGGGACAGCTTTATCAGATACATAGGGCAGGGACCCCGGAACAGTGATAACAATAGGTGCGACAGTCATGATTTGGACGGGCTTTTTCGGGAGAGCCTTGATTGGAGTATTGAAGATGGTAACCACAGAAACTTCTTCCACCGGAACCAACTGAACAGCAGACTTCTTAAACAGAATCTCCTTGCTGTCCATTAGGCTTTGGATGCCTGACTTCAGCAAGGGACAACCAGATAGGGAAACAGCACAGAACAGGCAACCCTCACTGCAACCCGGAAATAAACCGGCCAGCAGTAGGTTCCTCTTGACAGTCTTCAGAGGAGTGGCTAGATCATCCACAGAGACAGCATACACTTCTTCATCAACAGCATTTACCCCATGCTGAGGCATAGGAGCAGTCACTACATTCGGCCTCTCAGGCGCTTCGAACTGTATCTCTTTCGCGTCAATAAGGTCTTGCACCTTACTCCTTAATGCCCAACAGTCATCAGTAGAATACCCCGGGCTATCAGAATGGTACGCACAGCGGGCATTCGGGTTGTATTTAGGAGATGTAGTATTTGGAAACTTCTGAGCCTCTCTGACAGTCACTAAATTGGTGGATAGCAATTGTGGCAGGATCTATGATAAGGTCATGCTCAAACGGGTAAACTCTCTCCGGGGTCTTTCAGCCCTTTGAGGATTGGCTGGCCGAGGAGCGGCAGCAGGCTTAGCAATCATTATCGCACTGACGGATTGGCAGCGCTCAGATCTCTCTGGTCTCTTGGAACCATATACAGCACTAGCCTCCTTCTTGAAGGGTTTCTTCTCAGAACTAGACGATGCACCCTTCGGAATCTTTCCAGACTTCAACCCCGCCTCAATTCTCTCTCCAGTCAGAATCAGGTCAGTGAACCCTAAAGACGAATTCCCGATAAGATGGTTGAAAAATGGCCCAGATAGGGTCCCCAAGAACATGTCTACCAATTCCCGATCAGTCAACGGAGGCTGCACCCTGCCAGCCAGATCCCTCCACTTCTGAGCGTACTCCTTAAAACCTTCACTTGAACCCAACGACATACCCTGGAGCTGGGTACGTGTAGGGGCAAGGTCGGCATTATATTGATACTGCTTATAGAAAGCAGTAGCCAACTCCTCCCAGTTACGAACCTTGGTCCCATCCAGCTGATAGAACCATTCGAGATGAGTCCCTGAAAGACTCTCCTGGAAGAAGTGGATCCACAAATTCTTATCCGCTGAGTACGGTTGAATCTTCCGAACATAGGACCTGAGATGTAGCTTGGGACAAGACGCTCCGTCATATTTAGTGAAAGATGGTGCTTTGAACTTCCGAGGAATGATCACACCAGTAGACAAACCCAGATCTCCAAAATCCAGCCCCGGTACCTGTTGTATTTCCATAGCATTCAGCCTGTCCTCCAACTGCTTGTAACGGTCTTCTGCCGGAGGATATTGCTCTTCATCAAAATCAGTCTCGTTGTCGGAGACCACCGGACTAGGGACCCTTGCCTATTGAGGAGTACTCTTGCCAACAGAAGAACCAGCCTCTTCATTTTGCAGAGTGTTGCCAAACCTTCGGCCCGAGCTAAACAGAACAGTTCTTCTCTTCTTCTTCTTCTCCTTCTTCAGGAGTAGAGCCTTCAGCTCTTCTTGGCCTTGAGCCAAACCCTTGATTAATTCCTGAAATTGCGCATTCTGCGCCTGAAGAGCTTTGATGGATGTCTCAGTTGATGATGAGTCGGGATTCATGATGCTGAAATAAACAGCAAAGAACGGTAAGCAACCTGAAAAGAGGAAAAACCTGCTATGCACATGATGAATGGAATGCGTATGATTTATGTTTTCAAAGACAATCGGGAATCAACTTTGTAAACAAAAAGGAACACACTTCATTAGATTCAACTTTGCAACTGAAATTATTCAACAGGTTGCCCTTAGGCGTTACATGAAAGGAAATACTGAAAAGGGAAATAAAACTGTAAAAGAACATCCGGAGCTCCTTATTGATCCCATGGTCTCCTCTTCTCAGTACGAATGTAGGCATTCAGAGCTCGCTCATTCTCCAACTGCTTTGTCAGCTTCTGGATCTTTAATTCCTGCTCGTTGAACTTTTCCCGGTAAGAATCCCGTTCTTCTTGCAGTTGCGACCAAGATCTCTTCAGTGTCTCATAATCAGTAGGTATCTGAGGAGGAAGGACAGTTGGAGGAACACCATCCTTGTCAGGACACTCAAGAATGACGGGTCTGACAGCTTCATACGGCATACCTAACTTCTGAGCACGGATGCGAACCCATTTGTAGTAGGCTTCCATAGGTAAAGAAGTCTTTGGCCCTAACTCGTGTGGGTCAGCTTTATGAACTTTGTCCCAAGCCTTGATGAACCTACGACGCAGCTCGTCACTATCCACTTGAAACTCAAAACTGACGTGAGGCACCAACATCTCATGGGGGCCTGCTCTTCTTGCCCTTCCAAACTGACGGAGCGCTAGACATGGATTGTAAGAGATCCCTCCTTGGGTACCAATCAGAGGAACATTAGGGTATTCCCCGCATCGATCAATAATAGCTATCTCATCCAAACCTCTGCAAGTCCAAATGATGTCTTTATCGGTGAGAGACATTAACCTGTGAGCCCATCCTCTTCCTTCTTGGTTCTTCAGTACGAACTTAGGGAGGTGCGAAATAAACCACCTCACCAACAAAGGGATACAACACCATAGGGTTCCTCGTCTTCGGGTAGTACGAGCATGAAGTTGTTGCAAGATGTCACCCAAGAGAGTGGGCACAGGATTCTGAGACATAAAGATCCTTATGGCAGTGACACTGATGAAGTTGTCAGGATTAGGAAACAAGACTAACCCATAGATTAAGAGAGCCAACATGTCTTCATATGCCCTAAAGTCCAGGTCATTCCAGAAACTGTTAGCTTTACTAATCAGAAACTTGGCCAAGAAACCCTTAACTCCGCTTCTAGTCACCCAGTTTTCCATTACCTCTTGATGGGTTAAAGGAAGATCTGCAGCAACATCCTCAAGCCTGAGGGTCTTTTCCCAACCATTAAAGGGAGTCTGATCCAAGATAGGGATACCAAGCAAATCAGAGAACTCTTCCAGGGTAGGTACCAGCTGGAAGTCTTGAAAGGTGAAGCACTGGTACAGAGGGTCATAGAACTGGGTCAGAACACTCATCAACTGTTGATCTCGCTTTGCAGTGACTAAACTGAGAAGAGAACCATGCCTCTGAATGAAGGAAGTGGTATTTGGAATTCTGCTAACCAACTCATCAAGCAACTCAGGTGAACGAACAAAGTTGAACCGATAGTATTCCTTCGCACAGGCATCATGATGTCCTACAAAACAGAGCAAAGGTGAAACCCTTTTGTCTTTGAAATGGTCAGTCCTTATGCAGGATGCATGCAATGCTCATGATGTTATGATGTTATGATAAAGCACACCACAAATAGATACAAAGGCAAACATGGTAAGGCACACAAGTCACACAAGGCAAGCCCTTAGAGTTTAGGCCAGCATGAGGTCTAGGTACTACCCTCTTTCAGTTTGTTGGTTCATACCTGTCCTAATCAAAAGTAACCGGGTTCTTAGAGAATCCCAATATCATTGACTACCCTCAATCGGTCATAACTCCAGCATCGCAATCTTTTCTTGCGGCCAGAACCATCACGAGAGTTTAGCCTCAATGGGCGTAGCATACTGCTACTGTTCTAATGGCCAAGTTGTGTCAATTAAGGTTCTAAGGTTGTTGGTGCTTAATGACTCCTTAGAAGACCCATATTCTCCTCGTTGCGACACAAGGGATATCGGTACAGACCAAGGTGCCACACCAACGTAGCCACTGTTTCACCCGTGTCGGTCTATGCCGGACAGGTCCCTCACAACTTATGCTACCTAAACAGGGTATCCCCAGATCCGGGTTAGGATCTATGTAACTCCCATGCAACCCACAAAGTTAAAGCAGACAAGTCAATACAATTGAAAACACAGTTATGAACTAGCCCTAAGGTACACCTCACTTTAAGTTTAAATCCCCAGCAGAGTCGCCAGTTCTGTGATCGGTGGATCTGGAACTGACTGTTTAACGCTGGTTCGCGAAATGTCGTGGAAGCAAGAGTCGCCACCGTCTTTTATTTTCTCCAAATGGAAAGGACAAAAGCACAGAAAAATTCCTTATAGAGATTGCTCTCGGTTCGGGAGGTAGATTATAGAAAGGGAAGGTGTTAGCACCCTTTCTATCCATGGTTATCCATGGGCTCTTAGATACTTGCTCATTGTGTTTTCAAAAATGGTTTGTTTGCTTTTCAACTGTGGGTTTTAAAAAGTTTCTTTGAAAATTCCAGTTCGACTCTTGTATTGGTCCTTAAGAGTGTTTGAAAAGTTGCTTTCGAAAGCTTTTTGAAAAGGTGTCGGTGTGAAAAGTATTTTTTGAATTTGTTTTGAAATTAGAGCAAGTATCAAGAGTCGTCTACCTACCCTAAGGAATTCGTCTGTGTAGATGTCCTTTAAAGTAGTGCCATCCCACCATTGAGAGGTAGGTAGCACCACCGTTGGAGGTGTTCGGGTCAATTCGAGGTTAGGGACATGGTGATCACCAGAACAATGGGAAGACACCTTAGAAGCTACCCTCATGCCAGGTTCCCGGATCATGAGGACTTACTAAGACATCCTCTACTCGACGATCACCTTTCGAGAGGCAAGGCAACAGTGAGGCGTACCCTAGGGGTGGTGTATGATTTGTGTGTCGTTTTCAGTTATTTTGTCTTGTTCATGTCATGGGTGATCTACGCTTTTGTTTTTATTTAGACATTCATTCTTGCATGCAATTATTAACAGTTAAAAAGTTGCGAGAAATATAAAGTTCTAAAGCTATTACAAAAGGCGCGGGTCCACATCGCCAAAATTTCTTGAACCCGATTTGACAGAAAAATAAAGAAAGTAAAGAAAATAACGAATTAAAAGTGCGACAGATTAATTTACAAGGCCTTGGGAGAGATACATAAATATTAAATGAAAAAAGAAATAAACACGCGAATTAAATAAGAATTAAAACGAGGGCGTTGGACCCTTTTTTGCAAAATTAAATTAAATGATGGAATTAATTAAAAAAAGAGAAGAAATTGTTTTTTGGTATTTTTTGGTTTTAATGAAAAAGAATTAATTAAAATAACATGCTAACCCTAATTCTACAATTTTTATTTTATTATGAAAACATGTTAAAGTTTTAACCTAAAATTAACCCTAATTAATTTACATGCAATTTAATTACAAAAATAAATAATATTAAATATTTAATTATTATGGAATAAAAGAAAAAAGATAAAAATTAATTAAACCCTAATTCTATAAGTTTTGAGTTTTAGTGAAAAATATTAAGATTAAAAACCTAAATTTAAAACTAAGTGAATTAATGAATTTATTTACAAAAATACTAAAAATAAAAATATTTATTATTTTTTACCTTTTTCTGATTTTTTATGGTTTTTGTGTTTTTCATGGAAAATAATTAAATTAATTAAAAAAAGCAATAATTAAAGAAAGTAAAAATAATAAAACAAACAAAGAATGAAAAAGTTTGCAAACCTAGGGGGTCTCCCCCTAATTTTGGAGGTTTTCCTTTAGCAATCTGGGCCCATTTACCCTTTGGCCTGGTTGACTATTGCGTTGGCATGGGTCTCCGTTGACTGGCGTTCACCGTGCTCTCCAGATCATGACCCTTGATTAAATCCATTGGCCATGTGAACAGCTTGATTTTGAAGGTGTACGGTGATCCACTACATTGAAACTGCATGTGAACATTAACTGAAGAAAAATATGAAAGGGGGTGGGGACCTGGGATCGAACCCAGGTCCTGAACGTTACCAATGCTTAAGCCTACCACTGAGCCATGTTACGCGTGTTATACATATAATAATGAATAAATAACAAAAACAAAAATTGGTTAGTGGCCTAAAAATATGAAAAAAGCGCGCGCTGAATTCAAAAGAACCAATCATTGCTGGCCACCGGGTCTTCTTCTTCCTCGTTCCTGAAATATAAAAACAATGGCAACGGTTTTTACACCGTTCTAAAAGGCATCATTAGAGAAAATAGCGAATAGCCCCTGGGGCTCCATAAATTGAGCACGATGGCCTCATTCTCTCCGTTCAAGTGCACTGAATTGAATGGCCTAGGTTTCAAGCTCCAATTTTTCCATATTTTAAAACCCCCAATTCAAAGCTTCATAAACCCTAAAAAGCAATAATGGTAGATTCGCATACAGTGTATAAAAACGCAATTAAAGTAGATGGTTAGCTTCAGAATGCATCATTTAGTAAGAATTCATTAAAATTATGCAATGAAAATGTTTAAATCTCAAAACACGATTATGAAAAAAAGTGAGAAAAGCTTGACTTCTGTATACCAATTCTGGGTGTTGGGTTGATTGATTTTGATTGGAACACGTTCTATGATCCTCAAGGAAGGTGTTTGAACAACTCTTGTGCCTTGAATCAACCTCTAACCTTGTTTTCAGTTTTGAAGTTTTTAGGCAAAAAGTGTGAGTTTGATCTTCAGGTTCTTGCGCAGCTGAGTGGTTTTTTAGGATTAGGTCTTGATCATGCTTATGTATGGAACCAATTAGGTCAAAAATCTGATCAAAAGAATCAAAGAATTGATTATGCAATATTTGATTTTTCAAGCCATTATTTTTCAATCTTTTTTCATGCTTTTTAGCTCTCAATCATATCCAATCATCCTAATTCTTCCCTAATCTGATTTGCACGAATTATTATAGATATTATATGCATAAAAAGATTTGAAACATTAGGTTTTATATTTTTCATGTATTTATTTTAATTTAAATGAATTATTAATAATAAAAATCCAAATAAATAAATAAAAAATGATAAGAACTTCCCTTTGGGCCAAATGGTCGTGCATATGCCTTGGATGATGAATTGTGGAAGAAAAATAGGCCCATTAGCAATTTTAGGTCATTTGAAGCAATGTTGACTTTTCAAAATATCCAAAAATTTCCCAACTTCCACAGGGCATAACTTGCTCAATTTTTAAGCTTTGCTCATGTTCTTGGACATTTTGGAAAGGTCTTTGAGCCCTCTAACCAATTCCTTTGGTCCCATGTCATTTTGATTTACCAATATCAAGTTATGTCCTTTGACTTAAAGTCCCTTTTTGTTGACTTTTGAAAATGACCTATAATGTTGAAATTGATAACTTTTTGTGAGAGAATTTCTTGGACTTGAAGTATGAAGAGGAGTTGTAGGAAATGTCTTTCTCTTCAAAATGAGATTTGGATGGAATTTTTCTGATAATCCATGTGAAAGTTATGCCCTGGTCAATTTACAGTTGACTTTTTCAGCTGTCCAAATAAGGAAACTTTTGCATCTTGATGATTTTTGAGCCAAGCTTTGAGAATCATGATCAAGCATTGATCAAATGATGTTTGTGGCTTCAAAATGAGATGTTGACCAAAAATTTGAACTTTTGACTGCCAAATGACCATTTTGCCCCTACAGTTGACTGTAGTGCAATTAGGGTTTTTGACTGCGCAATTTTGTGCTGAAAGTCTTGAAACTTTGTATGAGGATGCTTGACCATGTTTATAGGCATGTGAGACTTGATTGGACCCTTAGAAACTTCATTTTCTTGATCAGAATCAAAACCCTAATTTTGACTGTTTAGGAGGCCTTTGCACTGTGCAACCCTTGGGGAATTTTGAAGCTTGACTTGGCAAACTTTGGAGAATATGGGAGGGCAAATTTTGGGGTACAACAGCAGGGAATAAAGGTTTCTCAAGTTTATAGGGCATCTTGAGGGCACAAGCCCTAGCGCGGACCCACTGTAGGTAAGGCTCCAAATAAACGGCACCTCTATGTCCTAACATATCTCTCCCTTTCCGATGGATGTGGCGCCAAGCTCCTTCGATCTCCCTCTTAGCTTCCTGATGATCTCGTCCTTCCTGAAGAAAGAAACCACTCACATGGATGTTGTTTGGCTTATCCCTCATCGGGTACCCAAACTGACGGCGAGCGAGAACAGGGTTATAGTTGATTCCACCTTTCGTACCGAGAAGAGGCACGTTAGGAAAAGCACCACAGCTATCGATGATCTTCACGTTGTAGTAAACTCGATTATACCAGTCAATGTTGAAATGAGTGAGAGCCATAATCTTTGGCGCCCAACGCGGTTCCTTCTCGAGATCCCAGAAAACATCAGACCCAGGTAGATGCGAAACATACCACTGATACAGCAACGGTGCATAATAAATAATCATCCCTCCTTGATAAGAGTTCCGAAGATGGATGGAGTAGTAGGTATCTCCTAGCAACGTAGGGACTGGATTTCCAATCAAGAAAATTCTGATGGCGTTGATATCCACAAACTTATCAACGTTAGGGAACAAGAATAGACCATAGGCGAGTAAAGCAAACACGTCTTCGAAGGCAACAGTATCCTTTATCTCAACAAAATGACGAGCTTTCCTCAACAAAAACTGCACAGACAAACCTCGGATTCCCCCTTTTGTAGTCATGTTCTCCTCTATCTCTGACTTCTTCAAGTGGGTGATGGTCGCTATCTCGTGAGATTTGGGCTCCTCTTCTAAGCCAGAAAAAGGAACACAGTCGGTGATCGGCGAACCAAGTATGTAGGAGTACTCTTCTAAAGTTGGCATCAACTGGTAATCCGGAAAGGTGAAACATCGGTACAGAGGGTCGTAGAATTGAACCAACGTATTGAGGATGCCTTCCTTCATTTGGCGCTTCATGAGAGGTATAATGGACCCATACTTCTTCTGAAAATCCGTCGGGTTCTCGATCTTCGGAATCAAACTCTTCAGTTCTTCAATCTCGGGCTTCTTAAAACTAAAGCTTCGAGTGTTTCTCCTTCCAAATTCCATAATAACCTGAGATGTCTGGAAAAATCATTCTGAAGTTCCTTGAAAAACAAGTTTTTTACAAAGATGTTGATGAATGCATGAATGAATGATGATGCAACAGTCACACACAAGCTTGCAAACATGGGGTTCAAAGGTTCACCGTTCAGCATGGAGCTAGGGGTAAAGCCCATCCAAAGGTATGTACTAACGGTTCGATCACACTTGTAAGACAATGTTCTACGAGTTCCCAGAGTCTACGTTCCTCTTTCGGATATTACCAACGTCTTGATTACTCAATAATTAGCAATATTCTCAAGAGAAACTCGTCCGAGCGTAGCATCGCGTAACAACTACTTCCGAATTACTCCGTTATAGTCTTCGCGCTACACCTAAAAAGGCCAAGATGGGTTAGGGTTCTACGGTCCTCAACTTCTCGGGCTCCTAGGTCGAAAATAATAATGTCTTCCCGATTACTCGGTGAACAAATATTAAGTTCAAGAGGGCCTTCCATTGAGTGGGGGATCTCATGCCTCCTTCTTCGGGATTACTCCCTCAAAGTTAACATGACTATACCGCCCGTCCTATTCTTAAGTGTAACTTAATCCGGGTATAGGATTCGTCCTTTGTAAAAAACCAAACAACCCCAATTTAAACACATAATCAAGCAAATCAAATAATAATAAACAGATAAGACAAATTAGGCTTAACCCACTTAGGGATGGACCAGCAAGAGGTCGATCTTTCCCCAGCAGAGTCGCCAATTCTGTAGCGATAAAAAATGTAGCGGGGTAAATCGGAGATCGAATTATTGATTAATTCGCCTCGCAAAAGCAAGAGTCGCCACCGCGCTTTATTATTTCCAAAGGAAAAGGGAAAAGAGCAAAATAAAACCCTAAATATGCAATGTAAAATAATACTTTTTTAAAAGTAATAAAAATACAAGGCGTTTTTTGAAAAGAGGTCTATGGTTCAGGGGTTGGTTATACAACGGGAAGGTATTAGCACCCAATGCATCTATAGTACTCTATAGGAACCTTTTGAAATATCTGTTTATTAAAATTGATCGTTTGAAAAAATCGTTTTGGCCGAAATAGGGTACAGACGGGTTTTTTGACGATGCGACGACCTAATGTCGAAGTTTTGGCTTAAAAGGGTATAAGTTTTGAAAAGATTGAATATTTGAGAAAAATTGTCCTAAGTTTTTAATGAAATGCGAATGTTCGCGCGATTGGATTTGAGGACATGAAGTCAACAAATTCATCGTTTTTCCTTTGGATTTAAACGTAAACAAAATAAACGAGTAAATATGAAATAATTAAACAGACAATTGAGCAGATAATGATTAAATAACAACAGTTAAATAAATGACCAAATGGTGTAAATATGTATTTTTTTAGATTTTTGTCTAATCTTAATGAAAAAAAAATGTTTTAATTGGTTTTCATTTTTTTACGCATTTTTAATATGGATAAAAGCATGAGAATTAATTTAAAGAAATAAAATGCTTTAATTCTTAAATGTTCCCTTTTTTTTTGTTTTCTATTATTAATAAAAAGTATTTATTTTTAGAGTTATTAAATAATTAAACTAAATCAAAACTTAAAGTTATTAATTTAAATCTAATAAAAAAAGGAATATTAAAGTTACCAAATTAAATCCTAAAAGTTGAACTAATAAAATTGATCAATTATTAAAATGTTTTAATTAAAATATACCTCTTATTAATTAAGTTCTATTAATTAACTAAATTAAAACTCTCTAAAAAAGCTAAAGAGACAAAAATAGAAAAAAGGTGTTGAGAAATAAGAGGGGTAAAAACATAATCAAAACATATGGGCTATAAGGTTGAGAAGGCCCAATCAAGAAAGCAGAAATGGGGGGTGCATAAGGAATCGTTGGGCTTAGGCAGGAAGCAGGGTCAAGGTCCAATTGTATTTTATAATTTTCTTGTTTTAAGGTTAAGCGCGTTTTGGTTCAATTGAAAGGGATTAGGGTTTTCAGCGACTGAACGGCGCTCATGCACTCGTCTTCTTCATCCTCGCGTTCTTCTGCTTCTGATTTCTTTGCCATGGCCACCAGCCTCTATACCTCCTTCTTCCCTCTGGAAAAAAAGTTTAGGGGGCGACGGATTTTTACGGTATAACGTTTTCTTATTCGCTTAGGGGTTGTTCAATTTGTATGTGTTGATTTGGTGTTCATTTTGATTCTTACTCTAATATGTTAATGGTTATCTGAGGTTTTGAAAGAGAAAGAAAAAAAAGCTACCTTTGGAGACGGAGGAGGGAGATTGGATGGGACTAGGAGGCCAAGGCAAGGAAGGACGGCGGAGGCGCTGTGAGCTTGCTTGGAGACTCCAGTTTGTCTTCTTTGTTGCTTTAGATTTGATGATGACTTGAAAATCTTTTGTACGATTTCTTTCCTCTTCTTCTGTCGACCTTGGCTTTGATCCTTCTCTTCTTCTCTGATCACTTCGGTTGCCTTCTTTGTTGGCCTGTGATGATGTATTCAAGGATGAACCTTTTTAGGTTCTGAGAATTATGGCCTTTGAAATGTTTGAACGACGCTACTATTGAAACCTATCTGTTTTGATTAGCTTCTCTTCTGTATGCCCCGTTGCTTTTGTTGGCCAGTGATGAGGTAATCTGAGGCTTGATAGTATGCTTGCTATTGTTTGGACATGGTTTGAGGGTTTATGCAGTATGCTAGGTTTTGAATGGTTTGATACAGTAGGAAAGGTTTTAGGCCATGAAGGTTTTGATATATGGTTTTACAGTAGGTTTATGCAGGTTAACAGTATGTTGGTTGTGTATGGTTTAATGTTTGACAGGTTTGGCATTTGAACTGGTATACTGTTGTTTAAGCCATGGTTTTTTGGATAGGTAACAAGTTTTGTGGTTTAGGCAATGTTTGGAAATGGTTATGGTATTTGTTTGATGGCTCAATCAGGTTGGTGGTTTTCTATGGCTTAAGCAGGTTCTTGAGGTTTAATGGTGGTTAGTGGTATGTGACTTTGAGAAAATTTGTATATCTTGACAATTTTTCCTTTTTTTTTGTTTTTTGAAGGCTTGGGGATCAATTGTCTCTCTCTTTGAAGTGATTTTCTTATGTTATAACAGTTTTGGCCTTCAGGTTTACGTTGAAGGCTTGGGTATATTTTTAATATATTTGCCTCTGCATACTATACTGTTACATCCAAATGGTAATCTTTCTATGCTCCTTTCTTATTGCCTTGCTGCTGTTCTGTCTGTATTCTAATTCTTGCCTAAACCAAAACCTGCAAAACCAAATTTCTTTCTCTCTTCTCTCTCTTAAGTACCATTTGATACATAAGAATGATGCTATGTACTTTACTGTATTCTGAAAAAGCAGGCTGGAAGATGATGAAAAAAGGAAAATACTTGCTTGAAAAAAAAAAGTTTTGAATTGCATACTTCTTTGACTTGCAAAGGCACAGCATGGAGCCTATGCATTTTGGACTCTTCTATGTGCATGGCATGTTATGTTTACGTTGCATTTGTTTGTCTTGCATATGCTGTTTTGAAATTATGCATGGACTTTTTGTATGCTGTATATATTTTTGAAATGTGCATTGGACTTTGAAAGATGCAATTAATTTTAAATATGCAGTTTTGAAACCAAAAATGAATTTGTGGATGTTTCAAAATTGTGCATTCATTTATGAAAATAAAAATTCCTCCCTTTTTGTGAACCGGGAGAAATCCCGTGATTTGCAAAAAAAGGTAAACTGATTCCAGCCGTTTGCTTTTAATGATGAACACTAAATTTATTTTTTGCTTTTAATTGTTTATTTATTTCTGACTTTTCTTTTAATTGTTTGCAGGTAAAAAAGAAATCAAATGAGCAATTGGATAGAAGATGAAGATTTAGAATATTAGAAGAATAGTTTTTATTTTACTTTAAGCATTTTATGTAATTGTCATTATAAATATTTTGTAAGTAATACAATATTTAAATAACAATTGTAATAAAATAGAATAAAGTGAAATAAAATTCTATTATTTCCCCGTCAATTCTTTTTCTTTCCAATTATTTATTTATTGTTTATAATTCTTTAAATTGTATAATAATTGAAAATCAATTTCAATTACTTAAATTCAGAATAATAGACAAATAAATAAACATCATTGATCAATTAGCAATTTCAATTATTTAATTCATTATTCATAATATTCTAAATTATCATAATTAAAAAATAGAATTTCAATTATTTAACTTAGAATGATAAAGAATTAAATAATCATTGTTGACCAATTAATGAACTTCTTTTCAAATATTTATTATATTATTCATAAATCTTTAAATTATGTAACAATTGAAAATAGATCCCAATTATTTAAATTTAAGATAATAAATAATTAATAAACGTTGTTTTAGCATGAATCGATTAATAAATTTAGCGTTCACCAAATAAACAGCTCTCGACTCGAAAAAGTTATGAATTTTTACACTGCTTTGAAAATTTGATAAAAATAGGTCAAAACCCTTGCAATGCGAATGATGCAGATGGGAGATGGTATCTTAGGTCAAAATTTGGGGTACAACAGTAACCTCACAAACTAAACTCATATCTCTGAACTGCTCAATTAATTCCAACTCTTTAATCATCATTTTCGACATATGTAAAGTCTTTCGACTCAACGCATCAGCTACCACATTTGCTTTTCCCGGATGATAATTCAAACCGAAATCATAATCCTTTAACAATTCCAACCATCTCTGTTGCCTCATATTCAACTCCTTCTGATCAAATAAATAATTTAAGCTCTTATGGTCACTAAACACTTCAAATCTAGAACCATAAAGATAATGCCTCCAAATCTTCAACACAAAGACAACTGCAGCAAGCTCTAAATCATGCGTAGGATAGTTCTTCTCATGAGTCCTTAACTGCCTCGACGCATAAGCAACTACCTTATCATTCTGTATAAGCACACCTCCTAAACCCATCTTAGAAGCATCACAATATACCACAAAAGTCTCTCCTATACTAGGTAACATCAAAATCGGAGCCGACGTCAACCTCTTCTTCAATTCTATAAAACTTTCTTCGCACTAAACATCCCACACAAAAGCTCCTCCTTTACAAGTCAACTTAGTCAACGGAAGTGCCAACTTAGAAAAACCTTTGATAAACCTTCTATAGTAACCATCTAATCCCAAAAAGCTTCTAATCTCGGTAGCTGACTTCGGAGTTTCCCATTGCAACACAACATCAACCTTCGATGAATCTACAATAATGCCACTACTTGAAATCACATGACCAAGAAAACCAACCTCCTTTAACCAGAATTCACACTTTGATAGCTTTGCATACAACTTCTTCTCTTTTAAAACTCGCAATACTACCCTTAAGTGTTCTGCATGCTCTTCTTCTGACTTAGAGTAAATCAAAATATCATCAATGAACACCACTACAAACTAATCCAAATAAGTATGAAAGATACAATTCATATATTCCATGAATACTCCTGACGCATTAGTAACACCGAAAGGCATCACTGAATACGCATAATATCCATAACACGTTCTAAAAGCTGTCTTCTGGATATCTTCATCCTTCACTTTAATCTGATGGTAACCCGACCTCAAATCAATCTTACTAAACACACGAGCATCCACCAATTGTTCCATCAAGTCATCTATTCTTGGAAGCATATACTTATTCTTAATCGTCACTTTATTCAACTGTCTATAATCAACACAAAGCCTCATACTTCCATCTTTCTTCTTTACTAACAACACTGGAGCACCCCACGACGATACACTTGGTCTTACAAACTTCTTTTCAAGTAACTCTTCCAATTGCTTCTTTAACTCTGACAATTCAGATGCAAACATCTTGTATAGTTCCATAGACAGAGGTCTGGTACCAGGTACAAGATTAATAGCAAATTCAACTTCCCTCTCCGGCGGTACATCAAGAATTTCATCAGGGAAAACTTCAGTAAATTCACACACCACCTGTAATTCCTCAATTATAGCTTGAGTCCCTACACATAGCGACGCCATCAACGAGAACATCCGTGCTTCTTCTTGCATCAACTTCCTCAACTGTTTAGCAGACAATAGACTATCTTCCTCTTCTTCAGGAGTAGAAAACCTCACAGACTTGTCATAACAGTTAATATGAACATAATTATGCTCTAACCAGTTCATACCCAAAATCACATCCAAACCTCTTAAGATTAAACAAACCAAATCAACAACAAAGTCTCTGTCGAAGATCGACAAGGGACACTTTAAACACACAAAAGAAGTAGTCACCGACCCCTTGGCTGGAGTATCGACGACCATTTCTCCATTCAGAGAAGACAACATAAGACCCAATCTTTCAACACAATCAGCATCAATAAAACAATGAGTAGCACCAGTATCAATAATAGTAATTAAAGGAGTACTATTAATGAAACATGTACCTCTGATAAGTCTGTCCTTAGCAGCTGTCTGATCCTCAACCAAAGTGAACACTTTACCACTTGTCTGCGCCCTCTTTGGTTTCTGACACTGACTACCAATGTGCCCTTCTTCACTACAGTTGAAACAAATCACATCCTCATGCTTTCACTCAGATACAACATGTCCATTCTTACCCCAATAGAAACACCTCTTTACTTCAGTAGTACACACATTACTCCTATGCCCAGGTTTCCCACATTTGAAACAAACCACACCATCAGGAGCATCTCCCCCATTAGTCCTCTGGCCCTTAGCGACTTTTTGTTTACCTTTACCAGCTGGGGTATCATAAGTCTTACCACGATTCTGTTGGTGCTTACCCCTCTTCTCACTGATAATCTTGTAATGAGCATTATTATCCTCTTCATAAATCCTGAAATTATCAATCAAATCAGTAAAGACACAGATCTTCTGGTATCCAACTGCCTTCTTGATCTCTGGGCGTAACCCGTTCTCAAACTTGATACACTTCGAAAACTCAGCATCTGCCTCGGCGTAGTGCGGATAAAACTTAGCCAACTCAGTAAACATGGCAGCATACTCAACAACCGACATATTCCCTTGCTTCAGCTCAAGGAATTAAATTTCCTTCTTACCACGAACATCTTCAGGAAAGTACCTCCTCAGAAATTCCCTATGGAACACAGCCCAAGTGACATTCTCACCTGCAACTTCCATCTCTGACAAGTCTCTAGCCACCAGTCATCAACCTCGACTGCTAGCATATGAGTACCATAACGAACCTTTTGCATTGGAGTGCAGTCCATCACACGGAAGATTCTCTCAATCTCTTTCAACCAATCCAATGCTCCTTCAGGATCATACTTTCCCTTGAACGTAGGCGGATTCTCTCTCTGGAAAGTCTCCAAACTACGAGATCCAGCATTCCCGTCAGTATTCGGATAATTCTCCATCGCATGAGCCATCACTTCTAAAGCAGCAGCAAGTGCAGCATCATTCCTTCCAGCCATCTCAACTTATCACTACAACATAAACAACAGTTAGAACTCAAATTAACAATACTCGATTGTTAGACAACTACGACTCGACGACAAGGTCTGACCAACCTTTTGCTCTGATATCAAATTTGTAACACCCTAATTCTATCAGGCAATTATATAAATAAATTAGAGTTATAAAATCATTCATGCAAACGAATCAGGATGCCACAAATTCATCATTAAAAACTCATTGCATTCATCGTGGATACATAACACTTTAAAACATCGGATGAACCATCAACATAGTAATTTAATCTCTTAAATCAACAATTTAACATCTACGCAGCAGAATTCTTAATAACATCTTTATCATCGTTACAGCAACTTCAAAACAACACATATTTGATAATAATCAAATTAAAGTCCAACAACTGAATAATCAACAATCAAAAGCAACAAGCGTTCATCCCCCCGAGTGTTACATATCATAGCAATGACACCGACTCGAACTATTGAAGGTATACAACCTTCACTCTCGATTACCTGCACGTTACCAACATAAGGTCAACATTCAAACAGAAGGGGTGAGATATCTAACAATATAATAAAACTTATGATAATTAATATATTAAATTAGATCACATAACATCACCACTTCTCATCTTATAATCAACAATAACCACCACAGAAATACCAACTATAATACACATTCATCACATCAATTCCCAACTTCTTTATGCAATCGCATAATGCGACTCAATATTATGCAAATGCATGTGGTACCATTGGAGCAGAACTCCCATCTTAAAAATATGCCAATAAAAAGAGGCATCAACAAGGCATAAGCCTTCATCTTAATATTCGCCAATACAGGCCATCTTAACGAGCATAAGCTCCATCTTGAAATACAATGTATGCGACACAATCATGAATGTAATGACAACACCATAATTAACAACATCTCAACACAACATCATCGTTGGCCAGAGGCCTACATCTTAATAGCTTCCAATTATTAGGGGCATCTCAACATCTTTCATAAACATTATATATCATCATAATTCATCAAACATCATATATCATCATAATTCATCAAACATCATATATCATCGTAATTCATCAAACAACATATATCATCATAATTCACAGCAATTCAACCACAACAACATTACAACAACAATTCGTTAATCTTGAAACATTGGCCATAGGCCTACAACATGATATTGCCTATAATTAGTTAATCGTCTAAGGCTTACCTATAAATTACCAAACTTCTACATATTACTATTATGTAATACTACATCATTATCATCATAATCATATTGCTACAAACCAAACAGTAATCTATAATCATTCCATCCTCATCATTCTTCACAAAAATCAACATTACGATCAATGCGGGAACTAATCCAATTCCTAACTTGAATAATAGGATTATCCTTCCTATTCTTCATTTTAATCCTTAAGAATGAAGTTCATTGCGTTAGCTATTCAATGCTTTGAATGACACCTCAAACGGGGTCCGAAAACTCAATTTACAACCTTTTCAAACTGATTCTGCCAAAAACCAGACAACATGGATCGACGCGTAATACCTTGGGTCGACGCTTACTGGTCTGAACACGCCACATGAGTCGACGCATACTCTCTTGCATCGACTCATACTGAGTCTGCCACACTGCATGTATCGGCACATGCTCTTACGTATCGACTCATCTTGAGTCTGAAAGCCCTCATGTATCGACGCAGGACTTCTTCGTGTCAACTCATCCCGAGTCTAAAGACCTTCTTGTATCGACACATAATGTTTGGGGTCGACACATACTGCTCTGCTGAGGATATTTTCTGCAATTTCTCAGTGTTTTCACTATGGGTTCCCTACTTTAAGCCCTAAAAACATCCTCTAATCATAGAAAATCATCAACTATAATTATCCTATAATTCTACATCAAATATACAGCATTGGGACATCATTATTCATCTTTCAATCATCGATTTCTATCATGCAACATCATATATAATTCAATCATAAACCAAACAATCTTTCACCTCTAACCCAAAAAACCAATTATCATGAACCCTATTATAGAGTAAGAATCCACCCTTACCTTGGATTGAAGGTTGCTCTATAAATATTCCGGTTGAATTTCCGTTCTGCCTCTTTCCTCCTTTCCAACAGCTTTCACGTTCTTTATCTTCTACCAACCCTTATTCTTCTTACTGCTTCTTCTTTTCTCCTTATTCTAACAATAATAAAATAACCCTATTATTCTCTTTATTCCTTAATGGGCTTAAGACTACCACACACCCTTAATACTACTTCTATCCTTTAAAACAAACCCACATCACTTAATATTATCCTTCTAATATTATTTCACCACTTGATAAAATAAATAAATCCAACTAATCACAACACCACTTCACAAATATTCCAAAAATAATTTAATTAAATAATTAATTAAATTACGGGCGTTACAATCTCCCTTTCGGGTTTTCAATCCACCGAGATATCCTTTTTTGCCCAAGCTGCCTTTTCAGGTTTTCGACTTGTCAGATGTATAATATATATATATATATATATATATATATATATATATATATATATATATATATATATATATATATATATATATATATATATATATATATATATATATATATATATATATATATATATATATATATATATATATATATATATATATATATATATATATATATATATATATATATATATATATATATATATATATATATATATATATATATATATATATATATATCCCTAATTTTGCTCGAACCCTTTTGGTTCGCCGGGATGACCTTATTTTTTGCTAGGCCAGTTAACCTAGCAGGTCTCTTTTATGCGTAGTATTTTTTGACTATGTCCGTGTTCATAGAGTGTGGAAAATCTTCATCATCCATAGTGGTAAGTATCATAGCACCGCCTGAAAATATATTTTTAATCACAAATGGCCCTTCGTATGTGGGAGTCCATTTTCCCCTGGGATCACCTTACGGTAGGACGATACACTTTATTACCAAATCACCAGCGTGATACACTTGATGCTTGAATTTCTTGTTAAAGGCCTTGATCATGCGCTTATGATACATCTGACCATGACAAACAACTGTAAGCTTTTTTTCATCAATCAAATTTATCTGTTCCAATCGAGTCTGAATCCATTCGGCTTCATCTAAACCTGCGTCTTTTATAATCCTTAGGGAAGGAATCTAGACTTCGATAGGTAAGATAACCTCCATGCTGTAGACTAGAGAAAACGGGGTTGCCCCAGTTGATGTACATACTGAAGTGAGATAACAATGAAGAGAAAATGGTAGAATCTCATGCCAATCTTTGTATGTCACTATCATCTTCTGCAAGATCTTCTTGATAT
Organism: Vicia faba; assembly: GCA_948472305.1. Classification (NCBI taxonomy): domain Eukaryota; kingdom Viridiplantae; phylum Streptophyta; class Magnoliopsida; order Fabales; family Fabaceae; genus Vicia; species Vicia faba. Next base: position 263,773,771 of record OX451740.1, read on the forward strand.
TCTTGTTGGCGGCTTCCACTGTGTTGTTCATCTTTGGTCGATACAGAGAATAATTGTGGTGCTTAATCTTGAACTGCGTGCAGAGTTATGTGATTATAGTATTTTTAAGATTGGTGCCATTGTCCGTGATGATCCCTTCAGGTATGCCATAACGAAAAATAAGGTTATACTTAATGAACCGAGCCATAACATTCTTGGTGACGGAAGAAAATGAGGATGTGTCTACCCACTTCGTGAAGTAATCAATGGCAACAAGGATCAAACAATGCCCATTAGAAGCAGTAGGCTTAATATCTCCAATCATATTAATGCCCCGTGTTGCAAACGGCCAAGGAGAAGTCAAAACATTCAAAGGAACCAAAGGCACATGTACTTTGTCAGCATAAATCTGGCATTTGTGACAAGTTCTGGAATAACGATGGAAATTGGTTTCCATGGTAGTTCAATAATAACCTGCTTCTAGTATTTTCTTAGCCATTGTATGTCCACTGGAGTGAGTTCCAAAGACTCCTTCGTGCATATCTTCCATGATCTTCTCAGCTTCCTTCTTATCTACACAACGAAGCAAAGTCGAATCGTGATTGCGCTTGTACAAGATTTCGTTGCTCAAAAAGAACTTGGTAGAGAACCTCCTTAGAAATTTCTTGTCATTAATAGATGCCTCTTCAGGGTACTCTTGAGTCTCGAGGTATCTTTTTACTTCGTGGTACCAAGGCTTTTCCTCTACTCCATCAGTATCAACTTCGTAGCAATATGCTGGTTCATCTAGTCTCTCAATAGTGATTCGAGGAGCTTCATTATCCCATTTGACTTTGAACACAGATGACATGGTAGCTAATGTGTCTGCCAACTGATTCTCTTCTCGCGGGATATGTTCAAAAGTGATTTCTTCGAAGTACGAAATTAATGTCAACATATACTCTTGATAAGGAATAAGATTTAGATGCTTTGTTACCCATTCTCCCTTAATCTGACTTATTACTAGGGCTGAGTCCCCATATACATTTAGGAATTTAGTTCTCATATCGATGGCATCCTTGATGCCCATGATACATGCTTCATGCTCAACCATATTGTTGGTACAATCAAAATATAATCTGGCGGTGAAGGGCGTATGGAAACCTATGGGAGAGACAATCACAACACCAATTCCATTACTAAGCACGTTGGAAGCTCCATCAAAAACCATAGTCCATCGGGATCCCAGCTCAGGTCCTTCATATGGTCCAGGTTCTTCATGATCAGTAAACAGCATAATATTCTCATCTGGGAACTCAAAATTCATAGACTGATAGTCATCTACAGCTTGATGAGCCAAATGATCCGCCAGTACATTTCCTTTGATTGCCTTCTGAGTAGTGTACTGAATGTCGTATTCTGTCAAGACCGTTTGCCATCTTGCTATTCTTCCAGAGAGAGCAGGTTTCTCGAATATATATTTTATTAGATCCATCTTAGAGATCAAAAAAGTAGTATGAGTCAACATATACTATTTTAGTCGGTGAGTAGCCCATGCCAAAGCATAGAAAGTTTTCTCGAGCATTGAGTATCTTGTTTCATAGTTGGTAAAAATTTTGCTAAGGTAGTATATTGCATGCTCTTTTTGACCAGACTCATCATGTTGCCATAATACACACCCCATTGAATTCTTTAATACTTTCAAGTACATGATCAGAGGTCTTCCTTCAACCAGTGGCATTAGAATCAGAGGTTCTTGGAGATACTCCTTGATTTTGTCGAAGGCTATCTGACAATCATCGTTCCACTTCACTACTTGATCTTTCTTCAGTAACTTGAAGATTGGCTCACAAGTAGTAGTCAAATGGGAAATAAATCTGGCAATGTTGTTCAATCGTCCTAAGAAACCTCTGACTTCCTTCTCAGTATGGGGAACTGGCATGTCTTAAATAGCTTTAATCTTGGTAGGATCAACTTCAATACCTTTACCACTGACGATGAAACCTAGGAGTTTACCATATCTTACCCCAAAGATGCACTTGTTTGGTTTCAACCTTGATTTGTACTTCTTCAATCTCTCAAACAGCTTGTGCAGGTGACTGAGATGCTCTTCTTCAGTCTGAGACCTAGCTATCATGTCGTCAACGTAAACCTCTATCTCATGATGGATCATATCATGGAACAAAGCTATCATAGCACGGTGATATGTTGGCCCAGAATTCTTTAAACCGAAAGGCATAACTTTGTAACACAAAGTGCCCCACTGTGTGACAAAAGTAGTCTTTTCCATGTCTTCGGGTGCCATCTTGATTTGATTATAACCGGAGAAACCATCCATGAAGGAAAATACTTTGTGTTGAGCGGTGTTGTCAACCAGAACATCAATATGCGGAAGCGGGAAGTCATCTTTGGGGCTTTCCCATTTCAAATCCCTGTAGTCTACACACATACACACCTTACCATCCTTCTTAGGTACTGACACCATATTTTCATTCCAGTGAGGATAAGACATAACAGCTAAGAAACCTACATTGAACTGCTTCATAACCTCAACTTTGATCTTTTCAGACATCTCGGGACGCATACGACGAACCTTCTGCTTTATAGGAGGACAACCTTCCTTCGTTGGTAGACGGTGAACCATAATGTCAATATCAAGCCCTGGCATGTCTTCGTACGACCAAGCATAGATCTCAACATAGTCACGCAACATCTGTATTAATCTCTTTTTGACGTTGTCTTCTAGGTTTTCTCCTATCTTGACTTATTTCTTGTCCTATTCAGTACCCAAGTTCATAACCTCTACTAGCTCTCCATGTGGTCGTATGGATCTTTCTTCTTACATTAACAGCCTAGCAAGCTCTCCAAGTATTTCACAATCTTCCTCACCTTCATCCTCGGCTTGGTAGATCATATTTTCGAAGTCAGAATTGGCAATATCATAATTGTTATCAATGGGATCCAAGATGGATATGGATCTACAATTTGTTGTGTGAGTATGTGTAAGAACACATAGCTATTTTGAAAGCAATAAAGCAAAAGAAAGACAAAGAGCGCAAAATTTGAATGCAAACGCCAAATGATTTATTAAATGAAAATATGTTGATGAATAATGACAACCCTAACAAATGGATCATTGTGCCCCGGGTAAAGCACAAGGCCTAAAGTTATTGTTTAAATTACATAACCAAAAATACTTTAAAGTAAGAAAACAAAAAATAGAATTTACTCCTCACTAAAGGAGATTGGTATAAAGTCTTCAGTCTTCCAATTATTGAGCCCAATGCCGGTAGTAGGGAAGATCCAACTGTCTATGCCGCAGTCACTATCAGTGTCTTCCAAAATGTTGACTTGATTGTCATGAATTCCATTGTTGTTGATGTGGAATGGCGGTCTCCCATAATTAGCACGAGCACGATGAACAATCGTCTGAGCCTGTGAGGTGAAACCCAAACCAAATTTTTTGGATTTGTAAGGAATATCAGGAAGCTGACCCCAAACAGTACAACCACCTTCTTCAACCACAACCTTAGCATCTTTCGGAGAAGCCATTTTTGGTTGAATTTTGGTAACCTTAGGAAGAGCAGGAGCAACTTTATCAATATGGGTTGTCTGAGAAACAACTTCAAAGGTCTGGAAAGGGGTCTCGAAGAATTCACCATTCATCTCAACATACTTGATAGAGTTCAAATGGCTCACCATGTATTCTTCTTCACCGCAAACCGTAACAATTTTTCCTTTCACGGGATAATTCAACTTTTGGTGTAAGGTAGAAGTAACAACACCTGCCCCATGAATCCAAGGGCGTCCAAGCAAACAAGAATAGGCTGGACAAATATCCATCACATAAAAAGTAGAGTTGAAGACTTGGGAACCCACTTTGATTGGAAGATCAACCTCTCCATGCACCATTCTCTTTGAACCATCAAAAGCTCTTACCACAATGTCATTGGGTTTTAGCACAATACCTTCACAGTCTAGTTTATCTAAAGCAGATTTTAGTAATACATTTAATGAGGAACATGTGTCCACCAACACATGAGATAAGGGAGTTCCCCTACACTCAATAGAGACATGTAAGGCCTTATTATGATTCCTTCCTATGGGAGTTAAGTCTGCGTCAAAAAAGCCTATCCCATTATCAGTTGTCAGGCTAGCAACATGATTTTCGAACTAATCAACAGAGATTTCCTGCGGTACATGAGCAGATTTCAAATTTTTTGCCAAATCTTGAGCATGGGCTTCAGAGCACAACAACAGAGATAGCATAGATATTTTGGAAGGGGTCTGCCCCATCTGTTCAACAATCTTATAGTCAATTTTTGAATAATCTTCAGTATTTCCTCCATCTCTTGCTTGGCGGTGTCTTCAACAGTGACCTCTTTTGGTGTCTCGGTCTGGGCAGGCTCGGTCAGATGTTCTTTACCTCAAGTGTCAGTAGTTGATTTACTAGTAGTAATACGAACTGGTATAGTAACAGCCTTCAGAGAGATCTATGGAGAGAAGACCCTTCCACTTCTGGTAACCTTACTAGTCCCAGCAATATTGCCAACATTGGGATCAATAACTTCATCATTTTCATCTTCGACAGTCAATGGTTCTTGCATGACGCTATGGTAGTAGACATCAGCTCCATAATTCCAAGGGATAGCCTTATCAAAGGAATATGGAATTGGCCTAGGTGCAGTAATGATCAGAGGAGAAACTCTAGGTTCGACAGTAATCTTCACAAGACCCTTAAAAGTGATCCTTACAGGAGTATCAGAAATTGTAGACACGTCTTCAAGCTTCAGGTCTTGGGACATACTCTCTACAGAAGGAGTCTTATCAAAAGGAATCTTCTCAAATAGAATGACACAGATATCCATCAAACACTGAATACCTTCTTTTAGTAGAGCATAACCATTGGATTGAGATGCACAGTAGTAGTAGTTTTCAATGTAACCTAGAAATAAACTGGCTTGTAGCAGCTTCTTCTTAATAATCATCAGAGGAGTAGTCAAGTCATTCACAGTAGGAACATAAGAAACATCATCAATGGCATTAACGCCCTTGTCATGATTAGGCATAGGGGTAGTGATCACATTAGGATTCTCAGGAGGATCAAATTTAATTTCCTTATAGTCAATCTTGTCTTGAATCTTATTCTTCAGAGTCCAACAGTTGCTGGTGTTATGCCTGGGACTGTCGAAGTGATATGCACACCTTACATTGGGATTGTAGTGGGGAGAGGAAATATTGGGGTTCTGAGGAGGGTCCTTCAATGTAACCAACCCTGCCTTCAACATGTGTTGTAATGCTTGCGCCAATGGCATGTTAATTCTTGTGAACTGCCTCCTGGGTGCATCCTGCCTACGTTGATTATCTTGTTGTTGTTGCACTGGCACAAGATTAGAGATTAACACTGCCCCCCACAAATTGGTTGCGGTCACCCTTATTACGATCCTTCTGGATGTACACAACATTGGATTCTCTCTTACCATTATAAGACTTCTTCACAGTATTTGAAGATATAGCCACCTAAATTTTACCACTTCTGAATCCATTCTCGGCACGTTCCCTGATCAATATTAGTTCAGTGAAACCAGTTGAACAAATTCCTAGAAGATGATTATAGAATGGACCAGTTAGCATACTCATGAACATATCAACAAATTCCATGTCAGCCAAAGGAGGTTGAACTCTGTCTGTAAGATCTCTCCATTTTTGTGCGTACTCTTTAAAGCCCTCCTCAGAACCCATAGACATACACTGCAGTTGCATGCGGGTTGGTGCCAAATCAGAATAATATTGATATTTGTTGTACCCCAAAATTTTCCCTCCCATATTCTTCAAGATTTGTCAAGATCAAGCTTCAAAATCTCCCAAGGGTTGCACAGTCCAATTGCCTCCTAACAGTCAAAAATTAGGGTTTTGGTTCTGGCAAAGAAATTGAAGCTTCCAAGGGCCCAATCAAGTCCCACATGCCTATAAACATTGTCAAGCATTCATATGCCAAGTTTCAAGACTCACAGCATCAAATTGCACAGTCAAAAACCCTAATTGCCCTGCAGTCAACTGCAGGGGCAAAATGGTCATTTGACAGTCAAAAGTCAAAAAATTTGGTCAACATCTTATTTTGAAGCCACAAACATCATTTGATCAATTCTTGATCATGATTCTCAAAGCATGGCTCAAAAAGTCTCAAGATGCAAAAGTTTCTATTTTTGGACAGCTGAAAAAGTCAACTGTAAATTGACCAAGGCATAACTTCCACATGATTTATCAGAAAAATTACATCCAAAGCTCATTTTGAAGAGAATGAAATTTCCTACAACTCCTCTTCACACTTCAAGTCCAAGAAATGCTCTCACAAAAAGTTATCAATCTCAACATTATAGGTCATTTTCAAAAGTCAACAAAAAGGCACTTTAAGTCAAAGACCATAACTTGAGATTGGTAAATCAAAATGACATGGGACCAAAGACATTGGTTAGAGGACTTCAAGACCTTTCCAAAATGTCCCAGAACATGATCAAAGCTTAAAAATTGAGCAAGATATGCCTTGTGGAAGTTGGGAAATTTTTGGGAATTTTGAAAAGTCAACTTTGCTTCAAATGCCTCAAAATTGCTAATGGGCCTCAATTTCTTCCATGAATCATCACCCAAAAGCTATGCACGACCCATTAAGCTAAAAGGGAGTTATTTTATCATTTTTGATTAATTATTTGGATTTTTATTATTATTAATTCACTTAATTAAAATTAAATATGAAAAAATATCAAATGACACCTTTCAAATCTTTTTGTGCAGCATATTCTCCCATTAAGACCTAAATATTTCGTGTACCACATCAAAGGGACCAAATCTTCCAAATAGGCAAGTTTTCATGGCAAAAAGGATTGAAAAAGATATGCAAAATCAAAAATTCAAAAGCATTGAAACAATGGATCATGGGCTTATTTTTCTAACCTAATTCATTCACACATATATGCACATTGAAAACCTAATGCCATACACAAGAAAGCTGCGCTCAGAATATAGAACTAAACTTGCATTTTTTGACAAAAACCTCAAAACTGTTTTCATAGCTAGGGCTCGTTTCAAGACCTCAAAAGCATTCCAAAAGCTTGCTGACACCACCAGGAAGAGATTGCAATCAAGAACATAGCCCCATACCCAAGGAATTGGTAGATTGAAGTCTCACTTTTCATAAAATTATTCTTAATCGTGTTTTGATTTCTAGACATTTTCCATGCATTTTAATGATTGATTTATACTAACATGATCTCTCTGAAGCTGTTGGTACCATCCAATTGAATTATTAAGCCCTGTATACGAATCCACCATGAAAGCTGCTTAGGGTTTCAGAGCTCCAATTTTGGGGTTTCTTTCATATGGAACAATTGGCCATTCAAACCTATACTATTAGAATCAGAACCTCCCAACGAACGGAATCCACCCATCGCGCCCTTTTTCTTTTTGACTATACGCTAATCGCTATTTTTCAGGTTTAGGGTTAGTGGGGGTTTAAAACCCCCGCTATCTATCTTGTATTTTCAGGTAAAACGAAGAAGAAGGTAGACGTGTCTCAGCCAGACTGGACAGTTTGAATTTAGCGCGTTTTTTCAGGCCACCAGCGCTTTTTCACATATGTTATTCATTGTCCATTATAATATCAAAGAAACTCAATAGCGCGGTTGGTAAATGCGTTGGCATACAGGTATTGGGACCTGGGTTCGATTCCCAGGTCCCCTAATTCTTCTATAATATTTTTCCTAAAATGTTTCTATGCAGGGTGCTCACAAGGGTCCATTGTACAACCTTATCTCATGGTCTGCCAAGTGTCCATAGGCTCTGATCTGAAGGCCACAAAAGTGGCTCATCATACGCGTTAGTCAACTGCCTCCCACGTGATCACTGAAAGTCAAACGGGCTTGGGATTCTTGGGCCAAAAATGCTTCAAATACACCTCCTTTAGGGGCCTGATACCCCATGGTTTGTTCAATTCTCACTCTTCATTCATTTTTTTTTCTTTTTATTATTTAAATTGTTTTTTTAATTAACTGTTTTCTTTAATTCTGCCAAAAATAATTTTTATAAAACCAAAAAAATCAGAAATCATAAAAATAAAAATATTTATTTAATATTTAATGCATTAATATATTTGGTAAATAAATTTAATAATCAAATTAGTAAATTAGGTTAAAATTGTAATGTTTTCTCAAATAATTAAAAAAAGTTAGAAATTAGGTTTTTAGCATTTTATTCTTTTCTCTCAACAAATAATTTCTTTTTCTTATCATTATTATTAATAATTAATTATTTTGTAAATACTCTTGTAATTAAACAATTAGTAAATTAGGTTTAAACTTAAATATTTTTCTTTAACAAATTAAAAATAGTGTAGAATTAGGGTTTCTAATAATAATTAATTTTATTTCTTTATTTTCATTAAAATACAAAAAAACATAAAAAACAATTTCTTTTCTCATTAAATAATTAATTAACTTTCAATTTCGATTTAATTTCTTTAAAGGGTCCAACGCCCTCGCGTATTCGATTCTAATTTCTTTTCGCACGCTTGTTCTTATGCTTCTTTTTAAATATAATGTAATTGCCCCAAAGCCTTGTAATAGTAATTAGGACGTTTATTTATTTTTCGCATTTTATTCAAAAAACGGGTCTTTGTTAATTTGGCGATGTATAGACCCGCGCCTTGTAATAGCGTAGGACCTTTATTTTCCGCATTTTAATTTCCGCACCTTTTAACTGCTAACTATTGCATGAAAGAATGAATGGCCCAAATAAAATCAAAGCGTAGCTCACTCAATGCATGATCAAGATAAAATGTAACTGAAAATGACACACAATTCACACACCACTCTTAGGGTACGCCTCACTGTTGCCTTGCCCCTCGAAACGTGGTCGTCGAGTATAGGACGTCTTAGTGAGTCCTTATGTCCATTGATCTAGTTGCCTCGAAACAAGTTGCCTCAAAACGGTTGCCTCGGAATAGTTGCCTCGGAATAAAAAGATCAATGGCATAAGGGTAGCTTCTAAGGTGTCCTATTGTTGCTCTGGTGACCACAATGTCCCTACAAACGAATTGACCCGAACACCTCCAACGGTGGTGCTACCTATCTCTCAATGGTGGGAAGGCACTACCTTAAGGACATTTACACAGCCTAATTCCTTAGGGTAGGTAGATGACTCGTAGATACTTGCTCTAATTCAAAACAAATCAAAAACTCTTTTCACACCGACACTTTTCAAAAAGCTTTCAAAACAATTTTTCAAACACTCTTGAGGACTGATACAAGAGTCGATCTGAAACTTTAAACGAAACTTTTTCAAACCCACTCACACTTTGAAAAGCAAACAAACCTTTTGAAAACACAATGAGCAAGTATCTAAGAGCCCATGGATAACCATGGATAGAAAGGGTGCTAACACCTTCCCTTTCTATAAATCTACCTCCCGAACCGAGAAACTATCTCATAAGGAATTTTTCTGTGCTTTTGTCCTTTCCATGTTGGAGAAAATAAAAGACGGTGGCGACTCTTGCTTCCGCGACATTTTGCGAACCAGTGTTAAACAGTCAGTTCCAGATCCACCGATCACAGAACTGGCGACTCTGCTGGGGAATCTTATAAAGTGAGGTGTACCTTAGGACTAAGATCACTTGTGTTTTCAATTGCTTTGACTTGTTTGCTTTAAATTGTGGGACTGTCTTGGGAGTTCTATAGATCCTAACCCGGATCTGGGGAATACCTTCTTAGAAAGTAGCAACAAGGCTGTGAGGGAACTGTGCGGGGTATACCGACATGGTTGAAACAGTCTGCTACGTTGATGTGGCACTTTGGTATGTACCGATAACCCTTGAGTTCAGTCAAGGAGAGTATGGGGCCTCCGCGTGGTGTCGTGAAGCATCAACTGACCTTAGGAACCTTAATTGAACTATCTTGGCCTCTTTAGGGTAGTGAGATAACTGACTTTGGTGCAGTCCGAGGTTGGTTGATACTCGATACTACACTCAATTGAGGGTTGCTTTCCTGGAATATTTCGGTCGCCAGTTCAGTGGCTAAATCGAAATGATGAACAATGAAAGCAATCCAGTGATATTGGGACCCTTAGAACCCGGTTACTTCTGATAGGACAGGTTGAGCCCACCAACTTCAAGAGGGTAATACCCAGACCCCATGCTGGCCTAAACTCTAAGGGCTTGTCTTGTGTGACTTGTGTGCCTTACCATGTTTGCCTTTGTGAATATTTGTGGTGTGTTTAATCATAGCATCATGACATCATACAGCATCATATGCATTGACTAACCATTTCAGGGGTTCGAATCTTCATCTTTGTTCTTGTTTTGTAGGACATGGAAACTGTTCGCAGAAAGACAATTCAGATCAGCCTCGTAAGGATCCCTCCTCAGCTTAAGGAGCTTATATCCAGGATTCCCGAGAGCTCTTCATTCAGTGAAAGACATGGAAGACTCATCAGCTTGGTCAACACCAACATTGAGGAAGATATGATAAAGGTCCTGTTCCAGTTCTTTGACCCTCCGCACCACTGTTTCACTTTCCTGGATTATCAACTGGTGCCTACATTGGAAGAGTTCTCCCGGCTTCTGAAGATCCTTATCCTTGATCAACTACCCTACAACGGTACGGAAAAGGAACCCAAGCTTGAAGAGATTGCTAAAGCCTTACACCTACAACCATCCGACCTCAAGGGACATTGGGAAGTTAGAAGTGGTATCAAAGGGTTCTTATCCAGGTTTCTGTTTGAGAAGGCCCAAGAATGTTGGAACTCCCTTGACCTACAAGCTTTTGAAGAAGTTGTGGCCCTCCTTGTCTATGGTTTGGTGTTGTTCCCTAATCCAGATCAGCTTATAGATATCAGTGCTATCTAGATCTTCATGTCCAGGAATCCTATACCTACGTTGCTTGGGGACATCCTTCACTCATGTTACACTCGAACCATGAGAAAGAGAGGTGTTCTTATGTGCTGCACTCCTCTCCTGGGAAGGTGGTTTATTTCGCACCTTCCACAATCATTTTTGAAGAACGAGCGGGGTTTGAGATGGTCACAACGATTGATGACTCTTACATATGCTGATATACATTGGTGCTCTCGGTCCAGAGAGGATGTCACTATCATTGATCGTTGCAGGGAGTACCCTAATGTTCCTTTACTTGGAATCAGAGGAGGTATTACTTACAACCCATGCTTGGCTTGGAGACAGTTTGGTTATGCTTGGAGGGATGGCCCTCATGACATGTTAATTCCTGACATAGTTTTTGACTTCGACAATGATGCGCAAGGACTTCGCCAGAGATTTATCAGAGCTTGGAGGATGCCAAGTAGGATAGACAGCAAGACCCTGGGACACAGGAACTCCATCCCGTTGGAGCCTTATCTCAAGTGGGTACGAGCCCGCTCCCAGAAGTTAGTAATGCCTTACCCTCATGTTCTCCCTGTGATCAAAGAGCCAGTCTTGGAAGGAGAGGTGTCCTACACCATTCAGCATCCTGACATGCCCACATCCTGGGAAGAGATGCAGAAGAGCTGGATCCAGCTTAAGGAAGAACGGAATTCTCTTGAGACCAGTCTACATGCTAGTGAAAAGAAGGTCTTGGAGCTCACCCTCCTACTGCACGAGGAGAGGAATCTCAACACTTACATAGCTCCAAAGAGGATGCGTAGTGTCTTCTGGGATTGATTTGCTTTTGTAATGTTTACCCATGAGGCTCTGATGTACCAAACAATTATTTCCTTAATGATAACGTGTGTTCCTTTTTGTCTACAACAAATTTGAATTTTCGAACCCTTGAATGCATTGCATGAACACATATCATTCATCATGTGCATAGCATGTACTCTTCTTTTCAGGTTGCTTACTGTTCTTCGCTGTTTATTTCAGCATCATGAACCCTGAATCATCTACCGAGCTGTCTATCAAGGCCCTTCAGGCGCAGAACGCACAATTTCAGGAGCTGATCATGGGTTTGGCTCAAGGTCAAGAAGAGCTGAAGGCTTTGCTCCTGAAGAAGGAGAAGAAGAAGAAGAGAACTGTTCTTTTCAACTCAGGCCGGAGGTTTGGTAACACTCTGCAGAATGAGGAAGCTGGTTCTTCTGTAGGCAAAGACAGTCCCCAGGGGGGAATGGCTCCAAGTCCGGTGGTCTCTGACAATGAGACTGATTTTAATGAGGAACAGTATCCTCCGGCTGAAGACAGATACAAGCAGTTGGAAGACCGTCTGAACGCCATGGAAATCCAACAAGTGCCTGGTTTGGATTTCGGAGACTTGGGTTTATCTTCTGGTGTGATCATCCCTCACAAGTTTAAAGCACTATCTTTCACCAAGTATGACGGGGCGTCTTGCCCTAAGCTACACCTCGGATCTTATGTGCGGAAGATTCAACCGTATACAGTGGATAAGAACTTGTGGATCCACTTCTTCCAGGAGAGTCTTTCAGGGACTCATCTCGAATGGTTCTATCAGCTGGATGGAACCAAGGTTCGTAACTGGGAGGAGTTGGCTACTGCTTTTTACAAGCAGTATCAATATAATGCCGACCTTGCTCCTACACGTACCCAACTCCAGGGTATGTCGCTAGGATCAGGCGAAGGTTTTAAGGAGTATGCGCAGAAGTGGAGGGACCTGGCTGGCAGGGTGCAGCCTCCGTTAACCGACCGTGAGCTAGTGGATATGTTCTTGGGGACCCTATCCGGGCCATTCTTCAATCATCTTATCGGTAATTCATCTGCAGGGTTCACTGACCTCATTCTGACTGGGGAAAGGATAGAGGCTGGCATGAAGTCAGGTAAGATTCAGAAAGGTGCGTCTTCGAGTTCTGAGAAGAAACCTTTTAAGAAGGAGGCCAGTGCTGTGTATGGGCCTAGGAGGCAAGATAAACCAGAGCACCGCCAAGCTGTCAACGCGGTGGTGATTGCTAAGCCTGCTGCCGCTCCTCGGCAACTCAATCAACCAAGGGCTGAAAGACCCAGAAGAGAATTTACCCGGCTGAGTATGACCTTGTCACAAATCCTGTCGCAACTGTTATCAACCAACTTGGTGGCTGTCAGAGAGGCTCCAAAGGTTGTGAACACTACCTCTCCTAAGTATAATCCAAATGCCCGTTGTGCTTATCACTCCGATAGCCCGGGGCATTCTACTGATGATTGCTGGGCCTTAAGAAATAAAGTGCAGGACCTTATTGATGCGAAGGAGATACAGTTTGAGGCGCCTGAGAGGCCAAATGTTGTGACTGCTCCTATGCCCCAGCATGGAGTAAATGCCGTTGATAAAGATTTGTATGCCGTTTATATGAATGATGTAGCTACTCCTCTGTTGACTGTTAAGAGGAACCTGTTGCTAGCCGGTTTATTTCCGGGTTGTAGCGAGGGTTGCCTTTTGTGTGCTGTTTCCCTTACTGGTTGTCCGTTGCTGAAGTTAGGCATCCAAAGCCTGGTGGATAGCAAAGAGATTCTTTTCAAGAAGACCGCTGTTCCTTTTGTTCCTGTGGAAGAAGTATTTGTCGTTACAATTTTCAACAATCTGATCAAGGCTCCCCCGAGGAAGCCAGTTAAAATCATGATTGTCGCACCCATTGTTATTACTGTTCCGGGGCCCCTCCCCTATGAATCTGATAAGGCTGTCCCATGGCACTATGGGGCAGATGTATATGTACTTGGAATAAAGCAAGAGTTCAATACTGGTACCAGCATCAGCAATATCACCGGTCCAGCTAAAGTAACTCGCAGTGGCAGGCTCTTCTCGCCTGACATTGCACCACCAGCTATCCGAAGACCTCTCATTATAACACCTGCAAGTGCACCTGTTTCCACTTCTGATCAAGTTGTTTCCCCTGCTGCCGAGTCATCTAATGCTCGGGGAAAAGGGATTGATGATGAGCCTTCCCGGATGGAGGCACCAAAATCTGTGAATGTTGAAGCCTCCCAGCAAGAGATGGAGGAAATTCTTAAAATAATCAAGAAGAGTGATTTTAATGTTGTTGAACAGCTGGGGCATACACCCTCCAAGATCTCTATGCTCTCCTTGTTGCTGTGCTCAGAGGCCCATGCTAAGGCCCTAATTTCATTTCTGAAGACGGCCCATGTGCCACAGGAGACATCTGCAGATCAATTCACTGACTGTGTAGCCAATTTGACAGCCGACAATGGTTTGGGATTCTCGGATGCTAACCTTACCGCCAAGGGAAAGAACCACAATGATGCCCTGCATGTCTCCATTGAATGCAGGGGCACTACTCTCGCTCATGTGTTGGTGGACACCGGTTCTTCCCTGAATGTGTTGCCCAAGAAGGCCTTAGACCGGTTGGATTGTGAGGGCCTGGAGCTGAAACCTAGCAACATCATTGTCAGAGCCTTTGACAGTTCTAAGAGGATGGTTCATGGAGAGGTAGACATTACTATTCGTATGGGTTCCCAAGTATTCGACTCAACTTTCTATGTGATGAATATTCGTCCGTCTTATTCCTGTTTGCTGGGTCGACCTTGGATTCACAAAGTCGGGGCAGTGACCTCCACCCTACACCAAAAGCTCAAGTACCCTGTCAGAGGGAAGATTGTCACTGTGCAGGGAGAGGAAGAATATATGGTGAGCCATTTGAATTCCTTCCGGTATATTGAGATGGATGGGGAGTTTATTGAAACCCCCTTTCAGCATTTTGAAGAGGTACCCCCAACATTGGCAGCAGCAGAAACAGTGGTTGAAGAGGACTTTCCTTTGAAGATGGCTTCCTTGAAGGACGCCCAGGCTGTAATCGAGAAAGGTGAATGTGCTAACTGGGGCAGGCTCCCTGATTTCACTCCTAAAACTGACAAGTTTGGACTGGGTTTTACTGCAGAGGCTCAGAGGGTTGTGCGCAAGGCTAGGATCGGAAGACCTCCTGTGCTCATCACCAATCCAGGAGTGAATGCTATTGGGGATGAAGACAAAGTGGAAGAATCAGAGTTCGATAGCTGGATCTACCCGACGACTGACGGTGGATTGAACAATTGGACCGCAAAAGATCATACACCAGTTACTTTTGTTACGCAGTAATGAATTCCTTTGTTTTTGTTATTTGTAATAAACAATGAATTGAAACTTTATGGCCCGGTGTCTTACCCGGGGCACCGTTGGCTTCATTTGCGAGGGCTTATAACTGTCATTTCCATATATCATGAATAAAGATCTTGGACGTTTTTTAGCATTTCAAATCTTATGCTCCCTTTCTTTCTTTCTTTCTTTATATATTGCAAAACATGTTATATTTACACACACTCACCTACACAGGTTTCAATCCACTCTGGATCTCACTGGTAACGACTCTGCTACCGCCAGTTATGACTTCGAAAATCCGATCAACTTAGCCGAAGACGAAGGTGAAGATGATTGCGAAGTGCCTGGCGAACTTGCAAGACTGCTACTCCAGGAAGAGAGGGCAATCCAACCCCATGAAGAGCCAGTGGAAACGATAAATCTGGGTACTGAGACAGACCGAAAGGAAGTTAAGATTGGTGCCAATCTGGAGCTCAGCGTAAAACAACGGTTGACTCAGATGTTACATGATTATATGGAGATCTTCGCCTGGTCCTACGAAGACATGCCTGGGTTGGATACTGACATTGTGGTCCATCATTTACCTACCAAGGAAGACTGCCCTCCGGTTAAGCAAAAAGTCTTCCGTATGCGTCCAGAGATGTCTGAGAAGATCAAAGCTGAGGTTATGAAGCAATTCGATGTCGGGTTTCTTGCAGTGACTTCTTACCCTCAGTGGGTTGCTAATGTGGTGCCAGTACCAAAGAAGGATGGTAAGGTCAGAATATGTGTTGATTACAGGGATCTGAACAGGGCCAGTCCCAAGGATGACTTCCCCTACCTCACATTGACGTTCTGGTTGACAATACCGCTCAACACAAGGTGTTCTCCTTCATGGACGGTTTTTCAGGTTATAATCAGATTAAAATGGCTCCTGAAGACATGGAGAAGACTACCTTTGTTACTCAGTGGGGCACCTTCTGCTACAAGGTCATGCCATTCGGGTTGAAAAATGTTGGGGCAACCTACCAACGTGCCATGGTTGCTTTATTTCATGATATGATCCATCATGAGATTGAAGTCTATGTTGATGACATGATTGCAAGATCCCAAACTGAGGAGGAACATCTTGACCATCTGCAGAAACTGTTTGGCCGTTTGAAACTGTACAAGCTGAGGTTGAACCCGAACAAGTGCATCTTCGGGGTAAGATCTAGAAAGTTGCTAGGCTTCGTTGTAAGTGATAAGGGTATTCAAGTGGACCCTGCCAAGGTTAAAGCCATTCAAGAGATGCCAGTTCCTAAGACAGAGAAAGAGGTCAGAGGATTTTTAGGACGCCTGAATTACATTGCCCGATTCATCTCACACCTAACTGTTACCTGTGAACCAATCTTCAAGCTGCTGAAGAAAGATCAGGTAGTATGTTGGAATGATGAATGCCAGGCCGCTTTTGACAGAATCAAAGAGTATCTCCAAGAGCCACCCATTCTTATGCCACTGGTTGAAGGGAGACCTCTGATACTATACTTGACAGTACTTGACAACTCAATGGGGTGTGTGCTGGGGCAGCATGACGAGTCTGGCCGAAAAGAGCACGCCATTTATTACCTTAGCAAAAAGTTTACCGACTGTGAGACCCGATACTCACTGCTCGAGAAAACTTGTTGCGCTTTGGTATGGGCTGCTCGCCGGCTGAGATAGTATATGCTGACTCACACTACCTTGTTAATTTCAAAGATGGATCCAATAAAGTACATATTCGAAAAGCCTGCTCTGTCTGGGAGAATAGCAAGATGGCAAATGATCTTGACGGAATACGACATCCAGTACATGACTCAGAAAGCTATCAAAGGAAGTGTGTTGGCAGACCACTTGGCACATCAGGCAGTAGACGACTATCAGTCAATGAACTTTGAGTTTCCGGACGAGAGCATCATGATTGTGACTGATTGTGAAGTACCTGGACCGGATGAAGGACCTGAGGAAGGATCCCGATGGTCTATGCATTTTGACGGAGCCTCCAACGCTTTGGGTAACGGTATCGGCGCTGTGATCATATCACCTCAAGGCACTCATACTCCACTCACTGCCCGGCTATGTTTCAACTGCACCAACAACATGGCAGAGTATGAGGCATGCATCATGGGTCTTCAAGCTGCGATCGACTTAAGGATCAAGTTTCTGAGTGTCTTTGGAGATTCCGCTCTCGTGATCAATCAGATCAAAGGCGAGTGGGATACGAAACATCCGAATCTTATTCCTTACAAGGAATGTGTGTTGACATTGATCCCCCATTTCACAGAGATAACTTTTGAACATTTCCCAAGAGAGGAGAATCAGTTGGCGGACGCGTTAGCTACGATGTCTTCCATGTTCAAAGTCAAATGGGATAATGAGGCTCCCCGGGTCATCATCTGGAAACTGGATGAACCGGCATACTGTTGTGATCTTGAGGCTGAAATAGTGACTGAGAAACCCTGGTACCATGAGGTGAAGAGATACTTGGAAGCTCAAGAGTACCCTGAAGGTGCGTCTGTCAATGATACAAAGTTTCTGAGAAGATTCGCAGCGAAGTTCTTCCTTAGCAACGGCATTCTATACAAGCGAAACCATGATTCGACCTTACTGCGTTGTGTGGATAAGACTGAAGCAGAAAGGATCATGGCGGAGCTACATGAAGGTACCTTCGGAACACATTCCAGTGGACATACTATGGCAAAGAAAATCCTTCGGGCAGGGTATTTCTGGTCCACCATGGAAGCCGACTGTTACCAACACTCTCGGACATGTCATAAGTGTCAGATTTATGCAGATAAGGTGCACGTTCCTCCAGTTCCTCTGAATGTCTTGACAGCACCTTGGCCGTTTGCAATGTGGGGCATAGATATGATCGGCGAGATTAAACCTACAGCATCCAACGGGCATTGCTTCATCCTGGTAGCGATCGATTACTTTACGAAGTGGGTTGAAGCAGCTTCTTACGCCACTGTAACCAAGAATGTCGTAGCACGGTTCATTCGGCACAACCTAATCTGTCGATACAGCGTCCAAGAAAGAATCATTACAAACAACGGTACCAATCTCAATAACAAGATGATCACTGAGCTCTGCGAGCAGTTCAAGATACAGCACCACAACTCTTCTCCTTACCGGCCGAAGATGAATGGGGTTGTCGAAGCGGCAAATAAGAATATCAAGAAGATTGTGCAGAAGATGACAGTGACCTATAAGGATTGGCACGAGATGTTACTGTTTGCTCTTCATGGGTACCGTACTTCAGCAAGAACGTCAACAGGGGCAACTCCCTTTTCTTTGGTCTACGGTATGAAGGCAATCTTACCGATCGAAGTGCAAATACCCTCTCTCCGGATAATGAAGGATGCAGATCTGAGCGAAGATGATTGGATCCAGACACGACTTGATCAGCTAAATCTAATCGACAAAAAGAGACTTACTGCTATATGTCATGGTCAAACGTACCAAAAACGAATGATCAGGGCATTTAACAAGAAGGCCAGACCACAGGAATATCAAGTTAGGGATCTGGTAATCAAACGTATCATCCTTCCTCAGAGTGATCCAAGGGGCAAATGGACCCCTACGTACGAAGGGCCATTTGTGGTTAAACATGTGTTCTCAGGAGGAGCCATGATCCTAACCACCATGGATGGTGACGACCTTCCTCACCCCGCCAATGCAGACATAGTAAAAAGATACTACGCATGATAAAAGACCCGCTAGGTTGACATACCTAGGCAAAAATTAGGGCTTCCCGGCGAACCAAAAGGGTTCGGGCAAAATGAGGGATGAAATGAAAAAATCTGTACACCCGGCAAGTCGAAAACCTGAAAAGGCGGCTTGGGAAAAAATGGGTATCCCGGTGGACTGAAAACCCGAAAGGGCGGTCCAGGCAAAAGTTAGGGATTAAAGCGTAATACTATGTCTCATTGGATCACCTGGAATCCAGAATCCGGTATCAACGTCAAGTTCAGAAGGCATCAATCAATCAGCTTCATCTTCAGCTAGGTCATCAAGTGATGAGACGCTCGAAGATATAAAGGCGATAGCAGAGTTGGAACCCAGTGGGATCATTCTTTTCACATAGCTGTTTTATTTTCCCTTTGTACAAATTTGTATAAACTCTTGTTCAGCGGCGTTCTCTTACTAGGATGCCAGCCTCTTGTACATAAAACGCCTATTTACAGGCAAATTCAAAAATCAATATAAATTCACTTTTCAGTTAAAATTGCCAATTGTTTTTCCTTTTCTGTTTTGGTTTTGCGAAGAACATCCAAGGTTCAATTTGTGATATATGCATTTGACAATAATTGCTAACTCATAAATATTTGCATACGAAACAAAGGATTAATTACAGGTAACATTAGAAACAGGGGCAATAAAGAGTTGTCTAAGCGATCTAATTGCTTCGTCCACCAAGGTACCAAGGTAGGTTCAGCTAAAGAACATAACCAAGATATCTCAAATCCCCAGAGAGTGAGCCAGCAAGTCAATGCACTCTCCCCAAGCAAAGCTATACCATTAGCCTTAAGGAGGTTGGGCATCCCCAGCAGATCTCAACATTCCCCAGCACGATAGACGAATATTCTTAACAAGCATCCCCGGCAGTCTTGATCTAAGATTGTTCCCCGGCGGTATACCAAACATTCAGTGGAGCCACTTCCCCAATATATCTCAAAATTTCCCCAGGAGAGTCCAGTCTGAAGTTCCCCCAGGAAAGTGGAATCCATCTCCCCAGCAGGAAGCTTATCCCCAGTAGATTCTGGGAGCTTCCCCCCTGTAGAGCACGAACGCGTCTCCCGGCTTTATTCAAAGGTTATTTCCCTACCAGGATATAACTGGGTTATCCTCATCCAAAAGCCACGGAAAGATCGTCCTCGGCGAAGTCTTCTCACCCCCAGCAGAGTCTATCAAAACTTCCAACATAACAACGGTATCCCCAGCGGAATTAACATCAAGCATCTCAGCAAAATGTTTCTCTCCCCACAGAGTATTGTTCTCCAGCAAGATCGCTAGAGTAATTTTCTCCCCGCAGAGTAATCCATTCGCCAAGTTTATCCCCCAACGGAGTTATCTTCTCCTACCGGTATCCTTGCGGCCATCACCCCCCAGTGGAAACAAAAGCTCTACATCAGCCCAGGATTTAACTTCCCGGCATCCGTCAAGGATTTATTTTCCTAAGACGAAAACATACATTCATAAACATCGCATTTCCATACATTATAGCATGCATATACGCATCATGAACATATAATCTCATCACGCATGTCATACATCATGACATCACATACAACTAACGTTTTGTCTTTTCAGGACAAAAGTTAATACCAAGATGATTACCATCAACGGTCGCAACTAAAGATCTGATTCCTGTATCTCGCCAGGGTGTATCTGTTGACGATCGATTCCAGACCCGATTCCTGTATCTTGCCAGGGTGCGTCTGAAGAGTTCGAGGATCCGATGCCTGTATCTTGCTAGGGTGTATCCGTTGAAGACTAGCATTACCAGACCCGATTCTTGTATCTTGCCAGGGTGCGTCTGAAGAGTTCGAGGATCCGATGCCTGTATCTTGCCAGGGTGTATCTGTTGAAGACTAACATTACCAGACCCGATTCCTGTATCTTGCCAGGGTGCATCTGAAGAGTTCGAGGATCCGATTCCTGTATCTTGCCAGGGTGTATCTGTTGACGACTAGCATTACCAGACCCGATTCCTGTATCTTGCCAGGGTGCGTCTGAAGAGTTCGAGGATCCGATGCCTGTATCTTGCCAGGGTGTATCCGTTGAAGACTAACAGTACCAGACCCGATTCCTGTATCTTGCCAGGGTGCGTCTGAAGAGTTCGAGGATTCGATGCCTGTATCTTGCCAGGGTGTATCTGTTGAAGACTAACAGTACCAGACCCGATTCATGTATCTTGCCAGGGTGCGTCTGAAGAGTTCGAGGATTCGATACCTGTATCTTGCCAGGGTGTATCCGTTGAAGACTAACAGTACCAGATCCGATTCCTGTATCTTGCCAGGGTGTGTCTGAAGAGTTCGAGGATCCGATGCCTGTATCTTGCCAGGGTGTATCCGTTGACGACTAACAGTACCAGATCCGATTCCTGTATCTTGCCAGGGTGTGTCTGAAGAGTTCGAGGATCCGATGCCTGTATCTTGCCAGGGTGTATCTGTTGACAACTAGCATTACCAGACCCGATTCCTGTATCTTTCCAGGGTGCGTCTGAAAGATTCTCTCATCATCTCGTTGAGGTAGTAATCGCCCAAAGGTTCTCTCATCGTCCCGTTGAGGTAGTAACCATCCCTGATTCATTCATCACATCATCATCAACAAAAACCTTTTGAAGCTCCAGACTCGATTCCTGTATCTCGCCAGGGCACGTCTGAGGAGTTCAAAGATTCGATACTTGTATCCAGCCAGGGCGTGTCTATATAAAGAATTTTAAGGTCAACTCCTGTAACAGGCCAGGTAATTATCTTTCTTTTTTCAGGTACGCAAGTTCTCGCTAAGGAATCTCTTACGCGATCGACACCCAGATGGCATCTATAAGCCCATCCACCTATCCATCACCTCTCAACATGGCATCTGTAAGCCCATCTTCCTATCCATCAATCTCCAAATGGCATCTGTAAGCCCATTCCCCACATCACATTGCTGATACGTCACTATGTGAGCGCAAATTTCTGGGCACTCTAGTGTTCAATCATCTTCCACCTTCGGATTACGAAAGGCACGCCATCCAATCTACATCCTCAAGTCTAAGAAGATTAAACAGGGGCAACTGTTGTACCCTAAAATTTGCCCTCCCATATTCTTCAAGATTTGTCAAGATCAAGCTTCAAAATCTCCCAAGGGTTGCACAGTCCAATTGCCTCCTAACAGTCAAAAATTAGGGTTTTGGTTCTGGCAAAGAAATTGAAGCTTCCAAGGGCCCAATCAAGTCCCACGTGCCTATAAACATTGTCAAGCATTGATATGCCAAGTTTCAAGACTCACAGCATCAAATTGCACAGTCAAAAACCCTAATTGCCCTGCAGTCAACTGCAGGGGCAAAATGGTCATTTGACAGTCAAAAGTCAAAATTTTTGGTCAACATCTTATTTTGAAGCCACAAACATCATTTGATCAATTCTTGATCATGATTCTCAAAGCATGGCTCAAAAAGTCTCAAGATGCAAAAGTTTCTATTTTTGGACAGTTGAAAAAGTCAACTGTAAATTGACCAAGGCATAACTTCCACATGGTTTATCAGAAAAAATCCATCCAAAGCTCATTTTTAAGAGAATGAAATTTCCTACAACTCCTATTCACACTTCAAGTCCAAGATATGCTCTCACAAAAAGTTATCAATCTCAACATTATAGGTCATTTTCAAAAGTCAACAAAAAGGCACTTTAAGTCAAAGACCATAACTTGAGATTGGTAAATCAAAATGACATGGGACCAAAGACATTGGTTAGAGGACTTCAAGACCTTTCCAAAATGTCCAAGAACATGATCAAAGCTTAAAAATTGAGCACGATATGCCTTGTGGAAGTTGGGAAATTTTTGGGAATTTTGAAAAGTCAACTTTGCTTCAAATGCCTCAAAATTGCTAATGGGCCTCAATTTCTTCCATGAATCATCACCCAAAAGCTATGCACGACCCATTAAGCTAAAAGGGAGTTATTTTCTCATTTTTGATTAATTATTTGGATTTTTATTATTATTAATTCACTTAATTAAAATTAAATATGAAAAAATATCAAATGACACCTTTCAAATCTTTTTGTGCAGCATATTCTCCCATTAAGACCTAAATATTTCGTGTACCACATCAAAGGGACCAAATCTTCCAAATAGGCAAGTTTTCATGGCAAAAAGGATTGAAAAAGATATGCAAAATCAAAAATTCAAAAGCATTGAAACAATGGATCATGGGCTTATTTTTCTAACCTAATTCATTCACACATATATGCACATTGAAAACCTAATGCCATACACAAGAAAGCTGCGCTCAGAACATAGAACCAAACTTGCATTTTTTGACAAAAACCTCAAAACTGTTTTCATAGCTAGGGCACATTTCAAGACCTCAAAAGCATTCCAAAAGCTTGCTGACACCACCAGGAAGAGATTGCAATCAAGAACATAGCCCCATACCCAAGGAATTGGTAGATTGAAGTCTCACTTTTCATAAAATTATTCTTAATCGTGTTTTGATTTCTTGACATTTTCCATGCATTTTAATGATTGATTTATACTAACATGATCTCTCTGAAGCTGTTGGTACCATCCAATTGAATTATTAAGCCCTGTATACGAATCCACCATGAAAGCTGCTTAGGGTTTTAGAGCTCCAATTTTGGGGTTTCTTTCATATGGAACAATTGGCCATTCAAACCTATACTATTGGAATCAGGACCTCCCAACGAACGAAATCCACCCATCGCGCCCTTTTTCTTTTTGACTATACGCTAATCGCTATTTTTCAGGTTTAGGGTTAGTGGGGGTTTAAAACCCCCGCTATCTATCTTGTATTTTCAGGTAAAACGAAGAAGAAGGTAGACGTGTCTCAGCCAGACTGGACAGTTTGAATTTAGCGTGTTTTTTCAGGCCACTAGCGCTTTTTCACATATGTTATTCATTGTCCATTATAATATCAAAGAAACTCAATAGCGCGGTTGGTAAATGCGTTGGCATACAGGTATTGGGACCTGGGTTCGATTCCCAGGTCCCCCAATTCTTCTATAATATTTTTCCTAAAATGTTTCTATGCAGGGTGCTCACAAGGGTCCATTGTACAACCTTATCTCCTGGTCTGCCAAGTGTCCATAGGCTCTGATCTGAAGGCCACAAAAGTGGCTCATCATACGCGTTAGTCAACTGCCTCCCACGTGATCACTGAAAGTCAAACGGGCTTGGGATTCTTGGGCCAAAAATGCTTCAAATACACCTCCTTTAGGGGCCTGATACCCCATGGTTTGTTCAATTCTCACTCTTCATTCATTTTTTTTTCTTTTTATTATTTAAATTGTTTTTTTAATTAACTGTTTTCTTTAATTCTACCAAAAATAATTTTTATAAAACCAAAAAAATCAGAAATCATAAAAATAAAAATATTTATTTAATATTTAATGCATTAATATATTTTGTAAATAAATTTAATAATCAAATTAGTAAATTAGGTTAAAATTGTAATGTTTTCTCAAATAATTAAAAAAAGTTAGAAATTAGGTTTTTAGCATTTTATTCTTTTCTCTCAACAAATAATTTCTTTTTCTTATCATTATTATTAATAATTAATTATTTTGTAAATACTCTTGTAATTAAACAATTAGTAAATTAGGTTTAAACTTAAATATTTTTCTTTAACAAATTAAAAATAGTGTAGAATTAGGGTTTCTAATAATAATTAATTTTCTTTCTTTATTTTCATTAAAATACAAAAAAACATAAAAAACAATTTCTTTTCTCATTAAATAATTAATTAACTTTCAATTTCGATTTAATTTCTTTAAAGGGTCCAACGCCCTCGCGTATTCGATTCTAATTTCTTTTCGCGCGCTTGTTCTTATGCTTCTTTTTAAATATAATGTAATTGCCCCAAAGCCTTGTAATAGTAATTAGGACGTTTATTTATTTTTCGCATTTTATTCAAAAAACGGGTCTTTGTTAATTTGGCGATGTATAGACCCGCGCCTTGTAATAGCGTAGGACCTTTATTTTCCGCATTTTAATTTCCGCACCTTTTAACTGCTAACTATTGCATGAAAGAATGAATGGCCCAAATAAAATCAAAGCGTAGCTCACTCAATGCATGATCAAGATAAAATGTAACTGAAAATGACACACAATTCACACACCACTCTTAGGGTACGCCTCACTGTTGCCTTGCCCCTCGAAACGTGGTCGTCGAGTATAGGACGTCTTAGTGAGTCCTTATGTCCATTGATCTAGTTGCCTCGAAACAAGTTGCCTCGAAACGGTTGCCTCGGAATAGTTGCCTCGGAATAAAAAGATCAATGGCATAAGGGTAGCTTCTAAGGTGTCCTACTGTTGCTCTGGTGACCACACTGTCCCTACAAACGAATTGACCCGAACACCTCCAACGGTGGTGCTACCTACCTCTCAATGGTGGGATGGAACTACCTTAAGGACATTTACACAGCCTAATTCCTTAGGGTAGGTAGATGACTCGTAGATACTTGCTCTAATTCAAAACAAATCAAAAACTCTTTTCACACCGACACTTTTCAAAAAGCTTTCAAAACAATTTTTCAAACACTCTTGAGGACTGATACAAGAGTCGATCTGAAACTTTAAACGAAACTTTTTCAAACCCACTCACACTTTGAAAAGAAAACAAACCTTTTGAAAACACAATGAGCAATTATCTAAGAGCCCATGGATAACCATGGATAGAAAGGGTGCTAACACCTTCCCTTTCTATAAATCTACCTCCCGAACCGAGAAACTATCTCATAAGGAATTTTTCTGTGCTTTTGTCCTTTCCATGTTGGAGAAAATAAAAGACGGTGGCGACTCTTGCTTCTGCGACATTTCGCGAACCAGCGTTAAACAGTCAGTTCCAGATCCACCGATCACAATATTGTTTATAGAAAGCTGCAACCAAATCTTCCCAGGTATGGATATTGGTACCTTCAAGTAGATAACACCATTCCATTTGTGTTCCAGACAGACTCTCTTGAAAGAAATGCACCCACAATTTCCTGTCAGCAGTGTGTGGTTAAATTTTCCGAACATATGACCTCAAATGAAGCTTTGGGAAAGAAACTCCATCATACTTAGCAAAGGTATGAGTTTTGAATTTAGGAGGAATGACAACTCCTGAAACCAAACCCAATTCTTCAAAGTTCAAGCCAGGCACCTTCTTGATCTCCATAGCTTTCAGACGCTCTTCTAGCAACTTATACTTCTCATCAGCAGGGAGATATTGCTCATTCAAATAATTATCTTCCTCTTCATCAGGAAATTTGTCAGAACCAGGATTTCTTCTTTCAGTTTTCACACTCTTACCATCTTCATCCCGTTTGTCATCTTCATCTAATGGGATATCAAGATCTCGAGCTTGCTTGACTGAACCTCGAAACCTCCTCCCCATGTTAAAGACGTAGATTGGTTTCTTTGTTTTCTTATTCTTCCCATTGGTGACCAGTGCCTTCAATTCTTCTTTCCCCTTGGTCAAATTCAGGAACATTTGTTGGAACTGGGCATTCTGAGCTTGGAGATCTTTGATTGTCTGTTCAAGAGCCATTTTTATACGGTGATAAACAACAAGAGGATGAGAAAACATGTCTTAAGAACACCTGTTATATAATGATATGCATGACATGTTGATGTATATGCAATGTTTTCAAGGATCTCGTGGGATATAGATTTGAATTTTAGAGATAGAATCTGGTTGCAACTTTATCTGAAGAACTTTGAGCCTTCATCTTTGAACATCCTTCTATAAGAATCAAGTTCACCATATCAAGTGGGTCGTAGCCTTTGACTCGAGAGAATGTACTTTGATCTTGATGGCATATGGCTAGAGGAAAATAAATCCTCTTACCCCTTGCTAGAAGTCTGGCTTATGATAACCCTGCACTATAAATCCCTAAGATCCTTGAAATGGTTAGTAAAAATGTCATGTTATGATGATATGATGCGATGATGTTATGTTTAGATAGATAGCAAACACGTAAAAGTCACTTAAGAGCCTTAGATTTAAAGTCTTGCATGAAGTCTTTAGGTAAGTACCCTTCCCCATTGAAGTTAAGTTGGCTCAACCTGTCCTAAAATAGTAACCAGGTTTTAGGAATCTCATATCACTGATCTTTCTCGCAAGCTTTATTTTAGCATGACAACTGGCTTGCCACCAAAACGTCCCGAAAGTAAAATCTCAATGAGCGTAGCATCGAGTATCAACCAACCTTAGACTGCACCAAAGTCGACCAACTCACTACTTGCTAATGGCCAAGATGGGTCAATTAAGGTTCTAAAAGTAAGTTAGTGCCAACGACACCACGCAGAAGCCTAATGTTATCCTTGACTGACTCAAGGAACATTAATACAAACCAAAGTGTCTCAATAACCATAGCCATCATTTTAACCATATCGGTCTACGCGGTACAGTTTTGATGATCTATTCTTACTTACCTAAGGAATTCTTAGATCCGGGTGTAGGATCTTACAAGCAATAATACCCAAACAAACCTTAAATTTAAAGCAAGCAAACAATGAAAGCAAGTAAAGATGATCTAGACTCTAAGGTAACCCCTCTTTTTTTAAGTACTCCCAAGCAGAGTCGCCAGTTCTGTAATACGGTGGGAGAATTGACTTTTTGGTTTTATCCAAATGTGCGGATAGCAAGAGTCACCAACAACTTTTCTTTTATCCAATATTTAGGAAAGGTGAAAAGAACATGAAAAACCTTTGATAGATTTTGAGTTCGGGGGGTAAGTTATGAAAAGGGAAGGTGTTAGCACCCTTTCCATCCGTAGTTATCTACGGACTCTTAATTTCTTAGCTCACTTTTGAAAAAAACTTGCTTTGTGTGTGTGTGATTTGTTTGAAAATATTTTGAAATACCAGTGTAATGTTAACTTTGTAATAATTCTTATATCAGTCCTCAAGAATGTTTACAAAGTGTTTTTAAAAATATTTGTTATTTTGAAAGTGATGTGAGAAAATGTTTTGTTTGTGAGAAAAGTTGTGAGCAAGCAATTAAGAGTTCTTACCCACTAAGTATGGTCTTTCCTATTATTTTCCTTCTCCATTAGAGATAGTACTATCTGCACCATTAGTTGGTAGGTAGCCCTACCTATTAGATGTAAAGGGACAAGCGTAGGGTCATTGTATGGTCATCAAAGACAATATGTAAGGATACTTTAGCAATTGTATCAAAGAGACTATCATCATTTTTTTCGTAGGGACTAGATCATTTTGTAGGCAGCTCGAAGGGTCATCGAGGGATTATGATCTTTATTTTAAAGGGACGTGATGACTTGATTGAGGGTCTTCTGCTAAAGTATCCCCACTTTCGAGGAACGTGACCAATATTCAGAAGACAATAAGAGAGGTTACCCTAGAGGTGCAAGTGTGCGAAGTGTATTGGTTCAATTATATTATCTTGAGGTTGAGGGTTTTCTATGTTCAGTTATTAGTCTTTCCATGCAAACCCTAGTTACTAACAGTTAAATATATACATAAACATAAAGTAAGAAATATAAAGTCCTACGTTATTACATGGCTTTGGGAGAGATACATAGGTATAAGAACTTGCAGGAAAGTAAATATATGCTATTACATCCTCAGAGCAGATACATAATTAAAAAAAACGCGGAAAGTAAATCTACGCTATTACAATTAAGAACACGACCTATACATTTTATCTAAGAAAAATAAATAGAAAAAAGAAAGAAAATAAGAAAATGTTTTGAAAAAAGATTTAGAAGACCTAAAGTTCTAGGTATTAATATTTTTTATGTTTTATAAAAACTAATTTAAATGATAATAATTAATAAAAATTAAATTTCTAATTGATTTAAATATTTAAGAAAAGTTGATTAATTAATTAATCTATAAATGAAAAAGAAAATTAAATGTTAGTTAAAAATCTAAACCTAATTTATTAGTATTAAGAAAAATAATTAGGTTAGTTTAATGATGATTACAAATTAATTAGGGTTTAGAAAAAGAAAAGGAAAAGAAAATTAGGTTAAAACAAAATAAGTTGAAAAAATGCATGGGGTGGGTGTTGAACCCACGCCCCCAAAGTCATGGGCGCCTTTCCTTTGCCACAGAGCCAACGCTTGTTGGTTGTTTGAAAACAGGAACATATCAATATGTAATAACCCTGCGTGTTAGTTCGGAAAATAACAAAAAATAATGTAAAACGCAAGGATTGAACCCACACCCTCATGTAATACACACGCGTCCTTCACCATCTGTGATGTGTTTTGAATCTGTTATTATAACAGAAGCAAACAATTTATAATAAAACATATGAACCAGAGAGGCGTCGGAGGCCTAGCTCCGGTCGTCTTCTCTGGCTAGGCCTTTCATCAACCTTCAAAAATAGTACGTGTTAGAGATAAAAGAGAACCATATCCTCCTAATTCGACCCTCCTGAATCCAATGGTGGCATTGTTTTGGCCTGAAAGTGATTGTATTGTGAGTTTCGAAACAAAACTTAAGTTCTGCCCTAATAATGGCAAGTCCTTGTCCCCGCGTTAAACTTCAAAAGCAATACATCAAAACAGTTTCACACATCAATATGATCATGAATATATGCATAGAATTCATTTATATTACAGGAATAAAGAGCTAGAGATTATTAAATTTTACCCAACCGGCGTGTTTGTATGAATGATTTCTAGCGTGCTTTAGGCTTCAAGGAGGGCAGGGATGGACTCCTAGGATCTTCAGGGAGATGATAGAAGGTCGGGTTTTGATTGCAAGAGGCTGGAGACAAGGTTTTTACTTTGCCCTAGTTTTGACAAAATTTGAGATTTTTTTAGAGTGTGTTCTTGAGGCAAATTCCTGTCCTTGGATGTATGAACATGTTCTCTATTTGTAGACCATGAATTAGGTCAACAAACATGAGTCAAATCTTTGTATTTCATGACAAAATATTTGATTGGAAATTTTACATGAAATCTTCCCTTTTTAAGTCAATCATGTACCAATCAATCCCACATGTTTTTGCTAATTGATTATCTAATTTTTAGCCTTATGATTTGATTTAAAACAAAAGTCATGTGCCTCATATCTTTGTTTTAGTATTTTATTTGATTTGATTTATTTTGCTTTTAATTGAATAAAATCAAAATAAAAAGAAATAAAAACAAAAATATAAATAAATGGACTTAGAGGTCTATTATGAGGTCAGGAACATGTTTGGACCTTAAAACATAAGTCCATTAGCCCAAAAACTCCAATTTGTTCAATTTTAGTTCCATGTATTTTCTCAAAATTGCCCAACTTGCACAAATCATATATCACTCAATGTTTATGATATATAGGTGATCTTGGACTTTTTGGAAACCTCAAAATGTCCTCTATAATATTCATGTTGGTCATTTTTGCATTTGAAGACTTTAACTTGATATAAATTGTTTTAACAAAAAGTGTCTTTTTGTTGACTTTTAAAATAACATGTAATGTTTTGACTCATATCTCTCAAATGAAGCATTTTTGGCCTTGAGCTTAGAGAGACAAAGTTGTATAGAATTGAATTTCATTCAAAATAAACTTTGGTTGAGAATTTTCTGATGAAGTATGTGAAAGTTATGCTTGGTCAAAGTTCAGTTGACTTCTTCTAAAGAAAACCCTAATTTAGTAACTTTTGACTTTTCTTGATGAATCATGATCAACCCTTGATCAAATGATGAATGTGACTTCAAAATCTTGAAGTTTGACTGTAAATTGGTCAAAGTTGACTTTTTGTCCATTATAGTTGATTTTTTTAATCAGCTAACTAATTGTCTGAGCAAACTTGTGTTGCAAGGCTTGAAACTTGGTATAAAGATACTTTGAAGCATATGAGAAATCATGAAGTCCACTTGAGGCATTAGAAGTTCAATCTTCCTTGAGAAAAACAAAACCCTAGTTGTAGGTCACTGCTTAGGAGGAGGATTCATCTGATCAATCCTTGAGTAGTCTTGAGTGTTTGAGACCCTTAAGAGCATGAAAAGATATCTTGAATTAATTTGTCTTAAAAAATGGGAGGACAAATTTTGGGGTATAACAATATGCATCAATGATAGATGCATAACTGATATCAAACCCATGATTTTAAAATATTCTTATCGTACCTTTAATTGGGGCCATAATTGCGACAACATCAAATCATAATTGCGATGTGAACTTAAATCAAATATTTCCGTGAGATGGCTTGTTGAAGACTTGAAACTTGACACAATACTCTTTTTTAAGGTCTCTGGTTCGAATTCTATTAGGTGTCATTATATCCTGTAATAAAGTAGTTCATATAAAACCTTGCTCTGACTTTATATGAGTCCAACTAATAAATGACATATTTTATTTTTTAATGTAAGTCAAACTATATATCAATTTAACCGCAATTCATTACAACCGCATCTATGACAACGATAATAAGTTACTATTAGTGTTAAAGTGATTTTTATTCCAATTTTTATTTTGCATCTTATTTGACAGCCTTGAACTTTTTTAATTGTAGAAAGAAAAAAGTCAATATAAAGTCTTTTTAATTAACTTTTATAAAGTTTTCATATGTCCATAAATTTTTTAACTTTTTAATGTTAATACAATGATTTGTAATTTTTATAGAGGAATAATGCTGACGAAGATGATAAAAAGAGAGAAAAACGAAAATCATCACTGTCCACCAAAAGAAGCAGAGCTGCAGCTATATACACAACTAATCCTTAAGGGTAAGTAACAATATATAGATCATATATATCGATTATTATTATTTTTTTTTATAAATCAATCAATGGTTGTTGATTTGATCTGTTTTATTATTGGAATTTCAGAAGAGGAGTTGTAAAAGTTGGTCCCAAATTCCAGCAAGGTAAATAAAAAGTTTATTTAATTATTAGTTAGAACAATATAACTAGTGGTTTTTGACAAGCCAACAATGATGTATATGAGCCAATTATTTGGCATCTAATGGTCCCAAATTCAAATCAGTTTTTTTAAACAGATGCGATAATGATGCAACGTTATTTTGCTCAATCACTTTCCTATTCTTCAACTTGCGGTCCCGTGATGATTCTGCACTAAAAATCTAACTTCGCATTATAAATTTTTTGCTTTCATCTTCTTGGGATCTTCACAAATGCAGATGATTTATAATTTATTATTTTATGTAAATTTTTAAGTAATAACGTTTTTTCTTCTACATATTTTTGGTACTTTTTTCTTGAATGCATGATTAAAGTTGTACACTTGGACCACTTTAGACTTGGAGCTTCTTGCTCTGGATTTTACTTGACCTGACACATGTTATAATTGAGTATTTGAACATCAAACTAATTTCTTATATATTGTACTACCTTTCTGTACCATATATTTTCAAACAGAGTATAAAAATATTCAAAAACAAAAGAAGTCAGAAAATATATATAAATAAGTATTTCATAGTTTGTATATACATCTAACTAACTTCTGATTACATTTTAATAATAATAATGATAAACCATTTTACTAGTACATAGGTTTTACATAAAAAAATTATCATATTATCCATATAACTTAATGATTTGGTGATTTTTATGGTCATGAAAATTTTCTAATCATATGGCTGTTGTGCATTGTTTTCAACCATATATATATAACTATATAAGTCCACACAAACATGATCCTACTACTTGTTGTTGTGACACTTTGACACATTTGGCTGTTTGGTGAGGATACACTTGACTAACATGTATATGTCGTTAATTTAGTTCATCTGCACGCGTACATATTTATTTGAAATTTTCATAAATATATCATTTTTTTTTCAATTTAAACATTAAATTATCATTTTTTTTCTTTCATAAATATTAAAATATCATTTTTTCAAATAAAAAATAATATTTTAAAGTATATTCGTCAATTGATAGGGCGGAGCTTTCTATTTTATATATTTTTTATTATATTTTATTTTTCTGTGAATTTTTTTGGAAAAATTGAATTCTTTAAAATTTCATGTGAATTTTATTATAGAATTTCTTTCATACGAAATTTCTTGTGAAATTAGCAACAAAATTTAATAAAATCATATATTTGAGAAATTCGAAAGAAAATTCGTAAAAATATTATTTCACAAGAAATTTCACAGGTAAAATATGCAGGAAAATCAACAAGTATTAAACAAATAATCAAAAAAAAGTTGTACATCCACCAAATGAATGGATATAATCTTTTTATTTTATACTCTTCTGCCCTTTGAATAGATGGAATTTCTTTACCAATAACTTTTTTTTTTTGAAATCATAGTATATATATATATATATATATATATATATATATATATATATATATATATATATATATATATATATATATATATATATATATATATATATATATATATATATTTTGATGAAATGAGTGTTTGTTTGATATTTCTTTTTTTTAAAAATAGTAGAATAGTAAAAATTTCTATTTTTTTTTAAATTTAATTCAGTTAATAGTTGTAAAGACATCTGATTGAAATGTCTATGGACTATTATACTACTACTAAATAAAAAAAAAAGTTGAAAAGACAAAATAGAACTGAGTCCACACATAAATCTTGTCCCTCCCATACATGTGGACTAGAATATCCCTTTTACGTAGCTAAATGAACTCCACAAGCTACTCACATTCATTGTTGTAATACATGGGCCCTTACAACTAGATAAAATTGTATATATATTCGTCAATTAATACTTTCCACTCTCTTTCTACAATCAATATTCCTTTCCCAACATGTGAAAAAGAGCAAAAACACAATTAAGGAGAACTAGTTTAAATTCTTGCTCAAAATGAGCCAGTGTGTTCCTAGCTGGGAAGTTGACGAAAATCCACAACCCCATGCAAGATCAGCCTCTCTTCGCTCCAACTCTAACTCAACTTCCCCTCATGATGTTCCCATGTCAGCTCTCTTTTCCTTTTTCTCTTTTTAGTTAAATTTTTTTAACCGTGAAATTGCAACATGATATATAGATTCTCTATGCATGTTTGGTTTGACGTTGATGTTATGATTTTCACTAGAGTGGTAACAAAATTACTCACAGTGAATTTGTCAAATTCACCGTCAATCCAAACATGTAAGTTAATGTCAAAAGTTGTTTCTAAGGTTTAAAACTTGAGTTAAAAGAGTATAAAATAATTCTGATGATGAATTTTGTATTGTTTTATGAATTCAGGTTTGACTATGATGTTGCAGAACTGACATGGGAAAATGGACAAATTTCTATGCATGGCTTAGGGTTACCAAGAGTTCCGGTTAAACCATTAGCAACCGTACCGTCCAAGGAAACATGGGAAAAGCCCCGTGGTAGTGGCACCTTGGAGTCCATAGTGAACCAAGCTACTAGCTTTCCGAATCACAGTAAACCACCGTTTCTTGCTACGAGTGGTGGTGTCTATGGGAACATGTTAGTCCCATGGCTTGACCCTCAACGTGCCGCAGCCATTGCAGCAGCTACAGCTGCAACCACAACCAGTGGCATGGTTGTGGACGCGTTGGTTCCCTGCTCCAATCTTAAGAAAGAGCATAGGCTTCATGCACGAGATCCAATTCCTATAAGAGGAATTGGATCATGCATGGTCGGTGGCCCCACTCCCGTGGGGTCTTGTAGCGCCGTCGGGGCTACAGCGCAGGAGGAAGGTGGGATGTTTGCAGGGGCAAAGCGTGGAAGAATGGCACATGTGGGGGGGAGCGGAAGGGATCAGAGTATGAGTAACAGCGCGACGTTTGGGAGACAAAGCCAACAAGTGACATTAGATACATATGAGGGGGAATTTGGCGTCACTGCTGGTTTCACTTCAACTTCATTAGCATCCATGGATAACACCAGCTCTGATAAGCAGTGCACCAGAACCACAACCGTAGATGACCATGATTCTGTTTGCCACAGTAGACCAACTGTAAGATTCTCACTCACATAATATAGAAAGAAAAAAGTCAATATAAAATCTTTTTAATTAACTTTTATAAAGTTTTCACATATCTATAAACTTTTTAACTTTTTAATGTTAATATAATGATTTGTGGTTTTTATAGAGGAATGATGCTGACGAAGATGATAAAAAGAGAGAAAATCGAAAATCATCAGTGTCCACCAAAAGAAGCAGAGCTGCAGCTATACACAACCAATCCGAAAGGGTAAGTAACAATAAATAAAACATATATATTGATTATTATTTTTTTGATAAATCAATCAATGGTTGTTGATTTGATCTGTTTTATTATTGGAATTTCAGAAAAGGAGGGATAAGATAAACCAAAGAATGAAGACATTGCAAAAGTTGGTCCCAAATTCCAGCAAGGTAAATAAAAAGTTTAATTAACTATTAGTTAGAACTATATAACTAGGGGTTTTGACAAGCCAGCAATGACATATATGAGCAATTATTTGGTATCTAATGGTCCCAAATTCAAATCAGTTTTTTTTAGATAGATGCGATAGCCGATAATGATGTAACATTATTTTGCTCAATCACTTTCCTATTCTTCAACTTGCGGTCCCGTGATGATTCTGCACTAAAAATCTAACTTCGCATTATAATAATTTTTGTTTTCATCTTCTTGGGTCTTCCCAAATGCAAATGATTTATAATTTATTATGTTATGTAAATTTTTATATTAATAGCATCTTTTCTTCTACATATTTTTGGTACTTTTTTCTTGAATGCATGATTAAAGTTGTACACTTGGACCACTTTAGACTTGGAGCTTCTTGCTCTGGATTTTACTTGATCTGACACATGTTATAATTGAGTATTTGAACATCAAACTAATTTCTTATATATTGTACTACCTTTCTGTACCATATATTTTCAAACATGAGTATAAAAATATTCAAAAAAAAAGTCAGAAAATATATATAAATAAGTATTTCATAGTTTGTATATACATCTAACTAACTTCTAAACTACATTTTAATTATAATAATAATAAAGATAAACCATTTTACTAGTACATAGTTAATTTAAATAGTGTTACATAAAAAAAATTATCATATTATCCATATAACTTAATGATGTGGTGATTTTTATGGTCATGAAAATTTTCCAATCATATGGTTGTTGTGCATTGTTTTCAACCATATATATAACTATATAAGTCCACACAAACATGATCCTACTACTTGTTGTTGTGACACTTTGACACATTTGGCTGTTTGGTGAGGAAACACTCAACTGCTCCCATATAAACCCATTTTTTCAATGGTAGGGTCTAATGTTCTTTAATGACATAAATACAGAAACAATTACATTTTGGACACACCCAAAATAGAAGGTATAGAAAAGATAGTGATGAGAGAAAAAAACTACAATCCTTATGATATGATCTTATGATATGATGAATAATCTGTAATTATTTTCGTAAATTTTTTTTAAAATATTTAGTTTTGTAGCAGACAGATAAGGCTTCGATGTTGGATGAGGTGATAGAATATCTGAAACAATTGCAAGCACAAGTGAACATGGTGAATAGATTCAACATGACATCTATGATGATGCCCATGACCATGCAGCAACAACTTCAAATGTCGATGATGAATCCAATGGGCATGGGAATGGGGCCGATGGGCATGGCTGGGATGGGAATGGGCATGGGAATGGGCATGGGAATGGATATGAACCCTATAAATCGAGCTAATATTCCCGGAATGCCTCCGGTCCTCCACCCTTCAGCATTCATGCCTATGCCTGCATGGGATGCCGCTGCGGCCGCCACCGCCACCGACCGACTTCAAGGGCCTCCCGCAACCGGGATGGCTGACCCTATGTCAACATTTTTTGGATGCCAATCACAGGTGAATTATGAAAAGCCTTTTATTTAATTTTACATTATCAATATGAAAAACAAAATGAAATTTTCTATAATTATTAAAAGTAACTGGGTTTTGCTTAACTGGCTATAGATAGGAGTGTACTACAATCGGGTCAAATCAAATTCATTATGTGATTAATATTATTGTCTTTTGGTTTGTCGGGATAGTGACAAAGTTCTCTTTGTAATTTGTCTTTGTAATAATGCGTTGAAATGTCAAAGAAGCAAAAGTTGGTTGGTCTAAATTATAAGAGATTAAGACACTTTATGAAAAATTGGTTCCGTATGTAGAAACTAGTATATACTCATACTACGAGGTCAGGTCAGTGTATTTGAGGACATGGAAGACTTACTATTAGACGGTAAAACAAGTTTAACTATAAAAATAACATTTTTTTCTTACTATTACTATTATATTGATTGAATTGTATTATAAATTATTATACAGATAAATTAAATTATAAATATAATGTTCTTTCTATA
This sequence comes from Vicia faba, assembly GCA_948472305.1. NCBI lineage: Eukaryota > Viridiplantae > Streptophyta > Magnoliopsida > Fabales > Fabaceae > Vicia > Vicia faba. Next base: position 263,810,770 of record OX451740.1, read on the forward strand.
ATTTTATAATATATATTGATTGAAAAGCTTGAAATAAAAGAACAATTGTATGACATACAAATTATTTTGTTGTCAATACATTAGCTCGTATATTTTTTTTTAGAAATCGATGTTGTTTTTAAGAAAATGAAGAATTTAATTAGTGTATACGTGTGATAAATTTATGATTTAACTATTAAGAAATCAGTTAATATAAGAGTATATGATGTAAACAGTGAAAAAGTCCGGTGTTGATATTTTATATACTACTATTTTATGCACTGTAATCATTATTATTGTTGGTTTTGTGTATATTTTAAATTGAGTTTTTTTAGTAGTTAATTTTTAAATAGAATTAAGATGTTATGTATTGTTTATTTATTATGATACTTTTTTTATTATTCTTGAGTTTATTTATTTTTTTTTTTTTGTAATTGGTCTTTATTTATTTTATTTTTTGAATTGTTTAGACTTAAGACATGTTAAAGTTTTATTATGCGTTGTTAAAAAAATTCTTTTGTCGACCTCTTTGATAATAATTATTTTTTTTTTAAATTATATAATAAATTAAATTATAAAAAAAAATAAAAAATTGGTGGATCGGTCCGCCAATCTACCAATTCGTTAGTAAACAGATCGGACTTTATTTTGGAACTTGGATGTCCAAATTAGTCTGTCCTACTTCACTCCAGTTTTAAACAGACTTAAATAAGAAAGATTTAAATAAGACGGATCATCCACTTTATTACCCCTCCTTACACATAATTTCCAAAAATTTGAAACGACTATGAATACTATGATAACTAATAAAGAAATTATAAATTGTGTGCAGCCTATGACAATGGAGGCATATAGTAGGATTGCTGCCATGTATCAGCAGATGCAGCAACAACCTCCGGCACCAGGTTCAAAAACTTGAGCAGCAAGTTAATGTTTTGTTGGTGTTAATTAGCAGCAACAAGAATATATATAATATGTATTTACTTTTTTTGTGAGAAACTAAAATGTATATTAGTTCCAACAAAAGTTATTACGAGAATAAATTTACTACCTTATCTTGGGGTGTACAACTTATAAAGATTATTTGATGGCTTTAATTTCTTGGTTACTTTTTCACCTTCATTATGTAAGTTTCATTCAATTTAGGAGTTACTATTGATTTGTTTGTTATTTCAAACCTTTTTATTGTGGAAAAATGTGTGTAAATAAATTATCTAAATTTTTGTTGTGATGCCTATGTTGATACATTAAAATTCTTTATGTTGCATGGTTGGATTTGCAACTTTTCAAAAGTCTAAGTCTTCTTAGACCATTTTCAGTGGTGGTTGTTTCACATAGTTCTCCAGCATGGATTTTAGATTTAGCATGGGAAAGCGGAAAAAATTTAGCCAGCTGGTCAACCGTTGCTTGATCAAGCAACGTTGCATTGTGGGATCCAATATATAACAAAAATTGAATATAAGTGCAATATTACAATGAAATATGATAAAAAATTATTATATAAGGTAAAATTGTGGGACCCAATATAAGTTCTTTAAAATTGCACCATTGGAGTAAAAAATGGAATGAGTTGCTTCAAGATGATGTGGTTTAATGGATCCCACAAAGAACTCAAATATGAGTAGCACCATTGGAGATGCTCTTAGAAGCATGCATCTGTTATACGAAGACTTTCACTTTTTTAGTCATAATAATTAACACAATCACGAAAAAATATTTAATAACAGTTGAGAAATATATATATATAATCACGCGAGACCAGATGTTGTTATATAGTATGTGGTTTTATATGCGATACTTACAATCACGATCCAGTGACCATCGTAGTAATTTGACAAGTGTGCGACTTATAACAACGGTTATTCATAATAACTGTTGTAATATAGTATATGAAAAAATGTCAAATTTTCATACCTGAATCAACAATAAACCAATTTTTAATTGATACCAAAACTTATATTAATTACAAGTACACAATTCCATTAAGTAAATAATAAAATTTGAACAGTTTGAGATGTGAAATCTTTCTAACTTCGAAGAGAAAAAAAGCGTATAAAGTTAAAGAAACAATGATGAGCATCTTTGGTTTTTAAACTTCCAAGATAAGAAGATGAAGAATCAGAAGGAACAACATAAAAGCAGAAGAACCAAGACATAAAAACAACTTCATCCAAAGGAATCAACATGTGTTATCCGGCTCAAGCCACCAACAATGTTGAGAATCCAAATGTTACTGTAGAGGGTGTTGTGGTGTCAAACCATCCTCAGAATCAAGATGTTGTTGTAGAGGCCGGTGTTGTGGTGCAAAACCATCCTCAGATTTAAGATGTTGCTATATAGGGTGTTGTGTTTAGACTAATGAGAGCACTCAGGATGAGAAGAAGAAGAAGAAGAAGAAGGTTGAGAAGACAAATAATGATTTTATTTCGATTCTGATGATGATGATGAGGCTGACTATGATTGATCAAACTTTATCTCAGCGAGAGGATTTAGATTTGATTATGGTTTTTGATTATGTAATGAAAGTCTTATGTAATGAAGTTTGAATCTGCTTAACTCTCTTAAGGTTATCAACTTAAACATTCAACTTAACCTATCAGCTTAAACTTCAAAATATATAAAACACATTATTGTAACTGAAAATTATTGCGATGAACTTACTCGTAAGAAACGATCCCTTAGTTGCATATTCTTGTCAAATCCACTGCATCTTCAACTCTTACATTTCATAATAAAGTACAAAACATGTTAAACATAAAGGATATAAGATAACATAACATTTTCCAATTTTAAACTGTAATTCAACTATTACATTTTATAACAATGTAAATATTAAACAAAAAGGAGATAAGAAAACATAACATCTTCAAAATTCCTGAAAATCTCTTTGACTTCAGTTTGTTCTTCAAATTCTTGTTCTTCTTTTTTGAATCTATATACATAACCTTCAAATACTCAACAGAATCCAACTCTGGCATCATAGTACTCTCATCTTCCCATTTTTGTTCATCATCCCTGATCGTACCTGATCATAAGAGATTGTCAAAGCCCACAAGCTTCAAGTCAAGCAGCAGTTGGAAGTGAAGTAAGGGGGGGGGGTACCTGCAAGACACTCTGATGCCAAAGTGAGGTTCAGAGAAAATACAAGCAAGTATGAGAATATGAGTGAGAGATTGAATACCTGACCCTCTCAAGTGAGAGGGTATTTATAGCCTCCAGCATTAGGCCAAGATCTTCAATGTTGTGTCACGATGAAGTTCAACAATGAAGACTGTCAGGGTTTACAGGAGTATGGAGTCCAACACGCGGCCTACTCCCTGGTCAATTGTCCCAAGAAAGTAGGAGTTGGACCCGTTATTCTCGGAGAGCAGGATGATGATGACATGGACACGTGAGCTACGTCCTCCTAGTAGACACGTGGGGAAATTCCCAACGGTCCTCAGTTTAGACGGTATGCTTTTGGGCCTTTGGCAAAGACGCTGGATTGGACCTCCCTAACGGTGGGGCAAGTGTCGTCCTAGTCCAGAACCGGAACCCTCCAAGTTATTTCCCTTAGGTGAAAGAGTGATGACTTAAATTCAGATTATTTATCGGGGAAGCATCGCCCGAGGAAGAAAATTGCCAACCTCTAACGGGGATGTCTCATTGACTCCCGTCAAGGATTCAGAAAATTGCACGTGATACGGTCGACCAGCTCAGTGGGAAGTCCGTTGGTCGACTTTGGTTCTGATATTATCAGTTTGGTTCCCGTTAGGGATATATAATCATAGGATGCGAGGAATCTCCATGAGTAAGCGTCTTTGTCGTGCCGATATATAAGGCGTTGCTATGATATCGAGTGTCTATCCCGCCTTCAGGAGTAAAATGTCACAAGTGTGCCCGTGTGTAAGGATTTGTCATGAAGTCGTGCGTTTTCCTGCCACTGAGTGTGAAATGTCATCGATGTGCCCATACATAATGTTTTATAATGAAGTCAGGGATGAGTTCGTCTTCAAGAGTGGGCACGTGGCTTCTTGTCAACCCCATGTGGCAGCTACTTTGGGGTGCCGTCTTTTCATAGGAGAGTTCAAAAGCCCTGAATAATGATGACTTTTCGCGTGATTCCTCGTGAGGTGTGAACTATCTATAAAAAGGGGAATCCATAGGCTCATTTGTCATTTTCAAGCTCTCTTCTCCACTCTCCTTCGTTTGCTCGTGGATCTGCTCCATTCTAACGCCACCGTAGGCATCTTCAAAGATAATCTTCTTCCAAGTAAGTTATATCTTATTGATAACTCTATTTCTCAGAATTTTTAGATTAAACACTTGGGTTTTGTCATGAACGGATGAATCCCTAGATGAAGATTCATGGGTTCTAAAGTGAATCTTCATGGATGTTCATCAAAGTTCATGGTTGTGGATGAAGGTTCATTGCTTCATCTTCATAGGTTTGTGTCGGGGTCATTTAGGAGACTTTGCCCATTCGGCCAAATGTCCCCGCGTAGGGCGTCATTTATTCTGATGTTGTCTGTCGAAGGCTTGGGTCGAGGTCCATTCCTCGATGCATTCATCGCCCTTTCACTTGATTTGTAGTGGAAGGGTGAATTTAATGATGTTGAACTCACTATTTTCCCCTACTTCTCAGGTATGATGGCATACCAAGTTGAGGAAGACATCGTGCCCGCCATTCACGAGAACGATACTACTGTCGTGGAAGACCCTTTGGCATGGGTTGCGTCAGAGCCTAGGAACAAAAAGTGATTTTTTTCGTAGGATGTTTTTGACGCGTTCAACTGCCCTGAGGTTCGAGAAGAGGGTGCTCCTTCCAATTGGGCTCTTCAGGCCCCTTACCAGAATAGGAGGATATGCTCGGCATACCCGGACAAACGCTTTCCCATGTATGAATTTGCTTTTAAGGAAGCGCGGATGCGTTTGCCATTCAACGACTTCCAGGTGGGGGTTTTCCAACGGTTACAACTGACACCTTCCCAGCTTCATCTGAATGTGCTGGCCTTCATGCATGCATTCGAGCTTGTATGCCAATACCTTCAAATAGGAGCCACATTGCCCCTCTTCTTACGTATCTTTCACTTGCAACTGCGGTCCATCAGAGGGGGACAAGCCTGGGTGTCGTTTAAACAGCTCGAGAAACTTTTTCGGTTGTATCTTGAATTTGTTTGCCACTTTAAAGAGAGGTCATTTGTCGTGAAGCCTCTTACAAATGCGGCCGTGGCTTTCTTGTAAGATCACTTAGAAGAGATTGAGGAAGGTCGGACAATAGTCCGCTGACGGCTAGGTTTCCTCTTGAATGACAGTGGAAACACTTCGAGCAGAAGCCCAAATATTACGCGGTGAAACCCGAGGACTTGGATGCCCAGGATCAGCTTTTCTATGTGAAGTTGGTGGCTTATGTCAAGAGTTTCTCACTGGCGAGATGTGTGGACATGGAGAATAACTTCCTTTTTGATGATAAAGAGGAGTATATCCTCGTTCACAGACTGATTAATACAAAAGCGTTGCTCGAGTGTTCTTCAGACGAGGAGGCTTTGAGACTTTTAGGTAGCTGATATGCCCATGATTTTACCTTTGTATGTTTTTCTTGTGACTGACAGTTTATTTTTTATTACAGGTCTGATGGCGTCCCTCTCTGAGTGTTTACTCAAGTTGAGGCCCAAGAATGCATCCAACTTGGGGCCTAAGAATCAGGTTTCTCAACTTCAGGAGCAGGCCAAAACTTCCGCCCGAGTGAGTGGTTCTCCTTCCTCCTCGAAGACCCAAGTTCCTCCTTCTGAGCCACCAGTAAAGAGGAACCGTGTGGAGGACCCCGAGCGGGTAGCGTCTGAAGCTGACAAGGGAGCCAGGGTAGTTTTCGTGTTGCCTCCATGTTGTCTCAACAATGGTATTTTTCAGCTGGGAGAGTTCTTTAGGTCTTCACGAGGAGGAAAGGGAAGAAATCTTGTCTGAGGATAAAGAAACTCGACGGAAGAACTTGTTGGACGACGTGGATGCCGTGATGAGGGTTCTCGAAACGGCTTTGATGCTGGACGATGAAGTCGCGGGCTCCTAGGTCGCTCTTGACAAAGCTTACGCCTGAATCTAGAAGCTGCAATGGATAAATGAAAAGCTAAAGGGCGACATCCTCAACCACGAGACAAAGTATGAGGCACAGGTCCAACTTCTCAAAGATCTGAATGAATTGCGGCCTTAAGTAGTAATATTATATATCTTATAAAAATATAATAAACAATATTTATTATATTTTGATTTTTTTATGTAATGGTCAACAAAAAAAAATCAGATTATATAGTACTATAGATATTTTTTAAATATAGTACTATAGTTATTCTTTTTTTAAATCTAATATTATAATACTATAATCATTTCTTTGAATATACATTTTAACATATTTTTTTTTATTCATACAAAATATAACATAAATGTCATTAAAATATGATTTTTTTATTAATTACAATTTATTATATATTTATTACCTTTATGATAATTAGCGAACCATATATAAAAATTAACCAAAACTCTATCTTTCTGTAATTTATTAAAAATAGAATGACAATAAATAAAAATCAAAAACATTAAATTAAAATTATCATTAAGATATGAAAAAAAAAGTATGTAATTTGTCTTAATCAATGTTAATATTAAAAATGAGTACAAATAAAAATTGTGTTTTTCATATACATCATAATTGTGTGAGGTATAATTTATTTATGTTGATATTAGGTGTTATTTTAAAATAGAGAGAAAACTTTAAAATATATATTTACTTTTATTATAAACTCTCGGATATTTTCACGTATTTAAGAAAAGATTTAATCAATTTAATTATTTTATTTAATAATATTAAAAAAATATAATCGATATATTAAATTACCTAATTTATTTGAAAAATATATTTGTTTTTGAAAGCAAACTGTCTTATTATTAAAGAATAATAAATTATATATATATATATATATATATATATATATATATATATATATATATATATATATATATATATATATATATATATATATATATATATATATATATATATATATATATATATATATATATATATATATATATATATATATATATATATATATATATATATATATATATATATATATATATATATATATATATATATATATATATATATATATATATATATATATATATATATATTAATTGAATATAATAAATAATCATTTAATTATAATAATAATTTAAAAAGATATGAATATTTTTTTACAGAAAATATTATATACCAAATATATTCCATATATGATTTTTAATAGTTGTTGTAAAATAAATAATTATATTTAAATAGTGGTTACAAAATAAAAACTCATATATTGGAATTGATAGAACTCTCTCGATTTCAATGTTATATGTTTTTGTAAAATCGAATTTATAATTCATATTAATTCCAATTTTATAGATATTTAATAATTTATTTAAAAGTAATTAATTATTCAAAATTAATTATTCAAACATATTAAATTATAAATACTAAATTAGTAGCTACTTTTAGAAATCTTTCAAAAAAAAAAAGATAATCATCCCTTTAATACAAATTATATTCTTTAAAAATGAATATTTGATCATTTCTAAATCATTCAAAAATAGAGAATTACATAGAAAATCTTACGTATATAATCTCTCTATATTTTTTTCTCTCCGCTCAATTAATTTCTCAATTATTACAATTAAACACAATAAATTAAAGAAATGCAAATTCTATCTTCAATCATTCATACTCTCTCTATTTTTAATATTATAATAAATTAATTATTCATTTTAATTTTTTATATATAAGAGTTTGAGAATACAAAGTAAAATTTTAAAATTTGTTTTTTCTCTTATTATATGTTTTCTAATATTTACACGTATTTAAAATAATAAAGTTAATAGATTTGATTTATTGATATTTCAAAAATATCATTTATATATTGTAAACTTTATTCTTCATTAATCATTTTTATTAATTAAAATATATCATTCAATGTTCTCAACTTTTTTTAAAATATAGATAAAAAACAAACTTTAAGTAATCAAGATGACCTTTTGATTACCGTTGGGATGGGATGACCTTTTAGTAATCAAGATGAAAAAATAATTGTTTAATTAAATTAGTAATTAGAAGGGTGTATTAATGATTATCTTTAATTATAATCTACTTTTTATTAAACTATTTTTTCTTAAACCTTGAATGGGATCTTTTTGTTGAACGAATCAATAATCGATTTTCTCATATATTTGTCTTTGGCAATTTCACACAGTTTTCTCTTAAAAAAAAAAATCAATTTTTCTAATCAACTTTGATGACAAAAATAAATAATAATCAAATACTTTTCTAATTCTATAAAGTATGAACCATTCTCCTAATTCCATAAAGCCATAAGCCACAAAATCATTATATTAATTTTTCTGTAAACTATTTCAAATTTTTTATGTTTGAGATCAATCCAAAAACAAAGTCTGGACATCATTGTAATTCAAAGATGCAAACATTCGATTCTTCTTCATAAACAACCAAAGAAAGTGCAATTTTGGCTTTCTCGTTACCAACTGTAATGAAATTAATCAAGATCTTTAGTCAGAGTAATTAAGTAATTAAGACATTAGAAAACATAAAATAAAATAAAATAAAATAAAAATATAGACATTAAATTGCAATCACCTACCAATCAAACAACATCTTATTGAACTCTTGGGGAACAGTATAGAATTGTATTTTATTCAAAGGTATAATTATCATTATTCTTCTAAGATTGTCATGTTCACTGCTATCTGTCAACTACAATATTATACAACTTTCCACCACTTGAAAATGGTCATATTCAAGTAGTTAATGACATGACTTTCATTTATAAATTCAAATATAACTTATAAGTACAAATGATGTCAATCTCTAATGCAGTCGTGAATCGTGAAGAAGAACTGTAAGAATTATCAAGAAGAAATCCGATAATACATATTTATATCCACAAAATTCATATGAAAAACATAATTCATTGATGAGAAAAATTTGGAATGGCCTCTTAGATCCAGCCGAATACATGAATCAAGAATTGAGAAACAAAAAAAATTATTGCCTGAATACAGAAGGTTGCATTCAACACTAGAAGAGGAAAAATTGAATGGAACGATTTTCAGAAGGCCTCAAATTGCACTGTAACGATACAAAATTTAATGCGAAGGAAAAGGCTACAGACTTTTCAGTTTTCTAAAAATCTCAATTGTCATGTAACCGTGACACAACAAAATTCAAGTAATGATATTTAAAATTAAATTAAAATTAAAATAATAGTAATAAATTAAATAAAAGTTTCCAATTATAGATGATCTATAAATATAAGAATGCATGAGAGAGTGACACTTGGCAAACTTGCCAAAGTACTCATCTTGCATTATTATATTGTATGATTTGTGTTAGTTAGAAGCAGAACCTTATGAAGTTGCATCCCAGAAATATGTTTAGCTTATGGGGTCCTAGTTTGTTTTGTTAGTTTGGCTATTAAACATATTTTTGTTAGGGTTTCCATGGTAGTTTATTTTGTGTATTTAAACAAGTTTGTAACTAGGGTTTTAAATGAAATTATGAATAGATTTTCTTTCTCAATAAGTTTGGTGTAGTCGTCTCTCTCTCTCTCTCTCTCTCTCTCTCTCTCTCTCTCTCTCTCTCTCTCTCTCTCTCTCTCTCTCTCTCTCTCTCTCTCTCTCTCCTTTCATACTCATTTTTGGGCAAAATATCCATTTTAGTCTAACTATACCCTTGGGTTCAGATTGGTCCCTTAATTTTTTTCGCATCAATTTGGTCCCTTAACTTTCAAAATGTTTCATTTTAGTCCTTTTTGTCTAATTAGCGAAGGAAAAACTTAGAAATCGGTCGCTATATTTGTTGCTAATTAGACAAAAAGGACTAAAATTAAACGTTTTGAAAGTTAAGGGACCAAGTTGACACGAAAAACATTTATGGGACCAATCTAAAACAAAGAGAATAGTTAAGGCACCGAAATGAGTATTTTCCCCTCATTTTTCATCTTCAACCTTTGTGCACCAACAATTGGTATCTAAAGCTCCGGTTCGATTCACGTGGAAACACGAGTGTATGTGAGACGTGTGTGATTGATTTTTTTTGTTTGGATTCGTGTTGAATTCATTATCAGAATCATTACTGTTATAACCGGTTTTAAAATGAGAGTCGACACCCTTAATTTTTATCTTTAGGAAGAAAATATAAAGAATAACCCTAATTTGGTCAAAGATTCTAAGTTGTTGGACTCGTTCTTAGACAAAGGGGAGGTGTTAGGCACCCCTCATCTACCTTGTTCACAAGGATACTAGGGTTTAGAAACACAATCTTTAAGAAATAGGGTTTTAATTTTTATTAGGGGAACTCGTCACGATTTTAGTTGTATACCTACATATCCTCTTATAAGGAGTCAGAGTTCTAATTCGTAGTTCGTAGTTGGTTGGTGTTTTTTATGGATTACAAAGATATTTCAGATTCTCCTTGAACCAAGTCTGGGTGTATGAATAGTGCAATTGTTAGACGAAGTTCGCAGTTAACGAGAAATATCTCTATAATCCTTTTTGAAAATAATCTTGAGTTTATTAAGTTAATAGAAAAATGATTTGATCGTTGATTAGCTATTTTAAATTTCAATTTGATAAAAGAGTATGATAAGACACAGAGCGAGGAGAGTCTGATAAAGTCTCCTCATCACGTGGCCAGAAATTGACCATGGATCGCTCGTGGATGTATTTAGTGAGTTGCGTGGATTTTGATATCTTTATAAAATATGAAATTAATTTTAATTCGAAAAAGAGTTTGATTTATGTAATGTTGGTGAATTAATTAGTTTAAGAAAATATTTATTTTATCAGTTTAAGTTTATTTTTATTATTTATATGTTGTATTAATTAATAAAAAGATAAATTAATAACTAAAAACTAACTAAATTAAATTAGTTAAGAGAAACTAAAGGGCGTTAATGCAATCAAGAGGTATTGACGGATCAATACATGGGCCCAATAATCCATACAAAAAATCTAATATTATCTAAACATAATTAATCTAAAATAGAAAATAAAATAATCAGTAGAACAAAACAAAGTGCCAAGCGGTCACTTCTCCTTATTACTATTTCCAATCTATATTTTCCCATTTAAACAAACCACGAACCATATGGCGACACCTGTCTCATATAAAAAATAAAAAACAAGTATTGGTACATATTATAATGCAAATCACATAATCGATATTTCTATATTTCTCCTCACCTCTCCCCCAAAACCATAATAAAATTGAAGTAAATACCTAGATCAAGTTTTCAACCAAAACAAGCGCATTCATCATAAATTAACACTAAAACAAGAGAATTAGAAATTGAAACCTGTAGGTGGAGAGTTATGGCATGATGCTTGGAATAACGTACAGAGGTTACGTCATAGAGACTGGTGTATTCTCAGAACGGCGTTTGGGTCGTGGTGTGACCGATGTCGATCTGGATGGCGGAGCATCACAGTGTTGTGGTTTGAAGATGGGCAAAAGAATCAACAAACACATAAGAGACAAACATTTAACAAGAAGTCAACATACACAATCAGGTTAATTAGGTCAACATGAGAATCACTTGACATAAGAGTTATCTAACAATTAGGTCAAAACCAAACAAAAGGATGACATTCAAAGATCAAGCGTGATGAAACTCAAACATAAGACAAATCTCGAAGACAAGTAGGAATTAAGTAAAGAGAAGCAACATATTTTTTTACATATTTTTGAATCTAAGCAAGGTGTAAAAAAAATGAAATAAAAGCATAAACTTGAAATAATATTCCTAAAAGTATCAACAAGCATTTTTATCATATTTTATTTTTAATATTAAAACGTAAAAGGAAAAAAATAAAATCCAAACAATTAAAAGTGAAAACAACATTAAAAAGAAATTAGGCCAAGAGGTACAAACAACAAGCAAATATGGTGTGAATAATAAGTCTGGGCGCAAGCACTAGCCCAACAGAAACAAAAAAACAAGCAGCTAGTTCATGAAAAAGGTATTATTGGGCTCTGGGGGGTATGGCGCAGCAATAAGCCCAAAATTAATTATTTTTGAAATTTATAATTCAAATATTCAATTAAACAAATAAAAAATAATTTAATAAAAAACCTTATGATCTAGACCAATCACGCTATGACACACAATGAATTTGAATTTGAAATAAGGCGCCAGACGCCATATCAGAATCATCTCCTTCCTTTTACTTCAGTGACACTACCACCGTCCATCACCGGCCATGGTGGTTTTTGTCATCAAAAATAAAAATTTAATATACCATTTCACTAGAATTTAAATAAGGAACACATAAATATCCATAATTTTTAACGAATCAAGCTCAAACTAAAACTTACAAGCCAAAACCAACAAAATCCTAGAAACACAAAGTAAAACTAAATGGTATACATTAACTATAAATGCCCAAAAGGTTGGGGCTTTCACTCATGGTATGAAAATGAACAAGTTTGCAACAAGAATGAGCAAGAATGATGCTGAAATTAGTGAGTTTAAACTTGCAGAAATGCTACTTGTCAGAGGAGGTCTGACACCTCTTTTCAAGCAGTCAAGAAACAAGATAACGAATGGATCAACTTCCTTGCACCTCCAGGAATGCGTAGGTATGCTTACTTTTACTAGAGATGCTTTGAGTTTCTTTACCCAAGTCCAAATACAGATGAATGAAAGTGAGGTTGGGTGGCACAATTTTCTTGCTTTAGAGAATCAATGATGCATTCAGAAGTTTGTGTTTGGCTCGTGGATAGTAAATGTGAAGGAAGATTGCAAAAATATTGAGAGAAAAGTAAGTTTGGAAGAAATGGTTTTTTGAGAGAAAGTGAGATTTGAAAATGGTGATTTTTGTCTGTGATGCAACATCTTGTAACATGATTATAAAGGGATGCATTTAGGTTAGGATGATGGTTTGGAATGCAACATAAGGCTTGGATGAGGGTTGTTTGGTCAAAAATCCAAATTGATGGTGAGATGCACAAGATGACAAACATGAATAAAGGGTAAGATGGGGATGATTTTGGGTGATTTTTAGGGTTGGATAGGTTTGTTTTAGAGGTTTGGATGGAGTATTACAATTCAAAATTTAGTGGACAAGTTTGGTTCAGAAATTCAGTTTTGAAATTTTTTGAAAAAGTGCTTTATGGTGCATCCTCTTTGTTGCACCAAAAGTGGAAAAGTTTGGAGACAAAGCTTGGCTTCTTGTGAGGTACAGAGATGGCATGCTATGTAGTAGCAAAATGGGTGGAATTAGTAGCGTAACACACATGGTTTGTTTGGCTTTGCATGGCATGCACAGTTTGGACATGGAAATGACCTATAATCTAATTTGCAAAACAGCTCCACCATAGCTACTTTGTTCAATCATAAATTCATGCTCAAGCAACTAAAATTATTTCCCTTGGTATCAATGGAAAGTTGGGATCTTGAACTTCAACTTTTATGTTGATCACTTGGAGAAAAACAACTTGCATCAAGTAGAAAGCTTACCATAAAAAATCAAAGTTGAAGTTGATTAACACTTTAGAAAATTTTCTAATTGTTTTGACAATTCTCACAATTTGACATCTCAATTTGCCATGATCTAATAATAAATTATGGAATGCTTTTGGACTGAAACTCTTCACCATGATGTAGTATGATATGTGATCTTGATTTGCATCCCTTGTTTTCTAAAAAATGATGCTTAAGGAGAAAGTTACAACCTTGAAAAGTCACTACCATGAACATGGAATTTTGACACTTTGGATCTTTTCTTGATTTTCTTGGTTTAACTTGATCAAATTCATCCACCTTCCAAATTTTCTTGATTTTTTTGAATTGAGAATTCCATAGTTGACCAAAAATCTCAAAAGTCAAACTTTAACTTTTTAGCAATTGAATCAAAACTTTCCAATCTTCAATAGATCAAGCTTCTTGAATAAACTGAGGCAAATGGGTGAATCTTAAAGAAGTATTTGAGACCCGTGTTTTGGTCAGAAAGTTCAACATCAAGCTGACTTTTACCAAAACCCAAATTTGGGGCACATGATGAATTCGAGCCTAATGAACTTAAATTAATGCAAACTTAGACTTGATTATTGGTGAGAGGGGAATCTCTTGAACACCATGAATGAATGAGGGAGCTTGAGGTATTGAGGAACACACACAATCCTGATTATCCAACCACTTGAACTTCTTGATTCAATACCTTACATTGTAAAAGAAGAGAAAAAAATCAAGGCATATCTTTGTATCTTCATAAGGTTAGTTATGAATAAAAAGTAATATGAACACAACAAGATGTTTGATGATCTCTGCATAGGGAAACCCCAAAGATGAGAGGGTTAGGAGCCAACCACAACTTGTGATCTTGATGATATGTGTGATACAGTGGGAGAACTGACTTGGGTGTTTTGTGTTTTATCACAAATGTTGCGTTTAGCAAGAGTCGCCACCGACTTTTCCTTTATCCAAAAGGAAAGGTGAAAAAGCACAGGAAAGACCTTTGAGATTATTTCTTGAGTTCAGGGGTAGATTATGAAAAGGGAAGGTATTAGCACCATTTTCATCCATGGTTTTCCATGGGCTCTTAGTTACTTGCTAGATCACTTGCTTTTGTTTGAAAATGTGCTTTGTGTGGTTTTTGAAAGTATTTTGTAAAGATGTCATCGTTTAGGCAAGCTTTGTAATGATTCTCGTTCGTAAAAATGTATACAAAGTGTTTGATCTTTTGAAAATATTTTCAGGTTTGAAAGATGTTTTGAAAATGTGGGTATTTAGAAAATAGAAAGGATGTTTGGGTTTTGAAAATTGAGCAAGTAACTAGGAACATTCTACCTACTCAAAAGTCTTTCATGTTCATTTCCTTTTTCCTTTGACATTGTTATCTTACCATTGATTTGGTAAGTAACCCTATCTTTGGATGTAAACGGGACGGGAGTGGGTCATCGTATAACCATGATTAGCAATGTTGCAAGGTATCTTAGCATTTCCTTTAGGGACTAAGATCATTTTTAAAGGCAACATTGATAGCGTCATCGAGGGACTATGATCTTGTATTTTTTATTGCTTTTGCTAAGATATCCCACATGCATAACATAGCCATTTTTGTAAGGCAACAAGTGGAGTTAACCCTAGGGGTGCAAGTGTGTTTGATTTACATGCATTGCTTATCTTGAATTGGGATTATCTAAACATTGATTTTATCTTTCCATACAAACCCTAATTTACTAGCATTGATATGAAAGCGATAAATTATGGAAAGTAAAATTACTACGCTATTACATCATTATGGGGATGGGGTATACAAATTTACAAATGGAGATTGCAAGAAAATTAAACCCTAATTACTATTACAAGGCTTTGACAATTACATAATTTATAATGCAAAAATAAAATATGCAAGAAGATGTAAAGTGAGAGAAATTGCTTTTTAGGATTTTTTTTTTGTAGAAAAAAGGTTTTGTAATTAATTTCATTGAAGAAAAACCTAAGTCTAAGTTAATTGTTTAGAAAAGTATTTTTGAGGTTTCATTTGAACAAAAAGGTTTTATAAAGTTAGGTCATTTCCAAGCAATGCAATATGTCCAAAATAACCTAAAAAATCTCCAAAATCAAGAAATTTGGTGCCCGAGCTGACACGGGTCGTGTCAGTGGACACGGGCACCCGTGTCAGGACATGTCCATGACTTTTCTGCATTCTTTTTTATTCCAGACAATCTGACACGGGCACCCGTATCAGCCCCTGTCCATCTTTTTCTACTCGTTTATGTACCAGTAACATTGACACGGGCCGTGTAGTTTGACACGGGCACCCGTGTCAGCCTTTGTCCCTGCACATTATCATGTTTTTCAACCCAACTAAGCTGACACGGGCTGTGTCGTGTGACACGGGCATCCGTGTCAGCCTCTGGTCTGGCTTTTTGTTAGTTTTTTCTCTTTGATCTATCTTGTTATATCTTTTGAGCCCAAAAGCAAATGATGTATGAACAATGATATCACAGTTTGAGAAAGTTTACCTCTCAAAGCGGAAGCTTTAGAACACATACGGATGTTTACGAGTGTAAAATGGTGATTGATTGAGCTCTTTTGAACCTTCTTGAAGTAACTCCAACCTTCCTTTTGTACTGAAAATGGTTGAATTGCTCCAACCAAGTCAAGTTGCAATGTATATTTTTTGAGTTTAGAAGATGGTGGTAATGATGTTACAGAAGTTGTTCTTATGTTTGAACAACTTCTATATGGTGTATATGAAGTGTTTGGATGGTTTGCTTGGAGAAAACTTGCAAGGTATGAGATTCAAAGATTTGGACTTCAAAGCTCAAAAATGGAGGTTTTGTGTACAAATCTGGTTTTTGACCGCAAAAATGATTTTGAGTGTTAGTTTCCCCTCCTATTTTTCTGGCCTCTCTATTCATAGAGAAGGTTTGAGACTTGAGAAAACTCAGATTTTGGATCACATGTTATGGCTAGGTTAGATTGTACATGAAGCAAGCTTGAAGAACATGTTTCTAATGCTTGTACCAAGCTATCTAAAGTGGTTGATCACTTTAAACATGTTTATTCTGACTTGTAGAAGTTGAGTGTGATTATAACAACAAGTTAGAGGCTCAAGAAATTGACTTTATGATTAAAGTGAACTTTGCAAGAATGGCAATGGTGCCTTTGTGCCAAAAATGGAAAGATCACTTGGATAATGCTTAAACCAAATGGACCATAGCTCAAAAGTTTGTGTAAGCATTAAATTATGGTAAGATTTGCAAGTCAAAAGGCTTGCAAAGTAAGATTATGCAGGACATCACGCCTATTGGATTATGTGTTCTTCAACAAAAATGGCTTGTAATTCAAGAATGAATGCCCAACTTCAGGCCCTTGAATCTCCTAGCTCAAATATGATAAATTCAAGCTCTTGAATGTTTTGGAAAGCTTGAAACACACTATATAACTTTCATGTTGGCCATTTTGACAAAATCATCTTGTAACTATGTAAAAAAATGCCAAGAAGTTGGGATAAAATCCTGACCAAAACTGCTGAAAATTTCTCTAAGTGTTTATTCAAAAATGCCATGACTTCATGAATTTATAACTTAAAATCTAGGCATTTATAGGAGAAGTTGTGTAAAGCAATGTTGTAGATCTCATGGAGATCTACAACTTTCATGTTGAAAGTTTCTTTTGAATCATCTTGCATCATGGTGAAAAATTGGCTCAAAGTTGTAAAAAAAAAAAGAAGTTTTCAACACTTAGAAAAATTTCTAAGTTTGAAAACTTTGACTTTTCAAAATGAAATCTTGGATATTTGATTTCTTGATGAACAAGTTTCATATTTTGACATGTTTTGATGAATTGTGATTTTTGACACTTGATTTTGACCAAAAAGTCAAAGTTTGACTTTTCAGTGTACAATTGACTTTGATCAGTTGACTGAAAATCCACTATCAATCCAATTGATCTTGAGCAATATTTTGAGTCATGCCATTAATTCAAAATGGTGCAATTGAACTTTTGAGATCATGCTTCAAACCAATTGACCAATTGCTAAGTCAAAAATCAGAAATTGTCCTTTCTCAGTCAAAACCCTAATTTTGACCATTTTGCCCTTTTGATGATTTGATCAAATTTCTTGAGGAATTATGGTCCAAACTTGATCAAATGATACATATGAGTTTATAATATTGACGTGGATAAAAAATTATGAAGTTTGACTGTAAATTGGCCATAGTTGACTTTTTCCCCAATACAACTGATTTTTAGGTCAACTGCTTAATTGACTGAGCAAAAATGTGATCCAAGACTTGAAACTTGACATGAGTAATTTTGGGGATCCATAATGATCTGTGAAAATCACATGAAGCATTGAGAGTCCAATTATCCTTGTGCAATCTCAAACTCTAATTTGGGTCATCAGTGCTTAAGGAGGTGTCTTGAGCTGATCAACCCCAGTGCAGTCTTGAACCAAGAGAGATCTTTGTGAGAAAAATATTTGATAAATGAGAGGGAAAATTTTGGGGTACAACAATATGCAATGATGCAAATAAAGGTGGGATCTTAGGGGTAAAAATTAGGGCATAAGAAGGATTTCTACATAAATCTGGACTAGATTACTTTGAAGTGTTTGCACCTATAGCTAGACATGAAACAATCATATTTGTGATTGCTATAGCTGCAAATAGGAATTTCCCTCTAATACATTTAGGTGTGAAGTATGCATTTTCGAACGACCCATTACAAAAATAGGTATACATATTACAACCTCTTAGATTTGTGAAAAAGAATTAGAAAGGGATGATGTACAAGTTACATAAAAGTGTTGTATGGACTAAAACAAACTCCTAGAGCTTGGAATCTGAAAACTGATTCATTTTTTAAGCTACAAGGATTTAGAAAGTGTGAGATGGAGTATGCCTTTTATGTGCAACATACTTATGGAGGAAATATGATTTTGGTGTCTCTATGTTGATGACATATTGCTAATAGGAAGCTATCCAGAAGAGATAATCAAGTTCAAGAAGGTGATGATGAATGAGTTCGAGATGACTAATGTAACACCTGGTTAAAATCAATAAAGTCGTCATTATCATTTATTCGTCCTAAGGACATGGAAAATAATAGGAAAAAACCTAAAATAGGGATCAGACGGTCGTTGCAACCAAATTAAGGGTTCGGAAGTCGGTTAAGCAAGAGGAAAGTGTTAGGCACCCCTCATTTCCTTTGTACTCAAGGGGAACCTTCTCTAGATCTATGGTTAAGTGTGTTTTCTTCTAACGGTTTCATGCTTTGTTTCTTCATTCATAAATACAAGGGAAAGGAAGTGGTCATGGTTAGTAGTTAGTGACTCGCTAAAGCATCGCGTCTTATGCCTATGTATTCATCAAGATGACATCAGAGTCCACGTAATTCGCATGAGTTTGGGTAATATCTTTTTATGAAATTAAATTTGGTCACCTTTAAGAGATAGACTTATGTGTCCTCGTATCGTAGAGACGGATAGTTAATTTCTCGTTCGCGTTAAAAAATATCAATCTAATTCCTTTTTTTTTCAAATTTGTCATTTTTATTAGGTTAGTAGAAAAAATTTAAATTGGTAAGATAGTTTAACCTAAACTAAATGGAAAACAAGTCTTAAGTTTAATTTTAAAAAAAAAAATTAATCCTAAGTTAACTAATCTAACTTAATTTTAAATTAATCTAAAACCCTAATTACATATTAGCCTAAAGTCGACTTAATTATAAAACTAATTAATCCTAAAATTAACCTAATTCTAAAATCAATTAACAAAAGTATTTTTTAAGATTATCGTGTTTCTAGCACTCACTTATTTCTAAGTAAAAGGGCCAAACCTATTATGGTGTTATTTATTATTATGACAATAAAAGAAGACAATGGCCCTAATTTCTAAATACTTTAGTTAATGAATAAACAAAAAATAATAATTAAAAATCAAGTAGTAAACAAGACAAAGGCGCTCCAGGAAGTTAAAATATGAACTCTATCAAGACTAAGAAAATCCTAAAATTCTACACTAGAGAAGACAAAGAAAACTAACTATTAAAAATTAAAGACATTTTCTTTTCATTTGATACCCTAATGTCTCAATGAGACTACAATATATAATATTTCTAGTGGATAACAAACTAAAAGGCCCAAATAAATAATAATACAAATAAGGTTACTATTTATATAAATTCTTAATAAACTTAAATATTAAATTTTATTCTCTATCATTGTCGCGAGGTTTACTTGAACCTTATCCTCAAAGTTCAAAAAGAAATCTAGAGATTATTTTTAATATGAGTGGGACAACTTCATGATAGTGGTAGCAGAAAACTCAATACTCAAACAAGATGGAAGCATGCAGCTGCAACTATAGTGAGGAAATATTTGAGCTCCATATTATTGCTTCCTTCCATCTCAACCAAAGAAATGATGCAAAAGTCCAAAATAGAACTTGTCTTTATATTGGCCAATTGAAGACAACACTTTATATTGGTCAATTAAGGACAACACTGCACCAATTCTTTCAACAAATTGAATCATGAAGGATTTTAAGAAAACAACCCCCAGGATCCCATTGTTTGTAGTGTAGATCACCAATAATCGTTGGATCCAGTAGCATAGTCACTAATATAGCAACTACACCATGGTTATTCATACACCGAAGAAACATGTCCTTTAGGTTTGTAAGTTTTCCTAAAGTATGACTTTTGTTGAACAATAAAGAACTTCATAGTGAAAATCTTCAACAGACTATCAATTAGAATGATGTGAATGTGCTCATCACACTTCACAATATTATGAACACAATAGACACCTAAGTGTTTATCATCAAAGTATACAACTCTCTTTTTGGGCACCATTATTTTTTCAAATTTGCCTAGTTGTCTTGCAAAGCCAAACTTATCCAAAGGAGCTTTATACTGTGAATCAAGGAGCAGTACAGTGGCATGAGAGAAGCATATTACTTTCTTGAATATTTGATCCATAAATAGATAGCTATCCAATTGAGAAAATTCAGAATGGCATTCACTTTCAAATATCACCTTCCAAGTAGGCAAGCCAGGATATGTAATATGGCGGGGTGATATCAATTCAAAAGTAATAATGCAAAATTTTACAAGTTCCTTGGCTGCACCATGATAAAAGTCATATAAATAGTGTAAAATGTAAACACAATTTTGTGCATGTTCCAATAAGAATTCCTTGGACAATACTACTAGAAGGATCCATGAATCCTCAACACCATAACAAAGCAAGGAAAAATGAGTTTACTTGCCACCCTAGGATTTGCAGTATGCATCACACAAGTGTTTAATGTGATAACAACTTTGATAGGAAGAAAGAGCAAACTGCAGTCCCTCTTAAGAATTTGATCAAACATGTTTCTTGCACTATTGAGGTGATCAATTTGGCAAACTATATTGAATATATCAGTTCCAATTGAGGCAAAAAAAATTGAGCTCAAGCCAAATTTCACTAGATAGAGAACAACTTTGACAAAAATCAAAATTATGAAACAAAATAAAAATATCATTATCAAGCTCAATAATGATTACCTCTTTCTCTTCCTTCTCCGGACAGTGATGAATGAATTGTTTTGAAAAACATGACAGAAACAATGACGATGTTTGAATGACAATCTGATTTGGTGGTCTTGGTGGTGGTGGCGGAATAGCCGATGGTCTTCTGACTTTGGCTCCATCTTGTACAACTTCATCTATAGCTGCAACAACATCTGCCATAGTTCCCATTCAGGTTTGAAGTGCCAAAGAAAAGGATGAATAAACGATTCCCAACTTGCCATTAGATGATGTTGGTTTAAGAATTCTAGTTTTGGAAAGATTTGGTGATTGTCATGGATTATGAAAGGGTTGAATTTGTGTTTTGATTTTGTATTTTGGAATTGATTGGAGTTTATTGCAGCTTTGTGAAGATTGAATTTTGTGTGAGGTTTGAACACGATTTCTGTTGACTAGAAAAGGAGGAGAATGATAACAAAGAAACTATTAAACTTAAAAGTTAACGGATCCTAATGTATAAATGAATATAATAATAATAATAATAATAACAATCCAATACTAAAGATGGTAGAAACAATGATATTAAAATAAAATTGACTATTTTTTGGATTTTATTTATTTATTTTCTACAATAAAGATAAAAAAGAAAATATAAAAATATAAGCTTCTAACTAAAAATTATAATAAAAATGTAAATTAAAAGTGAAAATAAAAGAAATCAAAATTTGAGGTAGATAAGGTTTGAACTCAATACCTCTTCTTCGTAATCTCATGTTCTCTATCAATGCACCAACCTCAATTATTCATATTGAAGCAGTGTTAGTAAGTATATAAAGGATGGACGAATTTATGGTATGTCAGTAGGTTCAAACTCTTATACATTTGATTTCCATATCATCCCCTCTGACCGGGGAAAGCCAAAATCACAAGAAAGTCTTGATCACGTGCCTTATGAACTTAATGAAATGAATGATTGTGATGACCTAGTGAAATATGCATTTGAATGTGAAACACAAGTGTTGCGACTGATTTTAAAATAAGAGTCGCCACCCTTAAGTTTTATCCTAAGGAAAGAATATAAAGGAATAACCATAACGTTAGAGATTCTAGGTCTTTTGGACTCGGTTCTAGACGAAGGAAAGGTGTTAGACACCCCCTCATCTACCTTGTTCATAAGGATACTAGGGTTAGAAACGCGATTTTTAGGGAATAGAGTTTTAATATTTTATTAGGGGAACTCGCCACGATTTTAATCGTATGCCTACGTATCCTCTTAGGAGGAATCAAAGTCTCATTTCGTAGTTCGCATGGCTTTGTGTTTTTTATGGATTACGCAGATATTTTAATTTCCCTCGCAATTAGCCCGAGTGTGTAAATAGCAAAAAGTTTGGACTAAGCGCACAGTTGATTAAAATATGCTTCGTAAACCTTTTCTAAAAATTAATTGTTGAATTAATTTATTATGAAAAATAATTTGATGTTTGTTAAATATTTTTTAAAGGTGTTAATTATTAAAAAAATCTTATTTAAAATGCATGGTAAAAGATATTTTAATGCAATAACTAATTTATATAAATCTTTATAAGAACAAAAAATATTTGATTTCATAATAATTATAAAATAGAAAAAAAAATAAAAAATAAGTAAATTTCAGAGGGGGTGTTAACTAGGTTGAGGCAGTAAAATAGGGGGTGCTAACAATAAGGGCCTGAATCCAGATATTGAATTCAGGCCCAAAAAGGCGGGAGGTGAGTTTTTTGTTCACACAGTAAAAAGAAGGGTGTATAAGGAATAGGACCTAAGTTCAGATATTGAATCGGGCTCAATAGGCTAGGGGTGCAACGTTCTTACTCAGTTTAGCAAAATGACAAAGCAGAGGTGTATTTGGCAATCAGCTTGGCCCAACGGTGTTTGAGTCCATATGGACTGGTTGCAGGTGAGCGCACAGTTGCTACCATGGGCATGCGTGTTTGTGACGTGTGATGTGAATCATGTAGTGATCATTAGGGGAGAATGGTAACAAAGTAGGGTGACGCGTACTGGAATATGCCATGTTATATAATTTTTTTATCCAACAAAAATTCATTTCATTTCCTCTTTCTCTCTGTTTCTTATCTCTCTCTGTTCTCTCTTCTTTCCCAACAAAAAAACACAACTCTATTTTAGGGCCTCTGCCGCCGTGTAATAACTACAACCCTAAAATCCTAAACAGAACCTGTTTCCCCCAATCAACAGCAAACGGTTTACACAAAAAAGCTAAGTAAAGTTTCAAGGGTTATCGTCCTAGCCGTGTATCTTCGATTTTGCTCCTCTGATTCTGGTTTTCTAATCTCGTCTCCTTTGTTTCGGAGGTACCGATGATGATGACGATGATGGAACTGACGGAAGATTTGAGCGGCAGAGGACGAAGAATTTAGGGTTTCAGATGTTGAAACCCTAAATCTTTGTAAAAGGGAAGCTTCGAGAAACCTTAGGCGGTGATGATGAAGATTCTTCTACCCCTTATGTTAAACTTTTGGACAATTTTTTTCCTCTTTGTCAATTTTCTTCTCCCTTTTCTGTTTTTAGTTTTAGGTATTTATAGCCTTTTAGATGTAGAACGAATTAGGAATTTTTGTTAGATTAGCGTTACAAATATGTGATTGAGAAGAAATTAACTTGTAGATTGATTCAATTTTGATTGTAATTGATACGATTTTGATTTGTTTTTTGCATCTGTGTAATATAATTTAACATTCAATTTGATTTGTTATAATCCGATATATGATTCTGACTTGATACAGATTTGTTTTGATTTTGCGTTTAAGCGTTTTTTTCCAATTTCTGGGCTTCGTATGTTTCTGGGCTTAATGAAGATTAGGGTAAAAGATGAGGATGATGGACATAGAAACAACGCTGTTGGGTTGGGTTTTGGGTTTGAAGCCCAAATCTTAACCCGATCAAATATTTAGAATAAAAATATTTAATTTACTAAAACTATAATAATTATAATAATAATAATAATAATATGTAATTAAAAATAATTCTAATAGTAATAATAATCTATATAATAATGATACAAATTACTATGTTAACAATAATATTTAATAATTTTAATAATATTGTTTACCATAATCAGATATTAATTATGATAAAAAATAGTAATAATAATATAGTTATAATAATAGAGTTGATAAATAAATAACAATATATCATAGTAAATCAGTACAAAAACGGAAGTGGATCATGGTTAAGAAGAGAAACGGGCTTTCAAAAACATGACCATATATGGGCCTATCTGATCAAAAAACATACATCCCCATTATTGAAAACTAGCCAAAAACCTTAACGGGACATCAAGTTTTAATCTCATTGGGTTTTAAACAAAATGAATTGTTTTTATACATCATTCCGAAAAAAGAAAGAAACCTTAATGTGTCTTAATAAAAAAGATTTGTTCACACCTCCTTAGTTAAATCTGATAGTGAGAAAAAGAGACATATTTCGAACATTCACGATGGAATATCCAAAATAACCCAAAAATTTACGCTCAGGATAACGCAAAGGTGTAAAAACACCGATAACTGTATTTTCTATTTTCCGAAATTTTGTGGCATCAAACAAATTGGATTGACTTGCATGTATCATGATCAAAGTGGGGAAGACTAGTAAATATTAGACCTTACCAACGAGTGTCAGTAGGAACTGAACTTGAAAGATAGGCCGATAAAAATTGGAATTGAATGGTAGACTAATAAAAATTAGAACTAACCCAAGAGGACTAGTAGATACTAGGTTCTAGAAGAATGTGCCAGGACGAAACTGGTGCACAAACAAGATAACAAGTAGAAACTCAACCCAAAAAGACTATTAGATACTAGACTCTAAAGATACCAATAGATATTGGATCCAAAAGAGTATACCAGTAGAAACAGATCTTGATCACAAAGGGATAATAGACTCTGAACCAAACCATTAGAACATTAGGCAAACACTGGGTAATCGAGTAAATGTAACGAGTAGAGACTCGCTCTTAAAAGTACTATAAAGAATGTGTCAGCTAGAAAACTGATGCACAAATAAGGTAGAAGATAGACACTCGACCTAAGAGTAACTAGTAGATACTAGACTTGGAAGTACTCAATAAGATACCAATAGATATTTGGTCCAAACCTATGTGACTAGAAAGTGCGCGAACTTCAATAACACCTGCTGGTCTCGACCAAGGATAAACAGTAGATACTGAAACTAACTGATCGGGAAAATAGCAAGTGTACTATTTTAAACTGATGTAGTAATAATGGGTTTACCCCAAAGATCGATCTCAAGGAGTGCGTAGTAAATACTAAGTTCCCCAGTAGTTCAATTGAACAAAATAATTGGTTGGTTTGTTTTGATGAAATCTTTGCACAAAGCAATAATGCGAAAATAACTTGACTTTTCTTTAGAAGAACAAAACATGCTAGGGGAAGTGGTTGACCTGGATTACAAAGATATGAATTCTAATGCTCTTAACGGTTAAACTTATCTTTTTCAATTACCAACCTCTAGATTGTTTTTCCCTATGTCCGTAGTGAAAAACCCTTGAACATTCACCCTTAATCCCAATACCCATGAAGATAAAAAGTGAATTTAAGCAATTATAATAACAAGGTTGTCTATGGTAATTATAGGGTACCCCTATTCCTAGGTCGTATCTACTATAATCTAATTATGCAAAAAACCTAACAACTACAGTCCTGCACTTGTTAGCCATAGATCATTCCCAATTTTACCAAAAGAGAAAGCATAAACACAATGCATAATTAAATTGAAAACCATGAATTCAAACTTTGATTAACTTATAAATTCATATCCGTTGCATAAATCGATTCAGGACCACCCCCTAACATTGGGGGGTTTAGCCTCTCATAATATTCAAGATAGACATAATTAAGAAGTTAAACATTACAAGAATAAAGGTGGACTTTGATATTCAATGGTGGAAACCCTTGAATCCCTCCATATCCAATAACCTTGATGAAGCAATCTCCTCTCTTGTGTGTTCTCTATTGTATGATGCCCAAAAAAAAGGTCCCTTCCTATCACTCAAAAACTCAAATAAATACCTAGGTACAAATCTCAGCAAGCTGGAATGTCTAAAGTGCCCTCAAGGGCAAAATTTAATAAAAAGGGACAAAAATAAAATAGCTGACACGTAGGCTGACACAGGCCGCATTGAGTCCACACGGGCCGTGTTGCTTCACAAAATTGCTTCTCTTTTCTCCTGCTTTAGGCCTTCTAACACAGGTCGTGCTAGGCAGCACGGGCACCCGTGTTGGCCCCCGGGTTCTTTGTATGGGCATGGCTTGCTATGCGACACGGGCCGTGTCATGGGACACGGACCGTGTTGGTCTTCATATGCTTGCACTTTTCCTCTTTGGCCTTTGTACTCTTGTTCCATGCTTTGTAATCTTGCTTTAGACTATCCCTATTGAACCTGAGATATGCATACTACCAACAAAAAGCATTAAAAGCATCAAAATAACTCAAAGAAAATACAATGTAAGAAAATCAGCTAGACATAAAATACTTAAGAAAACAATAAGACTTAACATAAAATGTTACTCAATTGACAGACTTTAGACCATATGCATGATGAAAATTAGATAGAAATGGTGACCGATCACAACCCCAAACTTATCTCATTTCTTGTCCTCAAGTGATGCAAGAGACCAAACAGAGGTCACCCTGGATTTTCTTTTTCCTCAATACCGCCGAAGTTCTTCACAACTTGCTCTTACCTTCTTGATCAAGCTTATGGTTCACCAAACCATATTGCCTACCACACTTCCACATCAGAGTACCTTTTACTTGCAAGCATTTTCACACTTCTCACCAAATCTCTCAGGGTTAAAGTTTTTTTTCACTCACGAACTCAAGATATGCAATATCAACTCTCAACTTTGAATTAATTCTCCTTTCACTACACAAACAGAATTCACACACTTTTTGAGGTCTTTTTCGGTTGCAACGAGGCTTAGGTGAAAGGTGGGATAAACAAGGAAAAGAATAAGCAAATGGTTTTTGGTTCATCATTCATGTTATGTTTTTCATCTTTGTGCTTATATTGTTGCAAGGGGGACTTATTCACCTAGACTCTTTTGCTTTACTCGCTTTTCTTGGAGTATCTAATAGTGTTCGAGTCTTTCATTCAGGCAAGTGTTTTCTATAACTCTTTTCTTTTTTTTCTTTTCACTCTTTCATGTCTAACAAAAAGAAATTTTTTTCTTTTATCTATTCCTTTCTTTCTTTTTTTCAAACTCACACTTGCCCATTTCTTTGCTAATAACTACCCCAAACTTGGAATTTGCACAAATAAAAAAAATTCATAACACATATGCTGAACAAAAGGGTAGGAAGCGATTGGACATGGGTTACTGATATGGTTAAAACAAACAAAGGGATAATGCTCAATGGGGTTTAACAAAGGATAAACATATTATTATGGATGGCAAGAAAGGCTCAGATGGTAAAACAAACAAGTGCCTCAGTGTGTGTTTTCCTATTGTGCTGTGTAGGTGGAACGAATGCAAAATCAAAGTGATAAAGTCATACCTGATTGAACTCTCATGATGATCATCAATTATGTATGGCCTTTTTGTACCCCACCATGTTAGATAAGCTCACAGGTTCAAAGCACTCCTAGTGTCATATGGTTTCTTTTCTGGTCCAGGTATACCATCCACCTTTTCCGTTTAGTAGCGCCAAGTTGCGTCAAACCGTTAATTTTATTTCGGAGGCATCCTCTTCCAGGGTGCCTTGGAGAAACAAGTTCAGGTTGTTTCGTTCATCCATTCACTTATCATTCCATTGCTCATCCGACATCCGTCATACAATCTGTAACATCTTGACACAAAGCAAAATAACAAACTACGAAAATGAAAACAAATGAAAGAACCCCCCCCCCCCCCCCCCCCCCCCCACACACACACACACACTTAAACTAAACATTGTCCTCAATGTTTCAGGATAAGCAGGTGAGGGAAGACTCATAGAGGGGGGTGCTTCCAAGTTGCTACTGCTTCCAAGCATTCACCAATAAGGCCCCCTTTTATTACCTAGCAATAAAAACAAAAAGGAAAAATAAGCTATTAAAAGCGTGGGTTGCCTCCCACGAAGCGCTTCGTTTAACGTCGCCTGGATCGACGGTCCATTCCCATTAGGGAGGGTACTTCCTCTTCCACACCTTGTTGCTTGTCTTTCCTGCAACAATAAACTCACCTGGTTCATAGTTATGGGTCAATTTGAGCCTCACATCACTTCCATGTTCCATCTTCACACCGTGACTGATCTTGGGAATTTTCACAATAGCCTGAGGTGATGCCAACCAAGAGCTTATACTTGAGTCTTTTGCAATATTTTTGGCTTCCTCTAGCTTGATCATCCCCACTGATGAGTGCTTATTTCCACTTACCCCTTATTTATTGATCTCTAACACTTTCAAAGTTATCTTTTCATCAAATGATTTTAGTGTTAGATTACCTGTCTCAATATCTAAGTTGCATCGACTAGTCAACATAAATGGTCGATCAAGAATGATAGGAGTCTCTTCATCTTCAGGTATGTCCATGATTTGAAAATCAACTGGAAAAACAAAATCCTTAATTCCTACCATTACATTTTCAACTACCCCATATGACGGCTTGACCGTGTGATCTACAAAATTTAATTTTGTCCTACTCTCACTTACCTCTCCAATGCCAAGCCTTTTGAAGGTGGACAATGGCATTAGGCTCACACTAGAACCAGAGTCAATTAGAACCTTCTTGAATGTCCTTTCATTTATAGTGCACGGGATACCAACTGACCCTGGATCCTTCTGCTTGGTTGGAATCCTTCTCTCAGGAGAGATTCTTCCACACTTTTCAATCACCCCAGTCTGCTCATCTCCTATTGGTCTTTTCTTGGCAATCACCTCTTTCATGAATTTTTTGTATAAAGGAATTTTCTCAAGTGCTTCAAAGAAAGGTATGTTGACTTCTAACTTCTTGAACAAACTTTCAAATTTCTCAAAATATTTTTATTTGGAGTATTTATTTGCCATTCTAGTAGGGAATGGCAACTTGATCACTGACTTCCCCTCCTGTTGATTTTTCTCTTCAGTTGGCTTTGTTGGTGGCACAACTTCTTCGGGCTTTTTCTTGTTTTCCCCCACTTCTAAGTCCAGCTCTATGACCATGTTTCCTTCTGTTACCTCTTCTTCTTCAGGTTCCCGAAATTTCTGGCTTCTTGTAGTGACAACATTTATATTCTCCTGATTCTTTGGATTATTCACAGTTGAGCTTGGAATGGAACCTTTTGCTCGCAACAACAGTTGTTACGCTATTTGTCCCACTTACACTTCCAGATTTTTGATTGAAGTTGTGGTTCTCCTATGGTTGCTCTGTGTTTCTTCTTGGAATTGATAATTATCTGCAACCATCTTTTCAAATGCTACCTCCCAATCTGCTTTTTGAGGAGCTTTCTATTGTTGATCTTTCCATGAGAAATAGGATGATTTTTCCAACCAGGATTGTAAGTATTCGAGTACAGATTATTTTGCTTCAGAAATTTTATCTCTTCAATTTGCTGAGGAGTAGCAAAACAGAACATCGTTCGACAGGGTCCGTTACAGATCTCACAACTAACAGTTTGAGCTTGTTGAACTTGAGCGACCTGTTGAGTTCCAAGGTTTAATGCTTTCAGCTTCTTCTCCACCTCTACCGCTATTGTATCTTCTATCCAGACTTTATTGGCTTCCAGTTTCAGATCAATAACTCCTCCTGGTGTAGTCACACATCGATCATATAACTCCAAATGTTCGTTGGCAGCAATGGCTTCGATAATCTTCTTCACACCAGTGGCTGTTGTAAAATTAGATGAGCCACCGACAGCAGTATCAATGAGTTGTTTAGTCTTCATCTTTAAGCCATTCACAAACATCTGCATTTGCTCATTTTAATCCATGTTATGAGTTGGCCATGCTACCAAACATCTTTTGAATCTCTTGTATGCATCACCTAGAGACTCTCCCTCTTTCTGCTTGAAGTTCACAATATCATATCGCTTGCGGATATACACAGAAGCTGGGAAGTACTCGTCCAAAAGGTCTTCTCCATTTGTTCCCGGGTGGTAATACTCCTAGCTGGTAATGAGTAAAACCATTCTTCGGCTTCTTCAGACAGTGTGAAAGGGAACATTCTTAATTTTTTTGCTTCTTCAGAATGTCCCTTAATCTTCAGAGTGGTGTTGATGGTGAGAAATCTCTAAAGATGCTTATTTGGATCTTCATTGATCTTTCCTGTGAACGGTCTATTTTCCAGCTGTCTAATTATTGAAGGATGCAGTTGAAAATTTTCCATATTTACTGGTTGATTAACGATAGTTAACCGGCCAGCCAGAGCATTTACTCCTCCATAGTCTCCAAGCAATCTTTCTGGAGGTGGAATTTCACCCATGGTTGAATTGTATGACTCTGACTCGGACTTTGATTCAGAGTGAATTGAAGGAACTTCTTCTTCTTGTGGTGTTGAACTTTCTCCTTCAGTCTCCAGTCTGGCTACCCTAGCTTGTCTGAGTCTTTTGTGCAAACTTCTTTCTGGTTCTGCATCAAAAAGAAAATCAGCTGAGGCTTTACCTCGCATACACATATTAGACAAGAATTAGCATAATTATAAAATTAACAAAAATAAAATTTTAATTGCAGAGCAATAAAATTTCAAATGAACTATACTTAAAACTTTGTATTTTTGGCACTCCCCGGCAACGACGCCAAAAACTTGATCGGGAAAATAGTAAGTGTACTATTTTAAACCGATGTAGTAATAATGGGTTTACCCCAAAGATCGATCTCGAGGAGTGCGTAGTAAATACTAAGTTCCCCAGTAGTTCAATTGAACAAAATAATTGGTTGGTTTATTTTGATGAAATCTTTGCACAAAACAATAATGCGAAAATAACTTGACTTTTCTTTAGAAGAACAAAACATGCTAGGGTAAGTGGTTGACCTGGATTGCAAAGATATGAATTCTAATGCTCTCAATGCTTAAACTTATGTTTTTCAATTACCAACCTCTAGATTGTTTTTCCCATTGTTTGTAGTGAAAAACCCTTGAACATTCACCCTTAATCCCAATACCCATGAAGATAAAAAGTGAATTCAAGCAATTATAATAACAAGGTTGTCTATGGTAATTATAGGGTACCCCTAGTCCTAGGTCGTATCTACTATAATCTAATTATGCAAAAACCCTAACAACTACAGTCCTGCACTTGTTAGCCATAAATCATTCCCCATTTTACCAAAAGAGAAAGCATAAACACAATGCATAATTAAATTGAAAACCATGAATTCAAACTTTGATTAACTTAGAAATTCATTTCCATTGCATAAACCAATTCAGGATCACCCCCTAGAATTGGTGGGTTTAGCCTCTCATAATATTCAAGATAGACATAATTAAGAAGTTAAACATTACAAGAATAAATGTGGATTTTGATCTTCAATGGTGGAAACCCTTGAATCCCTCAGTCTCCAATAACCTTGATGAAACAATCTCCTCTCTTGTGTGTTCTCTATTGTACGATGCCCAAAAAAAAATCCTTGCCTCTCACTCAAAAACTCAAATAAATACCTAGGTACAAATCTCAGCAAGCTGGAATGTCTAAAGTGCCCTCAAGGGAAAGATTTAATAAAAAAGGACCAAAATAAAATAGCTGACGCACAGGCCAACACGGGCCGTGTTAAGCCCACACGGGTCGTGTTGCTTCACAAAATTGCTTCTCTTTTCTCCTGCTTCAGGCCTTCTGACACGGGCCGTGCTAGGCAGCACGGGCACCCGTGTTAGCCCCCGGGTTCTTTGTATGGGCATGGCTTGCTATGCTGACACGGGCTGTGTCATGGGACACGGACCGTGTTGGTCATCATATGCTTGCACTTTTCCTCTTTGGCCTTTGTACTCTTGTTTCATGCTCTGCACTCTTGCTTTAGACTATCCCTACTGAACCTGAGATATGCATACTACCAACAAAAAGCATTAAAAGCATCAAAATAACTCAAAGAAAATACAATGCAAGAAAATCAGCTAGACATAAAATACTTAAGAAAATAATAAAACTTAACATAAAATGTTGCTCAATTGACAGACTTTAGACCGTATGCATGATGAAAATTAGATAGAAATGGTGACCACTGACTAACCAAGGAGTAAAAAGATACATAAAAAATGAGTGGAAACTCGACTCAAGAAGACCAGTAGATAATAGACTAAAGATGAGTACCAGGACAAAATTGGATCATGCACACAGGTAACGAGTAGACACTCGACCTAGGAGTACTAGTAGATACTAGACTCAAAATGAATACCAGGGTAGAATTGGATTCAAAAGGTAAACCAATGGATATTGAAATAAACTAGGAAGGTTAGTAGATACTAAACCCAAGAATTTTGTGACAGGGAAGAACTGAATCACAAAGGAAAGGTAACGAGTAGGCACTCTATCATTTGAGGGTAATCGTCAAAAGGATATTTGTGGGGATAAAAATGGGGGCACTAAAGATAAAGTGACCTTGTTGGGGATATAATCCAAAGAATTTAGTAACTCTATTGGGGAACATGGAAATTAAATGGCTTATTCTTCAATGCATGCTTAAATTGTTTTTCTATGGAGTAGTGTCCCAGGATGAATGGAAACACTACATATTTGAGGATGCTATGTAATGATGAATGATTCTACCGGGGAAGCAGAGAATGTACAAGGAACATATGAAGAGAGATCCTTTAAGATCTTAATTTCTATGGAGAGTAATAAACTAGATAACTGGTAACCAAGGGATACAAACTCTGATGGAAGTTACAAAAATAAATTGCAAACTCTTCTGAAGAAGTTCAAACTCTAAGAGGGGAAGCCAATGAAGATTTTGCATTTATAGGGAGGATACCAATAGAAATTGGACCTTCGGGAAATCAAAATTCACCTATGACCGCTTGGGGAATAATTCGTCAACCTCTCGCTGGGGATGACAAACTCTTGCACCACTGGGAATAAGAAAACTTAGGCACATAACTCTTGCTGGGAATAAGGTAATCTCTGCATAAGAAACCTAAATAGTATGATTCTTTTGAAGATACGAGAATATTTACCAAAAAGTCTTGATAGAATGATCCTGATGGGGAATAAGGATGACCTTAACATGAACAAACTCTACCTATGATACGAGAATCCTGGAACAATAAGTCGCAATAATAAACTCTTATGGGGATATGGAAATTCTCAACCAGTATCATACTCTACTTAGGAAAGGAGGAATCCTTGAATAAGAATTCTCAGCCAATAAACTCTTATGTGGATATGAGAAATCTTAAATAAGATCTCAATAAAGCATCTTTGTTGGGGAAACGAGAAATATTGAGTAAGAGATCCCAATAATAAGCCTCTTCTGGGGATGAGAACAATCCCAACAAGACTTGGCTAGGGCACCAAGAGTCTCAAGATATGCTTCTGCTGAGGAAAAGAGAATCCTTGAATAAGAAATCTCAATGAGGCAACTCCGTCGGGGAATAAGGATGATTCTCAACTCGAACTCTTGGCTGGGGGAGAAGAAAATATCTTTCAGCTAGGGAATAATCTCTATTTCGGGGAATATACATTCTCCAATAAGAAACTCCACAAACATTGGTTGGAGAATGAAAACTCTCTACCAAGAAACTCATCAATCAAAGTTAAAAGACAAAGAATCTCTGCTTGACGATCCACTAGGGAAAAGAACTTCAAGTGTCTGAATAAGCATCTTTTATCAAGATTTTCAATCGGTCAACCTTAAACTCTTTGTTTGGAGAGACTCACTGGGGGAAAGAAGAACTTCAGTGCTGCCGGGGAAACTATCCAAGGATCCCACCTTGCCACCCTTCTTAAAAAAAATTTCTTTAGTGCTGGCATGTTGTACATACGCGAGCGAACGGCGGTTCATGCAAAACAAATCACACCAACATGCCCTAGTGATATTATGACGACTTTGTCTACCAACCATACCACGCAAACTCTAAAGAAAATTATATTGTTTCTAATCATATTATGTAAAGCCTCTGAATTTTCAAATGCAATGTTTATAAAAAAGTATCAAACATTTTTGCAAACAAAATAGTAAAAGTAAAAATAAAGAGCAAACTTTTGAATGAAAAGAAACTTTTATTGATTTAAAGTTAGCCTGTAAATAGGCATTTACATCAGGAAGCAATTCCTAGAAAAAATTAATTGCAAAAGATAAATAAATACAAGAATGGAAATGTGAAAACAGATTTCTATCGGGTTCTGATTTTGTTATAACTCTTATAACCTTGAAGCTCTCATCACTTTGTTTTCTGAAGAAGATGAATGGATCGATTCCTACCCATCGGAGTGAACAACTGTAGCAGTAGATGAAATCAAAGATCTGACGCTAGACGTAGTCGTTCGCTTTAAATCTCTAAGTTTTGCTTGGATCTCCCATTCGAGTTTTCGATCCACCAGGATACATTTTTTTGCCTAAGCCTCCCTTTCAAGTTTTCAAATTAGCGGGTGCACTTTTTTTTCATTCTTTTAATTTCTTCTTTTTTTATCCCTAATTTTTGCCCGAACCTGTTTATTCATTTTTTTTTGTGGTTCGCTAGGATGCCCATTTTTTCCTAAGCCATCGACTTAGTGGGTCTTTTATGTGAAGTATTTTTTTTACTACATTTGCATTCACAAGGAGAGGGAAGTCTTTACCATCCATGGTTACAAGCATCATGGCCCCTCTAGATAATACTTTCTTCTCAATAAATGGTCATTCATAAGTCAGAGTCTACTTTCCCCTGGGATCACATTGAGGAAGAATTATCCTTTTTAGTACAAGATCATCGGCTTTATAGCTCTGAGGATACACCCTCTTGTCAAATCCCTTCTCATCTTCTTTTGGTACACCTGACTATGACAAACAACTGCTAGTCTCTTCTCGTCGATAAAGTTTAACTAATCTAACTGATTCTGTACCCATTCAGCTTCATCATGCTCAACATATTTCATAATCCTTAACGAAGGAATCTTAACTTCCACAGGCAAAACTACTTCCATTTCATAAACAAGTGAGATGGAGTTGCCACAGTCGAAGTACACACTGAAGTACGATAACCATAAAAAGTGAAATGTAACATCTCATGCTAATATTTATAGGTCAATGGAGACCAGGATGAAACAATGACCATTGGAAGCAATCGGCTCAATATGACCAATCATATCAATGCCCCACATTGCAAAAGGCCATGGAGATGTCAAGATATTCAGAGGAACGGGAGGTGTAATACGGTGGGATAACTGAATTGGTTTTGCATTTTATCACAAATGTTGTGGATAGAAAGAGTCACCATCGACTTTTCTTTTATCCAATAAGGAAAAGGTGAAAAGAACAGGAAAGACCTTCGAGATTTTCTTGAGTTCGAGGTGTAGGTTATGAAAAGGGAAGGTGTTAGCACCCTCTTCATCCGTAGTTATCTAGGGCTCTTAATCGCTAGCTCACTTTATTTTGAAGATGCTTTGTGTTGTGTATGTTTGGAAAATATTTTGAAATTCCAATTGTAAGGCGAACTTTGTAATGATTCTCGTATATGTCCTCGAGAATGCGTACAAAGTGTTTTTTTGAAAAATATTTATTGAAAAGTGTGATTGTGAGAAATGTTTTGTTTTGAAGAGCTTTGTGAGCAAGCGGTTAGGAGTTCTACCTTACTCAAGATCATTATTGTATTTTTCCTCCTTCTTTAGATAGTGTTATCCGTACCATTAGTTAGTAGGAATCCCTATCGTTGGATGTGAAGGGACATGCATGAGTCATTGTACAATCATCGAAGGAAAATTGTAAAGACACTTTAGCAATTATCGTTTAAGGGACTAGATCATTTACCGAAGGCAACATGGAAAGGGTCATCGAGGGACTATGATATTTTGTACCGGAGGGACTTTGCTAAAGCGTCCCCATATTCGAGGGACAAGACCGTTTTATTCTGAAGGCAACAAGAGAGGCTACCCTAGAGGTGTGCATGTGCAAGTGTTTTGTATTTATTTATTTTGTCTTGAAGTTAGGTTATCCATCAATTGGTTTTTATCTTTCCATGCAACCCTAATTACTAATCGATAATATAGAAAGTATAAAAAAGACAGTAAAGGTGCGGAAAATAAAAGCAGAAAAGATAAACGTAATCCTATTACACGACTTTGGGGTAGTTACATAATAGAAAGCGGAAAGTAAAAATTCCTAAGCTATTACAAACCGGAAAACGGTTAGATAATAATGAAAAAGGAAAGCGAGAAATCTAAGCTATTACAAATTGCGAATCCCATACATTTTATCTATGAAAATAAAATACAATTAAAATAGAGAAAAAAAGAAATTTTTTTGGTGATTTTTTATGGAATTTTTTTTAATGATGATTAAAATAAACCTAAAAACTAATTAATTTTAATTAACAAAAATAGTTGATTAATTAAATTAATAAAAAAGGTTAATGATGAACAAACGTAAAAAATAACTAATTTTAATTAACAAAATAATTGATTAATTAAATTAATAAAAAAGGTTAATGATAAAAAACCTAAAACCTAATTATTTTTAGGGTTTACAAGAAAAACAATTATTTTAGGTTTGTAAAAAAAGGTTTGTGGTTCTATGGTTAGGTGAATTTAGGGTTTAATTGGAAAAAATAGGGAAAAAGAACAAGTTAGAAGCAAAATCACACAAAATATCAGAGGTGGGTGTTGAACCCACGCCATAAGCCTTCCACACTGCATTAAGGGGAAAAAATAGGGAAAAAGAATAAGTTATAAGCAAAATCACACAAAATATCATAGGTGGGTGTTGAATCCACGCCCTTAGCCTTCCACACTACATTAAGAGGAAAAGATAGGAAAAAAGAACAAGTTAGAAGCAAAATCGCACAAAATGTCAATGGTGGGTGTTGAACCCATGCCCTTAGCCTTTATCACTGCCTGTCTTGCCACTGCACCAAAGCTCACATATTATACATCAAACATGCTTTAATGATGTATATGAACACATGTAAATGTATAAAATTAGTTATCAATGCATAAATAAAAGGTTTGAATTAAAAAAAACTACCAAAACCGGTGAGGATGAACGTGATGTTCTAGGCACGATCTTGTCTGCTTGAGAATTGG
The DNA here is from genome assembly GCA_948472305.1 of Vicia faba. Taxonomy (NCBI): domain Eukaryota; kingdom Viridiplantae; phylum Streptophyta; class Magnoliopsida; order Fabales; family Fabaceae; genus Vicia; species Vicia faba. The sequence continues at coordinate 263,847,990 of OX451740.1, forward strand.
GATAAATTCTTGGGCACTTCAAGATGATAACGCAATGCTTAATTTCAATTGAGAAGGGATGGAAACAAGGGATTTGTGTTGTCCTAGTTTCTTGATTTTTTGGAATAGTTTTCTCTGCAAGGGTTTTCGTGTGATGTTATGTCTGAATAAAGAGCAAAATATAGAGAAGAATTAGGTTAAACTATTGTGGGCTTGGACCTTGTAAGAAAAGCCTTGACTTTATCTTATTTAATTTTGAATTTAAATAAATAAAATAAAAATAAATGGAATAAAAATAAGATGGGTAATGAATAGGTTCATAGGTTCACTATGTGGCCTAATACACGTTTGGACCTTGAAACACAAGCCCATTCACCCAAAAATTCGAGTTTGATCAATTTGGGTTTCATGCATTTTTCGAAATTTCCCAACTTGTGTCAATCATAACTCTCTCAATTTGTATCATATGAAGGTGATTTTTGACTTTTTGGAAAGCTCAAGATGTCCCCTACAATCTCTATGTTGATCATTTTTTCATTTCAATAATTTATCTTGATGTAAGTTGCCTTGACAAAAAGTGTCTTTTTGTTATCTTTTGGAATGACCTATAATGTTTTGGCCCATATCTCTCAAACGAAGCATTTTTTGGACAAGAGCTTAGACAAACTAAGTTGTATAGAATTAAATTTCCTTCAAAATGAGTTTTGGTTGAGAAAAATATGATGAAGCATGTGAAATTTATGCTTGGTCAAAGTTCAGTTGACTTCTCCTTAAGAAAACCCTAATTTGACAACTTTTGACTTTTGATGATTTGAGAGTTTTTCTTGATGAATCATGATCAACCCTTGATCAAATGATGAATATGACTTCAAAATCTTGATGTTGACAAAAAATCTTGAAGTTCGACTGTATGTTGACCACAATTGACTTTTTACCCAATACAATTGATTTTTAGTCATTTGAGCAATTGACTGGGAAAACTTGTGATGCAAGGCTTGAAATTTGGCATTAGAATTCCTTGAGATATATGAGAAACCATGGTAACCACATGAGGCCTTAGAAACCCAATCTTCCTTGAGAAAAGTGAAACCCTAGTTGTAAGTCCATTGCTTAGGAGGAGAATTTGTCTGATCAATTCTTGAGCAACCTTGAGTATTTGAGAACCCTAGGAGAATGTCTTGAATAAAATTGGAGGTCAAATTTTGGGGTACAACAGGAGGTACATGCACCTTGTCAACATAAATTTTGCACTTGTAACAAATTCTGACATGGTTGTAGCAATCAGTTTCCATGGTGGACCAATAGTAACCAGCTCTCAGAATCTTTTTAGCCATAGTATGTCCAGTAGAATGAGTTCCAAATGAAACTTCATGCATTTCTTCAATAATCTTTGCTGCTTCATTCTGGTCCAAACATCTAAGCAACACACCATCATGTTTTCTTTTGTACAACATACCATTACTGAGGAAAAACTTAACTGAAAACCTCCTTAAGAACTTCTTATCTGTAACTGATGTATCTTTGGGATACTCTTGAGTCTCAAGATACCTCTTGATATCATGAAACAACATATTACCATCTAATTCCACTTTATCTTCATAGAAAAATGCAGAATCATCCAACCTCATGATAATGATCGGAGGTGCATCATTAGCCCATTTTACTTTATACATGGATGACAAAGTAGCCAAAGCACATGCTAGATTGTTTTCTTACCTTTAGATGTGCTCAAAGGTGATCTCTTCAAAGTATGGAATCAACCTCATAACATGTTCTATATAAGGAATCAAATTTTTGTGACGAGTTTCCTAATCCCTATTAATCTAGATGATCACGAGGGTTATATCTCCATAAACTTTCAAAAACTTAATTCGCAAGTCAATTGAAGCTTCAATCCCATATATTAGTGCAAGTCATACTCAGCCATGTTATTAGTGCAATCAAAACAAATTCTGGTTGTGAAAGGAATATGAAAACCTGTAGGAGAAGTAATGACAACTCCAACCTCATTCCCAATAGCACTTGAGGCACCATAGAACACGACCGTCCATCACGATTCTGGTTTAGGTCCTTCTTCTGGGCCAAGAATTTTTCAATCTTTGATATACATGATGTCTTCGTCTGGGAATTCAAATCTCATAGGTTGGTAATCATCCACGGGTTAATGAGCAAGATAATCTGCCAATACACTACCTTTGATGACTTTCTGGGTAGTTTACTGGATTTCGTATTCGGTCAAAATAATTTGCCAACGAGCTACTCTTCCTGTGAGAGATGGATTCTCAAAGATGTACTTGATGAGATCCATTATGGATACCAAGTAAGTGGTATGTGTTAGCATATACTGCCTCAGGTGCTTAGCAGCCCACACAAGTGCACACCACGTCTTCTCAAGCAAAGAGTACATCGACTCGCATTCTGTAAACTTCTTTCTCAAGTAATAGATTCCTTGTTCTTTATTTCCTATCACGTCATGTTGACCAAGTACACAACCCATAGAGTTCTCAAGAACTGTCAAATACATGATTAAAGGCTTTCCCTCGACTTGAGGCATGAGGATCGGAGGTTCCTGCAGATATTCTTTTATTTTATCAAAGGCTCTTTGACCATTTTCATTCCACCTGACCGTCTGATCTTTTCTTAACAATTTGAAAATTGGTTCGCAAGTGGTTGTAAGATGAGAGATGAATCTAGTAATGTAGTTCAACTTCCCTAAGAAATCACAAAATTCTTTTTTCGGTTCTTGGCTCAGGCATTTCTTGTATTGCTTTTACTTTAGCAGGATCAACCTCGATACCTTTTTCACTTACAATAAAAGCCCAACAACTTGTCGGATCTTACCCCAAAAGTGCACTTATTAGGAATCAATCTTAATATGAACTTTCTTAATCTTTCAAACACCTTATAAATATGAACAAGGTGCTCTTCTTCTGTATGGGAATTTGAAATCATATCATCAACATATACTTTGATTTCTTTGTGAATCGTGTAATGAAAAAGAGTCATTGTTGCACGCTAATACGTTGCCCATGCATTCTTTAAACCGAAAGGCATCGCCTTGTAACAGAAAGTTCCCTATGGTGTAATAAATGTTGTTTTCTCCATGTCTTCTGGTGCCATCTTTATTTGATTGTAACCAGATAAGCCATCCATGAAGGAAAACACTTTGAACTGTGCAATATTATCCACCAAAACATCGATGTGAGGAATCGGGAAATCATCTTTAGGTATTGCTCTATTCAAGTCCCTATAATCAACACACATCCTGACCTTTCCATCTTTCTTAGGTACAAGCACAATATTGGTAACCCACAGAGGGTAGGAAATCACTTTCAAGAAACCTGCATTTAGTTGTTTCTGAACCTCCTCTTTGATCTTTTCAGACATGTCTGGGCGATTCCTTCGAAGCTTCTGCTTGATGGGAGGACTATTCTCTTTAAGAGGTAAAAGGTGCACCACAATATCTTTATCAAGTTGAGGCATATCCTGGTAAGAGTAGGAAAAAGTGTCAACAAACTCTTGCAGCAGCTCTATCAATCTCCTCTTCACACTTTCCTCTAAAGCAACCCCTATCTTAACCCTTTCACATCGTCCTTGGTTCCAAGATTCACAACCTCAATTGTATCCTGATGCGGCTGGATGGCCTTTTATTCTTTCCTTAATAACCTTGCTAACTCTTCAGGGAGTTCACAATCTTCCTCACCTTCTTCTTCGGCTTGGTAGATCGGATTATCAAAGTCATAATGAGTGATAGCAGAACCGTTATTAATGGAATATGGGGTGGATGTGCATCTGCACGAGTGATGTTTTTTATTTTTATTTTTTGAAAGTGTGTGAAAAAGAAAGCATTTCCGTTTAAAGAAAAGATTAAACATAAAAAAAGGACAAGGAACAAAATATTTGAATGCAAAACGTCCTTTATTTAATGATAAACTTTGAAAGTGAAAACATGGTGGCCCTACAAAATAATCCACCACGCCTTGGGAAGAGCGCAAGAATTATTGCATGGTAAAAATAAACAAACAGAAAATTACTCCTGAGAAAATGTAACTTGTATGACATCTTCAGAAGTCCAATTGTTGATCTCTACACCTGGAACACTGGGTCAAATCCAGTTGTAAATATCATAATCATTATCTTCGTCACCAATAACTTTGGCTTGACCATCTATAACGATACCAACACTTGAAAACTTTACCGGAGGGGACAAATTTGGAGCTCTATGAGCTATCCCTTGTTCAACAGGACTGAAATCCAAACCAAACTTGTTGAACTTTGGAGTAAGATCCAACACACGACCCCAACCTTCGGGGTGAGTAGCTTCAACCACGACTCTTGCATATTTCAAAGATGACATGGAAGTATCAGGCTTCTTTCTCTCCTCAGACTGAGGAGTCTTGATCATTTGTACAGTTTCAAAAGCCTGGAAAGGAGTCTCGTGAACTTCTCTTTCAACCTCAACATATCAAAAAGAAGTTAAATGACTCACCATATACTCTTCCTCGCCATAAATAGTTATTGTCTTGCCATTCAGAGGGAATTTGATCTTCTGATGAAGAGTGGAAGTTACTGCCCCGACCCTATGTGTCCAAGGACGTCCCAAGAAACAACAATATGTCAGATGTATGTCCATCACAAAGAATATAGAAGTGAAAATCTAGGGTCCAATTTTAATTTGTAAGTACACTTCACCAAAAACTGATCGCTGGGATACATCAAAAGCCTTGACTACCAAGTCACTTGGGCACAATTCAACACCTGAGTACTCAATATTAATTAATGCAGACTTTGGCAATAAATTGAGAGATGACCCAGTGTCCACCAACACACGGGAGAGAGTTGTTCCTTTACATTCCATAGAAATGTGTAATGCCTTGTTAGGGTTCCGTCCCTCAAGAGGGAGATAAAAGCCTGTAAAACCCAACCCATTGCATGCATATATATTAGCAACCAAAGTTTAAAACAGATTGAGAGATATCTCTTGCGGAACTGTTATACCCTAAATTTCCCCCCTAAGATCTCTCATCATCTCATATTATTAACACATGAAGATCATACATTAGGGTTGGTTCTCCCTTCTATTTCATCCTATCTTTAAGTTTGCTCTTGAGGGATCACCAAGCACCTTGAATTCTGTATCTTGTACATGTGTTTTTAGGTGAATTAAGTTTTAACTAACATCAAAATATGTATATATATATATATATATATATATATATATATATATATATATATATATATATATATATATATATATATATATATATATATATATATATATATATATATATATATATATATATATATATATATATATATATATATATATATATATATATATATATATATATATATGTTTCTTTGAATGTTCATATTGTAGGTGATGACACAATTGCATCCATCTCACAATCTAACCTAGGGTTTAAGGGTTGGTCCTCTATCAAATGGTTCTTTAATGGATGGAAAGAGCTCAAGCTTCAAGGCTATGTCTATGGTATCAAATTTTTTTATTCAAAGAGCTCTCTAACTTTATTTAGGTCAAGTTTTCCTCAAGTTTGGTGGTGGTATTCATCAAGAAGATTAATAGGTTCATGTTTTTACTTACATGCCTTCTTCAACAAGTTTCATTGAGATTCAAGCTCCATATTTGAGTGTGCTTCAAGACAACATCATTTCAAGGGATAATATGATACATCATGCCCTATTTTGCAAAAAAAATCAAAATATTCAATGTTGATTCAACAAGTTTGACCTAATTGAGTAAGTGCTTGATTTAGTGATCACAAATGCATGTCTCTCTCAATTTTAAATATTTTGAGTTGGTTATTTTTCCATGGGTTCTTATCATCGTCTACAACAAGTTCTCTTCATATGACAAGATCTAGTTGTGCAAGAAAAATCATCAAAAGTTGAAAGGGGTTCCGAGTCATTTTGACACCCTCTGAGCTAGGGTTTGCTGACTTACAAGGACCATATCTTGCTCATTTTTTTGAGATTTTTGATTGATTCCAAAGCCACGATTCTCTATAAAGGTTATTAACAAGTTGTCTTCAAGGGTTTAAGGCTAATTTTTAATGGAAGATCACTAATGGTTGGGAAAGATTACAAGTCCTTTGGGAAAATTATCGAATTCTCTTGTGTGACTTCAAAGGATCATAACTTGGTCAAATTTTATCTCCTTGAGCTCATTATTTTTTCAAATTAATCTTTGCGTATGTCTACTACAACTTTGGTTCAATATGCAATACTTTAAAATGCTTGTAAAGTTGTTTAAGAATTGAAAAGATTATAGGTCTTTTGTGAATTTCCCCAAATTTGTTCACCATCTTCCAAAGACTATAACTCTTTCAATTTTTATGATTTTTGAGTGATCTAAATTCCAAAATTCAATTCAATAGGTATAATTCATTTCATCTTCAGGGATCAAGATCTAATTATGAATGGAAGGACATGTAATTTTTAAGAACATTATATGTCATTTTGAAGCTCAACACTTAGAAGTATTTCTAAGTACAAAAATCCATGTGTTTTTCTTGATTTCGAAGTTGAATAAATTTTTGCTTAAACATATAAATGAAAACTTTAAAAGAAAATTGTCAATATTGATCATTAAGCTTTCCTAAGAATCCAAGATTGCACCATAAAGGTCCCTGAGTATGGAGCTATGCATTGTTGAAGTTGGCTCCATGGAATCTATTTTTTGCTTCGAGTCAGAATTTTCACCATGAGTAAACTTGGATTACAGGTCTAATTACTTAAATTTTAGTTTCCAAAACATGTTTAACTAATTATCTAGATGCGTTTTGATAAGAATTGCACTTGATATGATGTCATTTTGATGCATTCTAAGTCACATGTTTGGCATGATCACAACTGGCTTGGCTTGCACGATTTTCTCACAATTCCTCTCATTTCTCATCATAGTTCACTTCCATATAAATAGAGGATGCTATTCCATTCATTTGCTCAATCTTAGAGAGCCAAAATCACCCTGCAAAGCTCTCTCCATAGCTCACATTTTTTAGTTTTCGAAATCATAATTTCCTCCCTTCCAGCTTTAATTTCTTTGTTCGTTCTTCATCCTTTAATTTCACTGAAGCTAACAGAAGAAGAATTAAGCCTCGAGGTGCTCTAAATCGTGCTAGCCAAGTCAAGTTTCAGAGCAACTTCTTCATACTTTGTTCAGGTAGTTTAAGGAACCAAATCTTCTAACTCAAATTACTGGAATGGTCTATAAGGTTCATTGATGTTGGTTGATGGTTTAACTTTTTTTAATTGATGCATTTGTTTTTTAATTCAAAATTTTCAAAACTCTTTTATTTTTTCCAAATCAAGTTAGCTACACTCTAAATAAATTTTGGGACACTTGGGTGTTATTTTGGGATAAGCTCCTCAACCTCATTGGATCTTGGGTGTTGATAAGTTGAAAAACCTAATCCACCAAAATGTATGAATGATGTTGATGATATTTGAAACCTGAATTTCATCTGATACATTATTTATACTATCATCCCCCCTTTTCATCTTATCCATTTTCTTGTTTAACTTGTGCTACATGTTTTTGGAGAATGATCTACATATCATTTCTATAACATATTTAGTACATAGATTGCTATTGACTGGCCTCAAAATAGGCGTGGCTTCTACATAAGTCCACTTATGATTGCTTAACAAAGAGCTAAATTTGTATGATTCTAAAAATGATCATTCGTAGCCCAAACCTATATTTGCAAGCCCAAGTATGTTTAATTTGAAACCTTGGATCCAATAACTTTGAAGTTCTTTGTTAGAAGGATTTGACTCTATCAATCCTCTAATGAAATTCATGAATTTTGGTCTAAGTGAATCATTTGAACATATTTAATCATATGTGGTTGCTTTGAGCACTTGAAATGAATGATATACTTGACAAAAAGCAAATTAAACTTGTTGTTGAGAAGCTTTGATTTTATCAATATTCTAATGAGTTTTCAAAAGCAAACTTCAAGATGGTAATTCAACTAACCTTGTAACTTCTAACTCACTAACAATTAACTTTACTTTATGCCTTTATTTTGTGTCTTTATTTTTATGTACCATTTACTTTAGCATTTACATTCCATGCCATTTTTTCTTTCATTCACTTGAGCATTTATCTTTATGTCATTTTATCTTTGCTCACTTGAGCTTTCTTTTCTTTTAAAGACACTTAATAATCAACTTGAACATTAAAAGCTTTAAGGTTACTTGGACTATCTGGTTACTATCCTTGGCATTATGGAGTTATGGATCTCTCAGACTTAGGATTAGAAGCCTTGATACTTGGGGGCCTTGTTGCTGTGTTGTTATTTTGTCTGAAATCCTTGGGGTTTACTCCAAGGCATTGGTTTGAATTTTTTTTGTGTGCAGGTTATTCTGATTTTCATGCTTTATCTCTAATTGAGAATTCCTCTATACACAGTTGTTGCTCTGCCCAATTTTTGTGAAGACTTAATTTATCTGAAGCTTGGTATTCCTCATAGGTTTAGTACTGTGGCTTGCTTAGTTTTAATCCAAAGGATGGGAATTCTACATTGACTTCTTCATGTCAAGTGTTGGCTTCTTGATTGGTTAGACCATCCTTTACCTTAACTTTTAACTTATTCTTTAGGATATTCCCTTCATCTCCTCACATCTTCTTTAATTTCAAAAATCTTCTCCCTTCTTTTCAAAACTCTTCTTGTTTTCTAACTCGAACCGCTTTCATAATAAACTTGGACTTAGGTCCATGCATTTTCAAAAATATTTTTATTAATCAAAATTTATTCAATTTAATTATACTTTGACATCTTTCTCAATACTAAAAGTCAATTAACTTCATTCGGACCATTTTTTCCATTTTGACATTTTACTTTTAAACTTTTCTCATAAGATTAGACTCTTTTCGATTCTTGTAGTGACGCGAGCTACTATACTTCTATGATATATAGTGAAGTGAGATATTTTACACTTGGGTGTTGAGTGAGGCTTTGTTGATTTTAAAATCCAAACTATATCCTCCACTTTGAGATGATGCAAATTCTCCTTTTTGGTAATCGTGGGTAGTAAGTATGTTTTCCACTCGGATATGACAATGATATATCTTCTCTTAAAATTAACCAACACCCACGTGTTTTAAATTTTATAAAGTGAACTCCGAGTGCCCTGATACCTTATTTCACGGAAGGTGGTATATAGGCACTAAAGGGTCGCAACCGTGACGGGTGAAAAATTGTAAAAAATGCTTCTTTTCTTATATCCACTATTTTTTTTTGTATACACCTTTTATAGCCAAAATACATAGATTTTCAAAGAGGTTCTTGCAGAGTACCGTAGATGTTTAGGGTGCTAATAACTTCCCTTTGCATAACCAACCCCCGTACCTAGATTCTCCCCCCCCCCTCTTTTTTGGGTTTATTTACTCTTTTCCTATTTCCTTTGGAAACAATAAAGCGTGGTGGCGATTTTTTATTTGATTTGTACGAGTTAAGTCAATCCAATGGCTTAGTCTCAACATTTCTACCGCTAGAGACACAAAAGCATTTTTCAATAACTTTATCAAAGCATTCATGTGAGCTTTAGAATATATCAACTAAGATAAGATAGACATCTTGGATGGTGTCTGACTCAACTGGTCCACTATGTTGTAATCGCTCTTTCTAATTATCCTTATAAACTCTTCAATTTCGTCGAGAGATGAAGAAATCCCAGGCACAAAATTCTGCTTAGGCATACCAATCTGCACGGGTCTTTAATTTTCCACCATCACTTGTTTACCTTTAACTTTCGCCAAAGCGTCAACACTATCTTGAGTATTTTGTGGCGAGAAAACTTTACCGCTCCTTGTCATTCTACCAATACCAGCAAAATTGTCAACATTCAAACTATCAAGCACTGATGGCTTCTCTTTGCAAGATTCTTCTTCTCTATTCAGACCATGATAATAAACATATGCACCATAATGCCATATCATGTCCTTTTCACTGGAGTAAGGGATAAGACCAGGCAAGGTAATTGTCAGTGGAACTAGTCTAGTGGGCGCTGGAATACTGACTGGAGTATAAGGGATGGAAATCACATTAACATCTTTTTCTTCAACTTTCTTGTCTTTAATAACTCTGTCAAACTGAAGTTCACCATCGTTGATCAATTTTTGAATTCCTCTTTTAAAATCATCCTAACCTTTTGACTGATCTTTTCATTTTTGATAATCTGGCGCACAACTGGGATAAATATTTCTTTTGATTAAATACTCTTTGACAAATGGCAACAAAGTGGTTACCAAGTTCACTTCCATGATCAGGTTCAACACTTACCATCATCAATGGCATTCACAGTTGGTCCAGTATGAGTAGGCATCAGATTCTGAATAACATTAGGACCGTTATTAGAAGTAAACTCAATATCTTTGGAATCCAACCAATCTTGTACTTTACATTTCAATTCCCAATAATTCTCCATATCATAGCCTACACCACCAGAATGGAATTCGCAACGAACATTAGCATCATAGTTGGCAGGAAGTCTCTCAGGAGGAGTTGGCATATTCATCAGATTGACCAAATTGAGCTTGAGCAAATGTTGGAGTACTTGGGGATAATTCACAAGAATTGGGTCAAATCTTCTAGGTTGTCTCTGTTGATTATAATTTTGGTGTGGAGCATTTTGTTGTCTCTGATACTGAAGACGTTGTTGCTGAGGTGCATTAACTGGTATGGTCACATCATTCACTTGTTGTGGATTTATTCCTTGGCCCCTCTATGAGTAAACAACACTAGTTTCTCCCTCCTTCTTTTGGGGTACCCCATGAACAATTTATTACAACTTCCACTTGCAGAATTACCAGCATTAACAGACTGGATTTTACCCATCTTTAGACCACTCTCTATACGTTCACCGTACATAACCAATTCAGTAACACTGACAGAGGTATTGCAAGCTAGATAGTAATGACCAGAAAGGTTGTTGGTAAACATATTGATTATTCTCGTTCCATCATAGGTGGTTGAACCTTTGATGCAAGTTCACGCCACTTCTGAGCGTACTCCTTGAAAGTTTCATTAGATATTTGAGTCAAACTTTGAAGTTCAACCTTATTCAGCGCCATGTCGATGTTATGCTAGTAATGCTTGACAAAGGCTTCAACCAAATCTCTCCAGTTTTGGATGTAGGTTCCTTCCAACTGCATATACCATTCCAAATATGCTCTAGATAGACTATATGCTGTTTGGTTGACGGGAAATAGCCATTATGGTATCGTCACCTTTTGACTTTTCGATGTGCGAGAGATATCTATTAGGATATCATTATCATTGATGCACACTGCTGATATATAAGAGTTTAACCACTGTGGTTTTGTTCTTTCTCAACCTTCTGAAGGATAACCTTTGTTGTATCCTTTGATGTGCACTTTTAATGAGTTTTGAATGCCTAATCAGATTAACTGAAATCTACCCTGCCTCGGGTTAAATGTGAGGGTTTTTCTGAAAAGCAAAGAAACTCCTACTTCAAGGCTCAAAGGGGTTGACGAGGGTCTATCTCCCTTATATCTCCGGTGTTTGGGGATTTGAAACAAGGCTTGTACATCGTCGGCGGGGTTTTATTCGAAAGCAAACCGTTTGAACTTTTTGGCATATTACTCATCATCCCCCCTTCAGATATTTTTTTATTTAACAAGAGTTAAGTATCAAAAAGTAAAGAAAAAACATTAATGAGTGAATACGAATGGATTAATTCAAGACAAACATATTCAATGCATTATGATTAATATTCAAGAATCAACAAGTTTTGCATACAAGAAAGTACTGAACCAAAGCAAGAAAGATTACAAATGAGAATTGAAAATGAAACTAGAAATTACTACGTTGAGGAGACCGGTCTCGGTATAGACTTGTTGCTTCAGATGATGATCTGGAAATCTTGACATTTACTGAGTCGAAGGAGACCTCAAATTTAACTGACTGGCCTGAAATTGATACCCTTTGCATCAAGCAGGTCTTGCACATTTTCTTTGAAAGCCCAGCAGTCTTCAATGGAATGACCTAGTGCCCCAGCATGGTAATCACACTGCACATTAGGATTGGAATCCATAGAACAAGGAGGAATGACATGCTTCAGTGGCTTGGGTTCCACCAAGGAAAGCTTGAGCAACTGAGAGAACAGCTGGCCATAAGTCAAAGGAACAATGTCGAACACCCTCTTTGGCTTCTTATCCTTTTGCTTACCTTATTGTGTATGTATTTGTTGATAGGTTTGTTGCCGAGTAGCACACTGAGCCAAGTGAACACGAGGAACATTCTGGTTTTGATTAACCAACCGACTTCCACAACTTACAAATGACTGCTGGTGAGAACTTTCCGGGATTATAGGTTGTGGATGACATGACTCCGATCGTGAGATAGAACTTTGAAGAGGAGAAGGCGTAGCCCTATTCTTTGTAGTGGTTGGCATAAGATTGATTTGCACACTCAGACCTTCAGGAGTGAATAGAATTGTCCCTGCATCAAGCAAGTCCTGGACTTGGTGCTTAAAAGCTACGCAATCTTCAGTATCATGACCAGGTGTCCTAGAATGAAAATCGCACCTAGCATTGTCGTCAAAGCCATGAGGGCGTTTTTCATGTGTAGTGAAAATTCGGAGTTTAACCAAATGTAATTCTAGCAGGGGAGGAAGCAATTGTGCATACAACATTGGAATAGGATCAAATTTTTGTTCAGGCTGTTTTGGCCTCTGCTGACGGACTTTGCCTGTTGGGTCCTCTCGGGAAGTGACAATTTGTTGCGGATGGGAGGATCCTGGAATGCACGGTTGCGGAGGAGATACTCCCTGACCTACAAGAGTCCTCAGGTTATGGGGAGGAATGGTAACTCCTATTGTGGCAGGCATAGAAACATCTTCTTTCTTCAACATTGTCCCCAAAATTTCCATAACCAAATTCAATTGAGTCTTCAACTGAGTGTTCTCTTCTTTCAGGAGTTCTTGTCCACGGACCAAATCCTGCATGTCTAGTACCACGAATCCCATCTGTTCTTTCATCTCGTCCAATTCCCCACGAAGTTGTTCCATATCTTGAATCTGACCACGAAGCGACGAGAAGTCAAGATTTGCAGCTCTGAAAAGAAAATACCGAGTCTGAATAAGGATTCCCCATTCTGAGTACCTTCGGAGTACCTGCTATGGATGCATGAGGTGAATGAGCGGATGCAATGCCATGTTCAAACATTTTTTTTTGCATATAATCTTTCACATTTCCTTTTTTGTGTAAAATAAACATGTTATGATGCAAGGTGCAATGACATAAGTTAAAAAGTCCAGCATAACAATTGTACAATCCTCTGGATAACTGCTGTATAAATCTGCTGAATAATATGGATATCACAGGATCAAAGGTTCAGAACCAAATTCAGCATACAATGGAACCAAGTACCATGATTAAATGTTGTATAATCTCTGACCAAGTAAAATATATCAGGATCAAAGGTCCGGAACATAACTAGATAACCATCCTGAATACCGAATCCAGAAGAAAAAAAATCTGAGACCCATATAGTCACCAACAGAACAACAGTCACTATCAGAACATAGTCACCAACTGAGCACGAGTAACCATTTGAACATAGTTACCAACTGTACCTGTGATAAAATTCCCTCCCTGCTCACGGGTGAAGACTAGTTCAGGGTAAGACAATGGTAACTCGAAAATCACGGGTCCGCCTGAAAGCACTATGGGCTTACCCACAGACATGGGTGCCGATAGTAATTCATTTGAACCTCATCCGAGCGTGGTATATAACAAGACTGCACTAATCGGACCACGTCCTATAGCCGTCATGCCCCCACTCTATTCCTAGTGTCCTAGTGCACTCTGGCCTGGGTACTGGGCCTTTTACCTTAATAGTGACATCCCCACCCAACATGGAAAACAGAGTCCAGCATAATAGATAACAAATAGGGAAAGCAATAAAATGAAATGCAAACTTATGCTCAGGCAAACATGTACAAATGAGTAAACTGAAAGCATAAAAATAGACACCCAAAGAGAAGAAAGCAAGGGCTATGAGCGACTCCGGGATGGACCAGCACTTAGTCGACCTGTTCCCCAGTGAAGTCGCCAGCTGAAACAACCGGCTGAAAATCATCAAACAATGAAGTCGCCATCGAACGTCTTTTATCCCACATGTAGGGAAAGGTAAACATCGAGAAAACCTGAGGAAGGAGAAGTCATGGTCTTGTGACCGAGAGATCGGGTAAGGGAGTCTGTTACGCGAGGGGAAGGTATTAGCACCCCACACGCCTGTAGTACTCTACGGTATCCACTCTTGTTATCTATCTTATGGGTGTGTTTAATCTATGCTTACTGTTCATTAATGCTAAGGGAGAATGCATGCAAAAGAAAAGGAGAAAAGAATGTAGGGAAAATAAAAAGTTGTGCTCGTTAGGGCCCTACCCGGATGCCTACGTATCCCTTTTAAGGAATCAGAGCAGTCGTAGTTCGGCTTATATGTTTTTGTTTATTTGTATTTTTTACTGAACAGTATTAATTTCGCCTTCTGCCGCAACTCGACCGTTGGAGACTTACGCGTCAGCACAGAAGTGAATTAACATGCTCTTCTGAAAAGTTTGGAAAGAAATGTACCTGGACGCACAAAAAGTTTTGAATTCGTTTGTTTTTGAATGAACGATAGTAATTTCGCCTTCTGCCGCAACTCGACCTTTGGAGATTTATGCTTCAGCACAGAAGTGAATTAAAACGCTCTTTTGAAAAAGGTTTGAAAGAAAGGCCCGAGGGCAAAAAGATTTTTATGTTTGTTGGTGTTTTTGCTTGTAGATAATAGCTAGTTAACCTCAAGAGAGAGATTTTAGCCATTTCGCTACTTATTCATGAAATGAGTCTTTGAGACTTAAACCACACCAAAGCTTAGAATAAGAGATCAATAAGGTCGAGAAGAGACCCGTTTATCGTCTCACATACTTAACGAAGATATGATTCTCGTCAGTAAATTTTTTGTATTTTTGAAGTTTATGAGAAAAGGAAGTTTTTGTTTTTAAATGCATATGCGAAAAGAAAAAAAGAAAAGTCACAGGGAGACTAACCTATTTCTAAACCTAAAGTCATCATACCATACAATCTATGGGAAGTGATAAATGTGGGGTGCGAGTGGAAATAAAATATACCAAACGAGTATTAGCTCGTAGAGCAAAGTAAAAAGCAAAGAAACTCGATGATCTCACGAGCTGCTAGCATCAACAAAGAAAAGAATTAGAAATCCAATGCTCGGAATAAGTGTTGAAGCATCATCGATGTGAAAATAAATCACAATTGAAATTTCAAGCGTATCCGCATACCGCATAATAAACCTGCATAAGACTCAAATCTCGAAAAACAACAGTGAATCACAAGTCTCAAGTAATCGAATAATTATGAATTAATTTCTAAAATCAAATAAAAAATCTAACAAATTTTGACTGATTTTTATCATTTTTATCATGGAAAGATATAAATTAAAAAATTAAAAAAATCCTAAACTCTACCTATTTTTCTTATTGTTTCATTAGCATTAGTCTTTATTAAATAAAGTTTAAAAGAAAATTTAAACTGAAATAAAAACGTGTAATGGGCCTAGAGGAGAGTTGCAATTCGGAGGACAAATCACTCCAATCATCACCAGTTTCAATTCAACATGGTTATAATTATATTTAAAAAAACAATTAATAAAAACATTTGAAATAAAAAAAGTAAAGTAAAGAGAATGAAGGAACAATGTGAATTGGAAGAGGAATTAGGGTTAAAAGTATCTCTTCAAATCCTTCAGAAACACAATTCTCCACACAGCGCTGCAGGGCCTTCTTCCTCAATAGCTCACCACTGTCTCATAATCTCCGTCAAAAGCTCTATCGCTAAACAAAATCTCTCCGCCCTGGCTTCCATTCAACGGGACAATATTTACCGGGACTTCATCTTCGATGACACGACTCTCCTCTCAGTGAGCTCGCCTCTCAACCTCACCCGTTCGTCAACTCGTCTCAACACCTCCATCTCAGCAAACACCTCCGCAAATCGTCGAGTTTGACTCAATCTCAAACATCTCAACATCTCTTCCGCCGATTCGTTTTCATTTCGATTTTCTCTATGTTTCGTATCTTTTTGTGGATTCAACAACTTATTCGAAACAGAAATTGCAGAGCCACAAAAGAAGATTTACCTATCCGGTAGCTATTCGAAGTGGCGGCGTTAATCAGAAAAGACCAGCGGTATAGAAGGTATACTCTTCAATCTCTTGCCTATGCTATTTCTCTTCTTCTTCTTCTCTTTCGATTCTCCCGTTTCTGAATTGTTTCTACTGTGTATGATATGAAGGCGATGTTGTTGATGTTACCGTGATGTTGCTACGTTGAACGTTGGTGATTGAAATTGTTGTGCACATTGATATTATGATGATGCGTTGATGTTGTAGTTTGGTGTGAAGATGATGATGAGTGTTGAAGATGTGCAGAGATGATGAAATAAGTAAAAATGAAGAGTGGCTTGAAGGGTGAAGAGTATTGGTTAGAGAAGAAAGAGAGAGAATTCCGAAAACTTTTTGAGTTCTAGGTGAAAAATGAAGCGTGTTGATGGAAGAGGATAGAAAAAAAATGGTGGAGAGAGGATGAAGTTTGAAACTGGAAAAAAGAAAGTATCGTCCTCTGAAACTTGGAGGGAGTTTTGGATTATATAGGTAGTTGAGGGAGGTGGAAACGATTAGAGACGTGAAAATCTGAGCCGTTGAATCAAATCAATCAGTTACAAGATGAACGGTCAGATTTTAAGCAGTTAGAACTGTTAACTCCTATTGGTTATGTTAATAACTGCCAGTGAAATTTCTCTTAGAAGTTAGGTATATTAAAAGTCAGTTGGAAGCTAAAAACTACTGTTAGAGTTAGTTTTCTAAATTCAGTAACTTGGTGTAGTTGGTTAGAAGTTAACTTTGACAGTTTTTTTTTAGAAGTGAAATTCTGTTAGTTTCAAAACTAGGTTAGCACTAGGTTGTTAGGAGATAAGGAAGTTAGTTACCGTTTGAGAGTTTTAAATTCAATTATAATTGGTTAGCAGTTATGGAGGTTAACAATCTTTTAGAAAATCGCTAGGGGGGTTCAGCCTCTTCGTATTTGTAACTAAATCAGGATCATCCCATGTAACCTGCAGAATTTTCCAAAGGGAGTCAGACCATGCTGGATCAGTAGCGTAAGGTGATTGAGGAAGAGTTCCCGTTTTAGGTTTCCTCTTATTTCTTTTCAAACTCAGGTTCTTCCTGATAAGGTTATAAACTTGGACAAAGTTTTGAGTACCAATAATATTCTCTATTTTCCCACAGGTGCCTTCTGCCAACTTTTTCAGATTATCAGCTACCACTTTTCCAGCAAATCCTTCAGAAACTTTATACAGAGGTATCAGGACTATGTGTGCATAGTCCATGCTCATCTCTATCTGTGCCATAAGTTTACCAAAACCGTTGAAGACTATTTCCATCTGAATAGCATCTGTTTGAAGAGCAATTTTGCCCATCTTCTTGAGCAATAACGATACAAGTATCTGTTGGGTGTTCTTAACATTAACTTGACTACTGCCTTCACATACGGAGGAGGTAAGTGATGAAGACATGAACATCATTCTTCCTATTCTTGCATTAATCAAGTCAAAAGCTTTGAGAAACCAATTCTTCTCATTTTGCTCAAGAGTAGACCAGAATGCAGATGGATCTATGCTGGCAGTTTGCCTCATTAAAGCAAAAATAGCAAAGACAATATTCTGGGTCAACAGGTTGCTGTCAACCTCATCTATGAGTGGCATTTTCAATTGGCAGCAAAGAGAAGTGGCTATTAAATATAATCTACTAGGACTCATCATAAAATAACTATTTAAGGAGCTTTGATGATTTTCTCTATTGTTATCTGTTACACGTGCAAAGTATAGAGCTATGAGACGACCCGATTTGTTGCGTAACCAAGAGTGTGGGTGCAACAACATCTCACATATTGCTAACCTCAACTGAGCTGTGAGCAGGTAGTTTTCGTAATCCAACCTCATTTACCATATCTATTACCGTTTCTGCATCTCTCCACCTTCTGACAGCAGCATAAAGCTTTGCTAACAGAACATAATTTCCAGTGTTTTCAGGTTCAAGCTCAAAAGTCCACCTAGCAGCTATCTCTCTCAGTTCAACATTTTCATATATCACACAAGCACCAAGTAGTGCACCCCATATCGCATGGTTGTATGTTATAGGCATTGTTCTAATAAGATTGTAAGCATCATTCAATCGACCAGCACGGCCAAGAAGATCAACAATGCATGTATAATGATCAACACGAGGAATAACTTGGTATTTTTTTAAGCATAAGATTGAACAGAGACAAACCCTCATCAACCAAACTTGCATGGCTGCAAGCGTGTAGAACAGACGTGAAAGTCACTTCATTTGGTTTCTCTCCAGATTGAACCATTTGATAGAAAAGCGAAACAGCCATTTCACCGTGCCCGTGCTTTCCATAAGCAGCAATTATTGCACTCCAAATAATAATATCCTTGTCTTTGGGAGGGATTATATCAAAAAATTGGTGAGCATATCCTAAACTTCCGCACTTTGAATATATATCAACTAGCATACTAGCTACTTTAAGTTTGCAAAGAAATCCCAACCTTATAAGGTAACAATGTATGTTAATTGCCTGTTTGAGGTCAGCAAGAATAGCATATGCAGGAAGAAGACTATTTAAGGTTGGACTGTCAGGCCGTACGTTTTCCTCCAACATTTGTTTGAAGAGTCGTACTGCGTTTCTAGCAAGCTTGTTATGTACGAACCCAGATAGCACTGCATTCCACGGAGCAGTTCTTTTCTTAGAGGTTTTCATAAACACTTTATAACTGAGGCTACTATCACTGCATTTGGCATACATATCAACTAAGGTTGTCTCCACAACAACCTCCGACTCAAGATTTTGCCTTATTTCCCATGCATGTAGGCATTTTTCCATGTCTCAAAGAAACCAAATCACCACATCCTTCTCATTCATCCCATTCAACATATCTTACAAACGGAAATTTCAATGATATTTCACACTGCAGTATTAGTATGGAGGCATAGGTATGGAATTAAAAGTTTACTCATGGAATTTTAGCACCTTCAGGACTAAAGAATTTTGTTCAAGTGTATTTTGTAACAGTTTTTTTTCTTTGTAGAATATTGGTGTAATGATTTTATAATGAATGTTTGGTTTGGATGAACTTGAAATTTATAGTGTGAATTGTAAATGACCTTTGAGCTTGAAATGTTGGGTGATGAATTTTAAGGACGGAGTTTAAATGACAAAGTCTTGAAAAAATGCTTGAAGACATGAAAGCATCAAATTTTCTTGTAAGGTATTGTTACACTTGAATGAAATTGAATGGAATTGGATAGTATTTTCTTGAATCATGAATGAAAGGGTTCGAATAAACTTTGAACACATGTCAACTTGAATCTGGAATAACGATGAACGTCTTTGTAATGCGTATGAACTCCGACTTGAAACAAGACCTCGCAGTCTGTACTTTACCTTCCAAGAAACTCATATGACCAATACTTAAGGCTCTTTGCCAACTTTAATCCAATCAAACACTTTCGAACATCTTGAACTCAAATCAAACTTCAAATCCAAATCACACTTGCATTCTCAATGAACTCCTAACTTCAATCTTGAACCCAAATCAACTTGAATGACAAATAATTTGAATAGTCAATAAGATCTTGATCCTAAAAAATTCACAACCTTGCCTTTTGTATCATGCCTCATATTCCACGATTCAATCCACAAGTCTCTTATCTTGACAAAGTCCTCCCCTAATTGACGACCTTAAATCATCAAAGATGGATGTAAATGATAATGAAATAATATGATCAAGATTAATATGAAACCTTATTTCCCCTGATCTTCAATTACTTGAACTTTTATCAATGAATAGAAACCCTGATTTTTAATGAATTTTTTCTTTTCTGAACCAATATTTCTTTTCCTTTACCATACCATTCTTCAAATGCAACTCAAATTCCCAACACATATTAGATGAAAATTCAAGGGAGACCTTGGTCCCAAAGTTAATTTTTCAAAACTTACTTTAAGCGAAGTCAACA
This sequence comes from Vicia faba, assembly GCA_948472305.1. Lineage (NCBI taxonomy): Eukaryota > Viridiplantae > Streptophyta > Magnoliopsida > Fabales > Fabaceae > Vicia > Vicia faba. The sequence goes on from OX451740.1 coordinate 263,868,113, forward strand.
GATCTTATCCATATATCTTTGAAATTGGCCCATGATTATGCATCTCAAGGTCTCATAAGAGCTTGTAAGCCCATCAACCAGGTATGCCATGTTGAACAAACCCTGCCTTGAATGCCTTGAACCTTGAATTAACTTGCATGAATTCTTCTATGAGAAACCTACTTCAACCCAAACCTACTTGCATCGCAGATAACAAATGACAATGATGAGGACAATGATTGCCTTGGTTAAGGAGAAATCTATGAATTCATATCTTAGGTCATGAACCACGCTTCACAATTCAATCCTCAGCCCTTAGCGATCGGTTATTTCAACTTGAGATTAGTGTCATAAGGAACATCTTACAGATGGATGATAAAGTCTGAATCACAGAAGAATTCCCTTGATGTGAAACCCTCACAATCTTGATTCCTTGTTTAGACGCACAGAGAAATATCCGGATAAAACATCTTTGAACCATGATTCAACAAAACCTAATTTGATTAACTGAGGAGTAGACGATTGTCATGTCACAGTCATTAATCCTAATCAAATGACAAGCATACTTATAGGAAAGGACGTCATGATTCGAAGCCCACATATGCTAGGTCACGTCCTAGAGTTCTTGACCAGAATGACCTACAATCGGTTGTTTCTCAGAAGATAATAGCCTTGCTGCTTGAGGGAGAAGAAGTCCTTTATTGGATATGAGTGCCTTAACCACTATGAAACCCTAGTATCACACAACCACTGAACTTTGAACCTCAGAGCTATATTGAATGAAATGTATGCCATGTTAGTGACCTAATGAAAAAGATGCAGATGAATGCAAAAGTTTAAGCCAAAATAAAGGAAATTAGGAGGGCAAATTTTGGGGTGCAACACATGGTTCAAATCACCTCTCAAGATCATTGGATTGACAGATGAATTTCAGTCAACTGATGAAAAGTCAATTGTACACTGAAAAGTCAAACTTTGACTTTTTGATCAAAATCAAGTTTCAAAAATCATATTTCATTAAGACATATCAAAATATGAAATTTGTTCATCAAGAAATTGAAAATTCAAAATTATCTTTGAAAAGTCAAAATTCTAAGACTTAGAAATTTTTCTAAGTGTTAGAAAGTTAACTTTTTTTCATAACTTTGTGTCAAATTTCCACCATGATGCATGATGATTCAAGGAAAACTTCAAACATCAAAGTTTTAGATCTCAATGAGATCTAAAACATTGTAAGGAAGGAATTTTTCTAGAAATTATTGGATTTCAAGTTATGAATTTATGAAGACATGTTCATGAAACAAAAAAGACTTAGTGAAATTTTGCTAAGAGAAACGAAGGCGAGAAGTTAGGGTTTCAAACTTGTTTTTTCAAGTCATTTTCATGATGAACATTTGATCCAATTCCAAGCAATGCTGCATAATTCCACTTTTCAGGCCCTCTAACTTGTGTATTTATCCTTAATCAGAAGATTGCACAAGCTTCTGAGCTATGAACCACTTGATTTAAGCTTTGTCCAATACACCTTACCATTTAAGGAAGAAAGTCACCACTTCCGTTTTGAAAAAGCAAGCTTTATGAAAAGTCAACTTGTCTTGAGCTTTACACTTGTTCCTTTTACATATATAACATCTATAAGTCATAAGAAAGCTTGTTTAAAGTTCAACCACTCTACAGTAGCATGGTACAAGCTTTGGGAAGATGTTTATCATGGTTGCTTCAAAAATAAGTAAAGGGTTTACAACTTGATATTTCAAATTCTGACTTGTTGTAGCACACAAAACCTCTTACCTATAAATACATACACTATTTGCAAGCTAACACACGAATACTTAAGCCCTCAAACCCTCTCAAAGTCAGGATTGCATAAACAACATCCATTGTTGCACTTTTTGGCCAGAAATCCCAAACACCTAACCCACTCGTGCATTTCTTGGCCTTTCATTTCCAAAAGTTCCTAAACATCATCTACAAACAATCCCACACCCTGTTACACGACTGTAACATCTCCATCACCTTACTCCATAACCAAAAAACAGAGCTTGCATCTTGACTTCTCCAGACCATTCCAGCCATCCATAGCTCAAGTTAAGCATTGCATTAGCTTCCTGGGAACTTGAGGAAGCTAACCTGATCATCACCATCACTTGAAACAAGCTCAAACTCATTTCACGATTTCCAAGTTTTGAGGTATTTTTTTGAACTTCCATCTCTTCATTTAGGCATTGTTAGGCTTGCAATTTCAAAGACAAAATGTAGATATCATTGCCCTGAAGCTGTACATATCCATAGTTTTCATTTATTTTGCATGAGCTTAGAGAATTTTAAGTTTGAATATCTGGAGAAAAAAAAGTAGGTCAAATTTGGTACCATTTAAAATTAGTGTTCATCTTTGATCCATTGCTTAAGTTATTTACATATTTGAAATCATGGTGAAATTTCTAACAAGTTTGATGTTTGAAGTTTTGAGAATGGTTGAGAAATGAACAAGTTCACAAATTCAAAAATGTTGTTGTTCTCACTGTAAACGCGCGCAGGGAAGAAGATGAAGTGCAGGCCTAGAATTTGTTTTGTAATATAATAACATGGTTTCAGTTTAATACGCGGATGTATAGCCACCCCAGTGGTAAGGCAGCGCGCGTATTATGTCAAGGGTGTGGGTTCAAGCCCCAGCGTTGCCACTTTTTACCTTTTTTCTAACATTTTCTCTCTTTTTGACACAACCACGCACGCCTGGGCCTAAGGCCATTGGGCTTTGTTTTTTTTACTAAGACTCACCCCCTGCCTGCATATCACAACACAGGCCCAACTCTCTTTCTTTTTATTTTGTTTATTTTTCTGATTACAAAAACACCATTGGGTCAAACAACAAAAATGTTTTATTATTATAAATTTAATCTCTTTTATTAATAATTATATTTAGGTTTAGTTATTTTCTTTTAATTAAAATTAACTTAGAATTTAGGTTTTCTTTTAATTAATTAATTTCCATGCTATTTTGATTAAACTTAAAACCTTTTCTAAAAAAACCAAAAAATGCTTTCTTGATTAATTTTATTTCTTTTAAACTAGGGTTTATTTTTACTTTTTAATTAATTATTTTATTTTAGTTAATTAGGTTAAAACCAAGACCCTTTCCTCAAAAACCAAACAAAAATCCTTTTCTTTTCCATTTATATCCTTGTACATTATATTTATTCATTTCTTGTACATTATTCAAGTTTCAATATGGTTGTAATAGATAATTAGGTTTAATTTCTTGCAATCTCCATTTGTAAATTTGTATACCCCATCCCCAAATGATGTAATAGCATAGTAAATTTACTTTCCGCAATTATCACTTTCATATCAATGCTAGTAAATTAGCGTTTGTATGGAAAGATAAAATCAATGCTTAGAGAACCTTAATTCAAGATAAACCAAGCATGAAAAAATAAACACTTGCACACTTACACCCCTAAGGTTAACTCCACTTGTTGCCTAAAAAATGGTCATGTTATGCATGTGGGATGTCTTAGCAAAAACAATAAAAAAACAAGATCATAGGCCCTCGATGACGCTACGAATGTTGCCTTACAAATGATCTTAGTACCCCAAGAGAAATGCTAAGATATCTCACAACATTACTATCATGACCATACGATGACCCACGTCCATCCCTTTTACATCCAAAGATAAGGCTTATTACTAATCAATGGTAAGATAGCAATATCAAAGGAAAGGAGAGAAATGAACAAAAGACTTTTGAGTAGGTAGAAACGTTCTTAGTTGCTTGCTCACTTTCAAAACAAATACACCAAACACTATCAAAACAAACACACACCAAACACTTTCAAAATATGAAATATTTTCAAAAGTCCAACACTTTGTATACATTCTCGCTGAAATGAGAATCATTACAAAGTTTGCCTAAACGAAGGCACCTTTTCAAAAATAGTTTCAAAAACCACCACAAAGCACATTTTCAAACAAACCAAGTGATCTAACAAGCAACTAAGAGCCCATAGATAACTATGGATGAAAAGGGTGCTAACACCTTCCATTTTCATAATCTACCCCCCGAACTCAAGAAATAATCTCAAAGGTCTTTCCTGTTCTTTTCAGCCTTTCCTTATTGGATAAAAGAAAAGTCGGTGGCGACTCTTGCTAACCGCAACAATTGCGATCAAACGCAAAACATCCCAAGTCAGTTCTCCCACCGTCTTACACTAGGGAAATGATCCAACTTCCTTATCTTCTAGGGGGCCTATTGGGGAAGATGGTCATGTCAAGCTATCCATCAGGGATATAGAGGTGAACTGCTGGAAGATGCCCCAATTTCTATTTGAGGGTATATTAGATTTGTTGGGGAATATATCTCTATTGGGGATGAACTTGTGAAGATAGATCTGTAGAGATAGTTCCATGGAGATTTCTCTGTGGGAATTTGTGGACAATGTTTGAACATTATCCCAACTCCTAGGGTCTTTAGTAAATGTTGATAATGTTTTCATGCATATATTTTGTAAACAGTAATCATATTTAAATGCATATGTTCATTGAATGTAATCATTGGATGTTTTGCAAACAAACTAGAGAAAGTAAAAACAATTTTGAATTTTGAAATTTAATTGTATTGATTCTGAAAGTTTGCATATAAGCATGTAGTTTTGTACAAGGAGACAGAAACCCTAGTAAGAGGAAATCATCATAAAAATTGAAAAAGGGGTACAAAGTGATAAACAAAGAAAAATAGCTATGTGGAAACGATCCCATCGAGTTTTAACTCTGCTATTGCCCTTATGTCTTCAAGTATCTCATCTCTTGATGTCAGAAGAAGATGATTGAGTTGATATGTACCGTTTGAACTTAACGCTAGTAATGAAGCTGACTACAAGTAGATGGGTGATTGTTGTACCCCAAAATTTTCCCTCCCATATTCTTCAAAGTTTTGACAAAACATCCTCTTCAAATGCTTCAAGATCTCTCAAGGATTGCACAGTCAACCATCCTCCTAAGCCAGTCAAATTAGGGTTTTGGTTCCTGCAAGGAAGTTGAGGTTTTCAAGGGCTCAATCAAGTCCCATATGCTCATACACATTGTCAAGCACCTCCATGTCAAGTTTCAAGGCTCACAAGGTCAAGTTGCACAGTCAAAAACCCTAATTGCTCAACAGTCAACTGTAGGGGCAAAATGGTCATTTGGCAGTCAAAAGTCAAAAATTTTGGTCAACATCTTATTTTGAAGCCACAAACATCATTTGATCAATTCTTGATCATGATTCTCAAAAGTATGGCTCAAAAAGTCTCAAGATGCAAAAGTTTCTATTTTTGGACAGTTGAAAAGTCAATTGTAACTTGACCAAGGCATAACTTTTTCATGGTTCATCAGAAAAATTCCATCCAATGCCCATCTTGAAGGGGAATACATTTCCTACAACTCATCTTCACACTCCAAGTCCAAGAAATGCTCTCACAAAAAGTTATCAATTTCAACATTATAGGTCATTTTCAAAAGTCAACAAAAAGGGATTTTAAGTCAAAGACCATAACTTGATATTGGTAAATCAAAATGACATGGGACCAAAGACATTGGTTATAGGACTTCAAGAACTTTCCAAAATGTCCAAGAACATGATCAAAGCTTAAAAATTGAGCAAGATATGCATTGGAGAAGTTGGGAAATTTTTGTGAAATGGCCAAAATCATTTATCCTTGAAACTTCATTTTTGACAAAAGGGGCCCACTTTTTCCACTTGAATTAGCTTGGCCATGCTTCCCACGTGTCCCACCTTTTATTTCAATTTTTTAAATTATTTTTTTCATTTTTTATTGATTTTATTGGATTTAATTAATTTTAAATCTTTTAAAATCAAAGGAAAATCAAAAAGGTTAATTAAGGAGGATATCTGACTTTGATGGACCTTGAATTACCATTATGCATGTGCCAAATTCGTGCAAGAGGCCAAATGGAGCAAGAATTCAAAAAATGGTTCAAAAAATGGAAGGTTGTTAATGGAGGTTTATGGAGAATCTTGAACATGAAGGCAAGGCTTTATGAGGCTATAACTTTGATCAAAACATGTTACATAAGACCTATGCAAGTGATCAGACAAGAGAACTAGACCTAAGCTGCGCCCCAATACTCAGAACAAACTTACATTTTTGCCAAGAATTTTCAAAACTGAAAACTGCCTTAGAGCATTTGTTGAGCCCCCATTCTGATCCAAACACCTTCCTGAGGTCCCAAGGAAACTCTAGCAATCGAAACCACGTTCAAACGTGCAAAGAACCAGTCCCACGAAGCTACACAATTTGTTCTTTTTTTCAGAAATGCATAGCACGATTCATCCATTTTCATTGATTTTTATTGCTTGATTTGTACTAATAAGGGTTCTCTGAAGCTTTTGGTGCCATCCAATTGAGTTATAGGCATCTGAATCCGAATCTACCATGAACAAAAGCTAGGGTTCCTGAAACTTTAAATTGGGGCTTTAGGTATATGGTAAAATTGGACTCTAAAACCAGTAGGAACAGGATAGTGGCAACATGAGGATTCCAAATCAATGGTCGCGCCCAATTTATGATTGAACATGGCCTATTCGCTATTTTCAAAAAGCTTGTGTTTTGGGGGGGTTCAAAACCCCCGCTATCCCTTTTTTACAGGTCCATTCGGAGAAGACGATTGCGTGGCATGGCGTGAGTGGCTGGTTTGAATCCAGCGCCTTTTTATTTTATTTTATAGCACTAATGTCCATTTTATTTTATATTATTTGTTTCTTATCTTATATACAAAGCGCGTTGATAGTTCAATTGGTTAAGGCATTGGCTGGTAAACACTGGGACCTGGGTTCGAATCCCAGGTCCCCTCACATTACTTCTATTATTTTGTTTAACTCGTTCCCATGCAGTTTCCATCCTAATGACCACCATACATCCAACGCCTCTGCTTGCCATGTGTCCCTGATGATCCATCCAGTGGCCAAGAACCAAGAGTCCATGGAATACTCCAGTCAACGCGTAGGCATGTGATTCAAAAAGTCAGAAAAAGGACTCATTCAAATGGGCTTGATTCATCAAAACCACCTCCTCAATTGGGGTCAACACCCCCCACAGTTTGCATTTTTATTTCCTTTCTTTTCATTCTTTTTTTTTATTTTGTTTTTATCATTCCTAATTAATTCATCAAAACAATTTTCATAAAACAAAAAAAATCAGAAAATCATAAAAAATAAAAATATGTTTTATTTTAATTTAATTCATCAACATTTCATTTTTTGTAAATAAATTCAATCATTAATTTAGTTTTAATTTTAAGTTGTTAACTTTAATGTTTTTCTTCTCAATAACTAAAAAATATAAAAAATAGGTCTTTAGCACATTTTTATCCTTTTTAAATAAATATTTATATTTCCTTATTATAATTATTATTTACCATTAATTAATTTTGTAAATACTTGTAATTAACCAATTAGGTTTAAATTAAGTTTAACTTAGACAATTTTCTTTAATAAATTAAAAAACAATTAGAACTAGAATTATTTGACTTTTAATTTCAATTTAATTTTCTTTAATTCCATAAATCCAAAAACATCAAAAAATAAATTCTTGCTTTATTTAATAATTAAATTAATTTTCAATTTCAATTAAAGGGTCCAACGCCCTCGCATTCGATTATATTTTCTTTTTCGCGCGTTTATTTTATTTCTTTTGTAAATATAATGTATTTGCTCCAAAGCCCTGTAATAGTTAATTAGACATTTACTTCCTGTACTTTATTTTAAATCGGGTCTGGATTAATTTGGCGATGTAGACCCGCGCCTTTGTAATAGCGTAGGACCTTTATCTTTTCCGCACTTTAAATTCCTGCACCTTTAAACTTTTAACAATCACATGAAAGAATGAATGCCCAAAAATAAAACCAAAACGTAGATCACCAATGCATGACAAGACAAATAATAAACTGAAAATGACACACAATTCACACACCACTTCTAGGGTACGCCTCACTGTTGCCTTGCCCCTCGAAAAGTGGTCATCGAGTATAGGACGTCTTAGTAAGTCCTTATGTCCATGAACATGGCATAAGGGTAGCTTCTAAGGTATCCTATTGTTGCTCTGGTGATCACATTGTTTCCTTGCCCCTCGAAACGTGGTCGTCGAGTACAGGACGTCTTAGTGAGTCCTTATGTTCCATTGATCTAGTTGCCTCGAATAAGTTGCCTCGGAACGGTCGCCTCAGAATAAAAAGATCAATGGCATAAGGGTAGCTTCTAAGGTATCTTACTATTTCTCGGTGATCACACTGTCCCTAACCCTCGAATTGACCCGAACACCTCCAACGGTGGTACTACCTACCTCTCAATGGTGGGATGGCACTACTTTAAGGACATTTACACAGACGAATTCCTTAGGGTAGGTAGAGAACTCATAGATACTTGCTCTAATTTCAAAACAAATAAAAAAAACTTCTTTTCACACCGACACCTTTCAAAAAGCTTTCAAAAGCAATTTTTCAAACACTCTTGAGGACTGATACAAGAGTCGAACTGAAATTTTCAAAGAAACTTTTTTAACCCACTCACCTTGAAAAGCAAACAAACAATTTTGAAAACACAAATGAGCAAGTATCTAAGAGCCCATGGATAACCATGGATAGAAAGGGTGCTAACACCTTCCCTTTCTATAAATCTACCTCCCGAACCGAGAAACAATCTCAATAAGGAATTTTTCCTGTGCTTTTGTCCTTTCCATATTGGAGAAAATAAAAGACGGTGGCGACTCTTGCTTCCGCCACATTTCGCGAACCAGCGTTAAACAGTCAGTTCCAGATCCACCGATCACAGAACCGGCGACTCTGCTGGGGATACTTTTAAAGTGAGGTGTACCTTAGGACTAAGATCACTATGTTTTCAATTGCTTTGACTTGTTTGCTTTAAATTATGGGACTGTCTTGGGAGTTCTATAGATCCTAACCCGGATCTGGGGATACCTTCTTAGAAAGTAGCAACAAGGCTGTGAGGGAACTGTGCGGGGTATACCGACATGGTTGAAGCAGTCTGCTACGTTGATGTGGCACTTTGGTGTGTACCGGTAACCCTTGAGTCAATCAAGGAGAGTACGGGGCCTCTGCGTGGTGTCGTGAAGCATCAACAGACCTTAGGAACCTTAATTGAACCATCTTGGCCTCTTTAGGGTAGTGAGATAACTACTTTGGTGTACTCCGAAGTCGGTTGATACTCGATACTACACTCAATTGAGGGTTGTTTTCTTGGGATATTTTGATCGCCAGTCAGTGGCTAAATCGAAACGATGAACAATGAAAGCAATCCAATGATATTGAGATCCTTAGAACCCAGTTACTTTGATAGGACAGGTTTGAGCCCACCAACTTCAAGAGGGTAATACCCAGACCCTATGCTGGCCTAAACTCTAAGGGCTTGTCTTGTGTGACTTGTGTGCCTTACATGTTTGCCTTTGTAAATATTTGTGGTGTGTTCAATCATAGCATCATAACATCATACAGCATCATACGCATCTACTAACCATTTCAGGGGTTCGAATCTTCATCTTTGTTCTTGTTTTGTAGGACATGGAGACTACCCGCAGAAAGACAATTCAAATCAACCTTGTAAGGGTCCCTCCTCAGCTTAAGGAGCTTACATCCAGGATTCCCGAGAACTCGTCATTCAGTGAAAGGCATGGTAGACTCATCAGCCTGGTCAATACCAATATTGAGGAAGAGATGGTAAAGGTCCTATTCCAATTCTTTGACCCTCTGCATCACTGTTTTACTTTCCCGGATTATCAGCTGGTGTCTACTTTAGAAGAGTTTTCCCAGCTTCTGAAGATTCCCATTCTCAATCAACTACCCTACAACGGTACGGAAAGGGAACCAAAACTTGAAGAAGTAGCTAAAGCATTATGCCTACAACCATCTGACATCAAGGGGCATTGGGAAGCCAGAAATGGTATCAAAGGGTTCTTGGCAAAGTTTCTGTTTGAGAAGGCCCAAGAGTGTTGGAATTCCCTTGACCTACAAGCCTTTGAAGAAGTTGTAGCCCTCCTTATCTATGGGTTGGTGCTGTTCCCTAAGACAGATCAGCTTATAGATATCAGTGCTGTCAAGGTCTTCATGTCCAGGAATCCTATACCTACGTTTCTGGGGGACATCCTTCACTCATGTTACACTCGAACCATGAGAAAAAGGGGTGTCCTTATGTGCTGCACTCCCCTCCTGGGAAGGTGGTTTATTTCGCACCTTCCACAATCAGTTTTGAAGAACGAGCGGGGTTTGAGGTGGTCGCAACGATTGATGACTCTTACACATGCAAATATACATTGGTGTTCTCGGTCCAGAGAAGATGTCACTATCATTGATCGTTGCGGGGAGTACCCTAATGTTCCTTTACTTGGAATCAGAGGAGGTATTACTTACAACCCATGCTTGGCTTGGAGACAGTTTGGTTATGCTCGGAGGGACGGCCCACATGACATGTTAATTCCTGACATAGTTTTTGACTTTGACGACGATGCACAAGGACTTCGCCAGAAATTTATCAGAGCTTGGAGGATGCCCAGTAAGATAGACAGCAAGACACTGGGGCACAGGAACTCCATCCCATTGGAGCCTTATCTCAAGTGGGTACGAGCCCACTCCCAGAAACTGGTGATGCCATATCCTCATGTTCTCCCCGTGATCAAAGAACCAGACTTGGAAGGAGAAGTGTCCTACACTATTCAACATCCCGACATGCCCACATCCTGGGAAGAGATGCAGAAGAGCTGGACCCAGCTTAAGGAAGAACGGAATTCTCTGGAGACCAGTCTACATGCTAGTGAAAAGAAGGTCCTGGAGCTCACCCGCCTACTGCACGAGGAAAGGAATCTCAATACCTATATTGCTCCGAAGAGGATGCGTAGTGTCTTTTGGGATTGATCTGCTTTGTAATGTTTGCCCATGAGGCTTTGATGTATCAAACAATTATTTCCTTAATGATAACGTGTGTTCCTTTTTGTCTATAACAAATTCGAATTTTCGAACCCTTGAATGCATTGCATAAACACACATCATTTATCATGTGCATCGCAGGTACTATTCTTTTCAGGTTGCTTACTATTCTTCGCTGTTTATTTCAGCATCATGAACCCTGAATCATCTACCGAGCTGACTATCAAGGCCCTTCAGGCGCATAACGCACAATTTCAGGAGCTTATCATGGGTTTGGCTCAAGGTCAAAAAGAGATGAAGGCTATGCTCCTGAAGAAAAGTAAGAAGAAGAAGAGGACTGTGTTATTCAACACTGGGCGCAGGCTCGGGAATACTTTGCAAAATGAAGTTGAGAGGACTACTCCATCTGTGGGGGAAGGTAGTCACCAAGAAAGGGAGGTCCCTACTCCTGTGGTCTCTGATACTGAAACAGACTTCAACGATGAACAGTATCCTCCTGCTGAGGACCGGTACAAGCAGCTGGAGGACAGGTTAAATGCTATGGAAATTCAGCATGTGCCTAGACTGGATTTCGGGGACTTGGGGTTATCTACTGGGGTGGTGATCCCACACAAGTTCAAGGCGCCTGCCTTTATGAAGTATGACGGGGCTTCCTGTCCCAAGATGCACCTCCGTTCTTATGTAAGGAAGATCCAGCCTTACACAGCAGACAGGAACTTATGGATCCACTTCTTCCAGGAGAGTCTTTCAGGGACTCACCTCGAATGGTTCTATCAGCTGGATGGAACCAACATTCGTAACTAGGAGGATCTGGCCACTGCTTTTTACAAGCAATATCAATATAATTCCGACCTTGCTCCTACGCGTATCCAACTCCAGGGTATGTCGCTAGGGTCGGGTGAAGGTTTTAAGGAGTACGCATAGAAATGGAGAGATCTGGCTGGCAGGGCGCAGCCACCATTGACGGACCGAGAGCTGGTGGATATGTTTTTGGGGACCCTATCTGGGCCTTTTTTCAATCATCTCATTGGTAATTCCTCTGCTGGGTTTACTGATCTGATCCTGACTGGTGAGAGGATCGAGGCTGGTATAAAATCAGGGAAGATACAGAAGGTTGCCTCCTCAAATGCTGAAAAGAAGCCCTTCAAGAAAGAGGCCAGTGCTGTGTATGGTCCAAGAAGGCAAGACAAACCTGAACGCCGCCAAGCTGTCAACGCGGTGGTAATCTCTAAACCTGCTACTGCTCCACAACAGTACAACCTACCCAGAGTTGAGAGGCCCAAACGGCAATGTACTCGACTCAGCATGACTCTCTCTCAGATCCTGCCGCAACTGTTATCAGCCAGCTTGGTGACTGTTAGAGAGGCCCCGAAGGTTGTGAATACTACATCCCCCAGGTTCAACCCCAACGCCCGTTGCGCATATCACTCTGATAGCCCGGGGCATAACACAGATGACTGTTGGGCCCTAAAGAATAAGGTTCAGGACCTTATTGATGCAAAGGAGATACAGTTTGAGGCGCCCGAGAGGCCAAATGTTGTTACCGCTCCCATGCCCCAGCATGGAGTGAATGCTGTTAAGGAGGATTTGTATGTAGCTTCGGTGGATGATGTTGCTACTCCGCTGCTGACGGTCAAGAGGAACCTGTTGCTAGCCGGTTTATTTCTGGGATGTAGCAAAGGTTGCCCTCTATGTGCTGCTTCCCCTGCTGGTTGTTCTTTGCTGAAATCAGGCGTCCAAAACCTGATGGATAGTAAAGAGATTTTGTTCAGAAAGACTGTTGTTCCTGCTGCCCCTGTTGAAGAAGTTTCAATTGTTACCATTTTCAACAACCCTTCCAAGGCTCCTTCAAAGAAGCCTGTACAAATTTTTCCTGTTCACAAGATTGCTCCCATCACCATTACTGTTCCGGGGCCTATTCCCTACAAGTCTGATAAGGCTGTCCCATGGCACTATGGGGCAGATGTTTATGTTCTGGGTGTGAAACAAGAGTTCAATACTGATACTGGTGTCACCAACATCACTGGGCCTGCTAAGGTCACTCGTAGTGGAAGACTGTTCTCACCAGACATTGATCCTCCGGTAATTCAGAGGCCTTTGATCATCACACCTGCCAGTGTGTCTGTCTCTTCCCCTGACCAAGTTTCCACCCCTGCTGCCGAGTCATCTGATGCTCGGGGTAAGGGGATTGCTGCTGATGTGCCTGCCCGGACGGAGGCACCAAAGACCATTGTTGAGGCTTCCAAGCAGGAGATGGAAGAAATCCTCAAAATTATAAAGAAAAGTGATTTCAACATTGTCGAACAGCTGGGGCACACCCCCTCCAAAATCTCCATGATGTCACTGCTGCTGTGTTCAGAGGCCCACGCCAAGGCCCTGATTGCTTTCTTAAAGACAGCCCACGTACCCCAAGAGACGTCTGCTGATCAATTCACCGACTGTGTGGCCAACCTAACTGCTGACAATGGTCTGGGTTTCTCTGATGCCGATCTGAAAGCCAAAGGGAAGAACCATAATGATGCCCTGCATGTCTCCATTGAATGCAGGGGCACTACTCTTGCTCATGTACTGGTTGACACTGGTTCTTCATTAAATGTGCTACCCAAGAAGGCTCTGGACAGGCTGGACTGTGAGGGTCTAGAGCTCAAACCAAGTAACATTATTGTTCGGGCCTTTGACGGGTCCAAAAGAATGGTACATGGTGAGGTTGACATCCCAATCAGGGTTGGGTCACAGGTCTTTGATTCAAAATTCTATGTGATGGACATCCGTCCATCCTATTCTTGTTTGCTGGGTCGCCCGTGGATCCACAAGGCTGGAGCTGTGACCTCCACGTTGCATCAGAAACTCAAGTACCCGGTCAGGGGGAAGATTGTAACAGTGCAAGGAGAAGAGGAATACATGGTCAGCCACCTCAACTCCTTCAGGTACGTGGAAATGGATGGGGAGTTCATTGAGACCCCCTTTCAACATTTTGAGGAGGTGCCACAAACTTTGGCAGCAGCAGAAGCATTGGTTGAAGAGGTTTCTCCTTTGAAGATGGCCTCCTTAAAGGACGCCCGGGCTGTGATTGAAAGAGGTGAATGTGCAAACTGGGGCAAGCTCCCTGATTTTACTCCTAAGACTAACAAGTTTGGGTTGGGTTTCACTGCAGAGGCTCATAAGGCTGTGCGCAAGGCGAGAATTGGAAGACCTCCTGTGCTCATCACCCACCCAGGAGTGAATGCTATTGGAGATGAAGACGAAGTGGAAGAGTCAGAGTTTGATAGCTGGATCTACCCGACGACTGACGGTGGATTGACCAATTGGACTGCTAAAGACTTTACACCCATAACTTTTGTCACCCAGTAATGAACTTCTTTGTTTTGGATTTGTAATAAACAATAATTTGAAACTGTATGGCCCGGTGTCTTACCCGGGGCACCGTGGTCTTATTTATGAGGGCTTTTGTTTGTCACTGTCATATATCATAAATAAAAGCATGGGACGTTTTTCACATTTCAAATTTTGCGCTCTCTTTCTTTCTTTCTTTACATATATTGCAAAACAGCTGTATTTACACACACTCACTCATACAGGTTTCAATCCACTCTGGATCTCACTGGTAACGACTCTGCTACTGCCAGTTATGACTTCGAAAATCCGATCAACTTAGCCGAAGACGAAGGTGAAGATGATTGCGAAGTGCCTGGCGAGCTTGCAAGATTGCTACAACAGGAAGAGAGGGCAATTCAACCACATGAAGAGCCAGTGGAAATGATAAATCTAGGTACTGATACAGATAGGAAGGAAGTTAAGATTGGTGCCAACCTGGAGCCCAGCGTGAAGCAACGGTTGATCTAGATGCTGCATGACTACATGGAAATCTTTGCCTGGTCTTACGAACACATGCCTGGGTTGGATACCGACATTGTGGTCCACCATTTGCCTACTAAGGAAGACTGCCCTCCGGTTAAACAAAAGGTCCGCCGTATGCGTCCAGAGATGTCCGAGAAGATCAAAGCTGAGGTTATGAAACAGTTTGATGTCGGGTTTCTTGCAGTGACTTCTTACCCTCAGTGGGTTGCCAACATGGTGCCGGTGCCGAAGAAAGATGGTAAGGTCAGAATGTGTGTTGATTACAGGAATCTGAACAGGGCCAGCCCCAAGGATGACTTCCCTCTACCTCACATTGATGTTCTGGTTGACAATACTGCTTAGCATAAAGTGTTCTCTTTCATGGATAGTTTTTCAGGGTATAATCAGATCAAGATGGCTCCTGAAGACATGGAAAAGACTACCTTTGTTACTCAGTGGGGCACCTTCTGCTACAAGGTCATGCCATTCGGGTTGAAAAATGATGGGGCAACCTACCAACGTGCCATGGTTACTTTATTTCATGACATGATCCATCATGAGATAGAAGTGTATGTTGACGACATGATTGCAAGGTCCCAAACTGAGGAGGAACACTTTGACCATCTGTAGAAGCTGTTTGACCGTTTGAAACTGTACAAGCTGAGGTTGAACCCGAACAAGTGCACCTTCGGGGTTAGATCTGGAAAGTTGCTAGGCTTCGTTGTAAGTGATAAGGGTATTCAAGTGGACCCTGCTAAGGTTAAAGCCATTCAAGAGATGCCAGCTCCTAAGACAGAGAAAGAGGTCAGAGGCTTTCTAGGACGCCTGAATTACATTGCTCGATTCATCTCGCACCTAACTGCTACCTGTGAGCCAATCTTCAAGCTGCTGAAGAAAGATCAGGTAGTACGTTGGAATAATGAATGTCAGGCTGCTTTTGACAGAATCAAAGAGTACCTCCAAGAACCACCCATCCTTATGCCGCCGGTTGAAGGGAGACCTCTGATACTATACCTGACAGTACTTGACAACTCAATGGGGTGTGTGCTGGGGCAGCATGACGAGTCTGGCCGAAAAGAGCATGCCATTTATTACCTTAGCAAAAAGTTTACCGGCTGTGAGACCCGATACTCACTGCTTGAGAAAACTTGCTGCGCTTTGGTATGGGCTGCTCGCCGACTGAGACAGTATATGCTGACTCACACTACTTTGTTGATCTCAAAGATGGATCCTATAAAGTACATATTTGAAAAGCCTGCTCTGTCTGGGAGAATAGCAAGATGACAAATGATTTTGACAGAATACGACATTCAGTACACGACCCAGAAAGCCATCAAGGGAAGTGTATTGGCAGACCACTTAGCACATCAGGCAGTAGACGACTATCAGTCAATGAACTTTGAATTTCCTGACGAGAGTATCATGATAGTGACTGATTGTGAAGTACCTGGACCGGATGAAGGACCTGAGGAAGGATCCCGATGGTCTATGCACTTTGACGGAGCCTCCAATGCTTTGAGTAATGGTATCGGCACTGTGATCATATCCCCTCAAGGCACTCATACTCCACTCACTGCCCGGCTATGTTTCAACTGCACCAACAACATGGCGGAGTATGAGGCATGCATCATGGGACTCAAAGCTGCAATTGACTTAAGGATCAAGTTTCTGAGTGTCTTCGGAGATTCCGCTCTCGTGATCAACCAGATCAAAGGCGAGTGGGATATGAAACATCTGAATCTTATTCCTTACAGAGAATGTGTGTTGACCTTGATCCCCCACTTCACCGAGATAACCTTTGAACATTTCCCAAGAGAGGAGAATCAGTTAGCGGACGCGTTAGCTACGATGTCTTCCATGTTCAAAGTCAAATGGGACAATGAGGCTCCCCGGATCATCATCTGGAAACTGGACGAACCGGCATACTGTTGCGATCTTGAGACTGAGTTGGTGACTGAGAAACCTTGGTACCATGAGGTGAAGAGATTTTTGGAAGCTCAAGAGTATCCTGAAGGTGAATCTGTCAACAGTAAGAAGTTTCTGAGAAGGTTCGTAGCGAAGTTCTTCCTTAGCAATGGCATTTTGTACAAGCGAAACCATGATTCGACCTTACTACGTTGTGTGGATAAGACTGAAGCAGAAAGGATCATGGAAGAGCTACATGAAGGGACCTTCAGAACACATTCCAGTGGACACACTATGGCAGAGTTACAATCAAACTTTAAGGAAGTTGGGTATACTCCCGCAGATCTCAACGTTCCCCCCAGCATATACATACATTCTTAACAAGCATCCCCAGCAATCTTGATCTAAGATTGTCCCCCTGCGGTATATCAGACATTCAGTGGAGTCCCTTCCCCGACACAGTTCAGAACTTCCCCCAGGAGAGTCCAATCTAGTTCCCCAGGAAAGTAGGAATTCATCTCCCCAAGCAGTAAGCTTATCCCCAGTAGATTCTGGAAGCTTATCCCCCGAAGAACACGAACGCGTCTCCCGGCTTTATTCGAAGAGTTATTTCCTTACCAGGATATAACTGGGTTATCCTCAGCCAAAAGCCACGGAAAGATCGTCCTCGGCAAAATCTTCTTATCCCCAGCGAAGTCTATTAACACTTCCAATACAACAAGGGTATCCCCAGCAAGTTATTATCAACAACTCAACAAGGTATCCTTCTCCCCACAGAGTATTGTTTCTCAGCAAGATCACTAGAGTACTTTTCTCCCCGCAGAGTAACCCATTCGCCAAGTTTATTCCCCAACGGAGTCATCTTCTCCTATCGGTATACTTACAACTATCATCCAGCGGAAGCAAAATATGTTCTCCAACATCAGCCCAGGATATGACTTCCCGGCACCCGTCAAGGATTTATTTTCCTAAGACAAAAACATACATTCATAAACATCACACTTCCATACATTATAGCATGCATATACGCATCGTATCTTACAAATCTCATTTATGTTGAGAACATCATTGCTTGACCCATATCATGCATTGCATATGACTGACCTTTACCTTTCAGGAAAGATCCAGTTAAGTTCTCAAGCTACACTCCAAGACCTTGTCTGGTTCAGTTAAATCGACTCCCAAAGATTTTCCTGGTTATTATCCAGTCAAAGGCCTTCTCTGGTCTAGTTAAACCGACTCCTAAAGGTTTTTCTTTTGAAGACTCAGTTGAAGACTCCAAGACCTTGTCTGGTTCAGTTAAATCGACTCCCAAAGATTTTCTTGGTTATTATCCAGTCAAAGGCCTTCTCTGGTCTAGTTAAACCGACTCCTAAAGGTTTTTCTTTTGAAGACTCAGTTGAAGACTCCAAGACCTTGTCTGGTTCAGTTAAATCGACTCCCAAAGATTTTCCTGGTTATTATCCAGACAAAGGCCTTCTCTGGTCTAGTTAAACCGACTCCTAAAGGTTTTTCTTTTGAAGACTCAGTTGAAGACTCCAAGACCTTGTCTGGTTCAGTTAAATCGACTCCCAAAGATTTTCCTGGTTATTATCCAGTCAAAGGCCTTCTCTAGTCTAGTTAAACCGACTCCTAAAGGTTTTTCTTTTGAAGACTCAGTAGAAGATATCCAAGATTCTCTCAATGATTGCTATTAAGGTTGTAGTCGCCTGTGGTTCTCTCCCCGATACTGCGGAGGTGGTAATCCCAAGATTCGCTCAACGATTGCTGTTGAAGTTGAAGTTATCCAAGATTCTCTCAATGATTGCTATTGAGGTTGTAGTCGCCTGTGGTTCTCTCCCCGATACTGCAGAGGTGGTAATCCCAAGATTCGCTCAACGATTGCTGTTGAAGTTGAAGTTATCCAAGATTCTCTCAATGATTGCTATTGAGGTTGTAGTCACCTATGGTTTTCTCCCCGATACTGCGAAGGTGGTAATCCCAAGATTCGCTCAACGATTGCTGTTGAAGTTGAAGTTATCCAAGATTCTCTCAATGATTGCTATTGAGGTTGTAGTCGCCTATGGTTCTCTCCCCGATCCTGCGGAGGTAGTAATCATCCCAAGATTCGCTCAATGATTGCTGTTGAAGTTGAAGTTATCCAAGATTTCTCTCAATGATTGCTATTGAGGTTGTAGTCGCCTATGGTTCTCTCCCCGATCCTGCGGAGGTAGTAATCGTCCCCAGATTCTCTCAGCGTCCCTGTTGAGGTTGTAATCATCCAAGGTTATCTCACCGTTCCTGTTGAGGTAGTAACCATCCCTGGTTCATTCATCACCGTTTGAAGCTCCAGATTCAGCTCCTGTAACCAGTCAGGACACATCTATACAAAGCATCTGAAGACCAGATCCTGCAATCTGTCAGGTACTCATTTTTCTTTTTGCAGGTACGCAAGCTCTCGCTAAAGAATCTCTTACGCGATCAACATCCAGATGGCATCTATAAGCCCATCCACCTTCCATCACCTCTTAGCATGGCATCTATAAGCCCATCATCCTATTCATCAATCTCCAAATGGCATCTATAAGCCCATTCCCCCCATCACACTACTATGTGAGCGCAAATTTCTGGGCACTCTAGTGTTCAATCGTCTTCCACCTTCGGATTACGAAAGGCACGTCAGCCAATCTGCATCCTCAAGTCTAAGAAGATTGAACAAGGGCAACTGTTGTACCCCAAAATTTTCCCTCCCATATTCTTCAAGAATTGCAAAGTCAAAGCTTCAAAAGCTCCCCAAGGGTTGCACAGTGTAAGGGCCTCCTAACAGTCAAAATTAGGGTTTTGGTTCTGGCAAAGAAAATGAAGTTTCCAGGGGTCCAATCAAGTCTCACATGCCTATAAACATGGTCAAGTGTCCTCATACCAAGTTTCAAGACTTACAGCACAAAATTGCACAGTCAAAACCCTAATTGCACTACAGTCAACTATAGGGGCAAAATGGTCATTTGAAAGTCAAAAGTCCAAATTTTTGGTCAACATCTCATTTTGAAGCCACAAACATCATTTGATCAATGCTTGATCATGATTCTCAAAGCTTGGCTCAAAAATCATCAAGATGCAAAAGTTTCCATATTTGGACAGTTGAAAAAGTCAACTGTAAATTGACCAGGGCATAACTTTCACATGGATTATCAGAAAAATTCCCTCCAAAGCTCATTTTGAAGAGAAAGACATTTCCTACAACTCCTCTTCATACTTCAAGTCCAAGAAATGCTCTCACAAAAAGTTATCAATTTCAACATTATAGGTCATTTTCAAAAGTCAACAAAAAGGGACTTTAAGTCAAAAGGCCATAACTTGAGATTGGCAAATCAACATGACATGGGACCAAAGAAATTGGTTAGAGGACTCAAAGACCTTTCCAAAATGTCAAGGAACATGAGCAAAGCTTAATAATTGAGCAAGTTATGCCTTGTGGAAGTTGGGAAATATTTGGATATTTTGAAAAGTCAACATTGCTTCAAATGACCTAAAAATGCTAATGGGCCTCTTTTTCTTCCACAATTCATCATCCAAGACATGTGCACGACCATTTGGCCCAAAGGGAAGTTTTTTATCATTTTTATTTATTTATTTGGATTTTTTATTATTAATAATTCATTTAATTAAATAAAATACATGAAAAATACCAAACCTAATGTTTTGAATCTTTTTGTGCATAGAATAGGATCAATATTTCGTGTACAATCAAATATGGAAGGAATTATGGTGATTGGATATGATTGAGACCAAATATGTTTGAAAAAGATTGGAAAAATTATGGCTTGAAAATCAAATATCCTTTTCATCAATTCATGGATTTTCTGATCAAATTCTTTGACCTAATCATTCACCTATACATACTAATGCAAACCCTACTCCTCAAAAGGTCCAGGCTGCGCCAGAAATCTCTAAGCAAACTTGAAATTTTTCAAGAAAAGTCCAATACTGAAAACCAAGTTCTAGGTCGATTCAAGCAAAGAGACTTGTTCCATCACCTTCCTGAGGCTTCAAGGAAGGTTTTCAAATCAAAACCAACCATCCTAACACTAAGAAACGTGAGAACGATGGTGACTTGTACAGAAAATATGTGACATTCTTGCATCTCGATTCATGCATCTTTAGCAATTTTTAATATTTGATTCATGTTCATTATCTAATTCTGAAGCTAACTGTATAATCCAATTGAGTTTTCATGTGCTATACGCGAATCTGCCATTGTTGTTTTTTAGGGTTCTTCAGCTTTCGAATTAGGGGTTTTTAAATGCTGTAAAATTGGAACCTCTCAACACCATGAACGAACTCAGCATGCTTGGACGGTTCAAAATCACCCCTCGCGCCTAATTTATGTGGCCGGACGGCCTAATCGCTATTTTTCATAATGTTGCTTTTGGGGATGGTTCAAAACCGTTGCCCATTCTTTTTTGTTTCAGGAAAAAAAAGCCAAACGAAGGAGATGATGAAGTGTCCAAGCATGATAGGGCCATTTGAATTTTACGCGCTAATTTGCCACTAACGTTTGTTTTATATTATATTGTTTATTGGCCATAGAATAATCAAAACGCGCTAGGTGGCTCAGTGGCAAGCAATTGTATGGGTGACCTTCAGGACCTGGGTTCGATCCCAGGTCCCCACCCCTTTCCAATATTATTTTTTCAATTGTTATCCTATGCAGATTCAGTACAAGGTTCCACCATGCGCTCCTCAATCCAATGCGCCACATGTCCCACTGCATTCAATCAAAGGCCATGATTCAAAGACTATGATAAACCTCAGTCAATACACAGGCATGCTAATCAAAAGGTCAACGAGGCCAAAACCTTAATGGGCTTAATATGCTAACAATTCACCTCCTACTGGGGACAGAACCCCCCAAGGTTTGCAAGTTTCTTTTATACTTTTTCATTTTTTTTATTTTGATTCAATTATTTTTAATTAGTTCTTTAATTTAATTATTTTTCATAAAAAGCATAAAAACAATATAAAAATCAGAAAAAGGCAAAAAAAAATATTTTATTTAATTTTTAATATTTTGTAAATAAATAACATTAATTGATTTTAGTTTTAATTTAGGTTTAAATTTTAATATCTTTTCTAATAACCTTAAAATTTGTAGAAATTAGGTTTAATTATTTTAATTGCTTTTATTCTTTTTTTTCACCATTATTAATAACTAAATATGATATATTTTTTTTAAAATCAAAATTGCATGTAATTAATTAGGTTAATTTAGGTTTAACTTTAATGTTTTTTCTTAATAAATAAAAATTAGAATTAGGGTAATTTCTCAATTTAATTCAATTTCATTAAAATCATAAAATACAAAAATACCAAAAAATAATTTCCTTTCATTTTAATTTTCATTAATTTAATCATTTAGTTTAATTTCGTTAAAAGGGTCCAACGCCCTCATTTCCGATCTTTAATTCAATTCGCGTATTTATTTCATTTCTTGTAAATATTAATGTAACTCTCCCGAAGCCGTGTAATATATTTCTCGCACTTTAATTCTTTATTTTCCTGTCAAATCGGGTCCTGGAAATTTTGGCGATGTGGACCCGCGCCTTTTGTAATAGTTTAGAACTTTACCTTTCTCGCACTTTTAACTGTTAAATAATGGCATGCAAGAATGAATGAAAAATAAAAACAAACGCGTAGATCACCTATACCATGATAAGACAAAAATAAACGAATCTGACACACAAATCACACACCACCCCTAGGGTACGCCTCACTGTTGCCTTGCCTCGAAAGGTGATCGTCGAGTAGAGGATGTCTTAGTAAGTCCTCATGATCCGGGAACCTGACATGAGGGTAGCTTCTAAGGTGTCTTCCCATTGCTCTGGTGATCACCATGTCCCGAACCTCGAATTGACCCGAACACCTCCAACGGTGGTGCTACCTACCTCTCAATGGTGGGATGGCACTACTTTAAAGGACATTTACACAGACGAATTCCTTAGGGTAGGTAGACGACTCTAGATACTTGCTCTAAATTTCAAACAAAATTCAAAATACTTTTCACACCGACACCTTTTCAAAAAGCTTTCGAAGGCAATTTTTTCAAACACTCTTGAGGACCGATACAAGAGTCGAACTGGAATTTTCAAGGAAACTTTTTAAAACCCACAGTTGAAAAGCAAACAAACCATTTTTGAAAACACAATGAGCAAGTATCTAAGAGCCCATGGATAACCATGGATAGAAAGGGTGCTAACACCTTCCCTTTCTATAACCTACCTCCCGAACCGAGAGCAATC
This sequence comes from Vicia faba, assembly GCA_948472305.1. Taxonomy (NCBI): domain Eukaryota; kingdom Viridiplantae; phylum Streptophyta; class Magnoliopsida; order Fabales; family Fabaceae; genus Vicia; species Vicia faba. Next base: position 263,891,041 of record OX451740.1, read on the forward strand.
TCTTTAAGGAATTTTTCTGTTCTTTTGTCCTTTCCATTTGGAGAAAATAAAAGACGATGGCGACTCTTGCTTCCGCGACATTTCGCGAACCAGCGTTAAACAGTCAGTTCCAGATCCACCGATCACAGAACTGGCGACTCTGCTGGGGAATAAAACTTAAAGTGAGGTGTACCTTAGGACTAAGATCACTGTGTTTTCAATTGTATTGATTTGCTTGCTTTAAATTGTGGGACTGTCTTGGGAGTTCTATAGATCCTAACCCGGATCTGGGGGATACCTTCTCAGAAAGTAGCAACAAGACTGTGAGGGAACTGTGCGGGGTATACCGACATGGTTGAAGCAGTCTGCTACTTTGATGTGGCACTTTGGTATGTACCGGTAACCCTTGAGTTCAGTCAAGGAGAGTACAGGGCCTCCGCGTGGTGTCATGAAGCATCAACAGACCTTAGGAACCTTAATTGAACTATCTTAGCCTCTTTAGGGTAGTGAGATAACTGACTTTGGTGCAGTCTGAGGTTGGTTGATACTCGATACTACACTCAATTGAGGGTTGCTTTCCTGGAATATTTCGGTCGCCAGTTCAGTGGCTAAATCGAAACGATGAACAATGAAAGCAATCCCGTGATATTGGGACCCTTAGAACCCGGTTACTTCTAATAGGACAGGTTGAGCCCACCAACTTCAAGAGGGTAATACCCAGACCCCATGCTGGCCTAAACTCTAAGGGCCTTCTCTTGTGTGACTTGTGTGCCTTCAAACTTGGATTACTTGCATGCTTGTTATCTGACATCTGGACTTCTTGCAGGTTTTGTTTATAGTCCTTAACTAGGACTCATAACAAAGTTTACCGAGTTTCTTGCAGGGTTTCGTTTATAGTCCTTAATCGGGACTCATAACAGGGCTACTCACATTACCCCATGCATACCATAACATCATACCATTGCATACATCCTAACCCATTTCAAGGATCTCAAGGGCTTGTGATGCAGGTCATGATGAATCAAACATCTAGCAAGGGGCAAAGAGGATTTATTTTCCTCTAGCCAAAGTTGTCAGGGGCTATGACCCACTTGATATGGCGAGCTTTGACACTGGAAGAAGATTGCCCTAGCCAAGGATGTCAGGGGCTATGACCCACTGGATATGGTGAGCCTTTGACCCTTGAAAAAGGACTCTCAACAAATATGAAGTTCCTTCAATCAAGCTACCGGATCCCAGCTCTAACAAATTTTCTTGTTTATCCCACGAGGTCCTTGAAAACATTGCATGCATATCATACATATCATTGCATAACAGGTACCCTTTCTCTGCAGGTTGCTTACCTTCTTCGCTGTTTATTTCAGCAGTCTCGTCATGAATCCTGAATCCTCAACTGAGCAGTCCATCAAGGCCCTTCAGGCTCAGAACGCCCAGTTCCAAGAGCTGATCATGAATTTGGCCCAGGGGCAACAAGATCTGAAGACCCTGCTCCTAAAAAAGAAAAAGAAGAGGACTGTGTAGTTCAACCCTAGACGCAAACCTGGGAATGGCACACAAAATGAAGCTGAGAGGACTACTCCATCTGTGAGGGAAGGCAGTCACCATGAGAGAGAGGTGCCTAGTCCAGTGGTCTCCGACAACGAGACAGATTTCAACGACGAACAATACCCTCCTGTGGAAGACAAGTACAAACAGTTGGAAGACCGTCTGAAGGCCATGGAAATTCAACAAGTACCTGGTTTGGATTTCGGAGATTTGGGTCTAACTTCTGGCGTGGTGATCCCACACAAATTCAAAGCACCCTCTTTTGCTAAGTACGATGGGACATCCTGTCCCAGGCTGCATCTCAGGTCTTATGTGCGGAAGATTCAACCGTATACTGTGGACAAGAACTTATGGATCCACTTCTTCCAGGAGAGTCTTTAAGGGACTCATCTCGAATGGTTCTATCAGCTGGACGGAACCAAGATTCGTAACTGGGAGGAGTTGGCTACTGCTTTTTACAAGCAGTATCAGTACAATGCCGACCTCGCTCCTACGCGTACCCAACTCCAGGGTATGTCGTTAGGATCGGGAGAAGGTTTTAAAGAATGTGCGCAGAAGTGGAGGGACCTTGCTGGAAGGGTACAACCACCTCTGACTGACCGCGAGCTCGTCGACATGTTCTTAGGGACCCTGTCTGGTCCATTCTTCAACCATCTGATTGGGAACTCTTCTGCTGGGTTTACAGATTTGATCTTGACTGGGGAGAGGATCGAAGCTGGTATCAAGGCTGGGAAGATACAGAAGGATGCTTCATCGAGCACCGATAAAAAACCTTTTAAGAAGGAATCCAATGCCGTCTATGGTTCAAGGAGACAGAATAGACCAGAACGCCGCCAAGCTGCCAATGCAGTGGTGATCTCAAAACCTGCTGGTGCTCTTCAACATCACAACCAACAAAAGAGCGAGAGAAGGCAGTTCACTCGGCTCAGCATGACCTTGTCCCAGATATTGCCACAGTTGCTGGAGACCAAGCTGGTAACTCTAAAAGAAGCTCCGAAGAATCAAAATACAACGTCACCGAAGTATAACCCCAACGCCCGCTGCGCTTATCACTCCGATAGCCCGGGGCATACTATAGATGATTGTTGGAGCTTGAAAAATAAGATCCAAGACTTGATTGACGCAAAGGAGATTGAGTTCGAGGCGCCCGAGGCTCCCAACGTGATCACTGATCCCATGCCAAAACATGGCTAGGATAGAAAGCACTTTTTTGTTCATTTGAATTCAAGTCGTATTTTTCTTTGTTTATTCAAACAATAATATTCATGTCAAACATTGTTATTTCATTAATGCATTACATATGTCCGTTTTGAAGTAATTATATCGTATTCACTATATGCAAACTGTTTTCATATTTTTTCTGATGATCAACTCTTAATTATTAATTCTAAGCCTCTTGAGGGAGGATGACGAAAACGATACCACGATCTTTACAGTATGCTTTTGAACAGACCATGCTGATGAGGTACAGGCATTGTTTCAATCCCTAAACACTGGAGTTATAAGGAAGATAATCCCTCGTCAACCCCTCTGAGCCAAAGAAGTAGGAGTTTTTCTTTTCGAAAATTAAAACCCTTTATCATAAACTGGGGCAGGGTAGTTCTCTCAGTTGATCCAAGTGCATACCAAATGGCACCAAAGAGGTCCCTACAAAAAAAAAAAAAAAAAAAAGAAGACAGTGATGATTCCGAATAATCAATAAAGAAAGGCAGTCATTATCTCAAAAAATAAAAAAAACCCATTAAGTCAAAACCCATGAAGGAGACTTACAAAACTGGGGCATCCCGCTGACTGTGATTCCAAAAAAGGGAACAGTTCAGGCAAAAAAGAAAGGGATAACAAAAAATCATACAAGAAAGAGGTCTTACAAACCCTCAACAAAAAAGGAATGACTGCCTATTCAAAATAAGTTATCAACATCTGAATCATCATCGGAAAGTCAGAGCAAAGACTCAAACAAGGTCTAATGTATGATCAACTGAGTTTAGGTTTGGAGAACATCACGAAGAGCGGGTGGGTACAAATAAAATTTGAGCCTTTATCCTTTGTTTCTTAAACCGTGAACCAGGCCACGTTATAACCCTCAAAAGTCCTAGCTGAAGCAGGGGTTAGTTCGAAAGCATACTGTTACGAAAGGTATCCTGACTCCTTAAGGCCTACGGTAAAATACGGAGTTGACATCACGTTTTACAAACATTCACTTGTTTTATGGAAAAAACTGCATTTTCCAAATCTTCAAGACAGACATAGGCTTTGCATTTTTAACATAACTTTGTTTGCATATGACTTTTTGTTTGAACAACATAGAAATTCGCACGACGAATGCCTAATGAACAGAAGTACTTCCAATCAAGGGCTAGACATGACTATGGTCCATTATCTGGGGCAGTCCAATCAAGATTCGGAGAATCTCTCAAAGGCCAAATAGCCTGGGGGAAAATCTCCGCCTGAGTCACTTGGGGCAGTCCAACAACGAATCTCGCCTGATCAAACACTTTCTAGTGGCATGACAAAACACTTCTGACAGGGGCAACTCCCTACATTCTGAGAACATGGACATAGTCGAAAAGATACTACGCAAAATCAAAGACCCGCTAGGTTGACGTACCTAGGCAAAAATTAGGGCTTCCCGGCGAACCAAAAGGGTTCGGGCAAAATGAAGGGATGAAATGAAAAAATCTGTACACCCGGCAAATCGAAAACCTGAAAAGGCGGCTTGGGCAAAAATGGGTATCCCGGTGGACTGAAAACCCGAAAGGGCGGTCCAGGCAAAAATTAGGGATCAAAGCGTACGACTAAGTCCCGGCATCTTGTCACTTGCCTATCAGAAGAAGAGTTTGTCCATCAACAGCTATCAGCACCTCACAGGTCTTCCTCTCCCACCTCAGAAACAGGGGCAATGATGAGCTGTCCAAGCGATCTAATTGTTCCATCCACCAAGGTGCCAAGGTAGGCTGAAGAACATAACCAGACATCTTAATTACCCAGAGAGTGAGCCAACAAGTCCATACACTCTCCCCAAGCAGAGTTACAATCAAACCTTAAGGAAGTTGGGTATACTCCCGCAGATCTCAACGTTCCCCCCAGCATATACATACATTCTTAACAAGCATCCCCAGCAATCTTGATCTAAGATTGTTCCCCGGCGGTATATCAGACATTCAGTGGAGTCCCTTCCCCGACACAGTTCAAAACTTCCCCCAGGAGAGTCTAATCTAGTTCCCCAGGAAAGTAGGAATTCATCTCCCCAAGCAGTAAGCTTATCCCCAGTAGATTCTGGAAGCTTATCCCCCGAAGAACACGAACGCGTCTCCCGGCTTTATTCGAAGAGTTATTTCCTTACCAGGATATAACTGGGTTATCCTCAGCCAAAAGCCACGGAAAGATCGTCCTCGGCAAAATCTTCTTATCCCCAGCGAAGTCTATTAACACTTCCAATACAACAAGGGTATCCCCAGCAAGTTATTATCAACAACTCAACAAGGTATCCTTCTCCCCACAGAGTATTGTTTCTCAGCAAGATCACTAGAGTAATTTTCTCCCCGCAGAGTAACCCATTCGCCAAGTTTATTCCCCAACGGAGTCATCTTCTCCTACCGGTATACTTACAACTATCATCCAGCGGAAGCAAAATCTGTTCTCCAACATCAGCCCAGGATATGACTTCCCGGCACCCGTCAAGGATTTATTTTCCTAAGACAAAAACATACATTCATACACATCACACTTCCATACATTATAGCATGCATATACGCATCGTATCTTACAAATCTCATTTATGTTGAGAACATCATTGCTTGACCCATATCATGCATTGCATATGACTGACCTTTACCTTTCAGGAAAGATCCAGTTAAGTTCTCAAGCTACACTCCAAGACCTTGTCTGGTTCAGTTAAATCGACTCCCAAAGATTTTCCTGGTTATTATCCAGTCAAAGGCCTTCTCTGGTCTAGTTAAACCGACTCCTAAAGTTTTTTCTTTTGAAGACTCAGTTGAAGACTCCAAGACCTTGTCTGGTTCAGTTAAATCGACTCCCAAAGATTTTCTTGATTATTATCCAGTCAAAGGCCTTCTCTGGTCTAGTTAAACCGACTCCTAAAGGTTTTTCTTTTGAAGACTCAGTTGAAGACTCCAAGACCTTGTCTGGTTCAGTTAAATCGACTCCCAAATATTTTCCTGGTTATTATCCAGTCAAAGGCCTTCTCTGGTCTAGTTAAACCGACTCCTAAAGGTTTTTCTTTTGAAGACTCAGTTGAAGACTCCAAGACCTTGTCTGGTTCAGTTAAATCGACTCCCAAAGATTTTCCTGGTTATTATCCAGTCAAAGGCCTTCTCTAGTCTAGTTAAACCGACTCCTAAAGGTTTTTCTTTTGAAGACTCAGTAGAAGATATCCAAGATTCTCTCAATGATTGCTATTAAGGTTGTAGTCGCCTGTGGTTCTCTCCCCGATACTGCGGAGGTGGTAATCCCAAGATTCGCTCAACGATTGCTGTTGAAGTTGAAGTTATCCAAGATTCTCTCAATGATTGCTATTGAGGTTGTAGTCGCCTGTGGTTCTCTCCCCGATACTGCGGAGGTGGTAATCCCAAGATTCGCTCAACGATTGCTGTTGAAGTTGAAGTTATCCAAGATTCTCTCAATGATTTCTATTGAGGTTGTAGTCGCCTATGGTTCTCTCCCCGATACTGCGGAGGTGGTAATCCTTAGATTCGCTAAATGATTGCTGTTGAAGTTGAAGTTATCCAAGATTCTCTCAATGATTGCTATTGAGGTTGTAGTCGCCTATGGTTCTCTCCCCGATCCTGCAGAGGTAGTAATCATCCCAAGATTCGCTCAACGATTGCTGTTGAAGTTGAAGTTATCCAAGATTTCTCTCAATGATTGCTATTGAGGTTGTAGTCGCCTATGGTTCTCTCCCCGATCCTGCGGAGGTAGTAATCGTCCCCAGATTCTCTCAGCGTCCCTGTTGAGGTTGTAATCATCCAAGGTTATCTCACCGTTCCTGTTGAGGTAGTAACCATCCCTGGTTCATTCATCACCGTTTGAAGCTCCAGATTCAGCTCCTGTAACCAGTCAGGACACATCTATACAAAGCATCTGAAGACCAGATCCTGCAATCTGTCAGGTACTCATTTTTCTTTTTGCAGGTACGCAAGCTCTCGCTAAAGAATCTCTTACGCGATCAACATTCAGATGGCATCTATAAGCCCATCCACCTTCCATCACCTCTTAGCATGGCATCTATAAGCCCATCATCCTATTCATCAATCTCCAAATGGCATCTATAAGCCCATTCCCCCCATCACACTACTATGTGAGCGAAAATTTCTGGGCACTCTAGTGTTCAATCGTCTTCCACCTTCGGATTACGAAAGGCACGTCAGCCAATCTGCATCCTCAGGTCTAAGAAGATTGAACAGGGGCAACTGTTGTACCCCAAAATTTGCCCTCCCATATTCTTCAAGAATTGCAAAGTCAAAGCTTCAAAAGCTCCCCAAGGGTTGCACAGTGTAAGGGCCTCCTAACAGTCAAAATTAGGGTTTTGGTTCTGGCAAAGAAAATGAAGTTTCCATGGGTCCAATCAAGTCTCACATGCCTATAAACATGGTCAAGTGTCCTCATACCAAGTTTCAAGACTTACAGCACAAAATTGCACAGTCAAAACCCTAATTGCACTACAGTCAACTATAGGGGCAAAATGGTCATTTGACAGTCAAAAGTCCAAATTTTTTGTCAACATCTCATTTTGAAGCCAAAAACATCATTTGATCAATGCTTGATCATGATTCTCAAAGGTTGGCTCAAAAATCATCAAGATGCAAAAGTTTCCATATTTGGACAGTTGAAAAAGTCAACTGTAAATTGACCAGGGCATAACTTTCACATGGATTATCAGAAAAATTCCCTCCAAAGCTCATTTTGAAGAGAAAGACATTTCCTACAACTCCTCTTCATACTTCAAGTCCAAGAAATGCTCTCACAAAAAGTTATCAATTTCAACATTATAGGTCATTTTCAAAAGTCAACAAAAAGGGACTTTAAGTCAAAAGGCCATAACTTGAGATTGGTAAATCAAAATGACATGGGACCAAAGACATTGGTTAGAGGACTCAAAGACCTTTCCAAAATGTCCAAGAACATGAGCAAAGCTTGAAAATTGAGCAAGTTATGCCTTGTGGAAGTTGGGAAATATTTGGATATTTTGAAAAGTCAACATTGCTTCAAATGACCTAAAAATGCTAATGGGCCTCTTTTTCTTCCACAATTCATCATCCAAGACATGTGCACGACCATTTGGCCCAAAGGGAAGTTTTTTATCATTTTTATTTATTTATTTGGATTTTTTATTATTAATAATTCATTTAATTAAATAAAATACATGAAAAATACCAAACCTAATGTTTTGAATCTTTTTGTGCATAGAATAGGATCAATATTTCGTGTACAATCAAATATGGAAGGAATTATGGTGATTGGATATGATTGAGACCAAATATGTTTGAAAAAGATTGGAAAAATTATGGCTTGAAAATCAAATATCCTTTTCATCAATTCATGGATTTTCTGATCAAATTCTTTGACCTAATCATTCACCTATACATACTAATGCAAACCCTACTCCTCAAAAGGTCCAGGCTGCGCCAGAAATCTCTAAGCAAACTTGAAATTTTTCAAGAAAAGTCCAATACTGAAAATCAAGTTCTAGGTCGATTCAAGCAAAGAGACTTGTTCCATCACCTTCCTGAGGCTTCAAGGAAGGTTTTCAAATCAAAACCAACCATCCTAACACTAAGAAACGTGAGAACGATGGTGACCTGTACAGAAAATATGTGACATTCTTGCATCTCGATTCATGCATCTTTAGCAATTTTTAATATTTGATTCATGTTCATTATCTAATTCTGAAGCTAACTGTATAATCCAATTGAGTTTTCATGTGCTATACGCGAATCTGCCATTGTTGTTTTTTAGGGTTCTTCAGCTTTCGAATTAGGGGTTTTTAAATGCTGTAAAATTGGAACCTCTCAACACCATGAACGAACTCAGCATGCTTGGACGGTTCAAAATCACCCCTCGCGCCTAATTTATGTGGCCGGACGGCCTAATCGCTATTTTTCATAATGTTGCTTTTGGGGATGGTTCAAAACCGTTGCCCATTCTTTTTTGTTTCAGAAAAAAAAAAGCCAAATGAAGGAGATGATGAAGTGTCCAAGCATGATAGGGCCATTTGAATTTTACGCGCTAATTTGCCACTAACGCTTGTTTTATATTATATTGTTTATTGGCCATAGAATAATCAAAACGCGCTAGGTGGCTCAGTGGCAAGCAAGTGTATGGGTGACCTTCAGGACCTGGGTTCGATCCCAGGTCCCCACCCCTTTCCAATATTATTTTTTCAATTGTTATCCTATGCAGATTCAGTACAAGGTTCCACCATGCGCTCCTCAATCCAATGCGCCACATGTCCCACTGCATTCAATCAAAGGCCATGATTCAAAGACTATGATAAACCTCAGTCAATACACAGGCATGCTAATCAAAAGGTCAACGAGGCCAAAACCTTAATGGGCTTAATATGCTAACAATTCACCTCCTACTGGGGACAGAACCCCCCAAGGTTTGCAAGTTTCTTTTATACTTTTTCATTTTTTTTATTTTGATTCAATTATTTTTAATTAGTTCTTTAATTTAATTATTTTTCATAAAAAGCATAAAAACAATATAAAAATCAGAAAAAGGCAAAAAAAAAATATTTTATTTAATTTTTAATATTTTGTAAATAAATAACATTAATTGATTTTAGTTTTAATTTAGGTTTAAATTTTAATATCTTTTCTAATAACCTTAAAATTTGTAGAAATTAGGTTTAATTATTTTAATTGCTTTTATTCTTTTTTTTCACCATTATTAATAACTAAATATGATATATTTTTTTTAAAATCAAAATTGCATGTAATTAATTAGGTTAATTTAGGTTTAACTTTAATATTTTTTCTTTATAAATAAAAATTAGAATTAGGGTAATTTCTCAATTTAATTCAATTTCATTAAAATCATAAAATACAAAAATACCAAAAAATAATTTCCTTTCATTTTAATTTTCATTAATTTAATCATTTAGTTTAATTTCGTTAAAAGGGTCCAACGCCCTCATTTCTGATCTTTAATTCAATTCGCGTATTTATTTCGTTTCTTGTAAATATTAATGTAACTCTCCCGAAGCCGTGTAATATATTTCTCGCACTTTAATTCTTTATTTTCCTGTCAAATCGGGTCCTGGAAATTTTGGCGATGTGGACCCGCGCCTTTTGTAATAGTTTAGAACTTTACCTTTCTCGCACTTTTAACTGTTAAATAATGGCATGCAAGAATGAATGAAAAATAAAAACAAACGCGTAGATCACCTATACCATGATAAGACAAAAATAAACGAATCTGACACACAAATCACACACCACCCCTAGGGTACGCCTCACTGTTGCCTTGCCTCGAAAGGTGATCGTCGAGTAGAGGATGTCTTAGTAAGTCCTCATGATCCGGGAACCTGGCATGAGGGTAGCTTCTAAGGTGTCTTCCCATTGCTCTGGTGATCACCATGTCCCGAACCTCGAATTGACCCGAACACCTCCAACGGTGGTGCTACCTACCTCTCAATGGTGGGATGGCACTACTTTAAAGGACATTTACACAGACGAATTCCTTAGGGTAGGTAGACGACTCTAGATACTTGCTCTAAATTTCAAACAAAATTCAAAATACTTTTCACACCGACACCTTTTCAAAAAGCTTTCGAAGGCAATTTTTTCAAACACTCTTGAGGACCGATACAAGAGTCGAACTGGAATTTTCAAGGAAACTTTTTAAAACCCACAGTTGAAAAGCAAACAAACCATTTTTGAAAACACAATGAGCAAGTATCTAAGAGCCCATGGATAACCATGGATAGAAAGGGTGCTAACACCTTCCCTTTCTATAACCTACCTCCCGAACCGAGAGCAATCTCTTTAAGGAATTTTTCTGTGCTTTTGTCCTTTCCATTTGGAGAAAATAAAAGACGGTGGCGACTCTTGCTTCCGCGACATTTCGCGAACCAGCGTTAAACAGTCAGTTCCAGATCCACCGATCACAGTGACTTATAAAGATTGGCACGAGATGTTACCGTTCGCTCTTCATGGGTACCGTACCTCAGCAAGGACGTCAATCGGGGCAACTCCTTTCTCCTTGGTCTACGGTATGGAGGCAGTCTTACCGATCGAAGTGCAGATACCCTCTCTCCGGATAATGAAGGATGCAGACCTGAGTGAAGATGATTGGATCCAGACACGACTTGATCAGCTAAACCTAATTGACGAAAAGAGACTTGCTGCTATTTGTCATGGTCAGACGTATCAAAAACGGATGATCAGGGCATTTAACAAAAAGGTCAGACCACAAGAGTATCAAGTTGGGGATCTGGTAATCAAACGTATCATCCTTCCTCAGAGTGATCCAAGGGGAAAATGGACCCCTACGTACGAAGGGCCATTTGTGGTTAAACATGTGTTCTCAGGAGGAGCCATGATTCTAACCACCATGGATGGTGACGACCATCCTCACCCCGCCAATGTAGACATAGTAAAAAGATACTACGCATGAAAAAAGACCCGGCAAGTCGAAAACCTGAAAAGGCGGCTTGGGCAAAAATGGGTATCCCGGTGGACTGAAAACCCGAAAGGGCAGTCCAGGCAAAAGTTAGGGATAAAGCGTAATACTATGTCTCATTGGATCACTTTGTATCCGGAATCCGGTATCAACATCAAGTTCAGACGGCATTGATCAATCAGCTTCATCTTCAGCTAGGTAATCAAGTGATGAGACGCTCGAAGATATAAAGGCGATAGCAGAGTTGGAACCTAGTGGGATTATTCTTTTCACACAGCTGTTTTATTTTCCTTTGTACAAATTTGTATAAACTCTTATTCGGCGGCGTTCTCTTACTAGGACGTCAGCCTCTTGTACATAAACGCCTATTTACAGGCAATTCAAAAATCAATACAAATACGCTTTTCAGTTAAAATTGCCAATTATTTGCCTTTTCTGTTTTGTTTTGTGAAGGACGTCCAAGGTTCAATTTGTGATATATGCATTTGACAATAATTGCTAACTCATAAATATTTGCATACGAAATAAAGGATTAATTATAGGTAACATTAGAAACAGGAGCAATGATGAGTGGTCTAAGCGATCTAATTGTTCTGTCCACCAAGGTATCAAGGTAGGTTCAGCCAAGGAACATAACCAATATACCTTAATTCCCAAGAGAGTAAACCAGCAAGTCAATGCACTCTCCCCAAGCTATACCATCAGCCTTAAGGAAGTTGGATTATCCCCAGCAGATCCCAACATTCCTCAGCGCAATGTACGAGCATTCCTAACAAGCATCCCCGGCAGTCTTGACCTAAAGATTGTTCCCCGGCGGCATGTCGGACATTCAGTGGAGTTACTTCCAGTACATCTCAAAATTTCCCCAGGAGAATCCAATCTAGTTTCCCCAGGGAAGTTGGAATCCATCTCCCCAAGCAGTAAGCTTATCCCCAGTAGATTCTGAAAGCTTATCCCTCGCAGAGCACGAACGCGTCTCCCGGCTTTATTCAAAGGTTATGCTCCACCAGGGCTTATAACTGGGTTATCCTCAGCCAAAAGCCACGGAAAGATCGTCCTCGGCAAAGTCTTCTTATCCCCAGCGGAGTCTATTAAAACTTCCAATATAATGACGGTATCCCCAGCGAAGTTACTACCAACATTTCAACAAGAGTACCTCTCTCCCCACAGAGTACTGTTCCCCAGCAAGATCGCTAGACTAGTTTCTCCCCGCAGAGTAATCTCCAAGTTTATCCCCCAACGGAGTCATCTTCTCCTACCAGTATTCTTGCAACCATCATCCCCAGCGGAAACAAGAAGCACTTTTTCTTCCACATCAGCCCAGGATTCAACTTCCCGGCATCCGTCAAGGATTTATTTTCCTAAGACAAAAACATACATTCATAAACAACACATCTTCATACATTATAGCATGCATATACGCATCATGAACATACAATCTCATTCATCCTGAGAACATCTCGCATGTCATACATCATGACACCGCATACAACTAACGTTTTGTCTTTTCAGGATAAAAGTTAATATAAAGATAATTGCTATCAACTGTCGTGATTCCAGATCCGATTCCTGTATCTTGCCAGGGAGTATCTGTTGACGACTACATTACCAGACTCGATTCCTGTATCCTTCCAGGGCACGTCTGAAGAGTTCGAAGATCCGATTCCTGTATCTTGCCAGGGTGTATCTGTTGACGACTACATTACCAGACTCGATTCCTGTATCCTGCCAGGGCACGTCTGAAGAGTTCGAAGATCCGATTCCTGTATCTTGCCAGGGTGTATCTGTTGACGACTACATTACCAGACTCGATTGTTGTATCCTGCCAGGGCACGTCTGAAGAGTTCGAAGATCCGATTCCTGTATCTTGCCAGGGTGTATCTGTTGACGACTACATTACCAGACTCGATTCTTGTATCCTGCCAGGGCACGTCTGAAGAGTTCGAAGATCCGATTCCTGTATCTTGCCAAGGTGTATCTGTTGACGACTATATTACCAGACTCGATTCCTGTATCTTGCCAGGGCACGTCTGAAGGGTTTGAAGATTCGATTCCTGTATCTTGCCAGGGTGTATCTGTTGACGACCAACATTACCAGACTCGATTCCTCTATCTTGCCAGGGCACGTCTGAAGAGTTCGAAGATACGATTCCTGTATCTTGCCAGGGTGTGTCTATTGACGACTGATTCCAGACTCGATTCCTGTATCCTTCCAGGGCACGTCTGAAGAGTTTAAAGATTTGATTCCTGTATCCATCCAGGGCACGTCTACATAAAGAGTTTGAAGATCAACTCCTGTAACAGGCCAGGTAATTATTTTCTTCCTCAGGTACGCAAGTTCTCGCTAAGGAATCTCTTACGCGATCGACACCCAGATGGCATCTATAAGCCCATCCCCCTATCCATCATCTTTCCAAATGGCATCCGTAAGCCCATTCCCGCTATCACATTGCTGATACTCAACTATGTGAGTGCAAATTTCTGGGCACTCTAGTGTTCAATCATCTTCTACCCTCGGATCACGAAAGGCACACAAGCCAATCTACATCCTCAGGTCTAAGAAGATTGAACAGGGGCAACTGTTGTACCCCAAAATTTGCCCTCCCATATTCTTCAAAGTTTTGACAAAACATCCTTTTCAAATGCTTCAAGATCTCTCAAGGATTGCACAGTCAACCATCCTCCTAAGCCAGTCAAATTAGGGTTTTGGTTCCTGCAAGGAAGTTGAGGTTTTCAAGGGCTCAATCAAGTCCCATATGCTCATACACATTGTCAAGCACCTCCATGTCAAGTTTCAAGGCTCACAAGGTCAAGTTGCACAGTCAAAAACCCTAATTGCTCAACAGTCAACTGTAGGGGCAAAATGGTCATTTGGCAGTCAAAAGTCAAAAATTTTGGTCAACATCTTATTTTGAAGCCACAAACATCATTTGATCAATGCTTGATCATGATTCTCAAAAGTATGGCTCAAAAAGTCTCAAGATGCAAAAGTTTCTATTTTTGGATAGTTGAAAAGTCAACTGTAACTTGACCAAGGCATAACTTTTTCATGGTTTATCAGAAAAATTCCATCCAATGCTCATATTGAAGGGGAAGACATTTCCTACAACTCATCTTCACACTCCAAGTCCAAGAAATGCTCTCACAAAAAGTTATCAATTTCAACATTATAGGTCATTTTCAAAAGTCAACAAAAAGGGATTTTAAGTCAAAGACCATAACTTGAGATTGGTAAATCAAAATGACATGGGACCAAAGACATTGGTTAGAGGACTTCAAGACCTTTCCAAAATGTCCAAGAACATGATCAAAGCTTAAAAATTGAGCAAGATATGCATTGGAGAAGTTGGGAAATTTTTGTGAAATGGCCAAAATCATTTATCCTTGAAACTTCATTTTTGACAAAAGGGCCCCACTTTTTCCACTTGAATTAGCTTGGCCATGCTTCCCATGTGTCCCACCTTTTATTTCAATTTTTTAAATTAATTTTTTCATTTTTTATTGATTTTATTGGATTTAATTAATTTTAAATCTTTTAAAATCAAAGGAAAATCAAAGAGGTTAATTAATGAGGATATCTGACTTTGATGGACCTTGAATTACCATTATGCATGTGCCAAATTCGTGCAAGAGGCCAAATGGAGCAAGAATTCAAAAAATGGTTCAAAAAATGGAAGGTTGTTAAGGGAGGTTTATGGAGAATCTTGAACATGAAGGCAAGGCTTTATGAGGCTATAACTTTGATCAAAACATGTTACATAAGACCTATGCAAGTGATCAGACAAGAGAACTAGACCTAAGTTGTGCCCCAATACTCAGAACAAACTTACATTTTTGCCAAGAATTTTCAAAACTGAAAACTGCCTTAGAGCATTTGTTGAGCCCCCATTCTGATCCAAACACCTTCCTGAGGTCCCAAGGAAACTCTAGCAATCGAAACCACGTTCAAACGTGCAAAGAACAAGTCCCACGAAGCTACACGGTTTGTTCTTTTTTTCAGAAATGCATAGCACGATTCATCCATTTTCATTGATTTTTATTGCTTGATTTGTACTAATAAGGGTTCTCTGAAGCTTTTGGTGCCATCCAATTGAGTTATAGGCATCTGAATCCGAATCTACCATGAACAAAAGCTAGGGTTCCTGAAACTTTAAATTGGGGCTTTAGGTATATGGTAAAATTGGACTCTAAAACCAGTAGGAACAGGATCGTGGCAACATGAGGATTCCAAATCAATGGTCGCGCCCAATTTATGATTGAACATGGCCTATTCGCTATTTTCAAAAAGCTTGTGTTTTGGGGGGGTTCAAAACCCCCGCTATCCATTTTTTACAGGTCCATTCGGAGAAGACGATTGCATGGCATGGCGTGAGTGGCTGGTTTGAATCCAGCGCCTTTTTTTTATTTTATAGCACTAATGTCCATTTTATTTTATATTATTTGTTTCTTATCTTATATACAAAGCGCGTTGATAGTTCAATTGGTTAAGGCATTGGCTGGTAAACACTGGGACCTGGGTTCGAATCCCAGGTCCCCTCACATTACTTCTATTATTTTGTTTAACTCGTTCCCATGCAGTTTCCATCCTAATGACCACCATACATCCAACGCCTCTGCTTGCCATGTGTCCCTGATGATCCATCCAGTGGCCAAGAACCAAGAGTCCATGGAATACTCCAGTCAACGCGTAGGCATGTGATTCAAAAAGTCAGAAAAAGGCCTCATTCAAATGGGCTTGATTCATCAAAACCACCTCCTCAATTGGGGTCAACACCCCCCACAGTTTGCATTTTTATTTCCTTTCTTTTCATTCTTTTTTTTTTATTTTGTTTTTATCATTCCTAATTAATTCATCAAAACAATTTTCATAAAACAAAAAAATCAGAAAATCATAAAAAATAAAAATATGTTTTATTTTAATTTAATTCATCAACATTTCATTTTTTGTAAATAAATTCAATCATTAATTTAGTTTTAATTTTAAGTTGTTAACTTTAATGTTTTTCTTCTCAATAACTAAAAAATATAAAAAATAGGTCTTTAGCACATTTTTATCCTTTTTAAATAAATATTTATATTTCCTTATTATAATTATTATTAACCATTAATTAATTTTGTAAATACTTGTAATTAACCAATTAGGTTTAAATTAAGTTTAACTTAGACAATTTTCTTTAATAAATTAAAAAACAATTAGAACTAGAATTATTTGACTTTTAATTCCAATTTAATTTTCTTTAATTCCATAAATCCAAAAACATCAAAAAATAAATTCTTGCTTTATTTAATAATTAAATTAATTTTCAATTTCAATTAAAGGGTCCAACACCCTCGCATTCGATTATATTTTCTTTTTCGCGCGTTTATTTTATTTCTTTTGTAAATATAATGTATTTGCTCCAAAGCCCTGTAATAGTTAATTAGACATTTACTTCCTGTACTTTATTTTAAATCGGGTCTGGATTAATTTGGCGATGTAGACCCGCGCCTTTGTAATAGCGTAGGACCTTTATCTTTTCCGCACTTTAAATTCCTGCACCTTTAAACTGTTAACAATCACATGAAAGAATGAATGCCCAAAAATAAAACCAAAACGTAGATCACCAATGCATGACAAGACAAATAATAAACTGAAAATGACACACAATTCACACACCACTTCTAGGGTACGCCTCACTGTTGCCTTGCCCCTCGAAAAGTGGTCATCGAGTATAGGACGTCTTAGTAAGTCCTTATGTCCATGAACATGGCATAAGGGTAGCTTCTAAGGTATCCTACTGTTGCTCTGGTGATCACACTGTTGCCTTGCCCCTCGAAACGTGGTCGTCGAGTACAGGACGTCTTAGTGAGTCCTTATGTTCCATTGATCTAGTTGCCTCGAATAAGTTGCCTCGGAACGGTCGCCTCGGAATAAAAAGATCAATGGCATAAGGGTAGCTTCTAAGGTATCTTACTATTGCTCGGTGATCACACTGCCCCTAACCCTCGAATTGACTCGAACACCTCCAACGGTGGTGCTACCTACCTCTCAATGGTGGGATGGCACTACTTTAAGGACATTTACACAGACGAATTCCTTAGGGTAGGTAGAGAACTCATAGATACTTGCTCTAATTTCAAAACAAATCAAAAAAAAACTTCTTTTCACACCGACACCTTTCAAAAAGCTTTCAAAAGCAATTTTTCAAACAATCTTGAGGACTGATACAAGAGTCGAACTGAAATTTTCAAAGAAACTTTTTTAACCCACTCACCTTGAAAAGCAAACAAACAATTTTGAAAACACAAATGAGCAAGTATCTAAGAGCCCATGGATAACCATGGATAAAAAGGGTGCTAACACCTTCCCTTTCTATAAATCTACCTCTCGAACCGAGAAACAATCTCAATAAGGAATTTTTCTGTGCTTTTGTCCTTTCCATATTGGAGAAAATGAAAGACGGTGGCGACTCTTGCTTCCGCGACATTTCGCGAACCAGCATTAAACAGTCAGTTCCAGATCCACCGATCACAGTGATCCAACGGGACATAGTCGTATGATTTAATCTCTAACTTTTGCCTGGACCGCCCTTTTGGGTTTTCAGTCCATCGGGATATCCTTTTTTGCCCAAGCCGCCTTTTCAGATTTTCGGCTTGCCGGATGTACAATTATATATATATATATATATATATATATATATATATATATATATATATATATATATATATATATATATATATATATATATATATCCTAATTTTAACCCGAACCCTTTTGGTTCGCCAGGATGCCCTTATTTTTTCCTAGGCCTGCCAACCTAGCGGGTCTCTTTTATTCGTAGTATTTTTTGACTATGCTCGCATTCACAGGGTGCAAAAAATCTTCATTGTCCATGGTGGTAAGTATCATAGCACCGCTAGAAAATATCTTTTTGATCACAAATGGCCCTTCGTATGTGGGAGTCCATTTTCCTTTGGGATCACCTTGTGGTATGATGATGCGCTTTATTACCAAATCACCAGCCTGGTACACCTGATGTCTGACTTTCTTGTTAAAAGCCTTGATCATACGTTTCTGATATATCTGACAATGACAAACAAATGCAAGCTGTTTTCCATCAATCAAATTTATCTGGTCAAGTTGATTCTGAATCCATTCGTCTTCATCTAAATCTGCGTCTTTCATAATCCTTAGGGAAAGAATCTGGATTTCAACAAGTAAGACAGCCTCCATACCATAGATGAGAGAGAACGGGGTTGCCCAAGTTAATGTACATATTGAAGTGTGATAACCATGCAGAGCAAATGGTAACATCTCATGCCAATCTTTGTATGTCACTGTCATCTTCTGCAAGATCTTCTTGATATTCTTGTTGGCGGCTTCCACTACGCCATTCATCTTTGGTAGGTACGGAGAAGAATTGTGATGCTTAATCTTGAACTCCGTGTAGAGTTCCATGATCATAGTATTGTTAAGATTGGTTCCATTGTCCATGATGATCCTTTCAGGTATGCCATACTGATAGATAAGGTTATACTTAATGAACCGATCCATAACATTCTTGGTAATGGAAGCAAATGAGGCTGCTTCTACCCACTTCTTGAAGTAATCAATAGCGAAAAGGATGAAATAATGCCCATTGGAAGCAGAAGGCTTAATCTCTCAAATCATATCAATGCCCCACATTGTAAACAGCCATGGAGCAGTCAAGACATTCAAAGGAACTGGAGACACATGTACTTTATTAGCATAAATCTGGAATTTGTGGCAAGTTCTGGAATGATGATGGCAATCAGTTTCCATGGTAGACCAATAATAACCTTCTCTCAAAATCTTCTTAGCCATTGTATGTCCACTAGCGTGAGTACCAAAGACACCTTCGTGTATATCTTCCATAATTTTCTCAGCTCCTTCTTGTCTACACAATGAAGCAAAGTCGACTTGTGGTTGCGCTTGTACAAGATTTTGTTACTCAGAAAGAACTTGGCATAGAACCTCCTTAGAAAAATCTTATTATTGACAGATTCCCCTTTAGGATACTCTTGAGTTTCGAGGCATCTTTTTACTTCGTGGTACCAAGGCTTTTCCTCTACTCCATTAGTATCAACTTCATAGCAATGCACCAGTTTTTCTAGTCTCTCAATAGTAATTCGAGGAGCTTCATCATCCCATCTGACTTTGAACATAGATGACATGGTAGCTAGTGCGTCTTCCAATTGATTCTCTTCTCGTGGAATGTGTTCAAAAGTGATTTCTTTGAAGTACGAAATTAATGTCAACACATGCTCTCTATAAGGAATGATATTTGGATGCTTCGTGTCTCATTCTCCCTTAATATGACTGATCACTAGGGATGAGTTCCCGTATACATTCAAGAATTTAATTCTCATATCGATGGCAGCTTTAATACCCATGATGCATGCTTCGTACTCAGCCATATTGTTGGTATAGTTAAGACATAATCTGGCGATGAATGGCGTATGGCAACCCTTGGGAGAGACAATCACAGCACCAATTCCATTACCAAGTGCGTTAGAAGCTCCATAAAAAACCATAGTCCATCAGGATCCCGGTTCAGGTCCTTCATATGGTTCAGGTTCTTCGTAATCAGTAACTAGCATTATATTCTCATCTGGGAACTCAAAATCCATAGACTGATAGTCATCTACAACTTGATGAGCCAAATGATCTTCCAGTACACTTCCTTTGATTGCCTTCTGAGTAGTGTACTGAATGTCGTATTCTGTCAAGACCATTTTCCATCTTTATGTTCTTCCGGAGAGAGCGGGTTTCTCGAATATGTATTTTATTGGATCCATCTTAGAGATCAACAAAGTAGTATAAGCTAACATATATTGTCTTAGTCGGTGAGCAGCCCATGCCAAACCGCATCAAGTTTTCTCGAGCAGTGAGTATCTTGTTTAACAATCAGTAAAAAAATTCTAAGGTAGTATATTGCATGCTCTTTTCGACCAGATTCGTCATGTTGCCCAAATACACACCCCATTGAGTTCTCTAATACTATCAAGTACATGATCAGAGGTCTTCCTTCAACCGTTGGCATCAGAATTGGAGGTTCTTGGAGGTACTCCTTGATTTTGTCAAAGGCTATCTTACAATCATCGTTTCACTTCACTACTTGATATTTCTTCCGTAACTTGAAGATTGGTTCACAAGTAGCAGTCAAATGGGAAATAAATCTGGAAATGTAGTTCAATCGTCCCAAGAAACCTATGACTTCCTTCTCAGTACGGTGAGTTGGAATTTCTTGAATGGCTTTAACCTTAGTAGGATCAACTTCCATACCTTTACCACTGACAACGAAACCTAGGAGTTTACCGGATCTTACCCCAAAGGTGCACTTGTTTGGATTCAACCTCAGCTTCTACTTCTTCAATCTCTCAAACAGCTTGTGCAGGTGGTCGAGATGTTCTTATTTAGTCTGAGACTTGGCTATCATATCATAAATGTAAACCTCTATCTCATGATGGATCATATCATGGAACAAAGCTACCATAGCGCGCTGATATGTTGCATCGGTGTTCTTCAAACCAAAATTCATAACTTTGTAACAGAAAGTTCCCCACTGTGTGACAAAATTAGTCTTCTTCATGTCTTCAGGTTCCATCTTGATTTGATTATAACCAGAGAAACCATCCATGAAGGAAAATACTTTGTGTCAAGCGGTGTTGTCAAACAGAACATCAATATGTTGAAGTGGAAAGTCATCTTTGGGGCTTACCCTATTCAAATCCATGTAGTCTATAAACATACACACCTTTATGTCCTTCTTAGGTACCGGCACCACACTTGCAAACCACTGAGGATAGGATGTAACACCTAAGAAACCTGCATTGAATTGCTTCATGACCTCAGCTTTTATCTTTTCAGACATCTCGGGACGCATACAACGAACCTTCTGCTTTATAGGAGGACAACCTTCCTTCATCGGTAGACGGTGAACCACAATATCAGTATCAAGCCCTGGCATGACTTCATAAGACCAAGAAAAGATCTCAACATAGTCACGTAACATATGGATTAACCTTTTTCTGAAATTGTCTTCTAGGTTGGCACCTATCTTGATTTCTTTCTTATCCTCTTCAGTACCCACATTTAAAACCTCGACTGGATCTTCATGCATTTATATAGCTCTTTCTTCCAGCTCTAATAGTCTAGCAAGCTCTCCAGGTACTTCACAATCTTCCTAAACTTCGTCCTCGGCTTGGTAGATTGGATTTTCAAAGTCATAAGTGGCAATAGCATAATTGTCATCAATGGGACCCAGGGTGGATGTGGATCTGCAATTTGTTATGTGGGTGTGTGTAAAAGCACATAGCTATTTTGAAAGCAATAAAGTAAAAGAAAGACAAAGAGCGCAAAATTTGCATGCAAACTTCCAATGATTTATTAAATGAAAATATGCAGATGAAAAATGACAACCCTAACAAACGGACCGTTGTGCTCTGGGTAAGGCACAAGGCTTAAAGTTTTTGTTCAAATTACATAACCAAAAACTTGAAAGCAAGAAAACAGAAAATAGAATTTACTCCTGACTAAAGGAGATTGGTATAAAGTCTTCAGCCTTTCAATTATTGAGCCCACTTCCGGTAGTAGGGAAAATCCAATTGTTAATGTCACAGTCGCTATCAGCGTCTTCCATAGTGTTGACTTGATTTTTGTGAAATCCATTATTGTTGATGCGGAATGGAGGTCTCCTAGAATTAGCACGAGCACGACGGACAGCCCTCTGAGCCTCTGAGGTGAAACCCAAACCAAATTTGTTGGACTTGTAAGGAATGTCAGGAAGCTGACCCCAAATAGTGTCATCACCTTCTTCTACCACAGCCTTAGCGTCTTTCAGAGAAGCCATTCTTGGTAGAATCCTGGTAACCTTAGGAACAGTAGGAGCAACTTTAGCAACAGGGGTTGTCTAAGGAATAACTTCAAAGGTTTGGCAAGGAGTCTCGAGGAATTCACCATCCATCTCAATATACTTGAAGGAGTTCAAGTGGCTTACCATGTATTCTTCTTCGCCATAAATTGTAATGATTTTTCCTTTTACGGTATACTTCAACTTTTAGTGTGAAGTAGAAGTAACAGCGCCTACCCCATGAATCCAAGGGCGTCCAAGCAAACAGGAATAGGCTGGACGAATTTCCATCACAAAGAAAGTAGAGTCAAAGACCTAGGAACCCACTTTGATTGTAAGATCAACCTCTCCATGCACCATTCTCTTCAAACCATCAAAAGCTCTCACCACAATGTCACTGGGTATTGGAACAATCCCTTCATAGCCAAGTTTGTCTAAATAAACTTTTGGCAATGCATTCAATGAGGAACCTGTGTCTACCAACACATGAGATAAGGTAGTTCCCCTACACTCAATAGAGACATGTAGGGCCTTATTGTGGTTCCTTCTTGCGGGAGTTAAATCAGCGTCAGAAAAGTCTAGCCCATTATCAGTTTTCAGGCTAGCAACACAATTTTTGAACTGATCAACAAATATTTCTTGCGGTACATGAGCATATTTCAGAAACTTTACCAAAGCCTGAGCATGGGCTTCAGAGCACAACAACAGAGGTAGCATAGATATTTTGGAGGGGGTCTGCCCCAATAGTTCAATGATCTTATAGTCACTCTTTCGAATAATTTTCAGTACCTCCTCCATCTCTTTCTTGGAGGTATCTTCAACGGTAACCTCTTTTGGTGCCCCATTCTGGGCAGGCTCGGTTATCTGTTCTTTGTCTCGAGTCTCAGTAGTTGATTCAGTAGCAGTGATACGAACTGGTGTAGTAACAACCTTTGGAGAGATCTCTAGAGAGAAAACTCTTCCACTTCTAGTAACCTTACTAGTCCCAACAATATTGCCAACATTGGGATCAATAACTTCAGTATTTTCATCTTCGACAACCAATGGTTCTTGCTTGACGCCATGGTAGTAGACATCAGCTCTATAATTCCAAGGGATAGCCTTGTCAAAGGAATATAGAATTAGCCCAGGTGCAGTAATGATTAGAGGGGAAACCCTATGTTTGGTAGTAATCTTCACATGACCCTTAAAAGTGATCCTTACCGGAGTACCAGAAATTGTAAGCATAGACACGTCCTCAAGCTTCAGACCTTGAGACATACTTTTACATAAGCTATCAACAGAAGGAGTCTTCTCAAATATAATTACACGGGCATCCATCAAATGTTGAATACCTTCTTTCAACAATACACAACCATTGGATTGGGACGCGCAGTAGTAGCAGTTTTCAATGCAACCCGGGAATAAACCGGCTTGCAACAACTTCTTCTTAACAATCATCAGAGGAGTAGTCAAGTTACTCACAACAGAAACATAAGAAACATCATCAATAGCATTAATGCCTTTGTCATGATTAGGCATAGGTTCAGTGATCACATTAGGAGTCTCAAGAGGATCAAATTAAATCTCCTTAGAGTCAATCATATCTTGAATCTTATTTTTCAACGCCCAACAGTTGTTAGTGCCATGTCCAATACTGTTGGAGTGATATGCACACCTTGCATTAGGATTGTAATGGGGAGAGGAAGTATTGGGATTTTAAGGAGGTTCTTGAAATATAATCAACTCTCCCTTCAACATGTGTTGCAATACTTGAGACAATGGCATGTTGATTTTGGTGAGCTGTCTTCTGGGTGCATCCTGCCTACGCTGATTATTCTATTGTTGTTGCGTTGGCACAGTATTAGAGATCAAAATTGCCCCTACTTATTGGTTGTGGTCACTCTTATTATGACCCTTCTGGCCGTACACAACATTAGATTCTTTCTTACCATTGTATGACTTCTTCGCAGTACTTGAAGATGTAGCCACCTGAATTTTACCACTTCTGATCACATTCTCGACACGTTCCCCTATCAATATCAGTTCAGTGAAATTGGATGAAGAGATTATAAGTAGGTGAGTATAGAAAAGATTTGTTAGCATACTCATGAACATGTCAACCAATTCCCTATCAGCTAAAGGAGGTTGAACTATGCCTGTAAGATCTCTCCATTTTTGTGCGTACTCTTTAAAGTCTTCCTCAGAACCCACGAACACACTCTGTAGTTGCATGCGAGTTGGTGCCAAATCAGAATTATACTAATATTTCTATATAAAGTTGCATCCAAATCTTCCCAGATATGGATATTGGTACCTTCAAGTTGATAATACCATTACAATTGTATTCCAGATAAACTTTCTTGAAAGAGATGCAACCATAATTTATTGTCAGCAGTGTGTGGTTGAATTTTCCAAACATATGATCTCATATGCAGCTTAGGGAAAGAAATGCCATCATACTTAGCAAAGGTATGAGTTTTGAACTTAGGAGGAATGACGACTCCTGAGACTAAACCCAATTCTTCAAAGTTCAAGCTAGGCACCTTCTGGATCTTCATAGCTTTCAGACATTCTTCTAACAACTTATACTTCTCGCCAGCAGGGGGATATTGTTCATCCAAATAATCCTCTTCCTCTTCATCAGAATATTTGTCAGAACCATGATTGCTTTTTTCAGTTTTAACACCCTTACCATCTTTATCTCGTTCGTTGTCTTCGTCCAATGGGATATCAAGATCTTAAGAATGCTTGACTGGACCTCTGAACTTTCTCCCCATGTTAAGGATGTCGATTGGTTTCTTTGTCTTCTTCTTATTCTCATTGATGAGCGCCTCCAGTTCTTCTTTCCCCTTGGCTAAGCTTAGGAACATCTCTTAGAATGGAGCATTCTGGGCTTGGAGTTCTTTGACTGTCTATTTTAGAGCCATTTTTGCTAAAATAACAGCAAGAAGATGAGAAACATGTCTTGGAAACCTGTTATGCAATGATATGTATGGCATGTAGACGCATATGCAATGTTTTCAAGGACATCGTGGGATTTAAATTTTTTAATCAAAAGGGGAACATAAGCAAAGACTCTTATTAGTAAGTTCAAATTATAACTACCTCTTAGGCTTACAATGAAAACAAAAACAGTTACAAGGAAACAAATTATGAACTCCTAAGACCTAAGACTCAAGTCTCGCATGGACACTTCCTCTTTGTGTTGACATATGCATTAAGGCTCTGCTCTTCGCGAAGTCATTTTGTCAGCTCCAATACTTTTTCTCACTAGCATAGAACTGAGTCTCAAAGGTGTCCCTTTCTTCTTTCAATTGAATCCAGAACTTATGTAGTTCTTCAAGGTCAATAGGCATATCTAGATGAAAAATAATATGAGCAGTATCTCCTTCAACAACAGGCTCTACAATTACTGGTAGGATAGCAGGATATGGCATTATAATACTTTTAGCACGAGATTGCACCCATTTGAGGTAGGGATCCAAAGGGATGGAGTTTTTTTGTCCCAAAGTCTTGCTATCAATCTTATTCACCATGCCCCAAACACGTATAAACTTTTGACGGTAACATTGAGGGTCATTCTCGTAATCGAATATAATACCCTGGATAAGCATATCATGAGGACCGTCTCTTCGAGCATAACCAAATTGACGTAGAGCTAGAGAAGGGTTGTAAGTAATACTTTCCCTTATGCCAAGGAGTGGTACATTAGGGAATTCCCTACAGCGGTCAATAATAGTGATGCCCTCCTAATATCGGGAACACCAATAGATATCTAAATGAGAGAGTGACATCATCCTTCGAGACCACTTCAAACCTGGTTCATTCTTCATCATTGATTGGGGAAGGTGCAAAATAAACCACCTGGATAGTAAAGGTATACAGCACTTGAGAGTCCATCGCTCTCTCATAGTACGAGTGTGAAGAGAGTGCAAAATATCTCCAAGAAAAGTAGGCACGGGATTATGAGTAAGAAATATTTTGATGGTGTTCACATCTATGAGTTGGTCTGGATTAGGGAATAGTACCAAACCACAGATCAACAGAGCCAAGATCTCCTCATGAGCATGAAAACTCATATCATCTAGAAACAACTGAGCCTTTCCTATCATAAATTTAGCAAAAATACCTTTAACATCACTCCTTGTTTCCCAATTAGACACAATGTTTGACCGCTTCAAATGTAAGGCTGCTACAATAACTTCAGGTTTTGGAACTTTCCCTAGATTGGTGAAGGGTGTCTGATCAAGAATAGGTACTCCAAGTAACTTAGAAAACTCTTCCATTGTGGGTACCAACTGATAATCTGGGAAGGTAAGACAGTGATGCTTAGGATCAAAGAATTGGAACAAAACACTCATAACGTCTTCTTCAAAACCTAAGATAACCAAACTGAGTAGATAACCATGCCTCTTGGTGAATTGAGCGTTTTAGGGAAATTTTGAGATTAACTCTTTATGCTTTGAAGGTACTCTTACAAACTTGATTCAGATAGTATTTCTGCGAGCGGAGGCTATAACCTGCAACAAGGAACAAATATAAATACCTAGGTCCTTGAAATGGTTAGTGAAATGTTATGCTATGATGATATTATGTTATGATGTTATGTTCATGTTAAATAAGTAGCAAACATAAACAAGTCAAACAAGAGCCTTAGGTTTAAAGGCTTGCATGAAGTCCATAAGTAAATATCCTTCCCCACTGAAGTTAAGTTAGCTCAACCTGTCCTAAAATAGTAATAGGGTTCTAAGAATCTCATATCACCGATCTTTCTCAAAGGCTTTATTTTAGCACGACAACCGGCTTACCACCAAAACATACCGAAAGTCGAATCTCAATGAGCGTAGCCTCGAGTATCAACCAACTTTAGAATGCATCAATGTCGGATATCTCACTACTTTCTAATTGTTAAGATAGGTCAATTAAGGTTCTAAAAGTAAGTTAGTGTTAATGACACCACGCGAAAGCCTAATGTTATTCTTGACTGACTCGAGGAACATCAGTACAAACCAAAGTGTCTCACTAATTGTAGCTATCACGTTATCCATATCAGTCTACGCCGTACAATCTTTATGATTTATTGCTACTTACCTAAAGAATCACTAGATCCGGGTGTAGCATCTTTCCCACAAGTAATAACACCCAAACAAGTCCTTAAGTTTAAAGCAAACAACTTAAACAATTTAAAGCAAGTAAAAGTGATCTAAACTCTAAGGTCACTCCTCTTTTTTAAGTAGTCCCGGAAGAGTCGCTAGTTCTGTAATACGGTGGGAAAACTGAATTTTTTGTTATATCGCAAATGTTGCGGTTAGCAAGAGTCGCCATCGACTTTTCTTTTATCTAATATTTAGAAAAGGTGAAAAGAACAGGAAAGACCTTTGGTAGATTTTGAGTTAGGGGGATAAGTTATGAAAAGGGAAGGTATTAGCACCCTTTTCATATGTAGTTATCTATGGGCTCTTAATTGCTTATCTCACTTTTTAAACTTAATTTGTGTGTGTTTGATTTGTTTGAAAATATTTTTAAATACCAATGTAAGACAGAATTTGTAATAATTCTTGTATCAGTCCTCAAGAATGTACACAAAGTGTTTTTGAAAATATTTGTTTTGAAAGTGTAGTGTGAAAACTTTTTTGTTTGTGAGCAAGCATTTAAGAGTCCTACCCACTAAGTATGGTCTTTCTTGTTGTTTTCCTTCTCCTTTGGAGATATTATTATCCATACCATTAGTTTGTAGGTAATCCTATCTATTGGATGTGAAGGGACAAGCGCAGGGTCATCGTATGATCATCTTATGCAACATGTAAGGATATTTTAGCAATTGTATCAGAGGGACTATCATCATTTTGCTCGTAGGGTCATCAAATGGACTAGATCATTTTGTAGGCAACTCGAAAGGTCATCGAGGGGTTATGATCTTTACTCGAAAGGGACCATGATGATATTGTTGAATCGAGGGTCTTTTGCTAAAGTATCCCCACTTTCGAGGGATATGACCATGTTTGTAAGGCAATAAAAGAGGTTACCCTAGAGGTGAAGTGTGAAAGTGTGTATTTTCAATTATCATATCTTGAATTAGGGTTTTCTAGATTTGCTTTTAGTCTTTCCATGCAAACCCTAATTACTAACAGTTAAAGATATAATGTACGGAATATAAAATGCGGAAAATTAAACCTAAGTTATTACATCCTGTAAGCAGTTACATAATTAGAAAAATGCGGGAATGTAAATCTACGCTATTACATTTGAGAGTGCAAACCTATACATTTGTTATAGGAATTTAAATAGCAAAAATAAATAAGAAAAAGAATGTTAGAAAAAATGTTTTAATGACCTAAAGTTCTAAGTTAATGTTTTTGGTGTTTTTTGTAGAAAATAATTTAAGTTAATAATTAATAAAAACCTAATTATTTCTATCTAATTAACCTAATTAATTAATAAATAAAAATGTATCAAAATTTAATTACTAACTAAAAAAACTGTAATCCTAATTTGTTATAGTTTTAAAAAAAATTTAAGGTTAATGGTTAATTAGAAAGGAACTAATTTAAGAAAATGGAAAAGAAATTAGGTTTAGAAAATAAGGAAAACAAAAATGCTTGGGGTGGGAGTTGAACCCACGCCCTTGAGGTCACAATTCTGCCCTTCTACCACTGCGCCATGATGTTATTTGTGATATGGAATAGGAATGAATCAATCTATTATAAACTTGCGCGATATCCTGAAAAACAAAAGAAATAGACAAAAGTCGTGATCAAACTTGTGCCCTTTACAATACCAGTCACGCTTCTTACCATCAGGCCAATTGTTGTTTCAGATTAGTATAATCATCATCGTTCAATATAACATAAATTGAAATAAAAAATCAAAGTCAAACAAAATTGAATATGCGCGTTGTGGCGGGGACACTTTTTTTTTTAATGGACCAATCATATTAAGAGGATTGGCCATGCAGCTTCTGAACGGAGTCAAACGAATTCAAAGACGTCTGAGTCAAACTTCGACCGTCTTCTCCGGCAAGCTCAAATGCCAAACCTACAAAAATGGAAGATTCGAAGCAAACCAAAAGGCCTATCCAATACAAAATTGCATCCTGAACTCGAATCTGGGCTCAAAACAAGTAAAAGGTTAGCGTATCATGATATTCGAACACAAACTCAGATCATGCCCTAACAACGTGTTTTATTGTTCATGCATGAAAGCTTGCAAATGATGATTCTAAACAAGTCTAAACATCATTATGAACAGGTATATGTGCATAGAATCAATCAATAATGCATGAATTATGAGTTTGAGATTGAAGAAGATTATCAAACCGGTGATGTTGAGGAGGAGAGTTTTGGCATGCTTCAAGCTTCAGATAATGATTGGGATGAACTCCTGGGAACCTCAGGAGGCTGGTGGAATGCTTGAAACAGATTGATAAAGGTTGGAGATAAGGGTTTGAGTTTTCCCTAATTCTTGAAAAATTTGAGATTTTTAGGGTTTGATCTTGAGACAGCTTTGCGTGTTTTTCTTGGTCTGAAGGTGTTGAGTATATATAGAGGAGTGATTTAGGTCAAGTGGTGGGCTTAGACATCTCATGAAATCGTATCTTTTATTTTGTTTGAAAATAAGTTTAAATCTTCCAAAACCAATAAAGATTTGTTTCAAACATAGACCACACGATTTCTTCAGCTTCAAGATAGATTTTGGGCCTCCCATTTGATCAAAACATGATTCCACACGCCTAAGTCTAATGCTTTCATATTTTATTTGATTTAATTTGCATTTAAATGAATAAAATCCAAATAAAATAAATAAAAATCATTAAAAAAAATATGTGAATGGATTTAAGGGTCCTTTATGAGGTCATGAACACGTTTGGACCTAAAAACTTAGGCCCATTAGCCCAAAAATTCAAGTTTGTTCAATTTGAACTTCATGCATTTTCTCAAATTGCTCAACTTGCACCAATCATAACTCTCTGATTTTTTGTCATATGAAGATGATCTTGGACTTTTTGGAAACCTCAAGATATCTCCTTCAACTTTCAAGTTGGTAATTTTTCCACTTGAAGTCTTTATCTTCATGTAAATTTCTTTTAAAAAAGATGTCTTTTTGTTGACTTTTAAAATGACCTGTAAAGTTTTGGCTCATATCTCTCAAATGAAGCATTTTTGGCCTTGAGCTTAGAGAGGCAAAACTGTATAGAATTGAATTTCCTTCAAGTTGAGCTTTGTTCTAGGAATTTCATATGAAGTATGTGAAAGTTATGCTTGGTCAAAGTTCAGTTGACTTCTCCTTAAGAAAATCCTAATTTAGTAACTTTTAACTTTTGATGAATCTTGAGTTTTCTTGATGAATCATGATCAACCCTTGATCAAATGATGAATTTGACTTCAAAATATTGATGTTGACCAAAAATCTTGAAGTTTGACTCTAGATTGGTCAAAGTTGACTTTTTGTCAAATAAAGTTGATTTTCAATCATTTGACTAATTGATTGAGCAAACTTGTGATGTAAGGCTTGAAATTTGATATGAAGATTCTTTGAAGCATGTGGGATACCATGAAGTCCATTTAAGGCATTAGAAGTCCAATTTCCTTTGAGAGAAGCAAAACCCTAGTTGTAGGTCCATTGCTTAGGAGGATAGTCCATCTGATCAATCTTTAATAAGTCTTGAGCAATTGAGACCTTCATGAGCATGAGGAGGTATCTTAAATCAATTTGTCTCAAAGATGAGAGGGAAAATTTTGGGGTACAACATTCTCCAAATAAGAGTTTGTGTACACTGTGATGCAAAGTTCCTCGTTTAATCAATTGGTTTGCTTGTAGTACAAGATGTCCTCATTGGATTTCGTTCAGGCATCTTAAATCTAGGCATGAATTTCTTATGGCACGTGAGGAGTTCATGTGGCTCACTATCATTTAAGGTGTGATTCAATTGGTTAATTGGATTACAAGGCATTGTGGCATGGCATTTTTTTATTCTATCTTTTCAAAGTGTTCAATTCAAGATCTCTTTTTGAGTTATAAGGCAAAAATCATGGTTTGTGCAAGCAATGGATTCATTTTTCTGTTGATACATCACGCCAAGATTTTGTATGACAAGATCATTTCAAGCACGTAATTGAATTTCATTTGTTGTGGAAATAGGAAGGGTATATACTGATTCAAACATCATGGCATTCATCATTCAAATATTCTTGCAAGATATAAGTCATGACATAAGAGATGAACTTATGGATTCATTGTGATCAAGTCACTATTGTGTTTGATTGCTTGTATTGCAAGTTCACTTAGATTTGGGAATTGAAATTAGGTTTTCTTCAAGAAGCTAGCATGGTTTTCAAGATTCATCATCAAAGGTTTTCACCAAGATTCATTGCAAGATTAAGATCCATTCAAGTCTTTAACATGTCATTCAAATGTCATGGTCCATAAAAAAATTATTATTACAAGCCAAGGATGTGTTTAATTACATGTTGCAACATTACAAGGATAGTTCATCAGTGACAAGGCGTCATTCAAAACATTCCAATTACACTCCATAAATCGAGAAAACATTGCAATAGAAACAAGTTACATGAGGTTCTTATCCTAATGCTATGTTACTTTGCCAATCTTCATCACTTTGCCTCACATCCTCAATTTTCTTCATTTAGCCTTGCCTTGCAATTTATCTTCAAGACTCGCCTTGCTAATGGACTTCAATTCCATGCCATGTTTGAAAGCTAATCCAGCTTGTACCTGTTCTATTACACCAGACGTGCAAACTTAGAAAAATCAGAAACAAATTCTTGCTTGACCAAAACCTGCTGCGCAACAAGCAAAACAAAAAGGGCCAGCTCCTAATTGAAGTAACCCAGATCAGAATAAAAAGAGAATTGTATAGAATTAAAAGGACAATATAAGAGCTCAGCGTCTATTTTCATCTCACCATTAAAATCTCTAACTGATTTACCAAACCAAGGGCTCAGATTGAATCATCTGTAACAAACTTATTCTTCACAGTAGGAGGGATTTCATTCAGTTACGATTCATTTACCCAAAATCAGAATAACAAATCATTCAGAAAGAATCACGATTTCAGAGAGAGAGAAAATCTAAAACTCAAAAAGTGCTATCTGTTCTCTACACGATCTTTATTCACGAAAGAAAACTCACAGAGAATCATTCACAAAAACTCACCATAGAATCTGAAGACTCTCTCAATCTTGAAGCCTCTGCATAATCTCCATCGGTTCTGCACTTCAACCTTCATCTTCTCAGAACCTTCATCTTAAGAGGGAATTGTTTGAAACAAGGCACATAGTCAAAGTTACGGATGTGAAACGGACGAGGTTCTCCGCTGTTGAAGTTTGAGCGCCGACCGTTTTAGAGAGGCCATGGCGGCGGCGAGTTTGGTTGAACGAGAACAAAAGCAAGATAGGAGAGACGGAATCACTGAGAGGAGTTGATGACGGAGGCGAGCGGAGCTTCGACATAGGAGGTTTATGTATGAACGGAGGAGAGAGTAGAAGAATCGCACCGCCGTTAGAAAGAGAGAGAAGAGAACTCGAAATCCTCGTGTGAAGCCCAACCGTCTCAATTTCTGAAACCCCATCCACTGTATCCAAACGCCTGCGATTCTCCTCTTTTCCATTTTATTATTCTTTTTAATTTTGTCATTTAATTTGAATAATAATTTAAAAAAAATCCGAATTGGGTTGTATTGAGGAATTGTTGGGCAGAATTTCAACCCCTTAGGTCTATTAGCATTTTTTTTTTGGGATAGTTAATGGCCTTGTAAATAAAAGCAGTTTTGTGGGCTCAAAATTTGAGTGGCCTTAGCACCCAGATTTCCACTGCTGGGTTATACCTTTACCTACAGTTGTGCACCCTCTTTTTGTTTCATTAATGTTCTCTAAGTTTCTTACTTGTTTCAATAATTTTTGGTCAATTGTTTTGAGTGATATTATTGAGCAAAAGACACTTGAGTGAGGAGTTTTAAGAAGTCTCGAAGCTAGTTAAAAGCTTAAGTTTCATCAAGGAATTTCAAGGAGACTTTTGGTAGAGTTTCTTTATAGCTTGCGCGGTTTTGAAGAGACAACAGACTTTCTCTGTTATGTACCGCTCGAATCTCAACTTTTTTTTGTTACATCATTTTTAATTAATCTTGCAATGAGAAGTAGGATAGAGATGCATGACTGAAAGTCCTACTGTCATAGGCTATGTGTTCTGTGTAGCTAGGAATTAATTTGTGATAATACAGGTTGAACCTCTGAAGCATGATGTTAATGTGTGATAAATATTCACCTTTCTATTTGATCCAGGTTCATTAATTATTGTGATACATGTTCACCTTTCTGTTTGATTCAGATTCATAATTGTTGTGATACATGTTCACTTTCTTTTGATTCATGTCCAATGCTTATTGTGATGCTTGTTTACTTTCTACTTGGATTCATGTTCAATACTTGTTGTAATACTTGTTCACTTTCATTTTGATGCATGTTCAATACTTGTTGTGATACATGTTCATTTTCTTTTTTATGCAAGTTCAATATTTATTGTGATGCTGTTGGCTCCTAAATTCGACACCTTTGTTTTGATTGATGTCAGCCATTAAAAGCTGAAAGATGCTTTCGACTGGCTAAGTCTGTCGAAGTGCCCGTCGAAAGATGGCAAAATACTTAGAAGATTTCTTCCAAGGAAGAAGGTTGATTGCCTTCGACGTCGAAGGAGTTTCTCGTCGAAGATGTCTCTTGACGAAAGTGTTCGATGGTTCAGAATGGAGCAGTTTGAAATTCAAGCGTTTGGAGGGAAAACGGTTTCCAGCAGTTACCACGTGCAAACGTGCAAGGATCTGGAGCGTCGAGCATGGAGAACGTGCCAAGTGGATTGATCTCGAAGCAGTGTAACTGCCCGACGGTTACTTGGGATGTTTTAGTATAAATAGGAGTAGACATGTAGTTTCTCGCGTGTGTTCACAATTCTATACAAAGTCACTCATTTAGATTCGAGTACCCAGCGTGTAAGAAAGAATTGTTGAGAAATGTATGTGTGAAACACCAATTTTATCAATTAAAGTCATTTACTTTCCCAGAATTTTACTTGCTTTTCTCTTTACATTTCCTGTCGAACCTTTACTTTAAAGCCTTGTTTATTTTACCAAGTCTTTCCTTTATGCAATTTATTTACCTTGGGTTTTGGTAAACAACCGCTGATCCTCCAAATGGTTACTTATTTGGTTACTCGCAGGATCAATCAGATTGATCCTATGGACATAGGTTGATTTTGAAGTTTGATTAAGTTGGATAAGGCTTTTAAATAAAAGGTTTCAAGTAAATTGCATAAAGGAAAGACTTGGTAAAATAAACAAGGCTTTAAAGTAAAGGTTCGACAGGAAATGTAAAGAGAAAAGCAAGTAAAATTCTGGGAAAGTAAATGACTTTAATTGATAAAATTGGTGTTTCACACATACATTTCTCAACAATTCTTTCTCACACGCTGGGTACTCGAATCTAAATGAGTGACTTGAAGATAGTCCACAATAGGTTTTCTCCAATCTTGCTCTGACAAATTATCAATGAACGAAATCTCGAAGTTACTGTGATCAGCATATCCTAGCCTCGTCGATTCCAAGTCTGATGGTGATAGACAAGTTGCTTTTATCTTTTCTCGAACTTCGATTGCTCTTTGTAATTTCGTTTTTGAAATCTTATACCCAGATGCAATTTGTGCCAAGTCATTGGCTATTTGATTTTCGACTCTGGGTATGTGTCGAATATTGATCGTTTCAAATTGTTTCAATAAACGATTTGCTATCACAAAGTACATAATGAGATTCTCCCTTATGCATTTATATTCCTTTGTGACTTGCTTGATGACTAACTCTGAGTCTCCCATTATTTCGACTCGAGTTGCCCCCAATTCCAACAATATCTCAAGGCCAGTAATTAGAGCTTCATACTCAGCCTCATTGTTCGAACAAGAACCTGCTATTTTGTACTTGAATGTTGTTGGAATTTTATCTGGAGAAATAATCAAGACTCCTACTCCTGTTCCATCTTTATGGCTGGAACCATCGAAGTAGAATTTCCAAGGTTCTATCTCCACATAATTAATATCCTCGACTTGAATTGAGTGGTCGACTATGAAGTCTGCAACCACTTGTCCTTTTACTGCCTTAAGAGGCATAAAGGTTAAGGAGTATTCAGTTAATGCTAATGCCCACTTGCCAATTCGACTATGCAAGATAGGTTTCGACAACATATATTTGAAAACATCAAAATGAGACGAAACATAAACATCAACTGGTTTTATATATTGCTTGAGTTTTGTACAAGAAAAATACAGACATAGACACAATTTTTCAACTTCGCTATATCTAGTTTCTGCATCATTCAAAACTCGACTGAGATAGTAAATGGGTCTTTCGACTCCATTCTCATCCTCTTGGGCTAACATACTTCCCAGAGTTTTGTCAGATGCAGCTATGTACAATCTCATACTCCTATTGCTACAAGGAGGCACCAAAATAGGTGGCTTAGTGAGGTACCCTTTGATTTTGTCGAAGGCTTCTTGTTGCTCCTGCCCCCATTCGAACCCCTCTTTATTCAGTCGAAGTAAGGGTGAAAAGGCCTGAGCTTTCCCACTTAGATTAGATATAAACCTCCTTAAGAAATTTATCTTGCCTAAGAGAGATTGCAATTCCTTCTTATTCGATGGCGCTTTCGCTTCCAGAATTGCCTTCGTCTTGTTCTGGTTGATTTCGATTCCTTTCTTGTGGACAACGAAGCCCAAGAAATCTCCAGCTTTCACACAGAACGCACACTTCAAAGGGTTCATCTTCAGACCATGTTCTCTCATTCTTTCGAATGATTGTCGAAGGTGGTCAATATGGTTCTTCCTGGAAACAGATTTTATAACAATATCATCAATATATACTTGCATAAAAGTATTAATAAAATCATGGAAGATAGTATTCATTGCTCGCTGGTACGTTGCCCCAGCGTTTTTTAGGCCAAAAGGCATCACTACCCATTCGTAAGTGCCTAAGGCCCCAGGGCATCGAAAAGCTGTTTTCGACACATCCTCTTCAGCAATGAATATTTGATTATATCCTGAATAACCATCGAGCATACTCAGGTATTCATAACCAGCGGCAGAGTCGACTAGCATTTCCGCCACAGGCATAGGATATTCATCTTTGGGGGTGGCAGCATTCAAATCTCTGAAATCTATGCACACCCTTAATGTACCATTTTTCTTAATTACTGGCACAATATTTGCAATCCATTCGACATACCTTGTAACACGGATGAATTTGCATTTCAGAAGTCTTTCGACCTCCGTTTTGATCTTCGACAGTATTTCTGGAGCGAAGCGCCTTGGATTTTGCTTGATTGGCTTCTTTCCAGGTTTGATTGGCAACTGAAGTTCTACCAATCCTCTGTCGAGACCAGGCATTTCGTCATAATCCCATGCAAAACAGTCTTTAAACTCTTTCAGCAATTGGATTACTTCCAACCTAAGTTCTGGATCAATTTTGGCGCTGATGTAAGTTGGCCTTTTCTCTGATCCTTCGCCTAAGTTGATTTCTTCTAAAGGGTCTTGTGCTAACATTTTAATGTTGTTCGCCAAGGGGTCCTTTTCGAAGCCCAAAGGCTCATCGTCATAGATGGCGTCGAGCCTCTGTTCCTGCATTTCTTCTGGCATGATATCAGGAGGTTTTGGATCGAAATCCTTTCCTGGGCCAACAGCAGATAATTGTTGATCATTGGCCTGTGTGGCCATGTACTTTACTTCGGCTTCGAGAGTCGTTATCATCTTGGTTTCGGCTACATAAGCCGAAATTCGCTTCAAAGATTGTGACTCAGTCATTATCACTGAATTCACTTCCCCAACCTGTTGGTTGGATATCAGTTAACCCACTGAAGTCTATGTGGGACAAGTCTTCTCTGTCCCATTGGAAACCATGCTCAGGATGCAGGTATAGGGAACAAAAGGTGTTTGGCGCTGGCGCCATGTCGAAGTCAGGTGTTGGACATGGCCCTATGTGAGCCAAGTTTTTGTCGAAATCTGCCACACCCAAGTGATTCACTTCGCCAAGGTAGTAGCTTTGATTTGCCTCTATGTTTTCGACCATCCCATCTGGACGCCATAGCAGCAGTCTTTGGTGCATCGATGAAGGCACAGCGCCTACACCATGAATCCACTCACGGCCTAACAAAAGGTTGTAGTTAGGTTTGACCGATATGACCATGAACATCGTTGGTCGAAGGATCGACCCAACTTTGATATCTAGCTGGATCACTCCCATGGTGGTCCCAATGCCGCCCTCATAGTTCGACAGGACCATATTGTGAGGTTTAATGTCCTCATCTCTTTTGCCAATCTTCCTTAGCATAGAGTGAGGGATAATATTGATGGTTGCCCCACAATCGACCAATATTTTATTCACA
Organism: Vicia faba; assembly: GCA_948472305.1. Classification (NCBI taxonomy): domain Eukaryota; kingdom Viridiplantae; phylum Streptophyta; class Magnoliopsida; order Fabales; family Fabaceae; genus Vicia; species Vicia faba. Next base: position 263,928,476 of record OX451740.1, read on the forward strand.
GTAGTTTCTTCGAGCTTAGCCCTTATGAACAAAGGCTTGAGGTGATTCTTCATCGCCTCTGTAGGTGGCTCGAAGAAGCCATTTTGTTCCTCTGTAGTGCCATTGTCCATGACAAAATAGCACACTGGCCTATGTTTGGCCATTTCTTGTTCCACCTCCCAGTCACTTGCTTCGACTTCTACCTGTCGATTGAATTCCCTGGGCAGCACTGAAACAATATTCACCATTATATCCAAAGTATCGTCGGACTCAGCATCGTCTTCGTCTTCGACTTCACTTTGGTTAGGCCAAACTAGCCTGTTGGTAACTGGTTCTCTCTCTAGAGGCTTCCTTTGTTTCCTTTGAGGAACATTCGAACTAGTTTCTGCCTTAGGTTCGTTGGCAGCCTCCCTTTCAGCTTTTCGTCTCCTTTGATATCTCCTCCATTGGGATCGAGACATAGGATTTTTACCCTTGTAGTTGCTGGACACTTGTGCAACCTTAGGTGCAGCAACTTGAGGCTCTTTCTTTTGAGTCAAAGAGGAACCTCTTGGCACATCAAAAGAATGCCATTTCTCCTCACTTGGCCTTTTCCGGCCAGAGGTTTTGTACCAAGTGTCTACTGGCACATTTGTTGGAGGCCTAAAAGTCAATGGCCTCTTGTCTTGGTTAGAACCCCTTCTGGGATCATATCGAAGGTCAGCATTCTCCCTTCTCTTGTTCGCTGCTCTCACGCCTTGAAGGTGCTCAGCAGCTTTTTTATCAAAGATCGAACTGCATCTTGGACACAGCATCACCTCTGATTTCTTCTTCTGGCATCTTTGTAAAAAATCTGCCAAGTTTTCGTTTTCCCGAGGGAAAGCCGTCTTATTAGCCTGCTCTTGCCTTATGGCCTCTTCTGATGCTTTTGGATCAGAAAGTTCAACCATGTTGATATTCATTGCATCTTTGCTAGCAAGAGTTAACTGCTTCATTTGTATCTCCAGATTCTCCGTCTGGCCTTGTACAGTGGCCAAGTGGGAACTGGGCTTTGGTCCAGTTTTTTGTGCTTCAGCAGTCTCCGACTTCGGGCCTTCGACCGCTTTCTGGACAGCTTCAATTGTCTTCCTGGATAAATTTCCAGAAAAACTGCCAAAGATTGGCATGTTGATGTGGTCCTTTGAAACTTCGACCATGGTAATTCCTGGCTTCTTCGACTGGATCCTGGTTGCCTCTATCATGTTCACCTCAGAGGGTTCTGCATAGTGGGCTTCAGCCTTCAGTGGATTGGAGTCGACAGCCATGGGGGATTTGTCAGCAAACTTTAATCTCCCTTCCTCAATAGCGTCTTGCACAAGATTCCTGAAAAGAAAACATTGAGACGTTTTATGGCCCAAAAAATTATGATATTTGCAAAAACCTCTCTTCTTTCTTTGATCAAGAGGAGGCACTTTTACCCCAGGGGGTACTATCATTTGGCCATCTTTAACTAGCAAGTCGAATATTTCATCACATTTTGTGATGTCAAAACTATAAGTCTTTTTTGGGAACCTTTCGTTGGTCCTGTCTGGACCAATGGGATTTTTCCCATTTGAGGGGACTAATTATTTACAAGAGTATGGTGGCCCTTGTTTTAGTTCTGCTAAATCGACTTCTCCTTCTTCGACAGTTAAAGTATCGTCGAAGGATTCTAGATCTTCGTCATCCATCTCAACGTACGCTATTCTCTCTCTCTTGTGAGTTTTCGTTGCCTTAGCTTTTTCAGCTTTGAGGCGTTCGACCTGTCGAACTCTATCGGCCAGTTGGGCCATGTCTCTTAGGTACTGGGTGTCTAGCTTTTTCCTAATGGAATAATCTAAACCGCCTGCGGCTATTTCGACCAACTCATGTTCTGGCACTTGTGTAAAACATCTCGCCTTGAGCAACCTAAACCTATTCAGATATTCGTCTATAGGTTCAGTGAAACGTCTCTTCACACTGGCCAGTTCTTTCAGGCTTATCTTGGTTTGCCCCATGTAGAATTGTTCATGGAACAATCTTTCCAACTGGGTCCAATGATGGATCGAATTGGGGGGGAGAGTTGTAAACCAAGTAAAAGCATTCTTGGTTAAAGAACTTGGGAAGTACTTGATCCTTAGGTTTTCGTTATTCGAAATGTCTCCTGCTTCGATCAAGTATCTCGCCACATGCTCGACAGTAGATTCTGTCGTGTCCCCTGAGAACTTAGTAAATTTGGGGACTTTGCATCTAGGAGGTAAATCCGTTTGTAACACGTATTCTGACAATGGAGATGTAAAGTTGGGCCTTCGAAAGCCCATGTTCATCCCATTCTGAGTCATGATCCTTTCGATCATGGTTGCCAGATTGTTTTCCAAACCCATGTTTTGGTATTGGATATGCTGAACCACTTCGTCAGCATTTTGGTTTCTGTTAACTAACCTTACCTCTGGGGCTATTACCCTAGGTTCTTCGACAGGTTGTTCGACAGGCTGTTGAGCCTGGTTAATGGTGGTTTCTTCCTCTACAAATATCCCCTGATTTCCCCTTATTTGCGCCCTTTGGGGCTGTCGAACAGGTGGGGGTACTCCAAAGAAATCAGCCAAGCACGTCATTTGCGCTGTAACTTGCTGATTCGATTGAGTAGTGTTTTGTATTAGAGGGTTTAGCACTGTACTTAAAGTTTGTGCCAACATTTGCACCATATCATGGTTGCTTTCGTCCATTTGTTGCCTCAAGACTGCTGTCGAGGCATTTGTAAGGCCATGGGCTACTTGGGACATTCCTCCTAAGAGTTGGGTCCTATTTCTATTCGCCATGCCTACTCCAGAGCCTTGGAGTGGCGAAGAGGCACTCACGAAAGGGTCTGAAAAAGTGGACGCAGCATTCGTCAGGCTTGCCACTTCAGAAGTTGGCATGCCATAGAATGGAATAAATCCTGGGGGAACCAAAGGCCTTGTGCCTAAATTTCCCCTTGGTGGGGGAGTTCCCAAAGGTATTCTGGGGCCTGTTAACGAAGATATTGGCCCCGTGGTTGTGACCGACACTGCTGGCGTCGAACCAACGTTTGTCGCTTCACTTACGGTCATACTAACCGTTGCTCCCACACTCGTTTGTGGGATTTCGTTATTGTTTGGCGGATTCGCCATCTCTTCCCTCCTTCTGGCAGTATTGTTATCGTTAGTGTATATTCTACCACTCCTCAATAACATACAACTCGAAAAGATGAGATTATTTTCAACAATCAACACACAGTCCCACCAGGTGTGCCAATTTGTTTACCTTGGGTTTTGGTAAACAACCGCTGATCCTCCAAATGGTTACTTATTTGGTTACTCGCAGGATCGATCAGATTGATCCTATGGACATAGGTTGATTTTGAATTTTGATTAAGTTGGATAAGGCTTTTAAATAAAAGGTTTCAAGTAAATTGCATAAAGGAAAGACTTGGTAAAATAAACAAGGCTTTAAAGTAAAGGTTCGACAGGAAATGTAAAGAGAAAAGCAAGTAAAATTCTGGGAAAGTAAATGACTTTAATTGATAAAATTGGTGTTTCACACATACATTTCTCAACAATTCTTTCTCACACGCTGGGTACTCGAATCTAAATGAGTGACTTTGTATAGAATTGTGAACACACGCGAGAAACTACATGTCTACTCCTATTTATACTAAAACATCCCAAGTAACCGTCGGGCAGTTACACTGCTTCGAGATCAATCCACTTGGCACGTTCTCCATGCTCGACGCTCCAGATCCTTGCACGTTTGCACGTGGTAACTGCTGGAAACCGTTTTCCCTCCAAACGCTCCAAAACCTATTGTGGACTATCTTCAAAATCCAGGAGCTTCGACAGAACGAAAAACAAAATACAGGGCGTTGAGTTTTGTACTCATGGGTAATGAGTTATTCAAGAAGACGCCTGAAGGGGTATTGCTGAAATGTTTGAGTGAAACTGAAGCATACATAGCCCTTTCGACGACGCATGCTGGGGCATGTGGGGCTCACCAAGCAAGCCATAAGATGAAATGGTTGTTGTTTCGACAAGGACTATATTGGCCCACTATGCTGAAAGATTGTGTTGAGTTCGCCAAAGGTTGCCAAGAGTGCCAAGTCCATACAGGCATCCAACATGTACCAGCAAGCAAACTTCACTCGATAGTGAAGCCTTGGCCCTTTAGAGGATGGGCGTTGGACCTCATTGGAGAGATTCGACCAGCATCATCAAAGAGTCAGAAATACATATTGGTAGGCATTGATTATTTTACTAAGTGGATCGAATCTATCCCTTTAGTCAATGTAGACCAGGAAAATGTCATTGAATTTATTCAAAAGAACATTATCTTTAGATATGGAATTCCTGAGACAATAACAACTGATCAAGGGTCAGTTTTCACTGGTCGAAAGATGCAGGAATTTGCTCAGGAAACAGGTTTCAAACTCCTAACATCCACGCCTTATTATGCACAGGCGAACGGTCAGGTCGAAGCAGCTAACAAAGTGGTGATACTTGTCCATATTTGTTTACCTTGGGTTTTGGTAAACAGATGCATGTTCACCTCTTATCTTATGATACTTGTCCATATTGTGATGCATGTTTATTTCTTATCTTATGATACTTATTCATATTGTGATGTATGTTCACTTCTTATTTTATGATACTTGTTCATATTGTGATACATGTTCACTTCTTATCTTTGGATACTTGTTCAATTCTCTTTAATGGTTATGATACGTGTTCATATTGTGATGTATTGATTCACTTAGACTAATGCATGTTTAGGTAACCTTCATTGTGATGTCTTGATTCACCTTAGCCTAATGCATGTTTAGGTAACCTTTGTTGTGATGTCCTGATTCACTTTAACCTAATGCATGTTTAGGTAAACTTTATTGTGATGTCCTGATTCACTTTAACCTAACGCATGTTTAGATAAACTTTATTGTGATGTCCTTATTCACTTTATCCTAATGCATGTTTAGGTAACATTTATTGTGATGTCTTAATTCACCTTAGCCTAATGCATGTTTATGTAACCTTTATTGTGATGTCCTGATTCACTTTAACCTAATGCATGTTTAGTTAAACCTTGTTGTGATGTCCTGATTTGTCTTAGCCTAATGCTTGTTTAGGTAACCTTTGTTGTGTGATGTCTTGATTCACCTCATCCTAATGCATGTTTAGGTGACCTTTGTTGTGATGTCTTGATTCACCTTATCCCATGGCATGATTAGGATAATTCATTTCTCTTGTATGCTTGTCATGATAGCATATGCACTTATTGCTTGTTCAGATGTTTGGTTTATGTCTTATATGCTTGTCCTGATAGCATTCTCATCTTATTGCATGTTTAAGATATCTTACTTCCCTTCTATGTTTGTCATGATAACATATATATGCTTATTGCTTGTTTGATCCTCACTTGTATTACTTGTACACTCTCCCTATTTGTGTGATTGCTTTCCTATTGCTTGTTTAGGTCTCCTTGGTATTACTTATACATTCCCTTTGTTTGTGAGATTTCATGCTCCCATAGGACTTTTGATTCAATTCAGGTTTGAATTAAGTAGTCTCTAAGGTTGTAAATCAAGCATGATAACAATTAGGTAGGATTCCTTGTATCCTAACTTTAGGTACACACTTGCATGACAACAAGTAGGATTAAGATCCCTTAGCTTTTGGTTTAGTTCCTGCATTACATGTATGTAAAACTAAAATCATTTTCTCAAGAAAATTCTAAAACATCTTAACAATAAAGAGGTGAATCATATGTCACGAGCCTTAAGTATTGGGAGAAGTATGAGGCGGTACAGACCGAACCTTGTGCTTCCTGTTAGAACATAGTTTGGTTCTACATCTTAGTAATAGTTTTGATGATAACAAATACATGTTATATGTAAAGAACAATTATGCTCTCTAATAAATTATTTGAATATGCAAAGAAGTTCTGATAAAAGAAGCATAAGAAGTTGGCAAACTTTGCGGTAAGAAGATTTGATAAGAATTTATGTACAAACACAATTAAAGTATCATTCTCAATAGAAGAATTTCTAATGTTATAATTTCTATAGCACCAAAGTTGCAAGCTAAAATCTGATGAAGCAATACTCTGATGATCTAAAGTCTCAATGTTAATATTCTTATTCTGATCAAATTTCAAATAAGCAAAGTTCTGATGTATTACAATTCATTCATTACAAATCAAAATGTAATGACTGGTACCAGACAAGATCTATATTTTTGGAAAGTGCATTAACAATATTTTATCATCCTTCCAAAAACATATTTTCATGTCTCAAATAACACTTGTGCATACAAAGAAATATTCATAAGCTCTTTTGATGGGTGAACTCAAGTTCTTTCTGGGAATTCAAATCAATCAAACTCCTGAAGGAACCTACATACATCAAAGCAAGTATGTTAAAGAACTTCTGAAGAAATTTAATATGTCAGAAAGTAAGTTATCCAAAACTCTTATGCATCCTACATGCATTCTGGAAAAGGAAGAGGTAAATAAGAAAGTAGAACAGAAGCTCTACAGAGGTATGATTGGTAGAACATAATCTCTTTAGAAGTAAGAAAGTTGAACAGCGTCAAGACTTGATATTCTATATAGCGTTTGTCTTTGTGCCAGATTCCAATCAGATCCTAGAGAATCTCACTTAACAGTAGTTAAGCGAATTTTCAAGTATCTAAAAGGTACTACTAATCTTGGTATTTTTTATAGAAAATCCAGAGAATATAAATTAGTAGGGTACTGTGATGCTGGCTTTACTGGAGACAGAATAGAAAGAAAAAGTATTTCTGGAAGCTGTCAGTTTCTGGGAGATAACTTAATCTCATGGTCCAGCAAAAGACAATCCACTATGGCATTATCAACTGCTGAAGCTGAATATATAGTTGCGGCTGGATGCAGTACTCAGATGCTCTGGATGAAGAGTCAACTTGAAGATTCGCATATTTATGAGAGTAACATTCATATCCCCTGTGATAATACTTCTGCTATCTATCTTTCTAAAAATAAAATTTTACATCACTTCATTAGGGACTATATTCATAAGGGAATTATATGTTTAAAGTTTATAGACACGGACCATCAATGGGTTGATGTTTTCACAAAACTCCTTGATGAAGATAGATTTAATTTCATTCTAAAACACCTCAGTATGGAATCATGCTCAGAGTGAAAGTGTAGTTTTTGTATATTTAATCCTCAGAACATTTTGATTTGTTTTTGTGAACATCTGAACAATAGTTCTTCAGAAGTGAGAAGGAAAATTGTCTCAGAAACTATCCAGAAGACCTGAACTTTTTTTTGAAAATGCTTCACTTCAAAGATAGACGCATGAAGTTCACCACATCAACATATGCCAAACCTAAACGTTGAGTCACTCTCTGAGGCTGATCACGTGTTCAAAATATGAAGGGCTGAAATGGTTGAGTTGATACATTGAGGCGTGAGTCACATCGGTAACTGTTCACAAAACCTTCACGCCATCCCACTTTTCAAAAATCATTATTGTTGTTAATCATTTTGGTTATTTTATTAATTGAAATTAATTTCATGTTTTCTCTCTGTTGGCTATTTATACCTCACTTTCACCAAATCACTTTCACACCTTCACTCCCACTCACCCTAGTTTCTCTGAATTTGCACTTTTTCCTTTTGTGTGCTCTCAAACCCTAAGTCTATGAACAATGGCTTCTCCTCAACAACAACAAAAGTCTCAAGATCTTGCTACTCAAATTAACATCCTTGGTTCATCCTCTACTCAAAAAGAAGAAATGTATGTTGAATCTACAAGAACTCTCCTTACTCTGGTTGACACTCTTGAAGTTCTCTGTGAACTCATAGTTGATTTTAAAAGCATGAAATAAAATGGGAATGACCTTACTCCTGATGTTGATTTTCAAGGGTGGACAAAATATTTTTATCGATTAATTGGTTCAGTTTTTCCTAAATTGGTTAAAGAATTCCAGATTTATGCTACTGCATCAAATCATCAAGTAACTTCGTATGTAATGGGAAAGAAGATCGTCATCACTAAAGATCTTATTGGAAAGCTCATTGGTCACGATGGAAGCGACATAAGGTGAAATGAAGCGGCATTAAGAAGGATCCTACATTTACTACAAAGGAATTCATCACCACCAGAAGAGTCCCTCTGAAGGATTTTCCTCTCTTCACTCAAGCAGACTCATATCTAGAAATTGTCCTCAGATACCTGGAACCTTGTAAAAGTGATGGAACAATTCTAGATGTCAATATCCTAGATCTCAAACAACAACCTCTAGAAGTTGCTACCAGAAAGTCTAGGAAAAGGAAAGTTGCTCGAGAAGGAACTTCTCATAAAACTCTTAAAACTTCTAAAAAGAAAGGTAACTCCTCTTTTGTTTATGTTATCGAATCAGTTTTCTTACCAACATATGAACCCTTTTCATATCCAAAACTTGCTGAAAATACCTCACCACAAACTATAGATGACTTTGACATAGAAATTGATACCACTATACCAAATCATCATCCTCTGATTAATCCCTCTTTCTCCCAATTTGTTCAAACTCATCCAGAACTTGCGCAAGTTGTATCTGATATTGATCAATTTGATCCATTCTTTGAACCTCCCCAAACAGAAAATCCAAATACTATCTCTGAACAAATGCCCGAAACCACATCTATTCTTCCAGGAATCATCTACCCTCTCAACACCTCTCAACCACTAAATATCTCCACCAAACCTCCACGAGACTTTTCCCTTCCAGATATTCCCTCTCCTTATGATTCAACACCACCTAACACTCTTATCATCATTTCCGAATCTCCAACTCCCAATGACTCCTCAGAAGATCCTCTCAAAACCATAATTGATCTAGAAGCCTAGGACAAACTTGACACATCTTCTTAGAAAATAGCCATTCCAAAACCAACATCAAAACCATCCAAATCAGATGTTGGTAAATTTGTGCTGGTTTTCGAGACAGAAATACAGGAATAGGTTAACTCTTTGAAGAAAGATTGCATGGATAATATCAATCCAGCTACTTCTGAATCTCTCTTGACTCAGTTCAGAAAACGGTTTAACTCTGAATCTCTGAAGATGAAGGAACTTAGTTATGAAATTTCTCAACAGAACTTCTGCGATCACCTGAATATCTTCAAGGATAAAGTTCTATGTCTCTAGGTAAGGAAACCCCTTCATCTTCTGGACAACACTCCTTGGGAAGCTCCACAAGAATGAGAATTTCAGGAACCATCTTCTGAACCTCAATCTCAACCTCTGGTCATTTTTAAAGACAAAGGCAAGTCAGTTGAAGAATCTCCTGATAAAGAATATGTTGTAGTAACTTATGAGAATATGGCTTCTATTGTTGAAATAGCTATATCTTCTCTAGTGTTAAAAACTCTGGATGAGTTGAAGAAAGAGAATGAAGTTGTCAGGGAAAGGCTCGATAAACAGGATAAAACCAATAAAGAGATTAAGGGAATGTTAGGCAAGCAAGAAGAATCAAACAATCAGATCAAAAGTCTCCTGGAAGCGTTTTTCACATGACTTCCACCTCCTTCGCAACCTTAGTTTAATCTTTTACTTGTTTATGATATGCTTTATGATTAAACTTTTGTTTGTATTAATCTCTATTATTGAATGCATCATATTTTTGTTCTCTTTACGTGTTTTTATTGCTTTTTGATTAATGACAAAAAGGGGAAGAACGTAAGATATTTTGAATATAATAGTGTCGGGACTAAGTCTCAAACATTTTTTATAACATAACCTCTGTTTCACTTTTTAAAAAGAAAAAAGGAAAAATGTCTCTTTAAAGAAACTTCTGCCACACGGACCTATCAGAACTTCCATCAAAAGATCTGATCAAACATCTTGAGGGAAGTATCTAATTTTTTCTTTATCTGAGTATTCAACTCAGGGGGAAACCCTAATGCTTTATGTTCTTACTTGTTCATCAAAATATACAAGTTTTTGTCATCATAAAAAGGGGGGAGATTGTTAGAACATAGTTTGGTTCTACATCTTAGTAATAGTTTTGATGATAACAAATACATGTTATATATAAAGAACAATTATTCTCTCTAATAAATTATTTAAATATGCAGAGAAGTTCTGATAAAAGAAGCATAATAAGTTGGCAAACAATTTGCGCTAAGAATATATGATAAGAATTTTTGTACAAACACAATTAAAGTATCACGCTCAATAGAAGAAGTTCTGATGTTATAACTTCTGAAGCACCAAAGCTGCAAGCTAAAATTTGATGAAGCAATACTTTGATGATCTAAAGTCTCAACGATAATATTTTTATTCTGATCAAATTTTAAAGAAGCAAAGTTCTGATGTGTTACAATTCATTCATTACAAATCAAAGAGTAACGACTGGTACCAGACAAGATCTGTATTTTTGGAAAGCGCATTAACAACATTTTATCAACCTTCCAAATACATCTTATCATGTCTCAAATGGATCCAGAGCTTCGCCTATATAAAGGGGTTATTGAAAGGTGATCAAACAACACTTGCGCATACAAAGAAATATTCATAAGCTCTTTAGATCTATTCACTGTGCCTTAACATTGTGTAAACATCACAATTGTGATATAGTTTTCTAGAAACATTCTTGTACACATTTTGATTCACATTTTTGTAATTCCTTGAGAAAAACCAAGTTGTGGTTTAGTCCCAATAAGACATTGATGGTAGTCTCTGTGTGTTATAATCAAAGTTTTTATTAGTGGGTTAAGACCTCGATTGAGAGAGGAGAAATCACTTTGACGGATAGATTGGAGTAGTTTGAGTTCAAACAAACCAGGATAACCAAACGTGTCATACTGTTTTTATTTTTGAAAACCCCAATTTAAACCCCCTTTCTTGTGTTTTTCTATCCTTCACTTCCTTTCAATCATAATCTTTAATGTGGTTCAAATCTCGAACTCTTTTGCAAATAAGCGGAGAAGTAGCAAGTGTCCCTCTGGTGGGATCCATTTACTATTATCCCAACAAAAATACTTAACAAATCAAACTCTCTTTTGCCACTTGTGCTTTTCTTATGAAAACTTTTCAGAAATGGTTGTTACCTATAAAAAGCATAAACAAACCAAAAATGTCGAGCCAAACTGCGGCGCTCCGATTCCTTAAAAGGGATACATAGGCATTAAGTTGTAGGGCCTACGCGAGAATAAATATTTAAAACCTTTGTTTTCCCTGTATTTTTCTTTTGTATTCATGCATTTCCTTTAGCTTGTATGTTTAGATAGACACAACTTTTTATTAAAACAACAAGAGTGGATCTCATGGAGTACCACAGACGTGAGGGGTGCTAATACATTCCCCTTGTGTAATCGACTCACGTACCCATTTCTTTGTTGCAAGACCTTGTTCTTACACACTTCAGGTTTACTCGATGTTTTCTTTTCCCTTCTTTGGGATAAATAACATTCGATGGGGACTTCATTGTTTTTCCTAGTTGCTTCAGTTGGCGACTTCACTGGGGATAGCTTCCTAAGTGAGTCATTCCTAGCTCTTGTTTATCGCGTAATTGGGTGTTTATTTCTTCATGCTTTTGTATGACCATTCATTTGTATATTTTTATTTGAAAATATGTTTGCATGCATTGCATTTTATTGCTTTCCATATTATGTATACTGATGTGCTGGATATTGGATTCTCTGTACTTTCTTGGTGTATGGGATGTTACTTGATGATAAAAGAGAAGTGTTCAAGAGCAACTCCACAAACCAAAATGCTTATTTTTTATTCAACCCATTCTCCTCTTTTGATCTTGAGCAAGACCAAGACACAATAGATCCCAATTGAGTTGTTGATATTGCTACACCTTTGCGTTCTTTATCTCCAAAGATTCCGCACATGAATGATCAAATTGTACCTATTACAACATAATACTTCAATTATTATTCTCATTTATATCGCTACTCCCTTTGCATTCTTTATCTCCAAAGGATCCCTTGCGGTCTTTATCTCTAAAGGACTTCACTTGGCCGCAATCACCTCTTGAATGTATTGCACGAAAACCCCCAAATCAATCAATGATCTTGAAGAACAAACTCGCGGTTTTTCCGGATGAAGAACCCTTCAAATATCAACCAAATATTCTCGTCTACACAAGATCCTAATCGGATGTTATCAAACCTTGTCTAGATGGCACCCCAACAAAAGATCGTTACAATAAAATGTTAGTGTGTATGCATAGATTAGAGGTTGAAGACAAAGAGAAAATGTAGGCTAATTTTATGGCATCATCAAGTTTTAATGATGCATGAAGGATGTATTTATAATTATGGAAATATTGGGGCAAAAGAGGGAAATTCAGAATTAAAAGAAAATTAGAAAATTTATCCCATGAAACAGAATGAGACGGCCTCCCGCTTGGATGATCCGGCTCATAGTGTTAATTTTAAAAGTATGAGCCGGCCTGAAATAGCCTATGAGCCAACCTGAACCAAACAGAAGAAAACTTCTTATTTAGGATATTACATGTGTCAGCCGGAAATGGCTATGAGCCAGCCTGAAACACATAGAGGCTATCTGCTTATTTAGAGCAGTACATGTGCTGGCTTGTAATGGTTATGAGTCGGCCTATATGTGTATTTTTAGTGCAGCAAGTGTTTTTTAAGATTGGGTCAGTTTTTTACTATGTTTCAGATGATTCTTAAGACCTCTAAATGCATAGGGAGCCATCCAAACTCAGAGATACCACAAAATACTATATTATTGGAGTTTTGATATCATACAAAACACTTTTTAAGGAAAGTTGCACTCATATACTCCCCCTTTTTTATGATGGCAAAACTGCAACGATGATGGCATTTTTTGTGTATTTTATGATCCCCTGACTATGTGCTTCCCAACTTCATCTAACATATCCTTCTCCCCCTTTCACAACATCAAAAAGAGAACAAGCATGTCATTAGAAGTATCTAAGTTTTCCATAAAGACGAATACATCATACAGAGGCACTTACGTTTTGCATGATAAGAGTGTGCACTCACATATATCCATATGTGAAATGACACTAGATGAAAAATAAAATAAAATAAAATAAAATGAATTCAAGACACAATATCCAAAATACATAAACGGTATAAGAGTACCAAGAATTCTTACAACACATAATATAAATTGTTCAACAAAATAACAAAAACAAATATGAAATGTTTGAGTTTATAAGAAAGCAACACCAAGACATTCCACTACATCAACAACCACCATATCCTCATCACACCTCTGATAGGTTCGTACACCTCTATGCATAGTGTTATAGAAGGTTGTTGATTCCTCATGATGCTATGTAGCATAAGTTTGCTGGTTGTTATTTATGAGCTGAGTAGATGCAGTGCCTCTTTAGATGTCCTCACGAATCAACTTGAATTGTTTAGTGGCAGCGGACCCGAATATCTCAAAATTGGTTTCTTGGATAATTAACCTCTCATTTATCAAACTTAATCGTTCATTTTGAGCAGTCTCGAAATCAGCCCACCATTTCAATTCCTCTTTATATCGCTGATTCTGTTGAAGATGCATGTTTTTGAAGCATGGTGACAACTTCAGATTTATTTCCTGCATCATAATCATACATGTTTTACTGATAGCAATATCCATAGTCATTAGTTACACCTTCATATCCTCTATAGTATTTACCCTGTGTAGTCCAAGAACTATCTTGCCAACATCCACCCCAGGGTTTTCCATAGTTGATATGTCAGGCTGCAGTAGCACTCAATCAAGCCTCATCATCTTCATAATCAGCATCTGCCATAAGAGCACCCTCTAATGGTTCGCCCTCAACATCCTCAGCTTCATCAATTTATACAAGTTTACCTTAGAAAAGAAAAATGACACAATCAATTTATACAAGTTCACCTTAGAAAAGGCTACTCTTGTCCACCCGCCAAGGTGATTTTGCCTTAGAAAATGACTTAATCCACTAATCTTGAAAGATTACAACAACTTCTAGGAGTTTAGAAACACACCTTAGACCTCTCAAGTATAGAGACTACAACTTAGTCACTTGAGGGAACAAATCTAGAAATATTTATAATCAAAGAGTGTTTATAATGGTGCTTCTTAACAAGCAGATATAACACTACAATGAAGAACAAATGTTTACACACAAATTTGAGAAAAAAATCTTGTGTATAATACAATGACAATAAAACACAAATATGGGCAATAACTCTAGTGTTTTAAGGAATAAGGTGAACACAAAAATAAGCAACAACTCTTTGTGTTGTAATTTTCTCTTGAGTATTTTCTCTTTTGCATAAAACTTTTCTTTTCAAATTTCTTGAAGGTGAATCATTTTTTCCCAATGAAGTTCGTTAATTTCCAATGAAGTAGCCATCCCTTTATATAGGCTAAGAAAGAGTTTGTTGGATAGTACAAACGTCTTTTTCATTTGCCAGCTGCTACAACGATTATGTGTGATCGTGGGAGACAAGGGCACACAAAATCTTCAACCGTACACTACGCTCTTCAAAAAAAGTGTAATAGGTGTTGTACTATTGTATTGTATTATTCTTGTGCAAGTTTCTAATATTTTCTTCTGATGAGATGCTTCTTATCTGAAGTAGTGAATAGACTGGAGAAGAGATCACATATTTTTTCTTTAATCATCCAATGGAATATTTTTGATGTAAAAAGATGTATATTCCAGAAGATGTTTCATTGTAATGTATCTGAAGGTATCAGAGTATTCAAAATAAGAACTTTGCCTTCAGACTTGAAGTAAAAACTTATCTGACAAACAAATCTTGATATCTGAGCTGGAAGCAAAAGCTTATTTGATGAAGCACATCCTGGATTTCTGAGCTTAAAGAAAAATCTTACACATAAATTTCTTTCCTTAGAAATCCATCTCAACTTCTGATCTGAAAACAAAAGCTTATCTGAGAAGCATATCTTGGTTTATGATATGGAGTAAACACATATATTCTCTTGTAGCGGACATTCAACATTCTATCAGAACTACTGATGTTTCTTGAGAAGCAAATACAATAGTTCTTCTGATGGTGCCAACATATTTCAGATGATTCTTCTGACAAAAATCCTGAATCAATTAGAATGCTTTATCTACACACTCAAAGAAACTATTAGAATACAAAATTGTTACACATAAAATATATGCATTGTTATCATCAAAACTAAATATTAGATGAATAACCAAATCTTATTCTAACAATCCCCCCTTTTTGATGATGACAAAACCATGTATTTTGATGGAACAATTTTACAAGGTAATATCATAATGTATATCAGAGTAAGTTTAGAACCCCCCCCCCCCCCCCCCCCCCCCGAGATAAGCAAGCTCCCCTGAGTTAAAGACTCAACAATATTTAGAAGCAAAAAGGGATATCATAACATTGTTATCATATCTGAGCCTTATTAAAAACATAAGATTCTCTTTGTTGATTACCAGAGCTTAATTTCTCAGAACCTTCTAAGTCTTAGAAGTTCTATACCAGAACATGATTTATTTAGATCCAAAGAAACATTAGAAGTTCTCTATTAGAACCTTCTAAATAGTCAGAACTTGATTAATTTGCTTATCAATGTGTTCCTGAAACAACATTCTCAAAACATTCTTGCATATATATTTTGTTAGAATGTAAGCAATGGGTTTTTAGAGAATTAGATATGTATCAAAATCATCACTATATGTCTCTCCCTTTTTGTCATAATCAAAAATATTTTCAAATACTAAATTAGAAATAATAGATGAGAAAAATAGTTAGCAGACCTTCACTATTTTCATAAACAAAACTTTCATTGATGATAAGGGAAAGGTACAAACATGGCTCAAACAACAAAATAAATTACAAGACAACAAGACACCGAAATAACAAGGAAATTTAAACTCTAAAGACTTCACATATTCTTTCTTCAAGAACATTTTATGGTCCTGCCAACTAAACAAAACGCATCATATATGCCATATAGAAGATTTCAAACAGAACTCGTACAAAATGAATGAAGGACTTATGTCTGCTTCTAGAGAGGATAACAGACTCCTTCAGATGATTGAAGATAGTTTGGGGCAAGTTGACCTTAACATCAGAAAGCAGAAAGTAGATGAAGAGTCTGTCATCATGGGACAGAATATTCATGTTTTCTCCGTGAGGTCGAAAGTTGGATAAAAGGAAGTGAAAACAGATTTTTGCAAAGGGAAGAAACTTTGTAGGATTTGTGGGCTCATATCTGGACGACACGTGTTGGATAGAGATGAGCTTCTCCATGAAAGTATACTTGAGACTAAAATGTTCCACAGTTAGTCCTTCAGAAATATCACATCTTATAGCCTCAACAATAGAGGTAGTATTGATGGTAATAGGAAAACCAAAAACATTAGAATAGATGGATCTACCATGATCACTAACAGAAGCGTACTTCTAAAACTCTTTAACCAGATTAATATAAATTGCTCCATGCAAGATTGAAAAATAGCCATACAACCCCTGAGATAAAATACTCGAAGAAATGTCAAAACTAACAACTCTTAGATTACATAAGTTTGGACAAACTTCATGAATAACTTATAAGATATCTTCATAACTAACGAAGGTTTTTGAAGAAATGATGAACACAAAAGAATATAGAAGAATGAAGAATTGTGATACAAGAGATGAGGGAAGAGAGAGTGAACAAGAATGAGAATAAATAGGAAACGGGAAAACATAATTGACAAGAGAATTGATTTTCTTTTGAAAAATAATCAGACTCAAGATTCACTCAGTAATAAATGATTGAGCAAAAGACTATGATGAATAAACGACAATCGTTATTTCCAAGATAATTTGTCATTAAAAGTTAACACAAGAAGACAAACTAGACATGAAAACAGATAGGTCGTTCTAACTGAATATCTTTACAACTAAAGAAGTCTTATCATTTTTCTTGAATAAAAACATATAGGGGTAAAGCGTAAAGATTTGTCTAATCTCAAAACTTTCCCACTGCTCGAGGTTGATGTTATCATAGTCAAACATTACTAGAGGTGTATTAGATCAAGACACCTTCTATCATGTAGAAGTATCAAGAAACAAATATTTAATTATTTAGAATAATATTTTTCACAAGAAAGTAAAACACATAAGAGTAGTTTCATTATGGAAAAAGTTCCATGTTTAAATTCTTCAAAATGAACTGAAATATATCCTCAACCAAGGGTTTTGTGAAAATATCATCCCATTCATGGTATGTATCTATAAATTTTAAAATGAGAATCCCTTTCTGGACATAGTCTCTAATAAAGTGATGTTTTATTTCTATGTGATTTGCTCTAGAGTGTAAAATAGGATTCTTACTTAAGCATATAACAACTGTGTTATCACAAAATATAGGAATGTTACCTATGTATATCTGGAAATCTTCAAGTTGAATTTTCATCCAAAGCATCTGAGAACTGCAAAGTGATGCTGATATATATTCTACTTCAGTAGTTGATAGTGAAGGTAGAGAAAAAACAAGAAAGGGGGTTTGAATTTTGTCCATAGAAAACATTCCCCATTAGAAATTCTTTGCGCTCAAATGATACTAGATATAAGGATAATGAAGAGAAAATGACACAAGTATTTTATTTAGGTTTGTTGTTAATTAGGCTACTCTTGTCCACCCTCGCAAGGATGATTTCCCATTATCCAAGGACTTAATCCACTATCACCAAACTGATTACAATCACACAGGCAACCGCCAGTGACTAACACACAATGACAAATTCAGGGATCCAGCCGGATATAACGTTCATTGAACTAATAGAATCTGATCCCTCAAGATCTCCTACCAAGATTTCCTTGCAATGATATTCATCAGTGATTTCATAAGAGTATGACCTTCACTCGGTCCTCTTCTCAAGAGCATGGAGCTCAACCTATATACTCTCATAAGCCTGACACAGGGAGTAGATAAACTGTTGATCGTGTCCTAATCAACCTGCACAAACCAGATGCCTCCTCTTCCAAATCAAGAGTAGGTTCCAAAAAAAGTATTAATAATATGTTTGTTCAGCACCCAAAGCATTTGTTCTTCAACTAGTAGTTGCATACATGCTGAAGTAATGTTCTAACATCCCATAGAACATCAGTTCCTTCTTCTTGGAACACACCATCCTTGGCAGTCTTCAAGGTCAATATGCAGATGTATATGAGCATCATTGATCAATTAATTCTCATAAACCTTATTGATAAATATCTTTATGAGTGGACTTTAGAAAAATCTCAAGTATCTTTGACACTTTTAATACGGTTGAAAATGTCAGCATATATTATGTTGAGGGTAACAATCGTAGTATCTTTCTCATACTTTCAGGGTTATATGGAGCGGAATATAACGAACTCCTCAACAATATTCAGAAACACCACTATTAAAGTACAATCATGGAAACCTAGGATTAAAAAATAAAGCCTACAAACAACAGCTTCCCACTAAGTTGCAGGCCTGATGGCAACACCCAGGAACACTACTAATGATCCTTGCCAAGAGATCATCCATACAATAGTATGAATTCTCCAAGTTCATACCTATTTTCAGTTAATATTTTCTTCCTTTCCCATGACCAGAAAGTATCTTCCCAGGATCTCACCTAGAGCAAAACATGATGCCTGCTTTGATACCATTTGAAATTCTGGCACAACAGACTCAGATGTTCTACAAGGATGTCGAGACATATGATCTGAAATAAACACACAGGCAAGATAAAACAGTACTGAAAAGATAAAGAACACACCAAAATTATCTACCCAGTTCAGTGTACAACAATACCTACTATGGGGGCTACCAAGCCAAGAATGAAGTCCACTATCAGTAGTATAATATTTGCAGACCCTACAACCAATACATCCATTGACGATCTACGCACTTAATCACTACCCAATGATCCTTCTACCTAGGTCCTCCCTAGATATGAAATATCCCCATCCCACTTCCAATCATCATAGTAATGTTTAACAGACAACACCTTAGTCACTACATAAACGACCCTTCACCAAGATTATAATCACACAGATAAACAGTTTGGAAGACATACTTCCATGACAACCTAGCTAAGTTTCTAAGCTAAACTCCACTGTTTGTTAACTTTTCTCCTAACACATCTTAGAGTTGCTTCAAAGCTTCCTCCAAGAACAATGCATCTCTTACCTACAGGCTTTGAGATGAACATGGTAACCTTTCCACAACCCGAGAGGTTTACCTTGAAAAAACCTTTAGAATTATACATCTTGAGCCTTGAATTTTCTAGGTTACAAACCCTTATATTTATAACCTGTTACCCAACTGGTTTTGGGCCTTCAATCACAACAAATCAGTTGTAACAAACTGCAGAAACTTCTGCCCCGAGAAAGGTCTTCAATCTTTTCTTTCCTAAATAATCTCCTTATTTAGAAAGTCTTCATTCTCCTTGATTTCTGATTGAATTTTCTAGACCTTTAAATATGCGCCACATAGGATGCATAATATTCTCCTGAATATTCTGCTTATATTAAGAACAAATTGAATCTCATTAATCCAGCTCAGCAGGCGCGATGTCAAGACATCTTCTTTGACATGTTGTTCCAGTTGTTGGAAAAGTTCTACACAACATGTTCAGACATTGTAATAGGACTTCTTGTTGTACATGTTCTTCTTAGCAAGTTTATACATCTTATTCTACATTACATTATTACTGCTATTATTTGTTTTACAAAAATTAAGCCAATCCTAAAACAAGAGAACTAACAACAAAGGAAGAAACGTAAACCTAAAACTATTACAGAGCTTTGGGGCATTTACATAATAATAAGGAGTACGAGAAATAAAACCTACAACTATTATATACTAGGAGCAATTACATGATAATGAAGAAGAAAGCGGGAAATAACGATCTAAACTATCACCTTCGCAAAACCTATACAATTAATTTAAGAATAAGAAAAAGGAAAATAAAAATAGAAAAAAGAATGTGAAAAAGATTTTTATGAAGAAAATAGTTTTGATGATAATTAATTAAATAAAAACCTAAAAGTTCTAATTAATTTTAGAATTAAAAAGAAAAGGTTTAATTAATTAAATTAAAAAAATAAATTGTCACAAAAAAACTTAACCCTAATTTAGTTAGGAAAATATTAGGTTAACTAGGGTTTAATTAACTAAAAAAGAAAATAATTGGAAAAAAAAGGAAATAAGGGTTAGAAAAAAATAATGACAAACAAGGTTAGAAAAGAAAACAAGAAAAATGCCAGGGGTGAGTGTTGAACCCAAGCCCTTAACCTTCACAAACACCTCCTCTACCACCAAGCCATACGGATGTAGGTGTTAAGAAAACCAACACGCTTATTAATATATGAAACCTGCAAAAATCATGAAAAAACAAAAATATTTTGCAAAAGGAATGGATCAAACCCACGCCCTAGTGCAGTAATGCCTTAATGCACGCGCTTCTACAATGGGGTGGCTATACATCCGTTTATTTATTCAAACCAAAATATATATATATATATATATATATATATATATATATATATATATATATATATATATATATATATATATATATATATATATATATATATATATATATATATATATATATATATATATATATATATATATATATATATATATATATATATATATATATATATATATATATATATATATATATATATATATATATATATATATATATATATATATATATATATATATATATATATAATAAATTAAAACAGGATGACTAGAGAAGCGTCGGAGCCCTAGCTCTGATCGTCTTCTCCGGCTAGGTGTTATCTCAAACCTACAAAATAAAGAGCATTAGTGATCCAAAGGGACCCTACCCCCCCCCCCCCCCCTAAATCAACTCTCTTGAATCCAATGGTGCCCTTGGTTTTAGTTGATTCTCCTTGTATAAAGAGATACGGCACAAATAATATGAAACGGTTCAAACATGGCAATGCATGATTCGGTCGTTATGGGACTCATGCGATGAGTTTATCCTGCATATTGACATCTCAGAATCACATTAGTGATGTTAGTATGCATCAAAACATAATTAAAATGACAATATGAGTTTCATGCAAAAAAACAAAAATCAGTGGTGCATAGTAAGAGTCTCAGGCTTCTTGGATCATCACAATTGATCCACCCTTACCCTATAATTCTTCTGGAATTGAATGGGATAGTCGGCTAGCTTTGAGAGAGGTTTCAAATAGGGTTTGAGGTTTGCCCTAGTTTTGATAAAATTTGAAGTTTTGGTATAAGATCTTGTTTCAAGGTTTCGTGTCCTTTGTCTTGTCTGAATAATGAGAATATATAGAGAAAAATCAGGTCAAGAAAGTGGACTTAGATCTTTGTATGAAAGCTTTGATAATTTAATTTTAAATTTAAATAAATAAAAAAAATAAATGGAATAAAAAACAAAGGGGTGTATGAAGGGATTCACAGGTCCACTATGAGGAATAAAACATGCTTGGACCTTGAAAGATAAGCCCACTAGCCTAAAAACTCAAGTTTGATCAATTTGGGTTTCATGCATTTTCTCAAAATTTCCCAACTTGGACCAATCATAACTCTCTCAATTTTTATTATATGAATGTGATCTTGGACTTTTTGGAAAGTTCAAGATGTTCCCTACAATATCTATGTTGATCATTTTTTCATTTGAAGACTTTATCTTGATGTAAATTGCTTTGACCAAAAGTGTCTTTTTTGTTGACTTTTGAAATGACCTATAATGTTTTGGCCGATATCTCTCAAATGAAGCGTTTTTTGGACTTGAGCTTAGAGAGACAAAGTTGTAGAGAGTTGAATTTCCATAAAAATGATCTTTGGTTGAGAAAAATATGATGAAGCATGTGAAAGTTACGCTTGTTCAAAGTTCAGTTGACTTCTCCTTAAGAAAACCCTAATTTAGTAACTTTTGTCTTTTGATGAATCTTGAGTTTTCTTGATGAATCATGGTCAAACCTTGATCAAATAATGAATATGACTTTAACATATTGATGTTGACCAAAAATCTTGAAGTTTGATTGTATGTTGACCATAGTTGACTTTTTGTCCAATACAATTTTTTCAACCATTTAAGCAATTGACTGAGCAAACATGTGATGCAAGGCTTGAAATTTGGCATGATATGAGGAACCATGAAATCCACTTGAGGTATTATAAGCTCAAATTTCCTTGAGAAAAGTGAAACCCTAGTTATAGGTCAACTGCTTAGGGGAAGAGTTTGTCTGATCAAACCTTGAGTAGCCTTGAGCAATTGAAAACCCTGGGAGCATGAAGAGATATCTTGAAGAAAATGGGAGGGAAAATTTTGGGGTACAACATTCTGCATAACATGTTTTTAATCATAAAATCTTTCTATCATTTGAGTAGCAGACAACTACAAAATTTTCTCTAACTAGATCCCTCTACATGGTTAAGTGTTTAATCTTAAATCAATAACAAAGCGGGACTCTGATACAAATTGAAGGTAGAGAAAACACAAGAAATGAGGGTTTGAATTGTGTTCATAGAAAACATTCTCCATTTGAAATTCTTTGCACTCAAATGATAATAGCTATAAGGATAATGAAGAGAAAAGGACACAAGTATTTTATCCTAGTTCGCCGTTAACTAGGCTACTCTTGTCCACCCTCACAAGGATGATTTTTCCTAATCCAAGGATTTAATCCACTATAACCAAACTGATTACAATTGCACGGGCAATTGCCGGTGACTAACACATAATGACACATTCAGGGATCCAACCAGATATCACGTTCATTGACCCAGTAGAATCTGATCCCTCAAGATCTCCTACCAGTATTTCCTTGCAATGATATCCATCAGTGATCTCACAAGAGCCTGACCTTCACTAGGTCCTCTTTGAGATATGACTACTATTAACCAACCAGAATCCAATCCTGCAGAATCTCTTATCAGGATTTCCCATAATGACCAGCAACCATTATCTTCTTGAGATCATACCTTTACTCAGACTCTCAAGGAACCTTTCAATGATATGTTCAGTGATCCAACCAGATATAACAATCATTTACCCAATAGAATTTGATCAATTAAGATCTTCTATCAGGATTTTCCATAATGACCAGCAACCTTTATCTTCTTGAGATCAGACCTTTACTATGTCTCTCAAGGAATCAATCAACAACAGTTGATAGGGTTTCTGTGTTTACATGGTTACTTCTTTTAATAAGACTACACAAAACATTTAAGCACATATTGTTTAACACTTCTACGAGTAACAACTTAAATATTAAAACAATTTACATGAAGAGATATGAACAAAAACACTATACGAGCAACAACTCTAGTGTTCATTATAATGTTCTATAAAGATGTATATGATTAGAAGTTGAGTATCATCTTGTAGTGTTCTTCTTCGTCTTCTTGTTGAGAAATCTACGGGCAATAAATCCTTGCTTCTTATGAGATCTACCAAGATGTATGTGATTGAAAGTTGAATAACATCTTGTAGTCTTCTTCTTCTTTGAGCAAGCTACGAGCATAAGCTCCTTGCTTCTTCTGTTTCATCCAAGATGCATATGATGATAGTTGATTGACATGTAGTTGAAATTTTCTTTCTTTCTTTTCTCTCTTATTTTAATGGTCTTAAGTATGTATAGCATTGCAGCTTTAACATCTTCAGAATCCACTGCTTTCCTTCCATAAGATGAAGCTTGATGGCCAATGGCTAACGACAATGACAACTAACACTTTATCTTTGAAGCTTTGATCTTATTTTATATCCTTTGACATAGAAAGACATTGTGAGAATAGAATTTTCCTGAACCAACGGTTAGTTCCCAATGGATAGAATAAGGTGTAAGAGTTTAGACATTATAAAATAATATTTCTGTATCCTGTCACTGTTCAATGATAGCTTTCCACCTTTTCCCCTGAATAATATTTTTTTATTAAGCTTGTAAATAGAGATCCGTTAAGTAAAGAAAGATAGTTGTAAATCCAGTTGTTTGTTCCCAACGATCACAATGAAAGTGGCTATCAGTACAATATAAAGGGTTGTCCTTACGCCATCCTAGAAGGTATAAGTCACAAACACTTTATGTACCTTTTACACAACATCACACGTTAACCATTTGAAATTTTCTTCTTATCTTCAGAGGCTTCAGATATTTGAATGTTGATCATTGAAGCTTGTTGTAGAAGAATCTATATATAAGCCTTAGAACCTAAGTCTTGGAGTCTTCAGATTTTGTCACACAAAGCTTATCTTCAGAGCCTTTAACACTTGGTTGTAAGAACTTGTTTTTCTTCAGATCATCAAAACTTGTTCAGCAGAACCTTGTCTTCATAATATTTAGAACTCATAACACAGAAGTAAAGATTTAGAAGGCCTTCAAAGCTAAACAACAAAGACACAATCATAACTTCTTGTGCTAATGTTCCTAAGACACGTTGCAGAGGATCAGTTCAGAACCTTGACTTTACCGAAACATGTAACCACATGTTTTCTTCCAGAGTGTATGTTTAGAACCTGATGACATCACACGCCTTGTACCAGATTCAAAACATTATAGCAATAACACGAAACCATTAGTGTATACAATTGTTCTCTAAGATAACATGTAAAGTTATCATCAAAATATCAAGGCCAGATGTAGAAATGCTTCTTGTTCTTACATATAGATCTATGTTTGATTGCCTTTTTCTAGACCAAGAGATGAGGTTGTCACCCAAAAACTGGTAGTTTCCAGAAGTGCTTTTTCATTATATTCTATCTCCATCATAGTCTGCATAACAAAAACTTGATATCTTATATTCTGATGTTTTCTTATACATCAAGCCAAGGTTAGGTGTACTCTTCAGATACCTTAGGATTCTCTTAACAACTGTTAAGTGAGGATTTTTCTTGACGTAGTACTTTTTGATAGAAATCAAAGACTTGTTGTTGTTGGGCGTCCATGGAAGAAGAGGATGAGAGAAAATGGTTTTTAGGGTTTTAAAAAGATTCAAAGTTTGGGAAGCGATGTAGCAAGTGTGTGATGATGAATAAAGTGAGTATTTATAAAACTATTTTTGAAATGATTACTTAAGCGTAAAAGACATATAGAAAAAAACAATGATGATTTGAACCTAATCTCAAGAAAATCCCATTGTTTAAGGAGTCCCTCAAACAGAGCAATTATGATTCAAAATTGACACGTGTCTAAAGTGAATCATAACCATATGTTTGAAAACACAAGAGTTGATATAAAATAGAGCCATGAATACCGAAGATTTTCTGACTAAAGGAGATTCTTATCAAGATATCTTCTAACTTGTAGAAGTATCAAGGAGAGACTTCATAAGTAAAAGAAGTTAAGATTAGAGGACAAGAGATTCTAACCTGGCGTGCTTTATTCTTTAGTACATTACCTTTCTTACTCACTTTGCTTATGGAGATCCATTTAACTTTAATAATATGAGTTCTAAAAAGGCTTGGGCATTTTGGTGAAAATATAATTTCTGGATAAATGATTCAGCTCTTCTAGTAATATCAGAAATAATTCATTATCTTGAAATTATTCTTGTCTTTAGAAGAGGTTATAATAGAGACGATACTCCTGGAAGCATTTCTTCATATATTTTGAATGTGGATCTTGTTCTAACAGGTTCAACTTTATCATTCAGAATCAATTCTTCAAATAGATTTTCCTGTATCTTTTCTTGACTGATGGACATCAGACACATCTGATGTATCGTCCTTTATATTTGAATGTACTTCTTGAGAAATTATATCTTTTTATTTCATAACCAACTCTTTCAGATTCTTTTAATCTTCCTTTTTGTACTCCTCCAAAACTAACGAACTTAGCTATATTCAGTTCTAGGTTTTGGAACATATGCTTTCTTTCCATTCTGTAAAGTAAGCATCCAGAGTTCAGAAACCACGTCTGGTGATTCAAATATGCATGAGATATCTGCAACATACATTATTTTGTCTTTTGGTACCAAGAGACTTTTAGGTCCTTTAGGGTTAGTTTTCCTAGAGTTTCTAATAAACTTGGGTTTCTGTGCAACATTAACCAATTTTCTCTATGTAGAAGGGTAGATAATATAAGAAAAAGGAGATATAGGTTGGTTTTCTTCGGAAGAGTTATGATTGTCATTATCAAAAACATAACCAATTCCTCTTTTTCCATTTTGACTAACACCATAGACCATGGAAGCCATTTTTCTTCTTCCTATGTTATTGTTCAAGAGTTATGAAATGTCTTATCATATTTGAATAAGATGGTTTCAGAGGATGGAGGTGCTTTAGAAAGAGTTTCTTCAATTTTTAAACATTTCTTGTTCAGAAAGACATTTTCTTTTTCCAAAATAAATTTTTCTCCTTTTTATTCAGAAACTTCTTTCTCTAGCTTACCATACTCTTCAACTTCATATCATGAACTTTTTGAAGGTTCTTGAATTTCCGTTGAAGTTTCTGATACCTATTCAGATATTCATACAAACATAGTTCTAATTTAGCACGAGAAAGTTCAAAAAACACCTCTTCTGAGTCAGACTCAGTTACTGTGATGTCTCCTTCTGACGTGGTAGCCATGAGAGCTATGATGGCATGCTTTTCTTCGGAATCTGATCCTCTAGAGTCTGAATAATCCCATGTTGCCATTAGACCTTTCTTCTTGCCATTGAAATTGCTTTTCTTGAAGCTTTACTTTCACGTGCTTTCTTACTTGAGCATTGGACATTCATTTTTGTAGTGTCCTAGATCATTGCACTCGTAACATGTTACTTATTTGCTAGCTCTTCCTCTTGCAGATGATTCTGAATGATCTTATTTGATTATGGGTATTTGGAAGTTGTTTTATCTTTTCTTCTAAATTTGCTTGACTCTTCTGGAAATAAGGGACAATTCATCTTCGTCATCAGAGGATTCATCATCATAAAGTTGATTTATCATTTCTGATCTAGATCTTAGAGCAACGAAATTTCCTCTTTTTTGAGGCTCATCTTCCTCTAACTCTATTTCATGACTTCTAAGAGAGCTAACCAATTCTTCAAGAATTAAGATGTTCAGATCCTTATAAATCTTTAAAGCAGTGACCATAGGTCTCCATTTCTTAGGAAGGCTTCTCATGATCTTTTTAACATGATCAGTTGTAGAATAACCTTTGTCCAAAACTTTAAGTCATGTGACTAAAGTATGGAACCTTGAAAACATAGTTTCAATAGTTTCATCATCTTCCATCTTGAAGGCTTTATATTTCTGGATTAAGGTCGGAGTCTTTGTCTCCTTAACTTGAGTGTTTCCTTCATGTGTCATTCTCAACTAATAAAAAATATCTATTGATGTATCTCTATTGGTGATCTTCACATATTCATTGTGAGATATAACATAGATAATAATAGTTCTGGCTTTATGGTGATTGATGAGCACACGCTTTTGATCATAATTCATTATGTTTCTGGGAATGGGAATACCAATCGCAGACACAGGTTCTTCATAACCAAATATGACCAGATCCCAAAGATATGCATTATATCCTAGAAATAAGCTTTATATTCTATCTTTCCAATAATCATATTTTCCATCAAAAAATAGGAGGCTTAACATTGTAACTATCTCTTCTGTTTGTGTTTGCAGTGGCCATTTAAGTTTTTCTCACACTGGACCTCTCTACACAGTTAAGTGTTTGATATAAAATAAATAATAGAGTCAAAACTCTAATACCAATTGAAGGTAGAGAAAAACACAAGAAATTGGGGGTTTTAATTGGGTTTTCAAAAACTTTTTCTTTTAAAGATTCTTCTCACAAACAATCGATGATAGACAAGCTAGAAAGAAAAATGACATAATCAGTTTATACAAGTTCCCCTTAAAAAAGGCTACTCTTGTCCTCCTGCCAAGGTGATTTTGCCTTAGAAAAAGACTTAATACACTAATCTTGAAAGATTACAATAACATCTAAGATTTTAGAAAAACACCTTAGCCCTCTCAAGTATACAGACTACAACTTAGTCACTTGAGAAAACAAATCTAGAAAGATTTATAATCAAATGATGTTTACAATGGTGCTTCTTAACAAGCAAATATAACACTACAATAAAGAACAAATGTTTACACACAAATATGAGCAACCACTCTTGTGTATAAAACAATGATAATAAAACACAAATATGAGCTACAACTCTTGTGTTTTAGAGAACAACGTTAACACAAAAATGAGCAACAACTCTTTGTGTTGTGATTTTCTCTTGAGTATTTTCTCGTTTGCACAATAACTTTACTTTTCAAATTTCTTAAAGGTGAACCATTTGTTTCTAATGATGTTCGTTAATTTCCAATGAAGTAGTCATCCCTTTATATAGGCTAAGAAAGAAGATCATTGGATAGTTCAAACGTCTTTTTCATTTTCCAGTGTAGCGGTAGAAATGTTCAAGACTAAGCCATTGGATTGACTAGACTTTATACAAAACAAAATAAAAATCGACACCACACTTTATTGTTTCCAAAGGAATGGGAAAAGAGAGAATAACCCAAAAAAAGGGGAAAAGATTCAAGGTAAGGGGGTTGGTTATGCAAAGGGAAGGTATTAGCACCCTAAACATCTACGGTACTCCGCAGGAGCCTCTTTGTAAAATCTGTATATTTTGGCTATAAAAATGTTGTATATATAAAAAAATAGATGGTGGAGGTGAGAAAAGAAATATATTTTTTTATAATTTTTGCACCCGCCGCAATTGTGAACCTTTAGTGCCTACGTACCACCTTTTCATGCAATAGGGGATCAGGGTACGCGTAGTTCCTCTTTTAAAAATTTAAAACACAAATGCGTTGGTTAATTTTATGAGATGAAACATCATTGTCATTGTCCGTATGAAAAACATACCTACTACCCACAATCATGAGAAAAGAGAATTTGCATCATCTCAAAGTGGAGGATATGGGTTGGATTTTAAAAATCAACAATGCCTCACTCAACACCCAAGTGGAAAATATCTCTCTTTACTACATATTGTAGAAGTATAGTTGTTTGCATCACTACAAGGATTGACAAGAGTTCAACCTTTTTTGAGAAAAGTTTAAAGATAAAAGCCAAAGTGGCAAAATGGTTTGAAATGAGATTGATTGACTTTTAGTCTTCTCACAAAAATGTCAAGGCATTATTAAGTTGATTGGAGTTTATTTATGAAAAATGTTTTGAAAATGCATGGACATAAGTCCAAGTTTATTATGAAAGTGGTTCAAGTTCAAAAACAAGAAGAGTTTTCAAAAAGGGAAAGAAGATTTTTGAAATTAAAGAAGATGGGAGGAGAAGAAGGGACTATCCTAAAGCATAAGGTAAAAGCTAAGGATAAGAACCATCTAACCAACAAGAAACCAATACTTGACATTATGAGCCAAGATAGAATCCCCATTCCTTGGATTGAAACCAATCAAGCAAAGAAATACTAGACCTCTTGAGAGAACCAAACTTCAAGTGTATTAAGTCTTCAAAAAATTGGGCAGAGTAACGACTGTATACGGGTGAATTCCAGATTACAAACAAAGGGTGTAATCACAAAAACCTGCACATAAAAAAACAAGCAACCTGATGTCTTGAGTAAACCTCAAGAACTCCAAACAAAATAATCAGATAAGATCTCCAAGATAGGTCAAAGTTTCTAATCCTAAGTCCAAGAAAAGTCCCATGCTCCATAATACCAAGGATAGTAACCAAATAGTCCAAGCACCATTAAAGATTCTTTAAGGTTTATGTTGATTATTAAGTGTCTTAAGAAAGGAAAAGAAAATCTCAAGTGAGCAATGTAAAAATGGAAAGAAAATAAATGCTCAAATGAGCAAAGATGAAAATGGCATGAAATGTAAATGCTAAAAGTAAATAGTACATAAAGCATAAAAAAAAGAAAAAGTATAAGGTAAACAAGTCAATAATTAGTGGTTAGTTGGATGACCATCTTGAAGCTTGAATTTGGAACTCATTAGAGGATTGGTAGAACCAAAGCCTCCACACAACAAGTTGCATTTGCTTTTTGTCAAGTATATCATCCATTTGGAATTCTCATAAGTACCATTTAATGATCAACAATGTTTAAGTGATCCACGTTGACCAAAGGTGTTGTAGATCCATTAGAGGATTGGTAGAACCAAAGCCTCCATACAATGAATCTCAAGGTTATTGGATCAAAGATATCAAATTAACATACTTGGGCTTGCAATCATAAGTTTGGGCCACGAATGATCATTTATTCGAATCGGGACAAAATTTAGCGATATGTTAAGCAATCGTAAATGGACTTATATAGAAGTCACACCTATTTTGAGGCCGGTCAATAGCAATCTATGCACCATTTGTTTTGAGACATGATATAGAGATCATGCTCCAACAACATCTAGTGAAATAAGAAAGGGATGAGATGAAGAGGGATGGGAAAAATATACAAACCACATTTGAATTAAATTTTAATCAAACTATTATTAAAATCATTCATCCATTTTTGTGGAGTTAAACTCAACACCATGAATCCAATGATGTTAATAAAGTTCATGATCCAAAATCTAACCCAAGATCAGCCAGAAAATAATCAAAAAATAATATCACATTTAATATACACAAAAAAGGATTTTTAAAAATGTTTTAAAAATAGAAAATAATGAGAAAAATATCAACTATGTTCAAATTAATTAAGAAATGAAAAGTAAGACCATAGAAAAATCAGAAAAAGGCCCAAGTAATTTTACAATTTTTTTGGTAATTTTTTAAAGTCAGAAACTATTTTTAAAATTAAAATAAATGGGTCAAATAAACAAAAAATGTTAAAAAATAGTAAAGTCACAAACAAAAATAAAATTAGGTCACCAATATTTGTCACAATATCATTGAATCATTCCATAATTTTTTCAGAATTTAAAAATGTATAAAAGTATTTTTAAGCATTTAAAACAAATCAAATAAGTGTAAAATTTGTAAAAAAAAATACCAAAACACAAAATTAAATTGTGAAAAAATAAAAATCAGAAAGAGAATAATCAAAAATATTTTCCATTATTTTTTCAGGTTTTTTGGACTAAAAATGAATTTTCTATGATTTTTTGAAATTTAAAACAATTAAAATATAAAAATCAGAAAAAGAAAATAAAAGTAAAATATGTGGACCATTGGATGAAAGTCAAAATGCGTTAGTAATCAAATCCAAGGGATCTGACGCGCGGTGCATATCATGGTCATTAGTGAATATTGTACATAATCATTAATTAAATCAGAATTTGAAAAATACAGATGGCGCGCCTTCATTGGTTAGAAGATGACATGTTGGTCATCTTTAACCTCCAGCCATCACGAATTACAGGTATCTCAAACTGTAAAATCAGAACCTCAGGCCTATGCCATTCGCTTCGTCTCTTCAAGACGAAGACAACCACACCCTCGCGCCAAATTTATATAAACTGTAGCTCAAGCAATTTGGAAGGAAAGTATTGAAAAGGGATTTGAAATTTCATGGTCAAAACGTGTTTCCAGTAAAATGTAAGTGTTGCGATTAGAACCAGGGCAATGAGAGCAACACAATGATATCAGAGTTTTGAAGAATTGATGAAGGAATCTACCTATTGAAGTTGAGTTGCAGAACTCTGAAACTGGACTTCTATGGAGCAGTATAGGGCACGATTCTTGAATGTAATTATATGGTTAGGTTCAGAGAAGATCAAGAAAGGTGAATTGATGGAAAAATTGGATTGAAAAAGGGTCGAGAATAGATTTTGAAGTTACAGAAAATTGAGTTATGGAGCAAGTTTGGCAGGGTGATTCTGGCTATCCAAGATTGGGAAATTGAATGGATAGTTCATGTATTTATAGGAGAAGAGAATGGGATCAAAAGGAAGAGTGCATGATGTGTTTTGGAGGGAAATCGTGCACACCTGATGCACGAGTGAAGTGTGATTCAAACTTCATCAAAACTCATCCAATTCTTGCGTTTTGATGCGCTAAACAAATATGGAACTTCACTAAACATGTTTAGAGGAAAAACGTGTGGAAAAATTGTGATTAGAGGCCATATTATGGATTTCAAAATTCTGACTTGGTGAGAAATTCAATTTCAAAGTGCCAACTTCTGACCAATGGCATTTTCAACTCAAGGGGTCTTAGGGCATGATTCTTGATGCTTTAGAAAGATGAAGTTACAAGCTTTGCAGTGGAAAAAGAATGAAGTTAAATGGATGCTTGAGATGAAATTTGCATTGAGTCAAAGTTGAAGAAAAAGGGTTGACTTTCCATAATTAGAAATATTTCACATTCTTCTTCAAAAATGACCTATAATGTCTTACATCCAAACACTGCCTTCCACTTGGAATTTGCTCTTGAACAAAAAAGATGGCATGAAGTAGACCTCTTGAATGAAACTTTGAAACTTGAATCATTCAAAATATCCAAAATTTGAGCAATTTATGACTTGTTGAAGTTGGCAAAAAATCATGAAATGACCTATAATCTTTTGCATCTTTAAGGCAACTTCCATCCATTTTTCCACTTTGCACATAAAAGAAGGCATAAAGTTAACATCTTCAAGATCATTATGGAAAAAGAGTGGACTCAAGGTGATAAAAATTGACCAAGTTAGGACCATTTGAAGTCACTCATGTAAAATTATGGATTCATCTGGATGACTTATAATCTTTCTTCTTCACCAAGTTCCTTCGACATGAAAACTCCTTGGAACTTTTGAAGTGATTTATTGATAAACCTTTGAAGAGGAGGATATCTTTGGAATCACTCAAAAATACCAAAAGGTGAGCAAGATGTACTCCTTTGAAGTTCAAAACCCTAGCTCTTAGATCAAGAAAATGCTTTGAGGAACTTTGACAAGTTTGAACAAACTTCTTGTACCAATATTCTTGCTTTGTGAATAGAAGTTGATGAGGATGATAATGAGGACTTATAGCCACCAAAATCACTTTTATATCTTGAAATTTGATAGAAATATGCTCTTGTGACCAATAGGAACAAGGCCTTGTCCAAACATGACAATTTCTCCAATCAACCCCTTGTACTTTTAAGTCAAATCTAATAAACTTGAAATGTGATGAACCAAAGCAACCTTGCCATGTCAATTCTCCCAAAACCAATCCAATGGCGAGGTTTGAACTTCTCAAGCTATATTGAACAAGGCATGGAAATAAACTCATGAACCCATGGGGTAGCTTGTTAAATCTCACTGCCTTCACCTACATGGATAACAAGCAAGACAAACCAACATTGAATTGTATTAGTTAAATGAAGAAAACAAAAAAATATTCATGATCACAAAAGGAACATAAGTCAAGGTGCTTGGTAATCCCTCAAAAAGGGAAAAACTAAATGCAGGGAGGGGAACCAAGAATGCTAGTGTGATCTTGTTGTGAGTGAATCAACATGGTATGATGAAGGGATCTTAGGGGACAAAATTGGGGTACAACAGCCATCTGCTACAACGGTAGAGTGTGATTGTGGGAGACAACATCACACCAAATATTCAACCATGCACCATGTTCTTCATAAATAGCATAATAGGCGTTGAATTGTTGTATTGTATTCTTCTTGTGCAAGTTATGAACTTTTCTTTTGATGAGATACTTTTGATATTAATTAGTGAATAGACTGCAAAAGAGATAACATCTTTGTTCTTTATTCTTTCGATGGAAATTTTTTTATGTGAAAAGATGTATATTCCAGAAGATGTTTCATTGTAATGTATCTGAATGTATTAGAGTCTTCAGAATCAAAACCTTGTCTTCAGAATTGAAGCAACAAATTATATGACAAACAAATCTTGATATCTGATCTGGAAGAAAAAGCTTATCTGATGAAGTACATCTTGGATTTTTGAGCTTGAAGCAAAAGCTTACACCGAAATTTCTTTCCTTAGAAACCCATCTCAAATTCTGAGTTGAAAGCAAAAGCTTATCTGGGAAGCATATCTTGGTTTCTGATCTAGAGTAAATAGATATATTCTCTTCTAGCGAACATTCAACATTTTATCAGAATTGTTGATGTTTCTTGAGAAAGTAATACAATAGTTGTTCTGATGGTGCCAATACATTTTAGATGATTCTTCAGACAACAATCCTGAATCAATTAGAATGCTTTATCTGCACACTCAAAGAAACTATTAAAATATAAAATTATTACACATAAAATATATGCATTGTTATCATTAAAACTAGATATTAGATGCAGAACCAAATATTGTTTTAACAGATAGTAGTCTGGGACTTAGCATATTTTTGACCTAAGTTGGAAAGAAGTTTGACGAAGTAATTCAAATTGAGGCTTTAACATGGATAGATTTGAAATAAGGCTATTAACCATTTGTTGGCCTTATTCATTCCTGAAGACGCGTGGAAGCCTAAGAGGGTCGAAATACATGCAGATGAGAACGTTCCATCTTTAGAGAAAATGAATGTTTGTTACTGTTGGTGTCGAATTAGTATAAATAAGGGTCTTAGGATCAAGATTTAGTGATTCACATTGTACTAAAACTCACAAATTCTCAAAGTATCTAACTGTTATTGAGAAAAGAGTTGTCTGAGAAATGTACGTATGAATCATTTCATTTTTATTCAATGCCCAATTACTTATTTTAATATCATTTTCATATCTTTACATTTCCTGTCGAAGTCAATTTACATTCCTACATTTTTTATCAACAATTTTTACATTATTTTTAAAGTTTCAGTTTCTGTCGAAATAACTATTATTAAGAAGATTTAAGAAATTCTATGCACATGTCCTAAGATCAATCTTGTCGATCCTGTTAGTAACCAAAACAATAGATTTAGAAGACTAGCACTTGTTTATCAAAATTCCTGGTAAACAGGTGATTATCTTCAATATTTTATATAGTTTGAATACATAATACATACTAAACCTTAGAATTAGAAGTTTTAAATCAAAGTGTAAATCCGTAAAAAAATCAAAGTGTAAATCCGTAAAATTTTTTATATATATTAGGGAAATCACATTACACTTATTAAATTACTTATTATACTTGTTAGCATATGAAAATAAATAAATAAATATAAGCATAGGATTCAGATTTAAAATTTCCCCTTTCTAAAACCTACAATAATAGTGCCAAACTCCTGGCCGTATAATGTTAAACTTCCATATCTACCATATAAGAACATAAGATACAATGGAAACCCCTCATTTGCCCCTTTTCCATTCTTCTCCACCTAAGCAAAATTTGGACAATTTGAATCTTTTTCACACAAATACTAACTATTGAACCTGTTTTTCACATTCTAACTACCACCACATCTCAAAATGCTCTTGTACAAGCTAACTCATTGTACCTTTCAAATTATAAGTTTTCACTTTATGCAAAACAGTCTCGAATAGATACAAAATTTGAATCTTCACACACACACTCTCTCTCTCTCTGTCGTCTTTTTCCTCTTCCTCTTTCTCTTTCTCACTCCCTTTTTTTCTCAGGTTGGTATTCTTCTTCCTCAACCTTGTCCCTCTTCTTCCTCTTCCTCAATCTACATTTTGTAACAACATCATCACCATCCTCTTCTCCCTCTTTTGGTATATTCGTATGACACCGAAACAAGAATGGTGTACATATCTGTTTACAGCGTACAAATACGTTGGATTGTGATTTTAGGGTTTCATCTATTTTTTTTCCTGATTTCTTATGATTTAGTATTTGTTGTTTCAGGTTTGGTTGTGTTGGCTCACGCAGAAGGTGGAAGATGCACGAAAAACTGAATTGGATCAAAATTTCTTTGGTGAAAAATACGATGGTCTATATGTGGCTTCGGCGGAGTTGGAAAAAGGTAGACAAAAGAGATTATTTAGATCTTATTGACAAGGACCTACTTGGTTGGTAGTTATGTGAGCAACAAGTTAAATATGGAGGTCTAAATGGGAGGACAGAGAAATCTAAAGGTTTGTTCCTTTTTGCGCATTCATGTTTATGTCTATATAGCTCTGTATCGAGATATTTTACAATTTCGTCAATTTGCACCATTAACCTCACTTATGGAATGGTGAGAAGATTCTTAATTACATTCAATTATATTGATGTTGTTAATTGATTTCTTAAGTGTTTATTTTGAAGAGATTAATCTGCTAATGTTGGTAAAGCGCTTATGTCCTGCGGGGTGGAGCATGTCGTTCGAAGTTCATACAGGTGGATCAAGAGCTCAAACGTGTAAGACAATAGGTATGTGTTATAATGATCTATGCATAATCTATGGGCACACCGTTATAATCACAATGATCTATCTCAGTCGATTATAACTTTTGTGTTTCAGTTTACCGATTTAGACTTGTCTCAGCTTGCCCTCCATGTGTTTGATGAAAAGCATGAATGACACAATGGTTGTAGTTGTTGTGTTTCATGGTCTGAGGATTGAAATTCACGGTCAGGATCTCTTATTGGTTTTATTTACTAATCACAACGGACAGTCGGCATGTGATTAAGTGCATATTTTATGGCTTATTATGATGTTGTTATTTTAGTTTTCATTAAAGTTTTTGTGATAGTCAAATTATATGCCAATGGTTATGTTTCTCTAATAGACAACCTATTTGACTTATATTGCATTCAATAATCATCTTACTTAGAGTATTAGATAGTCATTTTGGAGGATAGCTAGGGATTCTATTCATACCAATCTGGTTAAAGTAAACTGAAGTAACGATGAGGAAAATTACAATTAGAATCCAAATGTTTAAAGAAGGCAACGCGTCGCTTGAATTAAAACCTATTGCAGTGCGAGAAGGATCATTCAAACTAGAAGAAGCCACGAGTCACAATACCATCGACAATAAGGAAAGATAAGAAATTTTCTATTGACTTCTTAAAGGTGAAGAATATGCATGATATTGGAGAACAATGATAGTTATAACATAGTAACTTAATGATTTAATATTGTCACTGAATTATTGATGTTTGATATTAGTTTCTAATCGATCTGTTTGTGTGCATTACTTAATGTAATGTAATACTAAACCTTGAATGTGATTAAAGTTTGAAGTGCATGACTATGATTGTATCTATGATATAAAATGTTGTATCTGTTTTGAAATGTGAGGACCAGGTCAAATCTCAATTTGGATGGCTATGCCTATGCATATATCAAATTGGATGCAGTGATTTTGTTCTCTCATGTAGCAACATATGTTCACAATAATAGTATTCTCCATGTGTTACTAGACTTGCATCTGGGTTATGCAATGATTTGGTATTTGTTGGTGCACAAGGTTAATAAATAAAGGAAAGGTAAGAGAGAATATATTTACTGCAATGACGGCTAGAAAGCTTACAAAAGGAATGATACAAATGATTGCTACTACTAATCTATTTATACACAAAGTAAATTGCCACATAGGTCCTAAAAGATAAACTTGATGACTAAGCTAAAAGGTACAAACTAGGAAATACTAAACTTAACAGCTGCGCTAACAAACTCAGAACTCAGAAGCTGAGCTGAACATGCTTTTGGACGTAACCTCAGAAGCTTCTGCTTCTGACTAACAATAACTTCTTAATATATCAGACTACTGCTTCTAACTAAGCAGTCTCAAAAGCTTACAGCTTTTGGCTAACAACTTCAGAAGCTCAACTGCTTATGAACAACATCTTTTGAATATGAATTACTTATAACAC
This sequence comes from Vicia faba, assembly GCA_948472305.1. Classification (NCBI taxonomy): domain Eukaryota; kingdom Viridiplantae; phylum Streptophyta; class Magnoliopsida; order Fabales; family Fabaceae; genus Vicia; species Vicia faba. The sequence goes on from OX451740.1 coordinate 263,966,040, forward strand.
CATCCCTTAATTCATATTCATCTAACCAAAACTCTTCGACACCAATTTCATCCCTCAAATGGATAAAGTGTTCAGTCTTGACATCCTTCGTCAGAACATCTTCAAGTTGCTTCTGGTTGCTATAGTGTGCAACTTCTAATACTTCATTTAGAAGTGCAGATTTCTCCTTGAGAACCCATCTGACGTTGATGTTTTTCTTCTCCTTCGGAAGCTAAGTTAACTCCCAAGTCTTGTTTATTTAAATAGCATCAAGCTCTTCTTTCATGGCCTTCAGCCACACTTTCTTCTTGAGAGCTTCACAAGTCGACTACGCAACCACCAGTTGCTTTTTGGAGCACCAAGAAATAGGACTTTCAAGATACAAACAAAAATATCTAGAAGTGTTTATTCTGTCAACTCTCAGAGTCCCTTCAATATCTTGCAGCTTGTCAAACTCTGCAAATCTCCTTGGTATTTTTATGATTTTTTGTGGCCTCTGGACTTGTTCAGAATCTCCTTCTGATTCTGAAACTGTATCTCCTTCTATACTTTCTTTAGAAGATTGACTACCACCAAAAGCTATACCTTTGTTAACTTCTGAACCTCGTCCAGAACCACTACCCTCAGAAATACCACCTTCAAAAGTTGGATAGCCTTCAGAAGCTCTGCCTTTAGAAGTTCCACCTTCAGAATCATGACCTTCATCGGAGGTTGGACTACCTTTTGAAGCTATTCCTTCAGAAGGTCCACCTTCAAAGTCATGATTACCACCAAAAACACGATCATCTCTAGAAGCTTGTCCTCCATAACCTACGTCTTCAGAGTTTTCCCTTCCAGAATCATGACCACCACCAGTTTTAAAATCTGGATCAGAATCAGATTCACCATCTGACTCATCTTCAGAGTCTCTAGAAGATTATTCATCTTCTGAATCTAGATCTTCTTTAGAACTTTTAAGTTCTGACTCATCTTCAGAAGCAGAATCTTCTTCAGATTCTGACTCATCTTCTGATTCTTCTTCAGACTCATAATCACCTTCGGATTCTGACTTGTCTTCAGCTTCAGAGTTATCTTCTAACTATGACTCATCTTCAGAAACCTCAAATTCTAACTCATCTTTAAAATCTTCATCGTCATCTTCTGATTCTGACTCATATTCAAACACTCCTTTAGAGTCAGAATATTCAGAGTCATCTTTTTCTCCTCCAGAATCAGAAAATGATAATCTCACAGGTTCCTCATCAGATTCATAAGACATTAATAGCACATGTTCATCATCTGAATCTCCTCTGACTATTTTTGCTTCTTCTTTGTTTGACTAACAATATTTAACAAAGCGGCCAAACCTATTACAACAGTAATACTGAACCATTCTCTTGTCATATTTCTCATTTCCCTTCTGATGTATTTTTTCATCAGAATAGAAGACTTCTAACTTTTGGAACTACCACCATGTCTCTTCTGCTTTTGGTCTTTCTTGACAAAAGAAGCCTTCAGAGTCTGCTCAACTTCTCTCTCAGAAGTTCTTTCAGTCAGACACAACTCTTACGCCTCTAGACTTCTTTGCAACTCTTCTATTCCCATGGTGTCCAAATCTTTAGAATGTTCAATTGCTACAACAATGTAATCAAATTGAGGAGTAAACGACCTCAATATCTTCTCAATAATTACTTATTCAGAAAGGGTTTCTCCATAAGCTTTCATCTCATTAGTGATCAAAATCACTCTAGAGATGTACTCAGAAACCTTCTCGTTGTCCTTCATGTTGAGATTCTCATACTTCCTTCTGAGAGACTGAAGTTTCACCTTCTTCACTAATGCGTCACCACTGTAACACCTACTCAGTGTGTCCCACACAATCTTTACAGTCGTTGAATCAGTGATTTTCTCAAACGCGTTCTCATCCACACACTGATGGATGAAGAACAACGCCTTCTGATCTTTCTTCCTTGTATCTCTCTGTATTTTTCTGTTCCTCCATCGTATCTGCTGCAACTAGAACATAACCATTTATAACAAACTCAAGAACATCCTGAGCACCAAACAACACACGCATTTGAATCATCCAACGATACTAGTTTTTGCCATTAAATACTGGAAGCTTGGTGCTTAGACTACCATTTTCGGTCATCTTCAACCTTGTACATAACACTCAGATCTCACAAACACAGTGTTTTTCAAACCCACAGAATCAAAAAATGTAATTCTGTTCAGATTTTGTTCAAGATTCAACACAAATTTAAGAACCAAAATCAATCACACAACGTCTCACTGTTTTACTCGTATTTCCCATGAATCCAATCAGGCTCTGATACCAATTTGTTGGTGCACAAGGTTAATAAATGAAGGAAAGGTATATTTACTACAATGACGACTATAAAGCTTACAAAAAAAATGATACAAATGATTGCTACTACTAATCTATTTATATACAAAGTAATTTGCCACGTAGGCCTTAAAAGATAAACTTAATGACTAAGTTAAAAGGTACAAACTAGGAAATATTAAACTTAACAGCTACGCTAACAAACTCAGAAGCTGAGCTGAACATATTTTTGGACGTAATCTCATAAGCTTCAGCTTCTGACTAACAACAACTTCTTAATATATCAAACTACTGCTTCTATCTAAGCAGTCTCAGAAGCTTATAGCTTCTGACTAACAATCTCAGAAGCTCAACTGCTTCTGAGCAACAACATCTTTTGAATATGAATTACTTTTAACAACATTGACAATTATTTCTGAGCGTATCAAAAATAGATTTGCTTTAGTACTAATCACTTAGTTGCAATTGATAATTGTCATTATAATCCATTCAATTTAAGGTTTAGTATAGTTATTTAATGTTCCTAACTAAACTCAGGTTATACCTCCTTGTCATCATGCCGGTGTGAAAGATGTGATGGGGTTTGTCTTCACAATAATGAGGCAGTGGCAGCATTGGCAGCTCAAGCTGCAGGGGTTAGGAAATTGTTAATTTTTTATTGAGTAATGTCTTTACTCATCTATCTTTGTAATTATGCAATTTTCCTGAACGACATGTTGATTAAGACATTCACTATGTTATTTAAGTATTAGTTTATTGTGCTTCTTGATCTTTGCAGGATGTTCATCACGGAAATGGCAAACATGAAATATTTAAGAAAAACAAATCAATGAGCTGAATTTAACTATAATTTTGCTCTACTTGTTTTTACCGGCACAGTGTAATTTTTACAATCCTAAAGCTGCTAACAAGCTCATTTGTGTTGGATTCAATCGTTCGACACTTGACAAAATCGTGAGTTACCAGTGAATTAAGAGAGGTTGATGCTCCAATATAGTCGATAAACTTACAAATTAAGTTTGGTTCTGTTTGTTTTTTATTATCTGTCATGGGCTTAAACTTTGAAAAGGGTCTGATATTTCTACCATTCACAAATAACACAAAGATTTTAGCTCACATTACTGCCAAAGATGCTGCTTAAGGCTTATGAGTTCGGTGAGCTTTTTAAGATTCTAATTACATAAACATCTTCATTAAGTGATATAGGATAATCACTTATCATGTGTATGTTTTTTGTCTGTCGTTTGAAATTAATTCTTAGTCAATTTCTTTCCATTATATTCTGTAAGAAGGCAAATATTTTATCCAAAAGTGAGTGAAGCAATATTCATGTTTGTAAAAAGATGCTTATTAAAAGAAATGTTTATATAAATTTATATATATTGTTTTTATAATAAATGTTTTGAGTGTGAGAACAGAGCATATTGACTTTATTGCTATTAATCAATTATATATATTTTTATTTTATTTTTTTAACAAATATATTTTTTATTTATAAATTTATAAATAAAGTCTTAAAATTACACATATTGGAAGTATAATTATTTATAAGTTTTGTTTTTAGTAAAACAAAATCAATAAATTAGTTATTTATACACAATAGTGTACAGATACCACATTAATATTGTGTAAATGCACGAGTAACAAATGAATGTGCATAACACGTCAAGACTCGTGCGAATGCATGAATAACACATCAGTATTCATGCGAACGTACGAGTAATATATCAATACTCTATAAATATACATGTAACCATTTAAAAATCAGCATCAACACACGGGTATTGTGAAAAAATAATTTTCTATTAATTTTTAACTAATTTTAATTTTAGATATTTATTTGTCTCATTTATTAAATTTTATAAACTATTTTATTACAACTCTATTAACTCTAAAAAAAACTTTTTTATTTTTTATTGTTTACAATTATTTTTTACAAATTATCTGTTTAATAGATTTTATTAAATATATTGATTCTTTAAAAGTTATACAATTATTTTTTATTATATTTTTTCTTTTTCTTTTTTTTCAATAACATTTTTATATTTTATAATTTTTTTGAAATTCTCTTATAAAATAATAACAATTTCACTGTTGATAGTTGTAGCCGTCCGAACGTACAAATATCCACTGATTTTTTACATAGAAATCAAATTGGCAGATTTCCTCTCCATCCTATGTTTCATCTGTTTTGTTCTTTTAGCTTAATTAACTACTACTTGCTGCAATTATGTGTGTCGGTTCCTAATTTTGTACTTTGATAAGTAAGAATAGATATTGCTGGAGACAAAGAAATCTCAATTATATTGAATTGAAAAGGTACCCACTACTACATGTTTCAGGGACATATTTTGTGATATATGTGTCTTTAGCCTTTAAAGCATCTTTAGAAATGTCTGATTTCACTTCTATCACTATCTTGTTTTATTCACAACTTGTATTAAAATGCTTGACTACATTATTGTAAAATAAATTTTTTTTGTCACTAGGCTATGAAACAAACTCGTAAATGTTTGGTTTTATCTGATACAAATCTAAGATCAACTAGTAGCTTTTGGTTTTATCTCATACAAATTTAAAATATTTTATTTAAGTTAAATTTAAATAATATTAAATAACATATGAGAAAAGTAAAGAATTTAATCTTTTTCTTATTTAATTAAAATTCACTCAAACACATCTAAATGAACAATTGAAACGAGTTAATTTTAGACACAAAATTTATGAAATATAATGTTACATTTTTACAATTTGGATTGTCGAAATAAAATCTAGAGAGAGAGATATCGTGCTCACACGATATCGGATTTTTTGAGATGTTCTGCTAGAATTTGAAAGAAAACCTAATCGGCATAGACTCCTCCAGTGTCAGATACCGGCATGAAGACTTTCTATGGTCGGCTCTTCTTTCTAGAATACTGATATTTCTATGGTCGACTCTTCTTTCGGATTATCGAAATAAGGTCTAGGGAGGGAGATATCGTGCTCACACGATACCCGATTTTTTTAGATGTTCTGCTAGGGTTTGAAAGAAATCCTAATCAGCATGGACTCCTCCAGTGTCATATAACGGCATGAAGACTTTCTATGGTCGACTCTTCTTTTTAGAATGACTTCAATGTCTCTATCTCAACCAGCATAAAAGAAATCATCTACATAAGCTCTTCAAATTGCGTGGGATGTAACACCCCGTTTTCAATTATTCATTTTCATCGAATTATTTGTAAATCATGTGTGATTTTGTGTGTTTTGATTTGCTGATGGATTGAGTCAATTAAAATAATTAGTTGGTGGTGTAGAAATTAGTATGAATTATTTAGAGTTATTGTAATAATTAAATGATAAGAGTAATTATTTAATTAAGTAAATATATGTTAAAATAATAAAATATTAAGGAAAATAAGGTGTGTAGAGAGAGTAAGGGTATGTTGATAAATTGTGAAGATGAGTTGAGGGTAGAAGAGAGAAAATATAATTAAGAGAAATATAATTATTTAAAAGAGAAAAGATTAGAGGGTCAGTTGAAAAAGCACGTGAAAACTTAGAAAGGGAAAATAAGGGTTGGGGCAAGAAGAAGGATGAAAAGGACATAGGAGAAAAAGTTCAAGGATTTGTTCATCTTTGTTGGAATAATCATGTAAGGAATATTATTCATCTATGAGTGTTATATCATGAAAGGGTGGGGAGGTGTCTCTTGGCCTCCATTAGAACTTGTGTGTGTTTTTCTATTTTGATGAATTTGATGAATGTGAATGATGATAAATAATGATGAATGTCTTGTTGCAAGTGTTAAATCAAATGTTGTGATGTCTTGTTGAATCTTCACATTAAATTATACTGATATGTGCTTGTGGTTGAGTGATATTCTTGAGTTTCCTAGTGAATTGAGTTGTCCCTAGAAGGTGAGTCTAATTGAGTAACCCGTAAAAAAGATTAATATGTTTATGATGTATAGAATAAACTAGGTATGATAGTGTTGATAGATCATGAATCAAAGTAAATTAGAAGCCTGTAATTGGGTCTGGTATGACACTAAGTGATTGGAAATTGGACACTGGCACATAATAGTGAAACTAGGATTTTTGGAAAAACACAATGACAATCGGTTGTTCCATATGACAATCGATTTCACAAGTGTAAATTTTGGGCAAATTGCACTTGTGGCAATCGGTTGTTCCTTATGTCAATCGGTTGTCATGCTTTGAAAAATGGGATTTTAAGTAATGACACAATAACAATTGATTGCAATCAGTTGTTACGCTTTAAAAACACGATTTTTTGAGTCTGGGAGTGATGACAGTTAGTTGTCATTTGTGAAAATCGATTGTTGTTGTAGCCTAGTTGAAAAATAATTTTGTTTTGGTCATAAATTTTTAACCGTGTATCCAAATGACGCGACGTTTAAACTGTTGGGAAGCTAATGTTCAGATATATAACATGATAGTGATATGTGAATTGTTTAAGTATTATTTCTATGCCTACTATGTTGATGAATTTAATTGTTCTTATGTTTGGTTAATGAATTACGCAATTGTTGTGATGATGTTGATGTGATTTATGAGTTGAATTGTCATACGTATAAAGATATCATGTTGAGTTGAGATATGTAGTTTCAGTGTGGGAACTACCATGTGGTGGTTTTACAAGAATTACATGATTCGATGTAATACCATTAATTATTGTTAAATTGTTGTGATGATGCATTCATTCATGTATCCTATATTGTTGATGTTGAAAGAGGCGGGTTATGAGTCTTAGTGAGGGGACTTGTGATTGTCCTAAGCTCAGTGTGGGGCTCATGGGTTCGGAAGACAGAACCTTTGTTGAAGTTGGTACTGCATGCATATGATTCATTGATGTGTCATGAGTTGCATTGTATAAAAAATGCATAATATTGTGTTATGGGTGAATTGTGAACATTTTGTGATTGTGGTGCATAACTAATTTTCTATGAGAGCCTGTATGTAGTGAACTACTCTGATTGCTTATGCACCGTTAATTATTTGAATATATTCTCACCTCTTATTTTTGATGTGGTATTTGTACTCCTCTAGAGTACAGACAATTAGGTATCTGAATAGAAGCTTGTGGTTAAAGACGGTGTTGTGCCTCTTTAGTTGTTGACAATCGAGTTTTTTAGTGGAGTCATTCTGATATGTAACAACACTAGGGGAATGATTTGTTCGTTATTTATGTTATGTTGCATATCTTTCTTTTGTTTCGGAGATGAACCATGTTCAATTTTTAAATTGTTGGTGAGGCTTTTAATGCCAGATACTTTATTAAAATTTCCACTGCGTATTAAATTTTTTTATTAAAAAACATATGGTTCACTCTTGAATGATGGTTTTGTTTTGTTTTGTTAACATCCTACTTAGAGAATTACACGTTATATCTGAATTATGTGAATTAATTGTTGAGTCGGGAAGTAGAGTGTTACATGTGATATATGGGTTTTTAATTTTTCCAAGCCTTGTATCGAAGGTAACCGACTCTCAATCAAGATACATGAAGAGGCTTAAAGAGCAGGACTCAAACACTACATAAATAATTTACATGAGAGGTTGATCACTAGTAAAGGTAATGTTTCATTAAAGGCAACACAAATACGTCAAAATCTCATTAAATTATAGAGTTCGATCACTAATTGGGATTTACCTCCTCTGAAGCATGACTATCACTACTACAAATAATACATTTTATGAAAAATCTTTCACCTCACCTATAAAGAACGAGGTATAATTCTAGGACGCATCATGTTCTATTTTTTTTAAATTACCATATATTTCCTCAATTTTTTATTATAATCGAGGGGAAAACTAATTTAGGACATGCTTCGAATTCCAGCAGATGTTGATTATGTTTTTATTTCTTTAGTAATGATGTCTTTCTCTTTATTTTATTTATTATTTGTAAATTAAATGGTCTATTTCTTATATTCATTTAATAACTGATGGGTTAGATAATTAAATTTTACTATAAAATCACTCGGTAATTAAGTTTTACCATAAACTTAACTCATATATAGCCGCTTCAAACTCGTACACATCATTCTTTAAGATGGATTGCAAGACAGAAAAATTCTTCAAGGTTTTGTGTTATAAGTTATTCTTCTAACAGCAACCTTGAAAAAATATTATTTTATGCTCTTGCAATCTATCTCACACAATGGTGTTGTTGTTGTTTCCACCTTTTACAAGGCCATTGTTATATTTTGAAATAACATTCATATGTTGTCAATCAAAGAAAACACTCCATAATTAATTTTTTCCTTGCTTGATAACATTGAGAAATTTATTCTTAAACATACTATAAACTGCAAGCAATGTTGTTGTTTCACAATACCAGCCATTTGTCTGAATATTGCAGCACACAAAGAAAGTGGTGAATGATAAAAAAAAATTTAAAAAAGGAAACAATACATGTTACTTTCAATTTTTTACCATTCACCATATTTTTTTGCACGTAATACATTACCTCAAATCTTTTATAAACCCGAGGGGAAAATACTTATTTTATTTTTTAATTAAAAAATAAATCATTTTACCCCTCGGTTTAATTAAAGAATCGAGGGGTATAGTTACTCTGTTAACCAACAACGAATGTATGCCCTGCATTCATAAAGTAATAACACTCAAAATATTTTCAACACATCATCAATCCACAAGAAACCCTCTGCATCGAATAAGCATGCGAACATCAGCACTATATATCTTGGACGCTATCTTGTGAAACTCAAATATTGATATGAAAGCATTTTCCATAAAAATAGTTTAAAAAATGATAATGAAAGCTTGTGACAGATCTCTGGGATGGATTGCAAGTGCATAACAAAATTATTTCAAGGTTGGTGTTCTTACATAATATTATCTTTTAACTGGAATTTTATGTTACGTATCTAACTTTTTTATGTCATACGGAAATTGAATGCATGCAAAACCATTCTACTTGAAAAGCAATGAGTATGAAACAAAATTTGGATTTGTTGTTCTCTAAGAATAACAACGATGATGATGAATCAGATTTGTTCAAATCTGGATTTATTGTGCTCCAAGAATAAGAAACTTTTTATTTTAATAAAAAAGGATATTTGTAGACAATGTAATTTAATATTCCATGTATAGAATGTAATTTGTATTTCTTTAAATAGTTTTTTCCCCTCGGTTTTTTAAAGAAACCGAGAGGTATGTGGCACTAATTTTAAAATTTTTAAAATATTGTTATTGGGGATCAAACCAATGATCATTTGAAATTTTGCCTTGATTTATCAGAAACTAAGGGGTAAAGTGGCAAGTTTTCATGACGACCTTCGTTACCTCACTTGTGTAACCAAGGTAAAATATCCTTCGCGCCTGAGGTAAAATGTGTTTTTTAGTAGTGTATTTTGAATTTCTATTCAAATCAAGGGTGGATCTCAACAAAATTTGGAATGTATAGATATGGAATATTAAGCCCTAACCCCTATGTTTGTCAGCATGGATGCTAGATTTTAGACCAGAAAATTTGAAGATTATCATGCTCAAGTATGGTTGAGGATGCATGGTTTTCCCTTAGAGTATTGAGAATCAACTACTTTATTTGCAATTACTTCTAGTATTGGAACTTCTTTATCAATTGATGAGCTTATTAGAAAAAGAAGTTCATGGAATTGTGCCCATGTGTAGATAGACCTTAACATGTCATATACTCTCCATGATCGTATTTTGGTAGAACAATAGGGTTATTTGTTCTTTGTTGAATTGGAATGCTAGAGTTTACTTATTTTTTGTGATCATTGTGTGTGTTGGTCAAGACATTAAAAAATATTATAAGTTGAAAGGAAAGAATATTGAGAAGCATCTGATTAAAGAATCTACAAGATACACGCCTAAAAAGTCAAAAAATGTTATATTAGTAAGTGACGTTGTAAAGGACTTAGAGAATGATGAATTTGTAAATGTCCTAATGAATGACAATGTGAATGATGACTCTCTAGATTTCAGTAAGGCAATAATTTTTACTCTTAAGAATGACTTATAGAATGATGATTATGTTATGTCCGTTTAGCCATAAAATGAGGTTAATTCTACTAAGGAACACTTATTAAAAAAAATCTCTCCGAACGAAGAAGAAATAATAATAAAGATTGCTAATGATTTTAATGAGTATTTGATGGTTAAGAAAGAGTTATTTGATGAAAGAAGAGGGCATCCTAAATTTGATCTTGTGGTTATTGAAAATAGTGGCAAGAATTACATGAGAGATCTCTATGATGGTTTGCATTTTGTAATACGGTGGGAGAACTGACTTGATGTCTTTGCGTTTTATCACAATTATTGCGGATAGCAAGAGTCCCCATCGACTTTTCTTTTATCCAATAAAGGAAAGGGTGAAAAGAACAAGAAAGACCTTTTGAGAATTTTCTTGAGTTCGGGGGGGGGGGGGGGGGGGGGGGGGAGGTTATGAAAAGGGAAGGTGTTAGAACCTTTTTCATTCGTAGTTATTTACGGGCTCTTAATTGCTAGCTCTTGAAATGCTTTGTGTTTGTGTAAGTTTGAAAATATTTTGAAAATTCCTTAGTTCGGCAAACTTTGCAATGATTCTCGTATTGTTGAGAATGTATATAAAGTGTTGGCTTTGAAAATATTTGTTGAAAGGGAATGTTTGGAAAGATGTTTTGAAAATGTTAATGTAAGACAATTTTGTAATGATTCTCGTATCGTTGAGAATGTATACAAAATGTTCATTTTGAAAAGTGTTTTGAAAGTGTGAAGTGTGAAAATGATTTTAGTTTGTGAGCAAGCAATTACGAGCAATCTACCTACTCAAAAAGTCTTTGTTCGTTTCCTCCTTCTTTAGATAGTGTTATTTTACCATTGGTTAATAGAGAGCCTTATCATTGGATGTGAGGGGCAAGCATGGGTCATTGTATAGTCATAGAAGGAAACTTGTAGGACGCTTTATCTATTTTTCGTAAGGGACTCATATCGTTTTATCGAAGGCAACATCGAAGGGTCATCGAGGGACTACGATCTTTTAATCGAGCGTCTTTGTTAAAGTGTCCCACATTCGAGGGACATGACTATTTTTTTAGGCAACAAGCGAGGTTATCCTAGAGGTGCGCGTGTGAAAAGTGTGTTTGATTCAAGTTTAATTTGTCTTGATTATGGTTGTTTAGCAATTGATTTTAAATCTTGCCATACACGTCTAATTACTATACAATATAAGGAAATGCGGTAAAATGCAAAAAATAAAGTTATACGCTATTACAATGCTTCGGGAGTGGGGGTACAAATTTATGAGTGGAGATGAAGTAAAAAGAGCCTAATTAAAATACTTACAAACCGTAAGAAATTACAATAATCGAAAGAATGCGAAAAAATAGTAAACTGCGAGCAAATGAAAAGAGAAAGAAAATTGTTTTTTGGTGTCTTTTTGATAGAAATGAAAGTAAAAAAAAAAGAATAAAGATGTAACTAAAACAAAAGTTATTTAGACTAAATTAAAATTCTAAGATTTATCAAAATTAAAATTCTAAAATTTACTAAATTAAATCTAAGTTAAATTAATTCTAAGGCTATCTAAACTAACTTAATTCTAAAATAAGTTAATAATAAATTTATTAATTTAAAGTTAGACTAAATTAAGTTTAAGATTAATAATTTAAATCTAAATTAAAATCAAAATTCTAAGATTATTAAAATACATCTAGACTAAACTAAAATTCTAAAATTATTAAATTAAACTAGACTAAACTAAAATTCTAAAATTATTAAATTAAAATAGACTAAACTAAAATTCTAAAATTATTAAATTAAATCTAAACTAAAAGAAAAATTCTAAAGTTATTAAATTAATCTAAATCTAATAAAAAATAAGGGTGGTGTTAAAACAAAAAATAGGGTGCAGTAGATATAAATTCGCAGATGGGCTTAAGTTGGTTTTTAAAAAAAGTAGTAGCCCAAGTTTATATGAAATTAAAAATAACTGACTATAACAAAAAAAATTGATACAAAAGAGAAATGTTGTCGGGTGTTATAAAAAACGGAGTGGGCTATAGTTAAAAAAAACAAAATGATGGGCTTGGGGCATATTTTCTAAGGCCCAAGTTATATAAAACAAAACTATAAATTAATTTTAAAAAAAAGTAAATGCTGGGCCGGACCGGGTCGGGTCCGGACCTAGCTCTTCACTCAAACAGGCAGGTTGTATAACCCTGGAAAAAGAAAAAGCCAACGCCTCTCATCTCTCTCTCACTGATCTCAACTTTATCTGATACTTCCTCTGTTCTACATGTTCCAGCTTTACGAATCACCACCAACATCACCATTTTTCCCTCAACCGAATCAACAACCATCTCAGTTCAGAAATAAGCTAAAACAGTAACAATCGATGGTTAAAAAAGGAAACAGAGTGGACTGTGATGAAAGAAATTACCGATCCCGAACAGCTCCAATGAAGGCTTCAAGGTAAGTTTTATGTGCCTTGTTCCGATCTTTACCTTCTTCTACGTCTACTCTTGTGTATGCCTCTGTGTGTGTTATTGTTGCTAGGGGTATTTGGTGTTTTGATTATTATTTGGAAAGGACAAAGGGGACTTGAAGGCAGTGGTGGTTGGGTTGAAATTTGGTTTCTCATATGAAGGAATGAGAACAATTGAGTGGTAACTTGGAAGAGTTTGGGGGGGGGGGGGATTGATGAGTTTTGAATTGTTTTGGATACTATTTTTGTTGCTTTTCTGATGTAGAAATATTTTGCTGAACGTATGCAAATATTGGACTGATATGGTGCAGGTTTTTCGACTGCTATGCAGGGCTGTTTTCTAGCAGTTTTGGACTGGTTATGCAGGGGAAGCATGGCTAATTTTGGACAACAGGGTGCATAAACAACATTGTTGTTTTTGGGGTTGTTTTATGCAGGATTTAAGAGCAGGGTAGCAGCAATTAGTGCAGGGCTGGACATGAAGGTTTTGGCATAAATCAAATTGGCAACATGGATTTTTAAGTCTTAGTAAATTAGGCTACATGTTGTAACATAGTTTGTAATGTTCATTTGCAAGGAATTGGATATAATTTTCTTGAATCATGGATGGTGTTTTGTATATTTGAATGGAACATGAATGAAAACTTGTCTTGAATGAATAAAACTTGTAATGGATCTTGAATGTATTTTGAACAACAAGCTTGAATGATAGTTGTCCTTTTGATAAACGAAATAAATGAAAATCCTTAAGTCTTGTTTACTACTTGAATGGTGCTTGAATGATAATACTTTTCTTGCGAAAACCATGATGAATGCTTTCTTTGGACATGACAATTCTTTTGTATCTTGAACTTCAAGCAATCCTCATGAACTTTCCTCCCACCTTTGCGTGCTTGAATTGGTCTTTAGGAATAAACTATATGCCTTGAGAACTTAGGCTATGCATTTGATAAATTGAATCCATTGTGATACACGTCTCAAATTTATCCACATGAATGGAGTTTGAATACATACGAAGCACCGTGAAAGCCACTTGAGACTTTGGAAACTCAATATTCCTTGAGAAATACCAAACCCTAGTTGTGGACCCAATATTTAGGAGGAGAATTTGTCTGATCAATTCTTGAGCCACCCTGAGCATTTGAGAAACTCTAGGAGAATATCTTGAAGAAAAGGGAGGGAAAATTTTGGGGTACAACAGCTGCCCCTGTTTAATCTTCTTGAACCTGAAGAGTTAGATTGGTATGTTTTCCATTCGTGACTTGAAGGTAAAAGATGATTGAACACTTAAGTGCCCAAAAATTTACACTCGCTTGTGCAATAAGTAACATTGTTGGTTGATCCCACCGAGAATGGGCTTAAAGATGCCATTTGGAGAGTGATCGAATATTGTTGGAGATGGGCTCATAGATTCCACCCAAAGGTGATAGAGAGTTGTCGGAGAAGGGCTTAGATGTCATCCAGAAACGATGGAGAGTCGTCGAAGATGGGCTTGTAGATGCCATCCAGGATAGTGAAAGAATATTTTCGGAGCTGGGCTTATAGATGCCATCCAAAGTAACTGTTGATAGAGGCGTCTGAATGAGTCTACGATCGACTGTATCTGAAGAAACATAATAATAAATCTATGTTTGATTTAAAATGAGCCCAAAAAGGTCTACTGGGAAAAGTATCAGAATAAAACTTTGGTCGATTTAATCTGAGTCAAAAAAGTATCTACTGGAAGAAGTATCAGAATAAATCCTTGGTTGATTTAAATTGAGCCAGAAGATGTTTTTGTCCGTCTTTAAATGGGAGAATTATCAGAATAAATCACCGGCCGATTTAAACTGAGCCAGAAAAAGTATCTACTGGAAGAAGTATCAGAATAAATCTTTGGTTGATTTAAACTGTGCTGAAAGATGTTTGTGTCTGTCTTTAACTAGGAGAAGTATCAGAATAAATCTTTGGTCGATTTAAACTGAGCCAGAAGAAGTATCTACTGGAAGAAGTATCAGAATAAATCTTTGGTCGATTTAAACTAAGTCAGAAGATGTTTTTGTCTGTCTTTAACTGGGAGAAGTATCAGAATAAATCTTTGGTAGATTTAAATTGAGCCAGAAAAAGTATCTACTAAGAGAAGTATCAGAATAAATCTTTGGTCGATTTAAACTGAGCCAGAAGATGTTTTTGTTTGTCTTTAACTGGGAGAAGTATCAGAATAAATCTTTGGTCGATTTAAACTGAGCCAGAAAAAGTATCTACTGAGAGAAGTATCCGAATAAATCTTTGGTCGATTTAAACTGAGCCCGCATATGTCTTTTTGTCTTTAACTGGAAGAAGTATCTGAATAAGTCTTTGGTCGATTTAAACTGAGCTAGATAAAGTATCTATTGGAAGAAGTATCAGAATAAATCTTTGGTCGATTTAAACTGATCCAGAAGATGTTTTTGTCTGTCTTTAACTAGGAGAAGTATTAGAATAAATCTTTGGTCGATTTAAACTGAGCCAGAAAAAGTATTTACTGAGAGAAGTATCAAAATAAATCTTTGGTCGATTTAAACTGAGCCAGAAAAAGTATTTACTGAGAGAAGTATCAAAATAAATCTTTGGTCGATTTAAACTGAGCCAACAGATGTATTTTTGTCTTTAACTGGAAGAAGTATCAAAATAAATATTTGGTCGACTTAAACTGAGCCAGAAAAAGTATCATTGGAAGAAGTAACAGAATAAATCTTTGGTCGATTTAAACTGAGCCAGAAGATGTTTTTGTCGGTCTTTAACTGGGAGAAGCATCAGAATAAATCTTTGGTCAATTTAAACTGAGCCAGAAAAAATATCTACTGGAAAAGAATCAGAATAAATCTTTGCTCGATTTAAACTGAACCAACAGAGGTCTTGAATTGTCTTTAACTGGAAAAAAATCAAAATAAATCTTTAGTCGATTTAAACTGAACCAAAAAAAGTGTCTAGTGGAAAAGAATCAGAATAAATCTTTGGTCTATTTATACTGAACCAGCAGAGGTTTATGCTTGATTGTATCTGACTGTATCTAAAAGGTGAATCAGAATGAGTCTCTGCCCGAATGTATCTGGAAAATATATTAGAATGAGTCTATGTCTGACTGTATCTAAAAGTGGATCAGAATGAGTCTTCGCCCGACTATATCTGAAAAATATATTATAGTGAGTCTATGCCTAACTATATCTTAAAAGTGAATTAGAATGAGTCTCCTCCCGACTATATCTGAAAAATGTATTAGAATGAGTCTACGCCTGACTGTATCTAAAAAGTGAATCAGAATGAGTCTCCTCCCAACTGTATCTGGAAAATGTATTAGAATGAGTCTACGCTCGACTGTATCTAAAAGTGGATCAGAATAAGTCTTCACCCGACTGTATCTGAAAAATGTTTTCAGAGTGATACTCTGGGAAAGGTGTTTGAATAGTTGCTCATCATGTAGATAGTCGCCCGTCCTATTTCGGGAGTTAATCTTCAATATGTTCATGTAGATAGTCGCCCAGTCTTGTTTCGGGAATTGATCTAAAATCAGTTTTGTTTTACATATAGTTGCCCTGTCTTGTTTTAGGAATTAATTTGTGGTTGGTACTTCAGATAGTTGCCCTGTCTTGTTTCAAGAATTAATCTGGAACTTGATTTTTGTTGGCCGTTGAGATAGTTTCCCTGTCTTATTTCAGGAATTAATCTCTGACCTCGTTGAAAATTGTTGATGATATTCGTCTGTTGATTGGTCTTTCCTGAAAAGGTAAAGAGTTAGTTGTATGCAATGTCATGATGTATGAAATGCATTGCATAATGATGTTCTCAAAATAAATGAGACTGTGTTATATGCGTTTCGTATGCATATGTTGTGAAATGTTGTTGAAGTGTATTTGTAAACTCATGCGGTATCTGGGAAAATAAATCCTTGACAATTTTTGGGGATGAAGAGTATGTGGGTCTTCAATCTTATCTTGAATTCTTCTGTTGGGGATTCCTTCTCACTTGTTTGAGGAAACTCTACAAGGGATGTATTGATTTCTATTTGAGAAGTAGAGTTTAGGAACATTGGTCGTCTGTTGCTCTACTGGGGAATTTATTTTCATATACCCTGACTGGGGATAAAAGAGATAGTTTAAACTTCTGACTCGTCTTGGAAGGATAATTCTTATATACCCTGACTGAGGATAAAAGAGATGGATAACCTTCCGATTCGTTTGGGGAAGATAAAGTTTAATTGGTATCTGGTCTGATTCCAGGTTTTGCAGCAACTTCCTAGGGATAGTGATGACTTCATTGGGGAGAAGAATTTTTTCAGTGATTAGCTGGGGAATTTGTAGGTTGTTGGGGAAATAAACCTTGTTGGGGAAATAAACCATTGTTGATGGAGAAGTGCTCTGTTGAGGAAACACACTCTCTTGGGGAATTGAATTTTGCTAGAGAGAAGAACTTGGCAAGGTTTCTTTTTCAATTTTAGAGGATCGAACTCAGATGGGGAAGAGTATTTCCATGAGATGTACTGATTTAGAACTCTTTGTGTTGGTGATATTACCGGGGAGAAGATCATGCTCCTTTATCCGCTAGGGAGATCTGCTGGTGAGTATGACTATGTTATCAGCTAGAAGATGCCCCACTTTCTGTTTGAAGGCATTTTAGACTCGTCGGGGAATGTATCCTTGTTGAAGATGAGCTGGTGAAGATGAATCTGTGGGGATAATCCCATGGAGATTGCTCTGTGGGGATGACTTGAATATTGTCCTACCTCCTAGAGTCCTCGGTAAACGCTAATTAGAGTGATAAGTCTTTTACTGATAAACAAGTGATGAGATAATAGGACATAGTCGTACACCTTAATCCCTAACTTTTTCTTGGACCATCTTTTCATATTTTCAATCTACCGGGATACCCTTTTTTGCCCAAGCTGCCTTTTTAGGTTTTTGACTTGCCGGTGTACATCTTTTGTATATATCCCTAATTTTTCCCGAACAATTTTTGGTTCACCGGGATGCCCTTACTTTTGCCTAGGCATGTCAACCTAGCGGGTCTCTTTTATACGTAGTATATTCCGACTATATCCGCATTCAAAGAGTGTGGAGAGTTGTTACCATCTATGGTAGTAAGTGTTGTAGTAATGCCAAGAAATGTTTGCTTGATCGCACGTGACCTATCATACGTGGGAACTCGTTTGCCCCTGGGGTTAGTCTGGTGTATCTGATGTTTGAAGTTTTTGATCAAGTTTCTGATAGTCTTGACCTTCCTCAGTATTTTTCTAAGAACTATCATGGAAGGATCCGAAGACATGATATTGACACCATCTGATAGTACTAGCACAAATAAGCAATTTGATGATACCGAAGATTCAAATTTCAAAGTGGTTTTTGTTGGAATCCATGATCAATGTAACACCCCCCAAGTGGTTCAGATGGAGATCTGCCTCTGGCTATTCAACACTTTTGAGAGACTCTTTGAATCTCGACTTGACTGCCACAAATGAGTTGGACAATAACATGTCAATGCCCCTTGGACTATGGAAGGTTTGTCAATTGGAAGTGTCTTTCCATTTGAAGTGATTCCGTTTACTGAGAGGATTTTTGTTCATTGGACATTCGTCGTGTGAATTTCTCTACTGTCAAACAATTAGTTAAACACTGGTATCATAAATGCAAAATTTATGCTTGTCTTTGAAGTTTTGAAAATGCATTTTTAGCAAACAACAGAATTTTGTAAGAATATGAATTCAACTTAGGATTTATAGTAAACCTTATAGGAGTCAGGATACCTTTTGTAACAGTATGCTTTCAAACTAACCCATGCTTTATCTAGGACTTTTAAGGGTTGTAACGTGTCCTGGTTCATGGTTTAAGAAACAAAGGATAAGGCTTAAAGTTTATTTGTTCCCCACTCGTTCTTTGTGATTTTCTTCAACCCTATACTCAATTAGTTATGCGTTTGGATTCCAATTGGGTCTGTAATGATATTTTGGTGATGGTTCGGGTACTTGAAGCTTATTTGAGAAGGCAGTCATTTTTTTAAACATTTTTCTATTGTCGAGGATTTATAACGACCTCTTTTTGATTTTATTATCCTTGCCTTTTGCCTGAACTGTTTCTTTCGTGATTACAGTCAGTGGGATGCCCCAGTTTTTTCTTAAGTCTCCTTCATAGGTTTTGACTTAGCTGGCTCTTCTTTTGAAAGATAATGACTGCATGTTTTACAGGGAACCATCATCGTCTTTTTATTTGGAAGGACGTCTCTGATGCTATTTGTTGTGTACGAAGTGAAAGCTTGCTACTGAGCATGCATTTGAATTAACTGAGAAACTATCATGCCCCAGGTTATGATTAAAGGTTTCAATTTAATACAAAAAAGAAAACTCCCACTTCTTAGGCTCAAAGGGGTTGACTAGGGATTATCTTCCTTATAACTCCACTGTTTAGGATTTGAAACAACGCATGTACATCGTCAACAAGGTCTGTTCAAAAGCATACTATAGAGATTACGGTATTTTTCGTCATCCTCCCTCTAAAGGCTTATAACTTTTAATCGAGAGTTGAATATCACAAAAGGAAGTAAAAGCATAGTTTAAGTATAGTGAAAACGAATGGATTAATTCAAGAAAAACATATGAAATGCATTAATGAGGACAACCAAAAGTCTGACATAAAGATAAACGTTTGAAACAACTAGAGAAATTACAAACGAAAATTCGAATGAAAAAAAAGCTTCTCTGCCTGAACTTGTCACTTAAGATGGTGTGCCTTGCAGCCTCGACATTTGGGGGATAAAAGAAGAGCTCAATCTGACCATCTTGTGTAAACTCGACTATTCCTTCGTCAATAAGGTCCTGAACCTTACATTAGGATTATGATGGGAAGAAGAAGTATTGGGCTTACGATGAGGATCCTTCAACGTAACCAACTCCGCCTTCAACATGTGTTGCAATTATTGAGCCAAAGACATTTTGATTTTGGTAAATTGTCTTTTGGGCGTATCCTTCTTACACTGATGACCTTGTTGTCGTTGTTGCACTGATGCAGGATTAGAGATCCGCACTTCCTCCACAATTTGGTTGAGATCCCTCTTATTATGACCCTTCTGACTGTACACAATACTGGACTCCTTCTTTTCGTTGTATGATATCTTTAGAGTACTTGAAGATGCAGTCTCCTGAACTTTACTACTTCTGATTTTATTTTCAACATGTTCCCTCATGAACATGTCACCCAATTCGCTGTCTTCCAAGAGAGGTTGATTATTGTTTAGACCCCAAATTCTAGCAATTTGTCCCACACGGTCGTATCTGTCTTGATGAAGTTTGCTGATGAGAGTTCTTAACTCCTCTTGTCCCCGAGCTATGTTTTGGATAAGATCCATATGTCCCATCATTTAGATTCTCATCGTTGCCATCTTAGCTTGCAATTGTTCCAACTGGTCATCCCTATTATCTTCAGGACTCTTCTTGGTCATGCTCTCAGTGAGGAGTGCCTTCAATTCTTCTTGCCCCTTGGATAGGTTCAGGAACATTTCTTTGAACTGAGCATCTTGAACTTGGAGATTTCTGACGGTCTGCTCGAGAGCCATCTTCATTGAAATAAACAGTAAGCAGATGAGAAAACCTGTTATGACATGATGCATGATATGTAGATGCAATGTTTTTAAGGATCTCACAGGGTAAACAGAAAAAAATGTTAGAAGTTGAACCTGACTGTAGTTTTGATTGAAGAACTTCGTATCGTTGAATGTACTTCTATGAAAATCAAGCTCACCATGTCGAGTGGGTCATAGCCTTTGATTCAAGATAACGTGCTTTTGTCTTTGACAACATTTGGTTAGAGGAAAATAAATCCCCTTGCCCCTTGTCAGACATTGGTTCATGATGCTTTGACGGCATTTGGTTAGAGGAAAATAAATCCTCCCGCCCTTTGCTAGGCGCCTGGTTCATGATAACCTGCATCACTTCCCCTTGAGATCCTTGAGATGGTCATTGAGGATGATATGGTATGGTGTTATGATGTGTATGCTATGCACCAAGTGAAAGTGTAACATGGTGAAGATAAGTAAGTTTTGCAAAAAGTCCAGGTTACTGGATAATGACTACAAATAAGTCCTGCAAGGAATTTTGTTAGATAATGAATACAGACAAACCCTTCAAGGAGTTCAAGTTTGTTAGATAATGCAAACAAGTTACACAAGTAGCCTTAGGTTCAGGCTTGCATGGAGTTTGTAGGTAAGTACCCTCTTGAAGTTTAGTTGGTTCAACCTGTCCTAAAAGAAGTAATCGAGTTATAAGGAATCTCAATATCACTAATCTTTCTTCATCGGGCATTGTTTCAGCACAAGCTTCTTTATTATTGATCGAAATATCTCGAAAGTACGATCTCAATGAGTGTAGTATCGAGTATCAACCAATCTTCAGCTTTACACCAAAGTCGGCTATCTCACTACTTTCCAATGGCCAAGTTGTTCAACTAAGATTCTATGGTCAGTTAGTGCTTCATGACACCACACAACGACCCTGTATTCTCCTTGATTCAACACAAGGGACACCAGTACCAACAAATGTGTCACACTAACGTAGAGATCTCTTCAACCATGTCGGTATACGCCACATAGTCCCCATATTCTATTGTTACTTACCTAGAATGCCCCCATATCTGGGTATATGATCTTTGCAAGAAATAAACCCAAGCATAAACCACAAATGTAAAGCAAATAAGGCAAACAAGTAAAGAAATAAAGGTGATATAACTCTTAAGGTAACCCCACTTTTAGTTTATCTTCCCAGCAGAGTCTCTAGTTCTGTAATACGGTGGGAGAACTGACTTGATATTTTTGTGTTTTATCGCAATTGTTGCGGATAACAAAAATCGCCACCGACTTTTCTTTTATCCAATAAATGAAAGGGTGAAAAGAACAGGAAAGACCTTTTGAGAATTTTCTTGAGTTCAGGGGTAGGTTATGAAAAGGGAAGGTTTCAGCATCCTTTTCATCTGTAGTTATCTACGGGCTCTTAATTGCTAGATCGCTTTGAAATGATTTGTGTTTGTGTAAGTTTGAAAATATTTTGAAAACCCCTTAGTTCAGAAAACTTTGCAATGATTCTCGTATCATTGAGAATGTATACAAAGTGTTAGCTTTGAAAATATTTGTTGAAAGGGAATGTTTGGAAAGATGTTTTGAAAATGTTAATGTAAGGAAAATTTGTAATGATTCTCATATCGTTGAGAATGTATACAAAATGTTCATTTTGAAAAGTGTTTTGAAAGTGTGAAGTGTGAAAATGGTTTTAGTTTGTGAGTGTTAGCTCCTAAATTCGACACCTTTGTTTTGATTGATGTCAGCCATTAAAAGCTGAAAGATGCTTTCGACTGGCTAAGCCTGTCGAAGTGCCCGTCGAAAGATGGCAAAATACTTAGAAGATTTCTTCCAAGGAAGAAGGCTGATTGCCTTCGACGTCGAAGGCGTTTTCGTCGAAGACGTCTCTTGATGAAAGTGTTCGATGGTCCAGAGTGGAGCAGTTTGAAATTCAAAGCTTTGGAGGGAAAACGGTTTCCAGCAGTTATTACGTGCAAACGCGCAAGGATCTGGAGCGTCGAGCATGGAGAACGTGCCAAGTGGATTGATCTCGAAGCAGTGTAACTGCCCGACGGTTACTTGGGATGTTTTAGTATAAATAGGAGTAGACGTGTAGTTTCTCGCGTGTGTTCACAATTCTATACAAAGTCACTCATTTAGATTCGAGTACCCAGCGTGTGAGAAAGAATTGTTGAGAAATGTATGTGTGAAACACCAATTTTATCAATTAAAGTCATTTACTTTCCCAGAATTTTACTTGCTTTTCTCTTTACATTTCCTGTTGAACCTTTACCTTAAAGCCTTGTTTATTTTATCAAGTCTTTCCTTTATGCAATTTACTTGAAACCTTTTTATTTAAAGCCTTATCCACCTTAATCAAACTTCAAAATCAACCTATGTCCATAGGATCAATCTGATCGATCCTGCGAGTAACCAAATAAGTAACCATTTGGAGGATCAGCGGTTGTTTACCAAAACCCAAGGTAAACAAATTGGCACACCTGGTGGGACTGTGTGTTGATTGTTGAAAATAATCTCATCTTTTCGAGTTGTATGTTATTGAGGAGTGGTAGAATATACACCAACGATAACAATACTGCCAGAAGAAGGGAAGAGATGGCGAATCCGCCAAACAATAACGAAATCCCACAAACGAGTGTGGGAGCAACGGTTAGCATGACCGTAAGTGAAGCGACAAACGTTGGTTCGACACCAGCAGTGTCAGTCACAACCACGGGGCCAATAACTTCGTTAACAGGCCCCAGAATACCTTTGGGAACTCCCCCACCAAGGGGAAATATAGGCACAAGGCCTGTGGTTCCCCCAGGATTTATTCCATTTTATGGTATGCCAACTTCTGAAGTGGCAAGCCTGACGAATGCTGCGTCCACTTTTTCAGACCCTTTCGTGAGTGCTTCTTCGCCACTCCAAGGCTCTGGAGTAGGCATGGCGAATAGAAGTAGGACCCAACTCTTAGGAGGAACGTCCCAAGTAGCCCATGGCCTTACAAATGCCTCGACAGCAGTCTTGAGGCAACAAATGGACGAAAGCAACCATGATATGGTGCAAATGTTGGCACAAACTTTGAGTACAGTGCTAAACCCTCTAATACAAAACACTACTCAATCGAATCAGCAAGTTACAGCGCAGATGACGCGTTTGGCTGATTTCTTTGGAGTACCCCCACCTGTTCGACAGCCCCAAAGGGCGCAAATAAGGGGAAATCAGGGGATATTTGTAGAGGAAGAAACCACCATTAACCAGGCTCAACAGCCTGTCGAACAACCTGTCGAAGAACCTAGGGTAGTAGCCCCAGAGGTAAGGTTAGTTAACAGAAACCAAAATGCTGACGAAGTGGTTCAGCATATCCAATACCAAAACATGGGTTTGGAAAACAATCTGGCAACCATGATCGAAAGAATCATGACTCAGAATGGGATGAACATGGGCTTTCGAAGGCCCAACTTTACATCTCCATTGTCAGAATACGTGTTACAAACAGATTTACCTCCTAGATGCAAAGTCCCCAAATTTACTAAGTTCTCTGGGGACACGACAGAATCTACTGTCGAGCATGTGGCAAGATATTTGATCGAAGCGGGAGACATTTCGAATAACGAAAACCTAAGGATCAAGTACTTCCCAAGTTCTTTAACCAAGAACGCTTTTACTTGGTTTACAACTCTCCCCCCCCAATTCGATCCATCATTGGACCCAGTTGGAAAGATTGTTCCATGAACAATTCTACATGGGGCAAACCAAGATAAGCCTAAAAGAACTGGCCAGTGTGAAGAGACGTTTCACTGAACCTATAGATGAATATCTGAATAGGTTTAGATTGCTCAAGGCGAGATGTTTTACACAAGTGCCAGAACATGAGTTGGTCGAAATAGCCGCAGGCGGTTTAGATTATTCCATTAGGAAGAAGCTAGACACCCAGTACCTAAGAGATATGGCCCAACTGGCCGATAGAGTTCGACAGGTCGAACGCCTCAAAGCTGAAAAAGCTAAGGCAACGAAAACTCACAAGAGAGAGAAAATAGCGTACGTTGAGATGGATGACGAAGATCTAGAATCCTTCGACGATACTTTAGCTGTCGAAGAAGGAGAAGTCGATTTAGCAGAACTAAAACAAGGGCCACCATACTCTTGTAAACAGTTAGTCCCCTCAAATGGGAAAAATCCCGTTGGTCCAGACAGGACCAACGATAGGTTCCCAAAAAAGACTTATAGTTTTGACATCACAAAATGTGATGAAATATTCGACTTGCTAGTTAAAGATGGCCAAATGATAGTACCCCCTGGGGTAAAAGTGCCTCCTCTTGATCAAAGAAAGAAGAGAGGTTTTTGCAAATATCATAATTTTTTGGGCCATAAAACTTCTCAATGTTTTCTTTTCAGGAATCTTGTGCAAGACGCTATTGAGGAAGGGAGATTAAAGTTTGCTGACAAATCCCCCATGGCTGTCGACTCCAATCCACTGAAGGCTGAAGCCCACTATGCAGAACCCTCTGAGGTGAACATGATAGAGGCAACCAGGATCCAGTCGAAGAAGCCAGGAATTACTATGGTCGAAGTCTCAAAGGACCACATCAACATGCCAATCTTTGGCAGTTTTTCTGGAAATTTATCCAGGAAGACAATTGAAGCTGTCCAGGAAGCGGTCGAAGGCCTGAAGTCGAAGATTGCTGAATCACAAAAAACTGGATCAAAGCCCAGTTCCCACTTGGCCACTGTTCAAGGCCAGACGGAGAATCTGGAGACACAAATGAAGCAGTTAACTCTTGCTAGCAAAGATACAATGAACATCAACATGGTTGAACTTTCTGATCCAAAAGCATCAGAAGAAGCCATAAGGCAAGAGCAGGCTAATAAGACGGCTTTCCCTCGGGAGAACGAAAACTTGGCAGATTTTTTACAAAGATGCCAGAAAAAGAAATCAGAGATAATGCTGTGTCCAAGATGCAGTTCAATCTTTGATAAAAAAGCTGCTGAGCACATTCAAGGCGTGAGAGCAGCGAACAAGAGAAGGGAGAGTGCTGACCTTCGACATGATCCCAGAAGGGGTTCTAATCAAGACAAGAGGCCATTGACTTTTAGGCCTCCAACAAATGTACCAGTAGATACCTGGTACAAAACTTCTGGCCGAAAAAGGCCAAATGAAGAGAAATGGCATTCTTTCGATGTTCCAAGAGGTTCCTCTTTGACTCAAAAGAAAGAGCCTCAAGTTGCTGCACCTAAGGTTGCTCAAGTGTCCAGCAACTACAAGGGTAAAAATCCTATGTCTCGATCCCAATGGAGGAGATATCAAAGGAGGCGAAAAGCTGAAAGAGAGGCTGCCAACGAACCTAAGGCAGAAACTAGTTCGAATGTTCCTCAAAGGAAACAAAGGAAGCCTCTAGAGAGAGAACCAGTTACCAACAGGCTAGTTTGGCCTAACCAAAGTGAAGTCGAAGACGAAGACGATGCTGAGTCCGACGATACTTTGGATATAATGGTGAATATTGTTTCAGTGCTGCCTAGGGAGTTCAATCGACAGGTAGAAGTCGAAGCAAGTGACTGGGAGGTGGAACAAGAAATGGCCAAACATAGGCCAGTGTGCTATTTTGTCATGGACAATGGCACTACAGAGGAACAAAATGGCTTCTTCGAGCCACCTACAGAGGCGATGAAGAATCACCTCAAGCCTTTGTTCATAAGGGCTAAGCTCGAAGAGACTACTGTGAACAAAATATTGGTCGACTGTGGGGCAACTATCAATATTATCCCTCACTCTATGCTAAGGAAGATTGGCAAAAGAGATGAGGAAATTAAACCTCACAATATGGTCCTGTCGAACTACGAGGGCGGCATTGGGACCACCATGGGAGTGATCCAGCTAGATATCAAAGTTGGGTCTATCCTTCGACCAACGATGTTCATGGTCATATCGGCCAAACCTAACTACAACC
Organism: Vicia faba; assembly: GCA_948472305.1. Lineage (NCBI taxonomy): Eukaryota > Viridiplantae > Streptophyta > Magnoliopsida > Fabales > Fabaceae > Vicia > Vicia faba. The sequence goes on from OX451740.1 coordinate 263,992,311, forward strand.
TTTTGTTAGGCCGTGAATGGATTCATGGTGTAGGCGCTGTGCCTTCATCGATGCACCAAAGACTGCTGCTATGGCGTCCAGATGGGATGGTCGAAAACATAGAGGCAGATCAAAGCTACTACCTTGGCGAGGTGAATCGCTTGGGCGTGGCAGATTTCGACAAAAACTTGGCTCACATAGGGCCATGTCCAACACCTGACTTCGACATGGCGCCAGCGCCAAACACCTTTTGTTCCCTATACCTGCATCCTGAGCATGGTTTCCAATGGGACAGAGAAGACTTGTCCCACATAGACTTCAGTGGGCTAACTGATATCCAACCAACTGGTTGGGGAAGTGAATTCAGTGATAATGACTGAGTCACAATCTCTGAAGCGAATTTCGGCTTATGTAGCCGAAACCAAGATGATAACGGCCCTCGAAGCCGAAGTAAAGTACATGGCCACACAGGCCAATGATCAACAATTATCTGCTGTTGGCCCAGGAAAGGATTTCGACCCAAAACCCCCTGATATCATGCCAGAAGAAATGCAGGAGCAGAGGCTCGACGCTATCTACGACGATGAGCCTTTGGGCTTCGAAAAGGATCCCTTGGCGAACAACATTAAGATGTTAGCACAAGACCCTTTAGAAGAAATCAACTTAGGTGAAGGATCAGAGAAAAGGCCAACTTACATCAGCGCCAAAATTGATCCAGAACTTAGGTTGGAAGTAATCCAATTGCTGAAAGAGTTTAAAGACTGTTTTGCATGGGATTATGACGAAATGCCTGGTCTCGACAGAGGATTGGTAGAACTTCAGTTGCCAATCAAACCTGGAAATAAGCCAATCAAGCAAAATCCAAGGCGCTTCGCTCCAGAAATATTGTCGAAGATCAAAACGGAGGTCGAAAGACTTCTGAAATGCAAATTCATCCGTGTTACAAGGTATGTCGAATGGATTGCAAATATTGTGCCAGTAATTAAGAAAAATGGCACATTAAGGGTGTGCATAGATTTCAGAGATTTGAATGCTGCCACCCCCAAAGACGAATATCCTATGCCTGTGGCGGAAATGCTAGTCGATTCTGCCGCTGGCTATGAATACCTGAGTATGCTCGATGGTTATTCAGGATATAATCAAATATTCATTGCTGAAGAGGATGTGTCGAAAACAGCTTTTCGATGCCCTGGGGCCTTAGGCACTTACGAATGGGTAGTGATGCCTTTTGGCCTAAAAAACGCTGGGGCAACGTACCAGCGAGCAATGAATACTATCTTCCATGATTTTATTAACACTTTTATGCAAGTTTATATTGATGATATTGTTATAAAATCTGTTTCCAGGAAGAGTCACATTGACCACCTTCGACAATCATTCGAAAGAATGAGAGAACATGGTCTGAAGATGAACCCTTTGAAGTGTGCGTTCTGTGTGAAAGCTGGAGATTTCTTGGGCTTCGTTGTCCACAAGAAAGGAATCGAAATCAACCAGAACAAGACGAAGGCAATTCTGGAAGCGAAAGCGCCATCGAATAAGAAGGAATTGCAATCTCTCTTAGGCAAGATAAATTTCTTAAGGAGGTTTATATCTAATCTAAGTGGGAAAGCTCAGGCCTTTTCACCCTTACTTCGACTGAATAAAGAGGGGTTCGAATGGGGGCAGGAGCAACAAGAAGCCTTCGACAAAATCAAAGGGTACCTCACTAAGCCACCTATTTTGGTGCCTCCTTGTAGCAACAGGAGTATGAGATTGTACATAGCTGCATCTGACAAAACTCTGGGAAGTATGTTAGCCCAAGAGGATGAGAATGGAGTCGAAAGACCTATTTATTATCTCAGTCGAGTTTTGAATGATGCAGAAACTAGATATAGCGAAGTTGAAAAATTGTGTCTATGTCTGTATTTTTCTTGTACAAAACTCAAGCAATATATAAAACCAGTTGATGTTTATGTTTCGTCTCATTTTGATGTTTTCAAATATATGTTGTCGAAACCTATCTTGCATAGTCGAATTGGCAAGTGGGCATTAGCATTAACTGAATACTCCTTGACCTTTATGCCTCTTAAGGCAGTAAAAGGACAAGTGGTTGCAGATTTCATAGTCGACCACTCAATTCAAGTCGAGGATATTAATTATGTGGAGATAGAACCTTGGAAATTCTACTTCGATGGTTCCAGCCATAAAGATGGAACAGGGGTAGGAGTCTTGATTATTTCTCCAGATAAAATTCCAACAACATTCAAGTACAAAATAGCAGGTTCTTGTTCGAACAATGAGGCTGAGTATGAAGCTCTAATTACTGGCCTTGAGATATTGTTGGAATTGGGGGCAACTCGAGTCGAAATAATGGGAGACTCAGAGTTAGTCATCAAGCAAGTCACAAAGGAATATAAATGCATAAGGGAGAATCTCATTATGTACTTTGTGATAGCAAATCGTTTATTGAAACAATTTGAAACGATTAATATTCGACACATACCCAGAGTCGAAAATCAAATAGCCAATGACTTGGCACAAATTGCATCTGGGTATAAGATTTCAAAAACGAAACTACAAAGAGCAATCGAAGTTCGAGAGAAGATAAAAGCAACTTGTCTATCACCATCAGACTTGGAATCGACGAGGCTAGGATATGCTGATCACTCAAACTTCGAGATTTCGTTCATTGGTAATTTGTCAGAGCAAGATTGGAGGAAACCCATTATGGACTATCTTCAAAATCCAGGAGCTTCGACAGAACGAAAAACAAAATACAGGGCGTTGAGTTTTGTACTCATGGGTAATGAGTTATTCAAGAAGACGCCTGAAGGGGTGTTGCTGAAATGTTTAAGTGAAACTGAAGCATACATAGCCCTTTCGACTACACATGCTGGGGCATGTGGGGCTCACCAAGCAGGCCATAAGATGAAATGGTTGTTGTTTCGACAAGGACTATATTGGCCCACTATGCTGAAAGATTGTGTTGAGTTCGCCAAAGGTTGCCAAGAGTGTCAAGTTCATACAGGCATCCAACATGTACCAGCAAGCGAACTTCACTCGATAGTGAAGCCTTGGCCCTTTAGAGGATGGGCGTTGGATCTCATTGGAGAGATTCGACCAGCATCATCAAAGAGTCAGAAATACATATTGGTAGGCATTGATTATTTTACTAAGTGGATCGAAGCTATCCCTTTAGTCAATGTAGACCAGGAAAATGTCATTGAATTTATTCAAAAGAACATTATCTTTATATATGGAATTCCTGAGACAATAACAACTGATCAAGGGTCAGTTTTCACTGGTCGAAAGATGCAGGAATTTGCTCAGGAAACAGGTTTCAAACTCCTAACATCCACGCCTTATTATGCACAGGCGAATGGTCAAGTCGAAGCAGCTAACAAAGTGGTGATTGGCTTGATAAAGAAACATGTTGGGAAGAAGCCAAAGAATTGGCATAAGACGTTAGACCAGATTTTATGGGCTTGTCGAACGTCCCCAAAAGAAGCCACTGGGACAACACCATATAGGCTAACTTTTGGCCATGATGCGGTGTTGCCAGCAGAAATTTGTCTTCAATCTGCAAGGGTTCAGAGGCATTATGATATTCCTTCTGAGGTTTATTGGAACATGATGTTAGATGAACTGGTGGATTTAGACGAAGAGAGATTACACGCTCTCGACCTACTCAGGCTTCAGAAGAAAAGAGTAGAAGACTCTTATAATAGAAAGGTAAAACCTAAGGTATTTTTGCCTGAAGATTTAGTTTGGAAGGTAATTCTTCCCATGGATCGAAGGGATCGAAGCATGGGGAAATGGTCACCCAAGTGGGAAGGACCCTTCAGAGTTATCCAAACTTTTTCTGGTGGAGCCTATGAAGTCGAAGAGTTAGGTGGAGATAAAAGGCTCTTGAGAGTAAATGGTAAATATTTGAAAAAATACAAACCTATACTTCAAGAGATAAAAATAAAATAATAAAAGAACAAGTCTAAATTAACCATAAAAAATGCCAAAATGGAAATTTTATTAATTTCAGCCAAGATGGCAATTGTTGTCGAATAACGATTACAGAAGATGGTTACAAAAGAGAATCAATCAAAAAGTAAGAGAATTCTTGAGTCGAAGATACTTGGCGTACTGCAGCTCCAACCTCTTCTTGCACCAGGAGTTTTCTTGCACTAGTTTAGCAATTTGAGCGTCGAGGCTTTGGGCCCTCTCAGCGAATTCCAAGCCTTGTTTGATCTCAGTCTGGCTTTCAGTGTCTGAGATGGTCGAAAGAATTTCCTCCTTGAGTACAGTGTTGGCGTTTATCTTCGCCTCTATCTCTGCGATTTGTGCCCGGAAGGAGACATTCTCTCGATCAATGGCATCGACTCTTTCCTGTGCAGACGCTTTTTGTTTCGACAACTCAGCAATTCGAGAAGTCGAATCTGAGACAGCAGTCCACGCAGATGAGCTTTTGCCATGCAGCACTTCAAGCTGACTGTTAAACCCTCTTTGGCGCCTGTAATCCGCTGAAACTTGATCAATCATAGAGTGTAACTCCATGATCAAGTCTGAGATTTCTGGGGCTACAGCTTCGAAGTCGACAGCATTCAAGACCTCCTTTAAGCATGATGGAGCAGTGGGGTCCCCCTCTAAAGTCTTCATCAAGTCCCTCTTGAAGAACTGGGCCTTAACCTTCGCCAATGCATCATCAAGAGGAGAAGTTTCAGTAGACTTCCCCGACAGGGTAGGAATTTCCTGACTAGTGTCAGACGAACTCTTACTCTCGATGATTGCATTGAGGTAGCTAACAGGGTCAGCTTGTTTCAAGCGTTCCAAGTCCTCTTTTGACCTGTGCTTCGAGGAGGTAACCCTTGCAATAGTATTATCTTGGGTTTGAGGTTCTTGAATGCTAAGTGCCTCGACTGGTTGCTCTTCGACTCTGACTGAGGCAGTACCAGCATCGACTTGTGGTTCTTCGTTAGTATCACCCTGGGGTCCTTCGCCAGCGTCATTTTGTGGCTCTTCGCTAGCGTCACCTTGGTGTCCTTCGCTAGTACCACCTTGGTTCTCTTCGTTGGCAATGTTTTGATTTTCTTCGACATCATTGCCTTGGTCCCTTTCTTCTTGATTCTCTTCTGACAAATCCACCACCTGAACCGTTTCTGGCTGTTGTTCCTCCACTGGCTGTTGTTCCTCCACCATGGGTTCCTCTGTTGTTTTCTCCAATGTTTCAGCATTGGCCTCATTCTCAGTATGGGCTTCGTCATTGCCCAAGTCTTTTTACTGAGGCCTGCTAAGTTCAGCAGATTCCAGCGTTTCTGAGGTCCTTGGTTGAGAACTTTCAGTAGTGTCCTGAAAAAGAGAAAGAAGACAAATTTTCAGATGTTGAAAGAGACACAATCGAATACGGGTATCTATGCCTAAGTTATAACAAAGGTCTAAGGGATTACCTGTGGATTAACTTCAGCCCCAGGGCTGGAATTGTCACTTTCGACAGGCTTGGTAAGAAGAGCGTTCAGTTCCTCCTCAGTGGGCTCCTCGATGATCACTGGAGGTGGCCTAGGCTTTCTCACAGCAACCTTTATTCTGACGGTTCGACCTTCAGGAGCAGGAGCAGGAACAGAAGCATCCTTCGTCAACTTTCGCCTTTTCAAGGGGGCAGGAGGGGAATCACTTTCCTCATCACTCCCAGATTCGACCACCAGAGTTGATCGTTTCTTGGGCGAAGGTGCCTAGAAAACCAATAGGAATTCGATTGAATAATTGCATCGAAAATAAAAAATCGAAAGCCAGAAGAAAAATGAAGAAAGTCTGGTTACCGATATAGGAGGCCTCTTCGAAGAGCCTTCCCCCTGTTGGTTGCCTGTGGTCTTCGCCGGCGCTACAGTCTTCGCCGGCGGTGGAGGTTTTGTTGAAGGGACTCCTCCCTGTTGACCTTCTGTAGCCTTCTTGGCTACAGGCTTTCGAACAACTGAAAGCAAATGAAAAAGTTAACGGGCTAGCAGTCGAAGCGAAAGACAAAAAGTAATGTGAGAGCATGAACTTACATTTCTTTACTTTGTCCAACACAAGGACAAAAGACTTTTGCAACTCAGCCATGAAGTCCTTCTCGTCGAAGAAGTACTCAGCATAATAGCTTCTCCACCACTCCTCGAAGGATGGTGAGCAAAGGAAATTAAGCTGGTAGTTAAACAGCGAGAGGATTGTTCGACCAGCATATCTTCCGATATGCTTGATGGCAGCTTCTTCTGTATAATCGTTGCAGAAGTACAACATTGACTTCTCTCTTTGAAAAATCGGAGAAGGTAGGGTTTGGATAATACCAAACTGGCGAGATACCAGATTTGGTTGATAGGCAATCAGACTCAAATGAGTCTTAGAACTCTTAAATCGAAGAGGCATGATCCTGGGTGTAAGGAACGCCTCCCAAAGTACTGTATGCTCATCGACATTGGGACCACTCGACTCCTTTGGATGTGGCCTTGTGAACCATGCTGGCCCCACCTTCCGTTGAGCAAATGGAGCCATAGTTGAAACAAATTCCTTCCTTCGAGCGAACATCAGAACGAAGTTAGTGAATGTTTGTTGAAACTCTAGTCCATCGTCCGTTGGTGTCAGCAGAGCCAGCCTGATTCCTTCGATGCGTCTATTCGCTATCGCTGGAGCTTGTTCATTTATCTGAATCCTCTTGGGTAAGAAAGATTCAAAAGTGGCATTGAGCCACAGTTGAAGTAGCCAGAAAGGCCCAGCGAGTAGCAAACTGGCCCTATCCTCGATATGTTTCAGAAGAGTGGCCCCATTGCTGATCGAGTCATAAAGACTGGCCAGAATCAGTTCTGCCAAACAGATGTTTTGGCGGTGATGCAGTTGGGTAGCAAGAGTGACCATCTTTTTGGTCACCTGCAGAGACTTCGAGCAAAACACAAAGCGAGTTAGCCATAAGGCTAGAAACGCTATGTGTTCGACATCCGACACCGCGTCTGTCGACCTGTCGTGATAATGGTTGATAAAAGTGGTGTATGTTGGCTTGGTCTCAGAGAAGCCAATTTGGTCCTCCGACATCTCCTCCGGATCGAAGTAATCTCCGGTTGGTCGAAGGCCAGTAATAGCGGCCACGTCGAAGAGTGTGGGGGTTAACATCCCACATGGAAGATGAAAAGTAAAATGGGAGTAGTCCCAGAACAACAGTGAAGCTATCAGCATCTCTGAGGAGTAGTTCAAACCCGTCTTCGACAGCATCACTAGGTCGAAGATTCCCATATCCTTCCAGATCGAGGTCTGGTGCTTCTCCAACTTGGTTAGACAAGCAACATAATCGGAGGTCAGATTAGGGCAAGACCTGAAGACTCTAACCCCTCTGTTGAAGAAGCGGAGGTCGATTTTTTCACGAGTAGGGTCTTCGTTGTCTTCTGCGTCTTTCTTGGCGCAGGCTACTGGCTTGAGTGTCTCGACGATTGGGAAATAGCTCTTGATTTTCAGAGCTTCAGAGATGCTTGGATTCATGGGGCCAGACATTGCGAAGATCTGGTTGGAGTATCCAACCGGGATCATCAAGTGGCGCGAGTAAGCATCGCGAACGGAGATGTCAGAAGGTTCAGGAACCCTTCGTTTGCCTGTAGAGTTTACTACCAGAGCAGTGACGAAGACCTTGGGTTTAACATGTTCAGTTGGTGCGCTAGCACTGGGAGCAGTAGAAGTAGAGGCCATTGTTGAGGTTGAAGATGAAGTGAAAGAGGAAGAGTTTTCTGCAAAGAGAGCAAGCTTGTACGAAAACAAGGAAGTTTGAAGGCTAGTTGGCGTAAAAAGTCCCACAATGGGATATTCACTGCTATTTATAGTAGTGGGAAAAATCCCCAATAACGAGGACATTAAATGCCATTTAATGCTGCAGGAGTTAGTGGGACGCGTGGCAGCCCCCTGTTGTTTTGGCCGTTTCTGCAGAAACAGAGGGACGCAGCGTGCGTCCTCGTTTTTGGGATTTGTCATAATGACAAATTCTGAAGTGACGTTTGGTACTGCACGCCGTACTGAAAGTGACGTCCTAGGATCAAATCAATGATGGTTTCTTGGGATTGCCAATAGTTGGTAAAAAGCAACAAAAAATGCACAAGTTAACTTGTGACTAAGCGTGGAAAGACAGGTGTCGAATGGCGTTTTCAAAGAATGCCTTTTTCTTTCAGAGTCGAAATAAGGCATTCTTGGGGGGCAATTTGTTAGCTCCTAAATTCGACACCTTTGTTTTGATTGATGTCAGCCATTAAAAGCTGAAAGATGCTTTCGACTGGCTAAGCCTGTCGAAGTGCCCGTCGAAAGATGGCAAAATACTTAGAAGATTTCTTCCAAGGAAGAAGGCTGATTGCCTTCGACGTCGAAGGCGTTTTCGTCGAAGACGTCTCTTGATGAAAGTGTTCGATGGTCCAGAGTGGAGCAGTTTGAAATTCAAAGCTTTGGAGGGAAAACGGTTTCCAGCAGTTATTACGTGCAAACGCGCAAGGATCTGGAGCGTCGAGCATGGAGAACGTGCCAAGTGGATTGATCTCGAAGCAGTGTAACTGCCCGACGGTTACTTGGGATGTTTTAGTATAAATAGGAGTAGACGTGTAGTTTCTCACGTGTGTTCACAATTCTATACAAAGTCACTCATTTAGATTCGAGTACCCAGCGTGTGAGAAAGAATTGTTGAGAAATGTATGTGTGAAACACCAATTTTATCAATTAAAGTCATTTACTTTCCCAGAATTTTACTTGCTTTTCTCTTTACATTTCCTGTCGAACCTTTACCTTAAAGCCTTGTTTATTTTATCAAGTCTTTCCTTTATGCAATTTACTTGAAACCTTTTTATTTAAAGCCTTATCCACCTTAATCAAACTTCAAAATCAACCTATGTCCATAGGATCAATCTGATCGATCCTGCGAGTAACCAAATAAGTAACCATTTGGAGGATCAGCGGTTGTTTACCAAAACCCAAGGTAAACAGTGAGCAAGAAATTACGAGCAATCTACCTACTCAAAAAGTCTTTGTTCTTTTCCTCCTTCTTTAGATAGTGCTATTTTACCATTGATTGGTAGAGAGCCTTATCATTGGATGTGAGGGGCAAACATGGGTCATCGTATAGTTATAGAAGGCAACATGTGGGACGCTTTAGCAATTTTTCGTAAGGGACTCATATCGTTTTATCGAAGGCAACATCGAAGGGTCATTGAGGAACTACGATCTTTTAATCGAGCGTCTTTGTTAAAGTGTCCCACATTCGAGGGACATGACTATTTTTTTAGGCAACAAGCGAGGTTACCCTAGAGGTGCGCGTGTGAAAAGTGTGTTTGATTCAAGTTTAATTTGTCTTGATTAGGGTTGTTTAGCGATTGATTTTAAATCTTGTCATACACGCCTAATTACTATACAGTATAAGGAAATGCGGTAAAGTGCAAAAAATAAAGTTCTACGCTATTAAGGTTTATGGAGGGATGCAATTGACATGCCAGGTTCAGTTTTGGTAAGGGAATGAAGGACAAAGATGTTAGCTTTTGTATACAGGTCAGTATATAGAATATGATATGGAAAAAAGTTTTGAGTGGCGTGAGCAGAAGTTGGAGAGTGAATTTCTTAATAATGTTTCTGCCCTTCTTTGCTGAATTTATAGGTGAGAAAGATGAATTCTGGGGGGGGGGGGGGGGGAATTGATGAGGTTTGAATTGTTTTGGCTATTATTTTTGTTGCTTTTCTGATGTATAAATGTTTTGCTGAATTTGTGCAAATATTGGACTGATATGGTGCAGGTTTTTGGACTGCTATGCAGGGCTATTTTGTAGCAGTTTTAGACTAATTATGCAGGGGAAGCAGGGCTAATTTTGGACAACAAGGTACATAAACAACATGGTTGTTTTTGGGGCTGTTTTACACATGATTTGAGAGCAGGGCAACAACAATTAGTGCAGGGCTGGACAACAAGGTTTTGGCATAAATTGGCAACATGGATTTTTAAGTCTTAGTAAATTAGGCTACATGTTGTAACTTAGTTTATAATGTTCATTTGCAAGAAATTGGATATAATTTTCTTAAATCATGAATGGTGTTTTGTATATTTGAATGGAACTTGAATAAAAAAATTGTCTTGAATGAATAAAACTTGTAATGGGTCTTGAATGTATTTTGAACAACAAGCTTGAATGATACTTATCCTTTTGTTAAATGAAATAAATGAAAATCCTCAAGTCTTGTTTACTACTTGAATGGTGCTTGAAGATAAGACTTTTCTTGCAAAAACCATGATGAATGCTTTCTTTTAACATGACAATTCTTTTGTATCTTGAACTTCAAGCAATCCTCATAAACCTTCCTCCCACCTTTGCGTGCTTGAATTGGTATTTAGGAATAAACTACATGCCTTGAGAACTTAGGCTATGCATTTGATAAATTGAATCCATTATGATACACATATCAAGTTTATCCACGTGAATGGAGTTTGAATCTAGGAGTTAAGAACATTCCAGGTCGAGAAATGACCTATAATGATTAAATAACTCTAAAGTTATTCTAAGCACACTTTGACTCCTATCTTTAAAGAAACTTGTAGATGAAACTCCTTACGACAATGTGTAAAAATAATCGTCTCAAGATCTTGAAAATTGAGGAAATTACGATTCTTGGAAGTCAGGCAACAATTACTGGAGATTAGGTCAAAGTCCAGAAAGTGACCTCTAAAGTATTGGAATTTTTGATGATCTTTCACACATAATCGGCTCTTGAATTGTAAAGATAAGTTTAAGATAACTTCAAGGAGAGTCATACGCAAAAAGAACCAGTCAAAAATATTGAATAATAAAGAAGATACAATCGTTTGAACTTGATCTTGAAAATGTTGACTTTTTGGTCAATACCGTTGATTTTCGGTCATCCAAACAATTGACTGAGCGAACTTGTGATGCAAGGCATGAAATTTGATATGAGAATTCTTGAATACATACGAAGCACCGTGAAAGCCACTTGAGACTTTGGAAACTCAATCTTCCTTGAGAAATACCAAACCCTAGTTGTGGACCCAATATTTAGGAGGAGAATTTGTCTGATCAATTCTTGAGCCACGCTGAGCATTTGAGAAACCATAGAAGAATATCTTGAAGAAAAGGGAGGGAAACTTTTGGGGTACAACATATTTGTATAAGAATAATAACATTTTGGATAATTAAGATAATCCTCCTAGGCTATATTGGGAATAATTTATTTTGGTCAATAAAAATGGTAGAGGAAGGCATAAATTAATCAGCCTATAATGATAATTAACACTCGATCCATGTCAAGTAAACATAATCCCACTCAATGAAATCCATTTATTGGAATGTTAAAGGAGTAGAAAATATTGATACTAGGTTGGCTATTAAAAAATTGTGATAAACAAAAGCCTGGCTTGCTTTTGATTATTGAACCAATGATTCTTTATGCTCATTTCCATGATAAGTTTCTTATACATATCATATTTAACAGATTTTAATTATATTTTAGATATAATCATGATTCAAATCTATAGGTTTCATGTGAAATAGATATGAATCCTCCTGTTTTTAGTTTGTCTGAACATCATGTAACTTTTTCAATAGAACTGGATCAAACTAAATTCTTCATTGCACTTGTATATGCAAGCAACTCCCATATGATTCAAAGATAGTTATCGAATGAACTTACCAATCTTAAATTGAATCATCCTTGTCTTTTGTGCATGACATGTGATTTTAGTATATTTATTGGTTTCCATGAGAAATTTTGTAGATACCCACATAATAAAACTTCCACTAATGAGTTTTTTAGTTGGAAAACTCAAAAGAAGATTATTCATCTTGACACTAATGGTATTTATTACACTTGGGACAATGGGAGGAAAGGTTATGAATGCTCTTCTATCAGGTTTGTGAGAGCCATTTGTAATCAAAATTAACTAGATAATTGGAACACAATCAATTGCTCCAATATGATTAAGAATCACCCATACCATTACCCTTTTCGTCTCCATTATGCAAAGGTAGGTTTGTTTTAGTTTGGCTATTCAAATTTATGAAGGTTTATACTTTGGATGATAACGGTCGACAATTGATTATTAATTATTGGAAAACGGGTGTGGTTGGTTGCCGTATGTTTGTTTTATCAACTAAGTTTAGATCTCTTAGATATATTCTCATGAAATAAAATAAAGAGAGATTTGGAAATATTCATCTAAAGTCTCTATTGATGAAGTCAATAGGATACAATGTTTGATTAATGATACAGGTTATAATGATGATATTTATGAGACATTGGCAATTTAAAGGACATTGATTTATGGATTGACAATTAATCAAAATACAAAATTAAAGATTTACACCTAGTATTGTCAGTGCATATTCAATTTATGTAAACTACTAAGGTCAACTCAATTATCCAAGACATCAATTGGAACATTCATAATACTACTACAAAATTCACCTAACAAGACATGTTATTACTATTAGTTCTCTATTTTTATGATTGGCATCAATTTTAGTAAAACAAATATAGAAACAATATGTTAAATAGGATGAGTTAGCTTGCTGAGAAAAACAGGTTAAACAAGAAGTCATATGTTATGAAGAAACATGTTGAGTTGATATGTTTCATCAACTGAAGAAACATGTCGGACAAGATGTCATATGCAGAGTCACTCGACATCATGACTATGTTGGGCTGAGCTGTTGAAGGCTTTAGTTATTTTAGGTACAAAATATTCTTGGAATATTATGCTATCCTATGTCGCGCTCAGTTTGAAGATTGAAGAAGATTTAAGCCGATTTCAAGAAGTTTTATTATTTTCTAATTATGGAGAAAAATTAGGAAACTAACGATAAGAAGTCCTATCTTTATGCATAAGATTATGTAGTGATTTAGAAACGGATTTGCTACATCATTGAAGCCCAATCCATCTCGGAAGATTATTCTAAATAGATGTTAAAAACCTAGTTTTAGCATGGAATAAATTATAATGTTTACTAATCCCTTAGGGTTTGTATTCCATTGATAATTATGAGCCTTTAAATTATCATGTTGATAAAATAGTGGGAGTGTTGTTAGTTGAGTTGTAACTATGTATCACTCATGAGCTTTTAAGCATATAGTTGATTATTGTTCTTGGAGGAAGCTTGTAAGCAACTCTAAGTATTGTTCATAGTCAAGAGTCTTGGCTAGGTTATGTCCTTGAAGTATTGTTGGTGAAGTTTTCCTTCACAATTCGTCAGAATGATGGTCGTGGTAGTCAGGGAAAAGAAAAAGGGTCTCATATCTAGATGGCGATTTCTAGGTAGAAGTATAGCACGAGTAGTGATTAAGTGAGAAGTTGTAAACGGGGGATTTTAGCTTTGAATTGATATCTATTTTGTGGATTTCCTTCCTGGCTTGGTATCCCCCAGAATAGGTGTGTTGATTCACCAAACTGGGTTAACAATTTTGCGTGTTGGTTACTTACTGCATTAATTATATTTCACTCGTTCATTGTTTATGTCAGATATTGATGTCTCGACATCTTATAGGATATCATACATCTGATAGGCCAGAATTTCAATTGGTATCAACACAAGCATCATGTTCTATTCTGGGTGAGATCGGGGAAGATACTTTCTGGTACTTTAGACAAGGAAGGATTAAAGTGATATTTGAAGCTACTGATGTGGCTATAGTGTTTCTTGTAAGGAATTTTACTTCTGCTGCATGTGCCTCTAATGTGTAAATCTGAGGTGAGCAGGTTTGATTCGTCTTCTGGTGTTTTGGCTTTTCTTGAAGGAGCAGAATGATTGAGGTATAATAGAGGAAGCTATGATCTCTAACTGATGGTTGCTATTAAGGATATCTCATCTGCATGATTTCCTATGAGATGTCTTGACATCTGTGATATGGTGGCAGAACCGACTGTTAATATTGGTTTGCATTTTTTGTTTGCAAATGTCGCGGTAAGCAAGAGTCCCACCGACTTTTCTTTTATCCAACAAAGAAAAGGGTGAAAAGAACAGAAAAAGGCCTTTTTCGAGTTTCGGAGTAAGGGGGTAGATTATGGAAAGGGAAGGTATTAACACCCTTTCCATCCATGGTTTTCCATGGGCTCTTAGGTACTTGCTCATTTTTGAAAATTGCTTTTGTCTTTGGGTGGAAAAGTTTTTATTTGAAAATGCCTTAGTGCGGCGTCTCACTTTATGGTAACTCTTGTATCAGTCCTCAAGAGTGTGATAAAGTGTTTTGAAAACTTTGTTTGAAAATTAGTGTGGTTTGAAAATTTGTTTGAGCAAGTAGCTAACAGTTATCTACCTACTCGAAAAAAGACTGTTCTTTTCCTCCTATCCTTTAGACCGTGTTATCATACTATTAGTGAGTAGGTAACCCTAGTCATTGGATGTTTTTGAGGGACTATCGAAAGGGACGTAATGGTCATCGAAGGCAACATATAAGGATACCTTAGCATTTCGAAGGTACTATCATCATAAGATTACTTCTCGTAGACAACTCGAGGGACATTTAAGGACTATGATCTTTATGATGACTTTAAACTGAAGGTCTTTGCTAAGTGTATCCCTACGTTCGAGGGACATGACCATTATTTTTCTGAAGGCAACCAAAGTGGGAAACACCATAGGGGTACACGTGCGCAAAAGTGTGATTTTTCATATATATTTATCTTGAATTTAGTGATCTAAGATTGATTGCTCATACATGCTTAGGTTGCTAGCAATTATATACAAGCATATAAAATATAAAAGCGAGAAATAAAGGCCCTAAGCTATTACAAGGCTTTGGTGTAGATACATAAGGAATTGACTGAAAATATAAAATGCGAAAATTAAAACCCTAATTAAGCTATTACAAACCGGGCACAGTTATATAATAAAAAAGGCTAAAGTAAATAAACGCGCGCACGAACTGAAAATGCGTCTAAAATCCTAACTGAAAGGAATTTTTGTTTGTTTTTGTTATGAAAAGAAATTGAATTAAAAAAAATCCTAAGTCTATTAAATTTTAGTTTTTTTTTTAGAAAAAAAATTAAAATAGTTAATTAATTAATTGAAAAAATTAATTTCATGTAAAAAAAAACTAAGTCTAATGTTTTTTTGCTTGTTAATTAAAACTTAGAAGAAGTAAGGGCAAGCAGTCCATCGAAAGAAAACAAAAACGAAAGGGTCAAAAACAGGAAACAAAAAAAAGGAATTCTTGGAAGCAAGGCCTGGATCGAAGAGGCATGGGTTGCTCTTCGATCTAATGAGCTGATCGAAGACCTCATTTGAGGGTCTTGGTGGCACTGCAAACAAAATGTTAGAAATTGAAACTGTAAGGCCTGGATCGAAGAAACTTGAGAGACCGCACATCTGGGGAGTTTGATCTGGATGTGCCATCCTTCAATCTGGGACGCTGGACCTGCAAGGCAGTTTGTTAAAAATTGAAAATGTAAGTCCTTGGATATTGGATCCTAGTCCCTTCGATTGAGCGAATTCCCTTTCTCCCCCTGAGCTGATTGCTCATTCGAAATGTATGACACCTGCTTTTGGTACTGCAAATTAGTCAATTCAGAACTAAACAACACAGAAAAACATCCCATTTGAAATCAATTCTTGAACCCGGATCTACGTTGGTTTTGACTTGTCACAGCCAGGATCATGGATTTCAAGCGTAACCATCTTCGAAGGAAACTCTGTCCATGGTGTCCGAATGTATGAACACTACAACTCGCACACACTTTGTTAAATTGCTCACAAAAAACTATGAATATGCAATCATGAGTCTAATTTTAAGATTAAGTGAAGTTGAGCATTTTACCACTCGAGGCGCCTAGATCTGGATGGAAGGTGCCTGCAACAGAGTCTAGACTTTCGTGGGGCAGGCTGGTGCTTTTGTGAGGCAATATATGTGTGGCCGTCTCCATGGGTTTTTCTGTCTGGCCCTTTTTGTGGCTACTGCACATGTATATCCTTGTATCCTCCCCTTTTTTTCGTGTGAGGTCATGAGGTTTATGTAGACAAAGGAATTAGGTCAACATTTGTGTATCAAATCTTGGTCCATTATGATGAAGAGATTTGATTTAATTTCTTCATAAAGACTTGCTATTTTTGATTCAATCAAGTGCCAATCTATTTCATGGTTACTACCAGCCTGTTATGAGCTGTTTAGGCCTCCAACATGATGAAAATCGAAAGCTGACCTGCCCTTTGCAGATCCACTTCCCTTCAAATTTGCTCTCTTCGATAGCTCTAAGCTCCGCTTCGAATTACTCCAGCTTCGACATCACATCCCCTTTGATTGAGACTCCCTCTGCTTCGATTGCATATTTGCTAGGACAACATGCCATTTGAACTTGGGGTGAACCTAGACAGGTTAGGATATGTATTTTTAATTAGTCATGCCATCCTATTTCATTCCTTCAAATCTGCTTTCTTTACCAGCTTCAAAGTTCAATTCGAATCTATTCAGCACATTCCCTATTAGACAACTTCGACCAGCCCTTGGCCTTGTGGTGAATTTAAATTCTGATTTGAAATGTTCAGAACTTCCTTCATCAGAGCATCTTAGATTAAAACAAACTCTGCACTGAAATGCCATTCGAAGGTCATTTCATTCTGATGTTCTGATTTAGATAAAGTCTGAAGTGCCAGTCGAAGGACCCTCTGAAGTGCCAGTCGAAGGACCTCTGTCCTGCCAATGGAAAGACCTTTGTCTAGATACCAATAGAAGGGTTCTTATTAAAATTCCAATCGAAAGGACACTGTTACAGTGCCAATCTAAAGGTACTTGTCAACACCAATCGAAGGACATTGTTACAATGACAATCGAAAGGTACTTGTTAGAATTCCAATCGAAAGACATTGTTACAATGCCAATCGAAAGGTACTTGTTAAAATGCCAATCGAAAGACATTATTACAATGCCAATTGAAAGGTACTTGTTAAAATGCCAATCGAAAGACATTGTTACAATGCCAATCGAAAGACCTTTGTCCATACCAATCGAAGGGTTCTATGTAGATGCTAATCGAACAACATTTTGGAGATGCCAATCGAAGGAAGCTTAAAAACATCACTCACAAATTTTCCTTTTCTTTAGGCAAAGGTTTGTGACCAACCATGTAGGGGAAGCTCTTGGAAAACATGAGAGGGTAAATTTTGGAGTACAACAACATCCTATCTAAAGTCTTAGAAGCTTGAAGATATAAGTGTCTTGAATATCTATCAAGATCCTTTGAGTTTACTGCCGAATACAGATACCTAGCTGGTGACATCTCAGTCTAGCAAGATGGTGCAGTTGTGCTCTAGAACTACAAGACCAATAGTGAGTAATTTAAAGATATGAGGGTGTATTGATTCTTTCACACTGTGATTTGTGTATGGTGATATATGTGTGTATGATGTCTTACCAAATTATATGACATCATGCTTGTTTTTGAACTTGGAAAATTTATATTTGGATGATCCCTTGAAATAGAATGGTGGATTATCCATGACAGCATGTTATTGTAGTAAGATACTGTGATTTCTGAGTTGTGTGGTTGATTTATTTTCAAACTTATGTTGATTTGGTGTCACTTGGATTAGAGCGTTTGTGTACAAAAGCCTTATGACAAGCTGAAGGGTGTTAAGGAGTTCGTGTTCTGGGTTTCGTTGTAGTTGTCTCTGATGTAAGCACCCTGGTAGTTCTTGGGGTCTTTGGTGTTGAAGACTCAAGAAGGCATGCTCGTGAAATACCTCTATGAAAAGTTGGTGTTGTTCAAGGATAGTGGTTGTTGGCTTAAACTTCAGATTATTATTAACTATAGTAAAAGATAAATTTAAGGGGTTGTAATGGATATGTATCAACCAGAGTTATGGTAATAGTTTTCTGGAAAACTAACCCAAAATTGTAGTATGGAAGCATGCATTGATTGGAGTATCATCCAAACAATTTAGAATGAATTTCTCTAGTTTTGAGGCCTGAGGGATTGGGAGAAACAAATGTATTTTGAGAAGTTTGTGGTATGATGACCATTCATTACTCTTCTTGATCCTCTTTTGGTGCATAAGGATGGTCAACTACTGATGCATGATTCTCTTGTGGTTCCTTCAAGAGTTGTGTATGGATTACTATGGTGTTTGCTACTTCAGAAAAGGAAGTTGTCCTTGAAGTCCATGGCACGAAAATTTCCCATCACCATTAGATTCTAGAGTGGGAATGTCTGATCATGATGGAGTGGTCAATCACTGGTCTAAGCTGGCAAGGTGTGTAAGGTATGCATGAGACTAATGGCAAATACCTGACGAGAGTTGGGTTCTTGTCTGATGTGCTTATGCAAATCTACAATCCGAATACCTTATTTTGAGAGTGTATGAGAATTTATCCCTCCTCATGGTGCTTTGGTGTGAAAGGACTTATTTTCCTAATAAGTTGTTTGGGTGGTATCTGTAATAAGAAGCTGATGTTTCAAGTGATGTTGTAACATCATACTTGGGAAATACTTGAGATTATGAATATGGAACTTGATGATCAATGTTAGGTTCATATGTGACCTTTCCAACTATTATATAATTCTCTGACCATATCTCTGGTAGTAGGCATGATATCTTGGAGTCATGATACAGGTCATGTTTCAGATAAATCCTTGCCAACTGAATTAGTTAGAGTGCTTGAGTAAACTCTCAAGGAGCTAGAGTATTTGAATATGAAGTTATGGTATTGATCTAATGCTCATCTAAGTTGCAATAGTGCAGATTTTATGAAGCATGCATGTTGTTCAAGCTTGTGAAGATTACAACCTTATGTCTAGTTATGATGTCAGATAGATTTCTTGAATGAGAGAACTTGTTTAAAATATAGTTGGATTTCATTGGATATCTTGATTGAAGAATGGGAAATGTCACATATGATGTCTTAACATCTTAATATGTTTCAGTATAAGAAGAATAAATTTAGAGTTCAGTGGAAGGGATTGTGATATGCTTCAGAACATGTGCATATGTGAAACATCATCTTTGAATGGAGTTTTGTCTCTTTTGATAATGTCTGATTGGATGTCAGGACATTGTTCAGGACCTGATTGGATGTTATGGCCTAATCAGAAGGGAGTATGACACATATCTTTGACTAGACATGCGTTTTTATTAGGACTATTCTGATCAGAAAAGTTTGTTAGGAATCAATAAAGGCATTTAAATTTAACATGGATGGTTCACATTTACTTTTGGTACAGTTATCTTCCTCATATAACGCCTCTTCTTGACCAAGTCCAGTGTTACTATCAAGGAGCGTTAATTCCTAAGTAAATACTCATCTATTTAAAGAGGTCATTATGTCTCTTTTATCATCTTGTGGTAGTCTCCCTTCATATAATCTCTTATGGCTTTTGTCAAGGTGTGGATAAGTACTGTTTGTGTAATATGATGGGAGAACCGACTTGGTTTTGCATTTTATCACAAATGTTGCATATAGCAAGAGTCGCCACCGAATTTTCTTTTACCCAATAAGGAAAGGGTGAAAAGAATAGGAAATACCTCGAGATTATTAATTTCGGGGGGTAGGCTATGAAAAAGGAAGGTGTTAGCACCCTTTTCATCAGTAGTTATCTACGGGCTCTTAATCACTATCTCATTTTGAAAATGCTTTGTGTTCGTGTGTTTGAAAATATTTTGAAATGCCAATAGTAAGGCAACTTTTTAATGATTCTCATATTTGTCCTCGAGAATGCGTACAAAGTGTTTTTGAAAATATTTATTGAACAATGTTTGTGAATTTTTTTTTTGTTTTGAAAAGGTTTGAGCAAGCGATTAAGAACTATCTACCTACTCAAAGTCTTTATTGTTCTTTTCCTCCTCCTTTAGATAGTTCTATCCTACCATTAGTTAGTAGGGAGCCCTATCGTTGGATGTGAAAGGACATGCGCAAGTCATCGTACAGTCTATGAAGAAAACTCATAGGGGCGCTTTAGCAATTTCGTAGGGACTAGATCGTTTACCGAAGGCAACATTCAAAAGGGTCATCGAGGGACTCTGATCTTTTTAATCGAAGGACGATGCTAAAGTGTCCCCACGTTTGAGGGACATGACTGTGTTTCTGAAAGGCAACGAAGGAGGTTACCCTAGAGGTGTGCGTATGCAGAGTGATTTGTGTTCAGTTATTTAATATTGCATTAGGGTTAGCTATATTTGATTATTAGTCTTTCCATTCAAACCAAGTTATTAACAGTAATATAGTAAAACAGTAAAGCAGTAAATGTGCGGAAAGTAAAATGTGGAAAGTAAAGCCCTAGACTATTACAATGCTTCAGAGCAGTTAGATAAGTAGGAATGCAGGAAATAAAATAAAAAACCTAATTACTATTATAAACTGTGAGCAGTTACAATAATCATAAAAGCGCGAGAAGAATAAACTACGCAGCATATAAAAATAGGAAAAAGAAAAGCGAAAAGGTTTTTTGATGATTTTTTGATAAAAAGGTTTTAATGATCAACCTAAAAAACCTAATTAATTTTAATTAAGAAAAGAAATTTATTAATTAAGTTAAAAGCCCAAAACCTAATTTGATTAGGGTTTGTAAAAAGGTTTTGAACAATTAAGTTTGTTAAAAAGGTTTTTGGTTTGATGAATTTAGGGTTTGTAAATGCAAAAATAAAGGAAAATATGAAGAAAAAAAGTTTTAAGAATAATACTGCTAGGGGTGGGTGTTGAACTCAGGCCCTTTGCTCTTTTCAGCAGGACCTTCACCACTAGGCCAGGCGCACGCCTGTGTCAAGGGAAGGGAACCAACACCTTTTGTAATCTGCAAAATAGAAAATTATGAAAAAAACTCAAAATGCCAAAATGCTGGGATCGAACCCACGCCTTAATGTAATAAGTCCTTAACACACGCACTTTAACCAGTGGGGCGGTAATACATCTGTTCACTATAATGAAACAAATAAAATAAATATTCAATGCAAAGGCATAGACCGGATAGATGCCGAAGCCCTAGCTCTGGTCATCTTCTCTGGTGAATCAATTCTTTCTCCCTGCAAAATAACAACCATTAGAAGGCCAAAAGTACCCTACCCCCTAAATCGAGGGCTGTGAGTTCAATAGGATGGTTATTTTATACTGAAACGACCTAGTTTGAGAGGTATAACAAAAACGATATAGATCAGTGCAAACATGGCATATCATGATTTGGATTGCATGGGATCCTTATGGTGATCCAAACCTGTACAAACACATATCAGAAACGTATTAATGGCATTAGTATGACTTAAAATAAAAAGAAAATCAAAGTATCAGTTTTGTAAAGATCATGGAATCGAAGATGAATGCATGTGAGTTTCGTGAGCTTTGGACCATCAAACTTGATCCATTCTTACTTTGTATGATTGCTGGGAGTGAATGGAGTGGCTAGTTTGTAGTGAAAGGGACTATGAATAAGGTTTCAAGTTTTTTAGGGTTCTTGAAAAATTTGAGATTTTGGAAAAGTTTCTTGAGATAAGGGTTTCTTCCTTTGCTTGTATGAAGAGTGTAAAATATATAGCCTAAATTAGGTCAAAGATAAGATGGGCTTGGACTTTGTGTAAGAAGCCTTGTATTTTATCTTATTTATTTTTAAATTATTAATGAATAAATGAAAAATAATTAAAATAAAATAGACCAAGGGGTACATGAACAATATTTTAGGTGTATAAAGAGTTTAATACTCGCTTGGATTCTAAAACAATGGCCTAATAGCCTAAAATATCAAGTTTGCTCAATTTGAACTTCTTGCATTTGCTCAAAATTCCCCAATTTGTACTGGTCACAACTCTCTCAATTATCATCTTTTGAAAGGGATCTTGGACTTTTTGGAAAGCCCAGGATATCCTTTACAATCTATCTTTTTATAACTTTTGCATTTGGAGACTTTATCTTGATGTAAGTTCCATTGATAAAAAATGTCTTTTTGTTGACTTTTGAAATGACCTATAATGTATTGGCTCATATCTCTCAAATAAAGTATTTTTTGGATTTGAGCTTAGACATGCAAAGTTGTAGAGAATTGAATTTTCTTCAAAATAAGTTTCATTGGGGAAAAACTGATGAAGCGTGTGAAAGTTATGCTTGGTCAAAGTTCAGTTGACTTCTCCTAAGGAAACCCTAATTTAGTAACTTTTGACTTTTGATGAATCTTGAGTTATCTTGATGAATCATGATCAACCCTTGATCAGATGATGAATGTGACTTCAAGACCTTGATGTTGACCAAAAATCTTGAGGTTTGACTGTATGTTGACTATAGTTGACTTTTTACCCAATATAGTTGATTTTCAGTTATCTAAGCAATTGATTGAGCAAACTTGTGATGCAAGGCGTGAAACTTGGTATGAGAATTCTTGAAGACCTATAAGAAACCATGGAAACCACTTGAGGCCTTAGAAACCCAAACTTCCTTGATAAAGCTGAAATCCTAGTTGTAAGTCCATTGCTTAGGAGGAGAATATATCTGATCAATTCTTGAGCAACCTTGAGCATTTGAGAACCCTAGGAGAATGCCTTGGACAAAGGGGAGGGAAAATTTTGGGGTACAATAGATGCCCCTGTTTAATCTTATTAAACACTAAGAATTAGATTGTCCCATCTGCCATTCGTGATCTGAAGGTGGAAGGGGATTGAACACTTAAGTGCCCAGAAATTTGCACTCGCCTGTGCAGAAGGTAACACTATTGTTTGATAATATTGCTTGAATGGGCTTAGAGGTGACATTCGGTAAGGTTACAGAATGTTGTCAGAGATGGGCTTATAGATGCCATCCAAAGTAGATGTTAGTAGGAGTATCAGAATGAGTCTACGCTTGACTGTATCTGAAGAATGCTTTCAAGAATGAACCTCTGGGGAAGATGCTTGAGTGACTGCTTGTCAGATTTAGTCTCTGATGGGATTGCTTTTCAGATTTAATCTCTAAGGGGAATTCTTTTCATGTAGATAGTTTCCCCGTCCTGTTTAGAGAATTGATCTATTTTTGTTGGTAAATTCGTCCTGTTCCGAGAATTCATACCACCTGGTCGTATCGATAGTTTCTCCGTCCTGTTTCGGGAGTTAATCTTTGTCTAGTTATAAAGATAGTTTCCCCGTTCTGTTTCGGGAGTTAATCTTCGCTTGGTCATACAAATATTTTCCCCGTCTTGTTTCGGGAATTAATCTCGGACCTATTATACAGATAGTCGCCCCGTCTTATTTCGGGAACGGGAATTAATTTGTACCTGGTCATCCAGATAGTTGCCCCGTCTTGTTTCGAGAATTAATATGGGACCTATCTTCTATTGGTGAACTCGTCTTGTTTCAGGAATTTATACCGCCTGGTTGTACAAATAGTTTCCCCGTCTTATTTCGGGAATTAATCTGTGCCTGGTCATCCAGATAGTTGCCCCGTCTTGTTTTGGGAATTAATCTGGACCCGCTTTTTATTGGTCGTATAGATTGTTGTCCCGTCTTGTTTCTGGAATTAATCTCTGACCTGGTCACATAGATAGTTTCCCCGTCTTATTTTGGGAATTAATCTTGGACCTGTTTAAGAATTGTTGATGATATTCGTCTATTTGTGAACCTTACCTGAAAAGATAAAATTAGCCTTTATGTAATGTCGTGATGCGTGTAATGCATTACATAATGATGTTCTCAAAGTAAATGAGAGTGTGCTATATGCGTATCATATGCATATGTTATGATATTTGTAAATGATGTATGGATGTAAGATGTCGTTAAAGCGTATTGGTATATTTACATAACGTCTTTGACCAGGGAAAGTAAATCCCTAACTGTTGTCGGGGATAAAGAAAGGAATTCTTTAATCTTGTTTACAACGTTTTCACTGTGAATTCCTGCTTTCTGTTTGAGGATACTCCGCCGGGGAATTTGATTTCTGCTTGAGGATAGAAGAGTTCAGGAACATTGGTCATTCATCGCTCTATTGAGGAGTTTAGTTCCTATATACCCTGACTGGGAATAAAATAGATGAATAACCTTCAGAGGTGATGTATGACCAAGCTTTAGATATGGATGTCCATTCTTCTGGGTAGGACAAAGTTAAGTGATATCTAGTCCGATTTCAGATTCCATAGCAACTCTCTAGGGATAGCAGTCTGGACTACCCTTTGCCGGTGAAGAGAATCTTGTCGGTGATTCTCAATAGTCGGAGAAATAAACTCTGTTTGGGGAATTAAATTCCGTTGGAGAAATAAACCCTGTCGGAGAAATATACTCTGTTGAGGAAATGAACCCTGTTGAAGAAGAGAATTTTGCAGGGGATTTCACAGTGTTGGAGAAATAAACTCAGTCGGGGAATTAAATTTCTGTGAACTGTGTTAAAAAGGCAAACTCTGATGGGGATTAGAAATCTGTAGGCTGTGCGGAGGAAGTTTCTGCTGTATGATTGGGAAATGATTAAACTCCTTTATCCACTAGGGGGATTTACTGAGGAGTATGGTCATGTTAACAGCTGGGAGATGCCCTAACTTCTGTCTGAGGACATATTAGACTTATGGAGAATGCATCTTTGTTGAAGATTTGCTTATGGGGATGACTCTGTGGGGACAATCCCATGGAGGTTGTTCTGTGGGGATTTATGGACGACTTAAACGTTATCCCAACTCCTAGAGTCTTAAGTACATGTTGATTTCTGTTTTTATATATTTTTTAACCGTAATCATATTCATATGCATATGTTTATTCAATTTAGTCATTGGACGTTTTTGCGAACAAAACAGAGAAAGTAAAATAGAAAATTGAATTTGAAATTGTATTTGTATTGATAATTTGCCTATAAACAAGCGTTTTTATACATAGAGACAGAAATCCTAGTAAGAGGAAATTGACATGAAATGAAAAGAGTACAAAGTAAAATAAAAACATATATCTATGTGTAAATGAGCCGTTAAGTTTCAACTCTGCTATTTCCTTTATGTCTTCAAGCATCTCATCCCTCGTTGTCGGAAGAAGTTGACTGAATTAATCTGTACCACTCGAACTTGTCGTTGGTAACAAATCTTGTTGTAAGTAGATGATCCAACGGGACATATTCATACACTTTAATCCCTAACTTTTTCCTGGACCTCCCTTTCGAATTTTCAGTCCACCGGGATACCCTTTTTTGCCCAAGCCGCCTTTCCAGGTTTTCGACTTGCCGGGTGTACAATCTTTATATATATATATATATATATATATATATATATATATATATATATATATATATATATATATATATATATATATATATATATATATATATATATATATATATATATATATATATATATATATATATACCTAGTTTTTTCCTAAACCCTTTTGGTTCGTCGGGATGCCCTTATTTTTCCCTAGGCCAGTTAATCTAGTGGGTCATATTCATGCGTAGTATTTTTTTACTATGTCCGTGTTCACAGGGTGCGGAAAGTCTTCATCATCCATGGTGGTGAGTATCATAGCACCAACCGAAAATATTTTCTTGATTACAAATGGTCCATCATAAGTGGGAGTCCATTTGCCCTTGGGATCACCTTGCGGTAGGATGATGCGCTTCACTACCAAGTCACCAGCCTGATATACTCGATGCTTGACTTTCTTGTTTAAGGCTTTGATCATACGCTTCTGGTACATCTGACCATGACAAAAATCCACGAGCCTTTTCTCGTCGATCAAACTTATCTGGTCCAACCTATTCTAAATCCATCCGTCTTCGTCTAAATCAATATCTTTCATAATCCTTAAAGAAGGAATCTGAACTTCGACAGGTAGGACAACTTCCATACCGTAGACTAGAGAGAATAGGGTTTCCCCAATTGATGTACGGATTGAGGTACGATAACCATGAAGAGAAAATGGTAACATCTCATGCCAATCCTTATATGTCACCGTCATCTTCTGTATAATATTCTTAATGTTCTTATTGGCGGCTTCCGCTGTGCCATTCATCTTTGGTCGATACAGAGAAGAGTTGAGGTGCTTGATTTTGAAGTGCATGCAGAGTTCCGTGATCATAGTATTGTTCAGATTAGTACAATTTTCAGTGATAATCCTTTCAGGGATGCCATACCGACAGATGAGGTTATGCTTAACGAACCAGGCCACAACCTTCTTGGTGACAGAGGAAAATGAGGCTACTTCAACCCACTTTATGAAGTAATCAATGGCAATGACGATGAATCGATATCCGCTGGAAACCGTAGGCTTGATTTCTCAAATCATATCAATGCCCCACATTACAAATGGCCAAGTAGCAGTCAAGTCGTTCAGTGTAACACCCCAATTCTACATGACAATTATAAATGTAAATCAGAGTTATAAAACATATGCAACTGAATCAGGATGCCACAAATTCAACTTAAAAACCATTGCATTCAACAGGGATACATAACACATTAAAACTTTGGATGAACCAATAGCAAAATAAATTAATCTTTTAAATTAACAACTTAAACAACTACGCAGCAGAATCATAATAACATCTTTATCCAACATTAAGCAACTTCTGAATAACAAGTACTTAGCCACAATCATCTTAAAGTTCAAAAATTGAAATAATCAACAACTAAACATCAAGCATTCATCCCCCCGAGTGTTACATATCAGAGCAATGACACCGACTCGAACTACTGAAGGTAAACCGCCTTCACTCTGGATTACCTGCACGTTACCAACATTAGGGTAACATTCAAACAGAAGGGGTGAGATATCGAACATTATAATAGAACGTATGATAAATATTATATTAGAATCAGTTCATACAAAAATCACCACTTCACAATAACCATCACAATAGGATATCAACAAAATACAACAATTAATTCATCAACACAACAACTCAATCATACTACTTGGAATGTGACTCAATACTATGTGAATGCATGTGGTACCATTGGAGCAGAACTCCCATCTTAATAATTGCCAAGTAATAGAGGAATCAACAAGGCATAAGCCTTCTTTGCAGTTTTCCAATCTAGGCCATCACAGAGTATGAAAATATGTGACTCAATGAATGCACTATCATATACTCACAACAATCATCATCCATCGTAAGGCATAAGTCAACATCACCATTATTCCCAGTAAATAGAGGTAATTCATCATCATTTAAAACTCCCTGCAACTACACATTATCAACAAGAATTCACAACAACAATCATAACATCGCAACAACTCAACATAAATCAACATTAATCAATGATTCAGTCAGTAACATCATCAAACGATAACTTAACAATAATTTCACACATCACTGGTAACAACCAAAACACAACATGTACGGGAAAAAGGGATAAGGAACTATGTGCCCCTCGACATGCACAACAACTAGGACAACATAACAACCAATATATACTCCTCGACACGCACTGAGAAAAACAAGGCAACGAACGACCTATGCTCCTCGACACGTCCTGCAATCTAATACTGCTCGATAATGCAACACATACCATCCCCGACACGCCTTGCAGCCTAATATGCCGCTCGGTACTTAACACCATCATCATCCTCCTCAACCACTAGTTTGGCCAACATCACATACACAACACAGGGTCTTAACGACCATACCACTATACTTCCTAACATCCGGCCAACCGCTCAGAATAACATAGCAACGGGCAACTATATTACTATCGACAAATTTATCATCATACAAGACATTCACTCTGAACCTCCCTAAAACGACCACTTCAATAATTATCAACTTTTCCTGCCAATCGCTAAGAATAACCTAACATCTTAACGACCAGAAATCAACTATCCTAACCTATCCATCGATTAACTGGGCAGTCACACAGATACACCATACATCTACAACACACAATCGGGTAACTCCCTGTAACATCTCCATTAACCAGTCATACAGTATTCTTCCCAATGAACACAACATGAATAAAACGGGAAACTTCGATAGTAATTCAGAAACATCAATGCACATCATGTTTACAAATGGCCAATTCCCATATAATACGCATCATAAGTCCCATTATAAGGTCAGAACCCCACTCTTACCTGGATTGAAGGTCGCTTAACCAAAGCTTCGACCGTAATCCTTGATTTTCTCTTGCTCAACACCGGGCAGCTTGCTCCTCGTCCACGCCGTTCTACCAGTCAGCGTACAGAATCCTTATTCTCCAACTAAAATAAATCTTTGTGTTAGCTTCTCCTTATATATCAATTCTTAATAGGCCTAACCTACACCCCCACTTTACTACTTGCAACCAATAGCTTAAGTCCAACATTATATATATATATATATATATATATATATATATATATATATATATATATATATATATATATATATATATATATATATATATATATATATATATATATATATATATATATATATATATATATATATATATATATATATATATATATATATATATATATATATATATATATATATATATATATATATATATATATATATATATATATATATATTCCCTTAATTCCAACAATATAATTGTTATTAATCAAATAATTAATTAATAATAATCCAACAACTTATACCAATAATTCTCAACATCTTACAACTTCACAAATAATCCAAAAATAATAATTTAATTCAATAATTAATTAAATTATGGGCGTTACAACTCTTCCCCACTTAGAATATTTTCGTCCTTAAAAATTTACCTTAATCAAACAACTCAGGATAGGAGTCCCGCATCTTGCTTTCCAACTCCCAAGTCATGCTTTCTCCAGCAGCTCCTAACCAGACTACTTTCACCAAAGCAATCTCTTTGCCTCTCAGAATCTTCATTTCACGATCCGCAATTTGTACAAGCATCGTCTCAACAGTAAGATTATCCTGTACTTGCACATCATCCATATGAATCACATGAGATGAATCTGAAATATATTTCCGGAGTTGTGACACATGAAACACATCATGCAAATTCGAAATATTAGGCGGTAAAGCCACTCTATACGCGACATTCCCAACTCTTTCTGAAATCTGATACGGACCAATAAAATAAGAAGTGAGCTTCTTAGACTTCAATGCTCGCCCAACACCATTCATAGGTGTAACTCTCAAAACACATGATCACCAACTTGAAATTCCAAATTCTTCCTTTGCTTATCATGATAACTATTTTGTCTACTTTGGGAAGCTTTCATCTTTTCTCGAATCAACTTTACCTGCTTAGTAGTCTCACGAACAAGTTCAGGTCTGAGTACTACACTTTCTCCAGATTCATGCCAACATAAAGGAGTTCTACATATCCGACCATACAACGCCTCAAAAGGTTCCATCCCAATACTAGAATGGTAATTGTTATTATAAGTGAACTCTATCAATGGAAGGTAAGTATCCCACAAACCTCCCTGTTGAAGAACACATGCCCTCAACAAATCTTCCAACGATTAAATAGTCCTTTCTGTCTGACCATCCGTCTGAGGATGATACACCAGACTCAACCTTAACTTAGAACACAACCCTTCTTGCAAACTCTTCCAAAAATCAAAAGTAAACCTCGGATCTCTATCCGAAACAATACACAAAGGAACACCATGCAACTTCACAATTACACTAGTGTAAATCTCAGCCAACTTCGACACTGGAAAACTGATGTTAATAGGAATAAAATGAGCTGACTTCGTAAGCCTATCAACAATCACCCAAATCGAATCATGTCCTATTAAAGTATTAGGTAACCCCATCACAAAGTCCATCGAAGTGCTATCCCATTTCCATTATGGAACATCTAACGGTTGCATCAACCCTGCAGGATTCTGATGTTCAACTTTCGACTTCTGACAAGTCAAACATGCGTACACAAACCGGGCCACATCACTCTTCATCCCAGAACACTAGAAAAAATTCTTCAAATCCTGATACATATTTGTAGCTCCTGGATGAATACTCAACTTGCTTCTATGGCTCTCCCCAAGAATCACTTTCTTCATCTCTGCATCATCAAGAATACAAATCCGATTACGAAATCTCAACACACCTTGCACATCTAACTTAAAATCACTATTCTCAGACTGATCGATACCAACCATCAAATCTACCAGTTTTACATCCAACTTATGAGCTTCTCTAATACTATCTAGAAATTAATTATTAATATTCAACATACCCAACATAACACTCTGCGGTGTCACTTCGAAAACTAAGTTCATATCTCTGAACTGTTCAATTAATTCCAACTCTTTAACCATCATTGCTGACATATGAAATGTCTTTCGACTCAACGCATCAGCTACCACATTCTCTTTTCCTGGATGATAATTCAAACCTAAATCATAATCCTTTAACAACTCCAACCATCTTCGTGGTCTCATATTCAATTCATTCTGATCAAATAAATACTTTAAGCTTTTATGGTCACTAAACACTTCAAATCTAGAACCATAAAGATAATGCCTCCAAATTTTCAACACAAAAACAACTGTAGCAAGCTCTAGATCATGCGTAGGATAGTTATTCTCATGAGTCCTCAACTTCCTTGACGTATAAGAAACTACATTATCATTCTGCATAAGCACACCTCCTAAACCCATCTTAAAAGCATCACAATATACCATGAAAGGTTCTCCTGGATTAGGCAACGTCAAAATCGGAGTCGACGTCAATCTCTTCTTCAACTCTGCAAAACTCTCTTCGCACTGAACATCCCACACAAAAGCTCTACCTTTACAAGTCAACTTAGTCAACGGAAGTGCCAACTTGGAAAAAACCTTCAATAAACCTTCTATAGTAACCAGATAATCCCAAAAAGCTTCTAATCTCAATATTCGGCTTTAGAGTTTTCCATTGTAACACAAAACCAACCTTCGATGGATCTACAACAATGCCACTACCTGAGATCACATGACCAAGAAAACTAACCTCCTTTAACCAGAATTCACACTTAGATAGCTTTGCATACAACTTCTTCTCTTTCAAAACTTGCAATACTACTCTTAAGTGTTCTGCATGCTCTTCTTCTAACTTAGAGTAAATCAAAATGTCATCAATGAACACCACTACAAATCGATCCAAATAAGTATGAAAGATATGATTCATATATTCCATGAATACTCCTGGCATATTAGTAACACCGAAAGGCATCACCGAATACTCATAATGTCCATAATGCATTCTGAAAGCCGTCTTCTGGATATCTTCATCCTTCACCTTAATCTGATGGTAACCCGACCTCAAATCAATCTTACTGAACACACGAGCATCCACCAATTGATCCATTAAGTCATCTATTCTTGGAAGCAGATACTTGTTCTTAATCGTCACTTTATTCAACTGTCTATAATCAACAGAAAGCCTCATACTTCCATCTTTCTTCTTTACTAACAACACTGGAGCTCCCCACGGTGATACACTTAGTCTTACAAACTTCTTCTCAAGTAACTCTTCCAATTGCTTCTTTAATTCTGATAATTCAGATGCAGACATCTTGTATGGTGCCATAGACACAAGTCTGGTACCAGGTACAAGAGCAATAGAAAATTCAACTTCCCTCTCTGGCGGTACATCAGGAATTTGATCAGGGAAAACTTCAAGAAATTCACGCACCACCTGCAATTCCTCAATTATAGCTTGAGTCTCGGCAGATAGCGACGCCATCAACAAAAACATCTGAGCTTCTTCTTGCATCAGCTTCCGCAACTGTCTAGTAGACAACAGACCATCTTCCTCTTCTTCTTAAGTAGAAAACCTCACAGACTTGTTATAACAGTTAATATGAACATAGTTATACTCTAACCAATTCCTACCCAGAATTACATCCAACCCTCTTAAAGGCAAACAAACCAAATCAACAACAAAGTCTATGTCGAAAGTCGACAAAGGACACCTTAAACACACAAAAGAAGTAGTCACCAACCCCTTGGCTGGAGTATCGAAGACCATCTCACCATTCAAAGAAGACAACATAAGACTCAATCTTTAAACATAATCAGCAGCAATAAAGCAATGAGTATCACCAGTATCAATAATAGTAATTAAAGGAGTACCATTAATGAAACATGTACCTCTGATGAGTCCTGTCCTCAGTAGCCGTCTGATCCTCAACCAAAGAGAACATATTACCACTGGCTTGCGCCTTCTTTGATTTCTGACACTGATTACCAATGTGTCCCTCTTCGCCACAATTGAAACAAATCACCTACTTATGCTTGCACTCAGATACAACATGTCCAGTCTTACCACAATGGAAACACCTCTTTACCTCACAAGTACATACATTACTCTTATGCCCAGGTTTTTCACATTTGAAACAAACCACACCAGCAGGAGAATCTCCCCCACTAGTCTTCTGACCCTGAGCAACTTTCTGTTTACCTTTACCAGCTGGGGCATCATAAGGCTTACCATGATTCTGTTTGTGCTTACCCCTCTTCTCACTGATAATCTTGTAATGAGCATTATTATCCTCTTCATAAATTCGGCAACTATCAACCAAATCAGCGAAGATACAAATCTTTTGGTATCCCACTGCCTTCTTGATTTCTTGGCTTAACCCATTCTCAAACTTGATGCACTTCAAAAACTCAGCATTTTCCTCACTATAGTGCAGATAAAACTTAGCCAACTCGGAAAACTTTTCAGCATACTCAACAACCGACATACTCCCTTACTTCTGCTCAAGAAACTCGATTTCCTTCTTACCACAAACGTCTTCAGGAAAATACTTCCTCAGAAATTCCCTACGGAACACAGCCCAAGTGACATTTTCACCAGCAGCTTCTAACCTCTGACACGTCTCTAGCCACCAGTCATCAGCTTCGACCTCTAGCATATGAGTACCAATATCGAACCTTTTACACTGGAATGCAGTCCATCACACGGAAGATTATCTGAATCTCTTTCAACCAATCCAATGCTCCATCAGGATCATACTTTCCCTTGAACGTAGGCGGATTCTCCCTCTGGAAAGTCGCCAAACTACGAGATCCATCATTCCCGTCAATATTCGGATGATTCTCCATCGCATGCGCCATTTCTTCTAAAGTAGCAGCACGTGCAACATCATTCCTTCCAGCCATCTCAACTTACCACTACAACATAAAAAACAGTTAGAACTCAAATTAACAATACTCGATTGTTAACTAAAATTACGACTCGAGAACTTGGTTGGACGGACCGACTTTGCTATGATACCAACTTTATAACACCCCAATTCTACCCGACAATTATAAATGTAAATCAGAGTTATAAAGCATATGCATATGAATCAGGATGCCACAAATTCAACTTAAAAACCATTGCATTCAACATGGATACATAACACTTTAAAACTTTGGATGAACCAACAGCAAAATAAATTAATCTTTTAAATCAACAACTTGAACAACTACGCAGCGGAATCATAATAACATCTTTATCCAACATTAAGTAACTTCTGAATAACAAGTACTTAACCACAATCATCTTAAAGTTCAACAATTGAAATAATCAACAACTAAATATCAAGCATTTATCCTCTCGAGTGTTACGTATCAGAGCAATGACACCGACTCGAACTACTGAAGGTAGACCGCCTTCACTCTGGATTACCTGCACGTTACCAACATCAGGGTAACACTCAAATAGAAGGGGTGAGATATCGAACATTATAATAAAATGTATGATAAATATTATATTATAATCAGATCATACAAAAAATCACCACTTCACAACAACCATAACAACAGGATATCAATAAAATACAATAATTAATTCATCAACATAATAGCTCAATCATACTACATGGAATGTGACTCAATACTATGCGAATGCATGTGGTACCATTGGAGCAGAACTCCCATCTTAAAAATGGAGCTGAACTCCCATCTTAATAATTTCCAATTAATAGAGGCATTAACAAGGCATAAGCCTTCTTCGCAGTTTGCCAATCCAGACCATCACAGAGTATGCAAATATATGTGACTCAATGAATGCACTATCACATACTCACAACAATCATCATCCATCGCAAGGCATAAGCCCACATCACCATTATTACCAGTAAATAGAGGTAATTCATCATCATTTAAAATTCTCTGCAACTACGCATTATCAACAAGAATTCACAACAGCACAACAACTCAACATAAATCAACGATTCAATCGGTAACATCATCAAACAACAACTTAACAATAATTTCACACATCACTGGTAACGACCAAAACGCAGCATGTACAGGCAAAAGGGATAGGGAACTACGTTCCCTTCGACATGCACAACAACTAGGACAGCAAAACAACTAATATATACTCCTCGACACCACACTGAGAAAAACAGGTCAACGACCGGCCTATGCTCCTCGACATGTCCTGCAACCTAATACTGCTCGACAATGCAGCACATACCCTCCCCGACACACCTCACAGCCTAATATGCCGCTCGATACTTAACACCATCAGCATCCTCCTCAACCACTAGTTTGGCCAACATCACATACATAACACAACATCTTAACGACCACACCACTATAATTCCTAACATCCGGCCAACCACTCGAAATAACGCAGCAACGGGCAACTATATTACTATCGACAGATTCATCAACATACAAGATAGTCACACCAAACCTCCCTAAAACAACCACTTCAACAATTATCAACTTTCCTGCCAATCGCTCGGAATAACCTAACATCCTAACGACCAAAAATCAACTATCCTAACCTATCCATCGATTAACCGG
Organism: Vicia faba; assembly: GCA_948472305.1. Taxonomy (NCBI): domain Eukaryota; kingdom Viridiplantae; phylum Streptophyta; class Magnoliopsida; order Fabales; family Fabaceae; genus Vicia; species Vicia faba. Next base: position 264,026,861 of record OX451740.1, read on the forward strand.
GCAGTCACACATATACACCATTCATCTACAACACACAATCGGGTAACTCCCTATAACATCTCCATTAACCAGTCATATAGTATTCTTCCCAATGACCTCAACATGAATAAAACGGGCAACTTCAATAGCAATTCAGAAACATCAACGCACCAACGCACATCATGTTTACAAACAGCCAATTCCCACATAATACACATCATAAGTCCCATTATAAGGTCAGAACCCCACCCTTACCTGGATTAAAAGTCGCTCAACTAAATCTTCGGCTGTAATCCTTGATTTGCTCTTGCTCAACACCAGGAAACTTTCTCCTCATCTATCGGTCATCGTACAAAATCCTTATTCTCCAACTAAAATAAATCCTTGTGTTAGCTTCTCCTTATATATCAGTTTTTAATGGGCCTAACCTACACCCCAACTTTACTACTTACAACCAATAACTTAAGTCCAACATTATATATATATATATATATATATATATATATATATATATATATATATATATATATATATATATATATATATATATATATATATATATATATATATATATATATATATATATATATATATATATATATATATATATATATATATATATATATATATATATATATATATATATATATATATATATATATATATATATATATATATATATGTGTGTGTGTGTGTGTGTGTGTGTGTGTGTGTGTGTGTGTGTGTGTGTGTGTGTGTGTGTGTGTGTGTGTGTGTGTGTGTGTGTGTGTGTGTGTGATGCGGTGAGAGAACTGACTTGAGGTTTTGCGTTTGTGTTCGCAAATGTTTCGGTTTAGCAAGAGTCACCACCAACTTTTTATTTTATCCAAAGGAAAGGTCAAAAAGCACAGGAAAGACCTTTGAGATGTTTTCTTGGGTTCGGGGGGTAGATTATGAAAAGGGAAGGTGCAAGCACCCTTTTCATCCATGGTTATCCATGGGCTCTTAGTTACTTGTTTAGATCACTTGCTTTTGCTTTTCAATTGTTTGAAATGGTGCTTTGTGTGTGATTTTGAAAATGTTTTGAAAAGAGGCCTTTTGTCTAGGCAACCTTTGTAATGATTCTTGTTTGAATGTATACAAAGGTGTTTGTCTTTTGAAAAGATGTTTCAATGTTTGAAAGTTTGTTTTGGGAAATGTTTTGAAATTGTGTTGTGATGTGTTTTTTAAAATAGCAAGGATGTTTGCAAGTTTTGTTCAAGTAACTAAGAGTTGTCTACCCTATCTATTCAAAGATATTTCCTACACATTTTTAACCCTTTTACATTATTGTTTTACCATTGTATTTGGTAAACAAACTTGTATTTGGATGTTAAACGGGACAGGCGCGGGTCATCATATTGACCATGATAGCAATTGTGCTAAGTATCTTTAGCAAATTTTTTGAGGGACTAGATCATTTTGTATAGGCAACCAAGATAGCGTCATCGAGGGACTATGATCTTTTGTTTTGTTTTTGTTTTGCTAAGATACTCAACATGCATACCATGGCCATTTTAAAGTCAACAAGTGGATGAAACCCTAGGGGTGCATGTGTGCATTGTGTTGTCATTTTCATGCATTTTATGTCTTGTATTAGTCAAGCTATTTGTTTTGATTTTGGATATTGCATACAAACCCTAATCTCTATCATGGCATATTTGAAAGCATAAAGTGCGTAAAAATAATTCTAAGCTATTACAACTTTGATATAGGGAGGGGGGTACAATTTTGAATAGGAGGTATTTGCAAGAAATTGAAACCCTAAAATTATTACAACCAAATTGAATTAATTGTGCAAATAATAAATTGACAATATTTAAATGGGCAATCAAATAAATATGCAATATATTATAAATATGCGGAATTTTTTTTTGTATTATCTTTATGTATGTAAAAATAAAATATTTAATGTATTAAAAAAATAAGAAAATAAAAAGTTATTTTTGTTAAGGGCAAAAACCCTAATTTTTTGGTTTAAGAATATGTATGTATTATAATATATTATTTATGTACAATAAAATAAAATAATAAAATATATACAAATGTCAAAAAATAAAAATATATTAGAAAAAATATTATTTAGTTATGTAAATAATAAAAATAAAAATATAATATTTTTAAGTATTATTTTCAAGTTTTTATTAAAGAAGATAAAAGTATGCTATTTAATAATTATTTCTATGTCCAAAAAATAATAAAAAATAATAAAATAAAATGTGAAAATTTATGAAAATATTTTTGGTAGTTTTTTAAGTTTTAAAAAAATAAAATAAAGTCAGAAATGAAAAAGAAATAGAAAAATAATAAAAATATAAAACAATGGGCCAAGGGGGTGTGAGAAGTAGGTCAAGGGGTGTCAAAAGCAAGGAATAGCCAAGCCCAGTCCAGCTACTTCATCTTCAACCTTCGTTCAAACAAAAACGCGCATTCTGAGTTCAACTTCGTATCTCCTGTTTCAGTGCTTAAAAACAAAAACTTATCACATGAAAGTTGTAGAGCATAATCACACGATTCCAACCATATAAAAAACTTAATCTAACTCTCACACTACTAAAAAAAAGACATTTGAGAAAAGGTTTTTACATCGGGTATCAAAATATATGATGTAAAAAATACAATTAAAAACATTTTACATCAGGTATTTATTTGCAATGATATAAAAAATAAGAAAAAAAATATTTTTCGCTACCTATTACATCGGGCAATCTCATCCACCGATGTAAAAGGTTTTCAGAAAAAAATACGGTGGAATTTTTGTAAATAAGAAACAAGGTGGCAGAAATGTAAATAAAAAACAAGCAAGATATTACATCGGTTTAACTAAAAACCGATGTAATAGGTTCACAGGCAGATTGTTATTATATAAAATGTATTAAAAAAATTACATCGGGGCATATTTAAAACCGATGTAAAAAACCTTTTCTAATAAAATATATTAAAAAAATTACATCGGGGCATATTTAAAACCGATGTAAAAAACCAATAAAAACATGCTTGCATCGGTCCACCAACCAACCGATGTAAAAAACATCATAATAACACGCTTGTATCAGTTCTTGTCTCCACCGATGTAAAAACTCACATGCTTGCATCAGGCCTTTTTCCACCGATGTAAAAACTGCATAGGCCCGAACCTATTACATCGATCCATTGATTCCACCGATGTAATAGGTTCCATATATTATTCAGTTTATTTCCTAAATGCACATTATTTCCACTGAACAATACTCTCACGCAGACGCCGCCCCTGTTCACGCATACGCCGTTTCACAACTTCACACTGTTTCACATCTCCTTGCCGCCGTTTCACGTCTCCTCGCCGCTGTTCACGCCGTTCACGACTTCTCGCCGGCCGATTCACGCCCTTCCTCGCTCGCTGTTTTAACTGTAAGTCACATTCTTCACCTATTTGATCCATAATGTGACTTATTCAAAATATAGGTTAGGTTTGCTTTGTTCCATCATTTTGCTGCTAAGTTTAAGGAGGAGTACAAGATTGATGTTTATCATTTTGATGGCAACAAGTAAAACTCATAATGTGAAAGCCATAGTGAGTGTGAAACAAAGTGTTGGTGGTGTTATTGATTCAATGTTTGTTCTCTTGATTTAATTCAATACCTTATGTTAACACTAGGTAGAAATTCATTTCAAGCGCTTTAACTTGTAAAATTTTCTTTGAGAAACTTTATTTATCCAAATTTCTAAGTTTTTTAAGAATAACAGAAGGTTTTATTACAAGATATGATAGATTCATGAGAGTTGAGTTAAAAAAGCAACAATATCTTTAAGAGAAGATAAGGTGTTATGCATTGTGAAACCATAATCGGAAATATTGGAAAACATACCTAGAGAATAGAGATATCTTGTTCTAAGGGATAAGTTTTGTCACATGATATTTAAATTGATTTTATCAAAACAATTTATAATATTTTTTGAAATTCTTCAAAATTATTTATAAAAACAATTTATAATCTATAACAATATATATAATACATGATTCATTGACATCAGGTGATAGAATAGAATAGAATAGAATATATATATATATATATATATATATATATATATATATATATATATATATATATATATATATATATATATATATATATTGTTGATAATGTAGATATAATACTGTATAGATAGAGATAGATAAGGAACGGCTTGAAGAATTTGTGGCTACTAGCTAGCCACCATTATTGTCACGTTCTTTTTTATGTCTCTTAAAAATGCAATTGATATAGTGTCAATAACACCAACCAATAACCAACCATAGCAAATTAGCAACTGAATCTTGAAATCTTATCACATTGGAGCCTTAAGGTCCTCTCAGAAACACACTGTTTATCTTTAACCTATCAAACTTAATAGAGTTATCACCTTGCCATTGAAATTTGATTCTATTTTTCTTTCTCCGCGAAACAGCGCAACTTGCAATCTCAGAATCTCCGTGAAGTAGCGTAGCCGCGGGCACACTGTTCGTCAAACCTTCCTCCGTGTGAACATAGTTATAGATCGTAGTTGGATGAGAGCTAATCGATTAAGTGACGAGTACGAACATGGAGTGATGGAATTTCTACAGTTTGCTGAAAGTAATGCTGAAAAAAGTCTTCGTACGCTTTTTCTCTGTCCATGTGTTCGTTGTGTAAATAAAGAACCAAAACATAGTAAGAAAGAAATCATGGATCATCTAATTTGTGTAGGGATTTGTCAAAGTTATACAAAATGGATATGGCACGGTGAAGTAGTAGCAAAGCCAAACGTGTCTCAAAGAGATGATGTTAGTGTAGAAATTGATGATCGTCTAGAAGACATGATGCGTGATATTGGACAAGATTCGTTTAAGAGGGCACATACGTATGATACTATATGCAATGACAAGGATAAACCATTGTACCCGGGATGCAAAAAATTTACACGTTAGTCAGCCGTGTTAAAATTATTTAATCTGAAGGAAAAGAATGGGTGGACTGACAAAAGTTTTACCGAGTTGCTTGAATTGTTGACCGAAATGCTTCCAGAAGGTAATGTAATGCCAAGTCGTTATTACAAGGCGAAGAAAATATTGTGTCCGATGGGTTTGGAGTATGAAAAGATACATGCATGCCCTAATGATTGCATATTATACAGAAAAGAGTATGAAAAGTATAATCATTGTCCGAAGTGCAAGGCTTCACGCTACAAAAAGAAAGATGGTGAATCAATTGATGATGAGGTGGTCAAAAAGGGTCCTCCTGCGAAAGTGGTATGGTACCTACCAATAATTTCAAGGTTTAAGAGATTATTCGCCAATGCAGATGACGCAAAGAATCTTAGATGGCATGCAGAAGAAAGAAAATATGATGGACAAATTCGTCATGTAGCTGATTCTTTGCAATGGAAGAAAATAGATTCTTTGTTTCCAAATTTTGGCAAAGAGTCGAGAAACCTTAGACTTGGACTTGCTACTGATGGAATGAATCTGTTTGGTAATCTGAGTACTAACCATAGTTCTTGTCTTGTTCCCTTGATGATTTACAACCTATCTCCTAGGTTGTGCATGAAGCGTAAATATATTATGTTATCAATGATGATATCGGGCCCAAAACAACCAGGAAATGACATAGACGTTTATCTAAGTCCACTGATTGATGATTTAAGAGTGCTGTGGGAGGAAGGGGTGGATGTTTTTGATGCGTATTCTGGCGAACAGTTCAATATGCGTGCCATGTTGTTTTGCACCATCAACGATTTTCCGGCATATGGTAATTTGTCTGGGTATAAAGTTAAAGGGCATAATGCGTGAAAAGACACTTGTTACCATCATCTTGAAAAGGAAAGAAGACCGTTTATCTCGGGCATCGAAAATTTCTAAAATGTTATCATCCATATCGTAGATTGCGGAAAGCTTTCAATGGGGAACAAGAGCATGGTGTTGCTCCAAAGCCCTTGTCTAGAGAGGAAGTTTATCAGCGACAACAGGGACTTGATGTTGTCTTTGGAAAGTACCAAAAACGATCTACTGTGAAAAATGTATGGAAAAAGATATCGATTTTCTTCGATCTTCCATATTGGTCTAGTCTTGATGTAAGACATTGTATTGATGTGATGCACGTGGAGAAAAATGTATGCGGTAGTGTAATCGGAACACTTATCAACATTCAAGGCAAGACAAAGATGGTATTAATGCTCATCTGGATTTGGGTTTGATGGGTATATGAGAAGAGTTAACTCCACAATATATAGGTAACAAGACATATTTGCCTCCTGCCTGCTACACTTTGTCTAAAAAAGAGAAAACAAGTTTTTGTGAGTGTTTACAAAGTATCAAAGTGCTGCATGGTTACTCATCAAATGTCAAGAGGCTTGTATCAGTTAAAGATTTTAAATTAGTTGGCTTAAAATCTCACGACTGTCATGTCTTAATGCAACAACTACTACCATTGGCTATTCGTGGGATATTGCCTAACAACGTAAGGAAGATTATAACTAGGTTGTGCTTATTTTTCAATGCAATTTGTTGTAAAACCATTGATCCACTAAAGTTAGACGATTTGGAAAATGAGGCTGCAGTTATCTTGTGCCAATTAGAGATGTATTTTCCTCCTTCATTTTTTGACATTATGGTTCACTTGATTGTTCATCTAGTAAGGGAGATTAGATTATGTGGTCCAGTTTTTTTACGGTGGATGTATATAATAGAGCGATACATGAAGATTCTAAAAGGGTATACAAAAAACCCACACCGTCCGGAAGCATCGATTATTGAGAGGTACATTGCAGAAGAAGCAATTGAGTTTTGTTCTAACTATTTATCAGGAATGGATGTTGTAGGAGTTCCCAAGTCTCGTCATGATGGAAGATATGAGGGTGTGGGTACACAAGGTTTAAAAGTCAAGAGCTTAAGTATTGATGTGGTTGTTCAAGCGCATTTGTATATATTGAATAACATAGATGAAGTTCAACCTTACTTATCTGCTCACAACAACATCATAAAGAAAAAGTACCCCAAGATGAATGAAAGAGGGTTGTTAAAAGAGCATAATAAGAGTTTCTCTGAGTGGTTTAAAGAAAGAATTGCTAATGAAGATAGTGTTTCTAATACAATTATGTGGTTGTCTTACGGGCCTAAATGTAACATAATAACTTGGAGTGGATATGATATTAATAAAACCTCTTTTTATACAAAGTCAAAGGATGACCGTAGTACCACGCAAAATAGTGGGGTAATGATTGTGGCCGAGTCCATGCACTTCTCTAGTGCTAAAGATAAAAACCCGGTTATGGCATCTGCACCGTACTTTGGGGTGATTGAAGAGATTTGGGAAGTTAATTATGTTGTGTTTAAAGTTCTTGTATTTAAATACAAATGGATTGATATCAACAGTGGTGTCAGAATCGATGAATTTGGAGTTACACTGGTTGATCTTAGCAAGTTAGCTTATGCGAACGAACCATTCATCATGGCATCTCAAGCAAAACAAGTGTTTTATGTCACAAATCCTTCTAATAAAAAGTGGTAAGTGGTTTTACAAGGAAAGGTCCATGATAGTGATGAAAATCATGATGAGAATCTTGATATTTCTGAAACCCATCCTTTCTCAACAAATGTGACTACATTCATGGAAGAAAATGAAGGGGATGATGTGCATGTTATTCGCATAGACCATGAAGAAGGGATATGGGAGGACTAGTAAGATTTTTTGTATAAGTTAATTCCACGTTACTTTATTTTCTAATTGTTTTTATTTTGTGCTTAATTTTATTTCTAATTGTTTTTATTTTGTGCTTCATTTTATTTCTAATTGTTTTTATTTTTTGCTTAATATTATTTCTAATTATTTTTGTTTTGTGTAAACAGATACATGGGTGATTCAAATCCCAATAAAAGAAGAGTTAGAGGTCCCACTTTAATGACACAAATTGACAAAGTTCATCAAACAGGTGAAAAGATAAAGGTCGAGTTTAATGCAAGAACCTATGAATGTATTGGTGTTGGTAAAAATGCTACACATTTCAAGAGTTATATAGCATCTCTTGCTCGACAGTATTGTAGTATTGTGAAAAATGATTGGAAAGAAGTAGATCAAGGCGTAAAAGATGCTATTTGGACTGATATTCAGGTATTTTAAATACAATACTTTATTATATTTTATAATCATATACTAATTAACAACATATGACATATACTATATTTGTAGGCTTATTTTACTATTCCAGAATGTAAAGATCCAAAGAAGGATAGGTTGAAGAAAGAATGGATTAAATATGCGGGAGAGCGATGGAGAGGTTTTAAGACACAACTCACAGATAGATATATTCATCATCCCATAGAAAATGATCCTCCTCCATATGTCAAGTATAACTTTATTACGGAAGACGCATGGAAAGAGTTTCTCAAGATTCGAGATACCCCTAAATTTAAGGTTAGTAGGAGTTATATGTTTTTGTGTGCATAACATTTTTATTATATTTAGTGATTAATTACTTGTTTGAGTTTATAATAGGAAAAAAGTCAGAAGGGTAAGGATAATGTGGCCAAGAATGTATACCCACACGTATTGTCTCGTGGAGGGTATCGCTTGCTTAAGGAGAAAATTATGAAAGAAAAGTCATCATCGAGAGATAATTCCACATTAGATGATAATGATAGTCCATCTCCACCATCATGCCATGAGTTATGGAAGAGAGCACGACAAAAGAAAGGAGGAGAATACACATCAAAATCTACACAAGAGGTTGCTGAAAAAATTGTAAGTAACGATATCTAGTTCAAGAATTGATGTTTTTGTGATTGATAAATTGATTTATTCAAGTATCATTATATTTGTGATTGATTAATTGATGTTTTTGCATTTTATAGGATTCTCTAGTTCAAGAAGCTGAAAAAGGTGCAATTGTTCCGGATGGACGTAACGATATCTTATCATTAGCCATTGGAACATCTGAGCATGGAGGTCGTGTTCTTGGTGTTGGAAAACACCATAAACAAAGCACTTACTTTGGAAGATCACGTCACCATATTGACGTAAATGAACAACTTGCAATATTGGAAACAAAACTTAGAGCTGAACTTGAAGAAAAGTTGGTTGAAGAGCGTAAGATGTTTCAACAATCATTAATGGAGACACTTAAGTCTATGGGTTTATCACAAAGCACATGTGATAATAAATGCATTGAAAAATTGGAAATTATCGATGGAAGCGAAAAAGAAAGTTGTTCAGCTGCAAAGGGAAGCACAAAAGAGAGCACAAAAGATGTGGAAGTTGATGATGTTTAGAGATTGTTACTCATGGTTTTGAAAATGGATGATAACCATTTGGCAATACAATTAAGTCATTGTGCGAGTGTCTCTAATTTTTATGTTTCAGCTAAATGTATCAGAGAGTTATTGGTGGGTTTAGGTCATTGGCTTGACGTGTCTATTCTGCAAATTTGGTGCACGTAAGTACATTTTATTGTTTTATTAAAGTCAATCTCTATTAATATGTTATATCTCTCATCACTTTAATTCTAATGTTTATTTTAAAATTATTCAGGTATATTCATCGTGTTTGTCTTGAGAATTCCATTTCAGAATTATATGGATTTATGGACCCTGCAAGGTGTATTTATAATGATAATGTAGCGAAATCTCAAGAAGATGTTAAAAATTTCGTACTAGAAAAGTTACGTGATGAAAACAGAGTGTGCCACTTACTACCATTAATTCATAGGTAAGAATTTTTATGAAATTGTGTTTTATATTATTTAATTTTGATAACATATATATTTTATGTGACTTTTCTGTTTCCACACACACTTACAAGAGACATTGGCAATTAATAGTCATGTGTTCAAGAGACAATTTAGTTGTCGTATTTTGTTCACTTCATCGGGAAATTGACCATCACACGAAGAAAATTATTACAAAGTAAATTTATCTTTCATGTGACTTTCATTGACAACTAATAGTTATGTGATTTTTCATTGGCGAGTAAATTTAGTTATGTGATGTTTATCTTTCTATATTAGTTCTTTTGGGATTCATCAAATGGCAAATGGAAATAGAAAAAAGGCTACATGGCTTCATCCCAATGTAAGTGTGATTTAAATTGTAATTCTATAGTTAAATTTATGATAAATATTCACTAATTATGTCATTCAATTGTAGACAAGGCAACAACATAACTCTAATGATTGTGGATACTATGTGATGAAAAATATGTTGGATATTGCCTCTGCTAACATAACCGAGAATTGGATGCAGGTACTAAAAATAACTTTACTTTGTTATTTACTTTTTGTTTTTCGACTTAATATGAATTTTTAAAAAATAACTCTATATTGTTATATTTATGTATTATAGGTATTTGATGACTCAACAGAATTAACACCAGATGATTTGTATGATTTGCGACTCCGTTGGGCGAAATGTTTCTTTGAGTTACATGAAAATTAAGTTTATCTTGGTGAGTTTTATAGAATTGTATAAGTTGTGGTTTTTGCACAATACATGTGGTTTTTGCACATGTATTGAGTTTCTTGATTTTTTTTGCTGATCTTAATTGTTATTATTTATTGTCAGGCAATGTGATTTTGGTGTTGTCTACCGAAGATTTTATATTGGTAATTCAAGTTTGGAAACTTAGAAATAGTTGAATATTTTTGTATATTTTGTGAATAATATGTAATTGTAAGTTTTGAAAAAGACTTATAAATAGTTGAATATTTTTGTATATTTTGTGAAGAATTTGTAATTGTAAGTTTGTTGTGAGTTTGTTTGTTGTAATACAATACAAGTTTGCAATACAATTGTTCAATTTGTAAGTTTGTTGTGAAAAATATGAAAACATCGACCTAGATGTGGTCTATGTGATGTTGGAAAGCTATGAAATCTATATAGCGACATAAATATAGTCCGTGTGATATTGGAAAAATATGAAAAAATGGGTATAAATTATATTTGTACAGGGAAACATCCAGAAAATAAATAATATATTCCCAAAAAAATTCATACATTTTACATCGGTTATTACTTAAAACTGATGTAAAAACTTTCAAAAAGGGACTTTTTACATCGGTTGGGAGTAATAACCGATGTAAAAAGTTGTGTCACTAGGGACTTTTTACATCGGGTATTACTTCCAACCGATGTAAAAAATTGGATCAATTTTTTTAAAATATTGTAATAACTGTTTCTTACATCATTCTTATATTATAACCGATGTAAAAAACGTACTTTTTACATCGGGTATTACTTCCAACCGATGTAAAAAATTACATTATTTTTTTTAAAATATTGTAATAACTGTTTCTTACATCATTCTTATATTATAACCGATGTAAAAAAGGGACTTTTTACATCGGTCCCATAACCGATGTAAAAAGTACCTGATTTACTATATCGCCTGACTTTACATCGGACCCAGAACCGATGTAAAAAGTCAGTTTCACCCGATGTAAAAAGTCATTTCTGCACTAGTGTCAAAGACCAGAGAGAATTTCTCTGGCCTTAATTTCTAACCTAACTTTTTCAGAAAGTTCATCAATCAAATTCTCTCAACACAGTTAACTTAAATGAAATCTATGCATATGTACAGCTTAAGGGCAATGAGTACTATATTTTATATTCACAAACCTAAGCCTAATGATTCCTAAATAGAGAGATAGAAAGTTGGAAAATACCTATTTCAGTTGGACTCGAGTATGGCAATGCAGAGGTTTTCAGTGAGGCCTGAGATGTTTGTGAGCTTGCCTGAACTTCCTCTGACCTTCCCCAATGCTTTGTTTGCTTTGAGCTTGCTTGAATAAGCCTGTAGAAGTCAACCTGCACAAGCTGAAATCAGAAATGGTGAAGCTTGCAAATGGAGTTACAGTCAATGGCCAATGGTTGGGATAGCTTAGGTGGGTTATATGGAATGTATTGGAACTGTTTTGGGACAAAACGCACGAGTGGTTTGTGATTTTAAAATCAAAATGTAGAAGCTGCCCTATTTTGCAAGAAGATGGTGTTTTTGTGTTTTGGAAGGCTTGAGGGTTGGATAGCTCGTGCTTCTGGCTCAAGGCAATATGCAAAAGTCGTTTTGAATGCTTACAAACTTTGTTCTTATCAGATTTCAAAGATATGGATCTTTTGCAAGTTTACTTGGTTTTGAAGTAAAAGTGTGAAGTGATACAAGACAGGCCTGTACAGGCTATCTTCAAGCATGCACAATATTGTTGTAACTTTGCCTAAGTTTATGGAACTTGTTTTCTGCAAAGAGAGGGGTCCAAGGCTCAAAGGGAAGCAAGTTGACATAAAGTTGTGCTTTATGAAAATGGCATAGTTAGCTTTTTGCCATTTTTAGATTAATTCAATGTGTAATCTTCCATTGATCAGAATAATGCCTTAGACCATTGAGTTTGCATTAAATTTTTGAGTGTGGAAGGTTTTAAAGACCTGTGAGCAAGTACAAGTGAGGCTGGATAGAATTTGCAATTTGTGTCAACATGAAACATGCCATGGATCAAAGTGAGTTTTTTCCAAATTCAAACCTTCGATTCTCCCTAACCATAAATGATTTTGGAGAGTTCTTGGACATTTTGGAAATCTTGAAACATGCTCTACAATCCATATTTGAAATGAATTTTTATATTCCAAGTGGAACTAGGTGAAAAATTTCCATGAAGATAGGTCAAAATCCTGCCTAAACTAGGGCAAAATTTCACTAAATTAAAAGCTTTATGGACCCTTGTTCCAAAACTCATAACTTGAGATACAAGCTTATTTTGGGAAAACTTTGTGAATAAAAGTTGTAGATTTTGTGGAGGACTATAACTTCCATGTTGGGAGTTTTGTTTGAATCCAATTGCATCATGGTGAAAATGTTGGGCAAATTTGGGAAAAAATAAGAAAATTTCATAACTTCAAAAAATTCTAAGTTATGAAAATTTTCAATCTTAAACCCTAATTTGAAAAATTAGGTTTCTTGATGAACAAGTTTAATGTTTTGACACATCTTGATGAAAAATTACCCTTGGCACTTGATTTTGACCAAAAAGTCAAAGTTTGACTTTTCAGTGTACAGTCAATTTTTGATCAATTGACTGGAAAATTCATCTGTCAATCCAATGCATTTGAGATCTTTTTAACCTTGTGATTAGGTCAAGATGATTCCATTGAGTCCTTGAATCCATGCTTGAACCCAATTTGCCATTGGCTAGGTGAAAAATCAGAAATTGCCCTTATACAATCAAAACCCTAAAAATGACCATTTTGCCCTTTTGATGATCTGATCAAATTTCTTGAGGAGTTGTGGTCTAAACTTGATCAAATGGTTAATATGAGTCTATAATGTTGACGTGGATAAAAAATTATGGGGTTTGACGGTAAATTGGCCACAATTTACTTTTTCCCCAATACAGCTGATTTCTAGGTCAACTGTCCAATTGACTGGGCAAAAATTTGACTCAAGACTTGAAACTTGGTGGAGGAAATCTTATAATTCCAACATGAAGTATGAAAGTCACTTTGAGCATTGGAAGTTCAAAAATCCCTGTGCAAACTCAAACCCTAATTTCAGGTCAACAGTGCAAGGAGATGTCTTGAGTAGAGCAAACCCTAGCTTGGTCTTGAGTCCAAAGAGTCTTGTGAGGGGAAACTTGATAAAATAAGAGGGCAAATTTTGGGGTACAACATCTGCCCCTGTTCAATCTTCTTGAACCTGAAGAGTTAGATTGGCGAGTTTTCCTTTCGTGACTCAAAGGTAAAAGAGGATTGGACACTAGAGTGCCCGTAAATTTGCACTCGTCAAAATGTAGGTTGAGGAAATGGGCTTAAAGATGTCATTTGGAGATGATTGAATCTTGTTGGAGATGGTCTTAAAGATTCCATCCAAGAATGTTTGTTGAAAATCAGGAGAATGAACATTAGAATGGTATCCGTATGCAGAATGTGTCTGAGTTGTATCTGGAGATTGAATTTGTATGAGCAAAGGAATGGCGTCCGTGTTTGGAGCGTATCCGAACTGTAACTGTATTTTATTTTTGAATTGTCGACAGACTAGCATCCGTGTATGAAGCATCTCTGGGCTGGGGATAAATTCTGAATGAGTGACAAAATGGCAACTGTGTCTGGTGCGTATCTGGACTGTATCTGAAGTTGAGATATGTATGAGTAGCAGAATGACTTCCGTGTCTGGGGTGTAACCGTACTGTAACTAGGATCTGGACAAGTGACAGATTGACTTCCGTGTCTGGAGTGCATCTGAACCTGAAGTTGATAGTTGAATCTGAATGAGAAATAGAATGGCTTCTGTGTCTGGAGCGTATCTAGTATGTATCTGATTGCTGAAGTCTGAATGAGTAGTAGAATGACCTCCGTATCTGGGGTGTATCCATACTGTATCTTGACTTGAAATTCTGAATGAGTAGTAGAATGACCTCCATGTCTTGGAGTGTATCCGTACTGTATCTGAAATCTTTGAATAGTTGTTAAAGATAGCTTTTAATCTTATCCTGAAAAGGGTAAAATGTTAGCTGAAACACAAAGTTATGTTGCATGACATGTATGATGCAATAAAATGTGTTCTATCAATGTTTATTATATATGAATGTAATGTATGCGCATGTAAGCTGATTAGCTGTCTTGCTGAGGAAAATAAATCCTTGATAGCTGGAGATAGTAAAATCTTTGACTTCTGCCAGGGAAAATAAATCCTGAACCGATGCCGGGAATTCCACAACCTTTGATTGCTGAAAATGAGAAATCCTTGGACCACTGTTGGGGATAGAAAATCCTTGGCAACTTGTGGGGATTAACAAGAACTTTGACAACTTCTGTGGGAATGTGAGAATCCTTCACGACTTCCTGGGGATATATGGATCCTTCAAGTCCTTTGAAGTTGGAACATGATAGACATTCCGTTGTAAGAATAATGCCGAGTGTTGCTTGAGAAACCTGTTTGGGGAATCCCGAGAAACTTGATGACTGTGGCTGAGGATTGAGAATCTTCAATCTATTGGGAAAATAACTCTGTGGGGAGAAAGTTTATTTTGTTGGAGAGTTTTCAAGAGCTTGGGTTGTATGCCAATCTTCTGAGGAATTATCCGAAGCTGTCATCTGGTTAGCTGTTAGGTTCTAAGATAACTTGCAGGGGAATTTTCTGGTCTTAAGACAACTCCCTGGGGAATTGGAGGAAACTGAATGGTCTTCCACCGGGGTTTAAGGGTTGAAGTTTTGGACTTCGTTGGGGAAGAGAGTTTCATCTCTGCTGAGGGTCTGTAGTTCAAAGTTTTTGGCTCCGCTGGGGATTGGGAGTTTGGAAACTTAGTTCTGGTGGGGATATTGAAATTTAACTCCGCGGGGGACACATTTCAAGGTTTTGGCTCCACTGGGGACCTTGATGATGTACTGTAGGGGATTTCACTCGGAATAGCCTAAAGACGTTTTCCTATCCTTTCAACTTATCAGTAATTATTCTTTCACATTTTGTTTTATTTGTAAACAGTGATTATATTCAAATGCATATGCTTATTTAATAAATCATTGGACATTTTCAAATAAAACACAAGTGTAAAAAGAAAGAAAAGGAAAATAATTTTCTGCACTTTGAAGTATCTTTGTATTAACTTTGTGTAAGTATTTTGTACAAAGGAGACAGACATCCTAGTAAGAGAATGTTGTCATAAAAAATGAGAAAAATTTATACAAAAAAAGGTGGCTATGTGTAAAAATTCCATGGGGCTCCCATTCTGCTATAGCATTCATAACTCTGAACGTCTTGTCCATTCGTGGCTTCGTCCGATGATAAATGAATTGATCAGAAACCTGGAGCTTGTCTGTGAAGAGATTGTCCATAAAGTGATTTGACGAGACACGATCATACGCTTTTCTTCCCTAACTTTTTCCTGGACCGTCCTTTCGGGTTTTCAGTCCACCGGGAAACCCTTTTTTGCCCAAGTCGCCCTTTCGGGTTTTTAACTTGCCGGGTGTACAGATTTTTTTTATTTATCCCTAATTTTTGCCTGAACCTCCCTTTCGGGTTTTTGATTCACCGGGATGCCCATTTTTTCCCAAGTCTCCCTTTCGGGTTTTCAACTTATCGGGTCGTTTTATGCGTAGTATCTTTTGACTATGTCT
This sequence comes from Vicia faba, assembly GCA_948472305.1. Classification (NCBI taxonomy): domain Eukaryota; kingdom Viridiplantae; phylum Streptophyta; class Magnoliopsida; order Fabales; family Fabaceae; genus Vicia; species Vicia faba. The sequence goes on from OX451740.1 coordinate 264,042,942, forward strand.
GCGTTCGCAGGGTGCGGAAGGTCATCGTCGTCCATGGTGGTCAGGATCATTGCCCCACTAGAAAAGATGTTTTTGACCACAAATGGTCCTTCGTAGGTAGGAGTCCACTTGCCCCTAGGATCACTTTGCGGCAAGATGATCCGCTTGATTACAAAATCCCCGACATGATATACTTGTCTTCTGACTTTCTCGTTGAAAGCTTTGATCATTCGTTTTTGATACGCCAGACCATGGCAAACAGAAGTAAGTCACTTTTCATCAATCAAGTTAAGTTGATCAAGTCGGGTCTAAATCCAATCGTCTTCACTCAAACCAGCATCCTTCATGATTCTCAAGGAGGGAATTTGAACCTCGATAGGTAAAACAACTTCCATGCCGTATACCAAAGAATAGGGTGTTTCCCCGGTTGATGTTCGTGCCGTGGTACGGTACCCGTGCAGAGAAAACGGCAACATCTCATGCCAGTCCTTGTAGGTGACTGTCATCTTTTGAATGATCTTCTTGATATTTTTATTTGCAGCTTCGACAACACCATTCATCTTTGGCCGATAGGGAAATGAATTGTGATGTTGAATCTGGAACTGTTCGCACAGAGCGGTGATCATAATATTGTTAAAATTTGTACCGTTGTCAGTGATAATCCTGTCGGGGATACCGTACCGACAAATGAGGTTCTGCTTGATGAAGCGGGCAACCACATTCTTTGTAATGGAGGCGAAGGAAGCTGCTTCGACCCATTTGGTAAAGTAATCAATGGCCACCAGGATGAAACGGTGTCCATTGAATGCTGTAGGCTTGATCTCTCCAATCATGTCGATACCCCACATCGCGAACGGCCAAGGAGCTGTTAGGACATTGAGAGGAACTGGAGGTATATGTACCTTGTCTGCATAGATTTGGCATTTATGACAAGTACGGGAATATTGATGACAATTATCTTCCATGGTAGACCAGTAATAGCCTGCCCTTAGAATCTTCTTAGCCATCGTATGACCGCTTGAATGGGTGCCAAAGGTGCCATTATGTAGTTCAGCCATGATTTGCTCAGCCTCAACCTTGTCCACACAACGGAGTAGGATGCAATCATGATTGCGCTTGTATGGGATACCATTGCTCAGGAAGAACTTTGCCGCGAATCTCCTTAAGAACTTTTTGTCGTTGACTGAAGCTCCTTCAGGGTATTCTTGTGCTTCGAGGTACCTTTTGACGTCATGAAACCAAGGTCGGTCCACTACTTATTCGGTATTAATATCGTGACAATGTGCAGGTTCGTCCATTCGTTCAATGGTGATTTGAGGAGCCTCATTATCCCAATTAAGTTTAAACATGGATGACATTGTAGCTAGCGCATCTGCTAGTTGATTCTCTTCTCGCGGGAAGTGCTCGAAGGTGATCTGCTCGAAGTGTGGTAACAATGTCAGGACACGTTCTTTATAAGGGATGAGGTTAGGGTGTTTAGTATCCCACTCTCCTTTGATTTGACTGATAACCAAAGCTGAGTCCCCAAATACAATGAAGGATTTGTTTCCCAACTCAATAGCAGCCTTGAGACCAAAGATACAAGCTTCATACTCGGCCATGTTGTTGGTGCAGCTAAAGCAGAGTCTAGCAGTGAAAGGTGTATGGCAACCTTCTGGAGAGATAAGTACCACGCCGATACCGTTTCCAAGTGCGTTGGAGGAACCATCAAAGTACAGAGTCCATCGGGATCCTTGTTCAGGTCCGTCATACGGTCTGTTCTCTTCAATGTTGTCCAAAGTCATAATGTCCTCGTCGGGGAAGTCGAACCTCATGGATTGGTAATCTTCGACAGCTTGATGGGCCAGATGATCGGCTAACACACTCCCTTTTATAGCTTTTTGGGTCGTGTAATGTATATCATATTTGGTGAGGATCATCTACCATCTAGCGACTCTTCTGGATAGAGTAGGCTTCTCGAAGATGTACTTGATCGGATCCATCTTAGAGATCAGCAAAGTGGTATGTGTCAACATATACTGCCTTAGCCGGCGAGCAGCCCATACCAAAGCGCAACAAGTTTTCTCAAGCAGTGAGTAGCGAGTCTCACAGTCGGTAAACTTTTTGCTAAGGTAATAAATGACATGCTCTTTTCGGCCAGACTCGTCATGTTGGCCCAGTACGCACCCCATTGAATTCTCCAAAACAGTCAGATACATGATTAACGACCTTCCTTCGACGGGTGGCATCAAGATAGGAGGTTCCAACAAATACTCCTTGATTTTATCGAAAGCAACATGACATTCATCATTCCATTTAACCACCTGATCTTTCTTCAACAGCTTGAAGATTGGTTCACAGGTAGATGTTAGGTGAGAAATGAACCTTGCAATGTAGTTTAGGCGTCCCAAGAAACCTTTGACCTCCTTCTCAATGTGAGGGGCAGGCATTTCTTGTATAGCTTTGACTTTGGCAGGATCAACCTTGATGCCTTTGTTACTAACGATGAATCCCAAAAGTTTACCAGACCTGACTCTGAAAGTGCACTTGTTAGGGTTCAGTCTGAGTTTGTACTCTTTCAATCTGACAAATAGCTTTTGCAGATGGTCGAGGTGTTCTTCTTCAGTTTGTGAACGGGCTATCATGTCGTCTATGTAGACTTATATCTCATGATGTATAATATCATGAAACAAAGCCACCATGGCGCGTTGATAGGTTTCCCCGGCATTCTTCATCCCGAATGGCATTACTTTATAACAGAACGTACCCCACTGTGTAACAAAAGTAGTTTTCTCCATGTCTTCAGGGGCCATTTTGATCTGGTTGTACCCTGAAAATCCATCCATGAAAGAAAATACCTTATGCTGAGCTGTATTGTCAACCAAGATGTCAATGTGCGGTAGTGGAAAGTCATCTTTAGGGCTAGCCCTGTTTAAGTCTCTGTAATCCACGCACATCCTGACTTTGCGGTCCTTCTTAGGCACGGGCACAATGTTAGCAACCCATTGTGGATAGGAAGTAACAGCAAGAAAGCCAGCATTGAACTGCTTTATCACTTCAGCTTTGATCTTTTCGGACATGTTGGGCCTCATTCGGCGAACTTTCTGTTTGATCGGTGGACAGTCTTCTCTTGTAGGGAGACGGTGAACCACAATATCTGTATCCAGTCCCGGCATGTCTTCGTAGGACCAGGCGAAGATCTCAACATATTCATTCAATAGAAGAACTAAACGCTCCTTGACATTTGGTTCTAGGTTGGCACCCACTTTAACTTCTTTTCTGTCTTCCTCTGTTCCCAAGTTGATAGTCTCTAACAACTCCTCGTGAGGTAGAATAGCCCTTTCTTCCTGTTGCAACAGTCTAGCCAACTCTCCAGGCACTTCACAGTCTTCATCACCTTCGTATTTGGCATGATTGACCAGATCTTCAGAGTCACTGAAGGCCATAGCAGAATTGTTACCCATGGAATCCGGGGTGGATGGGTACCTGCATTTTGTGAGTGTGGGTGTGTGTAAGGGATAGCCACCTTTAAACAAATAAAATGTAAAAAGAAAGACAATGAACACAAAAGTTTATATATGAAAACGTCCATGATTCATTAAAATGGCATATGAAGATGAAAAATCAAGCCCTTACAAATGGACCTATATGCCTCGGGTAAGGCATAAGGCAAAAAGTGTACGAATTGTTTAGGAATTATTACAAACCAACAGAAATGTTCGAAAGATAAATTACTGATTGATGAAAGTAATGGGAATAAATTCCTTTTCCTCCCAATTGCACAAGCCTCCTTCAACGGTAGGGAAAATCCAGTCTTCAAGGTTTCTCTCCTCTTCACCATCCTCCAAAGCACTGACTCCATGATGGGTTATCTTCACCGGTGGTCCTCCAGCCCGAGAGCGACGCACAGACTTCTGACTAGCAGCAGTGAAACCCAAGCCGAACTTATCTGTCTTGTAAGGAAAATCTGGCAGTTGACCCCATATTGTGCTTCCTCCTTCCTCAATCACAGCCTTCACATCTTTAAGGGATGACATCCGGGGCACAGGTTTGGTAATGATGGGCACGGAAGTCATTGTCTTGGCTACCACAACTTCAGGAGAAACCTCTTCAAAGTGCTGAAAGGGGGTCTCGATGAATTTACCATCTAATTCAATATAGCAGAATGGATTCAGATGGCTTATCATATACTCCTCCTCGCCACGAACTGTCACAATTTTCCCCTGGACAGGGTACTTAAGCTTCTGATGCAGAGTAGATGTAATGGCTCCAACATGATGAATCCAGGGCCTTCCTAACAAGTAAGAGTAGGGGGACGGATGTCCATGACATAAAATGCGGAGTTAAAAGTTTCCGTACCCACTTTAATCGGGATGTCCACCTCCCCGTGGACCATCCGTTTAGAACCATCGAAGGCTCTGACGATGATATTGCTGGGCTTCAAAGTTAAACCTTCACAGTCCAATTTGTCCAATGCTTTCTTGGGCAAGACATTTAAAGACGACCCAGTATCAACCAGAACGTGAGCAAGAGCAGTCCCTCCGCATTCCACCGAGACATGCAGCGCGTCATTATGCTTTCTCCCCTTAGATTTTAAATCGGCATCGGAGAAGCCAAGACCATTGTCAGCTGTTAGGCTGGCTACACACTCCTAGAACTGGTCCGCGGAGGTTTCCTGAGGCACGTGGGCCGTCTTCAAGAATTTGATCAAGGCTTTGGCATGAGCTTCGGAACAGAGCAATAAGGCCAGCATAGAGATTTTGAAGGGGTTTTCCCCAGTTGTTCTACGACATCATAGTCGCTTTTCTTAATTATCTTTAAAATCTCCTCCATTTCCTTTTGAGTGGTCTCGGGGATTACCAAAGGTTTAGCCCTCGTCCTGACGGATGCTTCTTGGATCCCCTTACCTTTATCAGCAGTAACAGCAGAGGGTACAACTATGGGAGTAACAATTTCTTCAATCACTGGAGTATACACAGATGTATTGACTGGAACAGGAGTAACCTTAGGAGCACTTGAGGGTCCGAAGATTGCCCTTGGAGGAGCAATCTCCGGAGAGAAAATTCTTCTGCTGCGGGTGATCTTACTCGTCCCCGCAATATTTCCTATGTCAGGAGTCTCTTCATCGAAACTTTCTTCAACTGATTCAATCTGCTTAACACCGTGGTAGAAGATCTCTCCTCCATAATTCCACGGTATTGTCTTGTTGGACTTGTATGAGATAGGCTCCGACATAGTTATCTTCAGAGGTACAAACTTTGGATTGGGTGTAATCTTAACAGGTCTTTTAGAGACCTTGGAAAGATTGTCGGAAATGGTAATTATAGCAACATCTTTGATAGGAGTTGGAGTAACAGGAGTAACAGGAGTTTTCTCAAAGAGGATTTCTTGATTATCCATTAGGCATTGGATGCCTAACTTGAACAACGGACAGTCGGATTGTAAGGACGAACAAAGGTAGCAATCTTTTTCACAGCCCGGGAAAATCCTGGCTTTCAACATATTCATCTTGATCATTGGTAATGGAGTCATTAAGTCATCAACAGTAGCAACATAAAGATCTTCTTCAACAACATGGACATTATGACCATGTTTTGGCATTGGGGCGGAGATCACATTAGGTTTTTCAGGGGCGTAAAACTCCACCTCTTTGGCATCTATTAAATCCTAGATCTTATTTTTGAGGGCCCAACAATTGTTGGTGTCGTGCCCCACGCTGTCCGAATGATAAGCACACTTTGCATTTGAATGGTAGTAGGGAGAAGAGGTATTCGGATTCTTTGGCGCCTCTTTCAAGCTTGCAGGGTTTAACTTCAACAGATGAGGGAGAACCTGAGCAGGTGTCATATTGATCTGAGTGAATTGCCATGCAGGCCATTCCACCCTTGCTTGGTTGGTTCTGGGTTGACTGTTTCGAGGTTGATTGGCTGCAGAATTCTAAATCATTACAGCCCCTACTGCTGGTCGGTGCTCAACTCTTTCTTGACTTCTCTGGGAGTAAACAGCTGAGACTTCTTTCTTGTCTGGAAAGGTCTTCTTGATAGCAGTGGAAGCAGATGCATCCTTTTGAATTTTACCGCTCTTGATGCCAGCTTCAACTCTTTCACCAGTCAGAATTAACTCGGTGAACCCCGCAGACGAACTCCCGATCAAGTGATTAAAGAATGGACCTGACAGGGTCCCCAAAAACATATCCATAAGCTCTCTCTCAGACAATGGTGGCTGCACCCTTCCAGCCAAGTCCCGCCATTTCTGGGCATACTCTTTAAAGCCTTCATTAGAGACCATACCCATACTCTGTAATTGAGTACGAGTAGGTGCTAAGTCCGCATTATATTGATATTGTCTGTAGAAGGCAGCCGCCAAATCCTCCCAATTGTGCACATCAGATCTCTCAAGCTGATAGAACCAATCTAATTGTGTACCCGACAAACTATCTTGAAAAAAGTGGACCCACAGATCCTTATCAGAAGAATGAGGTTGGATCTTTCTGACGTAAGACCGTAGGTGCATCTTCGGACAAGACAAACCATCGTATTTAGCAAATGTAGGAACTTTGAATTTAGGGGGAATCACAATCCCAGAAACCAACCCTAGCTCCTCGAAATCCAGTCCAGGCACTCTTTGTACCTCCATGGCGGCCAGACGTTCTTCCAGATTCTTGTACTTGTCGTCTGCGGGAGGATACTGCTGCTCAGAGTAATCTTCATCCTCTTCTTCTTCTTCTTCCTCAGACTCAGGTTGTACTGCAGCTCCCTTTCCTGCTCCTTCCTCATATGATGAGGGGAAATAGAGGACCCTTCTAGATTGGTTCTCAAATCTTCTTCCCAAAGTAGCCACACCAACTCTTTTCTTTTTCTTTTTCTCTTTTTCCTTTTCTTTTTCCTTTTCCTTTTCCAGCAGTGCTTTAAGATCCTCCTGACCCTTTGCCAAGGTCATGAGTAGTTGTTGGAACTGTGAATTCTGTGCTTGTAGGTCTTTGACCGTCTTCTCTATATCCATCTTGCTGAAATAAACAACAGAGAGATAAGGAAACCTGGTGTGAAGACCTGCTTATGCATATGATGAATGATATGTTATTCATGTAATGCATTCAAGGATTCAGAAATTCAAATTTGTTGCAAACAAAAAGGAACGCACTTCATATTAATAAGATAGAATTGTTAGTACATAAATGCCCCACGGGCAAAATAATACAAAATTCTAAGGTAAAAAGATGTTGCGCATCCTCTTTAGTGCGATGTAGGTGTTGAGAGTCTGCTCTTCATGGAGTCGACGAGTAAGTTCCAAAACCTTCTTCTCACTGGCGTAGAAGCTGGCTTCAAAAGTGTTTCGTTCTTCCTTGAGCTGTATCCAACTCTTTTGCAAATCTTCCAATGATGTTGGCATGTCAGAATGTAGGAGGGTGTATGGAACCTCTCCTTCCATAACAGGCTCTTTGATCACGGGGAGAATGTAGGGGTAAGGCATCATAAGACTCTGGGCGCGGGTTCATACCCACTTAAGGTAAGGCTCAAGGGGGATGGAATTCTTGTGTCCCAAGGTCTTACTGTCCACTTTGTTGGGCATTCTCTAAGCTCAGATGAACCTTTGTCGAAGTCTTTGAGCGTCATTGTTGAAGTTAAAAACCAAGTCCGGAATCAGCATGTCATGAGGTCCATCCCTTCGGGCATACCCAAATTGTCTCAGAGCCAAGCAGGGGTTGTAGGTAATGCCTCCCTTAATGCCAAGTAATGGGACATTAGGGAATTCCCCACAACGATCAATGATGATGACATTTTCTCTGGACTGAGAACACCAATGAACATCAGAATGTGTAAGAGTCATCAATCGTTGTGACCACCTCAAGCCTTGCTCATTCTTCAAGACTGGCTGGGGAAGGTGAGAAATAAACCACCTTGCTAGAAGAAAATTACAACACATGAGAACACCTCTTTTCCTCATTGTTCATGTGTGAAATGAGTGAAGGATATCCCCAAGCAATGTAGGCACATGATTCCGAGATATGAAAATCTTGACAGCATTCACATCTATAAGCTGACCAGGGTTTGGGAACAAGACCAACCCATAGATGAGAAGTGCTACAATCTCCTCAAAAGCTTGCAAATCTAGAGAATTCCAGCAGTCTTGTGCCTTCTCAAACAGAAACTTTGCCAAGAAACCCTTGACACCACTTCTGGTTTCCCAATGACCTTTGATATCAGATGGTTGCAAGTGTAAGGCTTGAGCAACATCTTCAGGCTTTGGTTCTCTTTCCATACCATTGTAGGGTAGTTGATGGAGAATAGGAATCCTCAGGAGTTGAGAAAATTCCTCCAAAGTAGGCACTAGTTGGTAATCAAGAAATGTGAAACAGTGGTGTAGGGGGCCAAAGAACTGGAAGAGAACTTTCACCATGTCTTCCTCAATGTTGGAGTTGACCAAGTTGAGAAGTCTACCATGTCTTTCAGTGAAGGGAGAATCCTCTAGAATCTTGGAAGATAGCTCCTTGAGTTGAGGAGGGATTCTCACAAGGTTGACTTGGATTGTTTTCCTGCGGAGTGATTCCATAACCTCTAAAACAGGAACAAAGATGAAGATCCAAACCCTTGAAATAGTTAGTGGATGCATATGATGCTTCATGATGTTTATGATGTTATGCACACGTATATATGTAAAAACAAATCACACAAGATCCTAGTTTTAGGCTTGCATGGGGTTTCATAGGTAATTACCCTCTTGAAGTTTAGTTGGCTCAACCTGTCCTATAAATAGTAACCGGGTTCTAAGGAGCTCAATATAACTGGATTAATTTCTGCGTTCATTATTTCAGTTTAGCCACTTGACTGGCGACCGAAATATTCCAAGAAAACAACCATCAATGAGTGTAGTATCGAGTATCTACCAACTTCGGACTGCACCAAAACCGGTCATCTCACTACCCCTAAAAAGGCCAAGTTGGTCAAGTAAAGGTTCTAAAAGTCCATTAGTGCTTCATGACATCACTCAGCGGCCCCGTATTCTCTTTGATTAACTCAAAGTCTACCGGTTCCCACAAATATGTCGCACTAATATAGCTATTGCTTCAACCATGTCGGTATACCCTGCACAGTTTCCACAACGTATTGCTATTTACCTATGAATGTTTCCCAAATCCGGGTAGAGGATTCAAACCCAAACAATAGAACCAAAGTGTAAAGAATACAAGTCAAACAAGATAAGCATGTAAAGGTGATCTAAACCCTAAGGTAACCCCACTTCTATTATTCTCCCCAGCAGATTCGCCAGTTTTATGATGCGGTGGGAGAATTGACTTGAGGTTTTGCGTTTGTGTTTGCAAATGTTTCGGTTTAGCAAGAGTCGCCACCGACTTTTTATTTTATCCAAAGGAAGGGTCAAAAAGCACAGGAAAGACCTTTGAGATGTTTTCTTGGGTTCGGGGGGTAGATTATGAAAAGAGAAGGTGCAAGCACCCTTTTCATCCATGGTTATCCATGGGCTCTTAGTTACTTGTTTAGATCACTTGCTTTTGCTTTTCAATTGTTTGAAATGGTGCTTTGTGTGTGATTTTGAAAATGTTTTGAAAAGAGGCTTTTTTTCTAGGCAACCTTTGTAATGATTCTTATTTGAATGTATACAAAGGTGTTTGTCTTTTGAAAAGATGTTTCAATGTTTGAAAGTTTGTTTTGGGAAATGTTTTGAAATTGTGTTGTGATGTGTTTTTGAAAATAGCAAGGTTGTTTGCATGTTTTGTTCAAGTAACTAAGAGTTGTCTACCCTATCTATTCAAAGATCTTTCCTACATATTTTTAACCCTTTTACATTGTTGTTTTATCATTGTATTTGGTAAACAACCTTGTATTTGGATGTTAAACGAGACAGGCGCGGGTCATCGTATTGACCATGATAGCAATTGTGCTAAGTATCTTTAGCAAATTTTTTGAGGGACTGGATCATTTTGTATAGGCAACCAAGATAGCGTCATCGAGGGACTATGATCTTTTATTTTGTTTTTGTTTTTCCAAGATACTCAACATGCATACCATGGCCATTTTAAAGGCAACAAGTGGATGAAACCCTAGGGGTGCATGTGTGCATTGTGTTGTCATTTTCATGCATTTTATGTCTTGTATTAGTCAAGCTATTTGTTTTGATTTTGGCTATTGCATACAAACCCTAATCTCTATCATGGCATATTTGAAAGCATAAAGTGCGTAAAAATAAATCTAAGATATTACAACTTTGATATAGGGAGGGGGTACAATTTTGAATAGGGGGTATTTGCAAGAAATTGAAACCCTAAAATTATTACAACCAAATTGAATTAATTGTGCAAATAATAAATTGACAATATTTAAATGGGCAATCAAATAAATATGCAATATATTATAAATATGCAAAAAATGTTTTTTGTATTATCTTTATGTATGTAAAAATAAAATATTTAATGTATTAAAAAAATAAGAAAATAAAAAGTTATTTTTGTTAAGGGTAAAAACCCTAATTTTTTGGTTTAAGAATATGTATATATTATAATATATTATTTATGTACAATAAAATAAAATAATAAAATATATACAAATGTCAAAAAATAAAAATATATTAGAAAAAATATTATTTAGGTATGTAAATAATAAAAATAAAAATATAATATTTTTAAGTATTATTTTCAAGTTTTTATTAAAGAAGATAAAAGTATGTTATTTAATAATTATTTCTATGTCCAAAAAATAATAAAAAATAATAAAATAAAATGTGAAAATTTATGAAAATATTTTTGGTAGTTTTTTAAGTTAAAAAAAATAAAATAAAGTCAGAAATGAAAAAGAAATAGAAAAATAATAAAAATATAAAACAATGGGCCAAGGGGGTGTGAGAAGTAGGTCAGGGGGTGTCAAAAGCAAGGAATAGCCAGGCCCAACCCAACTACTTCATCTTCAACCTTCGTTCAAACAAAAATGCGCATTCTGAGTTCAACTTCGTATCTCCTGTTTCAGTGCTTAAAAACCAAAACTTGTAACATGAAAGTTGTAAAGCATAATCACACGATTCCAACCATATAAAAAACTTAATCTAACTCTCAAAGACCAGAGAGAATTTCTCTGGCCCTAATTTCTAACCTAACTTTTTCAGAAAGTTCATCAATCAAATTCTCTCAACACAGTTAACTTAAATGAAATCTATGCATATGTACAGCTTAAGGGAAATGAGTACTACATTTTTTATTCACAAACCTAAGCCTAATGATTCCTAAATAGAGAGATAGAAAGTTGGAAAATACCTGTTTCAGTTGGACTCGAGTATGGCAATGCAGGCGTTTTCAGTGAGGCCTGAGATGTTTGTGAACTTGCTTGAACTTCCTCTGACCTTCCCCAATGCTTTGTTTGCTTTGAGCTTGCTTGAATAAGCCTGTAGAAGTCAACCTGAACAAGCTGAAATCAGAAATGGTGAAGCTTGCAAATGGAGTTACAGTCAATGGCCAATGGTTGGGATAACTTAGGTGGGTTATATGGAATGTATTGGAACTGTTTTGGGACAAAACGCACGAGTGGTTTGTGATTTTGAAATCAAAATGCAGAAGCTTCCCTATTTTGCAAGAAGATGGTGTTTTTGTGTTTTGGAAGGCTTAAGGGTTGGATAGCTCGTGCTTCTGGCTCAAGGCAATATGCAAAAGTCATTTTGAATGCTTACAAACTTTGTTCTTATCAGATTTCAAAGATATGGATCTTTTGCAAGTTTACTTGGTTTTGAAGTAAAAGTGTGAAGTGATACAAGACAGGTCTGTACAGGATATCTTCAAGCATGCACAAGATTGTTGTACCTTTGCCTAAGTTTATGGAACTTGTTTGCTGCAAAGAGAGGGGTTCAAGGCTCAAGGGAAGCAAGTTGACATAAAGTTGTGTTTTATGAAAATGGCATAGTTAGCTTTTTGCCATTTTTAGATTAATTCAATGTGTAATCTTCCATTGATCAGAATAATGCCTTAGACCATTGAGTTTGCATTAAATTTTTAAGTGTGGAAGGGTTTAAAGACCTGTGAGCAAGTACAAGTGAGGCTGGATAGAATTTGCAATTTGTGTCAACATGAAACATGCCATGGATCAAAGTGAGTTTTTTCCAAATTCAAACCTTTGATTCTCCCTAACCATAAATGATTTTGGATAGTTCTTGGACATTTTGGAAAGATTGTAACATGCTCTACAATCCATCTTTGAAATGCATTTTGAGATTCCAAGTGGAACTAGGTGAAAAATTGCCATGAAGATAGGTCAAAATCCTGCCTAAACTAGGGCAAAATTTCACTAAGTTAAAAGCTTTATGGACCCTTGTTCCAAAAATTATAACTTGAGATCCAAGATTCTTTTGGGAAAACTTTGTGAATAAAAGTTGTAGATTTTGTGGAGGACTACAACTTTCATGTTGGGAGTTTTTTTTGAATCCAAATGCATCATGGTGAAAATGTTGGGCAAGGTTGGGAAAAAATAAGAAAATTTCATAACTTAGAAAAATTCTAAGTTATGAAAATTTTCAATCTTAAACCCTAATTTGCAAAATTAGGTTTCTTGATGAACAAGTTTCATGTTTTGACACATATTGATGAAAAATGACCCTTGGCACTTGATTTTGACCAAAAAGTCAAAGTTTGACTTTTCAGTGTATAGTCAATTTTTGAACAGTTGACTGGAAAATTCATTTGTCAATCCAATGCATTTGAGATCTTTTGAACCTTGTGATTAGGTTAATATGATGCCATTGAGTCCTTGAATACATGCTTTAACCCAATTTGCCATTGGTTAGGTGAAAAATTAGAAATTGCCCTTATACAGTCAAAACCCTAAAAATGACCATTTTGCCCTTTTGATGATCTGATCAAATTTCTTGAGGAATTGTGGTCAAAACTTGATCAAATGGTTCATATGAGTCTATAATGTTGATTTGGATAAAAAATTATGGGGTTTGACTGTAAATTGGCCACAATTGACTTTTTCCCCAATATAATTGATTTCTAGGTCAACTGTCCAATTGACTGGGCAAAAATTTGACTCAAGACTTGAAACTTGGTGGAGGCAATATTATAAGTCCAACATGAAGTATGAAAGTCACTTTGAGCATTGGAAGTTCAAAAATCCATGTGCAAACTCAAACCCTAATTTCATGTCAACAGTGCAAGGAGATGTCTTGAGCAGAGCAAACCCTAGCTTGGTCTTGAGTCCAAAGAGTCTTGTGAGGGGAAATCTTGATAAAATAAGAGGGCAAATTATGGGGTACAACAATATGTTCCCTTAATTCCAACAATATAATTATTATTAATCAACTAATTAATTAATTAATAATAATCCAACAACTTATACCAATAATTCTCAACATCTTGAAACTTCACAAATAATCCAAAAATAATAATTTAATTAAATGATTAATTAAATTATGGGCGTTACATTCAGAGGAACCGGAGGCACATGTACTTTGTCAGCATAGATCTGGCATTTGTGACGGGTTATAGAGTGATGATAGCAATCAGTTTCTGTAGTCGATCAATAGTAACCTGCTCTCAGGATCTTTTTAGCCATAGTATGCCCACTGGAGTGAGTAACAAAGATACCTTCATGCATATTTGCCATAATCTTCTCTACTTCTTTCTTGTCTACACAATGTAGCAGAGTTGAATCGTGATTGCGCTTGTATAAAATTTTTTTCCTAGGAAGAACTTGGAAGAGAACCTCTATAGGAATTTCTTGTCATTGATAAATGCTCCTTTAGGATACTCTTGGGCTTCGAGGTACCTTTTTACTTCATGAAACCAAGGTTTCTCTTCTTCCTCGTCCGTACCAACTTTGTAGCAGTATGCCGGTTCGTCTATTCTTTCAATAGTAATTCGAGGAGCTTCATTGTTCCATCTGACTTTGAACATAGATAACATGATATCCAATGCATCTGCTAGCTGATTCTCTTCTCTTGGGATGTGCTCAAAAGTGATTTCCTCGAAGTACAAGATTAAGGTAAGCACATGTTCTCCATAAGGAATGAGATTCAGGTGCTTCGTATCCCATTCTCCCTTAATCTGACTGATTACTAGGGCTGAGTCCCCATATACGCTCAAGAACTTAATTCTTAGGTCAATAGCAGCTTTAACACCCATGGTGCACGCTTCGTATTCTACCATATTGTTGGTACAGTCAAAGCATAATTTGGCGGGGAAGGGGGTATGGCAACCTTGGGGGTAGATAATTACAACACCAATTCCATTTCCAAGTGTGTTAGAAGCTCCGTCAGAAATCATAGTCCATCGAGATCCTGGCTCGGGTCCTTCATATGGTCCAGGTTCTTCATAATCTGTAACTAGCATGATATTCTCGCCCAGGAACTCGAATTTCATAGATTGATAGTCGTCTACAACTTGATGAGCCAAATGATCTACCAGTACACTTCCTTTTATTTCTTTTTGAGTGGTGTACTAAATATCATATTCTGTTAAGACCATTTGCCATCGGGCTATTCTTCCGGAGAGAGTTAGCTTCTTGAATATGTATTTGATGGGATCCATTTTAGAGATCAATAAAGTAGTATGGGTAAACATATACTGTCTTAGTCGGTGAGCAGCCCATGCCAAAGCATAACAAGTTTTCTCGAGCAGTGAATATCTTATTTCACAGTCGGTAAACTTTTTGCTAAGGTAGTATATCGCATGCTCTTTTCGACCAGACTCGTCATGCTGGCCCAGTAAATACCCCATTGAGTTCTCTAACACCGTTAGGTACATGATTAGAGGTCTTCCTTCAACTGGTGGCATCAAAATTGGAGGTTCTTAAAGGTACTCCATGATTTTGTCAAAAGCTGTCTGACAATCTTTGTTCCACTTTACTACTTGATCTTTCTTCAGCAGCTTGAAGATCGACTCACAAGTAGCAGTCAAATAAGAAATGAATCAGGAAATATAATTCACTCGCCCTAATAAACTTCTGACTTCCATCTCAGTTCAGGGAGATGGAATTTCTTGAATGGCTTTGACCTTGGCAGGATCAACTTTAATACCTTTACCACTAACAACAAAACCCAAGAGTTTACCGGATCTCACTCCAAAAGTGCACTTGTTCGAATTTAACCTCAGCTTGTACTTCTTCAACCTTTCAAACAACTTGTGTAGATGGTCAAGATGTTCCTCTTCAGTCTGGGATCTGGCTATCATATCATCAACGTAAACCTCTATCTCGTGATGGATCATGTCACAGAACAAAGCTACCATGGCACACTGATATGTCGCGCCGTCGTTCTTCAACCCAAAAGGCATAACCTTGTAACAGAAAGTTCCCCACGGTGTGACGAAGGTTGTTTTCTCCATGTCTTCAGGTGCCATCTTGATCTAATTATAACCCGAGAAACCGTTCATGAAGTATAATACCTTGTGTTGAGCGATGTTGTCAACCAGAACATCAATATGTGGAAGCAGAAAGTCATCCTTGGGGCTTGCCCTGTTCAGATCTCTGTAATCTACACACATACGCACTTTTCCATTCTTCTTAGGTACTGGTACCATATTTTCAACCCATTGAGGATATGATGTAACAACCAAGAAACCAGTGCTGAATTGCTTCATAACCTCAACGTTGATCTTCTCTAACATCTTGGGACGCATACGACATGCTTTCTGCTTTATTGGAGAACAACCCTCTTTCATCGGCAGATGGTGAACCACAATATCAGTATCGAGCCCTGGCATGTCCTTCTATGACCAAGAAAATATCTCAACATATTCATGCAACATTTATATTGACCTGTTCTTGATACCGTCTTCTAGGTTGGCACCTATCTTGACTTCTTTCCTATCTGCTTCAGTACCCAAGTTTACAACCTCGATCGGCTCTTCATGCGGTTGTATATCGTTTTCTTCTTGCACTAACAGTCTGGCAAGCTCTCCAGGTATTTCACAATCTTCCTCGCCTTCTTCCTCGGCTTGGTAGATTAGATTTTCAAAGTCATAAGTGGTAATAGAATAATCATTATCAATGAGATCTAGAGTAGATGTGGATCTGCAATTCATTATGTGGGTATGTGTAAAAACACATAACTATTTTGAATATGGTAAAAATTAAAATAAAAACAAAGAGCGCAAAATTTGAATGCAAAACGTCCAATACTTTATTAAATGAAAATATGTTTATGAGATGACAACCCTTAACAAATGGACCATTATACCCTGGGTAAGACACAAGGCTTAAAGTCATTGTTTAAACATTACATAACCAAAACTTTGAAAGTAATAAAAACAAAAGTGTAGCTGTTACTCCTAACTAAAGGAGATTGAAATAATGTCTTCGGTCTTTTAGTTTCTGAGCCTGTTGCCGATGGTGGGAAAGATCCAGTTTATCAGGTCAGAATCACTGTCAGCATCCTTTATAGCAGAAACAACATCAATAGCATTCACACCCTTGCCGTGCTTAGGCATGGGTGCAGTAATAATGTTGGGTGTCTCAGGAGGATCAAACTCAATCTCTTTATTGTCAATAATGTCTTGGGTTTTGTTCTTAAAGGCCCAACAACTATTAGTGTCATGCCCAGGGCTATTGGAATGGTAGACGCACTTCATATTTGGATTATAGCGAGGAGAGGTGGTGTTTGGATTATGAGGAGGATCCCTTATCGTTATTAACTCTGCTTTCAAGAGATGTTGCAATTCCTCAGATAGTGACATGCTTACCTTGGTAAACTGTCTTCTCGGTGCGTCTGATCTACGCTGATTGTTTTGATGTTGTTGTTGTGCAGACATTGGATTAGAAATTAGTACCGCTCCCACAGACTGATTGTGGTCACTTCTAACACGACCCTTCTAGCTATAAACAACATTTGTTTCCTTCTTACCGCTGAATAACTTCTTACAGCACTCGAAGAGGCAGCCACTTGAATCTTTCCACTTTTGATACCACCTTCAACTTGTTCCCCAGTCAGAATTAACTCAATAAAACCAGATGAGGAGCTTCCAATTAGACGGTTAAAGAATAGAACTGTCAGAATCCCCATTAACATATCAACCAGCTCCCTATCAGACAGAGGAGGTTGCACCGTTCTGACCATATCTCTCCACTTTTAGGCATATTCTTTAAAACCTTCATTCGAGTCCATAGTCATACTTTGTAATTGCACGTGAATTGGTGCAAGGTCAACATTATATTGATACTGCTTGTAAAAAGCAGCAGCCAGGTCTTCCTAAGTACGTATATTGGTTCCTTCCAACTGATAGAACTATTTGAGTTGTGTCCCAGAGAAACTCTCCTTGAAGAAGTGAACCCATAATTTTTTGTCAGCAGTATGAGGTTGGATCTTCCGAACATAAGACCATAAATGAAGCTTGGGACAAGAAACACCATCATATTTAGAAAAATGGGAGTCTTGAATTTGTGAGGGATGATAACCCCCGAAATAAGACCAGTCCAGGCACTTTCTGGATTTCCATAGCATTTAGGCGATCTTCCAACTGTTTGTATTTGTCAACAGCGGGAGGATACTGTTCATCAGAGTAGTCTTCATCATCAGGAATTTTACTAGAACCAAGGTTACTTCCTCCCTCAGCTTTAACACTTCTACCGTATTCCTCTTGATTATCGTCTTCATCAGAGGAGATATCAACAGCTTAAACCTGTTTGGCAGGACCTTTGAACCTTCTCCCCATATTGAAGATACCGATCAGTTTTCGAGTCTTCTTCTTTTTGGCAATGAGATCCATCATCTCTTTCTCCCCCTTGTCTAAGTTCAGGAGAGTTTCTTGAAATTGGGCATTTTGAGCTTGGAGTTCTTTCACAGTTTGTTCGAGGGCCATCTTTTACTGAATAAACAGTAAGAAGATGAGAAAACATGTATCGAAAAACCTGTTATATAATGATGTGCATGACATGAAGATGCAATGTTTCCAAGGATCTCGCGAGATAAAAAAAAATAAGTGTTAGAAGTTGAGTCTGGCTGTAGCTTTGACTGAAGAACTTCGTGTTGTTGAACGTCTTTCTATGAAAATCAAGCTCACCATGTCAAGTGGGTTATAGCATTTGACTCAAGATAACATACTTTGGTCTTTGACAACATTGTTTAGTGGAAAATAAATCCTCTTGGCACTTGCTAGGCGTTTGGTTCATGATACTTTGACGACATTTGGTTAGAGAAAAATAAATCCTCTTTCCCCTTGCTAGACCTCTGATTCATGATCACCTGCATCACATGCCCTCGAGATCCTTGAAATGGTCAGTGAAAATGATATGTCATGATGTCATGATGTTATGATGTTATGATGTCATGTTTGAGCAGATAACAAACACAAACAAAGCACACAAAGACCTAAGTTTAAGGATTGCATGGGGTTCGTAGGTAAGTACCCTGTTGAAGTTTAGTTGGTTCAACCTATCCTAAGAATAGAAAATGGGTTCTAGGAATCACATATCATCGATCTTTCTCTCAGGCATTATTTCAGCACAACATCTGATTTGTGACCAAAATATCCCGAGAGTCGAATCTCAATGAGTGTAGCATCGAGTATCAACCAACTTTGGACTGCACCAAAGTTGGCCATATCACTACCTTCTAATGGCTAAGTTGGGTTAATTAAGGTTCTAGAGGTCAGCTAGTGCTTATGACACCACGCGGCAGCCTAATATTCTCCCCGACTAACTCGAGGGACACCAATACCAACCAATGTGTCGCATTAACATAGCTATCGCTTCAACCATATCGGTCTATGTTGTACAGTTTCCACGATCTATAGCTACTTACCTAAAATTCCCCCAGATCCGGGTATAGGATCTTTGCAAGAAATAAACCCGAGAAAACCCCTAATTATAAAGAAATCAAAGCAAACAAGTAAAGCATTAAAAGTGATCTAACTCTAAAGGTAACCCCACTTTTAATTCTCCCCAGCAGATTCGCCAGTTACGTAATACGTTGGGAGAACTGACTTGGTTTTATGTTTTATCGCAAATGTTATAGATAACAAGAGTCGCCACTGACTTTTCTTTTATCCAATAAGGAAAGGGTGAAAAGAACAGGAAAGACCTTGGGATTATTGAGTTCGGGAGGTAGGTTATGAAAAGGGAAGGTGTTAGCACCCTTTTCATCTGTAGTTATCTACGGGCTTTTAATCGCTAGCTCACTTTGAAAATGCTTTGTGTTTGTGTGTTTGAAAATATTTTGAAATACCAATAGTAAGGCAACTTTGTAATGATTCTCATATCTGTCCTCGAGAATGTGTACAAAGTGTTTTTGAAAATATTTATTGAAAAGTGTGAATAGTGTTTTGTTTTGAAAAGGTTTGTGAGCAAGCGATTAAGAACTATATACCTACTCAAAGTCTTTATTGTTATTTTCCTCCTCCTTTAGATAGTGCTATCCTACCATTAGTTAGTAGGAATCCCTATCGTTGGATGTGAAGGGACAGACGCGGGCCATCGTACAGTCATTGAAAGCAACTTGTAGGGGCGCTTTATCAATTTCGTAGGGACTAAATTTTTATCAAAGGTAACATTCAAAAGGGTCATCGAGGGACTACAATCTTTTTAATCGAGGGACAATGCTAAAGCATCCCCACATTCGAGGGACATAACTGTGTTTCCAAAAGGCAACGAGGGAGGTTACCCTAGAGGTGTGTATGTGCAGAGTAATTTGTGTTCAGTTATTTAATCTTTTGTTAGGGTTAGCTATATTTGATTATTAGTCTATCCATTCAAGCCTAGTTACTAATAGTAAAGCAGTAAATATGTGGAAAGTAAAAGGAGGAAAGTAAAGCCCTAGACTATTACAATGCTTTGGAGCAGTTACATAAGTAGGAATGCAGAAAATAAAAAAAACTAATTATTATACAAATTGTGAGCAGTTACAATAATCATAAAAGTGCGAGAAGAATAAACTACGCAACATGTAAAAATAGGAAAAATAAAAGCGAAAAGGTTTTTTGATGATTTTTTGATAAAAAGGTTTTATTGATCAACCTAAAAAACCTAATTAAGTTTAATTAAAAAAAGAAATTTATTAATTAAGTTAAAATCCTATAAACTAATTTGATTAGGGTTTGTAAAAAGGTTTTAAACAATTAAGTTTGTTAAAAAGGTTTTTGGTTTAATGAATTTAGGGTTTTTAAATGCAAATATAAAGGAAAATATGAAGAAAACAAAGTTTTAAAAATAATACTGCCAGGGATGGGTGTTGAACCCACGCCCTTTGTTCTTTTCACCAGGACCTTCACCAATAGGTCAGGCGCGCACCTGTTTCGAGGGAAGGGAACCATCACCTTTTATAATATGTAAAACAGAAAAATATGAAAAAAACTCAAAATGCCAAAAGGCTGGGATTGAACGCGCGCCTTGATGTAATAAGTTATTAACGTGTGCGCTTCAACCGCTGAGGTGGTAATACATCTGTTCACTATAATGAAACAAATAAACCAAATATTCAATGCAAAGGCATAGATCGGAGAGACACTGGAGCCCTAGCTCCGATCGTCTTCTCCGGTGAATCAATTGTTTTTCCATGCAAATTAACAACCATTAGACGGCCAAAAGTACCCTACCCCCTAAATTGAGGGCTGCGAGTTAAATAGGATGGTTATTTTGGACTGAAATGACCTGGTTTGAGAGGTATAACGAAAACAATATGGATCATTGCAAACATGGCATATCACGATTTGGATTGCATGGGATCCTTATGGTGATCCAAACCTGTACAAACACGTCTCAGAAACGTATTAATGGCATTAGTATGACTTAAAACAAAACGAAAATCAAAGTATGAGTTTTGTAAAGATCATGGAATCAGAGATGAATTCATGTGAGTTTTGTGAGCTTTGGACAATCAAACTTGATCCATTCTCACTATGTATGATTACTGGGAGTGAATGGAGTGGCTACTTTATAGTGAAAGGGACTATGAATAGGGTTTCAAGTTTTTTAGGGTTTTTGAAAAATTTGAGATTTTGGACAAGTTTCTTGAGATAAGGGTTTTATCCTTTACTTGTATGAAGAGTGTAGAATATATATCATGAATTAGGTCAAAAATAAGATGGGCTTGAACTTTGTGTAAGAAGCCTTATATTTTATCTTATTTATTTTTAAATTATTAATGAATAAATAAAAAATAATTAAAATAAAATAGACCAAGGGGTACATTAACAATATTTGAGGTGTATAAAGAGTATAATACTCGCTTGGATTCTAAAACAATGGCCAAATAGCCTAAAATATCAAGTTTTCTCAATTTGAACTTCATGCATTTGCTCAAAATTCCCCAACTTGCACTGGTTATAACTCTCTCAATTTTCATCTTTTGAAAGTGATCTTTGACTTTTTGGAACGCCCAAGATGTCCTCCCAAGATCTTTGACTTTTGAAATGACCTATAATGTATTGGCTCATATCTCTCAAATTAAGGATTTTTTGGACTTGAGCTTAGAAATACAAAGTTGTAGAGAATTAAATTATCTTCAAAATGAGCTTTTGTTGGGGAAAAACTGATGAAGCATGTGAAAGATATGCTTGGTCAAAGTTCAGTTGACTTCTCCTAAGGAAACCCTAATTTAATAACTTTTGACTTTTGATGAATCTTGAGTTTTCTTGATGAATCATGATCAAACCTTGATTAGATGATGAATTTTACTTCAAAACCTTGATTTTGACCAAAAATCTTGAGGTTTGACTGTATGTTGACCATAGTTGACTTTTTACCCAATATAGTTGATTTTCAATCATCTGAAAGCAATTGACGGAGCAAACTTGTGATGCAAGGCATGAACCTTGGTATGAGTATTCTTGAAGACCTATAAGAAACCATGGAAACCACTTGAGGCCTTATAAACCAAAACTTCTTTGAGAAAGTTGAAACCCTAGTTGTAAGTCCATTGCTTAGGAGGAGAATATGTCTGATCAATTCTTGAGCAACCTTGAGCATTTGAGTACCCTAGGAGAATGAATGTCTTGGAGAAAAGGGAGGGAAAATTTTAGGATACAACAATTTGGATATGGTTTTGTGGGGGATATCTTTGTAAATTGTTGTCTAAAAAGGGGGAGAAAGGTATTGTTTTGGTTCTCTATTCAAGTATAGTGTTTTCTTGCAGCCGTTTTAGGATGTCGGGTAGAGTATCTGAGTCTTCCTCCTTGTTCTGAATTTTCTTTTATGCCTTGTGATCTGAGTTATGAACACAATTGTGTCTTGTGTTCTGAGTTACCTGAGGTCTAAACTTGCACTCCTGAGTCATCATTTGAACTATTGAGATTGGTGTTTGGTTGGTTCTTAATGGTTCTCTTATGCCTCTTAAGTTTCTTCTTATGCTCCCTAAGAGGAATTTTTGTTCATCGATTGAGGGGGAGTGTCATTCATCTTCTTCCTAATGTACATCATCTGGTGTTGTTCTTTCACACTCAATGTTTGTATGGAAATAGTGTGAACCTAAAATCTATTGGATCTATGGTTCTACTATTGGATCTACAAAGCTACTGTTAAGGGGGAGAATCTTATGATTCTCTGTTGAAAGAGTAAAAAGGTGAAGATATGTCGAACATGATGTCCTGAAATCACCTGATTGAGTATGTGTTTATATGTTGAGAAACCCTTGAAGATCACTTTTCTACTTCTTTTGTGCTTATGTGTTTAACTTTATGCAACGGAGCTGCTGTGAGGAAGATGTCAAACATGATGTTGGGACATCAATCAGACTGAAGACATATTACTGATTTTAGTAGCTTTTGAAGAATAACTTTGATTGTTTAAAATTTATAATATGTTTATTTGTTTTAGCTTAAATTTTCCAAAGGGGGAGATTGTTAGTTCTCTGTTTTTATGATTGGCATCAATTTTAGGAAAACAAATATAGTAGCAATATGTTAAATAGGATGATTTAACTTGCTAAGAAAAATAGGTTAAACAAGAAGTCATATGTTATGAAGAAACATGTTAAGTTGAGATGTTTCATCAACTGAAGCCACATGTCAGGCAAGATGTCCTATGCAGAGTCACTCGACATTGTGACTATGTTGGGCTGAGCTATTGGAGGCTTTAGTTATTTCATGTACAAAATATTCTGGGAATATTATACTATCCTATGTTACGCTCAGTTTGAAGATTGAAGAAGATTCAAGCCGATTTCAAAAAGTTTTATTAGTTTTTAATTATGGAGACAAATTAGGAAACTAATGATAAGAAGTCTTATCTTTATACAGAAGATTATGCAGTGATTTAGTAACAGATTTGCTACATCGTTGAAGCCCAATCCAGCCCAGAAGATTATTCTAAATAGATGTTAAAAACCTAGTTTTAGCATGGAATAGATTATAATGTTTACTAAGCCCTTAGGGTTTGTATTCCATTGATAATTGTGAGCCTTTCGATTATCATGTTGATAAAAGAGTAGGACTGTTGTTAGTTGAGTTGTAACTATGTATCACTCACGAGCTTTTAAGCATAAAGTTGATTATTGTTCTTGGAGGAAGCTTGTAAGTAACTCTAAGTATTTTTCTTAGTCAATAGTCTTGGCTAGGTTGTGTCCTTGAAGTATTGTTGGTGAAGTTTGTCTTCACAATTCATTAGAATGGTGGTTGTGGTAGTCAGGGAAGTGACAAAGGTCTCATATCTAGATGCCAATTTCTAGGTAGAAGTATAACACGTGTAGTGATTAAGTGAGAAGTTGTAAATGGGAGATTTTAGCTTTGAATTGATACTATTTAGTGGATTGCCTTCTTAGCTTGGTATCCCTAAGAGTAGGCGTGTCGATTCACCGTACTAGGTTAACAATTCTACGTGTTGTTTACTTACTGTATTAATTATATTTTACTTGTTCATTGTTTATGTCAGATATTGATGTCTCGACATCTTATAGGATATCATATACTCCCTCCGTTTCTTTTTAAGTTTCATTTTATCATAAAGCTCTTCAACCAAGATAGTAGATTATTAGAGCTATTTTTCCTATTATACCCTCATTTATTTTCTCTTTCCAAATAAATTCAATCATACACCATCTCTCTTTTTCTAATAACTAATTGAGAAAATGATTAATTTTATGGAAAATGTGAAGTGGAGTTATTGAGAAAGTAGGAATATAATTGACAAATGATAACATTAAACTATAAAAACGACACTTAAATAGAAACAACTTTTTTTTCTTCTAAAACGACACTTAAAAAGGAACGGAGGGAGTATCTGATAGGCCAGAATTTCAATTACCATGGCTATTACAACAACCGAGGTAATAACTCTTATTTAGGTGCCTACTTTTTGTTTCTATTACTAAAAGACTTTTCACTACAATCCATAGTTATGACCGTAGTGATATGTTAAGGCTTACATTCTTTGATTACCAACACCGATAATTTTCCTTTTTTTGTTTACAATATGGGCGTGCATCACTTATAATCTTAATATTTATATTAAAAATAAAATTCCTTTAACCACGGTATAAAGTAGAAGCCATTGTGAAAAGTTCCTACATTTTATCATGGTCGCTTTAAGAAATCGTGGCTAAAATTTTGACATATATTTAAGCGAAAATTCTCTCTTTCATGTCTGAACAATCGTCTCTTTCAAAACACAACCCTAAAACTCACTCACTCCTTTTCCTTACTCCATGAACAATATATGCTACTTCTTCACAAAACTCCAACATATCTTCTTCATCTCTTATAGATCAAGTAAAGGTGTTACATAAAACTCATTTCTTTCACTTCCTCTTCACTTTTTTTCCATATTTTATGTTGTCGTTGATTTTGCTTTTGTTGTTATATGCTGTATGTTGTATGTTGTTTAAGGTTTTTTATTATTTATATATGTTGTATGTTTTTTATAATTTAGTTTTTGTTGATATATGTTGTATGTTGTTGTTAAGAAAAGTTGTATGTTGTTGTTGATGAAAGTTTTATGTTGTCAATCATTTAGTTTTTGTTGATATAAATTGTATGTTGTTTAAAGTATGTTGTTTTTGATAAAAGTTGAATGTTGTTAATGATTTAGCTTTTATTGATATGTGTTGTATTTTGTTGATAAATGTTATATTTTGTTGATGATTTACTTTTTGTTGATATATATTTATGTTGTTTAAAGTATGTTGTTGTTGATAAAAGTTGTATGTTGTTGAAGATTTAGTTTTTATTAATATATGTTGTATTATGTTTAAGGTATGTTGTTGTTGATAAAAAAATGTACGTGGTTGATGATTTAGCTTTTGTTGATATATGTTGTATGTTGTTTAAGGTATGTTATTATTGATAAAAGTTATATATTGTTAATGATTTAAGTGGATGTTATATGTTGTCAATTTTTCGAGATGCTTTCCACAATCATGATGTGAAAATTGCATACTACTTATTTTTTTATATCAAGTATACCTTACTTTTATGGCATTAGATGAAACAATTGTTTGACATGAACATAGATAGAACTAGTTATGAAAATTTATTCAAACTTGTTAGTAGAAGTTGTAGCTCTTAGATTTGTAATCTGATCATGATTATCATCATAACAATTCTTTAGAAAATTTGGCATGCAAGAAATGATATCGGGTTTCAAAATGATAAAATTGACTTTGATAGAGATATTCTTCACGTTAAACAATTGGTTTATATGATATCTACTTCTTTCGACTGACACATGTATTCTTCAATTTACGAGTTTATAATTATTATATTTTAACATTAAATATTGACCTCCTCCGATATCTAGAATCATGCTAGTTAATTGGTGATTTCCTACTAATAATTGGGTAAAAGCAACAAGCATGAAGCTTCAAGATGAAATTGTTTGTGGTGAAATATTTAGGAAAAATTTATGAATATTTTTTTGGAGTTTTCTCAGTTAAGATTGGAGTTTCACCTCCTTTAAAGGTGAATTGTATGAAATCATGTATGTTATTGAATATGTTAACAAGATAAATTGAAGATTTTTTTTGCTTTAAACTTACTAAATATTAGTCATTCATGCATTTTCTAATGTGAATACTATTTCTTTGCATCTTTTAATTAAAATAAAGAATACCTTACACACTATTAAAGGTGGAAATAGGCTAGGATAGACTAGGCTTTATAAGACATGAATTTCGCCTACGACAAAATTACAAGGCTGAGTCTGACCTATGACCTATTATAAGCTCATTTTTTGAGTCTAACCTGATCTTTTTAAAAATCTAGTGTGGTCTGAAAGCTTATTTAAAAGTTTATTTCTAACTAAGATTTTCAATAAATTCATATTACTTAAGAAGTTTTATATATGATTTTACTCCCTGTAAATTAAAAAAAAAAAATAGCCTTACCATTTCAAAATACTAACAATTTAGTCTCTGAAGTCAAAATTCGCAGGTAAATCTGCAGTTTTTCTGCAGATTTTCTTTCGGATTTACCTACAGATTTTGACTTTAGAGACTAAATTGTTAGTATTTTAAAATGACAAAGGTGTTTTTTTAAAGAAAAAATATACAGAGGACAAAACCAGAAGTCGCCTATATGGCAGAGAGTAAAATGGTAATAACCCTTATATATATATATATATATATATATATATATATATATATATATATATATATATATATATATATATATATATATATATATATATATATATATATATATATATATATATATATATATATATATATATATATATATATATATATATATATATATATATATATATATATATATATATATATATATGGCAATCTATTTAACATTTTTTTAATATATATGTCCGTCTATTTAATTTTTTTCTTCTAATATATACATATATAAATCAACATATTTAGATTATTTTTAATATATATAAAAATATAGGTCGATTTATAAGACTTCATAAACTTTTTTAATAGCCTAAGTCTGATCTATTTAATTAAATAGATTTCTAAAAAAGTTTAAACCTAATATAACATATTTTAGATTCAAGATATAACATATTTTCTGACAGAAAAATATATGTGTAAATAGATTAAATAATATTATAGATTTTTAAAAAAATTCATTTTCTATTTTTGCTTTTGAAACATTTTTTAGAAATATATTGAACATGTTCAATCATCGTTTTTATTTTTATTATTTTTATTTAATATTTTATCTTTATTAATAAATAATCATAAATACTACCAAATAATATATATCTTATATAAATTTAATGTAATCAATGTGTAATAAATTATGGCTCAACCAAAATAAATTATTAAGTTGAATATCAATATTAAAATTTAAACTTTTACTTTAGCGATTAAATACGTAAGTTTTTCCATAAAAAAATTAAATATGTTTGTGATCTTTTTTAATATTCTAAATTTTGTTTTTTATTTTTTAAAATAATTTTTTTTTAAAAATAATTATTTTAAAAAATTTCATCCATATTATTATCTCTCTTATAATTTAACAATAATTTTAACGATAATTATTATTTAGCAATTAAATTATCCACAATTTTAACGATGTTTTTAATATTAATAATAAAATATAAATAGAAAATTTTAAAAGAACTATCTTTAAAAAAAATATTTTGAGAAACTAAAAATAAATTAAAAATATTTAAAAGGATGAGAAATATATTTAATTAAAAAGAATTAAGTATAAAGGTGTGTAATTGGTAGCATTATTGTAGTTAAAAATGGGTAGAGGCAAGAAAGAGGAAACAACATAGAGGAAGAATGCAATAAGGTGCACGTGGTACGGTTGCGAGTCGCAAAAAGCAAGATTGTACGATTGAAATGAGTCAAGCCCCATACACGTGTGGTAGTATCCAGATTCCTCACTATCAAGTAGCACAAATCTCGAAGGCAAGGGTCAAGGCTTAAATGACCCTAAATCTGTGGGTCCAAATAACCCACTATTTTTGCAATTATCTTTTTTTTTTAATTTCAATTCCATCTTTACCCTTCACCATACTGTCGGTGACACTGATAAGGAACACAATGTTGGTTTACTAACTGGTTTATATATGATTTTACATCATATTATTTTTATTGAAGAAAATCTTTTTAGAATAAATAAAGCCTACATAAAGAATTATAAATAAATTAAAAATCTTCACATTGAATGTGAAAAATGAATTCATTTCATATCAATCAATTTATAGTGTGTTTAAGTTGGTGGTAGATGAAATTAATTTTATCAGAATTGAATTTAGTAAAATTGATTTATATTTAAATATATTTATGTAAAAATGAATTAAATAATAAATTTTAATGTAAAAATTATTTAGAATCAATTCTGAGATAGAAGCTACAAATTATAACTTCAACTAGAATCAATTCTAGAGACAAAATCAATCCTACTTTTACTTAACTAAACATCTTAAAATAACTAGAATCCATTCTATATTTCTAAAATTGTTTTTGACCATTTCAAAAACCAAATCAAACATATACTTATTCTATTTTTATTGACATTTTACATCAGATTTTAATGATTAAAAAAATAATTTAATCGAATTACAGTTTTTTCAAACTCTAAACCAACACTACAATAAATATTATCAATAGTCAGAATTGATTGATTACAGGAGTAGGTTGATGCCAGAGTAGTTAAATGTTGGTGTTTGGGGTGACAAAATAAGGTTTTTGGATGACTTAGGGCAAGAAGAAGAAGCTATCGAAAATGGTTGTTCGCAAGGTGGTTTAGGATGTGCACATTTGAAAACCCCTCTTGACCAATTTCGGATGTGCACATGCGAATTCTTGTCTGAGTTGATTTTTTTTAAACCAACATATTAACCATTATCATTTTTTAAGAAAATGACCGGCAACCAGGACCCGAATAATCGATTGAGACAATGCAGTCCAAGTCAGACTGCATCTTCTCGGTGTGAGAGAGCTGAGAAGTAGGTTAATAGGCCTCGATGACGGGGTCGAGTACGATAGGAGAAAGTGCTTGGATGTTCCACTTATGCACCGAGGAGTCGCTTGTCTCAGGCGTCATGCTCTCGTCCACATGAGAAGATACCTGATAGGATGAGGTACCCCAGTAGATTGAGGTACCCGAGCAGGTTGAGGTACCCGAGGAGGCAAACCTCGGCTATTCAAGAGGGCCTTCTGACACCTCTCTCTTGATCTACTATAATGATCATGTTGCTCGGCATGTTTGGGATGGAAAGGTATATTTTGGGTGCAGTTATTTCTTTTAAAAGTTTACTCACAAATATTATTTTAACGGTTATTATTTTTTTTTGTTACAGGAAGGCCCATTAAGTCCTTGAACCACTCATGGAAAATCTTTGAATTATTTATACCTACGGCGGCTTAATTCAATGAGACTGTTGTTGGATCCGGACTTGCCTGACTATGTGGTACTGGTTATGTTACTATAAGCCACGACATGCATGGTGCATTTGTCGAGAGGTGACACAAGGAGACGTCTTCTTTCAACTTTCCTGTTGGGGAGATGACGATCTCAATTGATGGCGTGGCTTGTTTGCTCCATCTATCTATCAGAGGGAGGTTACTTAACCATCACAAAGTACCACGAGCTGAGGTGATTGAATGGATGGTTGAGTACCTGAGATTTGATCCATTTCAGGCCGCTGAAGATCGCAATTTGACTTTGTGCAGATGATACCGAGATCTCTATTTTTGGCTGCTCCTGATACCTTGTCTGTCAAGAACTCGATGACATCTTCCAGGATTGGGAGAATCATTTGGTACCACAAGAGTATCGAATGATGCCGACATATTACAGTAGCCTATGTTATGTTTTGTTTTTTTACCGATATAATATTTTGATATTACACACTTTCTTAACAACTTAGGTATTACATTATGTTTTCCTATTTCTGAACATCTAATTTAATTGTTATGTTCGCTTCATTTTTTGTCCAAATTGTATCATTTTATGTTTGTCCATTTGTCTGTTTATTAAGTAGTGGTAATAATGATGTTTTAAACAAAAATGACACAAACATACAATGTTTTGGATATGCATATCCGAAACATCTGTTGACATATTCGCAGGTGGTTTCTGATATTAATATCTGAAACTACATCTAGAATTTTAAATCCAACGTTTAAGTATTAAAACGTGAAAAAGGGTAACTTCAGGTATGCATATCGGAAATATGTTGAAATGTGTGTTTGGATATGCACATCCGAATGATATTTTTGATTTTTCAGAGGTTTAACTCAACATATCAGGTGAAAAAAAAATCTCCATTTTTATTGTGACAACCATGACTCTGATATTATCTTAGAATTTAAGTTGAATTTAACTCATCCTTCCAAACCGACTTCTAAAATAAAAATCACAACTACTTATAAACACACTACATATTATCTAATACGTGACTCATAACTCAATTCAACACTATTAAACTTAACATATTAATATAAATGATAAGTAGATTATAATAAATGAACTGATAGTAGAAACCTAAAAGATAGCCCAACAAATCTTAAATTTAACTCTGACATATAACTTTGATATTAAGTAGCATGATTGAGTTTAAGAAAAGAGAGAAATAAAATAAAAAAATTATTAACTTATTTTGTATTGATTCAATGATTAAATATTTATTACAATGAATAAATCATAGATTTTAAATAACTATCACAATCAACTAATAAATCATAACTAAATTAAAAAAAAAACTAATTAACTAAATATATCAAACCTAAAATAACAACTCACTCATCCAATAAAAAATGTTAGCGACAATTTCTCCTGTAAACTTTCACTGAAACCCACTAAATAATTTTCTTAATCACAAAAAGACAAACCCAAATATTTTTCCTCCCTTCTCTTATTTTTTACATGCAAATACCTTAGCTGGCAATTTTTGTACTTTGCCTAGACAATCAATATCTTTATAACCATTCAACCTTCCACTCACCTTCCATATGTCAAAAACCAATTTCATTTCCCTCTTTCTTTATTCATCTCTTCAAACACCAAAACTTCATTATATATATAAATGCCATTTCCATAACTCTTGTACACAAACTCACTACTTCAAACATGGCTTCTTCTTCTTCTCTCACAATCTCCCCAAGAAAGCTTCATTCAGATTTATACTCCTTTTCACACCAACAAGATTCTACCACTCCATTAGTCATAAACGTTCTTGCTTCATTAATTGAGAGAAACATGGCTAGAACTAAGAGAATTGTGAAAAATTGTTCCATGTCTTTGTCTAAGGCTATTAGTACAAACATCTTTGATTGTAGAGAGATCCCAGATTTGTCAATTCAATCTTATTTAGAGAGAATTTTTAGGTACACTAAAGCGGGATCTTCGGTTTATGTTGTGGCTTATGTTTATATTGATAGGTTTTGTCAGATCAATCCTGGATTTAGAATCAATGCTAGAAATGTTCATAGACTTCTCATTACAACTATCATGGTGGCTTCCAAATATGTTGAAGACTTGTGAGTTTTCTTCTCCTTTTTTATCTTTTATTTACTCGTTAAAATTTCATCATTCAAAGATAAATAAATAAAATATCACGATAAATGTCTATCAGTATACATCAATTTATCTGAATTCGGTTCTTATTTTTATTGTGTTTTTAAATTTCTAACATTTAAATAATTTAAAAATAGGAGACTAGAAAATTATTGTTACTGCAACTTAAAATGATATAATAACTAATTTAACAATATATCTGAGAATTAATTATGTCTATTACCAAAGGGTTGACAGCTCATGAGTAAAAAAAAGTTTGTTAGTTGAGAGGAAGTTTGGTTATGTCAATCTCAGTCATTGATACTACTTGCTAACAACTTAAGAAAGGGACTATTTTTAAAGAAAATCAAGAGTAAGTATTACATTTGAAAAAAAAACTATTTTTTATTTTCTGATTTTATTTTGATGTACAATATTATATATATATTTTAAAAAATTTGTACATGAAATATGAAAAAAATGTGGTTACAAATCAATAAAATATTAACCAGATAAGAAAAATCTCTTTCGATTTAATCAGAAATCTTGGATTCGAATTCAATTCTGAATTGGATAAAAAAAATTGGACATGGATCTAAGAGATAAAGTACTAATAGAGACAATTTGTTTGGTTTGATGACAGGAACTATAGAAATTCATACTTTGGAAGAGTTGGTGGATTAACAACTATTGAGCTAAACAAATTGGAGCTTGAATTTCTGTTCATGATGGGTTTCAAATTACATGTAAATGTGAGTGTTTTTGAGAGTTATTGTTGTCATTTAGAGAGAGAAGTTGGAATAGGGGGAGGGTACCATATTGAGAAGACACTAAGGTGTGCAGAAGAAATTAAAGCAAGACATAGAAAAGAAATTAGAGGTTACACACAGATTCCTCGTGTCATGTTGTAATTTAACTAATGATTATTAAATCTGTTTTACTATGTTGTTGGATATTAAATTTAGACACATTTCTAGGAGGTTATTTCAATCTTAGATTGTCTATAATGTAAGAGATTTTGTGTATATTTTAATATGTAAAAGCTTGCAAGTAAAAAAAGGTAACAATGATTTATCATGATTCTAAAAACTTCAATGTATGTCCAAACATGCACTTCTCTTGCCGTGTCCAACTTGTGGGTACTTTTGTTGGGTTTCTTTTATCCCTCCTTAAATTTGTTATGTTTTGGTACTTCGAACATATGTTTTCCAAAGATTTGTGAGTATTTTTCTTTTTTTCTTCTTCTTATCAATGTATGAATGTACCATTTTATTATGCTTGATTTTACATTAATATAAGAGAGATCGTTAATACTTAATATATTATGTTCTTGGCCACCATAGAAGGTTCAATAAAAGATTAAACATCGAACGTTATTGAAGGCTACATGCAAGAAATAAGGACATTTGTACACTCAAGAACAAATAATTTTAGCTCTGAGTTCATCACATATCTTACAGATTAATAAGACAATTCTCAATAATGATATGTTGCATTCTACATGAAGCAGTTATAACCGCATTTTTATATAAAGAGAGAATGCGTCATTTTACAGATAATTCAAATTCATCTTCATTACTCTTCATTTATCATTTTATTACTGACTTGGTTGTTGGAGTACTAAATTTATAGGCTCACCCACTACTAAAAAAACACATTTAACATCGGACGTGAAATGCATTTAACCTCAGCTACGTTAGCGAGGTAATGAAGGGCATCATGAAAAACTATCTCTTAAACCCTCAGTTATAAACTAGGGGTCAAATTATCTGTGCATGGGTTTGATCCCCAACTGCATTTTCATTATTTTCGAAACTAGACGGCGCACCCAATATTAACTCTAGGTATTGTGTATAACCGAAGTAATAGGTATAACCGAAGTAATAGATCAATGTTATTACCTCGGTTTTAGATAAAAAATTGAGGGGGTAATTGTTTTTAGTGCTGTCGTATGCACTTGTATTACATAACCATATTTTTTAAATTACTGGAATAAAAATATTTTACCAATTTCTCAATCTGAAACATTGTACAACAAATATTCATTGTTTACACCAAATGCAAACCTAAAATGTCATGTGTTTTATAATTTTACAACAAAACTAAAAAAATGGTTAACCAACAAAAGCAATAACCAAATTGAAAAGTTGTAGGTTGTCCAATAAAATTTGTCACTGGTCGTTAAGCACCTATAATTTAAACAACATTTGAAACCAGTTAGAATAATTAACAACAACCTCACATTTATATTACAAGGAATACAAAAGAGTTAAATGAATAATTATAAATTACTAAGCGATATAAAATATTTACTTACTAGTTTTTCCATATCCCCTCTTCATGATCACAACAAATAACATGCACATCATCTGAATCATTTTCTTCAGATGATTGTCGTACATGTGTTTCTAAACAAGGTGTCTCATAGTTCAAATCTTGATTTTCATCATTACTATCAGGAAGATGTTTTCCTTGAAGAATAATTGACCTTATAGTGTTAGCAATATCAATGACATAAAAAAACTTGTTTTGCTTGGATTGCCATGATGAATTGATCGTTCTTATAAGTTGGCTTTCGAAGATCAACACGTGTGAATCCTAAATCTTCAGTTTCTACACCAATGTTGTTGTCATTCCACTAATATAAGGCACTTTAAAATCAACATAGTCAATCTCCGATATCTTCTCAATGACCCCAAAGTACGCTCTAGATGCTAGTACATGATTGTTATCTTTAGAATTAGAAAAGTGCATGGATTCAGCCTTAACCATAACTCCACTATTTTGCATGGTGCTACGATCATCCTTTGATTTTGTATAGAATAAATATTTAGTAATGCCATATGCACTCCAAGTAGTTACATTAAACTTAGGCATACGTGAAAACCATTTAATTATATCTGATGCACTACTCTCTTTAGATAGACTTTCATTAAATCGAGTTACAAAAGTTTTGCTATGCTCTTTCAACAACCATCTTTCATTCATCCTGAAATATTTTTCCTTTATAAGACTTTTGTGAGCAGTCAAGTAAGGTTGAATTTCACTAAGGTTATTCAATATATACAAATAGGCCTGAAGAACTACTTATCGTTCAAATTTCTTAATATTTAAACCTTGAATACCTCTACCATCATAATATCCATCACGAAGAGACCCAAGAATTTCTATAGAGTTCGCTTTTGACAAATAATTTATACAAAACTCAATATCTTCTTTTGTGATGTATGTTTCAATGATCGAAGCCTTTAGACGATGAAGATTCTTTGTATACCCTTTAAAAATCCTCATGTACCACTCTACCAGATACATCCATCGTAAATAAACTGGATCATAAATTCTAATCTCTCCTACAAGATGAATAACTAAGTGAACCATAATGTCAAAGAATGATGAAGGAAAAAACATCTCTAATTGACATAAGATAATTGCAGGTTCATGTTTCAAGTCGTCTAATGTTCCAAGATCAACAACTTTACTACATATAGAATTGAAGAATAAGTACAGTTTGATTATAGTTACCCTTACATTTCATGGTAAGATTCCACAGATAGCTGCTCCTAGAAGTTATTGCATTAAGATATGAAAATCATGAGATTTTAAGCCAACTAACTTGAGATCATTCATTGACATAAGTTTCTTCATATTTGATGAGTTCTCTTAGGGAACTTTGATACCATGAAAACATTCGCAAAAACCTTTTTTTTCTTTTTTATCCAGAGTGTGACATGCTGGGGGTAAATAGGCTCTATTTCCTATTTATTTTGGGGTTAACTCTTGCGGTATATCTATCACAACCATATTTTCACGGGATTTCTTAGTATATTTTGTCTTGCCTTTAATCTTGAGAAGTGGTCCAACCAAACTATCGCATACATTTTTCTCCACATGTATCACATCAAGATAATATCTTACATCTAGACTAGACCAGTATGGAAGATCAAAGAACACTGGCCTCTTTTTCCAAATATTTTTCTCTGCGAGTTTTTGTTTTTGTTTTTTTCTAAAGAAAACATTAATGTGTTGTTGTCTTTTTTAAACTTCCTTCCCGGTTAAGGGAATTGGAGCAATACCAAACTCCTGCTCTCCATTAAAAGCCTTACGTAATCTACGACATGGATGATTAGATCTTAGAAATTTTCAATTTCCAAGATAAACTATCTTTTTCCTCTTTTTAATTGGCAGTGACATGTATCAAATTTACATATAGGACACGCTTTATGTCCCTTGACATTGTACTCAGACAAACTACCATATGCAGGAAAGTCATTGATTGTGTAAACAACATGGCACTCAACTTAAAGTTATCACTTATATACACATCATCAACTCAACATATTCCTTCATCAAAAGTCTTAAATCTTAAACCAACGGCGTTAAATAAACATCTATGTGGTTCCCTGGTTGTCTTGGACTCGAAATCATCATTGATAGCATCATATACTTGTGCTTCATGCACAACCATGAAGATAGGTTATAAATTACGAGAAGAACATGCTATGACGTATGGTTAGTACTCAAATTATCAAAATGATTCATTTCTTCGGTGGCAAGTCCAAGCCTAAGGTTACTCGGTTCAAGGGTAAAATCTAGCAACAAGGAATCAATTTTCTTCCATTACAATAAATCAGCTACATGGAGAACTTTTCCATCATACAATATTTCATTTGTATGTCATCTAGTATTCTCGGTGTCATTAACATTAGAAAAAAATCTATTGAACCTTGGAATTATCAGTAGGTACCACATCACCTTGGAAGGAACACCCTTTCTAGTTACACCATCGTCATCATCAACACCACTGTCCTTCTGCTTGTAGTGTGACTCTCTACACCTCGGACACTCATTCAAGTTTTCAAACTCTTTCCTATATAAGATGCAATCATTATGACATGCATATATTTTGACTTAGCCCAAACCCATTGGAAACAATATCTTATTGGCCTCATAAATACGGTTCAGCAACGTGTTACCTTTGGGAAGCATTTCTTTCAATAATTCAAGCAATTCAGTGAAACTTTTATCCATCCACTCACCTCTTGCCTTAAGATTAAATAGTCTTAACACAAATAACATTCTTGTAAATATTTGACATCCCGCATACAACTAATTTTCCATGTCTCTTTGCAAAGTCTCCACCACATTAGCTTTCTTGAAAGTATCTAATCCAATATCATGAATCACGTCTCATAGAGTATCATTCATAAATTATTTGCGTTATCTACCAACTACTCCTGGTCATCTATGCGTTATCCACGTGGAGGAAAT
This sequence comes from Vicia faba, assembly GCA_948472305.1. Taxonomy (NCBI): domain Eukaryota; kingdom Viridiplantae; phylum Streptophyta; class Magnoliopsida; order Fabales; family Fabaceae; genus Vicia; species Vicia faba. The sequence goes on from OX451740.1 coordinate 264,079,495, forward strand.
ATTCAAACATAAAGGGTGAGTAATCATGATTCATTATAAAAGATATAAGGAAAAGATTAATAATTATAAACAACATCATCATACAATCAATATACATCATTCATCAACATTTTATACTCACTGACACATTACAATAGCACTTAACATCCTTCTTCATAAATTCTCATATATTCAAATAGTTCACAATTATTAGCAAATCACAACGCATCAACATAATTCATGCAATGTCACATAGAATGCTAATGCAACAAAACTGACACAATCCATGTGGTACTAAAATTTATGAGCACATGGTGCATAACCCTCCATAGATCCCCACCATAGGATCAATTCGATCTTGGAACTGGAGCACAACATAAATCACTATCATCATCATAGGTAATGCTTAACTAAATTCCCAACAAGGACTTAGCTACTCACACCCGATCCACACAATGGGATTGAGGCTCAACATGGGCGGACCAACGTCCAAAAATGCTATCAATGCATGATGAACAACAATGTCATATATATTAATTCGACCACAACTAGTCAAGAGCATCATCATTCACATAATCATCATATAATCATTCTCCATGTAGCATGTATACATATTAACAAGCACATCATTCGAACATCATCCCAAACAACATCAATTATGTCACAATAACATCATAACACTTCATAACAACTTCATAGAAACATCAAGTTCATCATTAAAACAAATAGAATATCATAGTATAAAAATATGTAATAATTCAACCTCATCAACATATACGTACTGGGATCATGCATCAAATATCTCATATAATTCAGTCATAATATAGTTTAGCATGTTAGCTTCCTAACGCTTCGAACGACGTATCAAACAAAATCCTAAAACTCAAGTTATAGTCTCTAAAAGTTATTGTCATGGTTGCTCGCTTGATGACACTAGAGGTGCTCTTCCCGTCTGGTGATCGCCCGACGATGTAGGGCGATAGTCCATCCCCCATAAATTTTCCAGGAACTCTTCTTTCCACCATTTCCCTCGCAGATTGTCTCACCCAGCGATGTATTATAACCATCATATATCACATATTAACATCAAAACATGTATAAGCACATATTGGGATTAAATTATGGTATTCATATATCATTAACATCAATAATTTCATCAATATGTCATCAAATCAATCACATGTTTCATCAAATAAATCATACAACAAAACGTTACTTCTACCTTAACCCCTTATCGATCATAATAAACCCGATTAAACCCCTTACCTCAATTCCTAGCAATTGATTATCTTCCTTCACGTTCTACAGAATCCTCTGCTGAGCCCTAGCCTCTTCTTCACATTTCTCCCAATTCTACGATCGCACATAATGATCGTTATCCTTCTACATTCTCTTTTTACCCCTACGACCCTTTCTATGTTATTCCTCTTATGCCCTCACTTATCGTCATACTATTTACCATCACGCCCTTAGTATCTCTACACACCAATTATTCTATTTAATTATTATTAATAATTCTAAATAATATAAACTATATTATAACATATTATTATACCCCAAAATTTTCCCTCCCATTTTCAAAAATCTCATCATGCTCTTAGGGTTCTCAATTGCTCAAGACTACTCAAGAATTGATTAGATGAATCCTCCTCATAAGAAATGGCCTACAACTAAGGTTTTGGTATTCTCAAGGAAAATGAAGCTTCTAATGCCTCAAGTCAGTTTCATGGTTCCTCATATGCTTCAAAGTATCCTCCAAATTTCAAGCCTTGCAACACAAGTTTTCTCAAACAACTAGCCAGATAATTGAAAATCAACTATATTGGACAAAAAGTCAACTTTGACCAATTTACAGTCAAACTTTAAGATTTTGGTCAACATCAAGATTTTGAAGTCACATTCATCATTTGATCAAGGTTTGATCATGATTCATCAAGAAAACTCAAGATTCATCAAAAGTCAAAAGTTAATAAATTAGGGTTTTCTTAAGGAGAGGTCTATTGAACTTTGACAAAAAAAAATGCTTCATTTGAGAGATATGGGCCAAAACATTACAGGTCGTTTCAAAAGTCAACAAAAAGACACTTTTTGTCAAAGCAATTTACATCAAAGTAAAGTCTTCAAATGGAAAAATGACCAACATGAGAGTTGAAGGGGACATCTTTAGCTTTCTAAAAAGACCAAGATCACCTTCATATGACACCTCAATTTTGTGAAATTTTGTGAAATTGCATGAAACCTCAATTGAACAATCTTGGGCTTTTGGACTAATGGGCCTAACTTTTGAAGTTTAAACATGCTCATGACATATTAGGGGACCCCCAAAACCATTCTTATATTTTTTACGATTTTTATTTCTTATATTTGAATATTTATTCATTTAAATGCAAATTAAATCAAATAAATAGTAAGGGGAGGTATAAGGCATAAAATACTTTTATTTCAAATATTGTGGAGGCCCAAATATATGCTGCAAACCGTGTGGGGTTATTTTCAAAACAAAACTTCATGTTTTGTCTTATTCCAATTCAATTTTCAAACAAGAATAGAAGGTTGTTTTACAAGAGGTCCAAGCCCAAATTTGACCTAATCTAATCCTCTTATAAATTCCCTACATGTTCAGACAACAAGGACAACGAAAAAACCCTGCAAGAACACTCTCTCAAAATATTAAGTTTTGTCAAACAAGGGCAAACTTGAAACCTCTCATATAACCACTTTCAAATCAAAGCAACCATCCAAATCGGCTCCTGAGATATCATAGGGTGAGTTGGGATCATCCTTGATGATCGAAGAGGCCTGAAACACGCATCCTATGCATCACCAGTTTCCGTACTTTTGTCAATTTCGTATTTTTATTTTTACCATGCTTTGATTCATACTAATGACTCTAACGTGTTCCTGAGATGTAATAGAACAAGTCTGAACCTTCACATGAGTCCCATAATTCCATAATCGTGTATCACCATGTTTGCACCAATTTTCTCTATTTTCCCTGTATCTCATTATGCAAGACAACTCAGCCAAAACTAAGGCCACCATTGAAATCGCAAGGGTCGAATTAGGGGGGGGTAGAGTCCTCTTTGATCATTAACATGATTTATTTTGCAGGTTGAGAAAACGTGCTCACCGGAGAAGATTAAAGGGGCTAGCGCTCCGGCGCTTCTCCAGTCCATCTGTTTTGTTTATAATATATTTAATTGTTTCTGTTATACAACCAGATGAAACAGCCATCCCAGTAGCAAGATCGCGCGCTAAGGCTTTGGTATTAATGGCGCGAGTTCGATCCCTGCCTTTTGCAACTTTTATTTGTTATTTTCCAATTTATGCAGGTTTCACATATTATGTGCAGCGCTTATCCTTATAACACAACCAACATGTTGGCTGGGTAGTAAGCTGTGCATTGAGAAGGCTGGAGGGCGTGGGTTCAACATCCACCCCATGCAAATTTTCTTCTTCTTATTTTTACTAACTTCTTTTCTTTTTTAATTACTAACCCTAATTTTTTCCTTAATCCTAATTATTTTTCTTAATTCACTATTAATAAATTTAATTCCTTTTCTAAAACCCTAATAAATTAGGTTTAAGTTTTTTAATCAATAATTAATTTTGACATTTTATTATTTATCAATTAATTAGGTTAATTAGTATTTTCTTAAAATTAAAACTAATTAGACTTTAGGTATTTCTATTAATTAAAATTGATTAGACTTAGGGTTCTTAACTATTTAATTAACATCAAATTAATTTCATAAAAACAATCACATTCAAACTTTTTTAAACATTTTTTATTTTGCGTTTAAATTCTAAGAGAAATGTGTATAGGTCGCACGACTTTTTCTTGTAATAGTTTAGATTTATCCTTCCACATTTTTCTATTATGTAACTGCTTACGAGGTGTAATAGTTTAGGGCTTAATTTCTGCACTTTATTTTCCGCATCTTTTTATGTAATTGCTCCTAAGCCCTGTAATATCTTAGGATTTACTTTCCACACCTTTATTTTTTGTGTGTATATTATGCTGCTAGTAATTAGGCATGTATGGTAAGATCTAAAAACAATAGATAGATAACCCTAATACAACATAAATAATTGAACTGAACATACTTTTCACACTATGCACCTCTAGGGTATCCTCTCCTTGTTGCCTTCGGAAATAATTGTCATGTCCATCGAAATAGGGATACTTTATCAAAAGTCCCTTCAAATAAAGATCATAGTCCCTCGATGACCCTTCAATGTTGCCTACGAAAAATGATCTAGTCCCTCCAATAAATTGCTAAAGTATCTCTATGTGTTGCCTTCGATGACCATACGATGACCCTACGTCTGTCCCTTCACATCTAATAGATAGGGCTACCTACCAACTAATGGTGTGGATAGTACTACCTCTATTGGAGAAGGAAAAGAATAAGAATAACCTTGAGTGGGTAAGAACTGTTAATCGCTTTCTCACAATTTCTAAATAAACATTATTCACATCACACTTTTCAAACAAAATATTTGCAAACACTTTCTACGCGTTCTTGAGGACTAATACAAGAACCATTACAAAGTTGGATGAACTTTGGATTTTCAAAATATTTTCAAATCACACAAAAGCAAGTTTTCAAAAGTGAGCTAGCAATTAAGAGCTTGTAGATAACTACGGATGAAAAGGGTGCTAACACCTTTCCTTTTCATAATTTACCCCCCGAACTCAAAATATTCAAGATCTTTCCTGTTCTTTTCACCCTTTCCTTATTATATAAAAGAAAAGTCGGCGTCGACTCTTGCTATTCACACATTTGGATAAAACCAAAAAGTCAGTTCTCCCACCGTATTACAGAACTGACGACTCTGATGGGGATTTTAAAAAAGGAGAGGGGTTACCATAGAGTTTAGATCACTTTATTTTTATTGTTTGCTTTGCTTGCTTTAAATTTAAGGGTTTTTTGGGTATTATTACTTGTAAGATCCTACACTCGGATCTAGGGATGCCTTAGGTAAGTAGCAATAGATTATGGAAACTGTAAGGCATAGATCGATATGGTTGAAGTGATGGCTACGATTAGTGCGGCACTTTGGATTGTACTAATGTTCATTGAGTCAGTCGAGGATAACATTAGGCTTTTGCATGGTGTCATTAGCACTAACTGACTTTTAGAACCTTAATTGACCCATCTTGGCCACAATTGGTTGATGGGTGGCTTTGGTGCAGTCCAAGATTGGTTGATACTCGATGCTACGCTCATTGAGATACGAATCATGTGATGTTTTGGTGGAAAATCAGTTGCTGTACTAAAATAAAACCTTTGAGAAAGATATGTGATATGAGATTCCTAGAACCCGGTTACTATTTTAGGATAAGTTGAGTCAACTTAACTTCAATAGAGAAGGGTACTTACCTATGGACCTCACTCAATCCTTTTAAACCTAAGGCTCTTGTTTGATTTATTTGTGTTTTCTACATGTTTAAACATGAACATAACATCACAACATCATAACATCATGACATGGCATTTTTACTAACTATTTCAAGGATCTTAGGGACCTTTGGTGCAGAATTATCATAAGCCAGATTGTAAGCAGGGTGCAAGAGGATTTATTTTCCTCTAACCACATGCCGTCCAAATCAAAGCATGTTCTCTTGAGTCAAAGGCTAGGACCCACTTGATATGGTGAGCTTGATTCTGATAGAGGGACGTTCAAAGATGAAAGCTCAAAGTTCTTCAAGACAAAGCTGCGACCAGATTCATTTTCAAATTTTTTTAAATCCCGCGAGATCCTTGAAAACATTACATTTGCATCTACATATCATGCATCTCATTACATAACAGGTGCTTTCAAGATAAGTTTTCTCATCTTCTTATTGTTTATTATAGGCAGAAAAAATGGATCTTGAACAAACAATCAAAGACCTCCAAACTCAGAATGCCCAATTCCAACAGATGTTCCTGAATTTAGCCAAGGGGCAGGAAGAATTGAAGGTACTTGTAATCAAGGAAAAAAAGAAGAAAGCAAAGAAAACAATTGGAGTTATTAACATGGGAAGAAGGTTCAGAGGTTCTATCAAGCAAGCTCGAGATCTTAAAATCCCATCTAATGAAGATGACAAGCAAGATAAAGATAGTAAGAGTGTGAAGACTGAAAGAAGCAACCCTGGTTCCAACAAATGTCCTGATGAAAAGGAAGATGATCACTTGGACGAGCATTATCCCCTTGCTGATGAAAAGTATAAGCTACTGGAAGAGCGTCTAAGAACTATGGAAATCCATAAAGTGCCTGAATTGAACTTTGATGATTTGGGTCTGGTCTCAGGAGTTGTCATCCCTCCTAAATTCAAAACTCCTGTCTTTTCTAAATATGAAGGCGTTTCTTGTCTAAAGCTTCATTTGAGGTCTTATGTTCGGAAGATCCAACTGCACACTTCCAACAAGAAGCTACAGGTTCATTTCTTTCAAGAGAGCTTGTCTGGAACACAATTGGAATGGTTTTATCAACTAGAAGGGACCAATATTCACACTTGGGAAGATTTGGCTGCAGCCTTCTACAAACAATATCAATATAATTCTGATTTGGCACCAACCTGTATGCAACTACAGAGTATGACCATGGGCTCTAACGAAGGCTTTAAAGAGTATGCCCAGAAATGGAGAGATATTACAGGAAAAGTTCAACCTCCTTTGGCTGATAGAGAGTTGGTTGACATGTTCATGTGCACACTCACATGTCCTTACTATAATCATCTGCTAGGAAGTTCTTCGGCTAGTTTCACCGAACTGATTTTGATAAGGGAACATGTGGAAAATGGAATCAGAAGCGGAAAAATCTAGGTGGCTACATCTTCAAATACTCTGAAGAAGCCTTATAATGGTAAAAGGGAATCCAATGATGTGTACATCCAGAAGAGTCGTAGTAAAAGTGACCGCAACCAATCTGTGGGGGTAGTGCTAATCTCTAATCCTACGCTAGTACAACAACAACAATTGAATAACCAGTGTAGGCAGAAAGCACCTAGGAGATAATTTACAAAAACAAACATGCCGTTGGTCCAAGAATTGCAACACATGTTGAAGGCCGAGCTGATTACATTGAGTGAACCTCCTCAGAATCCTAACACTTCCTCTCCCCGATACCATCCCAATGCAAAGTGTGCGTATCACTCTGACATCCTCGGGCACGATACTAGCAACTGTTAGGCTATGAAGAATAAGATCCAAGACATGATTGATGCTAAAGAGATTGAGTTTGATCCTCTTGACACTTCTAATGTGATTACTGCGCTTATGCCCAATCATGACAAAGGCGTTAATGCTATTGAATATGTTTCTCATGTTTCTACTGTGAATGATTTGACTACTCCTCTGATGATTGTTAAGGATAAGCTGCTGCAAGCCAGTTTATTTTTGGGTTGTGCTAAATATTGCTACTACTGTGCATCCTAATCCAATGGTTGTGCATTGTTGAAAGAAGGTATTCAGTGTTTGATGGATGACTGTGTGATTCTGCTTGAGAAAATTCCTTTTAAGAAGACTCCTTACATGGGGAGTACATCCCAAGACCTGGATCTTGAAGATGTGTCTACAATTTTCGGTACCCCTTCTAAAGGTCATATGAAGATTACTGTCGATCCTAGAATTGCTCATTTGATTATTACTGTACCTGGGCCAATTCCATATTCCTATGATAAAGCTATCCCTTGGAATTATGGAGCTGATTTCTACTACCATGGCGTCAAGCAAGAATCGTTAATTGAAAATGCTGAAGTTACTGATCCCGATGTTGGCAATATTGTTGGGACTAGTAAGGTTACCAGAAGTGGAAGGGTTTTCTCTCTAGAGATCTCTCCAAAGACTGTTACTGCACCCGTTCGTATCACTGCTACTGAATCTACTACTGAAACTCGAGGGGAAGAACATATGACCGAGCCTGCCCAGATGGAGGCACCAAAAGAAGTTATTGTTAAAGACCCCTCCAAGAAACAGATGGAGGAAATACTAAATATTATCCGAAAGAGTGACTACAAGATTGTTGAACAACCGGGGCAGACACCCTCCAAAATATCTATGATATCCCTGTTGTTATGCTCTGAAGACCATGCTTAGGATTTAGTGAAATTTCTAAAATCTGCTCATGTACCGCAAGAAATCTCTGTTGACCAGTTTGAAAATCATATTTCTTGTCTGACGAATGATAACAAGCTATGCTTTTCTGACGCATACTTATCTCCCACAGGAAGGAATCATAATAAGGCCCTGCATGTCTCCATTGAGTGTAGGGGCACTACCTTATCTCATGTGTTGGTGGACACAGGTTCCTCGTTGAATGTATTGCCAAAATCTTCTTTAGACAAACCTGACTGTGAAGGGATTATCCTAAAACCTAGTGATATTGTGGTAAGAGCTTTTGATGGTTCAAAGAGAATGGTGCATGGAGAGGTTGATCTTCCAATCAAAGTGGGGTCCCAGGTCTTCGAATCTACTTTTTATGTGATGGATATTCGTCCAGCCTATTCTTGTTTGCTAGGATGCCCTTGGATTCATGGGGCAAGTGCTGTTACTTCTACCCTACACCAGAATTTGAAGTATCCCATGAAGGGAAAGATCGTTACAGTTTGCAGCGAAGAAAAATATATGGTAAGTCATTTGAATTCTTTCAAGTATGTCGAGATGGATGGTGAATTCCTCGAGACTCCTTGTCATACCTTTGAGGTTGTTTCTCAGACAACCTCGGTTGATAAAGCTGCTTCTGCTGTTCCTAAGACTCCATCAAAAATGGCTTCTCTGAAAGATGCTAGGGTTGTGGTTGAAGAAGGTGGTTACACTGTTTGGGGTAAGCTTCTCGATATTCCTTACAAATCTGACAAGTTTAGTTTGGGTTTCACTTCTCAAGCTCAGAGGGTTGTCCGTCATACTCGTTCCAATTATGGGAGACAGCCATTCCGCATCAACAGTAATGGAGTTCACAACAATCATGTCAACACTGTGGAAGACGCTGATAGTGACTGCTACATAGATACTTGGATCTTTCCTACTACCGAGAGTGGGCTAACCAATTGGAAGACCGAAGACTTTATATCAATCTCCTTTAGTCAGGAGTAAATGTTATTTTTTGTTTTCTTGCTTTCAAGTTTTTTTGGTTATGTAATTTAAACAATAAACTTTAAGCCTTGTGCCTTACCCGAGGCACAACGGTTCATGTGTTAGGGTTGTCATTATTCATCAACATATTTTCATTTAATAAATCATTGGATGTTTGCATTCAAATTTTGCGCTCTTTTTCTTTCTTTTACTTTATTTTTTTTTCAAAATAGCTATGTATTCTTACACACCCCTACACAACAAATTGCAGATCCATATTCACTTTGGATCATATTGATAACAATTTTGCTATTGCCAATTATAACTTCGAAAATCCGATCTACCAAGCCGAGGATGAAGGTGAGAAAGATTGTGAAATACCTGGAGAGCTTTCTAGGTTGTTAATGCAAGAAGAAAGAGCCATACGACCACATGAAAAGCCAATTGATATTGTGAACATGGGTGCTGAATAGGACAAGAGAGAAATCAAGATAGGTGCCAACCTAGAAGACAATGTCAAAAAGAGGTTAATTAAGATGTTGCATGACTATGTTGAGATCTTTTCTTTGTCGTACGAAGACATGCCAGGGCTCGATATTGATATTGTGGTTCACCATCTACCGATGAGGGAAGGTTGTCCCTCTATAAAGCAGAAGGTTCGTCGTATGCATCCTGAGATGTCAAAAAAGATCAAGGCTGAGATTATGAAGCAATTCAATGCAGGTTTCTTAGTTGTTATGTCCTATCCTCAGTGGGTTGCAAATGTGGTTCCAGTACCTAAGAAGGATGGTAAGATGAGTATGTGTATAAACTACATGGATTTGAATAGGGCGAGCCCCAAAGATGACTTTTCGCTTCCACATATTGATGTTCTGGTTGACAACATCGCTCAGCATAAAGTATTTTCCTTCATGGATGGTTTCTATGGGTATAATCAAATGAAGATGGCACCTAAAGACGTGGAGAAGACTACTTTTGTCACACAGTGGGGCACTTTTTGTTAAAAAGTTATGCCTTTTGGTTTAAAGAACACCGATGCAACATATCAGCTTGCTATGATAACTTTGTTCCATGATATGATCCATTACGAGATAGTGATTTACATTGATGACATGATATCCAGATCTCAGACTGAATAAGAACATCTCAACCACCTGCACAAGCTGTTTGAGAGATTGAAGAAATACAAGCTGAGGTTGAATCCAAACAAGTGCACCTTTGGGGTAAGATCCGATAAACTCCTAGGTTTCGTCGTTAGTGGTAAAGGTATTAAAGTTGATCCTGCCAAGGTTAAATCCATTCAAGAAATGCCAGCTCCTCGCACTGAGAAGGAAGTCATAGGTTTCCTGGGACGATTGAACTACATTTCCAGATTTATTTCCCATTTGACCACTATTTGTGAGCCAATTTTCAAGTTACTAAAGAAAGATCAAGTAGTGAGGTGGAACGATGATTCTCAGATACCTAACAGTACCTAACAGTGTTAGAGAATTCAATGGGGTGTGTATTAGGGCAACATGACGAGCCTGGTCGAAAATAGCATGCAATATACTACCTTAGCAAAAAGTTTACCTACTGTGAAACAAGATACTCATTGCTCGAGAAAACTTGCTACGCTTTGGCATGGGATGCTCACCTACTAAGACAGTATATGTTAACTTATACTACTTTATTTATCTCTAAAATGGACCCAATAAAAAATATATTTGAGAAACCCGCTCTCTCCAGAAGAATAGCAAGATGGCAAATGGTCTTGACAGAATACGACATTCATTACACTACTCAGAAGGCAATCAAAGGAAGTGTATTGGAAGATCATTTGGCTCATTAGGCTGTAGATAACTATCAGACCATGAATTTCGAGTTCCCAGATGAGAATATTATGCTAGTAACTAATTGGGAAGAGCCTGGACCGTATGAAGGACCTGAGCCAAGATCCCGATGGACTATGGTGTTTAATGGAACTTCTAACGGGCTTGGTGCTATGATGGTCTCTTCTAAGGGTTTCTATACACCCTTCATCGCCAAATTGTGCTTTGACTGTACCAACAATATGGCAGATAAATTTGACGAAGACGAGTGGATTCAGACTAGGCTGGACCAGATAAATTTGATTGATGAGAAAAGGCTTGCAGATATTGGTCATGGTCAGATGTATCAGAAGCGCATGATCAAGGCCTTTAACAATAAAGTCAAACAACAGGTGTACCAGGCCAGTGATTTGGTCATAAAGCGCATCATCCTACCACAAGGTGATCCTAGGGGTGAATGGACTCCCACATACGAAAGGCCATTTGTGATCAAGAAGATATTTTCTGGCGGTGCTATGATACTTACCACCATGGACGATGAAGATCTTTCACACCCTGTGAACATAGACATAGTTAAAAAATACTATGCATAAAAGAGACCCGCTAGGTTAACTGGCCTAGGAAAAAATAAGGGTATCCCGGAGAAACAAAAGGGTTTGGGAAAAAATTAGGGATATATATAAAAAGAATGTACATCCAGAAAGTCGAAAACCTGAAAAGGCATCTTGGGCCAAAAAGGATATCCCGGTAGACTGAAAACCCGAAAGGGAGGTCCAGGCAAAAGTTAGGGATTAACTCATACGACTATGTCCCGTTGGATCACCCATCCACTTAAAGCCATCATGATTACTGACGTCAAAGTTTAGATGGTACAGATCAATTCAATCAACTTATTTCGACAACAAGGGATGAGATGCTTGCAGACATAGGGGAAATAGCAGAGTTGAAACTTAATGGGATCATTTCCACATAGCTGTTTTTCTTTGTTTCTCTTTGTACACCTTTAAGACGATTTTCTCTTACTAGGATTTATGTCTCTTTGTATAAAATTGTCGGTTTACAGGAAAATTTTCCAAATCAATGCAATTAGTTTCAAATTCAAAAAACATTTTTACTTTCTCTATTTTTTTTTGCAAAAACGTCCAATGATTATATTGAATGAACATATGAATTTGAATATGATTACCGTTTACAGATATATGCATGAAAACAGGATTAGTATTTACAAGAGACTCTAGGAGTCAGGATAATGTTCGAAGTTGACCATAAAGTCCCCACCGAGCAATCTATTCAGAGCTATTTTCACAAGCTAATCCCTGTCAAAGTTTATCTCCTCACCACAGTCTACCGAGGTTATTTCCCCAACAGAGTTTATTTCTTAAATATTGCAAAAATTCCTTGACAAGATTCTCTTCTCCTACTAGACGACATTCAATGTTATCCTTCCTAGAAGAGTCTATATTCATATCTGAAACCCGGTCAAACAACACATCAGAGAATTTCAGTTCTTTCATCTCCAGTAAGAATAAAAATCTTACAAAGAACGATGAATGACCGACTCTCATTGAATGCTTCTATCCCCAAGAAGAAGTTGAAGATCCCCAGCATAGTCTCCAATTCTGTAATACGGTGGGAGAATTGACTTTTTTGGTTTTATACAAATGTGTGGATAACAAGAGTCACCATCGACTTTTCTTTTATCCAATAAGGAAAGGGTGAAAAGAACAGGAAATACCTTGAAGATTTTGAGTTCGGGGGGTAAATTATGAAAAAGGAAGGTGTTAGCACCCTTTTCATCCGTAGTTATCTACGTGCTCTTAATTGCTAGCTCACTTTTGAAAACTTGCTTTTGTGTGATTTGAGAATATTTTCAAACACTTTGTACACGTTCTTGAGGACTGATAAAAGAACTATTACAAAGTTGGATGTACTTTGGCTTTTCAAAATATTTTCAAATTACACAAAAGCAAGTTTTCAAAAGTGAGCTAGAAATTAAGAGCCCGTAGATAATTACGGATGAAAAGGGTGCTAACACCTTCCCTTTTCATAATTTACCCCCCGAACTCAAAATCTTCAAGGTCTTTCTTGTTCTTTTAATCCTTTCCTTATTGGATAAAAGAAAAATTAGTGGCGACTCTTGCTATCCACACATTTGGATAAAACCAAAAATGTCAGTTCTCCCACCGTATTACACATATAAATAATTAAATTAAAATTATCTAAATTTAAATTATTCTAATTAGTACCTTAGTCCACCACTACCCCATAACATACCACACACGTCACGTAAATAATCACCAATAATTCACAAATAATCAATTAATTAATTAATCCTAAATTTTGAGGTGTTACAACTCTCTCCAACTTAAAGAATTTTCATCCCTGAAAATTACCCGAGGAAAACAGAGTCGGGTACGACTCTCTCATCCGATCCTCATGCTCCCAAGTCAAACTTCCACTAGTTGGTCCACCCCAAAATACCTTCACTAAGGAAATTTCTTTACCCCATAACTGCTTTACTTTCCGACCTTCTATCCGCACGGGTGATGCTACAACTTTTAGCATATCTCTCACATGTACATTATCCATTTGGATCATATGCGAGGGATCTGGAATGTACCTCCTCAACTGAGTTACATGAAACACATCATGAATATTCTTGAGTGACGATGGTAAAGTAATGTGATAGGCCACCTCACATATCCTCTCTGAAATCTCATATGGACCAACAAAACGCAGCGTAAACTTTCGCGACTTCAGAACTCTACCAACACCAGTTTCCAGAGTAACTCTTAAAAACACATGATCTTCCACTTGAAACTCAAGTGCTTTCCTCCTCTTATCATGATAACTCTTTTTATGACTCTAATAAGCTCTCATCCTTTTTTGGATCATCTTGAACTTTTCAGTCGTCTCATGCACAACACTCTCGCCTGACTCATACAAACACAATTGAGTCCTATACCTTCTATCGTACAACCCTTCATACAGTGCCATTCCAAGACTAGAATCGAAACTGTTATTATAAGTAAACTCAATCAACAACTGGTTATCCCAAGCACCTTCTTGTTCCAGCTCATAAGCCCTCATCAAATCTTCTAACAATTTGATAGTCCTCTATGTCTGACTGTCTGTTTGTGGATGATATGCATAACTAAATTTCAACTTAGTACCAAAGGCATTTTGAAAACCTTCTCAAAACTTTGACGTAAACCTCAGATCTCTATCTGACACTATACTCAAAGGTAATCCATGTAATCTCACAATCTCCTCAATGCACATCTCAGCCAAATTCTACATAGGATGATTAATCTTTATCGGTAAGAAATAAGCTAGTTTAGGTAATCTATCAACTATTACTCGAATAGAATCATTTCCTTTAGCATTATTCAGCAAACCCAACACAAAATCCATGGAAATGTTGTCCCATTTCCAATCTGGAAAATTCAACGGCTGCATTAGACCTAAAGACTTCTGATGCTCAATTTTCAACTTCTGACAAGTCAAACAAGCATAGACAAATTCAACAACTTCCTTCTTCATACTGTGCCACCAAAATAACTTCTTCAAGTCCTAATATATCTTCGTAGCACCGAGATGAATACTCAGACCACTTGGATGTCCTTCTTCAAGAATACTCTTCTTAAGCTATGGCACATCTTGAACACAAACTCTATTACCAAACCTCATTACATTGTTCTCATGATATCGAAACTCACCTCCATTACCCAGGTTAATCTATGTCAACTGATCAATAAACCTCAAATTTTATTTTTGACCTTCTCGGATCTCTTCGAGAATACCACTAGTCAACTTTAACATACCCAACTTCACATTGTTAGGAGTTTCTCACACACTAAACTCATATATCTAAATTGTTCGATCAATTCTAATTCTCTTTCCATAAGCATCAACATATTTGTTGTACCCCAAAAATTTCCCTCTCATTTATCAAGAATTTTCTCACAAGACTTCTTGGACTCAAGACAAGATTAGGGTTTGGTCAGCTCAAGACACCCCCTGCACTAATAACCTGAAATTAGGGTTTGAGTTTGCACAAGGATTTTTGGACCATCAATGCTTCATGTGACTTTCATACACCATCTTGGACCCCTAAGATTGCTCATGTCAAGTTTCAAGCCTTGAATCACATTTTTGACCAGTCAATTGGACAGTTGACTTAAATATCAATTGTATTGAGGAAAAGTCAACAATGGCCAATTTACAGTCAAACTTCATAATTTTTGATCCACAACAACATTCTAGACTCATATGAACCATTTGATCAAGTTTGGATCACAACTCCTCAAGAAATTTGATCAAATCATCAAAAGGGCAAAATGGTCAAAATTAGGGTTCTGACTAAGAAAGGGCAATTTATGATTTTTAACCTAGCCAATGACCAATTGGGTTCAAGCATGATTTCAAGGACTCAATGGCATCATCTTGACCTAATCACATAGTTCAAAAGATCTCAAGTTCATTGGATTGACAAATGAATTTTCCAGTCAACTGATCAAAAATCAACTGTACACTGAAAAGTCAAACTTTCACTTTTTGGTCAAAATCAAGTGCCAAGGGTCATAATTCATCAAGATATGTTAAATGTGAAACTTGTTGGCCAATAAAACCATTTTTGCAAATTAGGGTTTTAATTTGAAAATTTTTCATAACTTAGAATTTTTCTAAGTATGGAATTTTTCTTATTTTTTCCCAACTTTTCCCAACTTTTTCACCATGATGCAATTTGATTAAAAGAAAACTTAAAACATGAAAGTTGTAGTCCTCCATGAAATATACAACGTTGCTTCACAAATTTTTCCCAAAAGATGCTTGGATCTCAAGTTATGAATTTGTGAATAGGGGTCCATGAACTAAAAGACTTAGTGAAAATTTGCCCTAATTTAGGCAGGTTTTTGACTCAACTTCATGGACATTTTTCACCTAGTTCCAAGAGGTATCTCAAAATGCATTTCAAAGATGGATTGTAGAGCACATTTCAAGCTTTCTAAAATGTCCAAGAACTCTCCAAGATCATTTGTGGTTATGGAGAATCGAAGAAGAGAAATTGGCATTTTGTCACTTTTGTTAAAGCCATTTTCACAATGCATCAAGTTGCAAATCTGATCAAGCATACTTGTACCTTGCATTAAAGGTCCTAAACTCCTTCTAAACTCCATAATTAAATGCTAACTCAGTGGATAAAGGCTTTGTTTTCACTTTTGGAGCATTGTACAAGAAATAATTCCATAAATGGCCAAAAGTTCACAATGCCATTTTCATAAAGCAAGCTTTTCCAACTTTATCAGCCTTGAGCCTTGGACTTGTTCTTTTGGTGAAGAAAATTTCCACAGGAATTAAGCAAAGAATACCAACTATTATCATCCCTTGAGGTAGCTAGTATAAGCATGGTGCATAAGTCTTGTCATTTTTCTTCAAATGCAAGAAAGTTGGCCAAAGAAGTCAGAACTGGTACAACAGGAAAAGGGTGGACTTTGTATCATTCTATAAATATTTACAAACATATCACAAGGCTAGACACGAATGCATAACTTCTGAAACACTCTCAAACTCAAAAAACACAAATTTCTGCCCAAACATTGCAGCTTCTGCAAAATCCTAGCCAAGTCATATTTTGCTCGTACATTTTGCCTCTTGACACTTGAAACACTTCATCCACATCATATCCAAGCTATCCAAGCATTCATCCTGCAACTGTAAGCCCTGTTTCAACCATTTCCATTTTAACTTTGGAAGGTTGCAGCTTGACTTCTACAGAGGGTTTCAGCCATCCACAAAGCCAGCTAAGCATTGGAATAGCTTGAGGGAACTTCAAGGAAGCTCACACGATCCTCAGGCCTCACTCAAAGTCCCCACATTGCCATATCCAAATCCAGCTGAAGGAGGTATTTTTCAAAACTTTATCTCTCTATTTAGGCATCCTCAAGCCACGATTTGTGAAGCAAAAATGTAGTCCTTAACATGGTGAAGCTGTACATATGCATACTTTTCATTTATGTTAACCATGCTGTGAGAATTTGAAGTTTGAAGTTCATGAAATATTTAGGTCACAATTTAGGGCTGATTAAATTTTCTCTGGTCTTTGAGTTAGATTACAAATTTTATATCACTGGAATCGTGGGATTACAAGCTACATTTTTTGTGTTATAAAATTTTGTATTTATGCAAGCTATAGCAAGATACAGGTTTGAGGCAAAAACGCGTGCGCATGAGGGAGCTGGAGGACAGGGACGACCTATTCTGGGCCTTGGCGCGCCTGAGCCTGCTTGCTTTTGTTTTTCACACCCCCTGACTTGATATTTGCAACCCTGGCTTTATTTTGTATATTTTTCATATTTTCTTTTCATTTTTATATTTATTGCTTTTATTTATTTTTCTGAACATTAAAAAATCTTGAAAAATATTTTCTTTATTTTTTGAATTTTATTTTATTTTATTTATTATTTTTTGCATAAAAATAATAGCTTATTAAAATAAATAGAACTTTATTTTCTTAAATAAATTGTAAATACATTTAATAAATACCATACATTTTTTTATTTTATTATTCCAGACATAAAATATTATTTTCATACATATTTTAATTTTTAATATTTGTTAATAATATTATTTATTATTTCTCGTACAAAAATGGGCAAAATAAATAAAACAGAACATATATTTTATTTTAATTAAAATTAGGGTTTCCCCCTTTCAAAAATAAATGATATTTTTTTTCTCTTATTTTTAGGGCTTAAATAATTTATTTTCTCATACAAAAAAACAAATACAAAACATTTTTTGCATAATTACATTTTTATTGCATATTTAAATATTTGTATATTTATTTATTTGCACATGATTCAATTGGGTTGTAATAGTATTTTAGGGTTTATTTTTGTGCAATATCCCCATTCAAAAACTTGTATCCCCCCTCCCATAATAATTGTTGTAATAGCTTAGTTTACATTTACACAATTTATCGCATTTATACCATGTGTAGTAAATTAGGATTTTGCATGATAAGACAAAAAAATAAACAAATAGAATGACCTAATCCAAGACAATCAAAGGCATGTAAAATGATGCACATTTCACACAAGCACCCTTTGGGTTTCACCCACTTGGTTGCCTAAACAAAAATGGTCATGGTATGCATGCGAAGTATCTTGGCAAAACAAAACAAAATAAGATCATAGTCCCTCGATGACACTATCAAAAGGTTGCCTAAAACAAAATGATCTTGGTCCCTCAAAATGCTAAAGATACTTGGCAACATTGCTATCATGGTCATACGATGGCCCATGACCGTCCCGTTTAACATCCAAAGATAGGGTTGTTTACCAAAGCAATGGTAAATCAACAATGTCAAAGGAATAAAAATGCATAGGAAAGACATTTGAGTAGGGTAGATAGTTCCTAGTTACTTGCTCTCTTCCAAACAATCCTTGCTATTTTCAAAACAAACACACACATTTCAAAAACATTTTCAAACACCTTTCAAAACATTGAAACATTTTTCAAAAGACAAACATCTTTGTATACATTCTTACAAACGAGAATCATTACAAAGATTGCCTAAACGAAAGGCTTCTTTTCCAAATACTTTCAAAACCACATCAAACACAAAGCACCATTTCAAACAATTTCAAAAGCAAAGCAACTGATCTAAGCAAGTAACTAAGAGCCCATGGAAAACCATGGATGAAAAGGGTGCTAGCACCTTCCCTTTTCATAATCTACCCCCGAACTCAAGAAAACATCTCAAAGGTCTTTCTTGTGCTTTTTTACCTTTCCTTTTGGATAAAATAAAAGTCGTTGGCGACTCTTGCTAAACCGCGACATTTGCAACGAAACACAAAACCTCAATTCAGTTCTCCCACCGTATCACAGAACTGGCGACTCTGTTGGGGAACATTATAAAAGTGGGGTTACCTTAGGGTTTAGATCACCTTTATTTGCTTACAATTGCTTGACTTGTTTGCTTTACAATATGGTTCTTTATTTGGGTTTGAATCCTCCACCCGAATTTGGGAAACATTATAGGTAAATAGCAATACGTTGTGGAAACTGTATGGGGTATACCGACACGGTCTAAGCAATAGCTATGCTAGTGTGACATATTTGTGGGTACCGGTAGCCTTTGAGTCAATAAAAGAGAATACAGATCCGCTGAGTGATGTCATGAAGCACTAACGAACTTCTAGAACCTTTAGTTGACCAACTTGGCCTTTTAGGATGTAGTGAAATGACCGACTTTGGTGCAGTCCAAAGTTGGTAGATACTCGATACTACACTCATTGAGGGTTGGTTCCTTGGAATATTTCGGTCGCCAGTAAAGAGGCTGAATTGAAACAATGAACAAGGAAACAATCCAGTGATATTGAGCTTCTTAGAACCCGGTTACTATTTCTAGGACAGGTTGAGCCAACTAAACTTCAAGAGGGTACTTACCTATGAAACCCCATGCAAGCCTAAACTAGGAACATGTGATTTGCTTGTACATATATACTTGTACATAACATCATGGACATCATGAGCATCATATGCATCCACTAACCATTTCAAGGATATTGGAAATTCATCTTTGTTCCTGTTTTGTAGGTTATGGATTCACTTCGAAGGAAAACTATCCAAGTCAACCTTGTAAGAATTCCTCCACAACTCAAGGAGCTAGCTTCAAGGATTCCTGAAAACTCTCCATTCACCGAGAGACATGGTCGCCTTCTCAACTTAGTCACTTCCAACACAGAGGAAGACATGATGAAAGTTCTTTTTCAGTTCTTTGACCCTTTGCATCACTGCTTCATATTTCCTGACTACCAGCTTGTGCCTACTTTGGAAGAATACTCTCAACTCTTGAGGATTCCTATTCTCAGTCAACTACCTTTCAATGGTACATAAAGAGATCCAAAACTAGAAGAGATTGCTCAAGCCCTGCACTTGCACTCATCTGATGTCACAACCCATTGGGAAACTAGAAGTGGTGTCAAAGGCTTCTTGGCAAAGTTCTTGTTTGAGAAGGCCCAAATCTGTTGGAATTCCTTGGACTTACAAGCTTTTGAGGAGATTGTAGCTCTTCTCATCTATGGGATGGTCTTGTTCCCTAATCATGACCAACTCATAGATGTGAGTGCTGTCAAAATCTTCATGTCACGCAATTCGGTGCCTACATTGCTTGGAGATATCTTACACTCTTTTCACACTCGTACAATGAGGAAAATATGTGTTCTCATGTGTTGCACTCATGTCCTGGAAAGATGGTTTATTTCTCATCTTCCCTAATCAGTCTTGAAGAATGAGCAAGGTTTGAGGTGGTCATAATGATTGATGACTCTTACACATTCAGACATTCATTGGTGTTCTCGATCTAAAGAGAATGTTATCACTGTCGACCATTGTGGGGAATTTCCTAATGTCCCTCTACTTGGAATTAGGGGAGGCATCACCTACAACCCTTGTTTGGCTCTAAGACAGTTTGGTTATGCCCGAAGGGATGGCCCAAATGACATGCTAGTTCAAGGCTTGGTTTTCGACTTCGACAACGACGATCAAGGACTTCGTCAAAGGTTCATCTGAGCTTGGAGGATGCCAAACAAGGTAGACAATAATACCTCGGGACACAAGAATTCCATCCCCCTTGAGCCTTACCTCAAGTGGGTACGAACCCGCGCCCACAGTCTTATGATGCCTTACCCCTCCATTCTCCCAGTGATTATAGAGCCTGTTAAGGAAGGAGAGGCTCCATACACCCTCCTACATCCTGACATGCCAACATCACTCAAAGAATTACAAAGGAGTTGGATACAGCTCAAGGGAGAACATGATACTTTTGAAGCCCAATTCTACGCAAGCGAGAAGAAGGTTTTGGAACTCACTCGGTTACTTCACGAAGAGCAGACTCTCAACACCTACATTGCACCAAAGAGGATGCGCAACGTCTTTTTATCTTATATTTTTTGTACTATTTTGCCCTAGGGGCATTGATGTAATCAAATTCTATTTTATTAATATAACGTGTGTTCCTTTTTGTTTGAAACAAATTTGAATTTTAAAATCCTTGAAAGCATTGCATGAATACATATCATTCATCATGTGCATAAACAGGTCTTTGCAAGAAGTTTCCTCATCCCTCTGCTGTTTATTTCAGCAAAATGGATCTTGAACAAACGGTTAAAGACTTGTAAGCTCAGAATTCACAACTTCAACAACTACTCTTGACCTTAGCCAAATGGCAGGAGGAGCTCAAGACTCTGCTAGAGAAAGAGAAAGAGAAAAAGAAGAAGAAACGAGCTGGTGTGGTTATCATGGGCAGAAGGTTTGAAGGACAAGCCAGAAGGACCTTGGAATTTCCATCAACCTCTGAGGAAGGAGAAAGAAAAGGTAAAGAGACTACAGTGCCTTCAGATTCTGAAGATGAAGAAGAAGAAGAAGAGGACTACTCCGAACAACAGTACCCTCCGGCCGATGACAAATACAAAAACTTAGAAGAGCGTCTAGCTGCTATGGAAATACAGAGAGTACCGGGGCTGGACTTTGAAGAGTTAGGGTTGGTGTTTGGAATAGTAATCCCTCCTAAGTTTAAAGTGCCACTATTTTCTAAGTATGATGGGGTGTCTTGTCCCAAGATGCACCTCCGTTCATATGTCAGGAAGATGCAGCCACACTCTGCAGACAAAGACTTGTGGGTTCACTTTTTCCAGGACAGTTTATCAGGGACGCAACTTGATTGGTTCTACCAGTTGGAGAGGTCTGATGTGCATAATTGGGAAGACTTGGCAGCCTCCTTCTATAAATAGTATCAATACAACACCGACTTGGCACCAACCCGTACTCAACTCTAGAGTATGGCCATGGTGTCCAATGAGGGCTTCAAAGACTACGCCCAAAAATGGAGGGATTTAGCCGGAAGGGTGCAACCACCTTTATCTGAAAGGGAGCTAGTGGACATGTTCCTGGGAACTCTGTCAGGTCCTTTCTTTAATCACCTGATTGGAAGTTCCTCTGCAGGGTTCACTGAGTTGATTCTAACTAGAGAGAGGGTTGAAGCCGATATTAGAAGCGGGAAAATTCAGAAAGACGCATCTACCTCTGCTGCTGTAAAAAAGCCCTTCACTAGAAAGAAGGAAGTGTCTGCTGTCTATGCACAAAGGAATCAGGGAAGAACTGAACGACGACCAACAATGGGGGCCATTATGATTCAAAAGTCTGCATCAGACCAGCCAAGAAACAACCAACCGAGAAATGATCAACCGAGAAATAACCAGCAAAGGGTGGAAAGGCCTGTAAGGCAGTTCACCAAGATAAATATGACTCCTGCTCAAGTCCTACCACATCTTCTGAAGTTGAATCTGGCCATGCTAAAAGAGACCCCTAAAAATCCCAATATTGCATCCCACACTACCATCCGAATGCCAGGTGCGCTTACCATTCTGAAAGTCCAGGGCACGACACCAACAACTATTGGGCTCTGAAGAACAAGATTCAAGATCTGATCGATGCAAAGGAAGTTGAATTTGAAGCTCCCGAAAAACCGAATGTTATCTCCACTCCAATGCCTAGGCATGGACACAATGCCAGTGCTATTGAGGAAGACTTATTTGTTGCCACTGTGGATGAATTGTTGACTCCACTCCTGACCATCAAGTTGAATTTGTTAAAGGCTGGGGTGTTCCCAGGTTGTGACAAAGATTGCCGTATTTGCCTATCCTCGTCATCTGACTGCCCTCTATTGAAGAAAGGTATCCAACAATTGATTGATAATCAAGAAATTTTGTTTGAGAAAGCTCCTGTTTCACCCATCCCAGTTCTAGAAGTTTCAATAATAACCATATACGCCAGTCCTTCCAGGGTTCCTAAAAAACCCGTTAGGATTTATATCCGCTCCTATGACTACTCCGTTGAAGATAACAATGCCCAGGCCAACCACATACAAATCAGATAAAACGGTACCATGGAACTATGGTGGAGAAATCTACTACCATGGTGTCAAACAGATTGAACAGACTGCCGAAGAGGAGATCTCCAAGGAGGACAATTCCGACATTAATAACATTTCCGGAACAAGCAAAATTACCCGTAGTGGAAGAATTTTCTCTCCAGAGATTGCCCCTCCAAAGGCAGTCTTTGGACCCGTGGCCGTTTCGAAGATTACATCTGTGCCCGTGAATGTACCTGCAAGTGTACCTACCAATAATGACAATAAAATTCCTATCCCCACTTCCGCTGCTGAGAATAAAGAAAAGAATGTTCAAGAGGATCCTGTCTTGACGAAGGCTCAATCATTAGTTATTCCTGAAACATCCAAGAAGGAGATGGAAGAAATCCTGAGGATCATTAAGAAAAGTGATTATGATGTGGTCGAACAACTGGGGCATACCCCCTCCAAAATCTCGATGTTAGCCCTGCTGCTGTGCTCTGAGGCACATGCTAAAGCTTTGGTAAAGTTTCTGAAGACGGCTCATGTTCCACAAGAGACGTCTGCGGATCAATTCCAAGAGTGTGTGGCCAGTTTAACAGCTGATAATGGATTGGGTTTCTCCGATGCTGACTTGACCTCCAAAGGGAGAAAACACAACGACGCACTACATGTCTCAGTGGAGTGTAGGGGAACCACCCTAGCCCATGTTTTGGTCGATACTGGATCATCTCTGAACGTCTTGCCAAAGAAAGCCCTGGATAGATTGGATTGTGAGGGGCTGACCTTAAAACCCAGCAATATAATTGTGAGAGCATTTGACGGCTCTAAAAGGATGGTCCATGGGGAGGTGGACATCCCGATCAAGGTGGGTACCCAGACATTCAATTCAACATTTTACGTGATGGACATCCGTCCTTCTTACTCTTTCCTGTTGGGACATCCCTGGATTCACAATACCGGTGCTGTCACCTCCACCTTGCATCAGATGCTGAAGTACCCTGTCCAAGGGAAGATCATAACTGTCCATGGGGAAGAGGAATACATGATTAGTCATCTGAATTCTTTCCGATATATAGAATTGGATGGCGAATTCATTGAGACCCCTTTCCAACATTTTGAAGAAGTCTCTTAGGAGATAGCAGCGACCAAGGCGGTATCCTCAGTTTCTGTGATCACAAGACCTGTGCCTCGGATGTCTTCTATAAAAGATGCAAGTACAGTAGTGGAAGAAGGCGAATCCACTATCTAGGGGCAGCTTCCAGACTTTCCCTACAAATCAGACAAGTTTGGCCTAGGATTTGCTTCGACTGCTCAGAAGGCCGTGCGCCGCACCCGCACCGGAGGGCCACCTGTGAAGATCAGCCACCAAGGGGTTAATGCACTAGAAGAAAGTGAAGAAGATGGCAGCCTAGAAGATTGGATATTTCCTACTGTCGGCGGAGGATTGTGCAATTGGGAAGCAAAAGACTTTGTTCCGATTACTTTCATACCGCAGTAATTTATATTTTCCATTTCTGTTGGATCTGTAATAATTCACAAACAATTCGTACTTTTTTAACCTTGTGTCTTACCTGAGGCACAACGGTCCATTTGTAAGGGTCTTTATTTCATTTTCATATGTCATTTTAATGAATCATGGACGCTTTTCATATATAAACCTTTTGTGCTCATTGTCTTTCCTTTACATTTTGTTGTTTTAAGATGGCTATACCCTTATGCACACCCACACTCACAAATGCAGGTACCCTTCCATTCCGAAACCCATGGGTAACGATACTGCTATAGCCTTCAGTGACTCTGAAGATCTGGTCTACCAAGCCGAATACGAAGGTGAGGAAGATTGTGAGGTGCCAGGGGAATTGGCCAGATTACTACAACAAGAGGAAAGAGCTATTCTGCCTCATGAGGAGCTATTGGATACAATCAATTTGGGCACTGAGGAAAACAAGAAGGAAATCAGAGTGGGTGCCAACCTAGAGCCAAGTGTCAAGGAGCACCTAATTTAGCTATTGCATGATTATGTTGAGATCTTCTCCTGGTCATACGAAGACATACCGGGACTCGATACAGACATTGTGGTACACCGTCTACCCACGAGAGAAGACTGTCCACCAGTGAAACAAAAAGTCCGCCGCATGAGACCTGACATGTCAGAGAAGATCAAAGCAGAAGCTATGAAGCAGTTCAATGCTGGATTTCTGGCTGTTACTTCCTATCCACAACGGGTTGCTAACATTGTTCCCGTGCCTAAAAAGGACGGCAAAGTGAGAATGTGCATGGATTATAGAGATTTAAACAGGGCCAGCCCTTAAGATGATTTTCCACTTCCGCACATCGACATCCTGGTTGACAATACAACTCAACACAAAGTATTTTCTTTCATGGATGGATTCTCAGGCTATAACCAGATCAAAATGGCACCTGAAGACATGGAAAAAACTACATTTGTTACACAGTGGGGTATGTTCTGCTACAAAGTAATGCCATTCGGACTGAAGAATGCTGGGGAAACCTATCAACGCGCCATGGTAGCTTTGTTTCATGATATGATACATCATGAGATAGAGGTCTACGTAGATGACATGATAGCCGGATCACAAACTGAAGAAGAACACCTTGATCACTTGCAAAAGCTGTTTTTCAGATTGAAGGAGTACAAGTTAAGGCTGAACCCAAACAAGTGCACATTCGGACTCCGGTCCGTTAAACTCTTGGGTTTCATTGTCAGCAACAAAGGCATCGAGGTTGATCCTGCCAAAGTCAAAGCTATACAAGAAATGCCTGCTCCTCGCACTGAGAAGGAGGTCAGAGGTTTCTTGGGACGCCTAAACTACATTGCTAGGTTCATTTCTCACCTAACATCTACTTGTGAACCAATCTTCAAGCTATTGAAGAAAGATCAGGTAGTTAGATGGAATGATGAGTGTCAGATTGCTTTCAATAAAATCAAGGGGTATTTACAAGAACCTCCGGTCTTGATACCGCCCGTCGAAGGAAGACCGCTAATCATGTATATGACTATTTTGGATAACTCAATGGAGTTCGTATTGGGGCAGCATGATGAGTCTGGCCGAGAAGAGCATGCCATTTATTACCTTAGCAAAAAGTTTACCAACTGTGAAACCAGATATTCACTGCTCGAGAAAACTTGCTGCACTTTGGTATAGGATGCTCGCTGGCTAAGGCAGTATATGTTGACTCATACCACTTTGCTGATATCTAAGATGGATCCGATAAAATACATCTTTGAGAAGCCTGCTTTGTCTGGAAGGATAGCTAGATGGAAGATGATCCTAACAGAGTATGACATACAGTACACGACTGTGATACGGTGGAAGAACTGACTTGAGGTTTTGCGTTTGTGTTTGAAAATGTTTCGGTTTAGCGAGAGTCGCCACCGACTTTTTATTTTATCCAAAGGAAAGGTCAAAAAGCACAGAAAATACCTTTGAGATGTTTTCTTGGGTTCGGGGGGTAGATTATGAAAATGGAAGGTGCTAGCACCCTTTTCATCCATGGTTTTCCATGGGCTCTTAGTCACTTGTTTAGATCACTTGCTTTTGCTTTTCAATTGTTTGAAATAGTGCTTTGTGTGTGGTTTTGAAAATATTTTGAAAAGAGGCCTTTTGACTAGGCAACCTTTGTAATGATTCTTGTTTGAATATATACAAAGGTGTTTGTCTTTTGAAAAATGTTTCAATTGTTTGAAAGTTTGTATTTGGGAAAATGTTTTGAAATGTGTTGTGTGTTTTGAAAGTAGCAAGGATGTTTGCAAATTTGATCAAGTAACTAGGAGTTGTCTACCCTAACTCAAAGATATTTCCTACACATTTTTAACCCTTTGACATTGTTGTTTTACCATTGTATTTGGTAAACAACCTTGTGTTCGGATGTTAAACGGGACGGGCGCGGGTCATCGTATGGCCATGATAACAATATTGCCAAGTATCTTAGCAAGTTTTTTGAGGGACTAGATCATTTTTGTATAGGCAACATAGATAGCGTCATCGAGGGACTATGATCTTTTTGTTTTGTTTTGTTTTGCAACAAGTGGATGAAACCCTAGGGGTGCTTGTGTGCATTGTGTTGTCATTTTCATGCATTTTTGTCTTGTATTAGTCAAGCTATTTGTTTGATTTTTGGATTCTTGCATACAAACCCTAATCTTTCTATCATGGCATATTTAAAAGCAATAAAGTGCGTAAAAATAAATCTACGACTATTACAACATGATTATGGGGAGGGGGATACAAATTTGGATAGGGGGATATTTGCAAGAAATTAAAACCCTAAGTCAACTATTACAACCCAATTGAACTCATTGTGCAAATAAATAAATAGACAATATTTAAATATGCAAATAAATATGAATATGCAAAAGTGTTTTTGTATTATTTTTATGTATGTAAAAATAAGTTTATTTAATGTATCAAAAATAAGGAAATAAAAAGCTTATTTTTATTAAGGGTGGAAACCCTAATTTGTTTTAAGATTATAAATATATTTTAATTATTTATTTATGTACAAGTAAATAAAATAAAATATATACAAATGTTTAGAAAATGAAAATATATGAGAAAATATTATTTAAGTGTATAAATAATAAAAATAAAAATATATGGTATTTTTTGTATTATTTACAAGTTTTTATTTAAGAAATAAAAGTATATTATTTAAGAAACTATTTTTATGCTAGAAAAAATAATAAAAATAATAAAATAAAATATGAAAATTTAAGAAAATATTTTTGGTAATTTTTTATGTTTTAGAAAAAATAAAATAAAGTCAGAAACTTAAAAAGAAATAAAAAAATATGAAAAATAAACAAATGGGCTGAGGGGGTGCAAGAAGTAGGATGGAGGGTGCAAACAGTCATGCCAAGCCAAGCTCGACCCAGATGGCCTTCATCCCTAACCTTGTGACAAGAAAAACATGCGCCTGGTATTCAAAACTGGAAATCCTGCATTTGTGCTTAAAAACAAAAACTTGCAACATGAAAGTTATAAAGCATGATCATACGATTCTAACCATATAAAAACCTTAACCTAACTCTCAAAGACCAGAGAGAATTTCCCTGGCCCTAATTTCTAACCTAGCTTTTTCAGAAAGTTCATCACTCAAATTCTCCCAACTCAATTAACTTAAATGAAATCTATGCATATGTACAGCTCAAGGGCAATGAGTACTACATTTTTTATTCACAAACCTAAGCCTAATTATTCCTAAATAGGGAGATAGAAGTTTGAACTTTACCTGTTTCAGTCAAGCTCGAGTATGGCAATGCAGGGGTTTTCAGTGAGGCTTGAGATGCTTGTGAGCTTGCTTGAAGTTCCTTGGAGCTTTCCCAATGCTTAGCTAGCTTTGAACTTGCTTGAATCTCTCTATAGAACTCAACCTGCAAACTTAAAATTTAGAAATGGTGAAGTGTGTAAATGGAGTTACAGTGACTTGGGAATGGTTGGGATAATTTAGGTAGGTTGTATGGAGTGTGTTGGAACTGATTGCAAGCAAAACGCACGAGTAGTTTGTGATTTGGAAACCAAAATGCAGAACCTGCCCTATTTTGCAAGAAAATGTGATATTGGTGTTCTAGAAGGTTTGAGGACTTGTGAACTCGTGGTTCTGGCTTAGTATATTGTGTAAAAGTTGTTTGAAATGTTTACAACACTTGGTTATATCAGATACAAGAGTTGTTGACCTTTTGCAAGGTTTCTTGGTTTTGAAGCAAAAGTGAGAAGTGACCATGCTATGGCCTGTACAGGCCTCCTTCTTAGCTGCACAAAGTTGTTGTACTTTGCCCTAAGTTTGTGGAGATGGTTTTCTGCAAAAGAATGGGTTTACAGCTCAAGGGGAACAACTTGACATAAAGCCAACTTTATGAAAATGGCAATGTTGCCTTTTTGCCATTTTTAGATTAATTCAATGTGTAAACTTCTATAGATCAGAACAATGCCTTAATCCATTGTATTTGCATTCAATTTTTGAGTTTGGAAGGGTTTAAGGACCTGTAAGCAAGTACAAGCAAGGTTGGATAGAATTTGCAACTTGTAGCATAGTGAAAAATGCCATGGACCAAAGTGATATTTTGCCAAATTCAAACCTTCGATTCTCCCTAACCACAAATGATCTTGGAGAGTTCTTGGACATTTTGGAAAGCTTGTAACATACTCTACAATCCATCTTTGAAATGCATTTTGAGATTCCAATTGGAACTATGTGAAATATTTCCATGAAGATAGGTCAAAATCCTGCCTAAACTAGGGCAAAATTTCACTAAGTTAAAAGTTTCATGGACCCTTATTCCAAAAATCATAACTTGAGATCCAAGCATATTTTGGGAAAACTTTGTGAATAAAAGTTGTATATTTTATGGAGGACTACAACTTTCATGTTGGTAGTTTTCTTTGAATCCAATTGAATCATGGTGAAAAAGTTGGGAAAAAATAAGAAATTTTCATAACTTAGAAAATTTCTATGTTATGAAAATTTTCCATTTTAAACCCTAATTTTCAAAATTAGGTTTCTTGGTGAACAAGTTTCATGCTTTGACAGATCTTGATGAAAAGTGACCCTTGGCACTTGATTTTGACCAAAAAGTCAATGTTTGACTTTTCTGTGTACAGTTGATTTTTGATCAGTTGACTGGAAAATTCATCTGTCAATCCAATGCATTTGGGATCTTTTGAACCTTGTGATTAGGTCAAAATGATTCCATTGAGTCCTTGAATCCATGCTTGAACCCAATTTGCCATTGGCTAGGTGAAAAATCAGAAATTGCCCTTATGCAGTCAAAACCCTAAAAATAACCATTTTGCCCTTTTGAAGATCTGATCAAATTTCTTGAAGAGTTGTGGTCCCAAATTGATAAAATGGTCCATATGAGTCTATAATGTTTATGTGGATAAAAAATTATGAGGTTTGACTGTAAATTGGCCACAGTTGACTTTTTCCCCAATATAGCTGATTTTTAGGTCAACTGTCCAATTGACTGGGCAAAAATTTGATTCAAGGCTTGAAACTTGGTATGAGCAATATTAGGAGTCCAACATGAAGTATTAAAGTCACATGGGGTATTAGAAGTCCAAAATTCCTTGTGCAAACTCAAACCCTAATTTTAGGTCAACAGTGCAAGGAGATGTCTTGAGCAGAGCAAACCCTAGCTTGGTCTTGAGTTCAAAGAGTCTTGTGAGGAGAAATCTTGATAAAATGAGAGGGAAAATTTTAGGGTACAAAAACTTCCCCTGTTCAATCTTCTTGAACCTGAAGAGTTAGATTGGCGAGTTTGCCTTTCGTGACTCGAAGGTAAAAGAGGATTGGACACTAGAGTGCACGTAAATTTGCACTCGTCAAAATGTAATTGAGGAAATGGGCTTAAAGATGCCATTTGGAGAGGTGACAAAATCTTGTTGGAGATGGGCTTAAAGATGCCATTCAAAAATGTTGATCGCATGAGAGATTCCTTTGCGAGAGCCCGTGTACCTATTGTTGAGGAGGACTATGTCGGGGAATGCTGGTCTCTGTCGTGGTAGAAATAGAATTTTAGGAGCTTCAATCGTCCATTATTCTACTGAGGAATCATCTCTTGGTAGAAGAGATGAAAATGAACTGCTATCTGGTCGTGCTCTAGGATTTATAGTATCTTACTGGGGTGAGATTAAACTTGCTATCTGATCGTTCTCCAGGCCTCGCAATTTCTCAATTCTTATCTGGTCGTAGTCCAGGCTTTAGAAGGAATTAAGTTGTTATCCGGTCGCCTTCAGGTTTCAACTTGAATTTAAAGCACACTAATATCCGGTCGATTCCGGGCTTCTTAGTAACTAGCCAAGTAAACTGCTATTTGGTCAAAATCCAAGCTTCATAGTGTCTTGTACCGTTATCTAGTCAAAATCCAGGCTTCATGATACCTTACTTCCTATCTGGTCAAAATCCAGGCTTCAGAAGAAAATCAAATGGTTATCTGGTCGCCTCCGAGCTTCCTTTTGATTTTGGGGCTTACTAATATCCGGTTGAATCCGGGCTTCAAAGTAATTAGCCAAGTAAACTGCTATTTGGTCAAAATCCAAGCTTCACAGTGTGCCTCACTATTATCTGGTCAAAATCCAGGCTTCACATTCTTTTGTAGAGATCAAGATACTATCCGGTCGAACCCGAGCTTCATAGCTTGAATTTAAGGTGTACCACAATCTGGTCGATTCCAGGCTTTACAGTAATTTGCTGGGGATTCCACTATTTTCCGGTCAATCTCTGGGCTTCATAGCTTGAACTGGAACAGGAATCTGAACATTGTTTTGAATAAGCAATAGAATAACATCCGTGTCTGGGGCATCTCTAAGCTATATTTGAACTTTGAACATTCATTACAGATAGCTGTTAATTTTATCCTGAAAAGGGTAAAATGTTAGATGAAACACAAAGTTATGTTGCATGAAATGTATGATGCAATAAGATGTGTTTTATCAATGTTTATGATATATGAATGTAATGTATGCGCATGTAAGCTGATTCACTGTCTTGCTGAGGAAAATAAATCCTTGACCGCTGGAGATAATAAAATCTTTGACTGCTGCCGGGGAAAATAAATCCTTGACCGTTGTTGGAGATTCAAAACCTTTGATTGTTGAGGAATGGAAATCCTTGGACCACTGCTGGGGACAGAAAATCCCTGGCAACTTGCGGGGATTATCAAAAGCTCTGACAACTTCTATGGGGATGTGAGAATCCTTCACGACTTTCCTGGGGATATAGGAATCCTTCAAGTCCTTTGAAGTTGGAATATGATAGACATTCTGTTGTAAAAATAGTGCCAAGTGCTGCTTGAGAAACCTGCTTGGGGAATCCCGAGAACCTTGATGACTGTGGCTGGGGATTGAGAATCTTCAATCAGCTGGGGAATAAAAATAACTCTGTAGGGAGAAAGCTTATTCTGTTGGAGAGTTTTAGGAGACTCTGTGGGGAACAGCTTATTCTTCCAGAGTTTGGGTTGTATGCCAATCTACTGGGGAATTTATCCTAGGTTGGGGATAAGACAAAAGTTAACTGTTATCTGGTTGATTCTCATACCTTAAGATAACTTGCTGGGGAATCTGGAGAAACTGAATGGTTTCTGCGGTAGATTGATAACCTCAGCTCTGCTGGGGATCTTATTGACATGCTGATTTGATTGTGGAAATTTTGACTCCGTTGGGGAAGAAGGTTTCATCTCTGCTGAGGGTCTGTAGTTCAAAGTTTTGCTCTGCTGGGGATTGGGAGTTTGAAAAACTAACTTTGATGGGGATTTTTAAATTTAACTCCGCTGGGGATATGTTATTTCAAGGTTTTAGCTCCGCTGAGGGTCAAGATGATATGCTGCAGGGGATTTCTCCTGGAATAACCTAAAGACGTCTTCCTATACTTTCAACCTATCAGTAATTATTCTTTCCCATTTCATTTATTTCTGAACATGTGATTATATTCAAATGCATATGCTCATTAAATAAATCATTGGACGTTTTCAAATAAAACACAAGTGTAAAAAGAAAGAGAAGGCAAATAGTTTTCTTCTCTTTGAAGTATCTTTGTATTAACTTTGTGTAAGTATGTTGTACAAAGGAGACAGACATCCTAGTAAGATAATATTGTCATAAAAATGAGAAAAATTTATACAAAGAAAGATGGCTATGTGTTAAAAAAGATTCCATGGGGTTCCCATTCTGCTATAGCCTTCGTAACTCTGAATATCTTGTCCATTCGTTGCTTCGTCCGAAGATGATTGGATTGATCAGAAGCCAGGAGCTTGTCTGTGAAGAAATTGTCCTTAAAGTGATCCGACAAGACATAGTCATACGCTTTAATTCCCTAACTTTTGCCTGGACCGCCCTTTCGGGTTTTCAATCAACCGAGAAACCCTTTTTTTCCCAAGTCGCCCTTTCGGGTTTTCAACTTGCCGGATGTACAGATTTTTTTATTTATCCCTAATTTTTGCCTGAATCGCCCTTTCGGGTTTTCGATTCACCGGGATGCCCATTTTTTCCCAAGTCGCCCTTTCGGGTTTTCAACTTGCCGGGTCGTTTATGCGTAGTATCTTTTGACTATGTCTGCGTTCGCAGGGTGCGGCAAGTCGTCACCGTCCATGGTGGTTAAGATCATAGCCCCACCAGAAAAGATGTTTTTGATCACAAATGGTCCTTCGTAAGTAGGAGTCCATTTGCCCCTGGGATCACTTTGCGGAAAGATAATCCGCTTGATTACAAGATCTCCGACTTGATATACCTGGCGTCTGACTTTCTTGTTGAAAGCCTTGATCATCCGCTTTTGATACGTCTGACCATGACTGTTGTACCCCAAAATTTGCCCTCCCTTTCTTTAGGAAACCATCTTAGATTTTTCAAAATCCCCTGGAACAAATCCAAGTCCTGAGTTATCCTTTTGCCCAAGCAAGTCACTTACAAGAGCAAGATGATCTCACAAACTCCAAAAACAATGCTTTCATCTTGAGGAAAATCAAATTCTAAGTGCTTAGAATGTTTCTTTAAAATAAATGTTTTTGGAAAAAATCAGCCCTTCAGAACTTCTGGATCCATTCCAGATGAAGACGGTCAGAAGTTGCAAGCTTGGCTCAGGATGGTCAGAAGTTGTCTCTTCAGCAGCTACATCAGTTCAATCAGAAGTTATAAACGTGGTTCAGAGTGTAAGCCTCAAACAGAACATACCCCTTCAACAGTTACACAAGCTCAGTCAGAACTTGCTAAAGGAATGCAAGAGAAATATGAAAGTATAAAGGCTCCTTCAGAACAGGTTGAAGACAGAAGATGAAAGGTCAGAGGGATAGGTGTCACATTGATACAGAATCTCTAAGTCCAGTTTGTCCAGAAGTAGATCCAAGGAACGTACCAGAAAACCAGGAGAATCTCCAGAGCTTGCTAAGACAACAGGTAGCCAAGGCCAGAGCGTGGTTTGCACTGCTGATTCAACAACCAGAATGTTGGTATTGACAGGTCTTGTCACCATTTAATGCCCATTAATGCTTCCAACCACTCCTAAGCATTCACGTGTGGCTTGGAAAATGCTTTTGCACAGATTCTGGCATGGGTCTTCACGCCACCGCCCATTTCAGAGGTCACTTCCCCCAATCTACGCCTGCTGCTGCTACCTAGGCTGAAAGATAGCTGTTATCACAACTTCCCAGGAATTTCTGTCAAAGAACAAATTCAAACTCTGTTGGCGCCTTAAATGTTCAAGACATCCACAAGGACTTTGCCTATAAATAGAGAGCTTTCACCACTGCAAAAGATGTTCAAAAAAGTTCAAGAAAAGAAACAGAAAATTGATAAGAGAGAAACGAAACTCCTAGCAACATAACATTCTGAAACTCTGCCAAAATTTCCAGCTTTGTTTCATAACTTTAAGTTTCTCACCTTCAACTTCATCAAACACCCAGCTCTTTTCTGTAAACCAAAAACGTTCTTTCCAAACTTCTGACCCTATACACGCATACACCTTCACTTCCCCTTTTCCAAATCTATCCAGAACACCACCAGAACCAAAAACTAACTTTCACCCACCATTTTTTCCAGAAAGTCAGGTAAGCACCTGCTGACCCTCACCACACTGTTAAGCATCATCAGCTGTGCATATTCAAGTAACATAATGTAAATATTCATATTATTGCTGTTTATGTTCTGAGGACTCTCATACCTCAGAACGTTCTGAGCCAGTTTAGGACTCGCCTGTGACCTTGGTGATTCTGACCTCTGAGACATTTTTGCTATTTTGCTGGATCTGTTCCAAATATGTTTTCTGTTTTGTGGAGTAACAACAGGATTGCAGATGTTCTGATTAGTGCAGGAAAAAGCCAAGTGCTGACTTTGACGTTAGCACATCTGAAGCCTGTTTTGCTGTCAATGACATCAGAACCTCTGAGAGTTATTGCCTTTTCAGCAGAATCTGAACTTCTGGGTTCTCCACTAACAAACTTCTGTCTTGCAGCGCAGGGAAATCAGAACTTCTGGTTTCCCCACTAACAAGGTTCTGTTTTGCAGGTTCTAGAGTCAGAAGTTCTGACTCATCCAGTTTCACCAACAGGTTGATCATCTGACAGCGGATCTGGGTCAGAACTTCTGATGGCCTCCCAACAGCGCACAGGCTCCCTCCCTCTCTCCATATATCTTGTTTTCCGCTATTTTCTTTTTTGTCTATTTTTCTCGTTGAACCCCCCATGTACAAATGTGTATCCCCCTCCCCCAATTATTGTAATAGCGTAGGATTTTACATTTCCGCTTCTTATTGCTAGTAATTAGGACGTGTATGGAAAGATAAAATCAATGAAATAGAAAAACCTAATTCAAAGAAAAAACTCTTGTATGCAATAAAACACACTTGCACACTAACACCTCTAGGGTACTCCACTTTGTTGCCTTCAAATAAATGGGCCATATTGCATGTTAGGTCTCTTTGGGCAAGGCAGACAATCTGAATGATCATAGTCCCTCGATAAAACTTTTCAAAAACAAACAAAAACAAATGATCAAGTCCCTTAAAGAAAATTGCCCAAAGACATTTAACGCCGTTGCAATTATGGTCTAAACGATGACCCGCGCCTGTCCCTTTCACATCCTAACACAAGATTGTCCGCCAAATTCAATGGCGGAACGAACTTGTTAAAAGGGTTAAAACATAGCAATAAATCTTTTGAGAAATTTAGGAGTAGACAACCTCTTAGTTACTTGAATCAAACTTGCAAAACAAAACACTTGCCTAATTTCAAAATCACACATCACTACACTTTCAAAACAACTTTCAAAAACAAATGAAAACTTTTTCAAAAGACATACATCTTTGTATACATCCCCATATGGATCATTACGAAGATTGCCACCACATTGGCCTCTTTTCAAAACATTTTCAAATCCACACACACAAAGTACCATTTCCAACAAATTGAAAACAAAAGGCAAGTGATCTAAGCAAGTAACTAAGAGCCCATGGATAACCATGGATAGAAAGGGTGCTAATACCTTCCCTTTCTATAATCTACTCCCCGAACTCAAGAAAACATCTCAGAAGGTTTTTGCTGTGCTTTTTAACCTTTCCTTAGGATAAAATAAAAAGTCGGTGGCGACTCTTGCTAACCGCAACATTTGCGAATACAAACGCAAAAACCTCAAGTCAGTTCTCCCACCGTATCACAGAACTGGCGACTCTGCTGGGGACATACTTAAAAGTGGAGTAACCTTAGGGTTTAGATCACCTTTGTTTTCAATTGATTGTCTTGTTTGCTTTTACATTTGTGGGCTTTGTATCGGAGTTTTATAGATCTTAACCCGGATCTGGGGATACCTTCTTAGAAAGTAGCAACAAGGCTGTGAGGGAACTGTGCGGGGTACACCGACATGGTTGAAGCAGTCTGCTACGTTGATGTGGCACTTTGGTGTGTACCGGTAACCCTTGAGTTCAGTCAAGGAGAGTACGGGGCCTCCGCGTGGTGTCATGAAGCATCAACAGACCTTAGGAACCTTAATTGAACTATCTTGGCCTCTTTAGGGTAGTGAGATAACTGACTTTGGTGCAGTCCGAGGTTGGTTGATACTCGATACTACACTCAATTGAGGGTTGCTTTCCTGGAATATTTCGGTCGCCAGTTCAGTGGCTAAATCGAAACGATGAACACTGAAAGCAATCCCGTGATATTGGGAACCTTAGAACCCGGTTACTTCTAATAGGACAGGTTGAACCCACCAAACTTCAAGAGGGTAATACCCAGACCCCATGCAGGCCTAAACTCTAAGGGTTGGTGTGACTTGTGTGCCTTACCATGTTTTGCCTCTGTAAATGTTTATAGTGCATTTAATCATCACATCATTACATCATACAAACATCATGAGCATTGACTAACCATTTCAAGGGTTTCGAATCTTCATCTTTGTTCTTGTTTTATAGGACATGGAAACCGCTCACAGAAAGACAATTCAGATTAGCCTTGTAAAGATCCCTCCTCAGCTTAAGGAACTTCTGTCCAGGATTCCCGAGGGTTCTTCATTCAGTGAGAGACATGGGAGACTCATCAACTTGGTTAACACCAACATTGAGGAGGACTTGATAAAGGTCCTGTTCCAATTCTTTGACCCTCTGCATCACTGCTTCACCTTCCCGGATTATCAGTTGGTGCCTACATTGGAGGAGTTCTCCCGACTTCTGAAGGTCCCTATCCTTGATCAACTACCCTACAACGGTACGGAAGAGAAACCCAAGCTTGAAGAGATTGCTAAAGCCTTGCACCTACAGACATCTGACCTCAAGGGACATTGGGAAGTTAGAAGTGGTATCAAAGGGTTCTTAGCCAAGTTTCTGTTTGAAAAAGCCCAAGAATGTTGGAATTCTCTGGACCTACGAGCTTTTGAAGAAGTTGTGGCCCTCCTTGTCTATGGTTTGGTGTTGTTCCCTAACCCAGATCAGCTTATTGATATCAGTGCTGTCCAGATCTTTATAACCAGGAATCCTATACCTACACTGTTGGGGGACATCCTTCACTCATGTTACACTCGAACCATGAGAAGAAGGGGTGTCCTTATGTGTTGCACTCCTCTCTTGGGAAGGTGGTTTATTTCGCATCTTCCACAATCAGTTTTGAAGAACGAGCGGGGTTTGAGATGGTCACAACGGTTAATGACTCTCACGCATGCAGATATACATTGGTGCCCTAGGTCTAGGGAAGACATCACTATCATTGATCGTTGTGGGGAGTACCCTAATGTTCCTTTATTTGGAATCAAAGGAGGTATTACTTACAACCCATGCCTGGCTTGGAGACAGTTTGGTTATGCTCGGAAAGATGGCCCTCATGACATGTTAATTCCCGACATAGTTTTTGACTTCGACGACGATACTCAAGGACTTCGTCAGAGATTTATCAGAGCTTGGAGGATGCCAAGTAGGATAGACAGCAAGACATTGGGGCACCGGAACTCCATCCCGTTGGAACCTTACCTCAAGTGGGTACGAGCCCGCTCCCAGAAATTAGTGATGCCTTATCCTCATATGCTTCCTGTGATCAAAGAACCAGTCTTGGAAGGAGAAGCATCCTACACCATTCAACATCCTGACATGCCCACCTCCTGGGAAGAAATGCAGAAGAGCTGGGTCCAGCTTAAGGAAGAACGGAATTCTCTTGAGACCAGTCTACATGCTAGTGAAAAGAAGGTCCTGGAACTCACCCGCCTGCTGCACGAGGAAAGGAATCTCAACACCTACATCGCGCCAAAGAGGATGCGCAATGTCTTTTTACCTTAGGGAGTTTATTTTGTAATATTTGGCCCATGAGGCATTTATGTACTAACGAATTTCTCCTTATTAATATGATGTGCGTCTCCTTTTTTGTCTACAACAAATTTTGAATATTCTAAATCCTTGAATGCATTGCATACATACGCATTCCATTGCACCATATGCATAGCAGGTACCCTATTTCGCAGGTTGCTTAATTTTCTTCGCTGTTT
This sequence comes from Vicia faba, assembly GCA_948472305.1. Classification (NCBI taxonomy): domain Eukaryota; kingdom Viridiplantae; phylum Streptophyta; class Magnoliopsida; order Fabales; family Fabaceae; genus Vicia; species Vicia faba. The sequence continues at coordinate 264,117,737 of OX451740.1, forward strand.
GTGTGAACAGTCATCATGAATCCAGAATCATCCAGTGAGCAAGCAATCAAGGCCCTTCAGGCCCAAAGTGCACAGTTTCAAGAGATGGTCCTAAGCCTAGCCCAAGGTCAGCAAGAGTTGAAGACTCTACTCATGAAGAAGAAGAAGAAAAAGAGGACCGTATTGTTCAACACCGGACGCCGATTTGGGAACACACTCCACAATGAAGCTGATCCAACCACTTCTTCTGCTGAGAAAAACAGTCCCCAAGGGGGAGGAGCTCCTAGTCCCGCAGTCTCCGACAACGAGACGGACTATAACGACGAACAGTACCCGCCTGCTGCTGACAGATACAAACAATTGGAGGACCGCTTGAGCGCCATGGAAATTCAGAATGTGCCAGGACTGGATTTCGGAGATTTGGGGTTATCTTCTGGGGTAGTCATTCCACACAAGTTTAAGGCGCCTGCCTTCGCTAAGTATGATGGGGTCTCCTGCCCAAAGTTGCATCTAAGGTCGTACGTAAGGAAAATCCAACCTTACACGGCGGATAAGAACCTCTGGATTCACTTCTTCCAGGATAGCCTCTCGGGGTCGTAGCTTGATTGGTTCTACCAATTGGATGGAGCTAGCATCCGACACTGGGAGGATTTGGCAACCGCATTCTACAGACAATACCAATACAATTCTGATCTCGCTCCTACACGTACCCAACTTCAGGGTATGTCTCTAGGAACGGGTGAAGGGTTCAAAGAGTACGCTCAAAAATGGAGAGATTTGGCTGGCAGGGTGCAGCCTCCATTAACTGATCGAGAGCTGGTTGATATGTTTCTGGGGACGTTGTCGGGTCCGTTTTTCAATCATTTGGTTGGTAACTCCTCCGCTGGATTTACAGATTTGATATTAACAGGAGAGAGAATCGAAGCTGGCATCAGGTCAGGTAAGATACAGAAGGCTGCCTCTACAAGTGCTGAGAAGAGGCCGTTTAGGAAAGAAGCAAGTGCCGTCTATGGTCCTAGAAGACAAGTCAAGCCCGAAAGTCGCCAAGCCGTCAATGCTTTGGTCATCTCCAAACCTGTGGCTGCTCCTCAGCAGTACAATCAACAAAGAAGCGAAAGGCCCAAGAGGCAGTATACCCGACTAAGTATGACATTATCTCAAATTTTACCCCAACTGTTATCCACCAACCTGGTGACCCTCAAAGAAGCTCCTAAGGTCGTCAACACTGCATCTCCTAAATACAACCCAAATGCCCGGTGTGCTTATCATTCTGATAGTCCCGGGCACACTACTGATGATTGCTGGGCCTTGAGAAACAAAGTGCAAGATCTGATCGACGCGAAAGAAATTTAGTTTGAAGCGCCAGAAAGACCAAATGTTGTAACGACTCCTATGCCCCATCATAGGGTAAATGCCGTTGAGGAAGAAGTGTACACTGTTTCGATAGATGAAGTTGTTACCCCTCTGAAGACTGTTAAGAAGAACCTACTGCGGGCCGGTTTATTTCCGGGTTGCGGTGAAGGTTGCCTGTTCTGTGCTGTTTCCCTATCTGATTGTCCCTTGCTAAGGTTAGGCATCCAAGGCCTAATGGATAGCAAGGAGATTCTATTCAAAAAGACTGCTGTTCAATTGGTTCCAATGAAAGAAGTTTCTGTAATTACCATCTTCAAAAATCCAATCAAGGCTCCCCCAAAGAAGCCTGTTCAAATCTTGACAGTTGCGCCTGTGATCATTACTGTTCCGGGACCCCTCTCCTACGTATCTGATAAAGCTGTCCCCTGGCATTATGGGGCAGACGTGTATGTAAATGGAATCAAGCAAGAATTCGACGCTAGTGCCAGTATCTGCGATATCACTGGTCCAGCCAAGGTCACCCGCAGTGGCAGGCTCTTCTCGCCTGACATTGCGCCGCCCGCTATTCGAAAACCCCTCCTCATAAAACCTACAAGTTTACCTAGTCCTGTTGCTGATCAAATTGTGTCCCCTGCTGCCGAGTCATCAAATGCTCGGGGCAAAGGGATTGAAGAAGAGCCTGCCCGGATGGAGGCGCCGATACCCATAAATGATGAGGCCTCCCGACAAGAAATGGAGGAGATTCTGAAAATAATAAAGAAAAGTGATTTTAATGTTGTCGAGCAGTTGGGGCATACACCCTCCAAGATCTCCCTGCTCTCCTTATTGCTATGCTCCGAGGCCCATGCTAAGGCCTTAATCTCATTTCTCAAGACGGCCCATGTGCCGCAAGAGACGTCTGCAGTCCAGTTCACTGACTGCATAGCGAATCTGACAGCAGACAACGGCTTGGGTTTTTCAGATGCTGACCTGACCGCAAAAGGGAGAGACCACAACGATGCCCTGCATGTCTCTATTGAATGCAGGGGCACTACTCTGGCACATGTATTGGTGGATACTGGTTCTTCCTTGAATGTTCTACCGAAAAAGGCTTTGGATCGCCTGGATTATGAAGGCCTGGAGTTGAAACCCAGCAATATCATCGTCAGGGCCTTTGACGGTTCCAAGAGGATGGTTCATGGAGAGGTTAACATCCCTATTCGTGTAGGCTCTCAAGTGTTTGACTCTACCTTTTACGTGATGGATATACGTCCATCGTACTCTTGTCTGCTGGGTCGACCTTGGATCCATAAAGCTGGGGCAGTGACCTCCACCTTGCACCAGAAGCTGAAGTATCCCGTCAGGGGGAAGATCGTCACTGTGCAAGGAGAAGAGGAGTATATGGTGAGCCATTTGAATTCCTTCAGGTACATCGAGATGGACGGAGAGTTCATTGAAACCCCCTTCCAGCATTTCGAGGAGGTGCATCCAATTTCAGCAGCTGCAGAGACAATGGCCGAAGAGAATGGTTCCTTGAAGATGGCTTCCCTAAGGGATGCCCGGGCTGTGGTTCAAAAAGGCAATTGTGCGCACTGGGGTCAGCTTCCTGACTTCACTCAGAAGAACGACAAGTTTGGGCTAGGTTTTACTGCAGAGGCTCAGAAGGCGGTGCACAAAGAGAAGATCGGAAAGGCTCCGGTGTTTATTTCCAGCTCAAGGGTGAATGCTATCGAGGAGGATGTGGAGGAAGCTGAGTTTGACAGTTGGATCTACCCGACTACCAGCAACGGACCAAGCAACTGGACGGCAAAGGATTTTACCCCTATCACATTTGTCACGCAGTAATTGATTCCTTTTGATTTCCAATTTGTAACAAACAATATGTTAAAACTTTGTTGGCTCGGTGTCCTACCCGGGGCATCGTAGCTCCATTTGTGAGGGCTTTTTGTATGACATTTTCATATATCATCAATCAAAACATTGGACGTTTGTTGCATTTCAAATCTTTTGCTCTTTTCCTTTCTGTGTTATATATATTGCAAAACAGCTGTATTTACACACACTCACTTATACAGGTTTCAATCCACCCTGGATCTTACTGGTAACAGCTCTGCTACCGCCAGTTATGACTTCGAAAATCCGATCAACTTGGCCGAAGACGAAGGTGAAGATGATTGCGAAGTGCCTGGTGAACTCGCAAGACTGCTACTACAGGAAGAGAGGGCTATTCAACCACATGAAGAGCCTGTGGAGACAATTAACCTGGGTACTGAGACAGATAGGAAAGAGGTCAAGATTGGTGCCAATCTAGAGCTCAGCGTGAAGCAACGATTGATCCAGATGCTACAAGACTACATGGAGATTTTTGCTTGGTCCTATGAAGATATGCCCGGTTTGGATGCCGACATTGTAGTTCACCACCTGCCAACCAAGGAAGATTGCCCTCCGGTAAAGCAGAAAGTCCGACGGATGCGTCCAGAGATGTCTGAAAAGATCAAGGCCGAGGTTATGAAGCAGTTTGATGCCGGATTCCTTGCAGTAACTTCTTACCCTCAGTGGGTTGCCAATGTGGTGCCAGTACCAAAGAAAGACGGTAAAGTCAGAATGTGTGTCGACTACCGGGATTTGAACAGGGCCAGCCCCAAGGATGACTTCCCCCTACCTCACATTGATGTCCTCGTTGACAATACAGCTCAACACAAGGTGTTCTCCTTCATGGATGGTTTTTCAGGGTATAATCAGATCAAGATGGCTCCAGAGGATATGGAGAAGACTACCTTTGTGACTCAGTGGGGCACCTTCTGTTATAAGGTCATGCCATTCGGGTTGAAAAATGCTGGGGCAACCTATCAACGTGCCATGGTTGCTTTGTTTCATGATATGATCCATCATGAAATTGAGGTATACGTTGATGACATGATTGCAAGGTCTCAAACTGAGGAGGAGCATCTTGACCATCTGAGGAAGTTGTTTGACCGACTCAAGTTATACAAGCTGAGGTTGAATCCCAACAAATGCACCTTTGGGGTAAGATCCGGAAAGTTGCTAGGTTTCATTGTAAGTGATAAAGGTATTCAGGTGGATCCTGCCAAGGTTAAAGCTATTCAGGAGATGCCGACTCCAAAAACAGAGAAAGAAGTCAGAGGTTTCCTAGGACGACTGAATTATATTGCTCGATTCATCTCGCATCTGACTGCTACTTGTGAGCCAATCTTCAAATTGCTGAAGAAAGATCAAGTAGTACGCTGGAATGATGAATGTCAGGCCGCCTTTGAAAGGATAAAGGAATATCTCCAAGAGCCACCCATTCTTATGCCACCGGTGGAAGGAAGACCTCTGATACTATACTTAACGGTACTTGATGATTCAATAGGGTGTGTGCTGGGGCAGCATGACGAGTCTGGCCGAAAAGAGCACGCTATTTATTACTTGAGCAAAAAGTTTACCGACTGTGAGTCTCGTTACTCACTGCTTGAGAAAACTTGTTGCGCCCTTGTATGGGCTGCTCGCCGGCTGAGACAGTATATGCTGACTCACACTACTTTATTGATTTCAAAGATGGATCCCATAAAGTACATATTGGAAAAGCCCGCTCTGTCTGGAAGAATAGCGAGATGGCAAATGATCTTGACAGAATATGATATCCAGTATACAACCCAGAAAGCAATTAAGGGAAGTGTACTGGCGGATCATTTGGCACACCAACCTGTGGACGATTACCAATCATTAAACTTTGATTTTCCGGACGAAGACATCATGGTGGTAACTGACTGTGAAGTACCCGGACCGGATGAAGGACCTGAGGAAGGATCCCGATGGTCTATGCATTTTGATGGAGCCTCCAATGCTTTGGGTAACGGCGTCAGCGCTGTAATCATATCTCCCAAAGGAACTCATACTCCCCTCACCGCCCGATTATGTTTCAGCTGCACCAACAACATGGCAGAATATGAGGCATGTATCATGGGTTTACAAGCTGCAATCGACTTAAGGATCAAATTTCTAAGTGTCTTCGGAGATTCCGCTCTCGTGATCAATCAGATTAAAGGCGAGTGGGATACGAAACACCCGAATCTTATTCCTTACAAGGAGTATGTGTCGACCTTGCTCCCTCACTTTGAAGAGATAACTTTTGAGCATTTCCCCAGAGAGGAGAATCAGCTAGGGGACGCACTAGCCACGATGTCTTCAATGTTCAAAGTTAAATGGGACAATGAGGCTCCCCGAATCATAATCTGGAAGTTGGATGAACCGGCATACTGCTGCGAGCTCGAGGCTGAAAAGGTGACTGAAAAACCCTGGTATCATGAGGTGAAGAGGTACTTGGAAGCTCAGGAATACCCTGAAGGTGCGTCTGTCAATGATAAAAAGTTCATGAGGAGGTTTGCTGCAAAATTCTTCCTCAGCAACGGCATTCTCTACAAACGGAATCATGATTCGACTCTGCTGCGTTGTGTGGATAAGGCTGAAGCTGAGAAAATCATGATGGAACTGCACGAAGGTACATTTGGAACACATTCCAGTGGGCACACCATGGCTAAGAAAATCCTTCGGGCAGGATATTTCTGGTCCATAATGGAAGCCGATTGTTACCAGCACTCCCGAACTTGTCATAAATGCCAGATCTATGCTGACAAGGTGCATATCCCTCCCGTTCCTTTGAATGTCCTGACGGCACCTTGGCCTTTCGCAATGTGGGGCATCGATATGATCGGTGAGATCCGACCAACGGCATCCAATGGGCATCGCTTCATCTTGGTGGCGATCGATTACTTCACGAAGTGGGTTGAGGAAGCTTCCTACGCAACGGTAACCAAGAGCGTCGTAGCACGTTTCATCCGGCATAATCTGATATGTCGGTACGGCGTCCCGGAAAGAATCATTACGGACAACGGTACCAATCTCAATAACAAAATGATCACTGAACTCTGTGAACAATTCAAGATACAGCACCACAATTCTTCTCCCTACCGGCCGAAGATGAATGGGGCTGTAGAGGCAGCCAATAAAAATATCAAGAAAATTGTGCAGAAGATGACAGTGACCTATAAAGATTGGCACGAGATGTTACCGTTCGCTCTCCATGGGTACCGCACCTCAGCAAGGACATCAACCGGGGCAACTCCTTTCTCCTTGGTCTATGGCATGGAGGCAGTCTTGCCAATCGAGATCCAGATACCATCTCTCCGGATAATGAAGGATGCAGACTTGAATGAAGATGATTGGATCCAAACTCGACTTGATCAATTAAATCTGATTGACGAAAAGAGGCTCACTGCTATCTGTCATGGTCAAACGTATCAGAAACGGATGATCAGGGCATTTAACAAGAAAGTCAGACCACAAGAGTATCAAGTTGGGGACCTGGTAATCAAACGCATCATCCTTCCTCAAAATGATCCCCGGGGCAAATGGACCCCTACCTATGAAGGGCCATTTGTGGTTAAGCGTGTGTTCTCAGGAGGAGCCATGATCCTAACCACCATGGATGGTGACGACCTTCCTCACCCCGCCAATGCAGACATAGTGAAAAAATACTACGCATAAATAAAAGACCCGCTAGGTTGACATACCTAGGCAAAATAAGGGCTTCCCGGCGAACCAAAAGGGTTCGGGCAAAAATAAGGGATGAAATGAAAAATCTGTACACCCGGCAAGTCGAAAACCTGGAAGGGCGGCTTGGGCAAAAATGGGTATCCTGGTGGACTGAAAACCCGAAAGGGCGGTCCAGGCAAAAGTTAGGGATAAAAGCGTAACACTATGTCTCATTGGATCACTTTGCATCCGGAATTCGGCATCAACTATCTGGCTCCAGATTTCGGCATTGACCAATTAGCTTCATCTTCGATTAGGCAGCAAAGCGATGAGACGTTCGAAGACATAAAGGCGATAGCAGAGTTGGAACCCAGTGGGATTGTTCACATAGCTGTTTTGTTTCCTTTTTCAAATTGTAAACTCTATACTATTTGGCGATGTCCTCTTACTAGGATGTCAGCCTCTTGTACAAAAAACGCCTATTCACAGGCAAAGTTTAAATCAATACAAATTCACTTGTTCATACAAATTACCATTGTTTTCCTTTCTTGTTTTGTCTTGCGAAGAACGTCCAATGTTCATTTTTGATATATGCATTTGACATTAAATTGCTGATTCATAAATGTTTGCATATGAAACGAGAGATTAATTACAGGTGACATCAAAGACAGGGGCAATGTGGAGTTGTCTAATGCAGTCTGGTTGTTTTGCCCGCCAAGGCACCAAGGTAGGTTCAACTGAAGAATGTGGCCAAATCACCTCAATTCCCCGCAGAATAAGACAGGATGCGACAATAATTTCCCCAGGCAGAGTTGGTCCCCCGTCGATCCTAAAAAGGCACAACATTCCCCGGCAGGTCTTAAAAGCTCATCCCCAGTAGATTCTGCAAGCTTATCCCCGGCGAAGTATGGACGTCTCTCCCGAGTTTTATTTAGAGTTATTTCCTCACAAGGACTTATAACTGGGTTATCCTCAGCTAAAAGCCACAGAAGATCGCTCTCGGCAAAGTTCCTTCAATCCCCAGCGAAGTCTATCTTTGATATTCCCAAGCAGAGTTTATCTTTGGAGTTCCCTGGCGGAGTTTATCATCATTATCCTCAGCAGAATCCATCGTTAAAGTCCTCAGCAGGCCTCTCATCAGAACTTCGGCCAAGTATCTCTTCCACGGAGCAGCTTCCCGGCCGTTCGTCAAGGATTTATTTTCCTAAGATGAAATTACACTCATAAACATTTCACATTTTCATACATCTTACTTACATACAGGATGAAACGCATACAACATCTCATGTTGAACATCATGACATCATGCATATCATACGTCATGACATTGCATACAACTTATGTTTTTGCCTTTCCAGGAAAAAGACAATCCCAAAAACAACTACCTTCAACTGTCACATTTCCAGACCCGATTCCTGTATCTAGCCAGGGCACGTCTGGAGAGTCCGAAGATTCGATTCCTGTATCCAGCCAGGGCACATCTATCAACTACAACATTTCCAGACCCGATTCCTGTATCTAGCCAGGGCACGTCTGAAGAGTCCGAAGATTCGATTCCTGTACCCAGCCAGGGCACATCTATCAACTACAACATTTCCAGACCCGATTCCTGTATCTAGCCAGGGCACGTCTGAAGAGTCCGAAGATTCGATTCCTGTATCCAGCCAGGGCACATCTATCAACTACAACATTTCCAGACCCGATTCCTGTATCTAGCCAGGGCACGTCTGAAGAGTCCGAAGATTCGATTCCTGTATCCAGCCAGGGCACATCTATTAACGACTATTTCCAGATTCGACTCCTGCATCCAGCCAGGACACATCTGTGAACAACCGATTGTAGATTCGATACCTGTATCTAGCCAGGGCACATCTGCATAAGGAGGTTGAAGATCAAACACCTGTAACAAGCCAGGAAAACATCCGTCTTCCTCAAATATACAAATTTCTCGCTAAGGAATCTCTTATGCGATCGACACTTCAGATGGCATCTATAAGCCCATCTCCCTATCTGTCACCTCTCCAAATGGCATCTGTAAGCCCATTCCTAACATCACATTGCTGATACTTCAACATGCGAGTGCAAATTTCAGGGCACTCTGGTGTCCAATCTTCTTTTACCTTCGAGTCGCGAAAGGCAAACGCGCCAATCTAACTCTTCAGGTTCAAGAAGATTGAACAGGGGCAACTGTTGTACCCCAAAATTTGCCCTCCCTTTCTTTAGGAAACCATCTTAGATTTTTCAAAATCCCCTGGAACAAATCCAAGTCCTGAGTTATCCTTTTGCCCAAGCAAGTCACTTACAAGAGCAAGATGATCTCACAAACTCCAAAAACAATGCTTTCATCTTGAGGAAAATCAAATTCTAAGTGCTTAGAATGTTTCTTTAAAATAAATGTTTTTGGAAAAAATCAGCCCTTCAGAACTTCTGGATCCATTCCAGATGAAGACGGTCAGAAGTTGCAAGCTTGGCTCAGGATGGTCAGAAGTTGTCTCTTCAGCAGCTACATCAGTTCAATCAGAAGTTATAAACGTGGTTCAGAGTGTAAGCCTCAAACAGAACATACCCCTTCAGCAGTTACACAAGCTCAGTCAGAACTTGCTAAAGGAATGCAAGAGAAATATGAAAGTATAAAGGCTCCTTCAGAACAGGTTGAAGACAGAAGATGAAAGGTCAGAGGGATATGTGTCACATTGATACAGAATCTCTAAGTCCAGTTTGTCCAGAAGTAGATCCAAGGAACGTACCAGAAAACCAGGAGAATCTCCAGAGCTTGCTAAGACAACAGGTAGCCAAGGCCAGAGCGTGGTTTGCGCTGCTGATTCAACAACCAGAGTGTTGGTATTGACAGGTCTTGTCACCATTTAATGCCCATTAATGCTTCCAACCACTCCTGAGCATTCACGTGTGGCTTGGAAAATGCTTTTGCACAGATTCTGGCATGGGTCTTCACGCCACCGCCCATTTCAGAGGTCACTTCCCCCAATCTACGCCTGCTGCTGCTACCTAGGCTGAAAGATAGCTGTTATCACAACTTCCCAGGAATTTCTGTCAAAGAACAAATTCAAACTCTGTTGGCGCCTTAAATGTTCAAGACATCCACAAGGACTTTGCCTATAAATAGAGAGCTTTCACCACTGCAAAAGATGTTCAAAAAAGTTCAAGAAAAGAAACAGAAAATTGATAAGAGAGAAACGAAACTCCTAGCAACATAACATTCTGAAACTCTGCCAAAATTTCCAGCTTTGTTTCATAACTTTAAGTTTCTCACCTTCAACTTCATCAAACACCCAGCTCTTTTCTGTAAACCAAAAACGTTCTTTCCAAACTTCTGACCCTATACACGCATACACCTTCACTTCCCCTTTTCCAAATCTATCCAGAACACCACCAGAACCAAAAACTAACTTTCACCCACCATTTTTTCCAGAAAGTCAGGTAAGCACCTGCTGACCCTCACCACACTGTTAAGCATCATCAGCTGTGCATATTCAAGTAACATAATGTAAATATTCATATTATTGCTGTTTATGTTCTGAGGACTCTCATACCTTAGAACGTTCTGAGCCAGTTTAGGACTCGCCTGTGACCTTGGTGATTCTGACCTCTGAGACATTTTTGCTATTTTGCTGGATCTGTTCCAAATATGTTTTCTGTTTTGTGGAGTAACAACAGGATTGCAGATGTTCTGATTAGTGCAGGAAAAAGCCAAGTGCTGACTTTGACGTTAGCACATCTGAAGCCTGTTTTGCTGTCAATGACATCAGAACCTCTGAGAGTTATTGCCTTTTCAGCAGAATCTGAACTTCTGGGTTCTCCACTAACAAACTTCTGTCTTGCAGCGCAGGGAAATCAGAACTTCTGGTTTCCCCACTAACAAGGTTCTATTTTGCAGGTTCTAGAGTCAGAAGTTCTGACTCATCCAGTTTCACCAACAGGTTGATCATCTGACAGCGGATCTGGGTCAGAACTTCTGATGGCCTCCCAACAGCGCACAGGCTCCCTCCCTCTCTCCATATATCTTGTTTTCCGCTATTTTCTTTTTTGTCTATTTTTCTCGTTGAACCCCCCATGTACAAATGTGTATCCCCCTCCCCCAATTATTGTAATAGCGTAGGATTTTACATTTCCGCTTCTTATTGCTAGTAATTAGGACGTGTATGGCAAGATAAAATCAATGAAATAGAAAAACCTAATTCAAAGAAAAAACTCTTGTATGCAATAAAACACACTTGCACACTAACACCTCTAGGGTACTCCACTTTGTTGCCTTCAAATAAATGGGCCATATTGCATGTTAGGTCTCTTTGGGCAAGGCAGACAATCTGAATGATCATAGTCCCTCGATAAAACTTTTCAAAAACAAACAAAAACAAATGATCAAGTCCCTTAAAGAAAATTGCCCAAAGACATTTAACGCCGTTGCAATTATGGTCTAAACGATGACCCGCGCCTGTCCCTTTCACATCCTAACACAAGATTGTCCGCCAAATTCAATGGCGGAACGAACTTGTTAAAAGGGTTAAAACATAGCAATAAATCTTTTGAGAAATTTAGGAGTAGACAACCTCTTAGTTACTTGAATCAAACTTGCAAAACAAAACACTTGCCTAATTTCAAAATCACACATCACTACACTTTCAAAACAACTTTCAAAAACAAATGAAAACTTTTTCAAAAGACATACATCTTTGTATACATCCCCATATGGATCATTACGAAGATTGCCACCACATTGGCCTCTTTTCAAAACATTTTCAAATCCACACACACAAAGTACCATTTCCAACAAATTGAAAACAAAAGGCAAGTGATCTAAGCAAGTAACTAAGAGCCCATGGATAACCATGGATAGAAAGGGTGCTAATACCTTCCCTTTCTATAATCTACTCCCCGAACCCAAGAAAACATCTCAGAAGGTTTTTGCTGTGCTTTTTAACCTTTCCTTAGGATAAAATAAAAAGTCGGTGGCGACTCTTGCTAACCGCAACATTTGCGAATACAAACGCAAAAACCTCAAGTCAGTTCTCCCACCGTATCACAATGACAAACAGCAGTAAGTCGCTTTTCATCAATCAAGTTAAGTTGACCAAGCCAGGTCTGAATCCAATCGTCTTCACTCAGACCAGCATCCTTCATGATTCTCAAGGAGGGAATCTGAACCTCAATAGGTAAAACAGGTTCCATGCCGTATACCAAAGAATAGGGCGTGGCCCCAGTTGATGTACGCGCCGTGGTACAGTACCCGTGAAGAGCAAATGGTAACATCTCATGCCAGCCCTTGTAGGTGACTGTCATCTTTTGAATGATCTTCTTGATATTTTTGTTCGTAGCTTTGACAATACCGTTCATCGTTGGCCGATAGGGAGATGAATTATGATGTTGAATCTTGAACTGCTCATACAAGGCGGTGATCATAGTATTGTTCAGGTTTGTACCGTTGTCAGTGATGATCCTGTCGGGGATACCGTAACGATATATGAGGTTCTGCTTGATGAAGCGGGCAACCATATTCTTTGTTACATATGTGAAGGAAGGTGCTTTGACCCACTTGGTAAAGTAATCAATAGCCACCAAGATGAAGCGGTGTCCATTGGATGCTGTAGGCTTGATCTCTCCAATCATGTCGATTCCCCACATTGCGAATGGCCAAGGAGCTGTTAGGACATTGAGAGGAACTGGAGGAATATGTATCTTGCCAGCATAGATTTGACATTTGTGACAAGTACGGGAAGGTTGATGACAATCAGCTTCCATGGTAGACCAGTAGTAGCCTGCCCGTAGAATCTTCTTAGCCATTGTATGCCCGCTTGAGTGGGTGCCAAAGGTACCATTATGCAGTTCAGCCATGATCTGCTCAGCTTCAACCTTGTCTACACAACGGAGCAGGATGCAATCATGATTGCGCTTGTATAGGATACCATTGCTCAGGAAGAACTTAGCTAAGAATCTCCTTAAGAACTTTTTGTCGTTGACCGAAGCTCCTTCAGGGTATTCTTGCGCCTCGAGATACCTTTTGATTTCGTGAAACCAAGGTCGGTCCACTACTTCTTCGGTATTAATCTCATGACAATGTGCAGGTTCGTCCATCCGTTCAATGGTGATTTGGGAAGCCTCATTATCCCAGTTAAGTTTAAACATGGATGACATTGTAGCTAGCACATCTGCTAGCTGATTCTCTTCTCGCGGGAAGTGCTCGAAGGTAATCTGCTCGAAATGTGGTAACAATGTCAGGACATGTTCTTTGTAAGGGATGAGATTTGGATGTTTAGTATCCCACTCTCCTTTGATTTGAATGATAACCAAAGCTGAGTCCCCAAATACAATCAGAGATTTGATTCCCAGGTCTATTGCAGCCTTGAGACCAAAGATACAAGCTTCATACTCGGCCATGTTGTTGGTGCAGCTGAAGCAGAGTCTAGCAGTGAAAGGTGTATGGCAACCCTATGGAGAAATGAGTACCGCGCCGATATCATTGCCAAGTGCATTAGAGGCACCATCAAAGAACAGGGTCCATCGGGATACTTGTTCAAGTCTGTCATACAGTCTGTTTTCTTCAATGTTGTCCAATGTCATAATGTCCTCGTCGGGGAAGTCGAACCTCATGGATTGGTAATCTTCGACAGCTTGATGGGCCAGATGATCGGCTAGCACACTCCCCTTTATAGCTTTTTGGGCCGTGTACTGTATATCGTATTCGGTCAAGATCATCTGCCATCTAGCGATTCTTCCAGATAAAGAAGACTTTTCAAAGATGTATTTGATCGGATCCATCTTAGATATCAACATAGTGGTATGTGTCAACATATACTGCCTTAGCCAGCGAGCAGCCCATACCAAAGCGCAACAAGTTTTCTCGAGCAGTGAGTATCGGGTCTCACAGTCGGTAAACCTTTTGCTAAGGTAATAAATGGCATGCTCTTTTCGGACAGACTCGTCATGTTGGCCCAATACGCACCCTATTGAATTCTCCAAAATAGTCAGATACATGATTAGAGGTCTTCCTTCGATGTGATGCATTAAGATAGGAGGTTCCAACAAATACTCCTTGATTTTATCGAAACAACTTGACAGTCCTCATTCCATTTAACCACCTGATCTTTCTTCAACAGCTAGAAGATTGGCTCACAGGTAGATGTTAGGTGAGAAATGAACCTTGCAATGTAGTTTAGGCGTCCCAAGAAACCTCTAACCTCCTTCTCAGTGCGAGGGGCAGGCATTTCTTGTATAGCTTTGACATTGGCAGGATCAACCTCGATGCCTTTGTTACTGACGATGAAACCCAAAAGTTTACTGGACCTGACTCCGAAAGTGAACTTGTTAGGGTTCAGTCTGAGCTTGTACTCTTTCAACCTGACAAACAGCTTTTGCAAATGGTTGAGGTGTTCTTCTTCAGTTTGTGAACGGGCTATCATGTCATCTACGTAGACCTCTATCTCATGATGTATCATATCATGAAACAAAGCTACCATGGTGCGCTGATAGGTTGCCCCGGCATTCTTCAGTCCAATTGGCATCACTTTATAGCAGAAGGTACCCCACTGTGTAACAAAAGTAGTCTTCTCCATGTCTTCAGGGGCCATTTTGATCTGGTTGTACCCTGAAAATCCATCCATGAAAGAAAATACCTTGTGCTGAGCTGTATTCTCAACCAAGATGTCAATGTGTGGTAGTGGAAAGTCATCTTTAGGGCTAGACCTGTTTAAGTCTCTGTAATCCATGCACATTCTAACTTTGCCGTCCTTCTTAGGCACGGGAACAATGTTAGCAACCCATTATGGATAGGAAGTAACAACAAGAAACCCAACATTGAACTGCTTCATCACTCCAGCTTTGATCTTTTTAGACATGTCGAGCCTCATTCGGTGGACCTTCTGTTTAATTAGTGGACAATCTTCTCTAGTAGGGAGACGATGAACCACAATATCTGTATCGAGTCCCAAAATGTCTTCGTTGGACCAAGCGAAGATCTCAACATATTTATTCAACAGCTGAACTAAGCGCTCTTTGACACTTGACTCAAGGTTGTCACCCACTCTGACTTCTTTTTTGTCTTCGGCAGTACCCAAGTTGATAGTCTCTAACAGCTCTTCATGGGGAAAAATAGCCCTTTCTTCCTGTTGTAGCAGTCTAGCCAATTCTCCAGGCACTTCACAGTCTTCATCACCTTCGTACTCGGCATGGTAGACCAGATCTTTTGAGTCACTGAAGGCCATAGCAGAATTGTTACCCATGGAATCCGGAATGGAAGGGTACCTGCATTTTGTGAGTGTGGGTGTGTGTAAGGGATAGCCACCTTTAAACAAATAAAATGTAAAAAGAAAGAAAATGAACACAAAAGTTTATATATGAAAACGTCCATGATTCATTAAAATGGAATATGAAGATGAAAAAGCAAACCCTTACAAATGGACCTATGTGCCTCGGGTAAGGCACAAGGCAAAAAGTGTACGAATTGTTTAAGAATTATTACAGACCAAATAGAAATGTTTGAAAGATAAATTACTGATTGATGAAAGTAATGGGAACAAAGTCCTTTGCCTCCCAGTTGCTCAATCCTCCTTCAACGGTAGGGAAAATCCAGTCTTCAAGGTTGCTCTCTTCTTCAACATCTTCCAAAGCATTGACTCCATGATGGGTGATCTTCACTGGTGGCCCTCCATCCCGGGAGCGGCGCACAACCTTTTGAGCAGAAGCAGTGAAACCCAAGCCGAATTTATCAGACTTGAAATGAAAATCGGGCAGCTGCCCCCAGATTGTGCTTCCTCCTTCTTCAATCACAGCCCTTGCATCTTTGAGTGACGACATCCGAGGTGGAGGTCGGGTAATCATGGGTACAAAGGCACTGCTGCAATTTCCTGAGCTACCTCCTCAAAATGCTGAAAGGGGGTTTCGATGAATTCACCATCCAATTCCACATAGCGGAAAGAATTAAGATGGCTTATCATGTACTCCTCTTCGCCGAGAACAGTCACAATTTTCCCCTGAACAGGGTACTTGAGCTTTTGATGCAGAGTTGAAGTAACGACTCCAGCATGATGAATCCAGGGTCTTCCCAACAAGCAAGAATAGGAGGAGCGGATGTCCATGACATAAAATGTAGAGTTGAAGATTTCAGTTCCCACTTTAATCGGGATATCCACCTCCCCATGGACCATCCGTTTAGAACCATCAAAGGCTCTGACAATGATATGGCTGGGCTTCAGAGTTAAACCTTCACAGTCCAATATGTCCAATGCTTTCTTAGGCAAGACATTTAAAGAAGACCCAGTATCAACCAGAACGTGAGCTAGAGTAGTCCCTCTACATTCCACCGAGAAATGCAGAGCGTCATTATGCTTTCTCCCTTTAGATGTTAAATCAGCATCGGAGAACCAAAGACCATTGTCTGCTGTTATACTAGCTACACATTCCTGGAACTGGTCCGCGGAGGTTTCCTGAGGCACGTGGGCCGTCTTCAAGAATCTGATCAAAGCTTTGGCATGAGCTTCGGAACAGAGCAACAGGGTCAGCATAGAGATTTTTGAGGGGGTTTGCCCCAGTTGCTCCACAACATTATAATCGCTTTTCTTAATTATTTTCAAAATCTCTTCCATTTCTTTTTGAGTGGTCTCAGGGATGACCAAAGGCTGAGCCCTCGTCCTGACGGACGCTTCTTGGATCCCTTTCCCTTTATCATCAGCAACAGCAGAGGGTACAACCACATGAGTCACAATTTCTTCAATAACTGGAGTTCTCGCAGATATGTTGACCGGCACAGGAGTAACCTTAGGAGAAATTGAGGGTCCGAAGATTGCCCTTGGAGGAGCAATCTCCTGAGAGAAATTTCTTCCGCTGCGGGTGATTTTACTCGTTCCAGTAATATTTCCAATGTCAGAAGTCTCTTCATCAGAACTTTCTTCATTTGATTCAATCTGCTTAATACCGTGGTAGAAGATCTCTCCTCCATAGTTCCACGATATTTATTTGTTGGACTTGTATGGGATAGGCCCCGACATAGTTATCTTCAGAGGTACAGTCTTTGGATCGGATGTAATCTTAACAGGTCTTTTGGAGACCTTGGAAAGATTGGCGGATATGGTAATTATAGCAACATCATTGACAGGAGTCGGGGTAACAAGAGTCTTTTCAAAAAGGATTTCTTGATTATCCATTAGGTGTTGGATGCCTAACTTCAACAACAGACAGTCAGATGGTAAGGATGAACAAAGGCATCAATCTTTTTCACAACCTGGGAAAATCTCAGCCTTCAACAAATTCAGCTTGATCATTGGTAACAGAGTCATCAAATCATCAACAGTAGCAACAAAAAGATTTTCTTCAATAGCATGGGCATTGTGGCCATGCTTTGGCATTAGAGCAGAGATCACATTCGGCTTTTCAGGGGCGTCGAATTCCACTTCTTTCGGGTCTATTAAATCCTGGATTTTATTCTTGAGGGCCCAACAATTATTGGTATCATGCCCTAGGCTGTCTGAATGATAAGCACATTTAGCATTGGCATGGTAAAAAGGAGAAGTTGTATTCAGATTTTTTGGTGCCTCTCTCAAGTTTGTAAGGTTTAACTTCAAGAGACGGGGGAGAACCTGAGCAAGCGTCATGTTTATTTTGGTGAATTACCTAGCAGGCCTTTCCTCCCTTTGTTGGTTGGTTCTGGGTTGATTGTTTCTGGGCTGATCAACTGCAGACTTCTGAATCATTACGGCCCCTACCGCTGGCCGGTGTTCAACTCTTCCTCGACTTCTTTGGGAGTAAACAGATGAGACTTCTTTCTTTGCTGGAAAAGTGTTCTTAATGGTGGCGGAAGCAGATGCATCTTTTTGAATTTTACCGCTCTTGATTCCGGCTTCAACTCTTTCACCAGTCAGAATTAACTCAGTGAACCCCGCAGACGAACTTACGATCAAGTGATTAAAGAATGGACCTGACAGGGTCCCCAAAAACATATCCACAAGCTCTCTCTCAAACAATGGTGGCTGCACCCTTCCAGCCAAGTCTCTCCATTTCTGGGCATACTCTTTAAAGCCTTCATTTGAGACCATGCCCATACTCTGTAATTGAGTACGGGTTGGTGCTAAGTCCGCATTATATTGATATTGTCTGTAGAAGGCAGCAACCAAATCCTCCCAATTGTGCACGTCAGACCTCTCTAGCTGGTAAAACCAATCCAATTGCATCCCCGAAAGACTGTCCTAGAAGAAATGAACCCACAGATCCTTGTCAGAAGAATGTGGTTGAATTTTTCTGACGTAAGACCGCAGATGCATCTTTGGGCAAGACAACCAATCGTACTTAGCAAATAGAGGTACTTTAAACTTGGGGGGAATGACAATCCCAGAAACCAACCCTAACTCTTCGAAATCCAGCCCAGGCACCCTCTGCACCTCTATAGCTTCCAGACGTTCTTCCATATTCTTGTACTTGTCGTCTGCAGGAGGATACTGCTGTTCAAAATAGTCTTCATCCTCTTCATCTTCTTCTTCCTCAGACTTAGATGGCATTGCAGCTCCCTTCCCTTTTCCTACCCCTTCATCAGATGTTGAGGGGAAATCCAGGACCCTTCTAGTTTGACCTTCAAATCTTTTACCCAAAGTAGCCACACCAACTCTTTTCTTTTTCTTTTTCTCCCTTTCCTTCTCCAACAGAGCCTTAAGATCCTCCTGACCCTTTGCCAAGGTCATGAGTAGTTGTTGGAACTGTGAATCCTGCACTTGCAAATCTTTGACCGTCTGCTCTATATCCATCTTGCTGAAATAAAAAGCAGAGAGATAAGGAAACCTGGTGTGAAGACCTGTTTATGCATTCAAGGATTCAGAAATTCAAATTTTTTGTAAACAAAAAGGAACACACGTCATATTAATAAGATAGAATTTGTTAGTACATAAATGCCCCATGGGCAAAATAATACAAAATTCTAATGTAAAAAGACGTTGCACATCCTTTTTGGTGCAATGTAGGTGTTGAGAGTATGCTCTTCGTGGAGTTGACGAGTAAGTTCCAAAACCTTCTTCTCACTGGTGTAGAATTTGGCTTCAAAAGTATTGTGTTCTCCCTTGAGCTGTATCCAACTCCTTTGCAAATCTTCCAGTGATGTTGGCATGTCAGGATGTAGGAGGGTGTATGGAACCTCTCCTTCCATAACAGGCTCTTTGATCACGGGAAGAATGTAAGGGTAAGGCATCATAAGACTCTGGGAGCGGGTTCGTACCCACTTGAGGTAAGGCTCAAGGGGGATGGAATTCTTGTGTCCCAGTGTCTTACTGTCTACCTTGTTGGGCATCCTCCAAGCTCGGATAAACCTTTGTCGAAGTCCTTGAGCGTCATTGTCGAAGTCAAAAACCAAGTCTGGAATCAGCATGTCATATGGGCCATCCCTTCGGGCATACCCAAATTGTCTCAGAGCCAAACAGGGGTTGTAGGTAATGCCTCCCCTAATGCCAAGTAGTGGGACATTAGGGAATTCCCCACAACGATCAATGATGATGACATTTTCTCTGGACTGAGAACACTAATGAACGTCAGAGTGTGTAAGAGTCATCAATCGTTGTGACCACCTCAAGCCTTGCTCATTCTTTAAGACCGATTGGGGAAGGTGAGAAATAAACCACCTTGCTAGAAGAGGAGTACAACACACGAGAACACCTCTTTTCCTCATTGTTCGTGTGTGAAATGAGTGTAGGATGTCCCCAAGCAATGTAGGCACAATATTTCGAGATATGAAAGTCATGACAGCATTCACATCTATAAGTTGATCAGGGTTTAGGAAAAAGACCAACCCATAGATGAGAAGAGCCACGATCTCCTCAAAAGCTTGCAGATCTAGAGAATTCCAGCAGTCTTGTGCCTTCTCAAACAGAAACTTTTCCAAGAAACCCTTGACACCACTTCTAGTTTCCCAACGACCTTTGACATAAGATGGTTGCAAGTGTAGGGCTTGAGCAACATCTTCAGGCTTTGGGTCTCTTTCCGTACCGTTGAAGGGTAGTTGATGGAGAATAGGAATCCTCAGGAGTTGAGAAAATTCCTCCAAATTAGGCACTAACTGGTAATCAGGAAATGTGAAGCAGTGATGTAGGGGTTCAAAGAACTGGAAGAGAACTTTCACCATGTCTTCCTCTATGTTGGAGTTGACCAAGTTGAGAAGTCTACCATGTCTTTGAGTGAATGGAGAATTCTCTGGAATCTTGGAAGCAAGCTCCTTGAGTTGCGGAGGGATTCTCACAAGGTTGACCTGAATAGTTTTCCGGCGGAGTGAATCCATTACCTACAAAATAGGAACAAAGATGAAGATCCAAACCCTTGAAATAGTTAGTGGATGCAAATGATGCTTCATGATGTTTATGATGTATGCACAAGTATATGTACAAGCAAATCACACAAGTTCCTAGTTTCAGGCTTGCATGGGGCTTCATAGGTAAGTACCCTCTTGAAGTTTAGTTGGATCAACATGTCCTATAAATAGTAACCGGGTTCTAAGGAGCTCAATATCACTGGATTATTTTCTGTGTTCATTGTTTCAGTTTATCCACTTTACCGGTGACCGAAATATTCCAAGAAAACAACCCTCAATGAGTGTAGTTTCGAGTATCTACCAACTTCAGACTGCACCAAATCCGGTCATCTCACTACCCCTAAAAAGGCCAAGATGGTCAAGTAAAGGTTCTAAAAGTCCATTAGTGCTTCATGACAGCACTCAGCGGCCCCGTATTCTCTTTGATTGACTCAAAGGCTACCGGTACCCACATATATGTCGCACTAATATAGCTATTGCTTCAACCATGTCGGTATACCCCGCACAGTTTCCACAACGTATTGCTATTTACCTATGAATGTTTCCCAAATACGGTAGAGGTTTCAAACCCAAACATTAGAACCAAATATAAAGCAATCAAAGCAAACAAGGTAAGCATGTAAAGGTGATCTAAACCCTAAGGTAACCCCACTTTTATATTTGTCCCCAACAGAGTCGCCAATTTTGTGATACGGTGGGAGAACTGACATGAGGTTTTGTGTTTGTGTTCACAAATGTTTCGATTTAGCAAGAGTCGCCACCGACTTTTTATTTTATCCAAAGGAAAGGTCAAAAAGCACAAGAAAGACCTTTGAGATGTTTTCTTGGGTTTGGGGGGTAGATTATGAAAAGGGAAGGTGCTAGCACCCTTTTCATCCATGGTTTTCCATGGGCTCTTAGTCACTTGTTTAGATCACTTGCTTTTGCTTTTCAATTGTTTGAAATGGTGCTTTGTGTGCGGTTTTGAAAATATTTTGAAAAGAGGCCTTTTGTCTAGGCAAACTTTGTAATGATTCTTGTTTGAATATATACAAAGGTGTTTGTCTTTTGAAAAATGTTTCAATTGTTTGAAAGTTTGTATTTGGGAAAATGTTTTGAAATGTGTTGTGTGTTTTGAAAGTAGCAAGGATGTTTGCAAATTTGATCAAGTAACTAGGAGTTGTCTACCCTAACTCAAAGATATTTCCTATACATTTTTAACCCTTTGACATTGTTGTTTTACCATTGTATTTGGTAAACAACCTTGTGTTCGGATGTTAAACGGGACGGGCGCGGGTCATCGTATGGCCATGATAACAATATTTCCAAGTATCTTAGCAAGTTTTTTGAGGGACTAGATCATTTTTGTATAGGCAACATAGATAGCATCATCGAGGGACTATGATCTTTTTGTTTTGTTTTGTTTTGCCAAGATACTCAACATGCATACCATGGCCATTTTAAAGGCAACAAGTGGATGAAACCCTAGGGGTGCTTGTGTGCATTGTGTTGTCATTTTCATGCATTTTTGTCTTGTATTAGTCAAGCTATTTGTTTGATTTTTGGATTCTTGCATACAAACCCTAATCTTTCTATCATGGCATATTTAAAAGCAATAAAGTGCGTAAAAATAAATCTACGACTATTACAACATAATTATGGGGAGGGGGATACAAATTTGAATAGGGGGATATTTGCAAGAAATTAAAACCCTAAGTCAACTATTACAACCCAATTGAACTCATTGTGCAAATAAATAAATAGACAATATTTAAATATGCAAATAAATATGAATATGCAAAAGTGTTTTTGTATTATTTTTATGTATGTAAAAACAAGTTTATTTAATGTTTCAAAAATAAGGAAATAAAAAGCTTATTTTTATTAAGGGTGGAAACCCTAATTTGTTTTAAGAAAATATATATATTTTAATTATTTATTTATGTACAAGTAAATAAAATAAAATATATACAAATGTTTAGAAAATGAAAATATATGAGAAAATATTATTTAAGTGTATAAATAATAAAAATAAAAATATATGGTATTTTTTGTATTATTTACAAGTTTTTATTTAAGAAATAAAAGTATATTATTTAAGAAACTATTTTTATGCTAGAAAAAATAATAAAAATAATAAAATAAAATATGAAAATTTAAGAAAATATTTTTGGTAATTTTTAATGTTTTAGAAAAAATAAAATAAAGTCAGAAACTTAAAAAGAAATAAAAAATATGAAAAATAAACAAATGGGCTGAGGGGGTGCAGGAAGTAGGATGGAGGGTGCAAACAATCATGCCAAGCCAAGCCCGACCCAGATGGCCTTCATCCCTGACCTTGTGACAAGAAAAACACGGCCTGGTATTCAAAACTGGAAATCCTGCATTTGTGCTTAAAAACAAAAACTTGCAACATGAATGTTATAGAGCATGATCATACGATTCTAACCATATAAAAAACTTAACCTAACTCTCAAAGACCAGAGAGAATTTCCCTGGCCCTAATTTCTAACCTAGATTTTTCAGAAAGTTCATCACTCAAATTCTCCTAACTCAATTAACTTAAATGAAATCTATGCATATGTACAACTCAAGGGCAATGAGTACTACATTTTTTATTCACAAACCTAAGCCTAATGATTCCTAAATAGAGAGATAGAAGTTTGAACTTTACCTATTTCATTCAAGCTCGAGTATGGAAATGCAGGGGTTTTCAGTGAGGCCTGAGATGCTTGTGAGCTTGCTTGAAGTTCCTTGGAGCTTTCCCAATGCTTAGCTAGCTTTGAACTTGCTTGAATCTCTCTATAGAACTCAACCTGCAAACATAAAATTTAGAAATGGTGAAGTGTGTAAATGGAGTTACAGTGACTTGGGAATGGTTGGGATAGTTTAGGCAGGTTGTATGGAGTGTGTTGGAACTGATTGCAAGCAAAACGCACGAGTAGTTTGTGATTTGGAAACCAAAATGCAGAACCTGCCCTGTTTGGCAAGAAAATGTGATTTTGGTGTTCTGGAAGGTTTGAGGACTTGTGAACTCGTGGTTATGGCTTAGTGTATTGTGTAAAAGTTGTTTGAAATGTTTACAACACTTGGTTATATCAGATACAAGAGTTGTTGACCTTTTGCAAGGTTTCTTGGTTTTGAAGCAAAAGTGAGAAGTGACCATGCTATGGCCTGTACAGGCCTCCTTCTTAGCTGCACAAAGTTGTTGTACTTTGACCTTTGTTTGTGGAGTTGGTTTTATGCAAAAGAATGGGTTTACAGCTCAAGGGGAACAACTTGACATAAAGCCAACTTTATGAAAATGGCAATGTTGCCTTTTTGCCATTTTTAGATTAATTCAATGTGTAAACTTCTATAGATCAGAACAATGCCTTAATCCATTGTATTTGCATTCAATTTTTGAGTGTGGAAGGGTTTAAGGATCTGTAAGCAAGTACAAGCAAGGTTGGATAAAATTTGCAACTTGTAGCATAGTGAAAAATGCCATGGACCAAAGTGATATTTTGCCAAATTCAAACCTTCGATTCTCCCTAACCACAAATGATCTTGGAGAGTTCTTGGACATTTTGGAAAGCTTGTAACATTATCTACAATCCATATTTGAAATAAATTTTGAGATTCCAATTGGAACTATGTGAAAAATTTCCATGAAGATAGGTCAAAATCCTACCTAAACTAGGGCAAAATTTCACTAGGTTAAAAGTTTCATGGACCCTTATTCCAAAAATCATAACTTGAGATCCAAGCATCTTTTGGGAAAACTTTGTGATTAAAAGTTGTATATTTTGTGGAGGACTACAACTTTCATGTTGGTAATTTTCTTTGAATCCAATTGAATCATGGTGAAAAAGTTGGGAAAAAATAAGAAATTTTCATAACTTGGAAAATTTCTAAGTTATGAAAATTTTCCATTTTAAACCCTAATTTTCAAAATTAGGTTTCTTGGTGAACAAGTTTCATGCTTTGACAGATCTTGATGAAAAATGACCCTTGGCACTTGATTTTGACCAAAAAGTCAAAGTTTGACTTTTCAGTGTACAGTTGATTTTTGATCAGTTGACTGGAAAATTCATCTGTCAATCCAATGAATTTGGGATATTTTTAACCTTGTGATTAGTTCAAAATGATGCCATTGAGTCCTTGAATCCATGCTTGAACCAAATTTGCCATTGGCTAGGTGAAAAATCAGAAATTGCCATTCCAGTCAAAACCCTAAAAATGACCATTTTTCCCTTTTGAAGATCTGATCAAATTTCTTGAAGAGTTATGGTCCCAACTTGATCAAATTGTCCATATGAGTCTATAATGTTGACGTGGATAAAAAATTACGAGGTTTGACTGTAAATTGGCCATAATTGACTTTTTCCCCAATACAGCTGATTTTTAGGTCAACTGTCCAATTGACTGGGCAAAAATTTGATTCAAGGCTTGAAACTTGGTATGAGCAATCTTAGGAGTCCAACATGAAGTATGAAAGTAACATGGGGCATTAGAAGTCCAAAATTCCTTGTGCAAACTCAAACCCTAATTTCAGGTCAACAGTGCAAGGAGATGTCTTGAGCAGAGCAAACCCTAGCTTGGTCTTGAGTTCAAAGAGTCTTGTGAGGGGAAATCTTGATAAAATGAGAGGGAAAATTTTGGGGTACAACAACGACCCAAAAAGCTATAAAGGGAAGTGTGCTAGCAGATCATCTGGCTCATCAAGCTGTAGAAGATTATCAATCTATGAAGTTTTACTTCCCCGACGAAGACATCATGACATTGGACAATATTGAAGATTTCAGACCATATGACGGACCTGAACAAGGATCCCGATGGACCCTGTACTTTGATGGGGCATACAATGCACTTGGTAACAGTATCGGTGCGATACTCATATCTCCGGAAGGTTTCCATACTCCTTTCACAGCCAGACTTTGCTTCAACTGTACAAACAACATGGCAGAGTACGAAGCATGCATCTTTGGACTCAAGGCTGCCATAGACATGGGAATCAAATCTTTAGTTGTGTTTGGGGACTTAGCTTTGGTCATCATTCAGATCAAAGGAGAGTGGGATACTAAGCATCCAAACCTCATCCCTTACAAAGAACATGTCTTGACATTGTTACCACATTTCGAGCAGATTACCTTCGAGCACTTCCCACGAGAAGAAAATCTGCTAGCAGATACTCTAGCTACAATGTCATCCATGTTTAAACTTAACTGGGATAACGAGGCTCCCCAGATCACCATTGAACGGATGGACGAACCTGCACACTGTCACGAGATTAACACCGAAGAAGTAGTGGACCAGTCTTGGTTTCATGAAATCAAAAGGTATCTCGAGGCCCAGGAATATCCTGAAGGAGCTTCAGTCAATGACAAAAAGTTCTTAAGGAGATTCTCAGCTAAGTTCTTCCTAAGTAATGGCATCCTGTACAAACATAATCATGATTCTATTCTGCTCCGTTGTGTAGACAAGCTTGAAGCTGAAAGGATTATGGCTGAATTGCATGAAGGTACCTTTGGCACTCACTCTAGTGGGCATATGATGGCTAAGAAGATTCTAAGGGCAGGCTATTACTGGTCTACCATGGAAGCTGACTGCTATGAACACTCCCAGACTTGTCATAAATGTCAAATCTATGCAGACAAGGTACACGTGCCCCCGGTTCCTCTAAATGTCTTAACAGCTCCTTGGCCCTTCGCTATGTGGGGAATCGATATGATTGGGGAGATCAAGCCTACAGCCTCCAATGGAAACCGCTTCATTCTAGTGGCCATTGATTATTTCACAAAATGGGTCGAAGCAGCTTCCTTCGCATCCGTGACTAAGAATCTGGTTGCCCGCTTCATCAAGCAGAATCTTATTTTCCAGTACGGTATCCCCAAAAGGATCATCACTGATAATGGTACAAACCTTAACAATACTATGATCACCGCCTTGTGCGAGCAGTTCAAAATTCAACATCACAATTCATCCCCCTATCGGCCAAAGATGAATGGTGCAGTTGAAGCTGCGAACAAAAACATCAAAAAGATCATACAAAAAATGACAGTCACCTACAAAGACTGGCATGAGATGCTACCGTTTGCTCTCCACGGGTACCATACCACGGCTCGCACATCAACTGGGGCAACACCCTATTCTTTAGTTTATGGCATGGAGGCTGTTTTACCTATTGAGGTTCATATCCCCTCTTTGAGAATCATGAAGGATGCGGGTTTGAGTGAAGACAATTGGATCCAAACCCGACTTGATCAGTTAAACTTAATTGACGAAAAAAGACTTACTACTGTTTGCCATGGTCAGACGTATCAAAAACGGATGATCAAGGCTTTCAACAAGAAAGTCAGACGCCAAGTGTATCAAGTTGGAGATCTGGTGATCAAGCACATCATCTTGCCACAAAGTGATCCCAGGGGAAAATGGACTCCTACCTATGAAGGACCATTTGTAATCAAGAACATATTTTCTGGTGGGCAAATGATCTTAACCACCATGGACGGCGACGACCTGCCGCACCCTGCGAACGCAGACATAGTCAAAAGATACTACGCATAAATGACCCGCTAGGTTGACACACCTAGGCAAAACAAGGGCATCCCGGTGAATCGAAAACCCGAAAGGGCGGTTCAGGAAAAGATTATGGATAAATAAATAAAAAATCTGTACACCCGGAAAGTTGAAAACCCGAAAGGGCGACTTGGGCAAAAAAGGGTTTCCTGGTGGATCGAAAACCCGAAAGGGCAGTTCAGGCAAAAGTTAGGGAATTAAAGCGTATGACTATGTCTCGTCGGATCACTTTAAGGACAGTCTCTTCACAGACAAACCTGGAGCTTCTTATCAATCCAATCATCTTCGGACGAAGCAACGAATGGACAAGATATTCGGAGATACGAAGGCTATAGCGGAATGGGAACCCCATGGGATTTTTTACACATAGCTGTCTTTCTTTGTATAAATTTTTCTCATTTTTTATGACACCATCCTCTTACTAGGATGTCTGTCTCCTTTGTACAAAATACTTATTCAAAGTAAATATAAAGATACCTCTTTAAAGTGCAGAAAACCATTTTGTCTTTTTCTTTTTACACTTGTGTTTTATTTGCAAAAACGTCCAATGATTCATTAATGAACATATACATTTGAACACAATTACTGTTTACAAATAAACAAGATGAAAAAGAACAATTACTGACACATTGAAAGGATAGGAAAACGTCTTTAGGCTATTCCATAGGCAATCCCTATAGTACATCATCTAGATCCCCAGCGGAGCTAAAATTTCAAACCCTTAATCCCCATCAGAGTTAAAATTTCCAACTATCAATCCCCAACGGAAACCATCCAGTTTCTCCAAATTCGCCAGCAAGTTATTTTGAAGTCTGAAAAGCAACCAGATAACAGTTAACTTTTACTCCCCAACCTAGGGTGATTCCCCAATAGAGTGGCATACAACCCAAACTCTTGAACCGTCTCCCAGCGGAATAAGCTTTTTCTCAGAGTCTTCACTACTCCCCAGCAGGATAGCTTTCTTCCCCATAGAGTTTTCATTGCTCCCCAACAGAATGAAGATTATCATTCTTATTTCCCAGCAGAACAAGGATTCCCTTTTTGTAATCCCCAGTAGACGTCCTCAAAGTTCTCTGGATTCTCCAAGCGATTTACTCAAGCAGTATATGGCATTGCTCG
This sequence comes from Vicia faba, assembly GCA_948472305.1. NCBI lineage: Eukaryota > Viridiplantae > Streptophyta > Magnoliopsida > Fabales > Fabaceae > Vicia > Vicia faba. Next base: position 264,145,533 of record OX451740.1, read on the forward strand.
CAGAAGATTTTTGTCAATATTCCAACTTCAAGACATGAAGGATCCCTATATCCCCAGCAGAGTCAAGGATTTTTAATCCCCAACAGTCGCCAAGGATTTCTTATCCTCAGCAGTCGAGGATTTATTTTCCCCAGGAGCAGTCAAGGATTTATCTTCTTCAGCAAAACAACTAATCAACTTACATGCACATACATTACATTCATATATCATAAACATTGATAAAGCACATATATTGCATCATACATCTCATGCAACATAACTTTGTGTTTCAGCTAACATTTTACCCTTTTCAGGATAAGACTAACAGCTACCATTAACAATATTCAAAGATTTCAGATACAATACAGATACGCTCTAGACAAGGATGCCATTCTGATACTCATTCAGATTTCAACTTCAGATACAGTATAGGTACGCTCCAGACAAGGATACCATTTTGATACTCATTCAGATTTCAATTTCAGATACAATACATATACGCTCCAGACAAGGATGCCATTCTGATACTCATTCAGATTTCAACTTCAGATACGGTCAAGATACGCTCCAAACAAGGATGCCTTTCTGATACTCATTGAGATTTCAACTTCAGATACCGTAAAGATACACTTCAGACACGGAAGTCATTCTATTACTCATTCAGAATTCAAAGTCAAGATACAGTTCAGATACGCTCCAGACATGGAAGCCATTCTGTCACTTATTCAGATTTCTTATTCAGATACAGTGCAGATAAGCTCCAGGCACGATTTCCACTCTGTCACTTGTTCTGATTTCCCCAGCTTAGATACGCTCCAGACACGGTAGCCATTCTATTGTTTGTTCAAGATTCTTCTTTCAGATTCAGTCTCCAGATACAACTCAGATACGTTCCAGATACGGATACCTTTCTGATGCTCATTCTTCTGATTTACAACAAAAATTCTTGGATGGCATCTACAAGCTCATCTCCAGCAATATTCTATCACCTTTCCAAATGGCATCTTTAAGCCCATTCCCTCAACTACACTTTAACAAGTGCAAATTTACGGGCACTCTAGTGTCCAATCATCTTTTACCTTCGAGTCAAGAACGACAAAACTCGCCAATCTAACTATTTAGGTTCAAGAAGATTGAACAGGGGCAGCTGTTGTACCCCAAAATTTTTCCTCTCATTTATCAAGATTTTTCTCACAAGACTTCTTGGACTCAAGACAAGATTAGGGTTTGGTCAGCTCAAGACATCCCCTGCACTGATAACCTGAAATTAGGGTTTGAGTTTGCACAAGGATTTTTGGACCATAAATGCTTCATGTGACTTTCATATACCATCTTGGACCCCTAAAATTTCTCATGTCAAGTTTCAAGCGTTGAATCACATTTTTGACCAGTCAATTGGACAGTTGACCTAAAAATCAGCTGTATTAAGGAAAAAGTCAAAAATGGCCAATTTACAGTCAAACTTCATAATATTTGATCCACAACAACATTCTAGACTCATATGAACCATTTGATCAAGTTTGGATCACAACTCCTCAAGAAATTTGATCAAATCATCAAAAGGGCAAAATGATCAAAATTAGGGTTTTGACTGAGAAAGGGCAATTTATGATTTTTAACCTAGCCAATGACCAATTGGGTTCAAGCATGATTTCAAGGACTCAATGGCATCATCTTTACCTAATAACATAGTTCAAAAGATCTCAAGTTCATTGGATTGACAGATGAATTTTCCGGTCAACTGATCAAAAATCAACTGTACACTGAAAAGTCAAACTTTGACTTTTTGGTCAAAATCAAGTGCCAAGGGTCTTAATTCATCAAGATATGTCAAAATATGAAACTTGTTGGCCAAGAAAACCATTTTTGCAAATTAGGGTTTTAATTTGAAAATTTTTCATAACTTAGAATTTTTCTAAGTATGGAAATTTTCTTATTTTTTCCCAAATTTTCACCACTTTTTCACCATGATGCAATTTGATTCAAAGAAAACTTCCAACATGAAAGTTGTAGTCCTCCATGAAATCTACAACTTTTCTTCACAAAGTTTCCCAAAATATGCTTGGATCTCAAGTTATGAATTTGTGAATAGGGGTCCATGAACTAAAAGACTTAGTGAAAATTTGCCCTAATTTAGGCAGTTTTTTGACCCAACTTCATGGACATTTTTCAACTAGTTCCAAGAGGTATCTCAAAATTAATTATAAATATGGATTGTAGAGAACATTTCAAGCTTTCTAAAATATCCAAGAACTCTCCAAGATCATTTTTGGTTAGGGAGAATCGAAGAAGAGAAATTGGCATTTTGTCACTTTTGTTCAAGCCATTTTTACAATGCATCAAGTTGCAAATCTGATCAAGCATGCTTGTACCTTGCATTACAGGTCCTAAACTCCTTCTACACTCCATAATTAAATGCTAACTCAGTGTATAAAGGCTTTATTTTCACTTTGGAGCATTGTACAAGAAATAATTCCATAAATGGCCAAAAGTTCACAATGCCATTTTCATAAAGCAAGCTTTTCCAACTTTATCAGCCTTGAGCCTTGGACTTGTTCTTTTGGTGCAGACAATTTCCACAGGAATTAAGCAAAGCATACTGTGATACGGTGGGAGAACTGACTTGAGGTTTTGCGTTTGTTTTCGCAAATGTTTCGGTTGAGCAAGAGTCGCCACCGACTTTTTATTTTATCCTAAGGAAAGGTTAAAAAGCACAGCAAAAACCTTTGAGATGTTTTCTTGGGTTCGGGGGGTAGATTATAGAAAGGGAAGGTATTAGCACCCTTTCTATCCATGGTTATCCATGGGCTCTTAGTTACTTGCTTAGATCACTTGCCTTTGATTTTCATTTGTTTTAAATGGTGCTTTGTGTGTGTGTTTGAAAATGTTTTGAAAAGAGGCCATTGTGGTGGAAACCTTTGTAATGATTCATGTGTGAATGTATACAAAGGTGTACTTGTCTTTTGAAAAGTTTTCAATGTTTTTTGGAAGTTTGTTTTGAAAGTGTGTTGTCATGTGGGTTTGAAAATGTTTTGAAAAGAGGCCATTGTGGTGGCAACCTTTGTAATGATTCATGTGTGAATGTATACAAAGGTGTACTTGTCTTTTAAAAAGTTTTCAATGTTTTTGAAAGTTGTTTTGAAAGTATTTTTTGAAAGTGTTGTGGAGTGTGGTTTTGAAAAGTAGGCAAGTGTGTTTTGCAAGTTTAATCAAGTAACTAAGAGTTTCGTCTACCCCTAAATTTACTCAAAGGCTTTTTCTATGTTTTAATCCTTTTAACAATTTTGTTCCACCATTGTATTTGGTGGACAATCTTGTGTTAGGATGTTAACGGGACGGGCGCGGGTCATCGTTTAGACCATGATTGCAATGGTGCCAAGTGTCTTTGGCAATTTCCTTTAAGGGATTTGATCATTTTTAGGCAACTTTCGAAAGCGTCATCGAAGGACTATGATCATTTGATTTGTTTTGTTTTGCCAAAGACACCCAACATGCAACATGGCCCATTATTGAAGGCAACAAAGGGGATTAACCCTAGGGGTGTAAGTGTGATTGGTGTTGTCCATTTTCATGCTTTGTTGTCTTTGAATTAGGTCAAGCTATTTGTTATTTGATTTGCATACAAACCCTAAGTCTATCATGGCATATTTAAAAAGCTTTAAAATGCAGAATTTAAAGTCCTAAGTTATTACAAAATAATCATGGGGATGGGGGTACAAATGTTCAAATGGGGATGAGACTTTAATAGGAGAGTAGTGTCCAAATATTTACAACCAAATCGAATCAATCACAAATGTAATATGTATCAATGCATAGGAATAAGTAAATGTGTATGTGTAAATGTATTTGTGTAAGTGTATGTGATTTATTTACAAGTGAAATAAAAATAATAAAAAGGGTTAATTTTGGATATTTTCATGTTTAGGGCAAAACCCTAATTTCCTAATAAATGGTATTTATGAATTATTTTATATACAATATTTATTAATTATGTACAAAAAATAAATAAGAGGGAAGTATATGGCCAAAAAATTATTTTTGATGTTAAATATTAATAAAAATAAAAATGTATTATTTTTGTATTTTTATCCTAAATATTCTAATAAATATATAAGTATTGATATTATGTATTAAATATATTAAATATACATAAAAATAAAATATTTATTATTTACAAAAAAAAGTATATTTTTTAGGAAATGTTTTCAAAAGATAAAATAAAATGAAATCAGAAAATGAAAAGTATTTTGTATTATTTTTAGTATTTTACATAAAAGTATATATGTTTATTTATATGTACAAGTTCAAATAAAACAAATAAAAATCCAAATAAAATGCAAAAATGAATGGAAAAATGTTTTTAATGTTTTTTATACTTTGACAAAAAATAATAAATCAGAATAAAAAAATAAAAATAAAAAATGATAAAAATAACACACAATGGGCCAAGGGGGTGTATGTATGAAATAAGTGGTGTAAACAGAAAAACAAAACAGGCCCAGCCCAAAGCAAGCTTCTTCAACCTCCAGCCACATTTTCTGTCAAAAACGCGCGCCTTTCCTACCTTGTTCAAACATCCTGATTCCTTGATTTTCAGCCAAAACTCACAACATAAACTATGTAGAGCATTAAATCACGAATTCATTCATATAAAAAAGTTGTTCTAACTCTCAGAAATGAGAGAGAATTTCCTCTCCCCCAATTTTTAACCTAAGTTTTTTTCAATGTTCATGTCTTAAATTCTCTCAGCACACACAAAATAAATGGAAAGTGAGGATATGGGTAGCTTCAGGGCCATGAGTAGGACATAACTTCTTCAAAAACCTAAGCCTAGATATGCCTGGATAGAGAGATAGAAGTTCAAACTTTTACCTGTTCAGCTTGATTTGTATACAACAATGGAGGTACTTTCAATGCAATGTGAGGACTCGTACAACTTGCTTGAGGTTCAGGGATGCTTCTCCAACCTCTAGCTTGCTCTGAAACTAGCTGAATCGAGCTATGGAAGTTCACCTGCAAAGTTGAAAACTGAAAATGGAAAATGATGTTAGGGATGTTACAGTTTGTGTTGAATGCTTGGGATAGCTTCAGTGGGTGATATGGAACATGTTTGAACTCCTTTTGGCCAAAGTGCACGAGTGGAAAGGTTTATAGAAGTCAAGTTGCAGAAGGGACTCTGTTTTTTGCAATAGGATGGTGTTTTTGTGAATGAGGAGGTATTGAAGGTGGTTAGGTCGTGCCTTAGCTCAGTTATGATGTATGGAAAGTGTTTATAAACTTTGCCTTGGCTAGTTGTTACAGGAATGAGAGATGGGATCATTTTTGCAAAGTTTCTTCCTTCTTAAGCAAAAGTTGCCAAGTTAGGTTATAGGCCAAGGCAAGTCCCTCAAGCATGCTGCATAATCTCTCCTTGATCAGTGTGATTAGTCCATAAACTTGTGCCCAAAATATATGCTTTGTACTTCTTTGATTTGTGTTTTGACATAAAGCTATGCTTTACAAGAATGGATAAAATGCTTTTTCCAAATATGGCTTGATTTTGTGTGTATTGTCCAAATGCATAAAATAACACTCTAACACAAAGGATATGCATTTAATTATTGAGTGTAAGAAGGATTAGAGGCCTGTAATCTAGCTTGTGCAAGCTGAGTTCAAAAATGCATAGTGTATGAACATGAAATTGGCTCATGAACAAAGTGACTTTTGCCTAACTTCCCAAATTCGATTCTCCCTAACCACAAGGGTGTTTGAGAAGTTCTTGGACAATTTGGAAAGCTTGGAATGTGTACTACAATCCATATTTGTAATTCAAATTGAAATTCCAAGTGGAAGCATGTGAAAAGTGGCCATGAAGTTGGGCAAAAATCCTGCCTAAAATAGGTCAAAATATTTCTAAGTTAAGAATGTTTTGCACCCCTATTCCAAAAATCATAACTTGAGCTACAAGCTTCTTTTGAGAAAACTTTGTGAATCAAAGTTGTAGATTTTGCAATGGACTATAACTTTCATGTTTTGAGTTTTGTTTTAATCCAAATGTATCTTGATGAAAAGATGGGACAAAGTTAGGAAAAAATTAGGAAATTTCATAACTTAGAAAATTTCTAAGTTATGAAATTTCTTCATTTCAAACCCTAATTTGTAATTCTTGGTTTCTTGATGAACAAGTTTCATAATTTGACACGTCTTGATGAAAAATGAATCTTGACACTTGATTTTGACCAAAAAGTCAAAGTTTAACTTTTCAGTACACAGTCAAATTTTAATCAGTTGACTGGAAAATTCATCTGTCAATCTTGTGCAATTAGGATCTTTTGAACTTGTTGAATGTGTCAAGACCATGTAATTTAATCCTTGAGTCTATATGTGAGCTTGAATTGCCATTGGTTAGGTTAAACAGTCAAAAATTGCCTTTGTGCAGTCAAAACCCTAAAAATGACCATTTTGCCCTTTTGGTGATCTGATCAAATTTCTTGTGGAATTGTGATGCAAACTTGATCAAATGGTCCATATGAGTTTAATATGTTGATGTGGGTCAAAAATCATGAGGTTTGACTGCCAATTGGCCACAGTTGACTTTTTTTTCAATACAGCTGATTTCTAGGTCAACTGTCCAATTGACTGGGCAAAGATTGGAATCAAGGCTTGAAACTTGGTATGGATAAACTTATGAATCTAACATGAAGCATGAAAGTCAATTTGGGCATTTTAGGTCAAAACATCTTTGTGCAAACTCAAACCCTAATTTGGGTCAACAGTGCAAAGAGGAGTCTTGAGCAGAGCAAACCCTAACTGGATCTTGAGCTCCAAGGGTCTTGTGGTGAGAAAATATTGATGAAATGGGAGGGAAAATTTTGGGGTACAACAGTTACCCCTGTTCAATCTTCTTAGACCTGAGGATGTAGATTGGCTTGCGTGCCTTTCGTGATCCGAAGGTGGAAGATGATTGAACACTAAAGTGCCCAGAAATTTGCACTCGCATAGTGGAGTATCAGCAATGTGATGGAGGGAATGGGCTTATAGATGCCATTTGGAGAGATGGTGGATAGGGGGATGGGCTTATAGATGCCATCTGGGGACGTGACAGAACCTTGCCGGGAATGGGCTTATAGATGCCATTTGGAGGTGTCGATCGCGTAAGAGATTCCTTAGCGAGAACTTGTGTACTTTGAGAAAGGAAGATGGTTTCCTGGCCTGCCACAAGTGTTGATCTTCAAACTCTTCATGCAGATATTCCCTGGCTAGGTACAGGTATCGAATCTACAATCAGTTTCTCACAGATGTGCCCTGGCTAGATACAGGAATCGAATCTGGAATTTGTCGTCTACAAATATGCCCTGGCTGGATACAGGAATCGAATCTGGAATTAGTCGTCTTCAGATGTGCCCTGGCTGGGTACAGGTATCGAATCTGGAATTTGTCGTCTACAGATATGTCCTGGCTGGATACAGGTATCGAATCTGGAATTTGTCGTCTACAGATATGCCCTGGCTGGATACAGGAATCGAATCTGGAATTTGTCGTCTACAGATATGCCCTGGCTGGATACAGGAATCGAATCTGGAATTTGTCGTCTACAGATATGCCCTGGCTGGATACAGGAATCGAATCTGGAATTGGCCGTCTACAGATATGCCCTGGCTGGATACAGGTATCGAATCTGGAATTGGCCGTCTACAGATATGCCCTGGCTGGATACAGGTATCGAATCTAGAATTTGTCGTCTACAGTTATGCCCTGGCTGGATGCAGGTATCGAATCTCTAAACTCTTCGTGTAGATATGCCCTGGATGGATACAGGTATCGAATCTACAATCAATCACTCACAGATATGCCCTGGCTAGATACAGGTATTGAATATGGAATTGTGATAATTGATAGTAATCATCTTTGGATTGTCCTTTTTCCTGAAAAGGCAAGACATTAGTTGTATGCAATGTCATGATGCGTGATGTCATGATGTTCTCAAAAATAAATGAGATTGTGTTGTATGCACTTTATCATGTATGTAAGCAGGATGTATGAAATGTGAAATGTCTATGAATGTATTTTTTGTCTAGGAAAATAAATCCTTGACGAGTGCCGGGAACTTGTTGAATCCTGGGCTGATGTTTTGAAGAGTAGAGTTCTTCGTTTCCACTGGGGATGATGGTTGCAAGAATAAACCGGTAGGAGGAGACGACTACATTGGGGAATAAACTTGGTGAAGAGATTACTCTGCAGGGAATTACTCTGTGGGAAGAGATACTTTGCTGAGGTTTTGATGAGAGCTCCACTGGGGATTCCACTGAGAAGTTAAGCTGGGGAATTTGATGAACTCCGCTGGGGATAGGAAGAACTTCGCCGAGGACGATCTTTCCGTGGTAATTAGCTGAGGATAACCCAGTTATACCCTGATGGGGAAATAACCTTTGAATAAAGTCGGGGAGAGACGTACTCTGCAGGGGATAAGCTTCCAGAATCTACTGGGGATAAGCTTCAGAATCTACTGGGGATATGGATTCCACTTTCCCGGGGAAACTTTGGACCGTACTGGGGAATGGTTCCACTGTGGTGTTTATATTCCGCCGGGGAACAAATCTTATATTAAGACTGCCGGGATGCTTGCTGAGGAATGTCTATACTCCGCTGGGGAATGTTGAGATCTTTTGGGGATACCCAACTTCCTTAAGGCTGACAGTAGACTAACTCTGCTTGGGGATAGTATCGCTGACTTGCTGGAGATACTGTGCCTTTTTAGGGCTGAGGGGAGACCAACTTTGCCTGGAAAGAGTATTGCTGAAATCTGGTCTTACTCTGTGGGGAGTTGAGGTAACTTGGTTACCTTCTTCAACCGAACTTACCTTGGTACCTCGGTGGGCAGAGCAACTAGATTGTTTGGACAACTCTTTATTGCCCCTGTTTCTAATGTCACCTGTAATTAGTCCTTTGTTTCGCATGCAAATATTCATGATTAGCAATTAATGTCAAATGCATATATCAAAAATGAACATTGGACGTTCTTTGCAAAACAAAACAGAAAAAGGAAAAACGATGGGTAATTTGTCTGAAAAATTGAACTTGTATTGATTTTGAAATTTGCCTGTAAATAGGCGTTTTTGTACAAGAGGCTGACGTCCTAGTAAGAGAACGCCGCCGAGCAAAATAGAGTTTATACAATTTTGTGAAAAGAAAACAAAACAGCTATGTGAAAAATAATCCCACTGGGTTCCAACTCTGCTATCGCCTTTATGTCTTCAAGCGTCTCATCGCTTTGCTGCTTAGTTGAAGATGAAGCTGATTGATTGGAGTCATCTGAGCCTGATAGTTGATGCCGAATTCTGGATGCAAGGTGATCCAATGAGACATAGTATTATGCTTTATCCCTAACTTTTTCCTGGACCGCCCTTTCGGGTTTTCAGTCCACCGGGATACCCATTTTTGCCCAAGTCGCCTTTTCAGGTTTTCGACTTGCCGGGTGTACAGATTTTTTTCATTTCATCCCTTATTTTTGCCCGAACCCTTTTGGTTCGCCGGGAAGCCCTTATTTTTGCCTAGGTGTGTCAACCTAGCGGCTCTTTAATTCATGCGTAGTATCTTTTTACTATGTCTGCATTGGCGGGGTGAGGAAGGTCGTCACCATCCATGGTGGTTAGAATCATAGCTCCTCTTGAGAAGATATGTTTAACCACAAATGGCCCTTCGTACGTAGGGGTCCATTTGCCCCTGGGATCACTTTGAGGAAGAATGATGCACTTGATTACCAGGTCTCCGACTTGATACTCTTGTCGTCTGACCTTCTTGTTAAATGCCCTGATCATCCGTTTTTGGTACGTCTGACCATGACAAATAGCAGTGAGTCTCTTTTCGTCGATTAGGTTTAATTGATCAAGCCGAGTCTGGATCCAGTCATCTTTGCTCAAACCTGCATCCTTCATTATCCGGAGAGAGGGTATCTGGACTTCAATAGGCAAGACTGGCTCCATGCCATATATCAAGGAAAAGGGAGTTGCCCCTGTTGACGTCCGTGCTGAGGTACGGTACCCATGAAGAGCAAACGGTAACATTTCGTGCCAATATTTGTAGGTCACTGTCATTTTCTGCACAATCTTCTTGATGGTCTTATTCGCCGCTTCTACAACCCCATTCATCTTCGGCCGGTAGGGAGAAGAGTAGTGGTGCTGTATCTTGAATTGCTCGCAGAGCTCAGTGATCATCTTGTTGTTAAGATTGGTACCATTATCCGTAATGATCCTCTCAGGTACACCGTATCGACAGATCAGGTTGTGCCGAATGAACCGTGTCACGACGTTCTTGGTTACTGTTGTACCCCAAAATTTGCCCTCCCATATTCTTCAAGATTTGCCAAGTCAAAGCTTCAAAATCTCCCCAAGGTTTGCACAATTCAAAGGCCTCCTAACAGTAAAAAGCTAGGGTTTTGGTTCTGACAAAGAAATTGAAGTTTCCAAAGGTCTAAACAAGTCCCACATGCCTATAAATATTGTCAAGCATCCTCATGCTAAGTTCCAAGACTTACAACACAAAATTGCATAGTCAAATGCCCTAATTGCTCAGCAGTCAACTGTAGGGGCAAAATGGTCATTTGACAGTCAAAAGTTCAAATTTTTGGTCAACATCTTATTTTGAAGCCACAAACATCATTTGATCAATGCTTGATCATGATTTTCAAGGTATGGCTCAAAAAGTCTCAAGATGCAAAAGTTTCCATATTTGGACAGTTGAAAAAGTCAACTGTAACTTGACCAAGGCATAACTTCCACATGGTTTATCAGAAAAATTCCATCCAAAGCTCATTTTGAAGAGAAAGAAATTTCCTACAACTCCTCTTCACACTTCAAGTCCAAGAAATGCTCTCACAAAAAGTTATCAATTTCAACATTATAGGTCATTTTCAAAAGTCAACAAAAAGGCACTTTAAGTTAAAGACCATAACTTGAGATTGGTAAATCAAAATGACATGGGACCAAAGGCATTGGTTAGAGGACTTAAATACCTTTCCAAAATGTCCAAGAACATGATCAAATCTTAAAAATTGAGCAAGATATGCCTTGTGGAAGTTGGGAAATATTTGGGAATTTTGAAAAGTCAACTTTGCTTCAAATGCCTCAAAATTGCTAATGGGCCACATTTTCTTCCAAGAATCATTATCCAAAGGTTATGCACGACCATTTGGCCCAAAGGGGAATTATTTCATCATTTTTTATTATTTATTTGAATTTTTAATCACTATTAATTCATTTAATGAAATAAAATATGACAAAAATAGAAAACCATGTTTTTTAATCCCTTTTTGCAGCATATTCTCTCCAATAAAACCTCAAGATTCGTGCACACCAATTTGGAAAGGTTTGGCCATGATTGGTATCAAAAGCACATGGAAAAGATATGAAAGGATTTCATTAAAAATCAAATATTTGATTCATCAAAACATTGATCTTTTGGCTTGAATTCTTACCCTAATCCATTGGCATACATATACAGATCACAACCCTAGTGCTAAGAACCTTCAAGCTGCGCCTCATATCATATACACGTTTTGCATTTTTTGTGAAAAAGTTGAAAACTGAAAACACACATAGAGTGCAATTCAAAGCGAAATAAGGATTCCAATAGCTTGCCAAGGCATCAAGGAACCTAACTGAATCCTTTTCCACGCTTCTAGCATCAAGAATTGGTATATAGAAGTCAAAATTCCTCATACTTTATGCATAATCGTATTTGAATTTCTGGACATTTTTCATACATTTTGATTGTTGTTTTATACTAACATGGACCTTCTGAATCTATTGATATTGTTTAATTGAATTTTCATCACCTATATGCAAACTTGCCATGGAAGCCCTTTAGGGTTGCAGAGGTTTTAAAAGAGGGCTTTGCTCCTCTGGAAAAATTGAGACACAAGACTCATACCACTGAAACCAGAAGCTCATGACGATTCAAAGCCACATGTCGCGCTCAATTTATGACCGACGGTGTGCTAGTCGCTATTTTTATGTTCTTCATTTAGTGGGGGTTTAAAACCCCCGCTATCTTTCTCATATTTGCAGGTAAAACAAAGTCACCATGAAGGAGACGCTGAGTTGTCTCAATGTGACAGGGCTATTCAAATTTCAGCGTGTGTTTTCTTGTTAATAGCATTAGTGCGTTTGTTTTTATATATTAATTACTTTCCATTATAATTACAAAGTGACAAAGCAGCTCAGTTGGTGGAACGTAGTGCTGGCAAGCATTGGGACCTGGGTTCGATTCCCAGGTCCCCTCCCTTTCTCAATATATTTTGTTTTACTCTGATTCCATGCAGTATACGCACAAAGATCCACCATGCATCCTACGCTGGCGCTGGCCACATGGCCACTGAGATCAATCCAAGAGCCAAAAATCAAGGTCCAGGGAACACCCCAGTCAACGTATACGCACATGGTCAGAAAAGTCAAACGAGGCCTCAATGTAATGGGCCAATTGCTGCAATCAAAACCTCCAAAATTGGGGTCAACACCCCCCATCTGTTTGTATTTTCTCTCTCACTTTTATTTTCTTTTATTTATTCCTCTTAATTAATTGTTTTTATTTAATTCATAAATTAATTTTTTATAACATAAAAATACCAAAAAAATCAGAAACTATAAAAATATAAATATATTTCATTTAAATGTTTTTTTTGTAAATAAATTTTATCAATTAATTTAGTTTTAATTCTAGGTTTAATTTTAATGTTTTTTTTAATAAACTAAAAAATGTAGAATTAGGGTTTTAAATACTTTTATCCTTTTTTCTTTTCTTTTACCATTCTTAATAATTAATTATTTATTTTGTAAATAAATTTGCCATTAAATAATTGGGTTAAAACTAGGTTAAATTTAAACATTTTTTTAATAAATTAAAAATAGTTTAGAATTAGGGTTTTAATTTCATTTAATTTTCTCATTAAACTCCATATATACAAAAAACTCAAAAACAATTTCCTTTTCTCATTTAACTTAATTAATTTATTAATTGTAATTTAATTTCCTTAAAAGGGTCCAACGCCCTCGCATTCCCGACTTTACTTCTTCTCGCATTTTACTTTTATTTCTTTTTGTGAATGTAATGTATTTATCCCAAAGCCGTGTAATAGATTAATTAGACATTTATCTTTCCGCATTTTATTTTATTTCAAATCGGGTCTTGGACTAATTTGGCGATGTAGACCCGCGCCTTTGTAATAGCGTAGGACTTTTAATTCCGCATCTTTTAATTGTTAATAATTTGCATAAAAAAATGAATGCCAAAATAAAAACAAAGCGTAGGTCACCAATGCATGAACAAGACAAAAATATCTGAAAACGACACAAATCACACACCACCCCTAGGGTACGTCTCACTGTTGCCTTGCCCCTCGAAAGGTGGTCGTCGAGTAGAGGATGTTTTAGTAAGTCCTCATGTCCATGAACATGGCATGAGGGTAGCTTCTAAGGTGTCTTCCTATTGCTCCGGTGATCACCATGTCCCGAACCCTCGAATTGACCCGAACACCTCCAACGGTGGTGCTACCTACCTCTCAATGGTGGGATGGCACTACCTCAAGGACATTTACACAGATGAATTCCTTAGGGTAGGTAGAGAACTCGTAGATACTTGCTCTAATTCAAAACAAAAATCAAAAACTTCTTTTCACACCGACACTTTTCAAAAAGCTTTCGAAAGCAACTTTTAAAACACTCTTGAGGACTGATACAAGAGTCGAACTGAAATTTTCAAAGAAACTTTTTCAAACCCTCTCACCTTGAAAAGCAAACAACCAATTTTGAAAACACAAATGAGCAAGTATCTAAGAGCCCATGGATAACCATGGATAGAAAGGGTGCTAACACCTTCCCTTTCTATAAATCTACCTCCCGAACCGAGAGCAATCTCTAATAAGGAATTTTTCTGTGCTTTTGTCCTTTCCATTTGGAGAAAATAAAAGACGGTGGTGACTCTTGCTTCCGCGACATTTCGTGAAACCAGCGTTAAACAGTCGGTTCCAGATCCACCGATCACAGAACTAGCGACTCTGCTAGGGAAATTTAAAAGTGAGGTGTACCTTAGGACTAAGATCACTTGTGTTTTCAATTGTCTGAATTGCTTGCTTTATTATTGTGGGTACTGTCTTGGGAGTTTTATAGATCCTAACCCGGATCTGGGGGATACCTTCTTAGAAAGTAGCAACAAGGCTGTGAGGGAACTGTGTGGGGTATACCGACATGGTTGAAGCAGTCTGCTACGTTGATGTGGCACTTTGGTGTGTACCGGTAACCCTTGAGTTCAGTCAAGGAGAGTACGGGGCCTCCATGTGGTGTCGTGAAGAATCAACTGACCTTAGGAACCTTAATTGAACTATCTTGTTCTCTTTAGGGTAGTGAGATAACTGACTTTGGTGCAGTCCGAGGTTGGTTGATACTCGATACTACACTCAATTGAGGGTTGCTTTCCTGGAATATTTCGGTCGCCAGTCCAGTGGCTAAATTGAAACGATGAACAATGAAAGCAATCCAGTGATATTGGGACCCTTAGAACCCGGTTACTTCTAATAGGACAGGTTGAGCCCACCAAATTCAAGAGGGTAATACCCAGACCCCATGCTGGCCTAAACTCTAAGGGCTTGTCTTGTGTGACTTGTGTACCTTACATGTTTGCCTTTGTAAATATTTGTGGTGTGTTTAATCATAGCATCATGACATCATCCAACGTCATATGCATTGACTAACCATTTCAGGGGTTCGAATCTTCATCTTTGTTCTTGTTTTGTAGGACATGGAAACTGTTCGCAGAAAGACAATTCAAATCAGCCTTGTAAGGATCCCTCCTCAGCTTAAGGAGCTTATATCCAGGATTCCCGAGAGCTCTTCATTCAGTGAAAGACATGGAAGACTCATCAGCTTGGTCAATACCAACATTGAGGAAGATATGATAAAGGTCCTGTTCCAGTTCTTTGACCCTCTGCATCACTGTTTCACTTTCCTGGATTATCAGCTGGTACCTACATTGGAGGAGTTCTCCCGGCTTCTGAATATCCCTATCCTTGATCAACTACCCTACAACGGTACGGAAAAGGAACCTAAGCTTGAAGAGATTGCTAAAGCCTTACACCTACAATCATCTGATCTCAAGGGACATTGGGAAGTTAGAAGTGGCATCAAAGGGTTCTTAGCCAGGTTTCTGTTTGAAAAGGCCCATGAATGTTGGAACTCCCTTGACTTACAAGCTTTTGAAGAAGTTGTGGCCCTCCTTGTCTATGGTTTGGTGTTGTTCCCTAACCCAGATCAGCTTATAGATATCAGTGCTGTCCAGATCTTCATGTCCAGGAATCCTATACCTACGTTGCTGGGGGACATCCTTCACTCATGTTACACTCGAACCATGAGAAAAAGAGGTGTCCTTATGTGTTGCACCCCTCTCCTGGGAAGGTGGTTTATTTCACACCTTCCACAATCAGTTTTGAAGAATGAGCGGGGTTTGAGATGGTCACAACGGTTGATGACTCTTACACATGCATATATACATTGGTGCTCTCGGTCCAGAGAGGATGTCACTATCATTGATCGTTGCGGGGAGTACCCTAATGTTCCTTTACTTGGAATCAGAGGAGGTATTACTTACAACCCATGCCTGCTTGGAGACAGTTTGGTTATGCTCGGAGGGATGGCCCTCATGACATGTTAATTCCTGACATAGTTTTTGACTTCGACAACGATGCACAAGGACTTCGCCAGAGATTTATCAGAGCTTGGAGGATGCCCAGTAAGATAGATAGCAAGACACTAGGGCACAAGAATTCCATCCCATTGGAACCTTATCTCAAGTGGGTACGAGCCCGCTCCCAGAAGTTAATAATGCCTTATCCTCATGTGCTCCCTGTGATCAAAGAGCCAATCTCGGAAGGAGAGGTGTCCTACACCATTCAACATCCTGACATGCCCACGTCCTGGGAAGAGATGCAGAAGAGCTGGATCCATCTTAAGGAAGAACGGAATTCTCTTGAGACCAGTCTACATGCTAGTGAAAAGAAGGTCTTGGAGCTTACCCGCCTATTGCACGAGGAGAGGAATCTCAACACCTACATAGCTCCAAAGAGGATGCGTAGTGTCTTTTGGGATTGATTTGCTTTGTAATATGTGCCCATGAGGCTTTGATGTACTGAACAATTATTTCCTTAATGATAACGTGTGTTCCTTTCTTGTCTACAACAAATTTGAACTTTCGAACCCTTGAATGCATTGCATAAACACATATCATTCATCACGTGCATAGCAGGTTTTCTTCTTTTCAGGTTGCTTACTGTTCTTCGCTGTTTATTTCAGCATCATGAACCCTGACTCATCATCAACCGAGATGTCTATCAAGGCCCTTCAGGCGCAGAACGTGCAATTTCAGGAACTGATCAAGGGTTTGGCTCAAGGCCAAGAAGAGCTGAAGGCTTTACTCTTGAAGAAGGAGAAGAAGAAGAAGAAGAAGAGAACTGTTCTTTTCAACTCGGGCCGAAGGTTTGGCAACACTCTGCAGAATGAAGAGGCTGGTTCTTCTATAGGCAAGAGCAGTCCCCAAGGGGGAAAAGGTCCTAGTCCGGTAGTCTCTGACATCGAGACTGACTTTAATGAGGAACAGAATCCTCCTGCTGAAGACCGGTATAAGCAGTTGGAAGACAGACTGAATGCAATGGAGATCCAACAAGTGCCTGGGCTGGATTTCAGAGACTTGGGCTTATCTACTCGTGTGATCATTCCTCACAAGTTTAAGGCACCATCTTTCACCAAGTATGACGGGGCGTCTTGTCCCAAGCTACACCTCAGATCTTATGTGCGGAAGATTCAACCCTACTCAGTGGACAAGAACTTGTGGATCCATTTCTTCCAGGAGAGTCTTTCAGGGACTCATCTCGAATGGTTCTATCAGCTGGATGGGACCAAAGTTCGTAACTGGGAGGAGTTGGCTACTGCTTTTTATAAGCAGTATCAATATAATGCCGACCTTGCCCCTACACGTACCCAACTCCAGGGTATGTCGCTAGGGTCAAGCGAAGGTTTTAAAGAGTATGCACAGAAGTGGAGGGATCTGGCTGGCAGGGTGCAGCCTCCGTTAACAGACCATGAGCTGGTGGATATGTTCTTGGGGACCCTATCTGGGCCATTTTTCAATCATCTTATCGGTAACTCATCTGCAGGGTTTACTGATCTTATTCTGACTGGGGAGAGAATAGAGGCTGGAATGAAGTCCGGCAAAATTCAGAAAGGGGCATCTTCAAGTTCTGAGAAGAAACCCTTTAAGAAGGAGGCCAGTGCTGTATATGGGCCTAGGAGGCAAGAGAAACCTGAGCGCCGCCAATCTGTCAACGCGATGATGATTGCCAAGCCTGCTGCCGCTCCTCGGCAAACCAATCCACAAAGGGCTGAAAGACCCAGAAGGGAGTTCACCCGGCTGAGTATGACCTTGTCGCCAATCTTGCCGCAGTTGCTATCCACCAATTTAGTGACTGTTAGAGAGGCCCCGAAGGTTGTGAACACGGCTTCTCCCAAGTACAATCCAAATGCCCGCTGTGCTTATCACTCCGATAGCCCGGGGCATTCCACTGATGACTGCTGGGCCTTAAGGAACAAAGTGCAGGATCTTATTGATGCCAAGGAGGTACAGTTTGAGGCACCTGAGAAGCCAAATGTGGTGACTGCTCCCATGCCTAACCATGGAGTGAATGCTATCAGGGAGGATGATGAAGTGGATGAAGCTGAGTTCGACAGCTGGATTTACCCGGCAACCGACAGTGAACCTAGCAATTGGATTGCAAAGGACAACCTACTTGTTTCTCTGGTTACTGAGTAATGAATTCTTTTGTTTTTGTTATTTGTAATAAACAATGAATTAAAACTCTATGGCCCGGTGTCTTACCCGGGGCACCGTGGCTTCATTTGTGAGGGTATATTAATTGTCATTTCATATATCATGAATAAAGACCTTGGACGTTTTCTCGCATTTCAAATCTTATGCTCCTTTTCTTTCTTTCCTTTTTTATATTGCAAAACAGCTGTATTTACACACACTCACTCATACAGGTTTCAATCCACTCTGGATCTCACTGGTAACGACTCTGCTACTGCCAGTTATGACTTCGAAAATCCGATCAACTTAGCCGAAGACGAAGGTGAAGATGATTGTGAAGTGCCTGGCGAGCTTGCAAGACTGTTACTCCAGGAAGAGAGGGCAATTCAACCACATGAAGAGCCGGTGGAAACAATAAATATGGGTACTGATACAGACAGAAAGGAGGTAAAGATTGGTGCCAACCTAGAGCTCAGCGTAAAGCAACGGTTGACTCAGATGCTACATGATTATATGGAGATCTTTTCCTGGTCCTACGAAGACATGCCCGGGTTGGATACTGACATTGTGGTCCATCACTTGCCTACTGTGGTACGGTGGGAGAACTGACTTGAGGTTTGCGTTTGTATTCGCACTTGTGCGATTAGCAAGAGTCGCCACCGACTTTTTATTTTATCCTAAAGGAAAGGTTAAAAAGCACAGCAAAAAACCTTTTGAGATATTTCGCGGGTTCGGGGGGTAGATTATGAAAAGGGAAGGTATTAGCACCCTTTTCATCCATGGTTATCCATGGGCTCTTAGTTACTTGGTTTTTTTAGATCACTTGCCTTGTTTTTCGATTGCTTTGAAAATGGTGTGTGTGTGGGTGCTTTTTGAAAATGTTTTGGAAAAAGATGCCTTGTCTTAGGCAACTAATGTATTTGACTCGTGTTTGAGTGTTTTACAAAAGTGTGAATCTTTTCGAAAAGATGTTTTCAAATGTTTTTGAGAGTTTGTTTGAAAGTGTTGTGGATTGTGGTTTTTGAAAAGAAGGCAAGTGTTTTTGCAAGTTTGATCTCAAGTAACTAAGAGTTTTTGTCTACCCTATTGTACTCAAAGGTTTTTTGTCATGTTTTAACCCCTTTTAACAATTTTGTTCCATCATTGAAATTGATGGGCAATCTTGCGTTTAGGAAGTTTATTCGGGACGGGCACGGGTCATCGCATGGACCATGAATGCAATGATGCCAAGTGTCTTTGGCAATTTGTTTTGAAGGGGCTATGATCATTCCATTTAGGCAACTTTCGAAAGCGTCATCGAGGGACTTATGATCATTTGATTTTGTTTTGCCAAAGACATTCGACGTGCAAGCATGGCCCATTTTGGAAGGCAACATGTGGGATTACCCTAGGGGGTGCAAGTGTGATTGTGTATTGATTACATACATTTGTCTTGTATTAGGTTATCTAGCGTTTGATTTTATGTACATACAAACCCTAGGTCTAACCATGGTATAATTGAAAAGCTGTAAATTGCGGAATGTAAATCTACGCTATTACAAAATAATGTCCGGGAGTGGGGGTATAAATGTACAAGGGGATGAGACTTATAGTACCCAATAATTTACAACCAAATCGAATGTGCGATCCAAAATGAATATCAAATATACAAATATAAGATAAAGTGTGTATAGGGCAATATATTGTGTAAGTGCAAATGTATAGGTATTGTGTAAATGTAAATATGTACAAGTGCGAAATGTGAAATTGAGTCGCATTAGGGTTTTGACCTAGATAATGTTTTTTAGATGAATCTTGATTTTTTGTATGTTTATGTACAAATGAAAAGAAGGGTTTTGATTAAGTGTTTAAGTTTTAATTACAAGAGTATTTTAGTCAAAATGTTTGTGAATTTAAATATTAGAGAAAAATGTATTTAAATGGTTATGTATGAAAAAAGAATGTTAATTAAAAAAAGTTTATGTATAAAAATGTATAATATGGTACAAATGTGTTTTAATTAAAAGGGTATTTTCAATATAATTATGTATATATATAAAAAAGAAAAGATAATATATACAAATATGTATTTCAATATGTATTAAGAATGTTTTTAAGTTAAAAAAGAAAGTATATATAATAAAAAGGTTTTAATTAAAATGTAAAATAATATATTTTGTATTAAAATGATTCTTGTAAAAAAAATGAAATGTTTAGATAACATATATAAAAAGTTAGTGTTTAATGATTTTTGTGATAAAATAAATAAGATGAGCTTTTATAATATATAAAGAATAGAATTAAAATATGTTAGCAAATTTGGTGAAATAAGAAAAGGGGGTTTAATGGGCTTAGGAAGCGAGGCCGGGTCAAGCCCATATTGATCCAAAAAGCAAAAATTAGGGTTTGGCGCTGTTTGTTCAATTGGGAGTGGAATTTAGGGTTCGTGTGGAAACGGCGCTACGTTCGTCTTCTTCGATTAGCAATTCCCTGAGCATTTTCTCCGGCCACCAACGCAATCCTGTACTCTCCTCCCTCCACGGCGAGAACTCCACACCCTTTGAAACAAGGTTGGTTTTTGTTTTTATGCTTCTTCTTCTACTGATTTCGCATGTTTTAGATTCGTTGTAAACTGAGTTTTTAATCGTTTATGAGGTGAAGGAAAGGAAGGAGAAGGATACTGCTTACTACCTGATCTTGGCGGAGGAGGAGAGAAGAGTGGAGGCGTTGAGGAGGCCGGAGCGGCGTGAGGAACTTTGAGCTTGCTTTGCTTCGGGTATTTTCGTTCCTTTACCTTCTTGCTTAGGTTTTTGATGATGAGATTCACTGAGAAACCCTAATGTGCACTTCTTTACCTCTTCTTCTTTATGTCCCTTTGCCTATGATTTGCCTTCTTCTTCTCTTGTTGCTTATGATTTTGCCTCTTTGAAAACTGTTGAGGTTGATAGTTTTCCTTTTTGCCTTGAGATGAATGCGCTTCTGAACTTTACCCTATGATGAGCTTCTGAGGGTTTTTATTGCCCTGAATATGCTATGGTTGAAGCAATTTTATTGTTTTGATTAGCTTTTTCTGAATGGCCTTGGGTTTCTTTGCCTATGATGAAGAAATTCTGAGGCTAGGTGTTGGTTTTCATAAGATGGTGAGGCTTGAGTTTGGATATGAAGTTTTTTTGCTAATGCTGGTTTGATGGTCTTTGACAAGTTCTGAGTAATGTTAGCTTGGCTTGGTTTTGATCAGTTTGTAGGTATGGGTTATGTTTCGTGACTGATGCTTGGCTTGAGGTTGTTCAGGTTATGGTGTTGTTGAAGGTTGAGGCAGGGTATTGGTTCTTTGTTAGTGAAGTTTGTGTGTTTGATGGCCTTAGCTTGATCAGTTGGCAAGTTTGGTTTTGATGAGTTTTTTTGGTATGGTAGCAGTGGTGTTCTTTTGACTTAGGCAAGTTGTAGCCTTTGAATTTTGGGTTTGAGGATGTTGGTATTTCTTCTTTTTCTTATGCAGAGTTGTGAGTATACTTTCTCTTCTCTCTAACCTGCTATGCTGCTTCTGAACTGAGTTTTGGCTTTGATTATCTCTTTTCCATCTCATGAACTGCTATCTTGCCCTTCTGAACTGATATCCTGAACTGTGTTGTATATTTGTCCTTTATCTTGTGAACTGCTCCCTTGCCCTTCTGAACTGAGCTGAACCCTTTCTATTCTGAAATTCTATCTTTTTTTGCTGAACTGCTATGTTTCTTTGATTTTGTATCTCCCTCTTGTCTTGCTTTACTTCTGCAGTCTGCTGTGTACTATGCCTAGGTTGAACTGTTTCATTGGCTTTTGATTTTGTGTATCTTTTCTGCTGTCTATTCTTACTGTCTGCTGTGCTGAAATTGTGGACTTGTAGACTTGTATATCTTTTTCTGCTGTCTATTCTGAACTATGCCTAAATCCCTGCCTTGCTGCCTTTATCTCTCTTTACTCTCTCTTAAAGTACAGATTAAGAATTTTTTAATGTTTTTACTGTACTTGCTCTGAAGGGGCCCTATGGGAAATGATGAGTTTAAGATTGTTTGCTTGCATAATACATCTTGCATCCCCTTTTGACAGTTTGTGTAGATTTCTTGCTTTTTGATAACTTGGCAAAAGTCTTTCCATGACAGCTTTGAGTACTTTCCTGATTTTCTTTGAGTGGACTTTGTTTTGGATTTGAAAGTTTGGATTGAACTTTTTCAGTTTAGTTTGGATTTTGAATCTTGAACTTCTATGCAGCTTGAATTTGTAACTTATGCATTTTTTTTGACATTTGCATTTCATGAAGTAAAAATAATCTTCCCTCTCTGTGAACCGGGAGAAATCCCGTGATTTGTAGAGAGGGCAACTGATCCCAGTCAGTGGCCCCTAATGATGAGCAATTTTATCTGCCTTTTAATTAGATGCTTTCTGACTTTCTTATTTCTCTTTGCAGATGAAAAATGGAATACCGGAGCGGAATGAAGCATGAAGAATATTTAGAAAGTAGGATAGTTTTTTATTCTATGTAATATTTAAATTAAATGTAAATTATTGTTTGTAACAACAATTTGTAAATAATTCAAATATCAATAAAATTCAAATTATCCAATTGGTTCCACTTTTCTTTATTGCTTATTTATTTATTTAAAATTCTTAGAATTAAAACAATTGAATAATAAATTCAATCATTTAATTTCAGAATAATAAATAACTAAAATCAAACAACATTGATCCAATAAACCTGTCTTATCCAACATCCAAAGCAAAGCAGCAATTAAACCAAGTAAACTGATTAACACATAAACACTGTGAATTCAAGACTGCATCTTGTATCTGACTGGCCCAATCAAAACGTACTGAACTCAAACCACCGTCTCTTTTACTGATTAAACCAAGATAACGCGACTTTTAATCCGAATCTTGAAATAGACCGCAAAGTGCTGTGGAATTCAAATTCTTCTGAGAATATGCCCATAAAACCCTAATTCCCGATTAAATGCCAAATCACGCTCGCTTGATCAAAATTGAACCAAAAATCAATCAAACCCTAAGCCCACTGTATGAAACAATTCAAAGCTCTGAAAATCAGTAAAACCCTAATTTTGCTTGACTGTCAAGAAAAGTCCGTTTGTACGATTCTTGAGCCAGTTTGGGAAGTCAGGAAATGTTTGAAGCTGAGATTTCTTGGGAAAAATGCGTGAGGGCAAATTTTGGGGTACAACAGTTGCCCCTATTCAATCTTCTTTGACCTGAAGAGTTAGATTGGCAAGTTTGCCTTTCGCGACTTGAAGGTAAAAGGAGATTGAATACTAATGTGCCCAGAAAATTTGCGCTCGTCGATGTGACAGTGAGGTGAATGGGCTTAAAGATGCCATTTGGTGATGGGCTTAAAGATGCCACCTGGTGATGGGCTTAAAGATGCCACCTGGTGCGAAAGAATTTGTCGGGGGATGGGCTTAGAGATGCCATCTGAGAATGGGCTTAACGATGCCATTCAGCGACTGCTGGTAGGAGGATGGGCTTATAGATGCCATATGATGATGTTGAACTGCAGGTCAATGGTGAGTGGACGAGTATCAGAAGGGCATCCCTGTTTTGGAATATCTCTGAATTGGGGTCTGAACAAGCAACAGATTGACGTCCGTGTCTGGAGGATCCATAACCTATTTTCAAAAATTGAGAAGAGTCTGAATCAGTCGGTAGATCGACCTCCGTTGTAGGGAAGAATCTGTAAACTGTCTTCAAAAGATTGAGAAGAGTCTGAACAAATCGGTAGATTGACATCCGTTGTAGGGAAGAATCTGTAAACTTGTTTCAGAAGTTGAGAAGTTGAAGAGGAACCGGTGTAAGGTTTCTGCTGATGCGTCTGAATGAACCTGGAATAAGTATCAAAACGTTGCCGTGTCCGGGTCACATCTGAACTATTTTGGATAAATCTCAGGAGATGATCTGTGTCTATCGACTGATCTTACCTGAAAAGGTAAAGGGTTAGTTGTATGCAATGTTATGATGCATGATGCAATGCATGTGACATTTAATGTTTATGATATGAATGTAATGAACGCGCATGTAAGCTGATGAGCTAATCTTGCCAAGGATACATGGTTCCGAGATGGCTGAAGATAAAAGTGTCTTGACTGCTGCCGGGGAAAATAAATCCTTGGCCGTCACTGGGGAAGAGAATTCCTGATGACCTCTACTGGGGAGCTCCAACTAGTAGACTCATGCCGGGGAGACCAGATTGAGAATCTTTGGTTTGATGGGAGGTAAACCTGGAGACTTCAATGGGGAACTCAAGATATGCCTCCTCAAAACTCTGTGGGGAGAAGGTTTGAAAGTCTGACTCCGCTGGGGACAGGGAGAATTTTGGCGAGCGCGATCTTCCGTGGTGGTTAGCTTGAGAAGACTCTGAACAAGCGATAGGTTAACATCCGTTTACTTGGAGAACCCGTGAACTGTTTTCA
Organism: Vicia faba; assembly: GCA_948472305.1. Taxonomy (NCBI): domain Eukaryota; kingdom Viridiplantae; phylum Streptophyta; class Magnoliopsida; order Fabales; family Fabaceae; genus Vicia; species Vicia faba. Next base: position 264,169,775 of record OX451740.1, read on the forward strand.
GAAATCTTGAAGTTGAATCAGCAATAGAACAACATCCGTTGTTGGGAAGCGTCCGTAAACTAAATTCAAAGGTTGCATCTGAACAAGTTGATAGATTAACATCCGTTGTTGGGATGGATCTATGAACTGTTTTCAGAAGTCTTGAAGAGAATCTGAACAAGTCGGTAGATTAGCGTCCTTTGTTGGGAAGAATCCGTAAACTTGTTTCAGAAGTCTTGAAGAGAATCTGAACAAGTCGGTAGATTGGCGTCCGTTATTGGGAAGAATCCGTAAACTTGTTTCAGAAGTCTTGATAGAAAATCTGAACAAGTCGGTAGATTGGCGTCCGTTGTTGGGAAGAATCCGTAAACTTGTTTCAGAAGTCTTGATAAGAATCTGAACAAGTCGGTAGATTGGCGTCCGTTGTTGGGAAGAATCCGTAAACTTGTTTCAGAAGTCTTGATAAGAATCTGAACAAGTCGGTAGATTGGCGTCCGTTGTTGGGAAGAATCCGTAAACTTGTTTCAGAAGTCTTGATAAGAATCTGAACAAGTCGGTAGATTGGCGTCCGTTGTTGGGAAGAATCCGTAAACTTGTTTCAGAAGTCTTGAAGGGGAACCGGTGTAGGGTTTCCTGATGATGAGCTTGTGTAAAACTGCATCGGGTTTTGAACACTTTTGACATTCGAATGCCCCAAGTGGTGATGTAGATAAAATCCTGGTTTATTACAGGCGTTGGTCTACAATCGGTCGTTCACAGATGTTTCCTGGGTTGTTGCAGGTGTTGATCTGGAATTCTTCAGACATGCCCTGGCTGGATACAGGAGTCGAATCTGGAAAGGTGATAGTTGATAGATATGCCCTGGCAGGATACAGGAATCGAATCTTCAAACTCTTCAGACATGCCCTGGCTAGATACAGGAGTCGAGTCTGGAAATGTAGTCAACAGATATGCCCTGGCTGGATACAGGAATCGAATCTGGAAATAGTCGTCAATAGATATGCCCTGGCTGGATACAGGAATCGAATCTTCGAACTCTTCAGACGTGCCCTGGCTAGATACAGGAATCGAGTCTGGAAATGTAGTCAACAGATATGCCCTGGCTGGATACAGGAGTCGAATCTGGAAATAGTCGTCAACAGATATGCCCTGGCTGGATACAGGAATCGAATCTTCGAACTCTTCAGACGTGCCCTGGCTAGATACAGGAATCGAGTCTGGAAATGTTGTAGTTGATTTGTTGAACACTTTTGACATTCGAATGCCCCAAGTGGTTGTTTGGAATCTTGAATCAGATTACCCTGCATATTGAGAGATTTCTTGAAATCTTGACTGGACTGCCCCAGGTTAACTGTACTTTGAAAGATCTGTTGGACCTTGACTGGACTGCCCCAGGTTAACTGAACTTTGAAAGATCTGTTGGACCTTGACTGGACTGCCCCAGGTTAATTGAATTGTGACATGTCATGCCCCTTGTTGATAGGAGATTTGATGGAAGTGTTATCCTCTTGAAGTGATTTTGACTTACTGAGAGAGTTTTCGTTCCTCCAAACATTCGCTGTATGAATTTCTTCGCTGTCAAATAAAAGGGTCAAATGCAGACAGTGATATTCGAATAATGCAAAGTTTATGTTTGTCTCGAAGTTTTGAAAAATGCGTTTTTTAGCAGAAAACTTTTCACAAGACAAGTTAACACAAGATTTAGAGCAAAGCCCTACAGGAGTCAGGATACCTTTTGTAACAGTATGCTTTCGAACTAACCCATGCTTCAATTAGGACTTTTAAGGGGTTGTAACGTGGCCTGGTTCATGGTTTAAGAAACAAAGGATAAAGGCTCAAAGTATATTTGTACCCACCCGCTCTTCGTGATGTTCTTCAACCTAAGCTCAGTTAATTGTGCGTCACACTCTGTTTTGAGTTTGAAACGACTTTTGGGCGATGGTTCACCAGTTTGAATTTTGGGAGACAGTCATTATCTCTGTTTTCTTTTCCAACATTTTTCATGTTGTTGAGGGTTTTGTAATGACCTCACTATTTTGATTTTGGTTTGTTATCCCTAACTTTTGCCTGACTGTTACTGTTTTCGGGATTACTGTCAGCGGGATGCCCCAGCTTTCTTAAGCCTCCTTTATAGGTTTTGGCTCGGTGGGCTTTTCTCTTTTGAGAGATTGACTGTCTATGTGATAGGGAACCACCCTTGTCTTTTGATTCCGAAGGAATGCTTTCTTTTTCGACGTCGTTCGTTGTATTACGAACTGAGAGTTTGCGACTTCAATGCGCGTTCTCTCTTGAATTAACTGAGATACTACCCTGCCCCAGGTTTACATCAAAGGTTTTGATTGTTTAGAACAGGAAACTCCTACTTCTTTGGCTCGAAGGGGTTGACTAGGGATTAACTTCCTTATAACTCCAGTGTTTGGGAAATGAAAGAAATGCCTGTACATCATCAGCAAGGTCTGTTCAAAAGCATACTGTATAAGATCACGGTATTGTTTCGTCATCCTCCCTCTAAAGGCTTGCAGCTTTTTATCAAGAGTCAAAAAGCATAAGAGTAGTGAAACGAATGGATGAATTCAAGACAAACATATGCAATGCATTAATGAAAACAGAGTTTAACATCAACAAATAATTGTTTGACAGCAAAAGAAATTACAATTTTGAAAAATTCAAAAAGAAGCAAAAGTCTTTCAGCTTCGAGCCTCGTCACTTCAAGCGGAGAACCCTTTAACGGAAGATCTTCATCTCGCCGTCTGGCATGAACCTCAGTACTCCAATGTCAAGTAGATCTTGAATCTTGTTCTTCAAGGCCCAACAGTCGTTGGTACTGTGCCCCGGGCTACAGGAGTGGTAAACACAAAATTCGTCGGGATTAAAGCGAGGAGAGAAGATATTGAGCTTCTGAGGAGGGTCCTTTACGGTGAGCAAATTGACCTCCAACAGGCGCTTCAGTATGAAGAATGATGGTATTTTAGTCTCCGTAAATTGTCTTCCCGACTTTTCTTGCTTACTTCGACTGCCCCGCTGACGCTGGCGAGGTTGTTGATGGGTTTGTGACCCTGAAGCTAGCAAAGGAGCTTTCCCCTTGTCTTCTCGAGTGGATGGAGGCTGAGCGGTGACTTGCTCTTCAACCTCAGATGTTTGCCCCAGTTGGTTGTTTGGAAGCAGTTGGTGGACCAGAACTCTGAGTTCCTCTTGTCTTTGAGATAGGTCTTGGATAAGAGCCATCTGGCCCACCAAATATCCCATCATTTGGGTCCTCAGTGTTGTCAGATCAAACTGCAGCTCCGCAATCTGATCACTCCTGGCATTGTTGGAATTCCCCAAACCGTTGGTGAGGAGAGCTTTCATCTCTTCTTGCCCCAGAGACAAGTTCATGAACATCTCTTGTAGCTGGGCGGTCTGGTCTTGGATGTCTTTGACAGACCGTTCTAGAGCCATCTCTTGCTGAAATAAACAGCAGGAGAGTAAGGAAACCTGAAAAAAGGAAAGGTTGTCAAAATGCAATGCATGATATGTGGATGCATGTTTTCGAGGATCTCTTGGGGTAAACACAAGAAAAATGTTAGAGGTTGAACTCTGCTCTTGGATTGGAGATCTCTGCAGCGGTGGACGTCCTTCCACGAGAATCAAGCTCACCATGTCGAGTGGGTCATAGCCACTGATTCAAGTTGTTGTATTTGAACTTTGTTTGGAGAACTTTGCCTCGGTGGATGTCCTTCTACTAGAATCAAGCTCACCATGTCGAGTGGGTCATAGCCACTGATTCAAGTTGTTGTATTTGAACTTTGTTTGGAGAACTTTGCCTCGGTGGATGTCTTTCCACGAGAATCAAGCTCACCATGTCGAGTGGGTCATAGCCACTGATTCAAGTTGTTGTACTTGGACTTTGGTTGGCATTGGTTAGAGGAGAACCCTCTTGCCCCTTGACAGATGTCTGGTTCAACGTAACCCTGCATCAACAGAACCCTCGAGATCCTTGAAATGGTTATTGAAAATGCTAAAATGCTATGCTATGATGTCATGATGTTATGTACATGTATGCACAGGCAAGTAAGCGTATATATAGGCAAACAATATTCACACAAAGCACACAAGGCCTTAGGTTTAGGCTTGCATGAGGTTCAGGAACTACCCTCTTTCAGTTTGTTGGTTAAAACCTGTCCTATCAAAAGTAACCGGGTTCTAGAGGATCTCATATCATTGGCTACCCTCAATCGGTCATAACTCCAGCATCGCAACCTTTTCTCGCGGCCAGAACCATCTCGAGAGTTTAGCCTCAATGAGTGTAGCATACTGCTACTGTTCTAATGGCCAAGTTGGTCAATTAGGGTTCTAAGGTCGGTTGGTGCTTAATGACCCCTTGGAAGACCCATATTCTCCCCGTCTGAACACGAGGGATATCGGTACAGACCAAGACGCCACACCAACGTAGCCACTGCTTCACCCATGTCGGTATACGCCGGACAGGTCCCTCACAGATTATGCTACCTAAAAAGGTTTCCCCAGATCCGGGTTAGGATCTATAAAACTCCGATACAAAGCCCACAAATGTAAAGCAAACAAAGCAATCAATTGAAAGTAAAGGTGATCTAAACCCTAAGGTAACCCCACTTTTTTAGAAAGTAAGTCCCCAGCAGAGTCGCCAGTTCTGTGGTACGGTGGGAGAACTGACTTGAGGTTTGCGTTTGTATTCGCACTTGTGCGGTTAGCAAGAGTCGCCACCGACTTTTTATTTTATCCTAAAGGAAAGGTTAAAAAGCACAGCAAAAAACCTTTTGAGATATTTCGCGGGTTCGGGGGGTAGATTATGAAAAGGGAAGGTATTAGCACCCTTTTCATCCATGGTTATCCATGGGCTCTTAGTTACTTGGTTTTTTTAGATCACTTGCCTTGTTTTTCGATTGCTTTGAAAATGGTGTGTGTGTGGGTGCTTTTTGAAAATGTTTTGGAAAAAGATGCCTTGTCTTAGGCAACTAATGTATTTGACTCGTGTTTGAGTGTTTTACAAAAGTGTGAATCTTTTCGAAAAGATGTTTTCAAATGTTTTTGAGAGTTTGTTTGAAAGTGTTGTGGATTGTGGTTTTTGAAAAGAAGGCAAGTGTTTTTGCAAGTTTGATCTCAAGTAACTAAGAGTTTTTGTCTACCCTATTGTACTCAAAGGTTTTTTGTCATGTTTTAACCCCTTTTAACAATTTTGTTCCATCATTGAAATTGATGGGCAATCTTGCGTTTAGGAAGTTTATTCGGGACGGGCACGGGTCATCGCATGGACCATGAATGCAATGATGCCAAGTGTCTTTGGCAATTTGTTTTGAAGGGGCTATGATCATTCCATTTAGGCAACTTTCGAAAGCGTCATCGAGGGACTTATGATCATTTGATTTTGTTTTGCCAAAGACATTCGACGTGCAAGCATGGCCCATTTTGGAAGGCAACATGTGGGATTACCCTAGGGGGTGCAAGTGTGATTGTGTATTGATTACATACATTTGTCTTGTATTAGGTTATCTAGCGTTTGATTTTATGTACATACAAACCCTAGGTCTAACCATGGTATAATTGAAAAGCTGTAAATTGCGGAATGTAAATCTACGCTATTACAAAATAATGTCCGGGAGTGGGGGTATAAATGTACAAGGGGATGAGACTTATAGTACCCAATAATTTACAACCAAATCGAATGTGCGATCCAAAATGAATATCAAATATACAAATATAAGATAAAGTGTGTATAGGGCAATATATTGTGTAAGTGCAAATGTATAGGTATTGTGTAAATGTAAATATGTACAAGTGCGAAATGTGAAATTGAGTCGCATTAGGGTTTTGACCTAGATAATGTTTTTTAGATGAATCTTGATTTTTTGTATGTTTATGTACAAATGAAAAGAAGGGTTTTGATTAAGTGTTTAAGTTTTAATTACAAGAGTATTTTAGTCAAAATGTTTGTGAATTTAAATATTAGAGAAAAATGTATTTAAATGGTTATGTATGAAAAAAGAATGTTAATTAAAAAAAGTTTATGTATAAAAATGTATAATATGGTACAAATGTGTTTTAATTAAAAGGGTATTTTCAATATAATTATGTATATATATAAAAAAGAAAAGATAATATATACAAATATGTATTTCAATATGTATTAAGAATGTTTTTAAGTTAAAAAAGAAAGTATATATAATAAAAAGGTTTTAATTAAAATGTAAAATAATATATTTTGTATTAAAATGATTCTTGTAAAAAAAATGAAATGTTTAGATAACATATATAAAAAGTTAGTGTTTAATGATTTTTGTGATAAAATAAATAAGATGAGCTTTTATAATATATAAAGAATAGAATTAAAATATGTTAGCAAATTTGGTGAAATAAGAAAAGGGGGTTTAATGGGCTTAGGAAGCGAGGCCGGGTCAAGCCCATATTGATCCAAAAAGCAAAAATTAGGGTTTGGCGCTGTTTGTTCAATTGGGAGTGGAATTTAGGGTTCGTGTGGAAACGGCGCTACGTTCGTCTTCTTCGATTAGCAATTCCCTGAGCATTTTCTCCGGCCACCAACGCAATCCTGTACTCTCCTCCCTCCACGGCGAGAACTCCACACCCTTTGAAACAAGGTTGGTTTTTGTTTTTATGCTTCTTCTTCTACTGATTTCGCATGTTTTAGATTCGTTGTAAACTGAGTTTTTAATCGTTTATGAGGTGAAGGAAAGGAAGGAGAAGGATACTGCTTACTACCTGATCTTGGCGGAGGAGGAGAGAAGAGTGGAGGCGTTGAGGAGGCCGGAGCGGCGTGAGGAACTTTGAGCTTGCTTTGCTTCGGGTATTTTCGTTCCTTTACCTTCTTGCTTAGGTTTTTGATGATGAGATTCACTGAGAAACCCTAATGTGCACTTCTTTACCTCTTCTTCTTTATGTCCCTTTGCCTATGATTTGCCTTCTTCTTCTCTTGTTGCTTATGATTTTGCCTCTTTGAAAACTGTTGAGGTTGATAGTTTTCCTTTTTGCCTTGAGATGAATGCGCTTCTGAACTTTACCCTATGATGAGCTTCTGAGGGTTTTTATTGCCCTGAATATGCTATGGTTGAAGCAATTTTATTGTTTTGATTAGCTTTTTCTGAATGGCCTTGGGTTTCTTTGCCTATGATGAAGAAATTCTGAGGCTAGGTGTTGGTTTTCATAAGATGGTGAGGCTTGAGTTTGGATATGAAGTTTTTTTGCTAATGCTGGTTTGATGGTCTTTGACAAGTTCTGAGTAATGTTAGCTTGGCTTGGTTTTGATCAGTTTGTAGGTATGGGTTATGTTTCGTGACTGATGCTTGGCTTGAGGTTGTTCAGGTTATGGTGTTGTTGAAGGTTGAGGCAGGGTATTGGTTCTTTGTTAGTGAAGTTTGTGTGTTTGATGGCCTTAGCTTGATCAGTTGGCAAGTTTGGTTTTGATGAGTTTTTTTGGTATGGTAGCAGTGGTGTTCTTTTGACTTAGGCAAGTTGTAGCCTTTGAATTTTGGGTTTGAGGATGTTGGTATTTCTTCTTTTTCTTATGCAGAGTTGTGAGTATACTTTCTCTTCTCTCTAACCTGCTATGCTGCTTCTGAACTGAGTTTTGGCTTTGATTATCTCTTTTCCATCTCATGAACTGCTATCTTGCCCTTCTGAACTGATATCCTGAACTGTGTTGTATATTTGTCCTTTATCTTGTGAACTGCTCCCTTGCCCTTCTGAACTGAGCTGAACCCTTTCTATTCTGAAATTCTATCTTTTTTTGCTGAACTGCTATGTTTCTTTGATTTTGTATCTCCCTCTTGTCTTGCTTTACTTCTGCAGTCTGCTGTGTACTATGCCTAGGTTGAACTGTTTCATTGGCTTTTGATTTTGTGTATCTTTTCTGCTGTCTATTCTTACTGTCTGCTGTGCTGAAATTGTGGACTTGTAGACTTGTATATCTTTTTCTGCTGTCTATTCTGAACTATGCCTAAATCCCTGCCTTGCTGCCTTTATCTCTCTTTACTCTCTCTTAAAGTACAGATTAAGAATTTTTTAATGTTTTTACTGTACTTGCTCTGAAGGGGCCCTATGGGAAATGATGAGTTTAAGATTGTTTGCTTGCATAATACATCTTGCATCCCCTTTTGACAGTTTGTGTAGATTTCTTGCTTTTTGATAACTTGGCAAAAGTCTTTCCATGACAGCTTTGAGTACTTTCCTGATTTTCTTTGAGTGGACTTTGTTTTGGATTTGAAAGTTTGGATTGAACTTTTTCAGTTTAGTTTGGATTTTGAATCTTGAACTTCTATGCAGCTTGAATTTGTAACTTATGCATTTTTTTTGACATTTGCATTTCATGAAGTAAAAATAATCTTCCCTCTCTGTGAACCGGGAGAAATCCCGTGATTTGTAGAGAGGGCAACTGATCCCAGTCAGTGGCCCCTAATGATGAGCAATTTTATCTGCCTTTTAATTAGATGCTTTCTGACTTTCTTATTTCTCTTTGCAGATGAAAAATGGAATACCGGAGCGGAATGAAGCATGAAGAATATTTAGAAAGTAGGATAGTTTTTTATTCTATGTAATATTTAAATTAAATGTAAATTATTGTTTGTAACAACAATTTGTAAATAATTCAAATATCAATAAAATTCAAATTATCCAATTGGTTCCACTTTTCTTTATTGCTTATTTATTTATTTAAAATTCTTAGAATTAAAACAATTGAATAATAAATTCAATCATTTAATTTCAGAATAATAAATAACTAAAATCAAACAACATTGATCCAATAAACCTGTCTTATCCAACATCCAAAGCAAAGCAGCAATTAAACCAAGTAAACTGATTAACACATAAACACTGTGAATTCAAGACTGCATCTTGTATCTGACTGGCCCAATCAAAACGTACTGAACTCAAACCACCGTCTCTTTTACTGATTAAACCAAGATAACGCGACTTTTAATCCGAATCTTGAAATAGACCGCAAAGTGCTGTGGAATTCAAATTCTTCTGAGAATATGCCCATAAAACCCTAATTCCCGATTAAATGCCAAATCACGCTCGCTTGATCAAAATTGAACCAAAAATCAATCAAACCCTAAGCCCACTGTATGAAACAATTCAAAGCTCTGAAAATCAGTAAAACCCTAATTTTGCTTGACTGTCAAGAAAAGTCCGTTTGTACGATTCTTGAGCCAGTTTGGGAAGTCAGGAAATGTTTGAAGCTGAGATTTCTTGGGAAAAATGCGCGAGGGCAAATTTTGGGGTACAACACCTACTAAGGAAGACTGCCCTCCGGTCAAGCAAAAGGTCTGCCGTATGCGTCCAGAGATGTCTGAGAAGATCAAAGCCGAGGTTATGAAACAGTTTGATGCCGGGTTCCTTACAGTGACTTCTTACCCTCAGTGGGTTGCGAATGTGGTGCCAGTACCAAAGAAAGATGGAAAGGTTAGAATGTGCGTTGACTACAGGGATCTGAATAGGGCCAGCCCCAAGGATGACTTCCCCTACCTCACATTGATGTCCTTGTTGACAATACTGCTCAGCACAAAGTGTTTTCTTTCATGGACGGTTTTTCAGGTTATAATCAGATTAAGATGGCTCCTGAAGACATGGAAAAGACTACATTTTTTACTCAATGGGGAACCTTCTGCTACAAGGTCATGCCGTTTGGATTGAAGAACGCTGGGGCAACCTACCAACGTGCCATGGTTGCTTTATTTCATGACATGATCCATCATGAGATAGAAGTGTATGTTGACGACATGATCGCAAGGTCCCAAACTGAGGAAGAGCACCTTGATCATCTGCAAAAATTGTTTGACCGTCTAAAAATGTACAAGCTGAGGTTGAACCCGAACAAGTGCACCTTCGGGGTTAGATCGGGAAAGTTGCTAGGCTTCGTTGTAAGTGATAAGGGTATTCAAGTGGACCCTGCCAAGGTTAAAGCCATTCAAGAGATGCCAGTTCCTAAGACAGAGAAAGAGGTCAGAGGCTTTTTAGGACGCCTAAATTACGTTGCCCGATTCATCTCCCACCTAACTGCTACTTGTGAACCAATCTTCAAGCTGCTGAAGAAAGATCAGGTAGTACGTTGGAATGATGAATGTCAGGCTGCTTTTGACAGAATCAAAGAGTATCTCCAAGAACCACCCATCCTTATGCCACCGGTTGAGGGGAGACCTCTGATATTATACCTGACAGTACTCGACAACTCAATGGGGTGTGTGCTGGGGCAGCATGACGAGTCTGGCCGAAAAGAGCATGCCATTTATTACCTTAGCAAAAAGTTTACCGACTGTGAGACCCGATACTCACTGCTCGAGAAAACTTGCTGCGCTTTGGTATGGGCTGCTCGCCGGCTGAGACAGTATATGCTGACTCACACTACCTTGTTGATCTCAAAGATGGATCCTATAAAGTACATATTTGAAAAGCCTGCTCTGTCTGGGAGAATAGCAAGATGGAAAATGATCTTGAAAGAATACGACATCCAGTACACGACCCAGAAAGCCATCAAAGGAAGTGTATTGGCAGACCACTTGGCACATCAGGCAGTAGACGACTATCAGTCAATGAACTTCGAGTTTCCGGACGAGAGCATCATGATAGTGACTGATTGTGAAGTACCTGGACCGGATGAAGGACCTGAGGAAGGATCCCGATGGTATATGCACTTTGACGGAGCCTCTAATGCTTTGGGTAACGGTATCGGCGCTGTAATCATATCCCCCCAAGGCACTCATACTCCACTCACTGCCCGGCTATGTTTCAACTGCACCAACAACATGGCGGAGTATGAGGCATGCATCATGGGTCTCCAAGCTGCGATTGACCTAAGGATCAAGTTTCTGAGTGTCTTCGGAGATTCCGCTCTCGTGATCAATCAGATTAAAGGAGAGTGGGATACGAAACATCCGAATCTTATTCCTTACAGAGAATGTGTGTTGACCTTGATCTCCCACTTCACAGAGATAACCTTTGAACACTTTCCAAGAGAGGAGAATCAGTTGGCGGACGCATTAGCTACAATGTCTTCTATGTTCAAGGTCAAATGGGACAATGAGGCTCCCCAGGTCACTATCTGGAAACTGGACGAACCGGCATACTGTTGTGATCTTGAGACTGAATTGGTGACTGAGAAGCCTTGGTACCATGAGGTGAAAAGATACTTGGAAGCTCAGGAATACCCTGAAGGTGCATCTGTCAACGATAAGAAGTTCCTGAGAAGGTTTGCAGCAAAGTTCTTCCTTAGCAACGACATCCTGTACAAGCGAAATCATGATTCAACCTTACTGCGTTGTGTGGATAAGACTGAAGCAGAAAGGATCATGGAAGAGCTACATGAAGGGACCTTCGGGACACATTCCAGTGGACACACTATGGCAAAAAAGATCCTTCGGGCAGGGTATTTCTGGTCCACAATGGAAGCCGACTGCTACCAACATTCTCGGACATGCCATAAATGCCAGATATATGCAGACAAGGTGCATGTTCCTCCAGTTCCTCTAAATGTTCTGACTGCGCCTTGGCCGTTTGCGATGTGGGGCATAGATATGATCGGTGAGATTAAACCTACAGCATCCAATGGGCATCACTTCATCCTGGTAGTGATTGATTACTTCACGAAGTGGGTGGAAGCAGCATCCTACGCTACGGTAACCAAGACTGTTGTGGCACGGTTCATTCGGCACAACCTGATCTGTCGATACGGCGTCCCAGAAAGGATCATTATAGACAACGGTACCAATCTTAATAACAAGATGATCACTGAGCTCTGCGAGCAGTTTAAGATACAGCACCACAACTCTTCTCCTTATCGGCCGAAGATGAATGGGGCTGTAGAAGCAGCGAATAAGAACATTAAGAAAATTGTGCAGAAGATGACAGTGACTTATAAAGATTGGCACGAGATGTTACCGTTCGCTCTACCTGGGTATCGTACCTCAGCAAGGACGTCAACCGGGGAAACTCCTTTCTCCTTGGTCTACGGTATAGAGGCAGTCTTACCGATCGAAGTGCAAATACCCTCTCTCCGGATAATGAAGGATGCAGATCTGAGTGAGGATGATTGGATCCAGACACGACTTGATCAGCTAAACCTTATTGATGAAAAAAGACTTGCTGCTATCTGTCATGGTCAGACGTATCAGAAACGGATGATCAGGGCATTTAACAAGAAGGTCAGACCACAAGAATATCAAGTTGGGGATATGGTAATCAAGCGTATCATCCTTCCTCAGAGTGATCCAAGGGGCAAATGGACCTCTACGTACAAAGGGCCATTTGTGGTTAAGCATGTGTTCTCAGGAGGAGCCATGATTCTAACCAACATGGATGGTGACGACCTTCCTCACCCCGCTAATGCAGACATAGTAAAAAGATACTACGCATGAAAAAGACCTGCTAGGTTGACATACCTAGGCAAAAATTAGGGCTTCCCGGCGAACCAAAAGGGTTCGGGCAAAATGAAGGGATGAAATGAAAAAATCTGTACACCCGGCAAGTCGAAAACCTGAAAAGGCGGCTTGGGCAAAAATGGGTATCCCGATGGACTGAAAACCCGAAAGGGCGGTCCAGGCAAAAGTTAGGGATAAAGCGTAATACTATGTCTCATTGGATCACTTTGCATCCAGAATCCGGTATCTACATCAAGTTCAGACGGCATCGATCAGTCAGCTTCATCGTCATCTAGGTCATCAAGTGATGAGATGCTCGAAGATATAAAGGCGATAGTAGAGTTGGAACCCAGTGGGATTATTCTATTCGCACAGCTGTTTTATTTTCCTTTGTACAAATTTGTATAAACTCTTTTGTTCGGCGGCGTTCTCTTACTAGGACGTCAGCCTCTTGTACATAAAACGCCTATTTACAGACAAATTCAAAAATCAATATAAATCACTTTTCCGTTAAAATTGCCAATTGTTTTTCCTTTTCTGTTTTGTTTTGCGAAGAACGTCCAAGGTTCAAGTTGTGATATATGCATTTGACACTAATTACTAACTCATAAATATTTGCATACGAAACAAAGGATTAATTACAGGTAACATTAGAAACAGGGGCAATAAAGAGTTGTCTAAGCGATCTAATTATTCCGTCCACCAAGGTACCAAGGTGAGTTCGGCTGAAGAACATAACCAGTATATCTTAAATTCCCCAGAGAGTGCGTCAGCAAGTCAATACACTCTCCCCAAGCAAAGTTACAGTCAACCTTAGGGAAGTTGGGTATCCTCCAGCATATCTCAACATTCCCCAGCAATATACATGCATTCTTAACAAGCATCCCCGGCAGTCTGGGTATAAAGATTGTTCCCCGGCGGTATATCAAACATTCAATGGAGTCACTTCCCCAATATAGTTCCAAACTTCCCCAGGAGAGTCCAATCCAGTTTCCCCAGGAAAGTTGGGATCCATCTCCCCAAGCAGTAAGCTTATCCCCAGTAGATTTTGGAAGCTTATCCCCGTAGAGCACGAACGCGGCTCCCGGGTTTATTCAAAGGTTATTTCCCTACCAGGATATAACTGGGTTATCCTCAGCTAAAAGCCACGGAAAGATCGTCCCCGACGAAGTCTTCTTATCCCCAGCGAAGTCTATTAACACTTCCAACATAACAACGGTATCCCCAGCGAAGTTACCATCAACATCTCAACAAAGTACCTCTCTCCCCACAGAGTATTGTTTCCCAGCAAGATTGTTAGAGTACTTTTCTCCCCGCAGAGTAATCCATTCGCCAAGTTTATTCCCCAACGGAGTTATCTTCTCCTACCGGTATTCTTGCAACTATCATCCCCAGCGGAAGCAAAAATCTATTCTTCAACATCAGCCCAGGAGTGACTTCCCGGCACCCGTCAAGGATTTACTTTCCTAAGACGCAAAGATACATTCAAAAATATCACATACATCATTATAGCATGCATATACGCATCATATCTTACAAATCTCATTCATGTTGAGAATATCATCGCTTGATTCATATCATGCCTTGCATATGACTGACCTTTACCTTTCAGGAAAGATCCAGTTAAGTTCTCAGCTATATTTCAAGACTTTAGTCTGGTTCAGTTAAATCGACCCTAAGATTTTCCTGATTCTTATCCAGTCAAAGGCCTTCTCTGGTTCAGTCAGATCGACCCTAAGATCTCCCTGATTCTTATCCAGTTGAAGATATTCCAAGACCTTGTCCGGTTCAGTTAAATCGACCCTAAGATTTTCCTGATTCTTATCCAGTCAAAGGCCTTCTCTGGTTCAGTCAGATCGACCCTAAGATCTCCCTGATTCTTATCTAGTTGAAGATATTTCAAGACCTTGTCCGGTTCAGTTAAATCGACCCTAAGATTTTCCTGATTCTTATCCAGTCAAAGGCCTTCTCTGGTTCAGTCAGATCGACCCTAAGATCTCCCTGATTCTTATCCCAGTAGAAGACATCCAAGATTCTCTCAGTGTCCCTGTTGAGGTAGTAATCGTCCAAGGTTCTCTCAGCGTTCCTGTTGAGGTAGTAATCATCCAAGATTCTCTCAGCGTTCCTGTTGAGGTAGTAATCATCCAAGATTCTCTCAGCGTCCCTGTTGAGGTAGTAATCATCCAAGATTCTCTCAGCGTTCCTGTTGAGGTAGTAATCATCCAAGATTCTCTCAGCGTCCCTGTTGAGGTAGTAATCATCCAAGATTCTCTCAGCGTCCCTGTTAAGGTAGTAATCACCCAAGGTTCTCTCAGCGTTCCTGTTGAGGTTGTAACCATCCCTGGTTCATTCATCACCTTTTGAAGCTCCAGATTCAACTCCTGTAACCAGTCAGGGCGCATCTACATAAGAGTTTGAAGACCAGCTCCTGTAACAGGCCAGGTAATCATTTTCTTTTCAGGTACGCAAGTTCTCGCTAAGGAATCTCTTATGCGATCAACACCCAGATGGCATCTATAAGCCCATCCACCTTCCATCATCTCTTAGCATGGCATCTATAAGCCCATCATCCTATCCATCAATTTCCAAATGGCATCTATAAGCCCATTCCCCCATCACACTGCCAACATGTGAGCGCAAATTTCTGGGCACTCTAGTGTTCAATCATCTTCCACCTTCGGACTACGAAAGGCACGTCAGCCAATCTACATCCTCAGGTCTAAGAAGATTGAACACGGGCAACTGTTGTACCCCAAAATTTGCCCTCCCATATTCTTCAAGATTTGCCAAGTCAAAGCTTCAAAATCTCCCCAAGGTTTGCACAGTTCAAAGGCCTCCTAACAGTCAAAAACTAGGGTTTTGGTTCTGACAAAGAAATTAAAGTTTCCAAGGGTCCAAACAAGTCCCACATGCCTATAAACATTGTCAAGCATCCTCATGCTAAGTTCCAAGACTTACAGCACAAAATTGCACAGTCAAATGCCCTAATTGCTCAGCAGTCAACTGCAGGGGCAAAATGGTCATTTGACAGTCAAAAGTTCAAATTTTTGGTCAACATCTTATTTTGAAGCCACAAACATCATTTGATCAATGCTTGATCATGATTTTCAAGGTATGGCTCAAAAAGTCTCAAGATGCAAAAGTTTCCATATTTGGACAGTTGAAAAAGTCAATTGTAACTTGACCAAGGCATAACTTCCACATGGTTTATCATAAAAATTCCATCCAAAGCTCATTTTGAAGATAAAGACATTTCCTACAACTCCTCTTCATACTTCAAGTCCAAGAAATGCTCTCACAAAAAGTTATCAATTTCAACATTATAGGTCATTTTCAAAAGTCAACAAAAAGGCACTTTAAGTCAAAGACCATAACTTGAGATTGGTAAATCAAAATGACATGGGACAAAAGGCATTGGTTAGAGGACTTCAAGACCTTTCCAAAATGTCCAAGAACATGATCAAAGCTTAAAAATTGGGCAAGATATGCCTTGTGGAAGTTGGGAAATGTTTGGGAATTTTGAAAAGTCAACTTTGCTTCAAATGCCTCAAAATTGCTAATGGGCCACATTTTCTTCCAAGAATCATTATCCAAAGGTTATGCACGACCATTTGGCCCAAAGGGGAATTATTTCATCATTTTTTATTATTTATTTGAATTTTTAATCACTATTAATTCATTTAATGAAATAAAATATGACAAAAATAGAAAACCATGTTTTTTAATCCCTTTTTGAAGCATATTCTCTCCAATAAAACCTCAAGATTCGTTCACACTCAATTTGGAAAGGTTTGGCCATGATTGGTATCAAAAGCACATGGAAAAGATTTGAAAGGATTTCATTAAAAATCAAATATTTGATTCATCAAAACATTGATCTTTTGGCTTGAATTCTTACCCTAATCCATTGGCATACATATACAGATCACAACCCTAGTGCTAAGAACCTTCAAGCTGCGCCTCATATCATATACACGTTTTTCATTTTTTGTGAAAAAGTTGAAAACTGAAAACACACATAGAGTGCAATTCAAAGCGAAATAAGGATTCCAATAGCTTTCCAAGGCATCAAAGAACCTAACTGAATCCTTTTCCACGCTTCTAGCATCAAGAATTGGTATATAGAAGTCAAAATTTCTCATACTTTATGCATAATCGTATTTGAATTTCTGGACATTTTTCATACATTTTTATTGTTGTTTTATACTAACATGGACCTTCTGAATCTATTGATATTGTTTAATTGAATTTTCATCGCCTATATGCAAACTTGCCATGGAAGCCCTTTAGGGTTGCGGAGGTTTTAAAAGAGGGCTTTGCTCCTCTGGAAAAATTGAGACACAAGACTCATACCACTGAAACCAAAAGCTCATGACGATTCAAAGCCACATGTCGCGCTCAATTTATGACTGACGGTGTGCTAGTCGCTATTTTTATGTTCTTCATTTAGTGGGGGTTTAAAACCCCCGCTATCTTTCTCATATTTGCAGGTAAAACAAAGTCACCATGAAGGAGACGCTGAGTTGTCTCAATGTGATAGGGCTATTCAAATTTCAGCGCGTGTTTTCTTGTTAATAGCATTAGTGCGTTTGTTTTTATATATTAATTCCTTTCCATTATAATTACAAAGTGACAAAGCAGCTCAGTTGGTGGAACGTAGTGCTGGCAAGCATTGGGACCTGGGTTCGATGAAGTAGTGAAAAACACAAGAAGGGGGGGTTGAATTGTAAAACTGAAAATCAATGCAATGAACAAGATATTTTTATCCTGGTTCGTTTGATCTCAAACTACTCCAGTCCACCCGTCAAGGTGATTTCGCCTCTCTCCAACGAGGTCTTAATCCACTATATTCAACTGAATATTACAGACTGCTTTAACAACTGTTAAAGCCTTCTTGATGCAAACCACAACCCGGTTTGTCAAGGAAACACTTTCTTACAAAGAAGATAAATCTAAGTGTGTGAATGTTTTCTTCAAAACTGTATCACAACTGTGATGTATACACAACTTAAAGCTTAGAAACTAGATTGCTAAACAATGATTGAATAAGAGAATGTGTAGTGTTCAGCAAAACTGAGAGAAGGAAGATTTTGATCAGCTTTTATGCGTGTAAAGATTTGGAGAGCATTAGCCAATTCAATCTTCAAAGTCTTGTTTATATAGCACTGAGATGTTGAACGTTGGAGCAATATTCTTGATTCAATGCTATTAACAAACTTTCCTTATCGAGCAGATCTTGTCTGGAATGAGGCCGTTGGTATTAATTTGCTTTCAATGCACAGTACCGTTGCTTACTTAATGCAAGTTCTGGCTTGGCTCATTCTGACTCTGCTTAGCTGCTGATGAACTGTTGTGTTTCTTTATCAGAGTGTTGAGCACAGTTCTGTTCATCAGACTTCAGCATATACGTGAGTTAATCTTCTGATTCTGATATTCTGATATGGCAACTTCTGATGCTGATGTTAGGAACCAAAATGCTGATGCTGATTAGGTGATCTTGCTTATATCAATCAGAGTATCTGCAAATCAGAACGTAATAATTTAGGCAGCAGATAGTTCATACATGAATCATATAAATAATATATCTTTTCACTTTGTTATCATCAAAACTCAAACATAGGGTAGTAGATTCAAACTTTGTTCTAACAATCTCCCCCTTTTTGATGATGACAAAAACTAGATATTTTTAAATGAAAATAACGTGAAAAGGTATCAGAGAGATGCATCAGAGTAAGAGGTTATCAAAGATAAGGGGTAAAAAGATATCAGAGTTGAGAGATACTCCCCCTGATTTTATTGCTTCCCTTTGATTACAAGTGTTCTTCAGGATCAGATCTTTTTGCCTTTCTTTGAACATCAGAGTATCAGAGTCTTTGACTATCGGAAGCTTTAGATCAGCATATCAGAGCAGAGCTTCAGATCAGCGTATCAGAGCTTTTCTTGTCAGAGCTTTGCTTTGGATCAGAGTATCAGAGCGGATCAGAGCTTCATAGCTTTTAGTCTTCAGAAGGTCCAGAAGCTTCCTTGTACCTGTAGACTTCAAGCAAAACAAAAAAACAAACAAATTTTTTTTTCCAAGTATAATAGAGTTAGAATGTTTGAGAATTTCTGTCTTAGTTAACCGTTATTGTTTAAAATATCATTCTTGTTCTCCCCCTTTTTGTCAGCAATCAAAAAGTGTAGGTGAGTGCTAAAACAATTAAGATCAGAAAAACTTGTCATATTAAAAGGTTCAGAATTAAACAAAAGATATTCAAATAGTACATCAGAAAATCAAAGAAAACATGAAAAAGACATGAATGAAAAAACTAAGGTTGAGGAGGAAAGCGTGTGAACAGGTTCTCCAGCATGGCTTTGATCTGATCAGCAGTCTCATTCTGCTTGTGCACCATGCTGACAACAGTGTCAATCTTGCTATCCTTCACATCCATTCTTTCTTTCATCTTCTGGTCGTTTTCATCCATCCTCTGCTGCAGACGCATGTCATTCAGCTTAAGCTCTTCCAGAGTCTGCCTGTCCAAGGCAGCTTGAGAAACATCAGAAGCAGGAAGCTTCTGAGAGCTTTCTGCAACATCTTCTGCTTAACTTGCTTCAGCTTGAATGGTCTTGTCTTCTTCTGGTTGCACCTTTGAAGCTAGCTGTTTCTCAGACCAAGGTTCACTGTCCAGAGGGAGCACAGCTTCCTGAGGCAGCAGACTGTCAACTTCCTTCAGCAGCTTGCTGAAGTTCTGTTGTGCCTGCTCATAGTTGATATCCTGCAACTTGAGGGCTTCAGCACGTACCTAAAGTCTGAATTGTGACCAGAGCTGATCAGAAGCAGCTGGGTCAATCATTCCAGGACAGACTTGCTTCAAAGAAGCAATCCATTGCTGCACACCTGTTTCAAAATTCATAATACCAGAGCCAACATCTGGTTGTTTTGGTTTAGGGATGGCTATTTTATGTTTCAGATCAGCAAGACGGTCAAGGCTGGTTAAGTCTATGAATGTCCTATTGGGGTTTTCGGTGGTTTGCTTGGCAGCTGTTTGTTTTGGAGATGGAGTGGGAGAATCAGAAATTATGATTGGACTGTGTGGTGTTTTGGGAGTATTTGGTGGTGTAGATTCTGGTGAGGATGGCAACTGTGCCAAGGTGATTGTTGTTCCACCTGGCAGCTGGATTGCCAGAGGTGATGGTTGTGGTGAATGAGGTTCAGATGGTTGAGGAGAAGGAGTTTCAGAGTGATGAAACTCAGGTTGAGGTGATGGTGGATGAATTTCTGGTTGAGGAGAGGGAGACGGAATTGCTGGTTGAGGAGAAGTTGTTGGAATTTATGGTTGTTCAGGGATAAGGGGTTCTTCTGGAATTGATGAGAGAGGTTGTTGTTGTTCTGGTTCTTCAGCAGATTGCTGTTGTTCTGGTTGTAGAGGAGGGACAATTTGTGGTTCAGAGGTTGGATTGGCAGAGTGATCAGAAGTGTGTTGATCAATGTCAGACAGCACTTTGTCAATTGCTGATGTTGTTGAGATTGTTGGTTTGGGATGTTTGGTTCTGGGTCTTCTGAGTTTTAATGCCTCAGAAGGGTCATCTTCTGGTTCAGTTTCATCTATTGTTGGGATGGGGATTGAGATTCTATGAGAGGTTGGAGGAGGAATAGATGCTGGAATAGTAGAAGAATTTAAAACAGAAGCAGCAGATAAATTACCTCTTTTCTTGGGTGTCTGCTGGAATGATCCTTCTGAAGGTGCCTTCCTCTTCTTCGTCTTCTTCAGAGTCACTTCTTGTTGAGGTTGATGCAGAGCTTTGATAATCAGATTTGGATCTGTACCATCTGCCTTGCACGCATCTAAGTATTTGAGAACCACCTCTGGTTTAGATTCTATCTCAGAAAATAAAGGAAAGTCACTCAGTGGAACTCTTCTGCTGGTGATATCAGCAATAGGAGTAGCTCTGGGTTCCTTTTTGATATTCTCTATCAACTTCATTTTCTTCAAGTTCTTTGCGTTCATAGGCTTCCCAACTATTGGTTCAATGGTGCTTAACTCTTGAGCTTCTATCAGATGCTCGATCAGTCTATTCTCTGTCAGAATATCTGATATCAACCTTCCAAAGGGTATCCAATCCCTCTTTGTTCTTTCTTCTTCCCTGGTTTCCTTCACACTTGTTCTGAGATGGTTGAACAGAAGATGAGCCAAGTTGATTTTTACCTTCTGATCAATAAAGTAGATCAGAAACTGCTGATCCACATTTATGTAATCAGGTGAACTAGTTGGCTTCCTATGGTTGAAGCACCCCAGAATTATCTTAGCCCAAACTCTGTGATGATCCTTCAGATCTTTGATCTTGCTACTGGGCACCCAATGGGTGAAAATCCTTGCAGCTATCACGCCCACGTCAGCACATCTCTCAGCCATATCAACACAGCGGACGCCACCGCCACTGTAACCGATTAACCTTGCTATGTGATCCTCAGTGATCACAATCTTCTTCCCCATAACAAAGGAGGTGACTAGATGCGTTGAAGCCTTTGCATGAATCCAGAATTCCTTGACTAACATAGGGAATGTTGGTCCAACCAACCTGTCAAAATACCTTTCCCATTTCTGTGCCCTAACTTCTTCTGTTAGGTCAAAACCGTTCTCCTTCAAGCTTCCAAAATCAATGATCAATTCAGATAACACTTCAAGATTCTTCACAGGAGTGAGGAGTGTTCTGAATGGCACTTGATACTGTTCAGATGATGCTTTCTTCTGAGGACCTGCAGAAGCACTACTGGAGGTTGCCATGTTCACACTAAAAGATTTTGAGAAGAAACTGAGAAAAAGAGGTTTTGCAAGAGATGAACACAGAAAAATGCAGAGAATGCTTGAGTATTAGTGAGAAACTGTAAAGAATTAGAATGAGAGGTTAATGTGTTTAAATAGAGTTTCAGAATATTTTGAAAAAATAAACGTTTTTTTAAGAAAGAGAAAAATCATAATTGCGTTTTAAAAGCATGATTACTTTTATTAAATGCTTGTTGATTTTGGGGGATTTGAGAAAGATACTTAAAAACGGTTACCAGACATGTGTCTCAATGCACCCAATCATCGCTTTGCCTTCTCAGATGCGTGCATGCGTTCTGCTTCAGAGATTTGCTGATGATTGGATGACACTTGTTTGATGTAGTGATCAGCACGTCTGTCTTTGAGCTTAGACTCTCAGATCTTTAGACTTGCATCAGATACAATCTGCATGTTCTATCTTTCTAAAAGAAGATTGATCAGAAGTTCACAGTAAAACAATTACATTCTGAAGGTAAATATATGGAATTAAAACATTTTCACTCTGGACAGACTTTCATGCTGAGATGTTTCATAATGAAATTAAACCTATCTTCTGAAAGGGGTTTAGTAAAGATATCAGCCCATTGATGGTCTGTATCTATAAATTTTAAGTTCAAAATTCCTTTCTGAATATAGTCCCTAATGAAGTAATGTTTTATTTCTATATGCTTAGCTCTAGAATGTAAAATGGGATTCTTACTTAAGCAAATAGCAGAAGTATTATCACAGAGTATAGGAATGTTACTCTCAAAAATCTGGAAGTCTTCAAGCTGACTTTTCATCCAGAGCATTTGTGTGCTACATCCTGCTGCTGCTATGTACTCAGCTTCTGCTGTTGATAGTGCAATTGTTGATTGCCTTTTGCTGGACCAAGAGATCAGATTTTCTCCCAGAAACTGGCAGCTTCCAGAAGTACTTTTACGTTCCACTCTGTCTCCAGCAAAATCAGCATCGTAGTAGCCTACTAAGCTGTGATCACTAGATTTTCTATAAAACAAACCCAGATTAGTAGTACCTTTCAGATACTTGAAAATTCGCTTAACAGCTGTTAAGTGAGATTCTCTAGGATCTGATTGGAATCTAGCACAGATACAAACACTGAATAATATGTCAGGTCTTGAAGCAGTCAGATAGAGGAGAGAACCAATCATACCTCTGTAGACTTTCTGTTCTACATTTTTGCTTACCTCTTCTCTTTCCAGAATGCACGTGGGATGCATTGGAATCTTTGATGGCTTACATTCTGAGAGGTCAAATTTCTTCAGAAGATCTCTGATGTATTTGCTCTGATGAATGTAAGTTCCCTCTGGAGTTTGATTGATCTGAATTCCTAGAAAGAATTTCAGTTCCCCCATGAGGCTCATCTCAAATTCTGCCTGCATACACTTAGCAAATTTTCTTCCAAGAGAAGGATTAGTAGAACCAAAGATAATATCATCAACATAAATTTGACAAACTAAGATGTCATTCTTAACTGATTTACAGAATAGAGTAGTGTCCACTTTCCCTCTGGTGAATTCATTTTCTAATAGAAAGTTACTTAGCCTTTCATACCAAGCTCTGGGAGCTTGTTTCAGACCATATAGTGACTTATTTAGTTTGAAAACATGTTTTGGATGTTTTGTATTTTCAAAACCAGGGGGTTGGTGTACATAGACTTCTTCTTCTATATAACCATTTAAGAATGCACTTTTGACATCCATCTGATACAGAGTGATGCCTCTATTAACAACAAATGAAATTAAAAGTCTGATAGATTCTAACCTGGCGACTGGGGCAAAGGTTTCTGTATAGTCTATCCCCTCTTGCTGACTATGACCTTGTGCAACCAGTCGTGCCTTGTTTCTGATGACTTCACCTTGTTCATTTAGCTTGTTTCTGAACACCCATCTTGTTCCAATGACGTTGAATCCTTTTGGTCTGGGAACGAGATCCCATACGTCGTTTCTGGTGAATTGATTCAGCTCTTCTTGCATTGCCAGCATCCAGTCATTATCCAGAAGTGCTTCATCAATAGAAGAAGGTTCAATCAGAGACACAAGTCCCATGAGAGTTTCTTCAGAGTTTCTGAAGCTTGCTCTTGTTCTGATTGGATCTTCCTTTCTTCCTAAGATGGTCTCTTCTGGGTGATCCAAGCTGCTTCTGGGTAATCTCTTCTGAGTTTGATCAGCAGCTGTTGTAGGATTGCTAGCAGTGCTCCTTTCAGACGTTGAAGGAGTGTCTGTATTGAGAGCTTCTGATGACTTGTCTTCAGAACCTGTAAATTCAATTTCCATACCTGCAAAAACTTCATTCTGCTTTGACTTTTCAGAGTCAAGCTTATCATCAAAACGAACACTGATTGATTCTTCCACAATCTGTGTTTCTGTATTGTATACTCTGTACCCTCTTGAGCGTTAAGAGTATCCTAACATAATACACTTCTGTGCTTTAGAGTCAAACTTGTTCAAATAATTCTTTGTGTTTAATATAAAGCAAGTACATCCAAATGGATGAAAATATGAAATGTTGGGCTTTCTGTTCTTCCACAATTCATATGGAGTCTTTTCCAGAATAGGTCTTATTGAGATTCTATTCTGAATGTAGCACGCTGTGTTTATTGCCTCTGCCCAGAAGGTCTTAGCAACGTTTGTCTCATTGATCATGGTTCTGGACATTTCTTGCAATGTTCTGTTCTTTCGTTCTACAACTCCATTTTGTTGGGGAGTTCTAGGACAAGAGAAATCATGCAGAATGCCTCTGTCATTAAAGAATGACTCAAAATCTTTGTTTTCAAATTCTCCACCATGATCACTTCTGACTTTAACGATTCTAAGATCCTTTTCATTCTGAACTTGGTTACAGAAGGTAACAAACACAGAGTATGACTCGTCCTTGTGTCTTAAGAACTTTACCCATGTCCATCTGCTATAGTCATCTACGATTACTAACCCATACTTCTTACCACTGACTGAAGCAGTTTTAACTGGTCCAAATAAGTCAATGTGCAGAAGTTCTAATGGCTTAGAGGTAGAAACAACATTTTTGGATTTAAAAGAAGGTTTTGCAAACTTGCCTTTCTGACATGCTTCACACAGAGCATCTGAATTGAACTTCAAATTAGGAAGTCCTCTGACCAGATTGAGTTTGTTAATCTGAGATATTCTTCTCATACTAACATGCCCCAATCTTCTGTGCCAGATCCACTGCTCGTTGTTAACAGACAGAAGGCATTTTACATTCTGACTCTTTAGTTCAGAAAGTTTGATTTTGTAGATGTTGTTTTTCCTCTTACCATTAAACAGGATAGTCCCATCTTTCTGACTAACAGCTTTACATGATTTTTGATTAAAGATTATATCATAACCGTTATCACTTAATTGACTTATGGATAACAGATTATGCATCAATCCATCTACTAGCATAACATTATTAATAGAGGGAAGATTTCCATTACCTACAGTTCCAGAGCCAATTATCTTTCCCCTCTGATTGCCTCCAAAACCAACGTGGCCTCCAGGCTTAAGTTCCAGGTTTTGGAACATATGCCTTCTTCCTGTCATGTGTCGCGAGCAGCCAGAGTCCAGGTACCATGACTGGTGTTTCTGACTTGCTGCTAAAGATATCTGCAACATGTATTATTTTATCCTTAGGTACCCAGATTTTCTTGGGTCCTGATTTGTTAGTTTTACCAAAACTCTGGTTGAATTTTGGTTTCACAGAGTGCTTACTGCTAGTGTATTTAATATCATGTGTGTGACCATACACAAAATGTGAATTCAGAGGAGTGAGTTTAATGGTTAAGTCCATGACATTCTTTGGTGTAGGAACCTTACCTTGGTATCCTATTCCTTTCCTGCCGTTTCTGCTAACTCCATAGATCATTGAAGCCATTTTGCTTCTATCTATGCTTTTAGCGAGGAACTTCTGGAAACTGTGATCATACTCCTTGATGATCTCATCAGCGTTGCTGGGAGTTTCAGAAATTGGTTCCTTCTGAGAGTTTTGTAAAGTGTTTTCTAATTTTGAAATCTTATTTCTCAGCTCAGAATTCTCCAATTTGAGACTCTCAGTCTTATTAGAGTCAGATTTAAGATTCCTTTTCAGGTCTCTGAATTTAACTCTAATTTGATGATACCGTTCCAGAATCTCATTAAGGCTTTCAACAAGTTCAGCCTTTGTAAAGTTAACAGCAAAGTTAGGAAATACCTCTTCAGTATCTGATTCTGAGTCTGATTCAGAAGCTTCACTATCTTCTGAGATGTTAGCCATGAGAGCTATGTTTGCCCTCTCATCATCTGATTCTGAGTCAGCTTCAGACGAGTCAGAGTCATCCCATGTAGCCATGAGACTTTTCTTCTTCTCTCTTCCAAACTTCTTTTTGGGCTTTTCCCTCTGAAGCTTTGGGCAGTCACTCTTATAGTGTCCTTGCTCATTGCACTCATAGCAGATGATGTCCTTGGTGTTTGGCTTTTTGCTGCTAGAGGAGCCTTCAGATCTTCTGTATCCAGAGGAAGAATCTGTCCTTCTGTATCTTGAAGAAGACTCGTTCTGATCAAATCTTCTGGGATTCCTGAACTTCCTTTGTCTTTGCTTCCACAGTTGATTTACTCTTCTGGAAAGGAGGGAGAGTTCGTCTTCTTCATATGAGGATCCATCAGATGTTTCTTCAACTGCCTGCAAAACTTTAGACTCAAATTTTTTGTTAGATTTTAATGCTAAAGGCTTACCTTGCTTCTGAGGCTCGTCAGCTTCTAGCTCTATCTCATGACTTCTGAGGGAGCTGATAAGTTCCTCCAGAGTGATCTTGTTGAGATCTTTAGCTAGCTTCAGAGCTGTAACCATTGGTCTCCATTGCTTGGGTAAACTTCTGATGATTTTCTTGACATGGTCAGCAGTAGAGTATCCTTTGTCCAGAACCTTGAGACCAGCTACCAGAATCTGGAATCTAGAGAACATTGTTTCAATGGATTCAGATTCTTCCATTTTGAACGCCTCATACTTCTGAATGAGCGCCAGAGCTTTAGTTTCTTTGACCTGAACGTTTCCCTCATGCGTCATTCTGAGTGAGTCAAAAATATTGTTTGCTGTGTCTCTGTTGGAGATCTTTTCATATTCAGTATAGGAGATGGCGCTGAGGAGGATGGTTCTGGCCTTGTGGTGATTCTTGAAGTCACGCTTTTGTTGGTCAGACATTGTTTTTCTATCAATCTTCTGACCGCTTGCATTCACAGGGTGCGTGTATCCATCTGTCACCATATCCCACAGATCAGCATCATGTGCCAGAAAGAGGCTTTCAATTCTATCTTTCCAGTAATCAAAGTTTTCTCCATCAAAGACTGGAGGTTTGCCGCTGAATCTGTCTCTGTCCTCATTGTTGTCATTGCTGGTGTGAGAATAGTTTCCTGCCATTGTGTTTTTCTGACGCTGGATCTTGTACTGACACGGTTAAGTGTTTTAGCTCAGAACCAGGAGCTCTGATGCCAATTGAAGTAGTGAAAAACACAAGAAGGGGGGGTTGAATTGTAAAACTGAAAATCAATGCAATGAACAAGATATTTTTATCCTGGTTCGTTTGATCTCAAACTACTCCAGTCCACCCGTCAAGGTGATTTCGCCTCTCTCCAACGAGGTCTTAATCCACTATATTCAACTGAATATTACAGACTGCTTTAAAAACTGCTAAAGCCTTCTTGATGCAAACCACAACCCGATTTGTCAAGGAAACACTTTCTTACAAAGAAGATAAATCTAAGTGTGTGAATGTTTTCTACAAAACTGTATCACAACTGTGATGTATACACAACTTAAAGCTTAGAAACTAGATTGCTAAACAATGATTGAATAAGAGAATGTGTAGTGTTCAGCAAAACTGAGAGAAGGAAGATTTTGATCAGCTTTTATGCGTGTAAAGATTTGGAGAGCATTATCCAATTTAATCTTCAAAGTCTTGTTTATATAGCACTGAGATGTTGAACGTTGGAGCAATATTCTTGATTCAATGCTATTAACAAACTTTCCTTATCGAGCAGATCTTGTCTGGAATGAGGCCGTTGGTATTAATTTGCTTTCAATGCACAGTACCGTTGCTTACTTAATGCAAGTTCTGGCTTGGCTCATTCTGACTCTGCTTAGCTGCTGATGAACTGTTGTGTTTCTTTATCAGAGTGTTGAGCGCAGTTCTGTTCATCAGACTTCAACATATACGTGAATTAATCTTCTGATTCTGATATTCTGATATGACAACTTCTGATGCTGATGTCAGGAACCAAAATTCTGATGCTGATTAGGTGATCTTGCTTATATCAATCAGAGTATCTGCAAATCAAAACATAATAATTTAGGCAGCAGATAGTTCATACATGAATCATATAAATAATATATCTTTTCACTTTGTTATCATCAAAACTCAAACATAGGGTAGTAGATTCAAACTTTGTTCTAACATTCGATTCCCAGGTCCCCTCCCTTTCTCAATATATTTTGTTTTACTCTGATTCCATGCAGTATACGCCCAGAGATCCACCATGCATCCTACGCTGGCGCTGGCCACATGGCCACTGAGATCAATCCAAGAGCCAAAAATCAAGGTCCAGGGAACACCCCTGTCAACGCATACGCACATGGTCAGAAAAGTCAAACGAGGCCTCAATGTAATGGGCCAAATTGCTGCAATCAAAACCTCCAAAATTGGGGTCAACACCCCCCATCTGTTTGTATTTTCTCTCTCACTTTTATTTTCTTTTATTTATTCCTCTTAATTAATTGTTTTATTTAATTCATAAATTAATTTTTTATAACCTAAAAATACCAAAAAAATCAGAAACTATAAAAATATAAATATATTTCATTTAAATGTTTTTTTTGTAAATAAATTTTATCAATTAATTTAGTTTTAATTCTAGGTTTAATTTTAATGTTTTTTTTAATAAACTAAAAAATGTAGAATTAGGGTTTTAAATACTTTTATCCTTTTTTCTTTTCTTTTACCATTCTTAATAATTAATTATTTATTTTGTAAATAAATTTGCCATTAAATGATTGGGTTAAAACTAGGTTAAATTTAAACATTTTTTTAATAAATTAAAAATAGTTTAGAATTAGGGTTTTAATTTCATTTAATTTTCTCATTAAACTCCATAAATACAAAAAACTCAAAAACAATTTCCTTTTCTCATTTAACTTAATTAATTTATTAATTGTAATTTAATTTCCTTAAAAGGGTCCAACGCCCTCGCATTCCCGACTTTACTTCTTCTCGCATTTTACTTTTATTTCTTTTTGTGAATGTAATGTATTTATCCCAAAGCCGTGTAATAGATTAATTAGACATTTACCTTTCCGCATTTTATTTTATTTCAAATCGGGTCTTGGACTAATTTGGCGATGTAGACCCGCGCCTTTGTAATAGCGTAGGACTTTTAATTCCGCATCTTTTAATTGTTAATAATTTTCATGAAAAAATGAATGCCAAAATAAAAACAAAGCGTAGGTCACCAATGCATGAACAAGACAAAAATATCTGAAAACGACACAAATCACACACCACCCCTAGGGTACGTCTCACTGTTGCCTTGCCCCTCGAAAGGTGGTCGTCGAGTAGAGGATGTTTTAGTAAGTCCTCATGTCCATGAACATGGCATGAGGGTAGCTTCTAAGGTGTCTTCCTATTGCTCCGGTGATCATCATGTCCCGAACCCTCGAATTGACCCGAACACCTCCAACGGTGGTGCTACCTACCTCTCAATGGTGGGATGGCACTACCTCAAGGACATTTACACAGACGAATTCCTTAGGGTAGGTAGAGAACTCGTAGATACTTGCTCTAATTCAAAACAAAAATCAAAAACTTCTTTTCACACCGACACTTTTCAAAAAGCTTTCGAAAGCAACTTTTCAAACACTCTTGAGGACTGATACAAGAGTCGAACTGAAATTTTCAAAGAAACTTTTTCAAACCCTCTCACCTTGAAAAGCAAACAACCAATTTTGAAAACACAAATGAGCAAGTATCTAAGAGCCCATGGATAACCATGGATAGAAAGGGTGCTAACACCTTCCCTTTCTATAAATCTACCTCCCGAACCGAGAGCAATCTCTAATAAGGAATTTTTCTATGCTTTTGTCCTTTCCATTTGGAGAAAATAAAAGACGGTGGCGACTCTTGCTTCCGCGACATTTCGCGAAACCAGCGTTAAACAGTCAGTTCCAGATCCACCGATCACAGTTACGGTAGCGTAGGAAGCCGCTTCAACCCATTTTGTAAAGTAATCAATCGCTACCAGAATGAAGCGGTGCCCGTTGGATGCCGTAGGTCTGATTTCGCCGATCATATCAATGCCCCACATGGCAAAAGGCTAAGGTGCTGTCAAGACGTTTAGAGGAACCGGAGGAATGTGCACCTTATCAGCATAGATCTGGCATTTATGACAAGTTTGAGAATGCTGATAACAGTCGGCTTCCATCGTGGACCAGAAATATCTTGCCCGAAGGATTTTCTTTGCCATGGTATGTCCAATGGAATGCGTTCCGAAAGTACCTTCATGTAGCTCTGCCATGACCCTTTCTGCTTCAGTCTTATCCATACAACGCAGTAAGGTTGAATCATGGTTTCGCTTGTAGAGAATGCCATTGCTGAGGAAGAACTTTGCCGCAAAACTTCTCAGGAACTTCTTGTCATTGACGGATGCACCCTCGGGATACTCTTGAGCTTCAAGATACCTTTTCACTTCATGTTACCAAGGTTTTTCAGTTACCTCTTCGGTCTCGAGATCGCAGCAATGTGAAGGTTCATCCAACTTCCCAATAATGATCTGGGGCGCCTCGTTGTCCCATTTGACTTTGAACATAGAAGACATCGTAGCCAACGCGTCCGCTAACTGATTCTCCTCTCTTGGGAAGTGTTCAAAAGTTATCTCTTCGAAATGGGGGATCAATGTCAACACATACTCCTTGTAAGGAATAATATTTGGGTGTTTCATATCCCACTCGCCTTTAATCTGATTGATCACGAGAGCGGAATCTCCGAAGACACTCAGAAACTTGATCCTTAAGTCAATTGCAGCTTGAAGACCCATGATACATGCCTCATATTCTGCCATGTTGTTGGTGCAGTTGAAACATAGCCGGGCGGTGAGTGGAGTATGAGTGCCTTTAGGGGATATGATCACAGCGCTGATACCATTACCCAAAGCGTTCGAGGCTCCGTCAAAGTGCATAGACCATCGGGATCCTTCCTCAGGTCCTTCATCCGGTCCAGGTACTTCACAATCAGTCACTACTATGATATCCTCGTCTGGAAATTCAAAGTTCATGGATTGGTAGTCGTCCACTGCCTGGTGTGCCAAATGGTCTGCCAATACACTTCCCTTGATTGCTTTTTGAGTCGTGTATTGGATGTCATATTCCGTCAAGATCATATGCCATCTGGCTATTCTTCCGGACAAGGCGGGCTTTTCGAAGATGTACTTTATTGGATCCATTTTTGAAATCAATAGAGTGGTGTGAGTCAACATATACTGTCTCAGCCGGCGAGCAGCCCATACCAAAGCGCAACAAGTTTTCTCGAGCAGTGAGTATCGGGTCTCACAGTCGGTAAACTTTTTGCTAAGGTAATAAATGGCGTGTTCTTTTCGGCCAGACTCGTCATGCTGCCCCAGCACACACCCCATCGAGTTGTCCAGTACTGTCAAGTATAAGATTAGAGGTCTCCCTTCAACCGGTGGCATAAGAATGGGTGGTTCTTGGAGATACTCTTTGATTCTTTCGAAAGCGGCCTGACATTCATCGTTCCAATGTACTACTTGATCTTTCTTCAGCAGCTTGAAGATTGGTTTACAGGTAGCAGTTAGATGCGAGATGAATCAGGCAATGTAGTTCAACCGTCCTAGAAATCCTATGACTTCTTTCTCTGTCTTGGGAGTTGGCATCTCTTGTATGGATTTCACTTTGGCAGGGTCCACTTGAATGCCTTTGTTGCTTACGACGAAGCCTAGCAATTTTCCAGATCTCACACCAAAGGTGCACTTGTTTGGGTTCAACCTCAGCTTGTACAACTTCAGACGGTCAAACAGCTTCCGTAGATGGTCAAGGTGTTCCTCCTCAGTTTGGGACCTTGCAATCATATCGTCGACGTATACTTCTATCTCGTGATGGATCATGTCATGAAATAAAGCAACCATGGCACGTTGGTAGGTTGCCCCAGCATTTTTCAACCCAAAAGGCATGACCTTGTAGCAAAAGGTGCCCCACTGAGTAACAAAAGTGGTCTTCTCCATGTCTTCAGGAGCCATCTTGATTTGATTATAACCGGAGAAACCATCCATGAAGGAGAATACTTTATACTGAGTAGTGTTGTCAACCAGAACGTCGATATGAGGCAGAGGGAAATCATCCTCAGGGCTCGCCCTGTTCAAATCCCTGTAATCAACACACATTCAGACCTTACCATCCTTTTTCGGCACTGGAACCACGTTGGCAACCCACTGAGGGTAAGAGGTCACTGCTAGAAACCCGACATCAAATTGTTTCATAACCTCAGCTTTGATTTTCTCGGACATTTCTGGACGCATACGGCGAACCTTCTGTTTTACCGGAGGGCATTCTTCCTTGGTAGGCAAGTGATGAACCACAATGTCGGTATCCAACCCAGGCATGTCTTAGTAAGACTAGGAAAAGATTTCCACATAGTCATGCAGCATCTGAATCAACCGTTGTTTCACACTGAGCTCTAGATTGACACCAATCTTGACTTCCTTTCTGTTTGTCTCAGTACCCAGATTTACCGTTTCCACTGGATCTTCATGTGGTTGAATGGCCCTCTCTTCATGGAGTAACAGTCTTGCAAGCTCACCAGGCACTTCGCAATCATCTTCACCTTCGTCTTCGGCTAAGTTTATCGGATTTTCGAAGTCATAACTGGCAGTAGCAGAGTCGTTACCAGTGAGATCCAGAGTGGATTGGAACCTGTATAGGTGAGTGTGTGTAAATATAGCTGTTTTGCAATATATAATAAAGAAAGAAAAGGAGCACAAGATTTTGAAATGCAACAAACGTCCAATGTTTTTATTGATGATATATGAAAATGACACACAAAAGCCCTCACAAATGAAGCCACGGTGCCCCGGGTAAGACACCGAGCCATAAAAGTTTCAAAACATTGTCTGTTACAAATTCAAAACAAAAGAGTTCATTACTGAGTGACAAAAGTAATAGGTGTGAAGTCTTTGGCAGTCCAGTTGCTTGGTCCACCGTCGGTTGTTGGGTAGATCCAACTGTCGAATTCAGATTCCTCCACGTCGTCTTCAATAGCATTTACTCCCGGGTTGGTGATGAACACAGGAGGTCTTCCAATCTTTTCCTTACGAACAGCCCTCTGAGCCTCTGCAGTGAAGCCCAAACCAAACTTGTCAGTCTTTGGAGTTAAATCAGGAAGTCGGCCCCAGTTTGCGCACTCACCCTTCTCAATCACAGCCCGGGCGTCCCTTAAGGAAGCCATCTTCAAAGGAGGGTCTTCAATCACAGTTTCAGCTGATGCCAATGTCTGAGGCACCTCTTCAAAGTGTTGAAAGGGGGTCTCAATTAATTCCCCATCCATTTCTATGTACCGGAACGAGTTGAGGTGGCTGACCATGTATTCTTCTTCCCCCTGAACTGTAACAATTTTCCCTCTAACCGGGTACTTAAGCTTTTGATGTTGTGTGGAGGTCACAGCTCCAACCTTGTGGATCCATGGACGACCCAGCAAACAGGAATAGGATGGTCGGATGTCCATCACATAGAAAGTAGAATCAAAAACTTGAGAACCAACCCTGATTGGAATGTCAACTTCCCCATGTACCATCCTTTTCGAACCGTCAAAGGCCCGGACAACAATGTTACTTGGCTTGAGCTCTAAACCCTTACAATCCAACCTGTCTAGGGCCTTTTTGGGTAATACGTTTAATGAAGAACCGGTGTCTACTAACACATGGGCAATAGTAGTGCCCCTGCATTCAATGGAGACATGCAGGGCGTCGTTATGGTTCTTTCCTTTGGCGGTCAGATCGGCGTCAGAGAAGCCCAACCCATTATCGGCAGTCAAGTTGGCCACACAATCGGTAAATTGATCAGCAGATGTTTCTTGTGGCGCATGGGACGTCTTCAGAAAGGAAATCAGGGCCTTGGCATGGGCCTCTGAACACAACAACAATGATAGCATAGAAATTTTAGAGGGGGTGTGCCCCAGCTGCTTAACTACATTGAAATCACTCTTCTTAATGATCTTGAGAATCTCTTCCATCTCTTGCTGGGAAGCTTCAACAGTGGTTGTCTTTGGTGCCTCTGTTAGGGCAGGCAAATCAGTAGCAATCCCTTTGCCCCGAGTATCAGATGACTCGGCAGCAGGGGTAGAAACAGGAATTTGATCAGGAAGGGAAGCAGGCACACTTGCAGGTGTGATGACAAGAGGTTTCTGAATAGCTGGTGGCGCAATATCTGGTGAGAACAGCCTACTACTGCGAGTGACTTTGACAGGCCCGGTGATGTTGCTGACGCCGGGACTTGTATCGAACTCTTGTTTTACTCCAAGAACATAAACATCTGCCCCATAGTGCCATGGGACAACTTTGTCGGATGTGTAAGGGAGAGGCCCCGGAACAGTGATGATGATAGGATCAATCTTCTGAGTAGACATGATTTTGACAGGCTTCTTTGAGGGAGCCTTAGGAGGGTTGTTGAAAATAGTAACAATAGACACTTCTTCAGCAGGGATAGCAGGAACAACAATCTTCTCGAACAAGATTTCTTTGCTATCCATCAGGCTTTGGATACCTGATTTCAGCAAAGGACAACCAACAGGTGAAACAGCACATAGAAGGCAACCTTTACTACAACCCGGAAATAAACCGGCTAGTAACAGGTTCCTTTTGACGGTCAACAACGGAGTAACAATATCATCCACAAAGGCTACATACAGGTCTTCTTCCACAGCATTCACTCCATGCTGGGGCATGGGAGCGGTCACAACATTGGGTCTTTCGGGCGCCTCAAACTGTATTTCTTTAGCATCAATAAGGTCCTGAACCTTATTCCTCAGAGCCTAGTAATCATCTGTAGTATGTCCCGGGCTATCAGAGTGATAAGCGCAACGAGCGTTGGGGTTGTACTTCGGAGATGCTGTGTTTACCACCTTCGGAGCTTCTTTGACAGTTACCAGATTGGTTGACAGTAGTTGCGGCAATATCTGAGACAAGGTCATACTGAGCCGAGTGTACTGCCTTTTGGGTCTCTCACCCCTTGGTTGGTTGTATTGCTGAGGAGCAGCAACAGGCTTTGAAATTACCAATGCATTGACAGCTTGGCGGCGTTCTAGCTTATTTTGTCTTCTGGGACCATAAACAGCACTGACTTCCTTCTTGAAGGGCTTCTTTTCAGTACTCGTGGAGGCACCTTTCTGTATCTTCCCCGACTTGATACCAGCTTCTATTCTCTCACCAGTCAAGATTAAATCTGTAAACCCAGCAGAAGAATTCCCAATCAGATGGTTGAAGAATGGACCAGACAGGGTCCCTAAGAACATGTCGACAAGCTCACGGTCCGTCAGCGGTGGCTGCACCCTTCCAGCCAGGTCTCTCCACTTTTGCAAATACTCCTTGAATCCTTCGCCCGTCCCCAATGACATACCCTGGAGTTGGGTACGCGTGGGAGCGAGGTCGGAATTGTACTGATACTGCTTATAAAATGCAGTAGCCAAGTCCTCCCAGTTTCGGATACTGGCTCCATCCAGCTGATAGAACCATTCGAGTTGAACCCCTGAAAGGCTATCCTGGAAGAAATGGATCCATAGGTTCTTGTCTGCAGTGTAAGGTTGGATCTTCCTTACATATGATCTGAGATGCAGCTTAGGACAGGAATCCCCGTCGTACTTAGCAAAGGCAGGTGCCTTGAACTTGTGTGGGATCACCACCCCAGAAGATAAACCTAGATCTCCAAAATCCAGCCCCGGTACATGTTGAACCTCCATGGCACTTAAACGGTCCTCTAGTTGCTTGTACCTGACTTCAGTAGGAGGGTACTGTTCATCATTGTAATTCGTCTTATTGTCGGAGACCATAGGACTAGGAGCCTTTCCCCCTTGGGGACTGTCTTTCCCTGCAGAGGAAGTAGCCTGATCAGCCTCATTCTGCAGTGTATTCCCAAACCTCCGTCCAGTGTTGAACAGCGCAGTCCTCCTCTTCTTCTTCTTTTTCAAGAGCAGAGTCTTCAACTCCTGTTGACCCTGGGCTAAGCTCATGACCAGCTCCTGAAACGGGGCGTTCTGGGCCTGGAGAGCCTTGATAGCTTGTTCGGTAGTAGGCTCGGAAGACATGATGATTGAGTGCTGAAATAAACAGCGAAGAAGATTAAGCAACCTGTAGAAGAAGGGTACCTGTTATGCATATGATGCAATGAGATGCGTATTATTTATGCTTTCAAAGACAATCGGGATTCAACTTTGTAGACAAAAAGGAAACACACTTCATTAGATTCAAGCTTTAAATTGTTCAACAATTTGCCCTTAGGCATTACAAGAATGAAAATACTGAAAAGGAAATAAGAGCTGTAAAAGAAACATCCAAAGCCCATCAATGCTCCCATGGCCTCCTCTTCTCTGTACGGATATAGTCGTTCAGGATCCGCTCCTCCTCCAATTGCTTAGTCAGCTTCTGGATCTTTTGTTCCTGTTCGTTGAACTTTTCCCGATAGAAATCCCGTTCTTCCTGTAGCTGCGCCCAAGATCTCTTTAGTGTATCAACATCAGTGGGTATCTGAGGAGGGAGGACAGTTGGAGGAACCCTGTCTTCATCAGGAAATTCAAGAATGATAGGCCTGACAGCTTCGTATGGCATACCTAACTTCTGAGCACGAATGCGGACCCATCTGCAGTAGGGTTCCATTGGTAGATAAGTCTTCGATCCCAACTCATGTGGGTCAGCTTTGTGAATTCTGTCCCAAGCCTTGATGAATCTACGGCGCAGCTCGTCACTGTCTACCTGAAACTCAAAACTGATGTGAGGTACCAACATCTCATGAGGCCCTGCTCTTCTGGCTCTTCCAAACTGACGGAGAGCTAAACATGGATTATAAGAGATTCCTCCCTGGGTACCGA
This sequence comes from Vicia faba, assembly GCA_948472305.1. NCBI lineage: Eukaryota > Viridiplantae > Streptophyta > Magnoliopsida > Fabales > Fabaceae > Vicia > Vicia faba. The sequence continues at coordinate 264,206,047 of OX451740.1, forward strand.
TCAATGGAACATTAGGATATTCTCCGCAACGATCAATAATGGCTACCTCCTCCAAACCTCTGAGAGTCCAAATGATGTCATTATCAGTGAGAGACATTAACCTATGAGCCCAGCCTCCTCCTTCTTCATTCTTCAGCACGAACTTAGGGAGGTGCGAAATAAACCACCTCACTAGCAAAGGAGCACAACACCAGAGTTCCCCGTCTTCGGGCAGTACGAGCATAGAGTTGTTGCAGTATATCACCCAAGAGAGTGGGTACAGGGTTCCGAGACAAGAAGATCCTTATGGAGTTGACATTGACAAAGTTATCAGGATTTGGAAACAATACTAGACCATAGATTAAGAGAGCCAGAATGTCTTCGTACGCCTTGAAGTCTAAGTCATTCTAGAAGCTATTAGCTTTGCCAACCAGAAATTTAGTCAAAAAGCCCTTAACTCCACTTCTAGTTTCCCAGTTAGCTGTTACCTCTTCTTTGGTCAAAGGGAGGGTTGCAGCAATCTCTTCAGGCCTAAGAGTCTTCTCCCAACCAGTGAATGGAGTCTGCTCCAAAACAGGGATACCAAGCAAATCAGATAATTCTTCCAGGGTAGGGACCAACTAGAAGTCTTGAAAAGTGAAGCAATGGTATAGGGGATCATAAAACTGGACCAGGACACTCATCAGTTGTTGGTCCCACTTTGAAGTGACTAAACCGAGGAGAGAACCATGCCTCTTGATGAAGGAAGTAGTGTTTTGAATCCTATCAACCAATTCTTTGAGCAAAGTAGGTGGTTAAACAAAGTTGAGCCGGATAGTATTCCTACGCATGGGCATCATGATGTCCTACAAAACAGAGCAAAGATGAAACCCTCTTGTCTTTGAAATGGGTCAGTCCTTATGCAGGATGCATGCAATGGTATGATGGTATGATGTTATGATAAAGCACACCACAAGTATTCACAAAGGCAAGCATGATAAGGCACACAAGTCACACAAGACAACCCTTAGGGTTTAGGCCAGCATGAAGTTTAGGTATTACCCTCTTTCAGTTTCGTTGGTTAAGACCTATCCTACCAAAAGTAACCGGGTTCTAGAGGATCTCAATATCATTGAATACCCTCAATCAGTCATAACTCCAGCATCGCAATCTTTTCTTGCGGCCAGAACCATCGCGAGAGTTTAGCCTCAATGAGTGTAGCATATTGCTACCATTCTATGGCCAAGTTGGGTCAATTTAGGGTTCTAAGGTCGGTTGGTGCTTAATGACTCCTTAGAAGACCCATATTCTCCCCGTTGCAACACAAGGGATATCGGTACAGACTAAGGTGTCACACCAATGTAGCCACTGCTTCACCCATGTCGGTCTACGTCAGACAGGTCCCTCACAACTTATGCTACCTAAAAGGGTATTCCCCAGATCCGGGTTAGGATCTATGAAACTCTGATGAAAAGCCCACAAATATAAAAGCAAACAAAGCAAGCAATTGAAAACAAGAGTGGTCTAATCCTAAGGTAACCCCACTTTTAAGTTATCCCTAGCAGAGTCGCCAGTTCTGTGATACAGTGGGAGAACTGACTTGAGGTTTTGCGTTTGTTTTCGCAAATGTTTCGGTTGAGCAAGAGTCGCCATCGACTTTTTATTTTATCCTAAGGAAAGGTTAAAAAGCACAGCAAAAACCTTTGAGATGTTTTCTTGGGTTCGGGAGGTAGATTATAGAAAGGGAAGGTATTAGCACCCTTTCTATCCATGGTTATCTATGGGCTCTTAGTTACTTTCTTAGATCACTTGCCTTTGATTTTCAATTGTTTGAAATGGTGCTTTGTGTGTGTGTTTGAAAATGTTTTGAAAAGAGGCCATTGTGGTGGCAACCTTTGTAATGATTCATGTGTGAATGTATACAAAGGTGTACTTGTCTTTTGAAAAGTTTTCAATGTTTTTTGGAAGTTTGTTTTGAAAGTGTGTTGTCATGTGGGTTTGAAAATGTTTTGAAAAGAGGCCATTGTGGTGGCAACCTTTGTAATGATTCATGTGTGAATGTATACAAAGGTGTACTTGTCTTTTAAAAAGTTTTCAATGTTTTTGAAAGTTGTTTTGAAAGTATTTTTTGAAAGTGTTGTGGAGTGTGGTTTTGAAAAGTAGGCAAGTGTGTTTTGCAAGTTTAATCAAGTAACTAAGAGTTTCGTCTACCCCTAAATTTACTCAAAGGCTTTTTCTATGTTTTAACCCTTTTAACAATTTTGTTCCACCATTGTATTTGGTGGACAATCTTGTGTTAGGATGTTAACGGGACGGGCGCGGGTCATCGTTTAGACCATGATTGCAATGGTGCCAAGTGTCTTTGGCAATTTCCTTTAAGGGATTTGATCATTTTTAGGCAACTTTCGAAAGCGTCATCGAGGGACTATGATCATTTGATTTGTTTTGTTTTGCCAAAGACACCCAACATGCAACATGGCCCATTATTGAAGGCAACAAGTGGGATTAACCCTAGGGGTGCAAGTGTGATTGGTGTTGTCCATTTTCATGCTTTGTTGTCTTTGAATTAGGTCAAGCTATTTGTTATTTGATTTGCATACAAACCCTAAGTCTATCATGGCATATTTAGAAAGCTTTAAAATGCGGAATTTAAAGTCCTAAGTTATTACAAAATAATCATGGGGATGGGGGTATAAATGTTCAAATGGGGATGAGACTTTAATAGGAGAGTAGTGTCCAAATATTTACAACCAAATCGAATCAATCGCAAATGTAATATGTATCAATGCATAGGAATAAGTAAATGTGTATGTGTAAATGTATTTGTGTAAGTGTATGTGATTTATTTACAAGTGAAATAAAAATAATAAAAAGGGTTAATTTTGGATATTTTCATGTTTAGGGCAAAACCCTAATTTCCTAATAAATGGTATTTATGAATTATTTTATATACAATATTTATTAATTATGTACAAAAAATAAATAAGAGGGAAGTATATTGCCAAAAAAGTATTTTTGATGTTAAATATTAATAAAAATAAAAATGTATTATTTTTGTATTTTTATCCTAAATATTCTAATAAATATATAAGTATTTATATTATGTATTAAATATATTAAATATACATAAAAATAAAATATTTATTATTTACAAAAAAAAGTATATTTTTTAGGAAATGTTTTCAAAAGATAAAATAAAATGAAATCAGAAAATAAAAAGTATTTTGTATTATTTTTAGTATTTTACATAAAAGTATATATGTTTATTTATATGTACAAGTTCAAATAAAACAAATAAAAATCCAAATAAAATGCAAAAATGAATGGAAAAATGTTTTTAATGTTTTTTATACTTTGACAAAAAATAATAAATCAGAATCAAAAAAGAAAAATCAAAAATGATAAAAATAACACACAATGGACCAAGGGGGTGTATGTATGAAATAGGTGGTGTAAACAGAAAACCAAAACAGGCCCAGCCCAAAGCAAGCTTCTTCAACCTCCAGCCACTTTTTCTGTCAAAAACGCGCGCCTTTCCTACCTTGTTCAAACATCCTGATTCCTTGATTTTCAGCCAAAACTCACAACATAAACTATGTAGAGCATTAAATCACGAATTCATTCATATAAAAAAGTTATTCTAACTCTCAGAAATGAGAGAGAATTTCCTCTCCCCCAATTTTTAACCTAAGTTTTTTTCAATGTTCATGTCTTAAATTCTCTCAGCACACACAAAATAAATGGAAAGTGAGGATATGGGTAGCTTCAGGGCCATGAGTAGCACATAACTTCTTCAAAAACCTAAGCCTATATATGCCTGGATAGAGAGATAGAAGTTCAAACTTTTACCTGTTCAGCTTGATTCGTGTACAACAATGGAGGTACTTTCAATGCAATGTGAGGACTCGTACAACTTGCTTGAGGTTCAGGGATGCTTCTCCAACCTCTAGCTTGCTCTGAAACTAGCTGAATCGAGCTATGGAAGTTCACCTGCAAAGTTGAAAACTGAAAATGGAAAATGATGTTAGGGATGTTACAGTTTGTGTTCAATGCTTGGGATAACTTCTGTGGGTGATATGGAACATGTTTGAACTCCTTTTGGCCAAAGTGCACGAGTGGAAAGGTTTATAGAAGTCAAGTTGCAGAAGGGACTCTGTTTTTTGCAGTAGGATGGTGTTTCTGTGAATGAGGAGGTATTGAAGGTGGTTAGGTCGTGCCTTAGCTCAATTATGATGTATGGAAAGTGTTTACAAACTTTGCCTTGGCTAGTTGTTACAGGAATGAGAGATGGGATCAGTTTTGCAAAGTTTCTTCCTTCTTAAGCAAAAGTTGCCAAGTTAGGTTATAGGCCAAGGCAGGTCCCTCAAGCATGCTGCATAATCTCTCCTTGATCAGTGGGATTAGTCCATAAACTTGTGCCCAAAAGATATGCTTTGTACTTCTTTGATTTGTGTTTTGACATAAAGCCATGCTTTACAAGAATGGATAAAATGCTTTTTCCAAATATGGCTTGATTTTGTGTGTATTGTCCAAATGCACAAAATAACACTCTAACACAAAGAATATGCATTTAATTATTGAGTGTAATAAGGATTAGAGGCCTGTAATCTAGCTTGTGCAAGCTGAGTTTAAAAATGCATAGTGTATGAACATGAAATTGGCTCATGAACAAAGTGACTTTTGCCTAACTTCCCAAATTCGATTCTACCTAACCACAAGGGTGTTTGAGAAGTTCTTGGACAATTTGGAAAGCTTGGAATATGTACTACAATCTATCTTTGTAAGGAAAATTGAAATTCCAAGTGGAAGCATGTGAAAAGTGGCCATGAAGTTGGGCAAAAATCCTGCCTAAAATAGGTCAAAAAATTTCTAAGTTAAGAATGTTTTGCACCGCTATTCCAAAAATCATAACTTGAGCTACAAGCTTCTTTTTAGAAAACTTTGTGAATAAAAGTTGTAGATTTTGCAATGGAATATAACTTTCATGTTTTGAGTTTTGTTTGAATCCAAATGTATCTTGATGAAAAGATGGGACAAAGTTAGGAAAAAATTAGGAAATTTCATAACTTAGAAAATTTCTAAGTTATGAAATTTCTTCATTTCAAGCCCTAATTTGTAATTCTTGGTTTCTTGATGAACAAGTTTCATAATTTGACATGTCTTGATGAAAAATGAATCTTGACACTTGATTTTGACCAAAAAGTCAAAGTTTGACTTTTCAGTACACGGTCAAATTTTGATCAGTTGACTGGAAAATTTATCTGTCAATCTTGTGCAATTATGATCTTTTGAACTTGTTGAATGTGTCAAGACCATGTCATTGAATCCTTGAGTCCATATGTGAGCTTGAATTGCCATTGGTTAGGTTAAACAGTCAAAAATTGCCTTTGTGCAGTCAAAACCCTAAAAATGACCATTTTGCCCTTTTGGTGATCTGATCAAATTTCTTGTGGAATTATGATCCAAACTTGATCAAATGGTCCATATGAGTTTAATATGTTGATGTGTGTCAAAAATCATGAGGTTTGACTGTCAATTGGCCACAGTTGACTTTTTTTTTCAATACAGCTGATTTCTAGGTCAACTGTCCAATTGACTGGGCAAAGATTGGAATCAAGGCTTGAAACTTGGTATGGATAAACTTGTGAATCCAACATGAAGCATGAAAGTCAATTTGGGCATTTAAGGTCAAAACATCTTTGTGCAAACTCAAACCCTAATTTGGGTCAACAGTGCAAGGAGGAGTCTTGAGCAGACCAAACCCTAACTGGATCTTGAGCTCCAAGGGTCTTGTGGTGAGAAAATATTGATGAAATGGGGGGGAAAATTTTGGGGTACAACACATACCAACTATTATCATCCCTTGAGGTAGCTAGTGCAAGCATGGTGCATAAGTCTTGTCACTTTTCTTCAAATGCAAGAAAGTTGGCCAAAGAAGTCAGAACTGGTACAACAGGAAAAGGATGGACTTTGTATCATTCTATACATATTCACAAACATATCACAAGGCTAGACACGGATGCATAACCTCTGAAACACTCTCAATCTCAAAAGACACAAATTTCTGCCCAAACATTGCAGCTTCTGCAAAATCCTACCCAAGTCATATTTTGCTCGTGCGTTTTGCCTCTTGACACTTGAAACACTTCATCAACATCATATCCAAGCTATCCAAGCATTCATCCTGCAACTGTAAGCCCTGTTTCAGCCATTTCCATTTTCACTTTGGAAGGTTGCAACTTGACTTCTACAGAGGGTTTCAGCCATCCACAAAGCCAGCTAAGCATTGGAATAACTTGAGGGAACTTCAAGGAAGCTCACACGATCCTCAGGCCTCACTCAATGTCCCCACATTGCCATATCCAAATCCAGCTGAAGGAGATATTTTTCAAAACTTTATCTCTCTATTTAGGCATCCTCAAGCCACAATTTGTGAAGCAAAAATGTAGTCCTTAACATGGTGAAGCTGTACATATGCATACTTTTCATTTATGTTAACCATGCTGTGAGAATTTGAAGTTTGAAGTTCATGAAATATTTAGGTCACGATTTAGGGCTGATTAAATTCTCTATTGTCTTTTAGAGTTAGATTACAAATTTTATATCACTGGAATCGTGAGATTACAAGCTACATTTTTTGTGTTATAAATTTTTGTTTTTATGCAAGCTATAACAAGATACAGGTTTTAGGCAAGCTATAGAAAGGGAAGGTGTTAGCACCCTTTCTATCCGTGGTTATCCATGGGCTCTTAGATACTTGCTCAAATGTTTTCAAAATTGCTTTTCTTTGTGTTTGTGGGTTTGAAAGAGTCTTTGTTTGAAAAGGAGTGTAAGTGTGAAAAGTTTTGTTTTTGAAAGAGCAAGTATCTAAGAACCATCTACCTACTCGAAAAAGGAATCGTTCTATGCTATCTTCCTTTAGACAATGCTATCCAACTATCAATGAGTAGGTAGCACCGTCGTTGGAGTTTAAGGGTCAATTCGAATTTAGGGACGTGCGGTCACCAAAGCAATGTTAGGACGCCTTAGCAGTAACCCTAATGTCTTAGATCATTTGTTTTGAGGCAACAATATCTGAGGCAACCGTTTCGAGGCGACTATGATCTTTGGACAAGAGGACGACCTCTAAAGTGACCTATACTCAATGACCGTGTTACGAAGACAACCAAGTGGGATGTACCCTAAGAGTGCGCATGTGCGAGTGTGTCGTTTTCAGTTAATTTTATCATTGTACATGTTAATGGTTATCTAAGTTGATTTTAGGTTAAACATTCATTCTTGTCATGCATCCCAATTATCAAACATCTAACAGTTATATTTTGCAGAAAATAAATTGCGGAAATTAAATTACAAGACGTCGGGTATTTACATCGCCAAAAGTAACCCTTTGAAATTTAAATGCGGAAAAATAAATAAATGTTCTAATTATTTATTACAAGCCAGGAGCAGATACATCAATTAGGTAAATAAAGCGCGCGATGCAAAAATTAAATCGAATGCGAAATTTAGGATTTTGACCCTTTTAATTAAAGAAAATGTTTTTTTTGTTTTTATTTTTTATTTTTAAGAAAAGAAATTAGATTTTTAAATTAAATGAGAAATTGATTGGTTATTAAATTAATTAATGAAAATAATTAAATGACATATTTTTGGTTTTTGGTTATTTTAGGAAAGAAATAAAATAATTAAGTTAGTAATAAAACCTATTTATTCTAATTAATTTTAAATTATTTACAAAATAAATGAAAGTTATCTAAAATTAACCTAATTAAATTAATTAATATTTATTGATAAAAAATAAAATTCTAAATTTACTTGTACATAAAAATGTTTTTGTGATTTTTGGTAAAAAAGAAAATTAATTAATTGTTAGTAAAAATAATAAATAAATTAATTAAAAAAATATAGAAAAAGAAAATAAAGGGTGAGAAATGGACCTGATTTTAGGGTGCAACAACTGTTGGTGTCATGTGTAAGCTATTCTGTTTTGGCCATTTGTGTTTAGGCTTTAGGCCATTTGTGTTCTGGCCTCAACGTTCCTTAACCTTCTCAGGATGTCTGCCTCGCCATGTATTGGTGTCATGTGTAAGCTGTTCTGTTTTGGCCATTTGTGTTTAGGCTTTTGGCCATTTGTGTTTTGGCCTCAACGTTCCTTAAAGAACCTGCATGGGATCCTGTCTAAATCAGCAGTGTTGAATCTCATGAACACATTAAATAAATTATTATATACCATGAAATATAAATAAAGCCAATATATGAAGAAATTTAATGTTTAAGTCAATATGACATGTATGAATGATTATACCCTTTTGATCATGGAGATCAAATCAGCCTTACCCTTATTGGAGAAGTAGTGATATGAATGCTTTTATGCCCTTTTGATCATGAAGATCAAACCAGCCTTACCCTTACTGGAGAAGTAGTGAGATGTTGATTTGTAACCGGGATGACTTGTTTGTAGTGAGATGTTGGTTTGTAACCGGGATGACTTGTTTGTAGTGAGAGGGGGATTTGTAATAAGGATTTCAAAGTTTTAGGGTTCTTGAAAGAATTTGATATTTTGAAAGCGTTGTGGCAAGAGTTTTTTTTCTCTCTTTTGTTGTGAAAAGAATGAGATTTATATAATGGAAATTAGAGCAAAGAAAATGGGCTTTGAATGTGCAATTGGGCCTCCAATGCTCTCTTGAGTTCGTCACGTTGCAGGATAAATTGCAGGGGCTTAAGTGAAATTTTTGAAGTTGAAATGTGAAACAAAATGTAGCCGACATCGAGAACTAACTCCTGTCCGAAAATCGGCTTAATCGGATAAACGGTGAATTAGTTATGAATTTTTGAAGTTTCAGCTCAGACAAACTTATTTTGGGCTCCAATGTCGACTCTGACACGTTCTTCAATAAAAAACTGGTATTGATCGGAGCATAATTCGGTCTCGACTTTTGAAGCAAAGTTGTAGATCTCTGAGTTAGTGACCTTGTGTAAAAATATGAGCCCAATCCAATAAAAATTGACCGAGTTATGAATTTTCGAAGTTTCGGCCCAGATGAAATAATATTCAGCATTCAGGGTTTTCGGCGCGTCACACGCACTCTGAGCAAAAAACGAAGGCCTTTTGAATACTGTTTGAACTCAATACCTTCTCTGAAATTGTAGCCAACTCAATTTGTGAAAATTTTGCACCGAAACCAGCTCGATACGATGAAAATCGACCAAGTTATGATTTTCTGAACATGACGCAAAAAAACTTCTGTCACAAATTTTCTGTACGAAAATACTTGATAAATCCGCATTTTTGAAAACCTTCTGATTGAAATTGGCTTCCATACGTGAGATATGAAAACATAGATGACGTCAAGACGGAATTTTGGCCACTGGAACGGGTTCAAAACAAGCCACGATCTTCAAGTTATGAATTTTTTTGCGCGTAAAAACTGCACTTTCAACACACTTTTTCACCATATTTCTTCGAGAAAACATACACATTCGGATACCTTCTTTAAAGAATTGACTCTTGAGCCGAACCTGAATTTGAGAATATGTTATCAGCGATATTTTGGCGAAAGAACACCTGAATATGAAGCGTCGGGTTGGACTTGTGAATCTTTGAACCCCGAATCGTTGCAAAACGGTGAACCGATCTTCAGCACGAAAAATACTCTGAGAATATCCATAGACGAAATAAACGTCACTTGTAACCTGAAGAAGCTTGATAAATATACCTTTATTCCATAACCATAAGACCAATAATATGCGTGTATGAAAAGAGGGCAAATTTTGGGGTATAACAGCTGCCCATGTTCAATCTTCTTAAACCTGAGGATGTAGATTTGGCTTTCGTGCCTTTCGTGATCCGAAGGTGAAAGATGATTGAACACTAGAGTGCCCAGAAATTTGCACTCGCATGAAGTGGTGTCAGCCTTGTGATGTCGGGAATGGGCTTACAGATGCCATTTGGAGACTGTTGATAGGAGGTCTGAACTTCGACCAGAATAAGAATCAGAGAGATCTTAGCGTCGATCTGACTGAACCAGAGAAGGTCTTGGATTAACTTTGACTGGATAAGAATCAGATAAATCTTAGAATCGATTTAACTGAACCGGACGAAAGTCTTGGAATATCTTCAACTGGAATAAGAATCAAGTGGATCTTAGCGTCGATCTGACTGAACCAGAGAAGTCTTGGATTAACTTTGGTTGGATCGGAATCAAAAAAATCCTAGGGTCGATTTAACTGAACCAGACAAAAGTCTTGGAATATCTTCAACTGGAATACGAATCAGGGAGATCTTAAGGTCGATCTGACTGAACCAGAGAAGGTCTTGGATTAACTTTGGCTGGATCGGAATCAAAAAAATCTTAGGGTCGATTTAACTGAACCAGACAAAAGTCTTGGAATATCTTCAACTGGAATACGAATCAGGTAGATCTTAGGGTCGATCTGATTGAACCAGAGAAGGTATTGGATTAACTTTGGCTGGATCAGAATAAGAAAAATCTTAGGGTTGATTTAACTGAACCAGACAAAAGTCTTGGGATATCTTCAACTGGAATACGAATCAGGGAGATCTTAGGGTCGATCTGACTGAACCAGAGAAGGTCTTGGATTAACTTTGGATGGATCGGAATCAGAAAAATCTTAGGGTCGATTTAACTGAACCAAACAAAAGTCTTGGGATATATTCAACTGGAATACGAATCAGGGAGATCTTAGGGTCGATCTGAATGAACCAGAGAAGGTCTTGGATTAACTTTGGCTGGATCGGAATCAGAAAAATCTTAGGGTTGATTTAACTGAACCAGACAAAAGTCTTGGGATATCTTCAACTGGAATACGAATCAGGGAGATCTTAGGGTCGATCTGACTGAACCAGAGAAGGTCTTGGATTAACTTTGGCTGGATCAGAATCAGAAAAATCTTAGGGTCGATTTAACTGAACCAGACAAAAGTCTTGGGATATCTTCAACTGGAATACGAATCAGGGAGATCTTAGGGTCGATCTGACTGAACCAGAGAAGGTCTTGGATTAACTTTGGCTGGATCAGAATCAGAAAAATCTTAGGATCGATTTAACTGAACCAGACAAAAGTCTTGGAATATCTTTAATTGGAATACGAATCAGGGAGATCTTCGCGTCGATCTGACTGAACCAGAGAAGGTCTTGGATTAACTTTGGCTGGATAAGAATCAGAAAAATCTTCGAATTGATTTAGTTGAACCAGACAAAAGTCTTGGAATATCTTCAACTAGAATACGAATCAGGGAGATCTTAGCGTCGATCTGACTGAACCAGAGAAGGTCTTGGATTAACTTTGACTGCATAAGAATCAGAAAAATCTTAGGATCGATTTAACTGAACCTGACAAAAGTCTTGGAATATCTTCAACTGGAATACGAATCAGGGAGATCTTCGCGTTGATTTGACTGAACCAGAGAAGGTCTTGGATTAACCTTGGCTGCCTAAGAATCAGAAAAATGTTCAAATCGATTTAACTGAACCAGACAAAAGTCTTGGAATATCTTCAACTGGAATACGAATCAGGGAGATCTTAGCGTCGATCTGACTGAACCAGAGAAGGTCTTGGATTAACTTTGACTGGATAAGAATCAGAAAAATCTTAGGATCAATTTAACTGAACCAGACAAAAGTCTTGGAATATCTTCAACTGGAATACGAATCAGGGAGATCTTAGCGTTGATCTGACTGAACCAGAGAAGGTCTTGGATTAACTTTGACTGGATAAGAATCAGAAAAATCTTAGGATCGATTTAACTGAACCAGACAAAAGTCTTGGAATATCTTCAACTGGAATACGAATCAAGTGGATCTTAGCGTCGATCTGACTGAACCAGAGAAGGTCTTGGATTAACTTTGACTGGATAAGAATCAGAAAAATCTTAGGATCGATTTAACTGAACCAGACAAAAGTCTTGGCATATCTTCAACTGGAATACGAATCAGGGAGATCTTAGCGTTGATCTGACTGAACCAGAGAAGGACTTGGATTAACTTTGACTGGATAAGAATCAGAAAAATCTTAGGATCGATTTAACTGAACCAGACAAAAGTCTTAGAATATCTTCAACTGGAATACGAATCAGGGAGATCTTAGGGTCGATCTGACTGAACCAGAGAAGGTCTAGGATTAACTTTGGCTGGATAAGAATCAGAAAAATCTTCGAATCGATTTAGCTGAACCAGACAAAAGTCTTCCATAGATGTAGTTTTTCTTTTGAGGGGACTACTAGGTCATATGAGTAGTCAACGGTGTTTACTGATTCGTCTTTCCCTGAAACGGTAAAGAGTCAGTCATATGCAATGTCATGATGTATGAAATGCATGATTTATATCAAGCAATGATGCTCTCAACATAAATGAGATTGTATGGTACGATGCGTATATGCATGTATCAAGATGTATGGAAATGTAATGTTTCTAGCTGCGGAAAATAAATCCCGGATAGCTGCTTGAGAATAAAGTTGAATTCTTCGTTTCCGTTGGGGATGACGAATGAAGATGATTGTGAGAATAGACCTGCAGGAGAGGATAACTCCGTTGGGGAATATACTGATGAGGAGATTACTCTGTGGGGAAGAGATGCTCTGCTGAGGATTCCACTGATAAATTCCGTTGGGGACGAATCACCATTGCTGGTGATACTGAATCTGTTGAGGATTGAATTCCTCTTTGTGAAAGGGAAGAACTTCCACTGGAGACGATCTCTCAGTGGCGATGTTACTGGGGATAACCTGTTAGACTTTTGTGGGGATAATCCTCTGAATTCTGCTGGGAATGATCCTTTAAACTCGGCTGGGGAGATTTATTTTGTACTCCGCTGGGGATAAACTTTCAGATTCTACTGGGGATGATGCTTCAACTCCGTTGGGGAAGCTTTTTCAGACTATGCTGGGAAAATTTTAACTCCACTAGGGGTATCTTGTATTCTGCCGGGGAACATTCTTATACTCCTCTAAGGAATACTAAGACTGCCAGGGATATCAAGCCTTTTTCAGTGCTGATGGTAGATAAACTCTGCTTGGGGGAGAATATTACTGATTCATTCATTCAAAGTTGCAAGTCTTAGCTGGGGAGAGCTATCATTACTTTCTTACTCTGCGGGGAGTGAAAATATCTTAGCCATATTCTTCAGCTGAATTTACCGTTGTACCTGGTGGATAGAGCAACTGTACAGTTTGGACAATTCTTATTTGCCCCTGTTTCTGCGGGAGAAGGTGCCAATGGAGGCCTTTTGGATCGAGTATTATCCCAACCTATGAGGTGCTTGGTAACTTTCGATTGAAGTGACAAGTCTTCTTCTGGTAGGCTAGTGACGAGATGACGAGACATAGTCGTACGCTTTGATCCCTAATTTTTGCCTGGACCGTCCTTTTGGGTTTTCAGTCCACCGGGATACCCTTTTTTCCCAAGCCGCCTTTTCAGGTTTTCGACTTGCCGGGTGTACAATTTTTCATTCTCATCCCTAATTTTTGCCCGAACCCTTTTGGTTCGCCGGGAAGCCCTTATTTTTGCCTAGGCCAGTCAACCTAGCGGGTCTTTATTCAGGCGCGGTATTTTCTGACTATGCCCACGCTCTCAGGATGTAGGGAGGTGTCACTGTCGGTAGTGTTGTGTTGCCATACTACCAGAAGATCTTCGTTTGATCATGCAAGATTCGTTGCTGGAATTCATGTCCAATGCCCCAATTGATTCAGATGGAGATTTGCCCCTGGCTATTTGGCATTTTGAGAGATTCCTTGAATCTTAACTTAACTTCCCCAGATGATGGACAATGCTCATGCCGTGCCCCTTGGTTGGAGGTGTTTTTTCCACTTGAGGTGACCCTTTTTATTGAAAAGGTTTTTGTTCACTAGATATTCGTCGTGCGAATTTCTCTACTGTTTGAACAAATAGTCATATGCAAACAATGTTATTTTAAGAATGCAAAGCTTATGTCTGTCTTGAAGTTTTTGAAAATGCATTTTTTCAGTAAGATAGGAAAATTTTGTAAAATGTGACGTCAACTCAGGATTTACAGCAAGCCCTACAGGAGTCAGGATATCTTTTGTAACAGTATGCTTTCAAACTAACCCATGCTTCAGCTAGGACTTTTAAGGGTTATAACGTGGCCTGGTTCACGGTTTAAGAAACAAAGGATAAAGGCTCAAATTTTATTTGTACCCACCCGTTCTTCGTGATGTTCTTCGATCCTAAACTCAGCTAATCGTGCATTAGATCTTGTTTGTGTCTTTGCTCTGATATACCAATGATGGTTCAGATACTGACAATTTATTTTGAACAGGCAGTCATTTTATTGAGAGTTTGCAGGATCTCTTTCCTTTTGGTTTTTATTATCCCTGTTTTTTGCATGAACTGTTTCTTTTTGTGATTACAGTCAGCGGGATGCCCCGGTTTTTCTTAAGTCTCCTTCACAGGTTTTGACTTATTGGGCTTTTATTTTGAGAGATAATGACTACCTATCCTTACGATTATACGGAACCAACACCGTGTTTTGTTTCGAAAGGACTTCTTTGATGCCATTCATTGTGCACCTGAATTAACTGAGAAAACTACCCTGCCCTAGGTTATAATTAAGGGTTTTAATTTGTGAAAAGAAAAACTCCAACTTCTTTGGCTCAAAGGGGTTGACGAGGGATTATCTTCCTTATAACTCCACTGTTTAGGATTTGAAACAATGCATGTACATCGTCAGCGGGGTCTGTTCAAAAGCATACTGTAGAGATTTTGATATCATTTTCGTCATCCTCCCTCTAAAGGCTTAGAATTTTTTAATCGAGAGTTGATCATCACAAAAAATGAAAGCAATTTAAATATAGTGAAATACAAATGGATTGATTCAAAACAGACATATGCAATGCATTGATAAAGTAATAAAGTTTGACATGAATAAATGTTTGAACAATCAAAAGAAAATTACAACTTGAAAATTCTAATGAACAAAAATTCTTCTCGTCTCAGTACTTGTCACTTCAAATGGTGAACCTTGGAGGGATGGTAGAAGAACTCAGCCTGACCATCTTGTGTGAATTCCAATGCTCCTTCATCAATCAGGTTTTGAATTTTGTACTTCAACTTCCAACAGTCGTCTGTGTCATGCCCCGGGCTGTTAGAATGGTATGCACACCTTACATCAAGATTTTAGTTGGGTGAAGAAGTATTAGGATTCGGATGAGGTCCTACCAACGTCATCAGATTCAATCTCAACAGGTGTTGTAAAGCCTGAGACAGCGACATGTTGAGCTTGGTAAATTTCCGCTTGGGCATATTTGGCTTACTCCGATCAACCCGTTGTTTATGGAAAGGTTGTTGTTGGACCCTTGAGGTAGTAGCAACTTGGAGAGGTCTATTCTTCATCAAACCAAACCTTTGACTTCTCAGAAGTTGATTAATGACTTAGTCCCCGACCTTGACTGTTTGCTTCATGTTTTTGTATCTGTCTTGATGAAGCTGGTTGATAATGGTTCTCAGCTCTTCTTGTTCCCGAGCTAAGCCTTGGATAAGAGCCATCTGCCCCAACATCTGGGTTTTCATGGCACTGAACTCAGCTTGCAGTTGTTCCAGCCGTTCGTCCTTATTGTCTTTAGGACTTTTCTTGACCAAGTTCCTAACGAGGAGTGTTTTCAACTCTTCCTTCCCCTTGGATAGGTTTAGGAAAATTTCCCTGAACTGAGTCTCTTGAGTATGAAGATCTTGGTTGTCTTGTTGGAGAGCCATTGCTGAAATAAACAGCGATAACATGAGAGACCTGTACTGGGAGACCTGTTATGCAATGATATGTATGATATATGTATGCAATGTTTTCAAGGATCTCGCGGGGTAAACAAGAAATTGTTTGAATTTTAATTTTGCATCTTTGATTGAAGAAACTTCGTGTTGTTAAGAGTCCTTCTTCAAGAGTCAAGCTCACCATATCGAGTGGGTCATAGACCCTGACTCAAGTTATCGTGTTTTGATTTCTAGACAACCTTGGCTAGAGGAAAATAAATCCCCTTTGCCCATTGCTAGACATTTGATTTACCATAACCTGCATCACAAACCCTTGAGATCCCTTAAATGGTTAAGGAAATGTTAAGGCATGATGTTATGATGTGTATGCTATGCGTTTAAGCAAAAGTGCAAGGTGATGTAAGTGAACCCTGCAATAAATCCAGATTATTGGATAAGGACTGTAAACAAAACCTGCAAGGAACTCATGTTGTCAGATAACAAGAATGTGCAAGTAGTTCAAGTTTGAAGGCACACAAGTCATACAAACAACCTTAAGTTTAGGCTGGCATGGAGTTTAGGTATTACCCTCTTTCAGTTCAGTTGGTTCAAACCTGTCCTAAAAATAGTAACCGGGTTCTAGAGGATCTCAATACCACTGACTACCCTCGATCGGTCATAATTCCAGTTTAGCAACCTTTTCTTGCAGCTGGAATCATCGCGAGAGTTTAGTCTCAATGAGTGTAGCATACTGCTACTGTTCTATGGCCTAGTTGGTCAATTTAAAGGTTCTAAGGTCAGTTGGTGCTTAATGACCCCTTAGCAGACCCATATTCTCCTCGTTGCGCCACAAGGGATATCGGTACATACTAAAGTGCCACACCAACGTAGCTACTGCTTCAACCGTATCTGTCTACGTCGTACAGTTCCCTCACAGTTTATTGCTACTTACCTAAAGGGTAACCCCCAGATCCGGGTTAGGATCTATAGTAACTCTGATACAAGCCCACAAATATAAAGCATACAAGTCAAGCAATTGAAAATATTATGAACTATTCCTAAGGTACACCCCACTTATTAATATTTCCACCAGAGTCGTCAGTTCTGTGATACGGTGGGAAAGAACTGACTGTTTTTGAAATGTTGGTTCACGTTTTGCGTTTGTATTTGCAAAATGTCGCGGTAAGTAAGAGTCACCACCGTCTTTTATTTTATCCAACAAGGAAAGGAAAAAAGCACATAAAAATTCCTTTTTCAGATATTTCTCGGGTCCGGGGGGTAGATTATAGAAAGGGAAGGTGTTAGCACCCTTTCTATCCGTGGTTATCCACGGGCTCTTAGGTACTTGCTCAAATGTTTTCAAAATTGCTTTTATTTGTGTTTGTGGGTTTGAAAGAGTCTTTGTTTGAAAAGGAGTGTAAGTGTGAAAAGTTTTGTTTTTGAAAGAGTAAGTATCTAAGAACCATCTACCTACTCGAAAAAGGAATCGTTCTATGATATCTTCCTTTAGATAATGCTATCCCACTATCGATGAGTAGGTAGCACCGTCGTTGGAGTTTAAGGGTCAATTCAAATTTAGGGACGTGCGGTCACCAAAGCAATGTTAGGACGCCTTAGCGGTAACCCTAATGTCTTAGATCATTTGTTTTGAGGCAACATTATCCGAGGCAACCGTTTCGAGGCGACTATGATCTTTGGACAAGAGGATGACCTCTAAAGTGACCTATACTCAATGACCGTGTTACGAAGACAACCAAGTGGGGTGTACCCTAAGAGTGCGCATGTGCGAGTGTGTCGTTTTCAGTTAATTTTATCTTTGTACATGTTAATGGTTATCTAAGTTGATTTTAGGTTAAACATTCATTCTTGTCATGCATCCCTATTATCAAACATCTAACATTTATATTTTGCGGAAAATAAATTGCGGAAATTAAATTACAAGATGTCGGGTATTTACATCGCCAAAAGTAACCCTTTGAAATTTAAATGCGGAAAAATAAATAAATGTTCTAATTATTTATTACAAGCCAGGAGCAGATACATCAATTAGGTAAATAAAGCGCGCGATGCAAAAATTAAATCGAATGCGAAATTTAGGATTTTGACCCTTTTAATTAAAGAAAATGTTTTTTTTGTTTTTATTATTTTTTTTAAGAAAAGAAATTAGATTTTTAAATTAAATGAGAAATTGATTGGTTATTAAATTAATTAATGAAAGTAATTAAATGACATATTTTTGGTTTTTGGTTATTTTAGGAAAGAAATAAAATAATTAAGTTAGTAATAAAACCTATTTATTCTAATTAATTTTAAATTATTTACAAAATAAATGAAAGTTATCTAAAATTAACCTAATTAAATTAATTAATATTTATTGATAAAAAATAAAATTCTAAATTTATTTGGACATAAAAATGTTTTTGTGATTTTTGATAAAAAAGAAAATTAATTAATTGTTAGTAAAAATAATAAATAAATTACTTAAAAAAATATAGAAAAAGAAAATAAAGGGTGAGAAATGGACCTGATTTTAGGGTGCAACAACTGTTGGTGTCATGTGTAAGCTATTCTGTTTTGGCCATTTGTGTTTAGGCTTTAGGCCATTTGTGTTCTGGCCTCAACGTTCCTTAACCTTCTCAGGATGTCTGCCTCGCCATGTATTGGTGTCATGTGTAAGCTGTTCTGTTTTGGCCATTTGTGTTTAGGCTTTTGGCCATTTGTGTTTTGGCCTCAACGTTCCTTAAAGAACCTGCATGGGATCCTGTCTAAATCAACAGTGTTGAATCTCATGAACACATTAAATAAATTATTATATATCATGAAATATAAATAAAGCCAATATATGAAGAAATTTAATGTTTAAGTCAATATGATATGTATGAATGATTATATCCTTTTGATCATGGAGATCAAATCAGCCTTACCCTTATTGGAGAAGTAGTGATATGAATGCTTTTATGCCCTTTTGATCATGAAGATCAAACCAGCCTTACCCTTACTGGAGAAGTAGTGAGATGTTGGTTTGTAACCGGGATGACTTGTTTGTAGTGAGATGTTGGTTTGTAACCGGGATGACTTGTTTGTAGTGAGAGGGGGATTTGTAATAAGGATTTCAAGGTTTTAGGGTTCTTGAAAGAATTTGATATTTTGAAAGCGTTGTGGCAAGAGTTTTTTTTCTATCTTTTATTGTGAAAAGAATGAGATTTATATAATGGAAATTAGAGCAAAGAAAATGGGCTTTGAATGTGCAATTGGGCCTCCAATGTTCTCTTGAGTTCGTCACGTTGCAGGATAAATTGCAGGGGCTTAAGTGAAATTTTTGAAGTTGAAATGCGAAACAAAATGTAGCTGACATCGAGAACTAACTCCTGTCCGAAAATCGGCTTAATCGGATAAACGGTGAATTAGTTATGAATTTTTGAAGTTTCAGCTCAGACAAACTTATTTTGGGCTCCAATGTCGACTCTGACACGTTCTTCAATAAAAAACTGGTATTGATCGGAGCATAATTCGGTCTCGACTTTTGAAGCAAAGTTGTAGATCTCTGAGTTAGTGACCTTGTGTAAAAATATGAGCCCAATCCAATAAAAATTGACCGAGTTATGAATTTTCGAAGTTTCGGCCCAGATGAAATAATATTCAGCATTCAGGATTTTCGGCGCGTCACACGCACTCTGAGCAAAAAACGAAGGCCTTTTGAATTCTGTTTGAACTCAATACCTTCTCTGAAATTGTAGCCAACTCAATTTGTGAAAATTTTGCACCGAAACCAGCTCGATACGATGAAAATCGACCAAGTTATGATTTTCTGAACATGACGCAAATAAACTTCTGTCACAAATTTTCTGTACGAAAATACTTGATAAATCCGCATTTTTGAAGACCTTCTGATTGAAATTGGCTTCCAGACATGAGATATGAAAACATAGATGACGTCAAGACGGAATTTTGGCCACTGGAACGGGTTCAAAACAAGCCACGATCTTCAAGTTATGAATTTTTTAGTGCGTAAAAACTGCACTTTTAACACACTTTTTCACCATATTTCTTCGAGAAAACTTACACATTCGGATACCTTCTTTAAAGAATTGACTCTTGAGCCGAACCTGAATTTGAGAATATGTTATCAGCGATATCTTGGCGAAAGAACACCTGAATATGAAGCGTCGGGTTGGACTTGTGAATCTTTGAACCCGGAATCGTTGCAAAACGGCGAACCGATCTTCAGCATGGAAAATACTCTGAGAATATCCATAGACGAAATAAACGTCACTTGTAACCTGAAGAAGCTTGATAAATATACCTTTATTCCATAATCATAAGACCAATAATATGCGTGTATGAAAAGAGGGCAAATTTTGGGGTACAACAGCTGCCCCTGTTCAATCTTCTAAAACCTGAGGATGTAGATTTGGCTTTCGTGCCTTTCGTGATCCGAAGGTGAAAGATGATTGAACACTAGAGTGCCCAGAAATTTGCACTCGCATGAAGTGGTGTCAGCCTTGTGATGTCGGGAATGAGCTTACAGATGCCATTTGGAGACTGTTGATAGGAGGTATGAACTTCGACCAGAATAAGAATCAGAGAGATCTTAGCGTCGATCTGACTGAACCAGAGCAGGTCTTGGATTAACTTTGACTGGATAAGAATCAGAAAAATCTTAGAATCGATTTAACTGAACCGGACGAAAGTCTTGGAATATCTTCAACTAGAATAAGAATCAGGGGGATCTTAGCGTCGATCTGACTGAACCAGAGAAGTCTTGGATTAACTTTGGCTGGATCAGAATCAGAAAAATCTTAGGGTTGATTTAACTGAACCAGACAAAAGTCTTGGAATATCTTCAACTGGAATACGAATCAGGGAGATCTTAAGGTCTATCTGACTGAACCAGAGAAGGTCTTAGATTAACTTTGGCTGGATCGGAATCAGAAAAATCTTAGGGTCGATTTAACTGAACCAGACAAAAGTTTTGGAATATCTTCAACTGGAATAAGAATCAGGGAGATCTTAGGGTCGATCTGACTGAATCAGAGAAGGTCTTGGATTAACTTTAGCTGGATCAGAAAAAGAAAAATCTTAGGGTTGATTTAACTGAACCAGACAAAAGTCTTGGGATATCTTCAACTGGAATATGAATCAGGGAGATCTTAGGGTCGATCTAATTGAACCAGAGAAGGTCTTGGATTAACTTTGGCTGGATCGGAATCATAAAAATCTTAGGGTCGATTTAATTGAACCAGACAAAAGTCTTGGGATATATTCAACTGGAATACGAATCAGGGAGATCTTAGGGTCGATCTGAATGAACCAGAGAAGGTCTTGGATTAACTTTGGCTGGATCGGAATCAGAAAAATCTTAGGGTTGATTTAACTGAACCAGACAAAAGTCTTGGGATATCTTCAACTGGAATACGAATCAGGGAGATCTTAGGGTCGATCTGACTGAACCAGAGAAGGTCTTGGATTAACTTTGGCTGGATCAGAATCAGAAAAATCTTAGGGTCGATTTAACTGAACCAGACAAAAGTCTTGGGATATCTTCAACTGGAATATGAATCAGGGAGATCTTAGGGTCGATCTGACGGAACCAGAGAAGGTCTTGGATTAACTTTGGCTGGATCAGAATCAGAAAAATCTTAGGATCGATTTAACTGAACCAGACAAAAGTCTTGGAATATCTGTAATTGGAATACGAATCAGGGAGATCTTCGCGTCGATCTGACTGAACCAGAGAATGTCTTGGATTAACTTTGGCTAGATAAGAATCAGAAAAATCTTCGAATTGATTTAGTTTAACCAGACAAAAGTCTTGGAATATCTTCAACTGGAATACGAATCAGGGAGATCTTAGCATCGATCTGACTGAACCAGAGAAGGTCTTGGATTAACTTTGACTGCATAAGAATCAGAAAAATCTTAGGATCGATTTAACTGAACCTGACAAAAGTCTTGGAATATCTTCAACTGGAATACGAATCAGGGAGATCTTCACGTCGATCTGACTGAACCAGAGAAGGTCTTGGATTAACCTTGGCTAGCTAAGAATCAGAAAAATCTTCAAATCGATTTAACTGAACCAGACAAAAGTCTTGGAATATCTTTAACTGGAATACGAATCAGGGAGATCTTAGCGTCGATCTGACTGAACCAGAGAAGGTCTTGGATTAACTTTGACTGGATAAGAATCAGAAAAATCTTAGGATCGATTTAACTGAACTAGACAAAAGTCTTGGAATATCTTCAACTGGAATACGAATCAGGGAGATCATAGCGTTGATCTGACTGAACCAGAGAAGGTCTTGGATTAACTTTGACTGGATAAGAATCAGAAAAATCTTAGGATCGATTTAACTGAACCAGACAAAAGTCTTGGAATATCTTCAACTGGAATACGAATCAGGGAGATCTTAGCGTCGATCTGACTGAACCAGAGAAGGTCTTGGATTAACTTTGACTGGATAAGAATCAGAAAAATCTTAGGATCGATTTAACTGAGCCAGACAAAAGTCTTGGAATATCTTCAACTGGAATACGAATCAGGGAGATCTTAGCGTTGATCTGACTGAACCAGAGAAGGTCTTGGATTAACTTTGACTGGATATGAATCAGAAAAATCTTAGGATCGATTTAACTGAACCAGACAAAAGTCTTGGAATATCTTTAACTGGAATGCGAATCAGGGAGATCTTAGGGTCGATCTGACTGAACCAGAGAAGGTCTAGGATTAACTTTGGCTGGATAAGAATCAGAAAAATCTTCGAATCGATTTAGCTGAACCAGACAAAAGTCTTCCATATATGTAGTTTTTCTTTTGAGGGGACTACTAGGTCATATGAGTAGTCAACGATGTTTACTGATTCGTCTTTCCCTGAAACGGTAAAGAGTCAGTCATATGCAATGTCATGATGTATGAAATGCATGATTTATATCAAGCAATGATGCTCTCAACATAAATGAGATTGTATGGTACGATGCGTATATGCATGTATCATGATGTATGGAAATGTAATGTTTCTAGCTGCGGAAAATAAATCCCGGATAGCTGCTGGAGAATAAAGTTGAATTGTTCGTTTCCGTTGGGGATGACGAATGTAGATGATTGTGAGAATAGACCTGCAAGAGAGGATAACTCCGTTGGGGAATATACTGATGAGGAGATTACTCTGTGGGGAAGAGATGCTCTGCTGAGGATTCCACTGATAAATTCCGTTGGGGACGAATCACCATTGCTGGTGATACTGAATCTGTTGAGGATTGAATTCCTCTTTGTGAAAGGGAAGAACTTCCACTGGAGACGATCTCTCAGTGGCGACATTACTGGGGATAACCTGTTAGACTTTTGTGGGGATAATCCTCTGAATTCTGCTGGGAATGATCCTTTAAACTCGGCTGGGGAGATTTATTTTGTACTCCGCTGGGGATAAACTTTCAGATTCTACTGGGGATGATGCTTCAACTCCGTTGGAGAAGCTTTTTCAGACTATGCTGGGAAAATTTTAACTCCACTAGGGGTATCTTGTATTCTGCCGGGGAACATTCTTATACTCCGCTAGGGAATACTAAGACTGCCAGGGATATCAAGCCTTTTTCAGTGCTGATGGTAGATAAACTCTGCTTGGGGGAGAATATTACTGATTCATTCATTCAAAGTTGCAAGTCTTAGCTGGGGAGAGCTATCATTACTTTCTTACTCTTGGGGAGTGAAAGTATCTTAGCCATATTCTTCAGCTGAATTTACTGTTGTACCTGGTGGATAGAGCAACTGTACAGTTTGGACAATTCTTATTTGCCCCTGTTTCTGCGGGAGAAGGTGCCAATGGAGGCCTTGTGGATCGAGTATTATCCCAACCTATGAGGTGCTTGGTAACTTTCGATTGAAGTGACAAGTCTTCTTCTAGTAGGCTAGTGACGAGATGACGAGACATAGTCGTACGCTTTGATCCCTAATTTTTGCCTGGACCGTCCTTTTGGGTTTTCAGTCCACCGGGATACCCTTTTTTCCCAAGCCGCCTTTTCAGGTTTTCGACTTGCCGGGTGTACAATTTTTCATTCTCATCCCTAATTTTTGCCCGAACCCTTTTGGTTCTCCGGGAAGCCCTTATTTTTGCCTAGGCCAGTCAACCTAGCGGGTCTTTATTCAGGCGCGGTATTTTCTGACTATGCCCACGCTCTCAGGATGTAGGGAGGTGTCACTGTCGGTAGTGTTGTGTTGCCATACTACCAGAATATCTTCGTTTGATCATGCAACATTCGTTGCTGGAATTCATGTCCAATGCCCCAATTGATTCAGATGGAGATTTGCCCCTGGCTATTTGGCATTTTGAGAGATTCCTTGAATCTTAACTTAACTGCCCCAGATGATGGACAATGCTCATGCCGTGCCCCTTGGTTGGAGGTGTTTTTTCCACTTGAGGTGACCCTTTTTATTGAAAAGGTTTTTGTTCACTAGATATTCGTCGTGCGAATTTCTCTGCTGTTTGAACAAATAGTCATATGCAAACAATGTTATTTTAAGAATGCAAAGCTTATGTCTGTCTTGAAGTTTTTGAAAATGCATTTTTTCAGTAAGATAGGAAAATTTTGTAAAATGTGACGTCAACTCAGGATTTACAGCAAGCCCTACAGGAGTCAGGATATCTTTTGTAACAGTATGCTTTCAAACTAACCCATGCTTTAGCTAGGACTTTTAAGGGTTATAACATGGCCTGGTTCACGGTTTAAGAAACAAAGGATAAAAGCTCAAATTTTATTTGTACCCACCCGTTCTTCGTGATGTTCTTCGATCCTAAACTCAGCTAATCATGCATTAGATCTTGTTTGTATCTTTGCCCTGATATACCAATGATGGTTCAGATACTGACAATTTATTTTGAACAGACAATCATTTTATTGAGAGTTTGCAGGATCTCTTTCCTTTTGGTTTTTATTATCCCTGTTTTTTGCATGAACTGTTTCTTTTTGTGATTACAGTCAGCGGGATGCCCCGGTTTTTCTTAAGTCTCCTTCACAGGTTTTGACTTATTGGGCTTTTATTTTGAGAGATAATGATTGCCTATCCTTACGATTATATGGAACCAACACCGTCTTTTGTTTCGAAAGGACTTCTTTGATGCCATTCATTGTGCACCTGAATTAACTGAGAAAACTACCCTGCCCTAGGTTATAATTAAGGGTTTTAATTTGTGAAAAGAAAAACTCCAACTTCTTTGGCTCAAAGGGGTTGACGAGGGATTATCTTCCTTATAACTCCACTGTTTAGGATTTGAAACAATGCATGTACATCGTCAGCGAGGTCTGTTCAAAAGCATACTGTAGAGATTTTGATATCATTTTCGTCATCCTCCCTCTAAAGGCTTAGAATTTTTTAATCGAGAGTTGATCATCACAAAAAATGAAAGCAATTTAAATATAGTGAAATACGAATGGATTGATTCAAAACAGACATATGCAATGCATTGATAAAGTAATAAAGTTTGACATGAATAAATGTTTGAACAATCAAAAGAAAATTACAACTTGAAAATTCTAATGAACAAAAATTCTTCTCGTCTCAGTACTTGTCACTTCAAATGGTGAACCTTGGAGGGATGGTAGAAGAACTCAGCCTGACCATCTTGTGTGAATTCCAATGCTCCTTCATCAATCAGGTTTTGAATTTTGTACTTCAACTTCCAACAGTCGTCTGTGTCATGCCCCGGGCTGTTAGAATGGTATGCACACCTTACATCAAGATTTTAGTTGGGTGAAGAAGTCTTAGGATTCGGATGAGGTCCTACCAACGTCATCAGATTCAATCTCAACAGGTGTTGTAAAGCCTGAGACAACGACATGTTGAGCTTGGTAAATTTCCGCTTGGGCATATTTGGCTTACTCCGATTAACCCGTTGTTTATGGCAAGGTTGTTGTTGGACCCTTGAGGTAGTAGCAACTTGGAGAGGTCTATTCTTCATCAAACCAAACCTTTGACTTCTCAGAAGTTGATTAATGACATAGTCCCCGGCCTTGACTGTTTGCTTCATGTTTTTGTATCTGTCTTGATGAAGCTGGTTGATAATGGTTCTCAGCTCTTCTTGTTCCCGAGCTAAGCCTTGGATAAGAGCCATCTGCCCCAGCATCTAGGTTTTCATGGCACTGAACTCAGCTTGCAGTTGCTCCAGCCGTTTGTCCTTATTGTCTTTAGGACTTTTCTTGACCAAGTTCCCAACGAGGAGTGTTTTCAACTCTTCCTGCCCCTTGGATAGGTTTAGGAAAATTTCCCTGAACTGAGTCTCTTGAGTATGAAGATCTTGGTTGTCTTGTTGGAGAGCCATTGCTGAAATAAAAAGCGATAACATGAGAGACCTGTACTGGGAGACCTGTTATGCAATGATATGTATGATATATGTATGCAATGTTTTCAAGGATCTCGCGGGGTAAACAAGAAACTGTTTGAGTTTTAATTTTGCAGCTTTGATTGAAGAAACTTCATGTTGTTAAGAGTCCTTCTTCAAGAGTCAAGCTCACCATATCGAGTGGGTCATAGACCCTGACTCAAGTTATCGTGTTTTGATTTCTAGACAACCTTGGCTAGAGGAAAATAAATCCCCTTTGCCCATTGCTAGACATTTGATTTACCATAACCTGCATCACAAACCCTTGAGATCCCTTAAATGGTTAAGGAAATGTTAAGGCATGATGTTATGATGTGTATGCTATGCGTTTAAGCAAAAGTGCAAGGTGATGTAAGTGAACCCTGCAATAAATCCAGATTATTGGATAAGGACTGTAAACAAAACCTGCAAGGAACTCATGTTGTCAGATAACAAGAATGTGCAAGTAGTTCAAGTTTGAAGGCACACAAGTCATACAAACAACCTTAAGTTTAGGCTGGCATGGAGTTTAGGTATTACCCTCTTTCAGTTCAATTGGTTCAAACCTGTCCTAAAAATAGTAACCGGGTTCTAGAGGATCTCAATACCACTGACTACCCTCGATCGGTCATAATTCCAGTTTAGCAACCTTTTCTTGCAGCTGGAATCATCGCGAGAGTTTAGTCTCAATGAGTGTAGCATACTGCTACTGTTCTATGGCCAAGTTGGTCAATTTAAAGGTTCTAAGGTCAGTTGGTGCTTAATGACCCCTTAGCAGACCCATATTCTCCTCGTTGCGCCACAAGGGATATCGGTACATACTAAAGTGACACACCAACGTAGCTACTGCTTCAACCGTATCTGTCTACGCCGTACAGTTCCCTCACAGTTTATTGCTACTTACCTAAAGGGTAACCCCCAGATCCGGGTTAGGATCTATAGTAACTCTGATACAAGCCCACAAATATAAAGCATACAAGTCAAGCAATTGAAAATATTATGAACTATTCCTAAGGTACACCCCATTTATTAATATCCCCACCAGAGTCGCCAGTTCTGTGATACAGTGGGAAAGAACTGACTGTTTTTGAAATGCTGGTTCGCGTTTTGCGTTTGTATTTGCAAAATGTCGCGGTAAGTAAGAGTCACCACCGTCTTTTATTTTATCCAACAAGGAAAGGAAAAAAGCATATAAAAATTCCTTTTTCAGATATTTCTCGGGTCCGGGGGGTATATTATAGAAAGGGAAGGTGTTAGCACCCTTTCTATCCGTGGTTATCCACGGGCTCTTAGGTACTTGCTCAAATGTTTTCAAAATTGCTTTTCTTTGTGTTTGTGGGTTTGAAAGAGTCTTTGTTTGAAAAGGAGTGTAAGTGTGAAAAGTTTTGTTTTTGAAAGAGTAAGTATCTAAGAACCATCTACCTACTCGAAAAAGGAATCGTTCTATGCTATCTTCCTTTAGACAATGCTATCCCACTATCGATGAGTAGGTAGCACCGTCGTTGGAGTTTAAGGGTCAATTCGAATTTAGGGACGTGCGGTCACCAAAGTAATGTTAGGACGCCTTAGCGGTAACCCTAATGTCTTAGATCATTTGTTTTGAGGCAACAATATCCGAGGCAACCGTTTCGAGGAGACTATGATCTTTGGACAAGAGGACGACCTCTAAAGTGACCTATACTCAATGACCGTGTTATGAAGGCAACCAAGTGGGGTGTACCCTAAGAGTGCGCATGTGCGAGTGTGTCGTTTTCAGTTAATTTTATCTTTGTACATGTTAATGGTCATCTAAGTTGATTTTAGGTTAAACATTCATTCTTGTCATGCATCCCTATTATCAAACATCTAACAGTTATATTTTGCGGAAAATAAATTGCGGAAATTAAATTACAAGACGTCGGGTATTTACATCGCCAAAAGTAACCCTTTGAAATTTAAATGCGGAAAAATAAATAAATGTTCTAATTATTTATTACAAGCCAGGAGCAGATACGTCAATTAGGTAAATAAAGCGCGCGATGCAAAAATTAAATCGAATGCGAAATTTAGGATTTTGACCCTTTTAATTAAATAAACTGTTTTTTTTGTTCTTATTATTTTTTTAAGAAAAGAAATTAGATTTTTAAATTAAATGAGAAATTGATTGGTTATTAAATTAATTAATGAAAGTAATTAAATGACATATTTTTGGTTTTTGGTTATTTTAGGAAAGAAATAAAATAATTAAGTTAGTAATAAAACCTATTTATTCTAATTAATTTTAAATTATTTACAAAATAAATGAAAGTTATATAAAGTTAACCTAATTAAATTAATTAATATTTATTGATAAAAAATAAAATTCTAAATTTATTTGGACATAAAAATATTTTTGTGATTTTTGATAAAAAAGAAAATTAATTAATTGTTAGTAAAAATAATAAATAAATTACTTAAAAAAATATAGAAAAAGAAAATAAAGGGTGAGAAATGGACCTGATTTTAGGGTGCAACAGCTGTTGGTGTCATGTGTAAGCTATTCTGTTTTGGCCATTTGTGTTTAGACTTTAGGCCATTTGTGTTCTGGCCTCAACGTTCCTTAACCTTCTCAGGATGTCTGCCTCGCCATGTATTGGTGTCATGTGTAAGCTGTTCTGTTTTGGCCATTTGTGTTTAGGCTTTTGGCCATTTGTGTTTTGGCCTCAACGTTCCTTAAAGAACCTGCATGGGATCCTGTCTAAATCAGCAGTGTTGAATCTCATGAACACATTAAATAAATTATTATATATCATGAAATATAAATAAAGTCAATATATGAAGAAATTTAATGTTTAAGTCAATATGACATGTATGAATGATTATACCCTTTTGATCATGGAGATCAAATCAGCCTTACCCTTATTGGAGAAGTAGTGATATGAATGCTTTTATGCCCTTTTGATCATGAAGATCAAACCAGCCTTACCCTTACTGGAGAAGTAGTGATATGAATACTTTTATGCCCTTTTGATCATGAAGATCAAATCAGCCTTACCCTTACTGGAGAAGTAGTGAGATGTTGGTTTGTAACCAGGATGACTTGTTTGTAGTGAGATGTTGGTTTGTAACCGGGATGGCTTGTTTGTAGTGAGAGGGAGATTTATAATAAGGATTTCAAGGTTTTAGGGTTCTTGAAAGAATTTGATATTCTGACAGCGTTGTGGCAAGGGTTTTTTTCTCTCTATTGTTGTGAAAAGAATGAGATTTATATAATGGAAATTAGAGCAAAGAAAATGGGCTTTGAATGTGCAATTGGGCCTCCAATGTTCACTTGAGTTCGTCATGTTGCAGGCTAAATCGCAGGGGCTTAAGTGCAATTTTTGAAGTTGAAATGTGAAAACAAAATGTATCCGACATCGAGAACTAACTCCTGTCCGAAAATTGGCTTAATCGGATAAACGGTGAATTAGTTATGAATTTTTGAAGTTCCAGCTCAGACAAACTTATTTTGGGCTCCAGTGTCGACTCTGACACGTTATTCAATAAAAAATGGTATTGATAGGAGCATAATTCGGTCTCGACTTTTGAAGCAAAGTTGTAGATCTCTGAGTCAGTGACCTTGTGTAAAAATATGAGCCCAATCCGATAAAAATTGACCGAGTTATGAATTTTCGAAGTTTCGGCCCAGATGAAATAATATTCAGCATTCAGGATTTTCGGCGCGTCACACGCACTCTGAGCAAAAAACGAAGGTCTTTTGAATACCGTTTGAACTCAATACCTTCTTTGAAAATGTAGCCAACTCAATTTGTGAAATTTTGGCGCCAAAACCACTAGATACAATGAAAATCGACCAAGTTATGATTTTCTGAACATGACGCAAATAAACTTCTGTCACAAATTTTCTGTACGAAAATACTTGATAAATCCGCATTTTTGAAGACCTTCTTATCGAAATTGGCTTCCAGCCGTGATAGATGAAAACATAGATGACGTAAAGATGAAATTTTGGCCACCGGAACGGGTTCAAAACAAGCCACGATCTTCAAGTTATGAATTTTTTAGCGCGTAAAAACTGCACTTTCAGCACACTTTTTCACCATATTTCTTCGAGAAAACTCACACATTCGGATACCTTCTTTAAAGAATTGACTCTTGAGCCGAACCTGAATTTTAGAATATGTTATCAGCGATATCTTGGCGAAAGAACACCTGAATATGAAGCGTCGGGTTGGACTTGTGAATCTTTGAACCCCGAATCGTTGCAAAACGGCGAACCGATCTTCAGCACGGAACATACTCTGAGAATATCCATTGACGAAATAAACGTCACTTGTAACCTGAAGAAGCTTGATAAATATACCTTTATTCCATAACCATAAGACCAATAATATACGTGTATGAAAAGAGGGCAAATTTTGGGGTACAACACATATGGAAACACTTTTTGGAATTCACAGACAACAGGTAACTCAACACTTGTAGCTTCTCAATCGACTTGTAATGCAGAAAACACCACAAGCATCACAACTTTATCTTTCAAAATTTCTTCCACTTGCTCAGTAGACAAGAACATCAACTATCCACTATTTCCAAGCTTAGGGAACCTCACAGTCTTATTATAACAGTTGATATGAACATAGGTGAACTCCAACCAGTTCATCCCAAGGATAACATCAATTTTGTGTAAGGGTAGACACACCAAATTCATCACGAAACTCTTACCATAAATTGTCAATGGACAACTCAAATAGACTAACACAGTAGTCATAGATCCATTAGCCAGAGTATCGATCACCATACTCCCACTCATGGAAGATAATTTCAAACCCAACATAATAGCACATTCAAGCCAAACAAACGAATGAGTAGCACCAATATCAATAATATTAACCAACTCAATATCATTAAAAAAAACAAGTACCTCGAATCAAGTTGTCTTTATTGGAATCAACTGACGCACTCAAATCAAACACTCTATCACGGGTATGGGAAGCAGTAGCAACATTATTCTTTCGCTTCTAACACTTAGTACTGATATGACTCTGTGCACCACAGTTGAAACAAATTGGACCTTCGTTCTTGCAATCAGAAACACGATGATCTGTCTTACCACATTTGTAACATCTCAGAACTTCTTTATTGCAATCATTAGCACGGTGACCTGATAAGTGTCAAAATGTCGGTATTTTATGTATATAATTTGGGACACTTATCGGTTCTTTTGTTAATATTCTTTGAATAATTCCCATCTTTATTCATAAATTTGTATAACTTGTCTATATGTGTGTTTTTGTTTCATTTATGTACCGTTTGATATTACTTATTTTGTAGGTATTTGTCACTGTGATATAGTGGGGGGACTGACTTAGGTGTTTTGTGTTTTGTCGCAATTGTTGCAGATAGCAAGAGTCGCCACCGACTTTTCTTTTATCCAATAAAGGAAGGGTGAAAAGAACAGGAAAGCCCTTTTGAGAATTTTTATTGAATTCAAGGGGTAGGTTATGGAAAGGGAAGGTGTTAGCACCCTTTTCATCCGTAGTTACCTACGGGCTCTTAGTTGCTAGCTCACTTTTGAAATGCTTTGTGTGAATGTGTTTGTTTGAAAATATTTTTAAAGTGCCGTTGTTGGGAAAACTTTGAAATAATTCTCGTCTCACTAAGAATGCATACAAAGTGTTGACTTTGAAAATATTTCATGAAAGTGTAGGTGTGTTTGAAGGATGTTTTATTTTGAAATGTTTGTGAGCAAGCAACTACGAGCGTTCTACCTACTCAAAAAGTCTTTATTCTTTTCCTCCTTTAGATAGTGTTATCTTTCCATTAGTTCGTAAGAAACCTTATCATTGGATGTGAAGGGACAGACGTGGGTCGTCGTACAATCATAGAAGGAAAGATTGTAGGATACCTTAGCAATTTGTTGTAAGGGACTAAGATCGTTTACCAAAGGAAACATTGAAGGGTCATCGAGGGACTACGACCTTGTAATCGAGGGTCTTTTCTAAAGTACCCCACGTATGAGGGACATGACTATTTTATAATGGGGATGACAAGAAAAAGTAAACCTTAATTACTATTACAAGGCTTTGACAATTACATAATTTATAATGCAAAAAAAAGGTAAAACGCGCAAGAAAATGTAAAGTGAAAAGAGATTGTTTTTTAGGTTTTTGATAGAAAAGGTTTTGTAGTTCATTTAATTGAAGAAAAAAACCTAGGTCTAAGTTAACTTAAAATAGAAAACTATATGTTTATAAAAATGTTTTTAATGTTTCATTTAGAAAAAATAGTTTTATGGTGTTAGGTCATCTCCAAGCAATGCAATATGTCCAAAGTAAACTTAAAAAATCTCAATAATAGGAAATTTGATGCCTGAGCTGACACGGCCCGTGTCCTTTGACACGTATATGTTTATAAAAATGTTTTTAATGTTTCATTTAGAAAAAATAGTTTTATGGTGTTAGGTCATCTCCAAGCAATGCAATATGTCCAAAGTAAACTTAAAAAATCTCAATAATAGGAAATTTGATGCCTGAGCTGACACGGGCCGTGTCAGAGGACACGGGCACCGACGTCAGGACCTGCTCCTAGATTTGTGCATGTATTTATGTCCAGCTAAAATGACACGGGCCGTGTTGTGTGACACGGGAACCCGTGTCAGCCCCTTCCTGCCTATTTTGCACGTGTCTGAACCAGTTGAGTTGACACAGGACGTGTCGTGTGACACGGGCACCCGCATCAGCCCTTGTCCTGCATTTTTGTTAAGTTTTCTCCCTGACACGGCCCATGTCCAGTGACACGGCCACCCATGTCATGGCCCCTGAGGCATTCTTTTGCAATTTTTGAATATTTGCACCTTTATGCCTCGATTTGTCCTGTCTTATTCTTTTAAAAATGAAAGCAAATGATGTATGGATAAGGATATCACAGTTTAAGAAAACTTACCTCTTGAAGTGAAAGCTTTAAAACACGTATGGATGTTTCCAGTTGCGAAGTGGTAATTGATTGAGCTTCTTTAGACCTTCTTAAAGCTATGCCAGTCCTCACTTTGTGCTGAAAATTGCCGAATCACTCCAACCACATCAAGTTGCTAGGTACCGTTTTGAGTTTAGAAGACGGTGATAATGATGTTACAAAAGTTGTTCTTGTGTTTGAACAACTTCTATATGATGTATGTGAAGTATTTGGATGATTTTTTTGGGCAAAACTTGCAAGGTATGAGAGATTCAAAGATTTGGACTTCAAAGCTCAAAAATGGAGGTTTTATGGACAATTCTGGTTTTTTGAGAGTATAGGAGTTTTGAGGGCTTGTTCATCCCCCTTTATCTTGAAAATGGTCTCTCTACTTATGGGCAAGAGGTTTTAAGACAAGGGTTGATCATATTTTTAAGATCACATGTTGTGTCTAGGTTGGATTGTACATGAAGCAAGCTTGAAGATCATAGTTCCAATGCTTTGTACTTTGCTTCATAGAGTTGTTGGATACTTTAAGCATGCTTGTCTGATTTTGTGTGTTAAGTGTGTGTAGAAGGAACAAGTTAGAGGCTCAAGAAGAGCTGACTTTATGATTAAAGCTACTTTGCAAGAATGGCAATGTTAACTTTATGCCAAAAATGAAAAGATCACTTGGAAAATGCTTAAATCAAATGGACCATAGCTCAAAAGTTTGTGTAAGCATTAAATTATGGTGACATTTGTAAGTTAGAAGGCCTACAAAACAAGATTATGCAGCATAGCATGTAAACCGGATTATGTGATATTCACCAAAATGACTTGTAATTCAAGAATGAATGCCCAACTTCATGCCTTTGAATCTCCTAGATAAAGTATGATAAATTCATTCTCTTGGATGTTTTTGAAAGTTTTAAACATTGTCTACAACATTCATGTTGACCACTTTGGCTAAATCAACTTGGAACTTCATGAAAATTGGCCAAGAAGTTGGGACAACAACCTAACCAAACCTGTTGAAAAATTTTCTAAGTGTTTATACAAAAATGTCATGACTTCATGAGCCTATATCTTCAAATCTAAGCATTTTCTGGATATCAACTCTTTAATACAATGTTGTAGAATTCATCACGATCTATGACTTTCATGTTGAAAGTTTTCTTTGAATCGTCTTGCATCTTGGTGAAAAATTGTCATGAAGTAATGAAATTATCAAGGTTTAAAACACTTAGAAATTTTCTAAGTATTGAAAATCTTGACTTTTTGTTGACTTTCTTGACTTTCTTGATCAAGATTGATATTCTTGAATGTCGATTAATTTTGATTTTTGAAATTCAATGTTGACCAAAAAGTCAAGGTTTGACTTTTTGTGTATCAGTTGACTTTTCGTCAGTTGATCCAAATTTCAACTATCAAAACTTTGATCCTCAAAAATGATTTGATCCATAAAATTAGGTAAACATGATGTGTTTGAGTCCTTGAGATTATGCTTCAAGCCATTAAGTCATGTATTAGGTCAAAAGTCAATGATCAGTTGTTCTCAGTCAAAACCCTAATTTGGAGGCTCAGTGCTTTGGAGGTGAGTTTGTCTGATCAAACCCTTGAGAACCCTTGAGCATTTTAGATCTTTGGTGAGAAACATTTTGATAAAAGATAGGGCAAATTTTTGGGTACAACTGTCGCATATTTGGAGCATTGAGTAATAAGGTGCGAAGGCACGACTCCAGATAGGCATTGTTGGATAAAGTCAAGAAATAAAGACGCTTCAGGTTGAACTTAGTGTTCTTCCATCATAGATTATAGAGCATAGGGATTGAGTTTTAAGCTAAGCCTGGTATTTGGCGCTTAGCGCCGTTTAAGGCGGTTTAATGAATAAATGAGTGCGCACTTAGCGCCGTTTCCGCACTTAGCATGGTCTGTGTATTTTAGATTTTTATTTATAGTTTCAAAACATATTTTATTAGGTTTCATCATCTCCTCCTTGATAAGTTTGAGCTATGATATGATTCTTTGTAGTTTAGAGGTTCAAGCAACATCATTGGGTGCTACATCTTGTCGTTTGGCCGTGGGTTATCTCTATTGCATCGACACCGTGAGAAGTTTCTGCTTGTTCTCCTATTCCATGTGTTTCATTTCAATGGTGGGTGTTGTATGTATATTTTACTCCTATTGTATGTACATTTGTTGATCATGAGATTGTATATATGCTTTCTTTACAAATCATTATCGATGTTGTCATTAATCTTTTTGCTTTGTGTTTGAATTTGGTTTTCATAGACATATGCCTCACATATCTTGATTAGGGATGAATGTCTATTAGTTTCTATATTTTAGACATAGATTTAGATAGGATAATCTTTATGTGTATCAGAGCTTAATGCCTCCGTGTTGTTTTTGTCGCACGCGAGTGATATTTTTGTCTGCGAATTTGCGTTAGACATAACCTTTGTTGTGGTGCATCTCGAGTGATTCTAGATGATTTTGATGCGTATTGAAAGTTGTGTGCGATTGATCTTCAGGTTTAAGTATTTGACGGGTAGAACAAAATGCGATTCCAGAATAAATTCTGTCGAGATACAAATGACTGTTTATCTATTTTATTTACTTTTCCCACATATTACCTTCTGCAAACCCAACCTAAATTTAGAGAGATTGAAACTGTTGAACAATATTTTTTCCCTCGCACTAATCCCTGTGGAGACAATATGATATAAACTATAAAAATACTTAATTTTTCTTGCCGTTTTACTGCTTCAGCAAAATGGCGTCGTTGCCGGAGATTGGTGTTGATATTAATTACATTGCAAAAGTAGTGCTTTATAAGTTTTGTAAATATGTCTATATTATATATTTGTACATTTTCTCTATACTTGTGCAATTGTACATATATTTTATTTATACACTTGTATATAATATACTTGTTTTGTTTCACGTTTGCCAAAAGTGTGGTTAGGTGTAAAGTTTCGGTTACAGCCCGAGGAGACGAGAGTAAAGGCGGGAGTGAAAGCTTTTGGCCCATCCAAAGCAAAGTGATTTGGTTGTAAATAACAGGCGTCGAGCTAACGATGTAAAACAAGCATGTTTTTTTGTAAATAATTGTTTTATTGTTTTCATTTTGTTAGTTTAGGTAATGTGTTTATTGTTGTTTAAACAAGTTGAAATCGAACCTGTTCTAAAATCTCAAATCTTCCCCTTTTAACTCTTTTATTCATTTTCATCCAGTTTTTCCAAAAGCATGCTTTTATTAGCTTGAGGAAATGTGTATGTTTGTAAATTATGTTTAGTTTTGTAGGTGAAAGTGGAGGTTGCATAAAAATTGCTTTTGTTGTCCTGTTTTTCTACTACTAATGTAGCGCGCTTAGCGCGTGTTTTGGCGCTTAGCGCGCTCTATTGTGATGCGCCAATGAACTCTTTTTATTTCACTTGGCCCTCCATTTTCCCACTTTCACCAAGGATTTATAATGGTAAATAATATTCATGTTATTTTTCTAATAATTTTTGTTGTTGTTTGTCGTCCAATTTTGGTCCGATAACTTGAGGTCGCATTTGGTGATTTTTCCAAGTTTGATCGTTTCAACTTGCGAATGTATGGTAATTATAGTTTTTGAAGTTGGTACACACCAATACTCGTTTATCACTTTATATAGCATAACATGTTTAGGAAACTTTTAATTTGTATAATTACCATGCCATTTTGCATTACTTGATTTTAATTGAATCACTTTAGTTCCTTTTTATCTCCAAATGTGAGGAAGCTTTCTATTGTTCATATATGCTGGAGGTCACAATTCTTGTTTTAACTATATTTCATTATGTTTAATCTTTTGTTTATTTTGATTGTATGAAAGCATGAAAATGATCAAGGAATTTTGTTTGATTTTGAGAACACCTACCTAACCAAATAGTCAAGTCACCTTGTGAGTGTGTGATCTTTTGTTAACCTCGTTGAGCCTTTTTGTCAATGTCCATGTTGTTTTTTAAACTTAATTCTTATCTATGAGTGTTTGATTTTCCTTTTTGAATGGATGTTGATTCTTGTTTTCTTGAATCCTCAACCATGACTTATGGTTTGAACTTTTACCTTGCCTTAGAAATTAGGGAGTATTCACACATTGATGTTTGTTGAATTCAAGTTGGGCAGAGCAATGTTTGCTCACTTATGTTGTTGGTTTCTATGTGGTTGTGAAAAATAAAAGAAAAATAAAAGAAAAATAAAGAAAAAAAGAGAATAGTTTTGAAAAAGAAAAACAAAAAGAGTATCAAATAATTGTGCTAATAAGTAAGGTGTGTTTAGTGTAACACTTGGGATGAAAGAAGAAGTTTGATTTAAATTTTGTGTTTGAAACTTTGTGAGTTGATCACTCCCTTAGGTTTAGGCAAATTTTTGTTTCGATTAGATTTAGGAATTATCCCTTGTTTGTTAACCAAGCGACATTATAACCTTGAAAATCGCTTGTGACTCTTGCCTTTGTATGTTCAATGTGAATTTTTGGATGAATCATAATTTAGTCTATTGTTTGCAAGATTATTGAATGAGTGTCAAATGTCCCTCACTTTTTTGTGTTCTTCATCTACCGATGAATTTTTTCTAGGTGTGATTCATGATTAGGCTTGTTGTTTTTTAGAATGTTTAGTATGATTTTTATACTTATGATTCATTTTATTTACATGTTGTCGTTGTACGATTATGGTAAGTTTTTCCTTACGTGTACGTTTTTGTTTGAACCATACATTTGTTTTCATTTTTCAAACTTGTTGATTCATGATTCTTTGGTTGATTACTTTTGCTTCATTAAGTCTGTTTTGCCTTGTTTGAGGACAAACAAGTTCAAGATGGGGATAATTGATAAGTGATAAAATGTCAGTATTTTATGTATATAATATGTGGCACTTATCGGTTCTTTTTATAATATTCTTTGAATAATTCCCCAATTTGTTTGTAAATTTGTATAACTTGTGTATATGTGTGTTTTTGATTCATTTGTGTACCGTTTGATAGATTTTACTACTTTTGTAGGTATTTGTCGCATATTTGGAGCATTGAGCTATAAGGTGTCGAAGGCACGACTCTGGATATGAAGTTTTGGACAAAGTCAATAAATAAAGATGCTTCAGCTCGCCCTTAGCGCACTCCTAGTGTGGGTTCTAGAGCTGAGGCATTGAGTTTGGCACTAAGCCCGATACTTGGCACTTAACGCAGTTTAAGGAGGTTTAGTGAATAAATGAGTGAACGCATAGCGCCTTTTCCATACTTAGCATGTTCTATGTATTTTATATTTGTATTTATAGTTTCAAAATAGATTTTTTTAGGTCTCATCATCTCCTCCTTGATAAGGTTGAGCTCTGATCCGATTCTCTGTAGTTTAGAGGTTCAAGCAATATCATTGGGTGCTACATCTTGTCGTTTGCCGCGAGTTGTCTCCTATTGCATTGACACCGCGAGAAGTTTTTGCTTGTTCCCCTCTTCCATGTGTTTCATTTCAATGGTGGGTGTTGTATTTATATTTTACTCCTATTATATGTACATTTGTTGATCATCAGATTGTATATATGCTTGCTTTACAAATCATTATCGATATTGTCCTTGATCTTTTTGCTTTGTGTTTGGATTTGAGTTGTCATAGACATATGCCTCACGAATCTTGATTAGGGATGGATGTCTACTAGTTTCTATATTTTAGACATAGATTTAGAGTTGATAATCTTTGTGGGTATCAGAGCTTAATGCCTCAGTGTTATTTGTGTCATGCGCGAAATTTCCAACGGGAGTTATATGGTTGTCCGTGACTTTGCATTAGACATAACCTTTGTTATGGTGCGTCTAGAGCGATGCTAGATGATTTTGATGTGTATTGTAGGTTATGTGTGATTGATCTTCAAGTTTAAGTATTTGATGGGTAGAATAAAATGCGATTTAAAAATGAATTCTATCGAGCTATAAATGATTGTTTATCTGCATTATTTACTTTTCCCGCGTTTTACCTTCCACAAACCCAACCTATATTTAGAGAGATTGGAACTGTTGAACGCTAGTTTTTCCTCACACTAATCCATGTGGAGAGGACATGATATAACCTATAAAAATACTTACTTTTTCTTGCCTCTTTATCGTTTCAGTGTGACCCTGCTCGCCACACTTAAAACACTTGACAGGAGCGGAAGCTTCTCCCTCACTTGGCTTCTTCTCATCATAAACTATTTACTTCCCTTTATCAGCCGGAGCACTATATGGTTTCCCAGGATCCTGGTTCTTCCTTTTCTTCTTATTATAACTCTTATAATAGGAAGCTTTGTTTCTATTATCTTGATCAAAGATTCTACACTTGTTCACCAGCATAGGTAACTGGAGAATCTCAAGGTACATAATTCCCTACTTAATCTCAGGACGCAATCCATTATCAAACTTAATCCACTTAGACACCTCAGCTTCTGGATTATTATAATATGGACAATACTTCACTAGCTCCTCAAATCTAGAAACATGCTCAACAACAGTAGAACTTCCTTGTTTCAGTTCAAGGAATTCAATCTCCTTCTTACCATGCACGTCCTCAGAAAAGTACTTCTTTAGAAATGCAACTCTGGATACATTCCAAGTGATCTATGTACCTAGAATCTCCATCCTCTGGTGTGTATTCCCTTAACATTCTTCAACTTCCTTTTCTAACATATGAGCACCAAACTGCATCTTCTGTTCTTCCGAGAAAATCACCACTCGAAAAATATTTTCAATTCCCATAAGACACGTCTGAGCACCATCAAGATCATGCCCGCCCTTGAAGATAAGTGGGTTGTTCCTCTAAAACCTTCCCCATGCACGAGCCTCTTAAGCATTTCCTCTATCATGAGGATTCTGCTGATTCTGAGCCATTGCCCGAGACAATGAATCCAAAGCGTCAGCGATGGCTTTGCTGTTTCTTACTCCAGCCATATTCTGCATAGAGACAACCAACATTAGAAACAATAACATATCGATAGTATCCACACACTAATCGACCATCAGGAAGTAAACATCATATAAAAACATGGTCGAACAGACCGACCTGCTCTGAAACCACTAATGTAACACCCTACTAACCCTATATGAAAAATCATGAATAATTTAAGGATAATTCAACTAAATCACCGTACAAGGGTCCAACCACAAAGTTTTCCATAAATGGCAATTTACCTTGGCCTCCATAGCTTCTTGCAGCTTTCAACTTTTCACCCTAGGTTTTAGAAAGATGATCAACCTCAACTAAAACTACTCCTTGATGAATGAACAATTCTGATAGAACTCGTCCATAAGGAATGAAGGAACTCGTTCCTTCTTGAAAGGATATGGGTGTTGTCTTCAAGTAGTCAAACATAACTTGAGATAGATTGATTTTCCACCTTGAGTTGAAGAAAAGAAGAAGATACTACTCATCCAAAGTCTGATTATGTTGATCCTTATTCCTTGGTAAGAAGTTTGATGTCAAAATTTGAAGCCAAACCGATGTCGTGCAATTAAGGCTAGAGACTTTTGTAGAATCATAAAAATAATAAATGATAAGGAAGAATATAAGATAGTGTTCCAAATGTACAAGATCTGGGGTAACACCCATATCCTCACACTTAATTACATTAGACATAATAGCTATTGTAATAGTGATGGGGATCCTAGAAACTTCAGAGAGCATACAAGACTCGTGATTGAGATCTTTGACTGATGCATTTACCCAAAATTATTTGACAAGATTAGGGTAGGTGGAACCAAAGAGTATATCAAAGTAACCATTCTATCCTTGAAAAGATATGATATTTTGAATATCAAAGACAAGAGTCATCATTTCTTAAAAATCAACAAGCCTTTCACTGATGACGATCAATTGGTTCTCGATGCCATTGTTAGTTCTTGAAGGCATCTCAGGTTTAGGGTTTTCATAATAAAGATATAGGGAGAAGGGTTTTTAGAAAATAAAGGGTTAAAAAGAGAGAGAAATAAATAGAGGAGAGAAAGAAATATATATTACAAGAATTTATGTATCCAAAGTGATAGACACGTGTGTTGTTAGATTGAAGTAGGACAATTGTATATCTTAACAACCACACAAATATCATGCTTTGAGTACCACAATAAAAAGAATACAATAAAACAGAATAAAAATAACATAGATGTTTCAAAGTAAAACTTAATATAAAGTAACAATATTAAAAACAAGGTTTTAAGGGGAAGTTAGAGACAATGGTTGTCAACAAGTTCTGAATAGCAAGTTCTGTTTCTTCTTGATGAGCCATCCAAGCCTTTACTTCAGCATTTTCCTTTTTCAATTCTTCCAGAGTCTTCTTAACATCTGAGGAACCATCTACAACAGCAACATCAGGCATAGAAGTATAAATCCCGGAGGAAGTTCTAGTTCCGAGCTGCATAGTCAAACTTTGTTATGGAGAAGCTTAAGTTTGAGGTTTTGACATAATCTCTTTAGGAGCAGGTGATCACGACTTTATGAGTTTACCGAAATATGTAAATGCAAGTATACAGTCTATCACATAGTTTTAAAAGATTATTAAACCCACAAAGACTAATAATCAAACTAATGTTATCTATGTTGCAGTGCAAAGCTAAGGCTAAGGGATAAAATTATACGAACGAGAGTAAAAAATAAATTAGTTGCTAAAGGTTTGTAAATAATGACAAGAGTCCGAAATATGGATTCTGCTTTCCTAAGTTACTTGTAGAATACAGTTGCTAATTAAGAATAAATC
The DNA here is from genome assembly GCA_948472305.1 of Vicia faba. Classification (NCBI taxonomy): domain Eukaryota; kingdom Viridiplantae; phylum Streptophyta; class Magnoliopsida; order Fabales; family Fabaceae; genus Vicia; species Vicia faba. The sequence goes on from OX451740.1 coordinate 264,247,714, forward strand.
ATAATTCCATAGAAAATATCGACTCAAAGACTCCGTCTCACACTCTCGCACTATTGACAAGAACCACACTTCCTAACCATAGGATTTTGCTCTCGCTCGCCCGTTAATTAAAAAGCATATTTTGAAAGTCAATAAAATTCAAAACGATTCCTAAAGAGCTCTCGCTATTTTTAGGATCAATGCTTAGTTTCCATTATACAGTTCATTCCTCAAACTCTCGCGCTGTCGGGATGAACTTTAGTTTATTCCTTGATCTTGTGTCGAAACAATAAAACATGCAATTTGGAAGTTAAAAACAAAACAATCATATATTCATAATTTCACACCTAAAGTTTTCTACGAGTCCCGTCGGTGAGACATAATTTTTCCTAAGACTAACATGTTAAAACATATTAAGCCTAATACTAGCATGTTAAACAACAATTAAAGGCAAATACAAGTAAAAGCAGTAAAATAATAAAAACTTGAAAAATAAAGAGACGAGACTGAAATGCAAATGCCGACAGGCTTGTAGTTATGATCCAAGAGTACAGTACAGACGGAAAAAAAAAGTAACAAGTGCGACAATCCATCAATGTGAGTTATTGTCGCTTTTACAAGTGAATTTATGCTTAATAACTAAACAAAATTTCTGTAGCGCTTCCGCATGACTTAGATGCCTCAGAAACTGACCCTGAGGTCCTATATATAGAGAAAAATAGCCATGTAACTATTCTGGGTCGTGTCAGCCACTGGAGGGAAAAACAAAATGCAAGGAATCACTCAAAACTACAGAATTACTACAACTAATGTCCGCCAAGCAATGGCGAACACCATTAGGGAAATGTCAAATGCCATTGAATCCTTATTTAAATGATGTGGCACTGCTAAGGTATGGATAAATCCATCTACCTACGGCAAACACCATATCATAAATAGAGGTAAATTTGTTTCTTTTGTTGCACTTTTGCTCTTTTATCAATCCTTTTTCCGATTTTCTTCTGAATCCACAACGGATAAACCTGATAACTGCAAAACAAATGGAAACAAAGTAAAAGGAAATAAAACATGATAAAATGCGGACAAATAATACACACAATGAACCTAAAAATATGATTTGATTTCTCATTATCAAACTCCCCTATACTTAGACCGTTGCTCGTCCTCAAACAATCTCCCAATGCAATGAAAACAGTAAGCGAAGCATCAGAGACATAAGCATGAACAAAAAGGGTGTGAGATTTCTAGGCTAGTGCTAAATAGATAAATACTAGATTTCGATAACAAGGATACTGTAATGGAACAAATCCTATTTTTCGAATGAAAACTCCCTCCTATGCAAAACCAATCTGAATCATGCCATTATAACTCGACCTACACTCTTCATTCTTTTTCACCTCTTTTTCATTCTAGTGCAATCACATTAATCCCGTTATCCATACACGCATATAGTAAGGAAACCTGCTGGTGAATATGATCATTATTAGCACGAGGTTCTTGTAACAAAAGCGGTACACCCCTTTTTATATCCCATCGCAATTGTGAGGGATCAGACCGTAATCCACCCTACCTAGTCCAATACCAAAGACCTATGGATCAACTAACAATGGGTGTTATGATTATGTTTTTGTAGGTTCAACAACCATTTGGCTAAATGACTGGGTGAGGGTCACCTAACTTAGAAGGTGCATTCCCTGTTTTCAATTAATACAAACATATGCCAAATTAATTCATGATCATTCACTTATTTGCAACATCTTCCCTCTGTAGTTTGTGTTTAAGATGATGTTGAATGCTAATATAAACTACTTAAGAGGTTACTTCGAAACTTAGAACTCAAGGTCTCGGCATAATGGTTACTCAAATTGGAGTCGCATATTTAGGGAGCTTAGGGTGCTAGGACGATATCGATATTATCAAAACTTTCCCAAGTGTAAATAAAAAAGACTAAAAATAAAAAACAACCTATGTCCTCAGAGTGTCATGCCATCGAATCAGAACAAAAAATTTCTTGGGGGCCAAATCTAAGGGAGTTTTCTAACAAGGAAAAAGGTATCATGCAATATGACTCAAAATCACATATATGACTCAATCAAACACAAAGACAGTAAAGCGGGAACAACAAAGAAACTAACTTAAAAAAATAGTAAAATAAAATGAAAAATCAAGCAAGAAAAATAAAAAGTAAAGTGGTAAAGATCCTCCCCCACACTTGAACCAAACATTTCCCCCAATGTTTCAGTGCAAGGTGGAAAAAAGATTAGATAAAACCTGATATAAGGCTTAATGATGTAGGCCTCGGCCTCTGTGACGTCCATGATCGCCTCCACCGTACATAGGATTTGGTACGTGATGCATAAGCTCTCTCACATCTGGCTCAGTGATGCGTAATCCTTCCATCTTCTCAATGAAGTCACCCATGTTATGTTTATTTGTGTCAGCATAGTCAAGTTGGTGATCTCTAATCTGGTCGTTGGTAACTCTCATATTCTCCAGTTGCCTCTACATAATCCTAAGTAGCACATCACGCTCCGCATCAATATCATTCTGATGTCTCATTTCAATCAGGATGTCGTTAAGAGCTGTTCTCATAGTGGTGTAGTCATACTCTGTGTGGGACTGCTGTCCGACTGAGGTACCTTCAAAAGATTCATTAAAAGCATGTACGATGTATGCACGGGTGCTAGTCTCGGTAGAATCTTGCTCCATACAGCCAATCCTTATATTATTAGTAGGTTCAGGGACGTTAACATCATAAATCCAGTTAGCTCTCACCCGTACATTAATGCATGCAACGAAAGGAAAAGTGACTTCTCTTACTTATTTGTTACTAATCATCGGAAAATACTTTCCATTAGGTGTATTCTTAATCAGGCGCATGTTACGACAGTAATCTAAATCTGCAAACGGTGTATCGAGTGGCTCAAGTGAAGCCAACTCTACGCGTAAGTTTAACGCACAGGCTATAGATGTAATCACCCCTCCAACACAAATAGGACCTCCTATTATATCACTAGCAGATGGAAGGTGGTCTAAAAGGAATGGTGTTGGGTTAAATTTTGTATCATATGGTGCATAGTAAATAAGGAAGAGATCCTTAGAGTTTACATTTCCAATGTTTCCCCAATCGAAAATGGTGCTGGCTAAAATATAGTTCAAGTACCTAATGGCCGGGTTTTGGATAGCCGAGGCTTTAATACCTTCCTAATCAATGGTGCTTTTTCCAGTGATTTGTTCCCAAGAGCCGAAGGTATCAGATTGCCACTTTATCTCTAGAGGGGATTCATATGCCAATCCGTCTCTGTGAGGGAATTGAAAAAAATGTTAGCCACTTGTTCTTGGCTATAAGTGTAATATCGGCCAAACTTTCTAAAAGTAACAGTGCCTATAATGCGTGAACATGCTATAGGGGTGGAATATCTAGAAAAGCTTATAAATTCATAGGTAAGCCTAGTGTAATTTGGTCTAGTGAAAGAACCAAAGTAAGACATACCTAGGTTACTAAGCATCTAATTAACATTGTCGAATAATCCTAATTCACGAATAGCAACATTTTCGCGATACCTTATGGCCAAAACAATCCTCTTGAAAAGCTTGTGGTAACTGGCCCTTTGATTTTCGCCATCGATCCTGTTGTACCCCAAAATTTGCCCTCCCATATTTCTCAAAATATTTCAAGAAAAATTCACAAGACCAACCCGGCGCGTCATATTCAGGTATTCTTTCGCCAAGATATCTCTGATAACATATTCTCAAGTTCAGGTTCGGCTCAAGCGTCAATTCTTTAAAGAAGGTATCCGAATGTGTGAGTTTTCTTGAAGAGATATAGTGAAAAAGTATGCTGAAAGTGCAGTTTTTACGCGCTAAAAAAATTCATAACTTGAATATCGTGACTCGTTTTGAACCCGTTATGGTGGCCAAAATTCCGTCTTGACATTATCTACGTTTTCATCTCTCACGGCTGGAAGCCAATTTCGATCAGAAGGTCTTCAAAAATGTGGATTTATCAAGTATTTTCGTGCAGAAAATTTGTGACAGAAGTTTATTTGCGTCATGTTCAAAAAATCATAACTTGGTCGATTTTCATCGTATCGAGCTGGTTCCGGTACCAAAATTTCACAAATTGAGTTGGCTACATTTTCACAGAAGGTATTGAGTTCAAACAGTATTCAAAAGGCCTTCGTTTTTTGCTCAGAGTGCGTGACACGCTGAAAATCCTGAATGCTGAATATTATTTCATCTGGGCCGAAACTTCGAAAATTCATAACTCGGTCAACTTTTATCGGATTGGACTCATATTTTTACACAAGGTCCCTGACTCGTAGATCTACAACTTTGCTTCAAAGATCGAGACCGGATTATGCTCCGATCAATACCAGTTTTTTATTGAAGAACGTGTCAGAGCCGACACTGGAGCCCAAAATAAGTTTGTCTGAGCTGAAACTTCAAAAATTCATAACTAATTCACCATTTATCCGATTGAGTCGATTTTCGGACAGGAGTTAGTTCTCGATGTCGGCTACATTTTGTTTTCACATTTCAACTTCAAAAAATGCACTTAAGTCCCTGCGATTTAGCCTGGAAAGTGACGAATTCAAGTGAATATTGGAGGCCCAATTGCACATTCAAAGCCCATTTTCTTTACCCTAATTTCCACTATATAATCACCTTCTTGTCACACAAAAAAGAAGAGAGAAAAAAGGAAGGAGAAAAAGAGAGAAAAAAGGAAGGAGAAAAAGAGAGAAAAAAAGGAAGGAGAAAAAGAGAGAAAAAAACCTTGCCACAACAAACCTTGAAATCCTTATTACAAATCCCTCTCTCACTACAAACAAGCCATCTCAGTTACAAACCAACATCTCACTACTTCTTTAGTAAGGGTAAGGCTGACTTGATCTCCATGATCCAAAGGGCATAAAATCATTCATGTCACTACTTTTCCAGTAAGGGTAAGGTTGATTTGATCTCCATGATCAAAAGGGTATAATCATTCATACATGCCATATCGTGCCTAAACATTAAATTTCTTCATATATTGGCTTTATTTGCATTTTATGATTTTATTTGATGTGTTTGTGAGATTCAAAACACTGCAGATTTAGACAGGATCCCAGGCAGGTTCATTAAGGAACGTTGAGGCCAAAAGCCAAATGGCTAAAAGCCAAAAGCCAAATGGCCAGACTAGAAAAACTTATGCATGACACCAATACATGGCGAGGCAGACATTAAGCCAGAGATTAAGGGAACGTTGAGGCCAGAACACAAATGGCCAAACCACTCCAATTCACCTCCAAAAAGGGGACAGAAACCCCCCAAGGTATTGTATTTTCTTTCTTTTCCTTATTTTATTTATTTCAATTATTTCTTTTTTTAATTAATTCCTTTAATTTAACTTATTTTCATAAAATATAAAAAAATAGTAAAAAACAAAAAAGTCATAAAAATCAAAATATATTTATTTAATTACTATTTTTTGTAAATAAATTTTACTAATAATTAATTATTTATTTTTATAAATCAAAATTGCATGTAAATAATTAGATTAATTTTAGGTTTAATTTTAACATGTTTTTCTTAATAAATAAAAAAAATTAGAATTAGGATTAATATTTTAATTTCATTTAATTCTCATAAAAAACCATGAATACAAAAAACCTCAAAAATAATTTCCTTTTTTATTTTTTTTTAATTAATTTGTTCAATATAATTTAATTTCATTAAAAAGGGTCCAACGCCCTCGCTTTCAATTTCAATTCAATTTGCACATTTTATTTATTCCTTCTTTTAAATATTTATGTAATTCTCCCAAAGCCATGTAACTCGGACATTTATATTTCTCGCACTTTACTTTATTTCTTTATTTTCTGTCAAATCGGGTCCTGGATTTAATTTTGGCGATGTGGACCCGCGCCTTTTGTAATAGCTTTAGATCTTTACTTTCCCGCAAATATTTTAACTGTTAACAAATGGCATGAAAGAATGTATGGACAAAAATAAAGACAAGCGTAGAACACCAATAACATGACAAGATAAATACAAATGAAAACGACACACGAATCACACACACCACCCCTAGGGTACGCCTCACTGTTGCCTTGCCTCGAAAGGTGATCGTCGAGTAGAGGATGTCTTAGTAAGTCCTCATGATCCGGGAACCTGGCATGAGGGTAGCTTCTAAGGTGTCTTCCCATTACTCCGGTGATCACATTGTTGCCTTGTCCCTCGAAACGTGGCCGTCGACTATAGGACGTCTTAGTAAGTCCTTGTGTCCATTGATCTAGTTGCCTAAAACAAAGTTGCCTCGAATAAGTTGCCTCGGAACGGTTGCCTCGGAATAAAAGATCAATGGTATAAGGGTAGCTTCTAAGGTGTCTTACCATTGCTCCGGTGATCACCATGACCCGAACCTCGAATTGACCCGAACACCTCCAACGGTGGTGCTACCTACCTCTCAATGGTGGGATGGCACTACTTTAAAGGACATTTACACAGACGAATTCCTTAGGGTAGGTAGGTTCTCGTAGATACTTGCTCTAATTTCAAAACAAATTCAAAAAATACTTTTCACACCGACACCTTTTCAAAAAGCTTTCGAAAGCAATTTTTCAAACACTCTTGAGGACCGATACAAGAGTCGAACTGGAATTTTCAAAGAAAATTTTTAAAATCCACAGTTGAAAAGCAAACAAACCATTTTTGAAAACACAATGAGCAAGTATCTAAGAGCCCATGGATAACCATGGATAGAAAGGGTGCTAACACCTTCCCTTTCTATAATCTACCTCCCGAACCGAGAGCAATCTCTTTAAGGAATTTTTCTGTGCTTTTGTCCTTTCCATTTGGAGAAAATAAAAGACGGTGGCGACTCTTGCTTCCGCGACATTTTGCGAACCAGCGTTAAACAGTCAGTTCCAGATCCACCGATCACAGAACTGGCGACTCTGCTGGGGATACAACTTAAAGTGGGGTGTACCTTAGGACTAAGATCACTGTGTTTTCAATTGCTTTCTTTGCTTGCTTTAAATTGTGGGACTGTCTTGGGAGTTCTATAGATCCTAACCCGGATCTGGGGGATACCTTCTTAGAAAGTAGCAACAAGGCTGTGAGGGAACTGTGCGGGGTATACCGACATGGTTGAAACAGTCTGCTACGTTGATGTGGCACTTTGGTGTGTACCGGTAACCCTTGAGTTCAGTCAAGGAGAGTACGGGGCCTCCGCGTGGTGTCGTAAAGCATCAACAGACCTTAGGAACCTTAATTGAACTATCTTGGCCTCTTTAGGGTAGTGAGATAACTGACTTTGGTGCAGTCCGAGGTTGGTTGATACTCGATACTACACTCAATTGAGGGTTGCTTTCCTGGAATATTTCGGTCGCCAGTTCAGTGGCTAAATCGAAACGATGAACAATGAAAGCAATCCCGTGATATTGGGAACCGTAGAACCCGGTTACTTTGATTAGGACAGGTTGAACCCACCAACTTCAAGAGGGTAATACCCAGACCTCATGCCGGCCTTAAACTCTAAGGGCGTCTCTTGTGTGACTTGTGTGCCTTCGTACTTGACTATTTGCATGCTTGTTATCTAACACAGGAATTACTTGCAGGGTTTGCTTATAGTCCTTAATGGGGACTCATAGCAGGGTTTGCTAAGTTTTTGCAGGTTTTGTCCATAGTCCTTAATTAGGACTCATGGCAGGTTTACTGAGTTTGCTTGTAGGTTTTGTTTATAGTCCTTAACTAGGACTCATAACAGGGTCTACTGAATTTCCTACAGGTTTTTGTTTTAGTCCTTAACCAGGACTCATAACAAGGTTTACCAAGTTTCTTGCAGGGTTTGTTTTAGTCCTTAATTGGGACTCATGACAGGTTTACTAAGTGTCTTGCAGGTTTTGGTTTGCAGTCCTTAATAGGGACTCATAACAGGGTTACTTACATTACCCCATGCATACCATAACATCATACCATTGCATACATCCTAACTCATTTCAAGGATCTCAAGGGCTTGTGATGCAGGTCATGGTGAATCAACTATCCCAGCAAGGGGCAAAGGGGATTTATTTTCCTCTAGCCAAGGTTGTCAGGGGCTATGACCCACTGGATATGGTGAGCCTTTGACCCTTGAAGAAGAATTCTCAACAACATGGGTTTCCTTCAATCAAGCTATAAATTCCGATGCTAACAATTTTCTTGTTTACCCTGCGAGGTCCTTGAAAACATTGCATGCATATCATACACATCATTGCATTACAGGTACCCCTTTTGCAGGTCACTTACCTTTCTCGCTGTTTATTTCAGCAATGGCTTGCCCACAAGATAACCAGGACTTTCTTGCTCAAGAGACTCGGTTCGGGGAAATCCTCCTGAATCTATCCAAGGGGCAGGAGGAGCTAAGGATACTTCTCACGGAGACCTTCGTCAGGGGCAATGCTGAGGATGGAAAGTTGGAACACCTACAAGCTGAGATGGATGCTATGAAAGCCCAGATGCTGGGGCAGGTGACTGCCATTCAAGGGTTAGCTCAAAGACAAGATGAGCTCGGGTTTCTCGTCAACCAACTGCTTCAGGGTAACCAACTGGGGCAAATGTCTAAGGGTAAAAAGTCAGTTGTCGTTCAACCACCTTTGAGACAAGAGGATAAGGGGAGAGCTCCTCAAATGGCTCCAGTGACACAAATTCAACATCAACCTCACCAGCGTCAACCAGACAAGCCTAAAAGGCAGTTCACCAAGATCAACATGTCGCTGGATCAAGCACTACAACAAATGTTGAAGGCAGGGCTGATCACCTTAAGGGCTCCTCTCCGGAATCCGAACACTTCTGCTCCTAACTATCATCCCAACGATATGTGCGCATATCATTCTAATAGCCTGGGGCATACTACGGACAACTGCTGGCCTCTCAAAAACAAGATTCAAGACATGATCGACGCTGGAGAGATTCAGTTTAAAGTACCCAAGACTCCCCACGTGATCACTGCTCCCTTGCCAAAACATGGCTAGGATTGAGAAATTTTTGTTCATTCGAATGTTCAAGTTGCAATTTTCTTTTGTTCAAACAGTTATTCATTGTTAAACATTGTTATTTCATTAATGCATCGCATATGTCTGTTTTGAATCAATATATTCGTATTCACTAAATGCAAATTATTTTCATGTTTTTTCTGATGTCAACTCTTGATCTAAAATTCTAAGCCTCTTGAGGGAGGATGACGAAAACGATACCGCAATCTACAGTATGCTTTTGAACAGATCCCGCTGATGAGGTACAGGCATTGTTTCAATCCCTAAACACTGGAGTTATAAGGATGATAATCCCTCGTCAACCCCTCTGAGCCAAAGAAGTAGGAGTTTTTCTTTTCGAAATTTAAGACCCTTAATCATAACCTGGGGCAGGGTAGTTCTCTCAGTTGATCCAAGTGCATAACGAATGGCACCAAAGAGGTCCTTACAAAACAAAGAAGACAGTGATGATTCCGAATAATCAATAAGGATAGGCAATCATTATGTCAAAAAAATCAAAAGCCCAAAAAGTCAAAACCAATGAAGGAGACTTACAAAACTGGGGCATCCCGCTGACTGTAATTCCAAAAAAGGAAACAGTTCAGGCAAAAATAAAAGAAAGGGATAACAAAAATCAAGAAGGAGGTCTGACAAACCCTCAGCAAAAAAAGGAGATGACTGCCTATTCAAATAAACATTCAACATCCGAATCATCACCGGAAAATCAGGGCAAAGACTCAAACGAGGTCTAACGTATGATCAACTGAGTTTAGGTTTGGAGAACATCACGAAGAGCGGGTGGGTACAAATAATTTGAGCCTTTATCCTTTGTTTCTTGAACCATGAACCAGGCCACGTTACAACCCTTAAAAGTCCTAGCTGAAGCATGGGTTAGTTCGAAAGCATACTGTTACAAAAGGTATCCTGACTCCTGAAGGCCTACGGTAAAATAACGAGTTGACATCACGTTTTACAAACATTCATTTGTTCTATGAAAAAGAATGCATTCTCAAAATCTTCAAGACAGACATAGGCTTTGCATTTTTAACATAACTTTGTTTGCATATGACTTCTTGTTTGAACAGCAGGGAAATTCGCACAATGAAAGTCTGGTGAACAAGAGTATCTCCAATCAAGGGGCATGATATGATCATGGTCTATTATCTGGGGCAGTCCAATCAAGATTCGGAGAATCTCTCAAAGGCCAAACAGCCTGGGGCAAATCTCCGCCTGAGTCACTTGGGGCGTTCCAACAACGAATCTGGCCTGATCAAACACCTTCTGGTGGCATGACAAAACACTTCTAACAGGGGCAGCTCCCTACATTCTGAGAGCACGGACATAGTCGAAAAAATACTACGCGCAATCAAAGACCCGCTAGGTTGACATACCTAGGCAAAAATAAGGGCTTCCCGGTGAACCAAAAGGGTTCGGGCAAAAATAAGGGATGGAAAGAAAAAATTTGTACACCCGGCAAGTCGAAAACCTGAAAAGGCGGCTTGGGCAAAAATGGGTATCCCGGTGGACTGAAAACCCGAAAGGGCGGTCCAGGCAAAAGTTAGGGATCAAAAGCGTACGTCTATGTCCCGGCATCTCGTCACCTGCCTACCAGAAGAAGGTTGGCCCATCAACGACTATCAGCATCCCACAGGTCTTCCTCTCCCACATCAGAAACAGGGGCAATAATGGGTGGTCTAAGCAACCTAATTGTTCTGTCCTCCAAGGTACCAAGGTAGGTTCAGCTAAAGAACATAACCAGATACTCTAATTCCCCAGAGAGTAAGTCAGCAGTCAGTGCACTCTTCTCCAAGCAGAGTTATCAAATCTCAAGGAAGTTGAGTATCCTCCAGCAGATATCAACCTTCCCCGGCATCATATATATTCTTAACAAGCATCCCCGGCGGTCCTGACCTAAAGATTGTTCCTCGGCGGCATATCAAGCATTCAAAGGAATCACTTCCCCGCAGTTCAAAACTTCCTCAGAAGAGTCCAATCCCGTTTCCCCAGGAAAATTGGAATTCATATCCCCAAGCAGTAAGCTTATCCCCAGTAAATTCTGGAAGCTTATTCCTCGCAGAGCACGAACGCGTCGCCCGACTTTATTTAAAGAGTTATTTCCTCAACAGGATATAACTGGGTTATCCTCAGCCAAAAAGCCACGGAAAGGTCGTCGTCAACGTAGTTCTTTCCTATCCCCAGCGAAGTCTATTCACACTTCCAACAACAAGACATCCTCAGCAAGTTATCTTCAACAACACTCAACAAAGCATCCCTCTTCCCACAGAGTATTGCTTCCCAGCATGGTCGCTAGAGTACTTTTCTCCCCGCAAAATCTTCCATTTGCCAAGTTTATTCCGCAATGGAGTCATCTTCTCCTACCGGTATTCTTGCAGTTATCATCCCCAGCGGAAGCAAAATCTAGTCTTCAACATCAGCCCAGGATAGGACTTCCCGGCACCCGTCAAGGATTTGCTTTCCTAGACGAAAACATACATTCATAAAACATCACATACATCATTATAGCATGCATAGACGCATTATATCATACAAATCGCATTTATATCGAGAACATCATTGCTTGATCCATATCATGCATATGACCGACCTTTACCTTTCAGAAAAAATGCAGTTGAAATTCTCAACCATATTTCAAGACCTTGCCCGGTTCAGTTAAATCGACCCTAAGATTTTCCTGATGCTTATCCAGTCAAAGGCCTTCTCTGGTTCAGTCAGATCGACCCTAAGATCTCCCTGATGCTTATCCAGTTGAAGATATTTCAAGACCTAGACCGGTTCAGTTAAATCGACCCCAAGATTTTCCTGATGCTTATCCAGTCAAAGGCCTTCTCTGGTTCAGTCAGATCGACCCCAAGATCTCCCTGATGCTTATCCAGTTGAAGATACTCCAAGACCTAGACCGGTTCAGTTAAATCGACCCCAAGATTTTCCTGATGCTTATCCAGTCAAAGGCCTTTTCTGGTTCAGTCAGATCGACCCTAAGATCTCCCTGATGCTTATCCAGTTGAAGATATTTCAAGACCTAGACCGGTTCAGTTAAATCGACCCCAAGATTTTCCTGATGCTTATCCAGTCAAAGGCCTTCTCTGGTTCAGTCAGATCGACCCTAAGATCTCCCTGATGCTTATCCAGTTGAAGATATTCCAAGACCTTGTCCGGTTCAGTTAAATCGACCCTAAGATTTTCCTGATGCTTATCCAGTCAAAGGCCTTCTCTGGTTCAGTCAGATCGCCCCTAAGATCTCCCTGATGCTTATCCAGTTGAAGATATTTCAAGACCTTGTCCGGTTCAGTTAAATCGACCCTAAGATTTTCCTGATGCTTATCCAGTCAAAGGCTTTCTCTGGTTCAGTCAGATCGACCCTAAGATCTCCCTGATGCTTATCCAGTTGAAGATATTTCAAGACCTTGTCCGGTTCAGTTAAATCGACCCTAAGATTTTCCTGATTCTTATCCAGTCAAAGGCCTCCTCTGGTTCAGTCAGATCGACCCTAAGATCTCCCTGATGCTTATCCAGTAGAAGACACCCAAGATTTTTCTCAACGAGCATTGTTGAAGTTAAAGTCACCCAAGGTTCTCTTACCGTTCATGCTAAGGTAGTAACCATCCCTGGTTCATTCATCGCCATTTGAAGCTCCAGATCCAGCTCCTGTAACCAGTCAGGACACATCTATACCAAGCATCTGAAAACCAGCTCCTGCAACGTGTCAGGTACTCATTTGTTCTTTTGCAGGTACGCAAGTTCTCGCTAAGGAATCTCTTACGCGATCAACCTCCAGATGACATCTATAAGCCCATCATCCTATCCATCAATCTCCAAATGGCATCTATAAGCCCATTCCCATCATCACACTGCTACTATGTGAGCGCAAATTCCTGGGCACTTTAGTGTTCAATCATCTTCCACCTTCGGATTACGAAAGGCACGTCAGCCAATCTGCATCCTCAGGTCTAAGAAGATTGAACAGGGGCAACTGTTGTACCCCAAAATTTGCCCTCCCATATTTCTCAAAATATTTCAAGAAAAATTCACAAGACCAACCCGGCGCGTCATATTCAGGTATTCTTTCGCCAAGATATCTCTGATAACATATTCTCAAGTTCAGGTTCGGCTCAAGCGTCAATTCTTTAAAGAAGGTATCCGAATGTGTGAGTTTTCTTGAAGAGATATAGTGAAAAAGTATGCTGAAAGTGCAGTTTTTACGCGCTAAAAAAATTCATAACTTGAATATCGTGACTCGTTTTGAACCCGTTCTGGTGGCCAAAATTCCGTCTTGACATTATCTACGTTTTCATCTCTCACGGCTGGAAGCCAATTTCGATCAGAAGGTCTTCAAAAATGTGGATTTATCAAGTATTTTCGTGCAGAAAATTTGTGACAGAAGTTTATTTGCGTCATGTTCAAAAAATCATAACTTGGTCGATTTTCATCGTATCGAGCTGGTTCCGGTACCAAAATTTCACAAATTGAGTTGGCTACATTTTCACAAAAGGTATTGAGTTCAAACAGTATTCAAAAGGCCTTCGTTTTTTGCTCAGAGTGCGTGACACGCTGAAAATCCTGAATGCTGAATATTATTTCATCTGGGCCGAAACTTCGAAAATTCATAACTCGGTCAATTTTTATCGGATTGGACTCATATTTTTACACAAGGTCCCTGACTCGTAGATCTACAACTTTGCTTCAAAGATCGAGACCGGATTATGCTCCGATCAATACCAGTTTTTTATTGAAGAACGTGTCAGAGCCGACACTGGAGCCCAAAATAAGTTTGTCTGAGCTGAAACTTCAAAAATTCATAACTAATTCACCATTTATCCGATTGAGTCGATTTTCGGACAGGAGTTAGTTCTCGATGTCGGCTACATTTTGTTTTCACATTTCAACTTCAAAAAATGCACTTAAGTCCCTGCGATTTAGCCTGGAAAGTGACGAATTCAAGTGAATATTGGAGGCCCAATTGCACATTCAAAGCCCATTTTCTTTACCCTAATTTCCACTATATAATCACCTTCTTGTCACACAAAAAAGAAGAGAGAAAAAAGGAAGGAGAAAAAGAGAGAAAAAAGGAAGGAGAAAAAGAGAGAAAAAAAGGAAGGAGAAAAAGAGAGAAAAAAACCTTGCCACAACAAACCTTGAAATCCTTATTACAAATCCCTCTCTCACTACAAACAAGCCATCTCAGTTACAAACCAACATCTCACTACTTCTTTAGTAAGGGTAAGGCTGACTTGATCTCCATGATCCAAAGGGCATAAAATCATTCATGTCACTACTTTTCCAGTAAGGGTAAGGTTGATTTGATCTCCATGATCAAAAGGGTATAATCATTCATACATGCCATATCGTGCCTAAACATTAAATTTCTTCATATATTGGCTTTATTTGCATTTTATGATTTTATTTGATGTGTTTGTGAGATTCAAAACACTGCAGATTTAGACAGGATCCCAGGCAGGTTCATTAAGGAACGTTGAGGCCAAAAGCCAAATGGCCAAAAGCCAAAAGCCAAATGGCCAGACTAGAAAAACTTATGCATGACACCAATACATGGCGAGGCAGACATTAAGCCAGAGATTAAGGGAACGTTGAGGCCAGAACACAAATGGCCAAACCACTCCAATTCACCTCCAAAAAGGGGACAGAAACCCCCCAAGGTATTGTATTTTCTTTCTTTTCCTTATTTTATTTATTTCAATTATTTCTTTTTTTAATTAATTCCTTTAATTTAACTTATTTTCATAAAATATAAAAAAATAGTAAAAAACAAAAAAGTCATAAAAATCAAAATATATTTATTTAATTACTATTTTTTGTAAATAAATTTTACTAATAATTAATTATTTATTTTTATAAATCAAAATTGCATGTAAATAATTAGATTAATTTTAGGTTTAATTTTAACATGTTTTTCTTAATAAATAAAAAAAATTAGAATTAGGATTAATATTTTAATTTCATTTAATTCTCATAAAAAACCATGAATACAAAAAACCTCAAAAATAATTTCCTTTTTTATTTTTTTTTAATTAATTTGTTCAATATAATTTAATTTCATTAAAAAGGGTCCAACGCCCTCGCTTTCAATTTCAATTCAATTTGCACATTTTATTTATTCCTTCTTTTAAATATTTATGTAATTCTCCCAAAGCCATGTAACTCGGACATTTATATTTCTCGCACTTTACTTTATTTCTTTATTTTCTGTCAAATCGGGTCCTGGATTTAATTTTGGCGATGTGGACCCGCGCCTTTTGTAATAGCTTTAGATCTTTACTTTCCCGCAAATATTTTAACTGTTAACAAATGGCATGAAAGAATGTATGGACAAAAATAAAGACAAGCGTAGAACACCAATAACATGACAAGATAAATACAAATGAAAACGACACACGAATCACACACACCACCCCTAGGGTACGCCTCACTGTTGCCTTGCCTCGAAAGGTGATCGTCGAGTAGAGGATGTCTTAGTAAGTCCTCATGATCCGGGAACCTGGCATGAGGGTAGCTTCTAAGGTGTCTTCCCATTACTCCGGTGATCACATTGTTGCCTTGTCCCTCGAAACGTGGCCGTCGACTATAGGACGTCTTAGTAAGTCCTTGTGTCCATTGATCTAGTTGCCTAAAACAAAGTTGCCTCGAATAAGTTGCCTCGGAACGGTTGCCTCGGAATAAAAGATCAATGGCATAAGGGTAGCTTCTAAGGTGTCTTACCATTGCTCCGGTGATCACCATGACCCGAACCTCGAATTGACCCGAACACCTCCAACGGTGGTGCTACCTACCTCTCAATGGTGGGATGGCACTACTTTAAAGGACATTTACACAGACGAATTCCTTAGGGTAGGTAGGTTCTCGTAGATACTTGCTCTAATTTCAAAACAAATTCAAAAAATACTTTTCACACCGACACCTTTTCAAAAAGCTTTCGAAAGCAATTTTTCAAACACTCTTGAGGACCGATACAAGAGTCGAACTGGAATTTTCAAAGAAAATTTTTAAAATCCACAGTTGAAAAGCAAACAAACCATTTTTGAAAACACAATGAGCAAGTATCTAAGAGCCCATGGATAACCATGGATAGAAAGGGTGCTAACACCTTCCCTTTCTATAATCTACCTCCCGAACCGAGAGCAATCTCTTTAAGGAATTTTTCTGTGCTTTTGTCCTTTCCATTTGGAGAAAATAAAAGACGGTGGCGACTCTTGCTTCCGCGACATTTTGCGAACCAGCGTTAAACAGTCAGTTCCAGATCCACCGATCACAGATCCCCTTGGAAAAATTGATACCAAAGTAATTGATTTCTCTAGCAACTCTTGGAGGCATGATGAATTTTGGATGGGAAAGAGAAAATATGAAGGATTTGGTATGGAGATTATGAGAATAAAATAATGGCGTGTGATGGTGGCAAAATAGAAAATGATGGTGATTTATAGTGACTAGAGAGAAGTTGGATGGTTGGGGGTTATGATAGAAGTTAAAAGAGGTTAATGTGGGTGTTTAAGAGAGTTGAATGAGAAGTATTTGAAAAACGCGCAAAGGGGTTTTGAAAACACAAAACGGCCTATTAGACTGATATGGAGAGCACCATTAGGTTAACAATAAACGCCATTGGGATAAGATGTTAGAAGTCCAAAATTGAAACTAAGAGCAAACACCAAACACCTAAAGTGCGCAAAAATAAAACTTAGACTGAAAATAGTGAATTTCTATGTTCTAAGGCCCAGGACTCTGCTAATTGGAAAGATTTTAGCTTATGGCTTTACTTGGAAACACAAAGTTATCGAAACGAAAGAGATTAAAACAGAAAAACAAGTGAGAAAGTAAAATAATTAGCAAAAAAGGAAATTGCATTAATGAAATTGCAGTGACATAGGTTCACGCCGGTAGCTCGATGATAATGTATACATAAAAGGAAAAATAAAATGAAAAGTATAATATTCCTAACTAGAAAGCAGGGAAACATTCCTCCCCCACACTTAAACAAAGCATTGACCATACTGTCACAATGCAAGGCATGACGTACATGCATTGTTACATAAAAACAGCTTTATCCACTACGACGTCTATCATTAGCCTCAACGGAACATCTTAAGGAACAAACTTGCTAAAACAAATGGTCGAACTACTCATTAGCAACGTCCATAAAACCAAGGAGATTCCCTCGTATAGAAGTAATCTTGCTCCTAAGAAAATCGACCTCATACTGTAAAGCATAAATAGAGGTGGTAAAGTCAATTGGAAGATTAAAGCGACTAACTCTAGAGGCATAAGAAATAGCATCAGGGAGAATGACATCCAAATTTTCATAAGGTTGGGGACTATCCGGTGGAGTAGGTGACTCACTCGGGTCCTCTAAGTCATAGAGCCAGTTGTTCTTGTTATGGACATTAGTTTTCTCATGGTCAGGCAAGGTGAAGTTATGGACCACTTGGTTGTCAATCAGAAACTCAAATTCAACTACTCCTAAATTGGAAATTATGCCACGAATAAAGCATAATGCAAGGTGCATATGACATATACCTCAAAAAGTGTGAATACGATTTAGATGGCATCTAAGGCCTATAACATCAACAATCATGGTTACTAACCCTCCTGCAAGAATGGTATCGTGGGTCTCATGGGCAATTTTGTTCAGATTTGCTAGCATAGTTAGCATCATTCACATGCCTACCCTGGGAAGCACAATACATGATAAACAATTAATCCTTGGACACTGTGCTAATGTTTTCTTCTTTCCCAAAGAGTGTATGAGCTAGAATCTTATGGAAATACCAAATAATAAGGTTATGGATATTCTCAGAAAACATAGTGTGAGGCTCAGGGTGATAGTTACCAGTTATTTTCCCCCAAAAGTAATCAAGGTCAAGATGGGTGAAGGCATCACCAGGTGTTATGGTATACGTATCAGGACCATTTGGAAATCCTAAAAGGCCGGCCATATCATGGTGGGTGAAACGGTACTTGGTTCCAAATAATATGAAGGTAGCTAAGCCTCGTCCAAATCCAAAACCTCAGTTAGGATCATAGTACAGGGAACTCAGAAACTGAAGGGTGAGCCCACGGTACGGGATAAACCTCTTCCTTACAACAAATTTATCCCAACCTAGTTGGTTGAGAAGGTACATCACACTGTCACGTAAGTCTAAAGTGGTCAAGGTTAGTCCATTTGGGTAAATCGATAATGCCATTTCTCTCTGAGCTAAAACATCAAAACGGAGTCTCTGAGCTTCATTCCTGAAAACAAACTCAATGTCATCAATAGGCTCCATACTCCTAAGTTAGTAGTCGAGCTAGCCTAAGCTACATTAGCCTGAAAGTATAAAATATTATGCTATTAGTGGTTAGAGCGAAAAATAATAGCGAGTAAAAGTGTTAGAAAAGAGAAAATAAAAATAAAATATAAGGTATAAATATATAAGAAAAATACTCATTTTGATCCCTTAACTATATTCTTGGGTTCCCATTGGTCCCTTAACTTTTTTTCGTATCATTTTGGTCCCTTAACTTTAAAAAAGTTTCATTTTAGTCCTTTTTGTCTAATTAGCAACGGAAAAACTTTAAAATTCGTTGCTAAATCTGTCGCTAATTAGACAAAAAGGATTAAAATGAAACGTTTGATAGTTAAGGGACCAAAATGACACGAAAAAAAGTTAAGGGACCAATGTGAACCCAAGAGTATAGTTAAGGGACCAAAATGAGTATTTTTCCAATATATATATATATATATATATATATATATATATATATATATATATATATATATATATATATATATATATATATATATATATATATATATATATATATATATATATATATATATAGTAAGATAAAAAAATGAAAGTAAAAATAAAACAAAGATTAAAATAAGATAAAACAACAAAAATGTAAGCTTGGGATCATGGGTTAGCCTCCCATGCAACGCTTTGTTTAATGTCAGAAGCTCAACATCAATTTAGAAGGTTATTCTTTTGAAAGAGAGGGTAGCTTTTCTAATTTGTAGCTTACTCATGAATTCTTGTTTCCTATGCTATGGTAATGCTTAATTCGTTCCCATTTACAATGAATGTCTCATTTGATTTGCCTCTTATTTCAGCGGCTTTGCTTTGGAAAACTTTTATGACTTCAAAAGGGCCAGAACATCTAGAACGGAGTTTGCCAAGAAATAACTTAAGTCGAGAATTAAAGAGAAGGACTATGTCTGCCTCATTAAATTCTCATCTTGCTATTCGCTTATCATGCCAGTGTTTAGTTCTTTCCTTGTACATCCATGCATTTTCATAGGCATCAAGTCTAAGTTCCTCTAGTTCATGGATATCTAGAACTCTTTTCTCTCCTACGGCTGTGTAGTTCATGTTTAGGGTCTTAATGGCCCAATAAGCTTTATGTTATATTTCTACAGGAAGGTGACATGATTTACCATAAACTAATTTGAATGAAGTGGTTCCTATCGGAGTTTTGTAAGTTGTTCTATAAGCCCACAAAGCTTCATGAAGTTTTGCGGGCCAATCCTTCCTAGAAGTTGCAACGGTTTTCTCTAAAATCTTCTTAATTTATATGTTAGAAACCTCACCTTGTCCACTTGTTTGAGGGTGATAAGGTGTTACTACTCGGTTTCGGACTCCATATTTGTGTAGTACTCTTCCAAAGATATTAGAAATGAAATGTGATACACCATCACTAATGACAATCCTTGGTACACCAAATCTAGGAAAAATTACATTCTTAAAATTTTTGATGACTACTCGTGTATCATTATTAGGAGAGGCTACTGCCTCGATCCATTTAGATACGTAATCGACTAAGAAGAGTATGTATTTGTTACCAAAAGAAGAGGGGAAAGGGCCCATGAAATATATACCCCAAAAATTAAAGACTACTACTTCCAAAATACCTTTCTGTGGAATCTCATCATGCCTAGAGACATTGTCAGTGCATTGGCACTGGTCACAATTTATAACCGAGGTATGGACGTCTTTCCAAAGGTTAGGCCAAAATAGGCCATATTGTAATATCTTTGTAAGAATGATATTTGGATCTATATTTAAATCTTTGAGTTTTGATGATAACAAACATATATTTTACAAATAACAATTTTAGTTTTAATGGTTTCAATGAGTGTTCAGATACATGATTAGAATTTCAGATAGTCTTAATCAAGATATCATCAGAATCAAATTACCACTAAGAAGAAGAACAATTAAGTTCTATTTCTAACGAAACATCAGTAGTTCTATGGAGTGTTGAATGATCGACAAGAAAATAATATCAATGATTTTCCAAGAAGACAAAGTTTCTGATAAGCTGCTGCTACAAGATCAGAAATCAAGAGTATACAAGAAACAAGCTTACAATGAAGAAGATCAGAAGTCAAGATTCAGTCATTAGAAAAGTTGTTGCTTGGATTCTAAAGACGAAGTCAAGACTTTGAACATATGTGAAGGAAGATTCTATTCCAAGATCAGAAGTCAAGATTTGCTCATCAGAAGAGTTGCTGCTCATAGTTCTTAAGACAAAGTCAAGATTATGAAGACTCAAAATAATTCATGGAATACGTACTTTCATTCAACATCAGAAGTATTACATCATAATAAATGAAGAAATATCTTATGGAATCACATCTAATCAACATCTCAAAGCCCATCATAAAACAAGATCAAAAGGATGATATCTTCTCAAGCTAATCTACTAAACATAAGTAATACTCATTAGAAGATAAAAGTCATCAGAAAGACCACTGCACTTAATAGAAGAAATATTGTGACCACTTCTAAAAGAAACATCAGCAGTTCTAAGGAATGTTGAATGTACATCAGAAAGGGGATCAATACAAAGATCAAGAGACCATAATAAAGATATTCAATGAAAAATTAGATGTATTGATATAAGTTGTTGCTTCAGAAATAAGACATTAGATATGCAGCTTAGAAAAGATGATAATCAAGAATCAAGGATCAAGTCAAGAAGTAGATCAAAAGAGCTTTCACTCGAAGAAGAAATTGTTCATCATATAAGAAGTTGCTTGTTATCTGGAGACAGTGTTCAAATATATGAAAGACCTTGACTCTACAACAAAGAAGAATCTTATGGATCATTATCACTCCTCAGACCTGAAGCAATCCAACAAGAAGAAAAGAATCAAATCTCTAGAATTCAAAGACTTGAGAATCAGATAGGATGTTGTCGTAATATCTGATTTCAATGTCTATCATCAGAAAAGCTTTAGATATCTTCATCAGAAAATCTTTCACGAACTATCAATACTTGTTTTATTCAAATAGACTGTTGTTGATCATTCTGAAAAACAAGAATCCACTATTGAAAGTGACTGAAGAAAAATATCTTCTCAAAATAATATTCATCTCTCAGATCAGTAAAGAAATATGACTTCACAGAGTAGTTCTAGTTCAGAAGAAAAGCTTTATGTTTCAGATATGATGTTGCCCATAATTATGAAGACAAGATTTGGTTCTGACAGTCTGGTGTTCCTGCACTACAACAACAAAGTAGTTTATAAACTACTCATCAGTCAGTCATCAGAAGAACGAAGACAAAGTTATTGATCTCTTCCAAGCTTAATACTTCAGAATCATGAGTACATTATCAGAAGATAAATATCAAGAAACTTAGTCAAGAAGAAAAGAGTACAATAACAGTACTATTCATAATAGTTGTTATCCCACTAAGGTACACCATTACTGCAAGTAACATGTATAGGAAAGTGACGTTTCATACTGTGCCAAACCTCTCTTGAATATCTCAGTTGGCATTCAACCGTTGGAAGGAGAAAATACTTCTTTATTCTTACAATGAATCTTTTCATCTAGAGGATATATAAAGAAAACTAAAGCATCAATTCAAATTGACGAAGATATTGGCAAAAAAGACAATGTCTAAGTCCAAACAACATTGCTGTTCTTAAAGCAAAAATTTACAACGTTGGAGAGATGAAATGAGTAAGCAAGGAGCTGATTCTCATATCTTGATTAATAAAGAAAGAATATGAAGATGAAGAATTCTAAAAAAATGTTATTCAACTATCAGTCATATACATCTTGGAAGAATTATGAAGAAGCGAGGATTTGTTGCTCATATCTTGCTCAAAAAAGAAGGTGAAGATAAGAATACCACAAGATGTTGCATTTAATTTAGATTATATTCATTTATGTAGAAAGATTGTAAAACACGAGAGTTGTTGCTCAGATTGTGTTATTTATTAAGAGTCTTCATTTAAGTTGTTTGTACACAAGATTTGTTGCTCAAAATTGTGTCAAACAATATGTACTTAAGATAGGAGTAATTTGCTTGATAAGAAGCTCTCATGTAATCTCCAAAAAACAATTTTATTTAGATTTGGTGGTTCCTCAAGTGATCGAGTGAAGATCTAAAAGCTTAAGAAGACGAAATGCCGCGACCTTCATAGATGAAATCCTATTATAAGGAGACCTATTGGTCAGAATCCTTATGGGGTCAATGATTGCTAATATCTCTTAGTGTACATGGTAGGTTATAAATGTTGGGAGATCACTAGCTAAGGGTCATTGTGAGAAATTCCTCATAGAAAGACCGGGTTTGATTAGATTTCTGATAGGGTCAATGATCGTTATATCTCCTAGAGATAACTGAACATATCATTGTGTTGTTCCTCAAGTTGATCGAGTGAAGATCAGAAGACTTGAGATGACAATGGTTATGGGTCATTGTGAAATCCCATTAAGAAGACTAGGTAGGTCAAATTTATTAAGGGGTCAATGGTTACTGATCATTATGGTTGTCAGTCACCAGCGTGTAGCCTGTGCGATTGTAATCATGGCTTGGTTATAATGGATTAAGTCATTGTTGAAGGAAAAATCACCTGAGGAGGGTGGACAGGAGTAACCTAGTTAATGGTGAACATGGATAATTGAATGTGTCTATTTATATTTATTGCATTCTATATTCTTTCATAGTTCAATAAAATATTTTTTTAAAGGGGAATATTTTCTTAAAACCCAATTCAAACCCCATTTCTTGTGTTTTTCTCTACCTTTAATTGGTATCAGAGTCCGACTATGTTATTGATTTTTAAATCAAACACTTAACCATGTAGAGAGATACAACAAGAGAAAAACTATGAATGATATAGATTGAAATGAAATAAAGAGAGATCCTTTTCAAACATTCAGGTTTATCAAAAAGCATCAAGGTTCTGAAAAGCATTTCACATTTTTTAAGAACAGGATGCATCTAAATATATTATGTCAACCATTCAGCTGAGCAAATCAGAAGAAGAAATCATCAAAGGGTTGTGAAAAATAAGAAGAACATAATACTCATAATCAAAATATGTATCACTTATTAGAAAAGATACTCAGTAGGAATTCTAAATAAAGTAAGTGTTGGTCATCTAAAAGGAAATCAAGTCATCTGCTCATCCAACTTTTTTTTGGAAAAGGACCAATAAGCTCCTTTGAAAAGTATCATCAGATCTATGTAAGTATGATCTCTTTCACTCTAGTATCTTCTTTTGAAAAATAAACTCGTGTATCTTGAACAATTATTCATCTTGCCTCAAATAAAAAGATTTAAAAAGGATTACGTATATTATGTTTTTTAATATATTTTTAAAATAGCTATAACTTATAATTGTTTATGTGTCCTATCATCTTCTTGGAACTTATCAATATATATAATTAATTATCATTCATTGTTGTGTTGTTTCAAATCCCTGCATCAAATCTTCTCTCTTTGTCTGTCTGTCTGTCCGTCTCTCTCTCTCTCTCTCTCTCTCTCTCTCTCTCTCTCTCTCTCTCTCTCTCTCTATATATATATATATATATATATATATATATATATATATATATATATATATATATATATATATATATATATATATATATATATATATATATATATATATATATATATATATATGTGTGTGTGTATGTTTCCTATTTCCCATTTAAGTCTCCTTGTTTGCCTTAAATGTTCCTCATCCCTTTATCTCTATCCTTGATCATGCTCAAATTTCTCCTAAATCAATATGACCTCAAAAACCTTTTCCTACAATGAAGAACTTCTTGAAGTTCTATGTGAAATCCGCCCAAATGTTCCTCAACTAAGCGTTGATGAGCACAATTTATGTCAAAGTATCGTTATTTAAGGATGGTCTAGGTACATTGAAATGCTGCACAATCCTATATACCAAAAGCTGGTCAAAGAGATTTGGAAGTATGCTTCTGCAGAATTTGATGGTTCCTATGTTTCTTCTATTGTTTTTGGCAATACTATCACTGTCACTCCTGCAACCATTGTTGGTGCAATTGGTTGTACTCAAACCGAAATCATTGTTGAAGCTCATAGGTTCAAAAACTCTTTGATTAAAAAACCTGGTACTATTTTCGACATGTCCATCAGATGTAACCCATCTACTCCGAAAAATCTTCTTCCCATTGCTAATGTAAGGTTCCAACTTGTGCTGTCAAACTTCCGTCCAAGAGGTATGAACATGAATTCTCTGAATCCTGATGACATACTTTTTGTGTATTTTCTTGTGAATCATGAAAATGTTGATATGTCTCAAACTATCTTTAACCATCTCAGATACTCAATCATTGTGTCCAGAAATGAACACTTTTCCTTCATCCCTTTTGGAAGGGTTCTCTACACTCTTTTTAAAAGATGAGATTGTAACACCCCAATTTCGTTTGACTTATTTTATTTAAATTAATTGGGTGATATGGTTAACTTGTGCGCTTTAGTGAATATTTGATGTATGGTTATGTATTTGTTGGGAATTAGATGCCTTAGGAATTATATGAGTTAAGATGTTAGGGGTGTATGCCAAAAAGTGTAGAATCATAAGGGTGTAGTGAGATAAATAGTTTTATTAGTATAATTTAAATAAAATATTAGAATTATTATTATAGTATAATAATTAAATAAATTATTCTAGTATTATGAGGAAGGGCATAGTTGGAATAGTGATATTAAGGGTCCAAAGGCTAGATAAGTAAAAACAAGAGAAATAGAAGAGTATTTTGTTTGATCAATCGTAGAAACGAGAGAAA
This sequence comes from Vicia faba, assembly GCA_948472305.1. Classification (NCBI taxonomy): domain Eukaryota; kingdom Viridiplantae; phylum Streptophyta; class Magnoliopsida; order Fabales; family Fabaceae; genus Vicia; species Vicia faba. Next base: position 264,272,762 of record OX451740.1, read on the forward strand.
TAGATGCGAGAAAGAGGAAGATCTAGGAAGAGAGGAACTATTACTGAAGCTTGAGGAATCTACAATCTAAGGTGTTTTACCCCAAAATTTTCCCTCTTACTTATCAAGGATTTTCATAAGATCTCTCTTGAATCAAGACTACACTAGGGATTGATCAGCTCAAGACACCTCCTCAAGCACTGATGACTGAAAATTAGGCTTTGAGATTGCACAAGGAATTTTGAACTTCCAAGGCCCCATATGACTTTTATGGATCATTATGAACTCCCAAGATTACTCATGTCAAGTTTCCAGCATTGGATCACACTTTTGATCAGTCAATTGAACAATTGACCTAAAAATCAGTTGTATTGGGGAAAAGTCAACCATGGCCAATTTACAGTCAAACTTCATAATTTTTGATCCACACCAACATTTTAAACTCATACGTAGCATTTGATCAAGTTTTGACCACAACTCCTCAAGAAATTTGATCAAATCATCAAAAGGGCAAAATGGTCAAAATTAGGGTTTTGACTGGGAAAGGGCAATTTCTGGTTTTTGACCTAGAAAATGGTCAATTGAGTTAAGGCATGGTCTTAAGAGTCCAATTGCATCAATTTTACCTAATGACATGGTTCAAAACACTACAAGTCCATTGGATTGACAGATGAATTTTTTAGTCAACTGTATACTAAAAAGTCAAACTTTGACTTTTTGGTCAAAATCAAATGCCAAAGATCATAATTCATCAAATCATGTCAAAAAATGAAACTTGTTCACCAAGAAATCAAGAATTCAAGATTTTAGTTTGAAAAGTTGAAATTTCTCAACTTAGAAATTTTTTTAAGTATAGAAAATTTCTTATTTTTTCACGACTTTGAGCCAAACTTTCACTATGATGCAAAATGATTCAAAGGAAACTTCCAACATGAAAGTTGTAGATCCCCATGAAATATACAACTTTTCTTCACACAATTTCTACTAAATATTCTTGGATCTCAAGTTATAATTTTGTGAATACATGCTCATGAACTAAAAATAACTTAGTGAAATTTTGCACTAATTAGGCAGATTTTTGACCTAACTTCATGGCAATTTTTTACATGGTTCCAAGGGGAATCTTCAAAAGAAATTCAAAGATGAGTTTTAAATCACATTGCAAGCTTTCCAAAATATCAAAGAACTACTTGAGATCATTCTTGAGTATGGAGAATCGAAGAGATGAAGTTGGTGTTTTGTCAATTGGTTTACAAGCCATTTTGTGAAGAACATTGGATCCAATCCTCAAGCATGTTGTACAAATCCCACTTTGCAGGTTTCTAACTTGAGTTTCACTCCATAATTTAATGTTTTCATAGCTGTTAGAAGCTTTAACCCAAGCATTTAATGCATTTTACAAACTTAATTCCATTTTTGGGAGAAAGGCAACATTGCCATTTTAGAAAAGCAAGCTTTTGCAAAGTCAGCTTGGATTGAGCCTTGCATTGGTTCTTTCTGCACAAACACACTCCACACAATCAGAGCAAGTGTGATTAAAGGTCTCAGCCCCCTACAAGCTTTGTACTTCACCTTGAAACCATGCTTGCTAGCTTTGGTTCAAAAACAAGTAACCAAGCAAAACATGTGAGTTTTTGAAATCTCTGTTGATACAAGTCTTGAAAACTTTTGCTTATAAGTAGGTACACTATTGGCAAGTTGATACACGAATATTATTGCCCTGAAACTGCCTCATAGATTCCAAAACCAAAAAATTGTCCAAGAATACCATTAACACACAATTTTGAACCAAAACTCATGATCTTCATTTCCACTCGTGCGTTTTGAAAACTAATCACTCAAACACCTTCTATACATTATATTGAAACAATCCAGGCCCCTGTTTCCTTATTGTAACTCCTCCATCACTATCCACCATTTTCAAAAACCAAGCTTGTAGGTTGACTTGAGTAGAGAGATTCAGGGACATTCAAGGCCAAGTAAGAGTTGGGATACATTCAAGGAGGTGCAAGCAAGCTAAACAGATCCTCAAGCCATCTCAAAAGTTACTTAAACTCCATTCACGACTCCAGCTGCAAGAGGTAAAAACTCAAACTTCTATCTCTTCATACAAGTATCATTTGGTCCTGATTTGAGAAAACAAAATGTAGATATCCTTGCTCTAAAGATAACCATGTTCATAGTTTTCATTTATATTGACTGTGTATAGAGAATTTTGGATTTGAAATTTCTGATAAAATTAGGTTTCAATTTAGGGCCAGCAAAATTAATTTTTATCTTTGACATTTAGTTTACATAAGTTATATGTTTGAATTCGTGGGAAGAAACACTATAACTTTCATGTTTGGAGTTTCCATTTTTGTGGAGAAATGATAAAGATACAGGTGGTCCAGCCATAGCTCAAGGTTAAAGATGAAGTTGCCTTCAGGAAGCAATTTGCCTTATGTATTTATGCTTTGATTATATGACCGGATGAAACAGCCACCCCAGTGGAAACCGCGCGCGTAGTAAGGCATATGTTACCTAAAAGGCGAGGGTTCGAACAAATGTGAACCCCCCTTTTGCATTTTTTCAATTTTATGATTTTTCTAACATATTTTTGGCAGGCGCTGGGCCTTTTGGGTCTGGCATTGTTTTTTTGCTAGCTTATACCCTCTGCTTGCTTGTGATACCTCCCTGGCCCATTTTTATTTTCATTCATTTATTTATTTCTTTTTCTTTTTAAATATATTTTCTAAAATACCAAAAAAATCATAAAATGAATAAAAAATGTAGATTTATATTTTGACATAATTTATTTATTTTTTCACATAAAAATTATTTTATTTATCATACTTTATTTACTTGTAATAATTTCCTTGTAAATATTAAAATTAAACTAGGTTATTATTTATTCAAATACACTTATTTTTAGTATAAAAAGGACCAAAAATATTTTATAACACCATTTATTTTTCAAGACAAAAAAATATAAAAATATAAAAAAAACTTTTTTATAAACTTCATTTCTTTTTAAGTAGAATTAGGGTTTTTATTCAAGAATCTTTTTCTTAATAATATAAAAATTGACTAATTATTTTCTTTATCAAATTAGGTTAAAATCAAGACTTTTTTTCTTAAGAAACCAAAAACAAAACCTTTTTTCTTTGCATTTAAATTTCTTGCATATTTAATTCATCTTGCATATTATTTGTTTCAATTATTTATACAATAATTCAATTTGGTTGTAATAGATTAATTAGGTTTATATTATTGCAATCCCCATTCATAAATTGTGTACCCTCCCCCCCCCCCCCCCCCCCTCCCATAAAATGTTGTAATAAATTATGCAATTTATCGCTTTTACATAACATGCTAGTAATTAGGGTTTGTATGGAAAGAATAAAACCAATCAAATAGAAAACCCTAATTCAAGACAAAAACAAGCATGAAAATGACACATTTTCACACAAGCACGCCTAGGGTTATCCCACTCGGTTGCCTTACAAAAAATGGCCATATTACGTATGTAAGGTATCTTAGCAAAAACAAACAAATACAAGATCATAGTCCCTCGATGACGCTATTCCAAGTTGCCTCACAAATTATCTTAGTCCCTAAAAAAGAATGCTAAGATACCTTACAACATTGCTAATCATGGCTATACGATGACCCACACCCGTTCCGTTTACATCCAAAGATAGAGTTGCTTGCCAAATCAATGGTAAGACAACAATGTCAAAGGAAAAGAAAATGAACAAGAAAGACATTTGAGTAGGTATATTGCTCCTAATTACTTGCTCCATTTCAAAACCAACATCCTTGCTATTTTCAAAACAAATCACATACACTTTCAAGCATCTTAAAAAATTGAAAACATTTTCAAAAGATCAACATCTTTGTATACATTATTACGAACGAGAATCATTACAAAGATAGCCTAAACAAAGGCCTCTTCATAAAATACTTTCAAAAACCACACAAAGCACAATTTCAAACAAAAGCAAGTGATCTAGCAAGTAACTAAGAGCCCATGGAAAACCATGGATGAAAAGGGTGCTAATACCTTCCATTTTCATAATCTACCCCCTGAACTCCAGAAACAATCTCAAAGGTCTTTCCTGTACTTTTTCACATTTCCTTTTGGATAAAAGAAATGCCGGTGGCGACTCTTGCTAATCGCAACATTTGCGATCAAACGCAAAACCTCAAGTCAGTTCTCCCACTGCATCACATAACTGGAGACTTTGCTGGGGAAGATTCTAAAAGTGGGGTTACCTTAGGGATTAGATCACATTTATTTGCTTACATTGTTTGACTTGTATGCTTTACCTTATGGTTCTTTTTTTGGGTTTGAATCCTCTACCCAGATTTGGGATACATTATAGGTAAGTAGCAATACGTTGTGGAAACTGTGCGGGAAATATCGACATGGTCTAAGCAATAGCTACGTTAGTGCGACATATTTGTGGGTACCGGTAGACTTTGAGTTAATCAAAGAGAATACGGGGCCGCTGAGTTATGTCATAAAGCACTAATGAACTTTTAGAACCTTTACTTGACCAACTTGGCCTTTAGGATGTAGTGAGATGACCGACTTTGGTGCAGTCCGAAGTTGGTAGGTACTCAATACTATACTCATTGAGGTTTGGTTTCTTGGGATATTTCAGTCGCTATTAAAGAGGCTTGTGCTGAAACAATGACCAAGGAAACAAGCCAGTGATATTGAGCTCCTTAGAACCCGGTTACTATTACTAGGACAGGTTTGAGCCAACTAAACTTCAAGAGGGTACTTACCTATAAAACTCCACGCAATCCTAAACCTAAGGACTTGTTTGCTTTGTTTTTATATGCATACTTTTACATAACATCATGAACATCATGAACATCATATGCATCCACTAACCATTTCAAGGATTTTGGGATTCATCTTTGTCCTTGTTTTGTAGGATATGGATTCACTTCGCAGGAAAACTATTCAAGTCAACCTTGTGAGAGTCCCTCCACAACTTAAGGAGCTAGTTTCAAGGATTCCTGAAAAATCTCCATTCACCGAGAGACATGGTCGCCTACTCAACTTGGTCACCTCCAACACAGATGAGGACATGATGAAGGTGCTCTTTCAGTTCTTTGATCCTTTACACCATTTCTTTACCTTTCTCGACTATCAACTTGTGCCTACTTTGGAATAATTCTCCCAACTCTTGAGGATTCTCATTCTTAATCAACTACCTTTCAACGGTACGGAAAGAGATCCAAAGCCATAAGAGATTGCTCAAGCTCTACACTTGCACTCATCTGATGTCATAACTCATTGGGAAACAAGGAGTGGTGTCAAAGATTTCTTAGCAAAGTTCCTGTTTGAGAAAGCCTAAAGCTGTTGGAATTCCTTGGACTTACAAGCCTTTGAGGAAATTGTGGCTCTCCTCATCTATGGGATGGTTTTGTTTACAAATCCTGATCAACTCATAGATGTCAACACTGTCAAAATCTTTATATCCCGCAACCCGGTACCCACATTGCTAGGAGATATCCTACACTCTTTTCACACTCGCACAATGAGGAAAAGAGGTGTCCTTATGTGTTGCACTCCTCTCTTGGTAAGATGGTTTATTTCTCATCTTCCCCAATCTGTATTAAAGAATGAGCAAGGATCAAGATGGTCACAAAGGTTGATGACGCTCAAACATTCAGACATTCATTGGTGCTCCCGATCCAAAGAGAATGTTATTGTGATACGGTGGGAGAACTGACTTGAGGTTTTGCGTTTCATCGCAAATGTCGCGGTTTAGCAAGAGTCGCCACCGACTTTTATTTTTTCCAAAAGGAAAGGTAAAAAAGCACAGGAAATACCTTTGAGATGTTTTCTTGAGTTCGAGGGGTAGATTATGAAAAGGGAAGGTGCTAGCACCCTTTTCATCCATGGTTTTCCATGGGCTCTTAGTTACTTTATTAGATCACTTGCTTTGCTTTTGAAATTGTTTGAAATGGTGCTTGGTGTGGTTTTGAAAGTATTTTGAAAAGAGGCCATCGTTTAGGCAAAATTTGTAATGATTCTCGTTCGTAAGAATGTATACAAAGATGTTTGTCTTTTGAAAAATGTTTCAATGTTTTGAAAGTTTGTTTGGAAATGTTTTGAAATGTGTGTTTGTTTATTTTTGCAAATAGCAAGGATTGTTTTGAAATGGAGCAAGTAACTAGGAAGCTATCTACCTACTCAAATGTCTTTCCTATGCATTTTTATTCATTTGACATTGTTGACCTACCATTGTTTTGGTAGACAACCCTATCTTTGGATGTTAACGGAACGAGCGTGGGTCGTCGTATGACCATGATAACAATGTTTCCAAGTATCTTTAGCATTTTTTGAGGGACCAAGATCATTTTGTTTTAGGCAACCATTTGATAACGTCATCGAGAGACTATGATCTTATGTTTTGTTTTGTTTTGCCAAGATACTTTGCATGCATACCATGGCCATTCTTGTTTAGACAACCAAGTGGGTGAAACCCTAAGGGTGCTTGTGTGCAATGTGTGTCATTTTATATGCATTTGATTTGGATTAGGTCTTTTCTATTTGTTTAATTTTTGGTCTTATCATGCAAACCCTAATTTACTAACATGATATATGAAAGCAATAAATTGCGTAAAAGTAAACTAAGCTATTACAACAATTATTATGGGAGGGGGGATACAAGTTTTTTTGAATGGGGATATTGCACAAAATAAACCCTAAAAAATACTATTACAACCCAATTGAATATTGTGCGAAATAAATAAATATACAAATATTAAAAATGCAACAAAAATGTATTTATGCAAGATGTTTTGGTATTTGATTTTTGTATGAGAAAAAATGATTTATTTAAGCCCTAAAAATAAGAGAAAAAAATTTATTATTTTTGAAAGGGGTAAAACCCTAGTTTTCAAATTAAAAGAAAATAATGCTTTATATTAATATTTTGTCCATTTTTGTATAAGAAAATAATACCTAATATTATGTATAAATATTTAAAATTAAATATGTATGAGAAAATGAATATTTTATGTGTAAAATAATAAAATAAAAATGTATAATATTTATTAAATGTTTTTACAATTTATTTAAGAAAATAAAGCATATTATCCCAATAAACTATTATTTTTATGCAAAAAATAATAATAAAATAAAATTGCAAAAAATAAAGAAAATATTTTTCATGATTTTTTATGGTTCAGAAAAATAAATAAAAACAATAAATATAAAAATGAAACGAAAATATGAAAAATAAACAAAATAAAGCCAGGGGGTGCAAATATCAAGTCAGGGGGTGTGAATAACAAAAGCAGACAAGCCCAAGCGCGCCAAGGCCCAAGACAAGCCAACTTCGTCCCTGTCCTTCAGCTCTGCGCGCGTATTGTGTTCAAATCTGTATCTTGTTATTGCTTGCATAAAAACGAAAACCCATAACATAAAACATGTAGCTTGTAATCTCACGATTCCAATGATATAAAATTTGTAACCTAACTCTCAAAGATCAGAGAGAATTTAATCAACCCTAATTCGTGACCTAAATATTTCAGCAACTTCAAGGTTCAAATTCTCATGGCATAGTTAATATAAATGACAAGTATGCATATGTACAACTTCACCATGATAAGGGCTACATTTTTGCTTCACAAATCGTGGCTTGAGGATGCCTAAATAGAGAGATAGAGTTTTGAAAAATACCTCCTTCAGCTGGATTTGGATATGATAATGTGGGGACTTTGAGTGAGGCCTGAGGATCGTGTGAGCTTCCTTGAAGTTCCCTCAAGCTATTCCAATGCTTAACTTGCTTTGTGGATGGCTGAAACTCTCTGTAGAAGTTAAGCTGCAACCTTCCAAAATGAAAATGGTGATGGCTGAAACAGGGGTTATAGCAACAATGTAAAGGCTTAGATAGCTTTGATATGATGTGGATAAGATGTTTGAAGTGTTGAAACAAGAAACACATGAGCCAAAAATGAAATGGCTAGGATTTTGCAGAAGCTGGAAGTTTGGGCAGAAAAATGAAGTTTCTGAGTTTTAGGGTGTTTTGGATGCTATCCATTCGTGTCCTGGCTTGTGATATGTTTGTGAATATGTATATAATGACACAAAGTCCACCCTTCATCAGATGTACAAGTTCTTTGGACTTTTGCAACTTTTCTTGCTTTTGAAGAAAAGTGAAGTGACCATACTAAACATGCTTGTACTGGCTGGCTTGCTAGCTGCAGAGAGTTGGCATACCTTGCTTGATATCTGTGGAAGTTTTTTTTACCAAAGGAACAAGTCCAAGGCTCAAGGCTAATAAAGTTGGAAAAGCTTGCCTTTATGAAAATGGCAATGTGCCCTTTATGCCTAAAATGGAAAAATCCCTTATACAATGCTCCAAAAGCAAAGATAAAGCCGGTATCCTCTGAGTTTTCATTTAATTATGGAGTGTAGAATGAGTTTAGGACCTGTAATGCAAGGTACAAGCATCCTTGATCAGATTTGCAACTTGACACTTTGTAAAAATGGCTTGATCAAAAGTGACAAAATGCCAATTTCTCTTCTTCGATTCTCCCTAACCACAAATGATCTTGGAGAGTTCTTGGACATTTTGGAAAGCTTGAAACATGCTCTATAATCCATCTTTGAAAAGAATTTTGAGATACCTCTTGGAACTAGGTGAAAAATTTCCATGAAGTTGGGTCAAAAACCTGCCTAAATTAGGGCAAATTTTCACTAAGTTATTTAGTTCATGGACCTCTATTCACAAATTCATAACTTGAGATCAAAGCATATTTTGGGAAAACCTTGTGAAGAAAAGTTGTAGATTTCATGGAGGACTACAACTTTCATGTTGGAAGTTTTCTTTGAATCAAATTGCATCAAGGTGAAAAAGTGGTGGAAAGTTGGGAAAAAACAAGAAAATTTCCATACTTAGAAAAATTCCAAGTTATGAAAATTTTCAAATTCAAAACCCTAATTTCCAAAATTGGTTTTATTGATCAACAAGTTTCATATTTTGACATATCTTGATGAATTATGACCCTTGACACTTGATTTTGACCAAAAAGTCAAAGTTTGACTTTTCAGTGTACAATTTACTTTTGATCAGTTGACTGCAAAATTCATCTGTCAATCCTATGTACTTGAGATATTTTGAACCATATGATTAGGTAAATATGATTCCATTGAATCCTTGAAATCATGTTTGAACCCAATTGGTCATTGACTAGGTTAAAAATCAGAAATTGCCCTTTCTTAGTTAAAACCCTAATTTTGACCATTTTTACCCTTTTGTTGATTTGATCAAATTTCTTGAGGAGTTGTGATCCAAACTTGATCAAATGGTACATATGAGTCTAAAATGTTATTGTGGATAAAAAATATGAAGTTTGACTGTAAATTGGCCATGGTTGACTTTTTCCCCAATACAGCTGATTTTTAGGTCAACTGTCCAATTGACTGATAAAAAATGTGATTCAAGGCTTGAAACTTAACATGAGCAATCTTAGGGGTCCAAGATGGTGTATGAAAGTCACATGAAGCATTGATGGTCCAAAAATCCTTGTGATAACTTAAACCCTAATTTCAGGTTATCAGTGCAAGATGAGGTCTTGAGCTGACCAAACCCTAATCTTGTCTTGAGTCTAAGAAGTCTTGTGAGAAAAATCCTGATAAATGAGAGGGAAAATTTTGGGGTACAACAATTATCATTGTCGACCGTTGTGGGGAATTTACTAATGTACATTTGCTTGGCATTAGGGGAGGTATCACCTACAACCCCTGTTTAGCTTTAAGACAATTTGGTTATGCCCGAAGGGATGGCCCGCATGAGATGCTGATTCAAGGTTTGGTATTTGACTACGACAACGACGATCAAGGTCTTCGCCAAAGATTTATCTGAGCTTGGAGGATGTTAAATAAGGTGGATAGCAAGACTTTGGGGCACAAGAATTCCATCCCTCTTGAGCCTTACCTTAAATGGGTACGAATTCGTGCTCAGAGTCTTATGATGCCTTATCCCTCCATTCTCCCGGTAATCATTGAGCCTGTCATGGATGGAGATGTTCCATACACTATCCTACATCATGACATGCCTACATCTCTTGAAGACCTACAAAGGGATTGGATACAACTCAAAGGGGAGTGAGATACTTTCGAAGCCAAATTCTATGCAAGCGAGAAGAAGGTTTTGGAGCTCACTAGGCTACTTCATGAGGAGCACACTCTGAATGCCTACATTGCACCAAAGAGGATGCACACTACTTTTCTATCTTAGAGCTTTTGTATTATTTTTCCCAAGGGGCATTGATGTACTCAAACTTTATCTTATTAATATAACGTGTGTTTCCTTTTTGTCTAAAACAAATTTGAATCTTTGAAATCCTTGAAAACATTGCATATGCACATACCATTCATCATAACATAAGCATGTTTTTGCAACAAGTCTCCTCATCTCTCTATTGTTTATTTCAGTGAGATGGATCTCGAACAAACAATGAAAGACCTCCAAGCTCAGAATACACAGTTTCAACAGTTGCTCTTGACCCTAGCTAAGGGACAAGAAGAATTAAAGACTTTGCTGGCTGAAGAGAGGAAAAAGAAAACCAAGAAGGTAACCGGAGTCTTAAACATGGAAAGAAGATTTCATAGGCATACAAGAAGGAATTTGGACTTCGCAACAACATCCGGTGAAAAAGACAACCAAGATGGTAAAGGCAAGGAAAACGTTATCCTGTCGGAATCAGAAGAGGAAGAGGAAGAAGAGGACTACTCTGAAGAACAATACCCTCCAGCTGATGACAAGTATAAACATCTCAAAGAGCGTTTGAGTGTGATGGAAATCCAAAAGGATCCAGGCTTAGACTTTGAGGAATTGGGTTTGGTGTCGGGGATTGTGATTCCTCCGAAATTCAAAGCACCTGTATTCGCTAAATATGACGGAGTTTCATGCCCTAAAATGCATCTCCGGTCATATGTGAGGAAAATTTAACCCCATACCCCTGATAAAGACTTATGGGTTCACTTCTTCCAAGACAGCCTGTCTGGGACTCAACTTGACTGATTCTACCAACTAGAAAGAGCCAACATTCACAATTGGGAAGATCTTGCTGCAACTTTCTACAAACAATATCAGTACAATGTTGATCTGGCGCCTACCCGTACTCAACTCCAGAGTATGGCCATGGTTTCCAATGAAGGTTTCAAGGACTACGCACAAAAATGGAGGAATTTGGTTGGAAGAGTGCAACCCCCTCTGTCTGAGAGAGAATTGGTGGACATGTTCTTGGGCACCTTGTCTGGTCCCTTCTTCAGTCATTTAATCGAATGTTCATCTGCAGGCTTTACTGAACTAATATTGACCGGAGAGAGGATAAAAGCCGATATAAAGAATGGAAAGATTCAGAAAGACACGTCTTCTTCTACAGCTATAAGGAAGCCCTTCATCGGAAAGAAAGAGGTGGTTGCCGTATACCCGTAGAGAACCCAAGATAGGGCCGAACGCCGACCAATGGTGGGGGCTATTATGATTCCTAAGCCTGCGTCTGATCAGCAAAGAAATAATCAACCAAGGATGGAAAGCCCAGTCAGGCAGTTCACCAGAATCAACATGGCCCCGTCTTAAGTATTACCGCATCTACTAAGATCCAACTTGGTGACCTTGAAAGAAGCTCCGAAAAACCCTAATACAACATCTCCTCATTATCATCGCAATGGCTGTTGCGCATATCACTCTGAAAGTCCTGGTCACGATACTAATAACTGTTGGGCTCTAAAGAACAAAATACAAGACCTCATTGAAGCAAAAGAAATTGAATACGATGCACCCGAAAAGCCAAATGTAATTTCTGCCCCTATGCCCAGACATGCTCTGAAGAAGGATTGTTTGTTACTTCAATTGATGAACTCATGACCCCACTTCTGACTGTTAAAATGAATTTATTGAATGCTGGTGTGTTCCCGGGCTGTGGTGAAAATTTCCATCTCTGTTTGTCCTCCCCAACCGGCTGTCCTTTGTTGAAAATAGGCGTCCAATTCCTAATAGATAACAAATAAATTTTATTCGAGAAGACTTTTGTTCCACCTGTTCCTTTTGAAGATGTTTCTATCATTACCATTTCCGCCAATTCTTCCAGGGTCTCCACCAAAAGACCCGTTAGAATTACATCAGTCCCGAAAGTAAATCCTTTAATAATCACAATGCTTGGACCAGTCCCATATGCATCAGAGAAAACCATACCATGGAATTATGGAGGGGATGTCTATTACCATGGTATCAAGCAGGACTGGACAACCGTCGAAGATTCAAGCTCTGAGAAGGTCAACTCCGACATCAGTAACATTGCAAGAACTAGCAAAATTACCCGAAGCGGTAGGATCTTTTCTCCAGAATTTTCTCCCCCAAAAGAAGTTTCTGGACCCGTAATCATTCCTGCTGTTGCTCCCCCAAAAGTTGTTCCCGGTCCTACATTTATCTCCAACAGTACTCTAATTGACAAAACTGTTACAACCCTTGTAATCATTCTTACTGACACTCCTGTTGTTGAGTTGACCGAGGCTCGAGGAAAAGGTGTTATGGTTGAGCCTGTCCAGATGAAGGCTCAGTCATTGACTATCCCTGAGACCTCCAAGAAGGAAATGGAGGAGATCTTAAAAATTATAAAGAGAAGCGACTACGATGTAGTTAAACAACTGGGGCAAACTCCCTCTAAGATCTCCATGCTGGCATTACTACTATGTTCCGAGGCACATGCAAAAGCCTTGGTGAAGTTCTTAAAAACTGCCCATGTACCTCAAGAGACATCTGCTGATCAATTTCAAGACTACGTAGCCAGCCTAACTGCGGACAATGGTTTAGGTTTTTCAAATGCTGATCTGACGCCAAGGGGAAGAAAGCATAATGAGGCATTGCATGTCTCAGTGGAATGTAGGGGCACAACTCTGGCGCATGTTTTGGTGGATACTGGCTCATCTCTGAATGTATTATCCAAAAAAGCTCTTGATAGACTTGACTGTGAGGGGTTAACTTGAAGCCAAGCAACATAGTGGTAAGGGCTTTCGACGGCTCGAAGAGGATGGTGCATGGGGAGGTAGACATTCCCATAAAGGTTGGAACCCAAACCTTCAATTCAACTTTTTATGTGATGGACATCCGCCTTTCATACTCCTGCCTGTTAGGCCGACCATGGATCCATAATATTGGTGCTGTTACTTCTACGTTGCACCAAATGTTGAAGTATCCAGTTCATGGGAAGATTATCACTGTTCATGGAGAGGAAGAATACATGATCAGCCATCTCAATTCCTTCAGATATGTGGAATTAGACGGTGAATTCATTGAAACTCCATTTCAACACTTTGAAGAGGTCCCTCAAGATTTGGTAGTGACCAAGGTTGTTCCCAAGATTACAAGGCCTCCACTCCAGATGTCGTCGCTAAAGGATGCCAAAGCAGTGATAGAGGAAGGAGGGTGAACTATCTGGGGACAAATCCCAGATATCCCATATAAGTATGACAAGTTTGGCCTAGGTTTCACTTCAAGTGCTTAAAAGGCTGTACGCCGTGCCCGTGCTGGAGGTCCACCCTTGAAGATCAGCAATCGTGAAGTCAACGCAGTAGAAGATGGTAGCAACCTAGAGGAATGGATCTTCCCGACTGTCAATGGAAGGCTCAGCAATTGGGAGAATAGAGACTTTGTCCCGATCACTTTTATCCCTCAGTAATTTGTCTTTACATTTTGTTGGATCTGTAATATTCAAAACAATTTGCACTCTTAAAACCTTCTGTCTTACCCGAGGCACAATGGTCCATTTGTAAGGTTTATTATCTCATTTTTCATATGACATCAATGAATCATGGACGTTTTCGCATACAAACTTTTGTGCTCATTGTTTTTCTTTTACATTTTACTTTCTTTCAAAGATAGCTATACCCTTACACACACCCACACTCACAATACAGGTATACATCCGTTCGGGATCCCATGGGTAACGATACTGCTATGGCCTTTTGTAACTCTGAGAATCTAATCTACCAAGCTGAAGACAAAGGTGAGGAAGATTGTGAAGTACCAGGGGAACTTGCTAGACTACTACAACAAGAAGAGAGAACCATTCATCCTCACGAGGAACCCGTGGATACGATCAACCTAGGTATCGAAGAAGATAAAAAAGAGGTCAAGGTGGGTACCAATCTGGATGATTTTCCACTCCCCCACATTGATATTCTAGTTGACAATACGGCACAACACAAAGTGTTTTCCTTCATGGAAGGATTCTCAGGTTACAACCAAATCAAAATGGCGCCTGAGGACATGGAGAAAACAACCTTCGTCACGCAGTGAGGCACTTTCTGTTATAAGGTAATGCCATTCGGACTAAAGAACACTGGGGCAACCTATCAGCGTGCCATGGTAGCTCTATTTCACGACATGATACATCACGAAATAGAGGTCTACGTGGATGATATGATAGCCAGGTCTCAAACAGAAGAAGAGCATCTCGACCACTTACAAAAAACGTTTGAGAGACTAAAGAAGTATAAGCTGAGGTTGAATCCAAACAATAGCATATTTGGGGTACAGTCTGTTAAACTCTTAGGCTTTATCGTCAGCAACAAAGGTATCGAGGTCGATCCTGCCAAAGTTAAAGCAATATAAGAGATGCCTGCTCCTTGCACTGAAAAGGAAGTCAGAGGATTCTAGGGACGTTTGAACTATATTGCCAGATTCATTTCTCACCTGACAGCTACTTGTGAGTCAATCTTCAAACTATTGAAGGAAAATCAAGTAGTCAAATGGAATGATGAATGCCAAACTACTTTTGACAAAATCAAAGAATACTTACAAGAGCCTCTTGTATTGATGCCACTAGTCAAGGGAAGACCATTGATCATGTATCTGACTGTTTTAGAAAACTCAATGGGGGTGTGTATTGGGGCAGCATGACGAGTCTGGCCGAAAAGAGCATGCTATTTACTACTTGAGAAAAAAGTTTACCGATTGTGAAACCAGATATTCACTGCTCAAGAAAACATGTTGCGCTCTGGCATGGGCTGCTCGCTGGCTAAGACAATATATGTTGACTCATACTACCTTGTTGATATCTAAAATGGATCCGATAAAATACATCTTCGAGAAGCCTGCTATTTCTGGGAGAATAGAAAGATGGAAAATGATTCTGACAGAATATGAAATACAATATACTACCCAGAAATCAATAAAGGGCAGTGTACTGGCTGATCACCTTGCTCACCAAGCTGTGGAAGAATACCAGTCCATGAAGTTTGAATTTCCAGATGAAGACATCATGACATTAGACAACTGTGAAGAATTCAGGCCATATGATGGACCTGAACAAGGATCCTGATGGACCCTGTTCTTTGATGGAGCATCCAATGCACTCGACAATGGTATTGGTGTTGTACTCATATCTCCGGAAGGATGTCATACTCCCTTTACTGCCAGACTTTGCTTCAATTGTACAAACAACATGGCAGAATACGAAGTGTGCATCTTCGGTCTCAAAGCTGCCATAGACTTAGGGATCAAATCCTTGGATGTATTCGGAGACTCAGCTTTGGTTATCAGCCAGATCAAAGGGGAATGGGACACCAAACACCCAAACCTTATCCCTTACAAAGAACATGTTTTGACATTGCTACCACATTTTGAGAAGATTACCTTCGAGCATTTCCCGCAAGAAGAAAATCAGCAAGCAGACGCTCTAGCAACAATGTCATCTATGTTTAAACTTAATTGGGATAATGAGGCTCCCCAGATCACCATTGAACGAATGGAGGAACCAACACGCTGTCACGAGATTAATACTAAATAAGTAGTGGACCGGCCTTGGTTTCACGAAGTCAAGAGGTATCTTGAGACCCAAGAATATCCAGAAGGAGCTTTGGTCAATGACAAGAAGTTCTTAAGGAGATTCTCCACTAAATTCTTCCTTAGTAACGACATCCTGTACAAACGCAATCTTGACTCTGTGTTACTTCGGTGCGTAGATAAGGTTGAAGCTGAAAGGATCATGGCTGAGTTGCATGAAGGCATTTTTGGCACCCACTCCAGTGGGCATACGATGGCAAAGAAAATCCTACGAGCAGGCTATTACTGGTCTACTATAGAAGCAGATTGCTATCAACATTCTCGAACCTTCCATAAATGTCAGATTTATGATGACAAGGTGCACGTACCTTCGGTTCCTCTAAATGTCTTAATGGCTCCTTGGCCCTTTTCTATGTGGGGGATTGATATGATTGGGGAAATCAAGCCGACAGCCTCCAATGGACATCGCTTCATCTTAGTGGCCATTCACTATTTTACAAAGTGGGTGGAGGCAGCTTCCTTCGCTTCCGTTACCAAGAATGTTGTTGCCCGCTTCATCAAGCAAAATCTCATTTGCTGATACGATATCCCAGAAAGGATCATCACCGACAATGGTACGAATCTCAACAACACTATGATCACCGCCTTGTGCAAACAATTCAAGATTCAGCATCATAATTCTTCTCCCTATAGGCCAAAGATGAATGGTGCTATCGAAGCTGCAAATAAAAACATTAAAAAGATCATACAGAAAATGACAGTTACATACAAGGACTAGCATGAGATGTTACCATTCGCTCTCCACGGGTATCATACCACGGCTCGCACATCAACCTGGGCAACACCCTATTCTTTGGTTTAAGGCATGGAAGTTGTCTTGCCTATCGAGGTCCAGATCCCCTCTCTGAGGATTATGAAGGATGCAGGGCTGAACGAAGACGACTGGATCTAGACTTGACTTGATCAACTAAACTTGATTGATGAGAAGAGACTTACTGCTGTTTTCCATGGTCAGATGTATCAAAAATAAAGGATCAAGGCTTTCAACAAAAAGGTCAGACGTCAAGTGTATCAAGTTGGAGATCTGGTGATCAAACGCATCATACTGCCACAAGGTGATCCTAGAGGCAAGTGAACTCCTACCTATGAAGGACCATTTGTAATCAAAAAAATTTTCTCTGGTGGGGCAATGATCTTGACCACCATGGATGGTGACGACCTGCCACAAACAACCTTTGGCTTCAACTAACAAATTCAGCGGTTCTGATCAATTCAATCAGCTTCGAACAAGGCAACAAATAGACAAGACGCTCGGAGATATGAAGGCTATAGCATAATGGAAACCCTATGGGATTTTTACACATAGCTATCTTTTCTTTGTATCGAAATTTTCATTCCATTTTTATGACGACATTCTCTTACTAGAATGTTTGTCTCCCTGTACAAAATACTTACTCAATGTCAATACAAAGATATCTCTTTGAAAGTGCAAAACTATCTGTTTTTCTTCACGCTTGTGGTTTGTTTGCGAAAAACGCCCAATGAATCATTGTTGAACATATGCATTTGAACATAATTACTATTTGAAAATAAACAAAATGAAAAAAGGAAATTACTGACGGGTTGAATGGATAGGGAAATACCTCTATGCAATTACCTAAGAGATCCCCACAGTATTTCGTTTAATCCCCGGCGGAACAAAACTCCCAGTTATCACTCCCCAATAGAAATCGTCAAATTTCTCAGAAGAATTTTACAAGCAGCATACGGAATTGTCCCTACAACAGAGTTTATTTCTCTAAACAGAAACTCATCAACAATTAGACTTCACAACATGAAGTCTTATATGTCATATCCTCAGCAGCAGTCAGGGATTTGTTTTCCTCAGTCCAACAACGGTGCTGCAAACTAGCTCCCATACGCATACATTGCATCCATATATCATACACATTGATAAACGTGAATGCATTACACCATGTATTTCATACAACATAACATTGTATATTAGCTAACATTTTATCTATTTCAGGATAAGATTAATCAAACAGCTACCATGAACAATGTTCACACTCTCAGATACGGTTCAGATACGTTCCAGACACAGACGATATTGTGATACTCTTTCAGATACAACCTTTTGATACAACTCAGATACGCTCCAGACACGGATGCCATCCTGATACTCATTCAGATTCAACCTTTTGATACAGTTCAGATACGCTCCAGACACGAATGCCATTCTAATACTCATTCAGACTCAACTCTCAGATATAGCTCAGATACGCTCCAGACACGAATGCCATTCTGATACTCATTCAGACTCAACTCTCAGATACGGTTCAGATACACTCCAAACACAGATGCCATTCTAATACTCATTCAGACTCAATTTTCAGATACATCTCAGATACGCTCCAGACACGAACGCCATTCTGATACTCATTCTTTCAGCTTACAAATTATAAATTCAACAATCACTCTTGGATGGAATCTTCAAGCCCATCTCCTACAACTTTCTATCGCCTCTCCAAATGGCATCTTTAAGCCCATTCCCTCTACCATCACATCGCCGAGTGTAAATTTCTGGGCACTCTAGTGTCCAATCATCTTCCACCTTCGAGTCACGAATGACAAAACTTGCCAGTCTAACTCTTCATGCTTAAGAGGATTGAACAGGGGCAGCTGTTGTACCCCAAAATTTTCCTTCTTACTTATCAAGGATTTTCATAAGATCTCCCTTAAATCAAGACTGCACTAGGGATTGATCAGCTCAAGACACCTCCTCAAGCACTAATGACTAAAAATTAGGGTTTGAGATTGCACAAGGAATTTTTAACTTCCAAGGCCCCATATGACTTTTATGGATCATTATGAACTCCCAAGATTACTCATGTCAAGTTTCAATCCTTGGATCACACTTTTGATCAGTCAATTGAACAGTTGACCTAAAAATCAGCTATATTGGGAAAAAAGTCAACCATGGCCAATTTACAGTCAAACTTCATAATTTTTGATCGACACCAACATTTTAAAGTCATATGTAGCATTTGATCAAATTTGGACCACAACTCCTCAAGAAATTTGATCAAATCATCAAAAGGTCAAAATGGTCAAAATTAGGGTTTTGATTGGTAAAGGGCAATTTCTGGTTTTTGTCCTAGCAAATGGTCAATTGTGTTAAGGCATGATCTTAAGAGTCCAATTGCATCACTTTGACCTAATCACATGGTTCAAAATACTACAAGTCCATTGGATTGACAGATGAATTTTTTAGTCAACTGATCAAAAGTCAACTGTATACTGAAAAGTCAAACTTTGACTTTTTGGTCCAAGTCAAATGCCAAAGATCATAATTCATCAAAACATGTCAAAACATGAAACTTGTTCACCAAGAAATCAAGAATTCAAGATTTTAGTTTGAAAAGTTGAAATTTCTCAACTTAGAAATTTTTCTAAGTATAGAAAATTTCTTATTTTTTCACAATTTTGAGCCAAATTTTCACTATGATGCAAAATGATTCAAAGGAAACTTCCAACATGAAAGTTGTAGATCCCCATGAAATATACAACTTTTCTTCACACAATTTCTCCTAAAAATGCTTGGATCTCAAGTTATAATTTTGTGAATACATGCTCATGAACTAAAAATAACTTAGTGAAATTCTGCCCTAATTAGGCAGATTTTTTACCTAACTTCATGGCAATTTTTCACATGGTTCCAAGGGGAATCTTCAAAAGCAATTCAAATATGAGTTGTAGAGCATATTTAAAGCTTTACAAAATGTCCAGGAACTCCTTGAGATCATTCTTGAGTAGGGAGAATTGAAGAGATGAAGTTGGTATTTTGTCACTTGGTTTACAAGCCATTTTGTGAAGAACATTGGATCCAATCCTCAAGCATGTTGTACAAATCCAACTTTGCAGGTTTATAACTTGATTTTCACTCCATAATTTAATGTTTTCACAGCTGTTAGAAGCTTTAACCCAAGCATTCAATGCATTGTACAAACTTAATTCCATTTTTGTGATAAAGGCAACATTGCCATTTTAGAAAAGCAAGCTTTTGCAAAGTCAACTCGCATTGAGCCTTGCATTGGTTCTTTCTGCACAAACACACTCCATACAATCAGAGCAAGTGTGCTTAAAGGTCTCAGCCCCCCTACAAGCTCTGTATTTCACCTTGAAACCATGCTTGCTAGCTTTGCTTCAAAAATAAGTAACCAAGCAAAACATGTGAGTTTTTGAAATCCGAGTTGATACATGTCTTGAAACCTTTTGCTTATAAGTAGGTACAATATTGGCAAGTTGATACATG
The DNA here is from genome assembly GCA_948472305.1 of Vicia faba. Taxonomy (NCBI): domain Eukaryota; kingdom Viridiplantae; phylum Streptophyta; class Magnoliopsida; order Fabales; family Fabaceae; genus Vicia; species Vicia faba. The sequence continues at coordinate 264,292,862 of OX451740.1, forward strand.
GATATTATTTCCATGAAACTTCCTCAAACATTCCAAAACCAAAAACCTGTCCAAGAATAACATTAACACACAATTTTGAACCAAAACTCATGATCTTCATTTCCACTCGTGCGTTTTGAAATTGTGGGAAGAAACACTATAACTTTCATGTTTAGAGTTTCCATTTTTGTGGAGAAATGAGAAAGATACAGGTGGTCCGGCCATGGCTCAAGGTTGAAGATGAAGTTGCCTTAAGGAAGAAATTTGCCTTATGTATTTATGCTTTGATTATATGACCAGATGAAACAGCCACCCCAGTGGCAAGCGCGCGCGTACTAAGGCATATGTTACCTAAAGGGCGAGAGTTCGAACCAACGTGAACCCCCCTTTTGCATTTTTTCAATTTTCTGATTTTTCTAACATATTTTTGGCAGGCGCTGGGCCTTTTGGGCCTGGCATTTTTTTCTAGCTTATACCATCTGCTTGCTTGTGATACCTCCCTGGCCCATTTTTATTTTCATTCATTTATTTATTTCTTTTTCTTTTTAAATATATTTTCTAAAATACCAAAAAAATCATAAAATGAATAAAAAATGTAGATTTATATTTTGACATAATTTATTTATTTTTTCACATAAAAATTATTTTATTTATCGTACTTTATTTACTTGTATTAATTTCCTTGTCAATATTAAAATTAAACTAGGTTATTATTTATTCAAATACACTTATTCTTAGTATAAAAAGGACCAAAAATATTTTATAACACCATTTATTCTTTAAGACAAAAATATAAAAAAATATAAAAAAATATCTTTTTTATAAACTTCATTTCTTTTTAAGTAGAATTAGGGTTTTTATTCAATAATATTTTTCTTAATAATATAAAAATTGACTAATTATTTTCTTTATCAAATTAGGTTAAAATCAAGACTTTTTTTCTTAAGAAACCAAAACAAAACCTTTTTTCTTTGCATTTACATTTCTTGCATATTTAATTCATCTTGCATATTATTTGTTTCAATTATTTGTACAATAATTCAATTTGGTTGTAATAGATTAATTAGGTTTATATTATTGCAATCCCCATTCATAAATTGTGTACCCCCTCCCACAAAATATTGTAATAACGTAGTAATTTTAAATTACGCAATTTATCGCTTTTATATAACATGCTAGTAATTAGGGTTTGTATGGAAAGAATAAAACCAAATAGAAAACTCTAATTCAAGACAAAAACAAGCATGAAAATTACACATTTGCACGCAAGAACCCCTAGGGTTATCCCACTCGGCTACCTTACAAAAAATGGCCATATTACGCATGTAAGGTATCTTAGCAAAAACAAACAAATACAAGATCATAGTCCCTCGATGACGCTATTCCAAGTTGCCTCACAAATGATCTTAGTCCCTCAAAAATAATGCTAAGATACCTTGCAACATTGCTAATCATGGCTATACGATGACCCACGCCCGTCCCGTTTACATCCAAAGATAGAGTTGCTTATCAAATTAATGGTAAGACAACAATGTAAAAGGAAAAGAAAATGAACAAGAAAGACATTTGAGTAGGTAGATTGGTCCTAATTACTTGCTCCATTTTAAAACCAACATCCTTGCTATTTTCAAAATAAATCACATACACTTTCAAACATCTTACAAAATTGAAAACATTTTCAAAAGATCAATATCTTTGTATACATTCTTACGAACGAGAATTATTACAAAGTTTACCTAAACAAAGGCCTCTTCATAAAATACTTTCAAAAACCACACAAAGCCCAATTTCAAACAAAAGCAAGTGATCTAGCATGTAACTAAGAGCCCATGGAAAACCATGGATGAAAAGGGTGCTAATACCTTCCCTTTTCATAATCTACCCCCCGAACTCAAGAAACAATCTCAAAGGTCTTTCTTGTGCTTTTTCACCTTTCCTTTTGGATAAAAGAAAAGTCGGTGGCGACTCTTGCTAACCGTAACATTTCCGATCAAACGCAAAACCTCAAGTCAGTTCTCCCACCATATCACATAAGGTAAGGGTAGAGTTCTAACTCTCTAATAGGTGGTATAATAGTGGGTATGTAAGGATGTGAATGTTAGGTTTAGGTGTAGGTTGTTCTTGAATTGATTGTATAATTGAATTTGAATGATGAAATTGGTGATTTAATTGGATTATGTGTAATGCATTGTATGTGTTAGAAATTGTGGAATTTGACATGTTTTCTTGTGCTCATAAACTGGTTTTTGGGGTCTAAAGGTGACAATCCCGTAGCAGAGAAATTACAGGTTTTGGGAAATATTTCAGTGAGGTAACCAGTTACTTCAGATTCTTTTAATAAAAATTGGCTCTGGAAAGTGAATTAACCTATTACTTGGCTAAAGTAACCAGTTACCTCAGTGAAGCTGACAATTTTTCAAAACTTTAAAAATTCATAACTTTTGACTCGGGTGTCCGTTTGACGCGCCGTTTGAACCTACATGTAGCTAAAAATATTTTCTATAATATAAAATTATGTTTTGGTACAGTATCTAGTTTTTTGGATGTAGGCTATGCTTTTGTATGGAAACGGTCTTTTATATGTAAGACGAGTATGTGGAATAATGTGTAGTAATGTTGTGTGATGTTGTATGATTGATGTTGATTGTATACTACACATATAAGCTATTTGGTGGCCTATATTGGTGAGTTGTATTGACAGGTATGAATATCAATACATTGTTGTTGTGCATGTTGGTGTTGCATGCATTCATGGTGGGGGCTCATGCCCTTTTGTTGTAGACTCTGGTCCTATGACGGGGATCAGGAGTAGTGTGAACTAAATGTTTACAAATGGTACCACATGCATTTAGCCAGTGTCAGTCGCATTGCATATTATTGAATTGTTGATCTGATGATGATGTTGAACTCCACAATTGGTATACATTGTATGACAGATGTTGATAATTATATATATGCTTGTACTATCATTATGAATTGTAATTGAGGGAGTAAAATGTGATATCTTGCATGATATATCTGTCATATACTTATTATTATATAACTTATTATATTGTTGTGATATCTCACCCCTTCTGTTTGAATGTTGCCTCTACATATGTAACATGTAGATAATCAGGAGTAGTCCGAAGCTACAAAATTTAGAAGAGGTTTCTCTTCTTATTTTTGAGTCAGCGTCAGCTCTGATACATAACACCGGGGGAATGAATGTTTACTTGTTTTGCTTAATTGTTATTTTGTTTTTGATAATTCTTTGAAGTATTGTAAACTCTCTTTTTATTTGATTCAATGTTACTTTATGATCAGTTGAGGATGTTGAATAATAGACATGATTTCATTCCGAAAGTGTGTTATGTATCTATTTATTATACCCGAGCAGGTTTTTAATATGTTGAAAAATGTGGCATCCTATTCTTGGTGTTTTGATTTAAGAATTAATTTACTCATATTTTTGTTAAATTACCGATGGGAAAATAGGATGTTACATAGTTCATAGCTCAATTGTTAGTGGGAATGGATTGAACATGTACTTGAACCCCATGGTACAGTGTTCGATTCCCACGAAAGGCAAAATTTATACTAGAGAGGGGGATAAAGAAGATCGTGAGGTAGAAGTGTCGGGTGCGCCTTGCGAGGGGCCCGAGCTGTTACAGAGATAATTAGGAATATTCACTTTAATGGACCTGAGAACGCACTTAAGGAGAAAAGATGTGAAGTGTTTAAGGTTTAAATTAAAGTTGGTATCTAAGTTTGTTGATAATGTCTTATTTGATTTTATCTCTTGTCTTCTATTGAATGATGTATGTCTGTACTTTCCTGCTTATGAATAAAAATTATGTTTTCTCTATCTGTTAACTTATTTCAATACATGCTGACCTATTAAATTGTTCTTCTCTAAGAAAAGATATCATAATATTTTTATTATTCAAGGTATAAACTGAGACATCTTTTATCAACAAGAAATCTTGATATACACGAAATATCCATTTCCTTGTTTGTTTTGTCTTCCTGTATTTACCTTTCATCGAGTATATTGGAAGTTGTATTTTGTATTTGTCTCTTCTCTATCATTTAGTGTTGCGTCTCCCTAAGTCTGATTACCTTTAGTAAAGAAATCAATTCTCTTGTTGTTCACGTTTTCTCTTTTCCTATTTATAAACTTCTTATCTTCCATTCATCTCACACCTTTACCTTCTTAGATCCTTTTCAAAATGTCTCTGACATTAACCCTAAAAACCTTTCATGTCAATGATGACCTCTTAGAAGTCATAAGCGGAAAGCGTCCCACTACTCCAACAGGTGTTGGACGAGTTTTTCATCTTGGTCTTCACTTTCAGGATTGGACTGGATACATCTCAAGGCTACCAGGACCAATCTATCCAAACATTGTAAAATACTTTTGGATAAATTCTTCTTTCAGTCTAGATGGTCTCACTATCTCATATGATATCTATGGCTTCCAAGTCTCTTTTATCGTGGCCAACATAGCTGAAGCCATTGAATGTCCTCGGAAGGGCATCACCACTAGTCATGAGTCCATTAGATGCACATCTGATGCTAACATGATCTCTCTATTTGATGTTTCTTCTGGTGTTTTTGAAACCCACAAACCATGAACGGCTTCTCCCTGTCTCCAAAGGTTGGTTTCAGTTCATTTTGACGAATCTATGTCCCCGTGGTCTCCACATAGATTTTCTGTATCATGATGATAAGCTTCTAATTCTTTGTCACCTTAAGCGTACCCGTTTAGATCTACCTCAAATCATATTCAACTATATTAATAAATGCATCATCATTTCCAGAGAAAAGAACAAATCCGTCATTCCACATGGAAGAGTTCTAACAGAAGTTATTATAAAAGCAAATATTGTGGAAGTTATTCGTAGGATATGTGGAAGTTATTATCAAGTTTTTCTGTTCTGTTGTTTAAAACTATGTCTTTGCATCCCTATACTCATTTTTTTATTACTTTAAAAAGAATTCAAAAATCGAGTAATTGCTTATCTTTTTTATTAGGACAAAAAGGGGGAGAAAGAATAATGATTTTGATTAATGGTATTTCTCAAAAACCCTATGATTCGCATGACATTCTAACATGATATAATTGTTATACTACCTATAATATACATAATACAAGAACATTTCTAATTGAAACATCATGCTCACGCTTTGATATATCTAGTTCTGATAAAGAACAACCATGTTTCAAATGTTCTGAGAAAGCATGGATATCATGGATAATCTGATAAGCTCAAAAGATTAAATCTAATGATAGATCATATTCAGAAAGGTTAACATTGCTCCTAAGCTCTGAAAGATCATAAGTTTATGATTAAGGGGGAGATTTTTTATCTCAGGGGGAGTTTCCAACTCAAGGGGAGTTTTCTAAACTCTTACTTTACTATGTTTATGATTTAACCCTGTAAAATTGTTTCATCAAAATGCATGGTTTTGTCTTCATCAAAAAGGGGAAGATTGTAAGAACAAGATTTAGATCTATGTTTAAATCTGAGTTTTGATGATAACAAGCATATACTTTATGTATAACAATTTTAGTTTTAATTGTTTCATTGAGTGTGTAGATGCATGATTAGAATTCTAGATAGTCTTAATCAAGATATCATCAGAATCACATTACCACTCAGAAGAAGAACCATTGAGTTCTGTTTCTAATGAAAAATTAGTAGTTCTATGGAATGCTGAATGCTCGACAAGAAAAGAATCTCAATGATTTTCCAAGAAGAAAGGGTTTTTAATAAGCTTCTTCTACAAGATCAGAAATAAAGAGTATACAAGAAACAATCTTACAACGCAGAAAATCAGAAGTCAAGATTCAGTCATTAGAAGAGCTGCTGCTTGATTTCTAAAGACATATTCAAGACTCTGAAAATATGTGAAGAAAGATTCTATTCAAATATCAAAAGTCAAGATTTGTTCATCAGAAGAGTTGTTGCTCATAGGTCTGAAGGAAAGCTCAAGATTCTGAAGACTCAGAAGAATTCATGGAATATGTCCTTTCATTCAACATCAGAAGTATTCTATCAGATGAAATGATGAAAGATCTTATGGACTCACATATAATCAACATCTCAAAGTCCACCAGAAAATAAGATCAAAAGGATGATATCTTCTCAAGCTAATCTACTCAATAGAAGTAATAATCATTAGAATATAAAAGTCATTAGAAAGACTAGTGCACTTAACAGAAGAAATATTGTGACCACTTCTAACAGAAACATCAACAGTTCTAAGGAATGCTCAATGTTCATAAAAAATGGAATCAATACAAAGATCAAGAGATCAGAATGAAGATATTTAACGATAAATCAGATGTACTGATACAAGCTATTGCTTCTGAAATCAGACATTAGATATGCAGCTTAGAAAAGATGATAATCAAGAATCAAGGTTTAAGTCAAGAAGTAGATCAGAAGAGCTTTCACTCAAAGAAGAAATTGTTCATCAGATATTTTGAGACAATGTTCAAATATGTGAAAAACCATGACTCTACAACAAAGAATAATCTTCTGGATCATTACCATTCCTCAGATCAGAAGCAATCCAACAAGAAGAAAAGAATCAAAGCTCAAGAATTCAAATACTTGAGAATCAGATAGGCTGTTGTTGTAATATCTGATTTCAATGTCTATCATTAGAAAAGCTTTAGATATTTTCATCAGAAAATATTTCACGAGCTATCAAGACTTATTTTATTCAAATAGGCTATTGTCGATCAATCTGAAAAACTAGAATCCACTATTGAAAGTAACTAAAGAAAAACATATTCTCAACATAATATTCATCTCTCAGATCAGAAAAGAAATATGCCTTCAAAGGGTAGTTCTAGTTCAGAAGAAAAGCTTTGTGTTTCAGATAGGGTGTTGCCCATAATTCTGAAGACAAGATTTGGTTCAGACACTCTAGTGTTCCTGCGCTACAACAACAAAGTAGTTTCTGAACTACTCATCAGTCAGTCATTAGAAGAATGAAGACAAAGTTATTGATCTCTTCCAAGCTTAATACTTTATAATCAGAAGATAAAGATCAAGAAACTTAGTCAAGAAGAAAAGAGTACAATAACAGTACTATTCATAGTAGTTGTCATGCCACTAACGTATGCCATTACTACAAGCACCAAGTATAGGAAAGTCACATTTCATACTGTTACAAACCTCTCTTTAATATATCTGTTGGGATTCAACTGTTGGAAGGAAAAAATACTTCTTTATCTTTACAACAAATCTTTTCATCTAGAGCCTATATAATGAAGACTAAAGCTTCAATTCTAATTGACAAATATATTGGCAAAGAAGAAAATGTTTAAGTCCAAACAACATTGGTATTCTTAATAGCAAAAATTTACAATGTTGAAGAGATGAAATGATTAAACAAGGAGTTGCTACTCATATATTGCTTAATGAAGAAATAAGAAGAAGATGAAGAATTCTACAAGATGTTATTCAACTATCAATGATATACATCTTGGAAGAATTATGAAGAAGCAAGTATCTGTTGCTCATATCTTGCTCAACGAAGAAGATGAAGATAAGAAGACTACAAGATGTTGCATTTAATTTAGATTATATTCATTTATGTGGAAAGATTGTAAAACACAAGAGTTGTTGCTCAGGTTGTGTTATTTCTTAAGAGTCTTCATGTAAGTTGTTTGTACACAAGATTTGTTTCTCAAAATTGTGTCAAACAATATGTACTTAAGATAGGAGTAATTTGCTTAATAAGAAGCACTCATGTAATCTCCAGAAAATAAATTCTATTTAGAATTTGTGGTTTCTTAAGTGATCGAGTGAAGATTAGAAAGCTTGAAAAGATGAGTGGCTGCGGCCTTCGTAGACAAAACCCTATTCTAAGGAGACTTGTTGGTCAGAATCCTTATGGGGTCAATGATCGCTAACATCTCTGAGTGTACTGGGTAGGTTATAAATCTTGGGAGATCACTGGCTGAAGGTCATTTTGAGAAATACCTCATAAAAAGATCAAGTTTAATCAGATTTATGATAGGGTCAATGATTAATATATCTCATAGAGATCACCAAATGTATCATTGTATTGTTCCTCAAGTGATCAAGTGAAGATCAGAAGACTTGAGATGACAATGGTTGCGGGTCATTATAAAATCATGTTAAGAATATCGGGTAGGTTAGATTTCTTAAGGGGTTAATGGTTGCCGATCATTGTGGTTGTTTGTCACCAGCGGGTAGCCTGTGCAATTGTTATCATGATTTGGTTATAGTGGATTAAGTCCTTGTTCAAGGAAAAATCACCTGAGGAGGATCGACAAGAGTAACCTAGTTAATTATGAACTTGTATAATTGAATGTGTCTCTTTATATTTATTGCATTCTACATTCTTTCATAGTTTAATTCAAACACCCCTTTCTTGAGTTTTTCTCTACCTTCAATCTTCGCACAAGTCTTCGAAGTGCTTGCATGTCCTCCATAGGGTGCAGAGTAGGAGTGAGATATGATATCATTTACTTTTGATTCAAGGACACATCAATGAAAAATACCATCGCCGCCTCTCTTGAAAAGAAAGGGATCATCACATGGAAGAATTTCTTCTTCTGCTGGTAGGTTAAATATGGTGGAAGTACCCCATATGCTAGGTAAGTTGACAAAGTAAGCATACCATGGCAGAGTCGTTTTGGTGCAAATCGATTCCATAACTTCATTAGTTTCTGCATCATGATAAATTAAAGAGAATTCAGTTGTTTCATTTTCACTTTCCAACTGGGCTACAATTCGATCATAAAGAAAATCATCATTGATGGGTACTTGTTCAGATTCTTGGTACTCAATTCTAGAGAGATGATCTGCTATGACGTTTTCAATGCCTTTCTTATCTTTGATTTCTAAATCAAACTCTTGCAAAAGTAGGATTTATCTTAAAAGCCTTAACTAAGCATCCTTCTTACTCAACAGGTACCTAATTGCGGCATGATTGAAGCAACTAGGAAAGTGAATAATGAAGTCTCCATCGAATATTATTTATCCCCTCATGTCTATGGTATTCATAGGCTCCACTCTTGTTATTCTAATCAAAGGGTGTGTCCATCTAAACTTACAAGCTAAAGGAATGCATGAATGCATGAGAAAAATATACAGGGAAAACAAAGGTTTTAAATAGATGTGCTCGCTTAGGCCCTACAACCTAATGTCTACATATCCCTTTTAAGGAATTCGATCATCATAGTTCAGCTTAAAAGTTTTTATTTGTTTTATATTTTTTATGAACAATGCTAATTTTGAATTCTACTGCAGCTCGACCTTTGGAGAGTCACGCATTGTCGTAGAAAGGAATTAACATGTTTTTACCTGAAAAGGTTTTCTTAAAAGAAAGGCTCGAAGGTAGCTCGAAGGCAAAAGGTTTGAATTGGTTTATTCTTTTTTACCTTGAGAAAGGATTTAGTGATTTAAACCACATTAAAGACTATAATTGAAAGGAAACATAAGGTTAGGGAATGCACCCCCTCACACTCCTCCAAATGCTTAAGGTTCGTGCCACATGGTTCACATTATTATTGTTATGCGTTTTCAACATTTAATTAAGAAAAAGAGATTTTTGTATTAATAGATGCAAAAGGGGAATGAAAAATCTAAAGGAATCTCAATTTCTAATGTTGTCATGCAATGGTGGTCCTAAAGTTAGGTTTAACAAAGGGGAAAGGTACTTAATATTAGCATGCATGGTTTAAAAGCCTAAAGGTCTACCTTGATTCAAAGATGAACCAAGTAAATCCTAAGGGATCATACAAAAGAAATAATAAGAATATAAAGAACCAAACAAAAATGGCTTACAAGCCTACTAAACACCTAAGTGTGTCAATTAATAAGCAAGCAATGATCTAACAAGTCTAAGCCATAATGCATAATTCAAGTAATCAATCAATTAGCATGAATGTGTCACACACAAAACACTAATATTCCCCTTAGGGTCATGCATAAGTGGTTCTACCCTAAGGAATTAAAAACCAAGTTTAAAGAAATCAACAATTTCACTAGCACTAAAGACTTAAAGTTACAAGACAACACCAATGTTACTTCTTAGATACACAGAAAACATAGCCTACGACGGTAGGACTTCTAATCATGCATCTCTAACCTACTTCTCATGTCAAAATTAATTGAAAACGATGCAAAAAATGAGAGAGTAAAGAGAGCTCAAGTGATACCTAACGAAGAAGTTCGGTTGCCTCTTCGAAGCCACACAAACAATAAGAAAACTCTACATAAAGCTTCCTTGATAAAGGATCAATCACAAAGCTTTCCAATCACATGACCACTCAATGAAATATAAGCCTATTTTTTTATCAAGTTTATGTGAGGAAAATCCCCAAACTGTTGCACCAGTGCATACGAAAAAGACACATTGCCTACATCGATGCAGGACTTCAAGTCAGAAATTGTCTACTTTAAGATATGACTTTAAATCAAACATTGCCTACTTCAAGGTAGGACTTCAAGTCAAAAATTGCTTACTTCAAGGTAGAACTTTAAATCAAACATTGTCTACTTCGAGATAAGAATTCAAGTCAGAAATTACCTACTTCCAAGTAGGACTTTAAATCGAACATTGCCTACTTTGAGGTAGGACTTCAAGTTAGAAATTTCCTACTCCAAGGTAGGACTTTAAATAATAAAAAATTACCTTATTCAAGGTAGGACTTCAAATCAAAAATCTCCTACTTCAAGGTAGGACTTTAAATAATAAAAAATTGTATACTTCAAGGTAGGACTTGAAATCAAACTTTGTCTACTTCAAGGTAGGTCTTCAATCAAACATCGCCTACTTCGAGGTTGGACTTCAGATGCAACTACGCTATATGCTTCTAGTAATAAATAAAAGCCTAGAATGATGTGTGAAAGAGAGATAAAAGAGATTCGAGCGCTACCTAATGAAGGAGGTTTGTTGCCTCTTTAAAGTCACACTAGCAATGAGAAAACTCTACCAAAAAACTTCCTCGAATTTCCTTAATGAATATTTCACTCTTGGTTTACTTCAAAGACTTATCGAAACTGTTCAACCAAATCTCTATTTATTTATCAAAATCACACATAATTGCAATAGCCTCATATGACAAAATCATGGCAAAGAGATAGCGAAAAGTAATTACTGAATGATTAACAAATGATTATCAAAACATAATAATAAACTTAACTTCTGTATAATTTCTAAACAAGTCCGAAAGAAAATCATTCCCATCTTTCATATTCTCATATCACTATTTTATTGATTGTTACCAAAAATATCAAAATTAATTGAAAGAAAAATCAATAAAATAAGAAAATGAAGGTCTACACAAAAGGGGGTGCTTAAACAGGATATGATAGCAAGAGCTAAGCTCTACGACCCAAGTTGAAGGTCCAATACACATTTGTTGGCTTGATCCATAATAAACAACTTCAAAAAAATGGCCATGGGCCTCAAGAGCATGTAATCCGGTCCACCAATCATACCAAGGTCCATCTGTTTTTTTTAGCATATTTGATTTTTTATACAAAAGAAAAATTAAAAGAAAAATTGTAAAAAAGAAATAATGAAAGGGTAGGATACCGTGCTGTTTAGTACATCGTTAAGGTTCACAATGCTTCTGACCATTCACGCTTCTTCGTTCAGAAAATCCCTTCCCAGCGTCGCTCGTGATCTCTTCCTCCTTCATGCTTCCATCGTCGTCTTAATGTCTCTTCTATTTCTCCTCTTCCAAATCATTAAACCTTTCTTTCTTTTAACAAATCCGCCACCGTGGTGACTATCATTGGCCTCCTCTAACCACCGTGATGCAGAAAAGACTCAACCTTAAATTACAGCGGGAGTTCAAGAAGAACGTAAACCTGACTCGAACGATGATGAGGCATGATTTGAACGGTGGCGAGCACAGCGAATCTCGGTGATGTGTGAAGTCCCGTAATACTCTCGTTTTATTCTTATCTTCTTCTATCTTCTTCCTTGTTTTCTTTCTATGAGTTCTTTGTTGTTGTTGTTGATTGACATTGATGGCAATGGATTTTGGAGCATGAAGATGTATAGATATTAGGATTAGGTTTAGCACAACAGTTTTGTATAATTATTTTTATGTACTTGTAAAGGTATGGAATTGATTGAAATTGTCATTTTGGAATCTCTTGAGTTAAATGAGAATTCTCTAATATCCGAAGTATTCACTTTTTCTTCTCCAAATTAAATTTGAATTCCAAGTTTTCCTTAAATTATCATATAGAATGAACCATGAATCTTGTTGAATATTTGAATGAAAATCCCAACTCATGAATGAACTTGAATCACTTTGAATGAATCTTAAGCTTTGTATGAAAACCTTGACCTCAAATAGAATTTTAAAGCAAGTTAAGTGATTCCATAAGATTTCCATACTTTTCCTTGAATTTCAACTTGAATAGGGTTTGCGAATAAATTTTAATGAGGAAGGATACTTGATACAACTTGAACTTTGAATATGAATGAAATTAAGTGGAAATCGAGGACGAAACTTGAACAATAAGCTTGAATGACACTTGAAGAACTTTGAACCAACACTTGAATTATGAATATCATTATTTAGAACCACTAGAATCATAAATGAATGAATCCTTAATCCATGAAATCCCACATGAATCTACCAATCTTGCTTGAATCAAATTCTCAAACAAAACTAATGCTTAAGATCTTTAATCCACTTTGGTTGTCTCTGAACTCAAATCCGCTTCAAAACTCAATGAACAACTTCCAATTATCCTACATCTTTGATGAACCCCTTTGAGGAATTCAAGACTTGAAGTATAGAAAACCACAGTAAAACCCTAATCCATCGAGCCTCAATTGCAGTATCCTGGTGAAAACCTAATCACAATAGGTGAAAACCCTATTGCCTTGATCTTAGTGTATCCTGAGGGAGAATATCCCTCGAAGGCCTTCAAAAAAAGTCAATGATGATCACATTGTCAAACCTAATGCCTCACACCAAGTTTGATAAAGGAATACATTGAATAACCCTTTACTGAAATGATATCCTCAAAGAAAGAGAAACCCTAATTTGCACACCATTTATTGTAGAAGGAACTAGAAGAAACCAGGCTTTATTCGCTATGCACACCATAAAACTCTATAAAATCCAAGCTTCAGGATAACTGATTTTATTGAACCCAGGTGCCTTATGGAGTGAAATGCATGATCATGTAGATGACCTAATGAACTGTATGTAAATGCAATGCAAACTCTAAGCCAGATAATAATAAATTAGGAGGGAAAATTTTGGGGTACAACTGTATGTAAATGCAATGCAAAGTCTAAGCCATATAACAATATATAGGAACAAAATTTATCTAAAGCGAACACAATAACTAGGATTCCTTTTTGTATGGCAGTGTAGTTCATCTGCGCAGTGTCTAAAGTCTTACTTGAAAAGTAAATAGCATGAGACTTTTTATCCTCTATTTGTCCTAAGACAGTGCTTACGACATAATCACTAGCATCATACATTACTTCAAATGGTTTACTCCAATCATGTGGTTGCTTAATAGGTGCATTAATAAGAGCATTTTTCAGATGTTCGAATGCTTTCAAGTAATCCTCATCAAATATGAATTCAACATCTTTCATTAGTAAGCCCGTTAGTGGTTTGGTTATTTTATATAAATCTTTAATGAATCCCCGATAAAAACCGGCATATCCTATAAAACTACGAACTTCTCTAACAGTTTTCGGAGGTTGAAGATTTTCTATGATTTCTAGTTTTTCCTTATCTACTTCAATTTCTATATCAGATACAATATGTGAAAGTACAATTCCTTCTCGGACCATGAAATGGAATTTTTCCCAATTCACCACTAGTTAACTTTAACACATTGTTCAAGTATCATTTCTAGGTTTTATAAAGATCCTTCATGACTTTGCCCATAAACAAAGAAGTCATCCGTAAATACTTCCATTACGTTGTTTAGAAAACCAGCAAAGATAGCCATCATACATCTCTGAAATGTTGCAGGAGCATTACATAGTCCAAACAACATTTGTCTATAGGAAAATGTACCATAAGGGCAGATAAAGGTAGTCTTTTCTTGGTCATCAAGATGAATAGGAATTTGAAAGAATCATGAGTATCCGTCTAAATAATAGAAGTGAGAATGTTTAGCCAATTTTTCAAGCATTTAATCAATGAAAGGTAGAGGGAAATGATCCTTACGAGTGGCTTTATTTTGTTTTCTATAGTCTATGCACATCCTCCACCCAATGTGAATTCGTTTCGCTACAGATTCACCTTTTTCATTACTAACAACTGTAACACCTTCCTTCTTTGGTACGACATGTACCAGGATGACCCGATTACTGTCGGATATCAGGTATATAATTCTTACTTCTAACAGATTTTGTACCTCCTTTTTGACTGCACCACTTATGATGGGAGTTATTCTTCTTTGATGCTCTCTAGATATTTTACACTCCTCCTCTTGCATAATATGATGCATACATATAGAGGGACTTATTCCTTTTAGATCTGAGATGTTATAGCCGAGAGTTGCCAGATACTTTCTTAAGACATGTAGTAACTTTTTGGTTTTTATTTGTCCTAAATTAGCATTGAATATTACTGGTCATTCAAGCCATGTGTCTAGGAATTCATACCTTAAGTTTTTGGGTAGTGTTTTAATTTCTATAGAAGGTTTATTTGGGATTAGCATTGGATCGAGTGTTAGTGTTAGACATTCCCTCAAACTGTCATCTACGCATGGCTCATGCCAATTATCGTCTTCGAATATAGGAGGCGCTGGAATCTTTAGTACTTAAGTGTACTTAGATGGTTCCATCTTCATTTCTTTCATGCATTCATCAATGATGTCTAAGAAGCAACATGAATCTTCTATAGTCGGAGCCTTTAAAAATTGAGCTAAAATAAATTCAACTTTTTCTTCTCCAACTTCAAAAGTTAGCTTTCCTTTCTTGACATCTATGATTGCTCCGGCTGTGGCTAAAAAGGGTATTCCTAAAATAATAGGTATGTTTGAATTCTCTTTTATGTCCATTATCACAAAATTAGTAGGGATGTAGAATTGACCTATATGAACGAGAATGTTCTCTAGCATACCTACAAGATATTTAACAGAACGGTCCGCTAGTTGTAGAGACATTTTGGTTGGTCTTAGTTCTCCTAAATTGAGTTTCTTGCATGTGGATAAGGGCATTAAACTAATAATGGATCCAAAGTCGCATAGAGCGTTGTCTATGATACATTTTCCAATTACACAAGGTATGGAAAAACTACCTGGATCTTTCAGCTTAGGAGGCATGTTGTTTTGAATTATAGCGCTACACTCAGTAGTGATTATAAATGTTTTATTTTCCTCGAGATTTTTATTGTTGGATAGGATCTCTTTGATAAATTTAGCATATGAAGGCATTTGCGTAATAACTTCTTTTAATGATATAGTGATTTTTAGTTGTTTCAAAAGTTCTACGAATTTCTTAAATTATCCTTCATTTTTAGTCTTAGCCAGTCTTTGAGGATAAGGTACAAGTGGCTTACATGGTGGCAGAGGCACATAAGGTGGTTCTTTCTCTATGGCCTATTCACTTTTGACTTCCTTTCTGTCGTATTTTGGTACGTTTACCTTTTAAGTTCCTTTACGAGAGTTTTGATACATGGATGGATTTTGGAGCCTTGGGTCAACTGGTCCATCAAATTTTGTTATGCTTCATAATTGAATAGCATTAGCATGGACTCTTGGGTTTGGTTAGGGTTGACTTGGAAATGTTCCAGCTGGGGCTGCTATTGTTGCATGTTGTTGGGCTACTTAAGAAATTTGAGTTTCTAACATTTTGTTATGTGTAGCCATAACATCAAGCTTACTTGACAATTTCTTTATCAGTTCACTCGTATGAACATTTTGATTTGAGAAATATTTGTTTTTTGGGCTTGAGAACTCATAAAGTTTTCCATCGTGATCTCTAGATTTGACTTACTGGGTGCTTGTGGAGTGGATAGTGCTCCTTTTATATAACCAGGAGGAATAGCCAATTATAGAGCATTATTATTCTTGTATGAAAAATTTGGATGATTTCTCCAGCCAGGATTATAAGTGTTTGATTATGGGTTTCCTTGGGCATAAGTTACTTGGTCGGTAGGGATACCAACCAATAAATGATAGTCAGCATTAGTGTACCTAGAGGTTCCACATAATTCACAGTTTGATGTTATATGAGCTATAGTAGCTGCAGGTGGTGTTATGGCTAAGCTTTCAATATTTTGAGTAAGTACATCCACTTTAGCATTGACACAGTGTATGCCATTGACTTTGTACATTCCACCCTGAAATATTATCTCTGAGTTTTTATGATAACAAATGAGTATGTTTGTATGAACAATTTTGATACTCTAATATTTTTTATTTTTGAGTATTTGACAAATAGGTTCTACTTTTGATGGATGGCATGGCCAAGACATTAGAAAGGAATTAGTTATGCTTCTGAACTACACAAGTTATGATGAACAATAGTAAGACACTCCAGAAGCTTATGAAGTGAAGGATTTAATGTTTGTCTAAAGAAACAAGTCAGAAGATCTGAAGACAAAAGTTCTACTTAGGTCCAAATGCTGAAGACTCATGCTTCTAAAGACAACATGTTCTAAAGAAACAAGTCAGAAGGTCTGAAGATAGAAGTTCTACTTAAGTTCAGATGCTAAAGACTCATGTTTCTGAAGACAATGTGTTATAAAGAAACCAGTCAAAAGATCCAAAGAAAAAAGTTTCTACTTAAGTCCAAATGCTAAAGACTCAAGTTTCTAAAGACCCATGGTTCTAAGAAAAGGGTTCTAAAGACTCTGAAGAAATAAGTTCTTAACACTCTGAAGACCTAAGGTTCTAGAAAAGGTTCCCACAAACAAGTGGTGAAGACTCTGAAGACGCAGTTCTGAAGACTCTGAAGACTTGAAGTTCTAAAGATCCAAGGTTATAGAAAAGGATCTCAAGACCAGGTGCTGAAGTTTCGTAGACAGGGTTCTGAGTGAACAAGTTATAACGACTGAAGACTTGATTATCTAGAGATTTAAATGTCACGATTCTACTCATGCTTAAATCATCTACCATCAGAAGCCTCTGAAGTTTCGAAGACAAATGTTACCGTAAGTAATGATATGTACACTGTACGAAAAAGCCTTATCCCACTACCTCTCCACTAGCTTGAATTATGGAAAATAAAAAGAAGTGGCAGTACTATTTTCATCATTGTTTAACGACTCTTTTTCAATAGCCAACGACTCTATTTTGATTGTCTATATAAGAAAAGGATCATATGCTTAAAATGTTGTTGGTGTTCAATGTTCAAATGAAAGCTGTCATCCTAGAACACAACCAAAACTGTCAACCACTAAAACAACAACAAGAACAAATGTTATTAAAATGAGTCTTCAATCATGTTATTGATGATTTAAAGAAAACAATGAAATCATTGATTCACAATGTGCTTAATTTCATATACTGCAAGAAGTTTACTAAGCCGCAGAAGATAATGAAGCTGATCATGGAAGCTCCAGTTACAAATCCACAATATGAATATTATGCTCTAAAATGATCATTGAAGTAAATAGAACAAGGGTTGTTGTCCATAATGTTCTAAGGTGAATCAAGATGAAGAAGTTCTTCTCTTTACTACATCGAGATCAACATAGCTTTCAGAAGCTTATGGAAAAGAAGACTTTAGCGATTCAAGTGCTTTGGGATGTTGTCCGTGAAGAAGCTACTTGAAGAAAATAAGACCGCACATTAAAGCTACAATATAATTTAATACTTTTAGTGTGTATTAGGATCTTCTGATGTACTCAATTGAGTTTATACTTGCTTGTTTAGAAGCATTCTTTTGCAAACAAACCTTGTAAAAATAGATAGGAGATTCTGTAGGATCAGATTCTATCGAGTCAATGATTGTTATATCTGGTTGGATCATTGAACATATCATTGTAAGGTTCCTTAAGAGCTTAAGTGAAGGTATGATCTCAAGAAGATAATGGCTGCAGTCATTATGGGAAATCCTTATAGGAGATTCTGAAGAATCAGATTCTGTTGGGTCAATGAATGTTATATCTAGTTTGGATCCCTAAACGTGTCATTGAATGTTAGTCACCGGTGTTTTCCCGTGTAGATTATAATCAATTTGGTTATAATGGATTAAGTCCTCGAGTTAAAGGAGAAATCACATTGGTAGGGGGGAATGGACTAGCTTGAGGTTTTCTCAAGTGAGCCAGGATATATCACATATTCTTTACTTCTGCTTATGCTTAATTATGTATGATTCTATAACATATTCAACAGCATCACTCAACACAACAATTTTAAGAGACGAAAGTTAGCTATGAAATAGAAAACCCAATTCAAACCCCCCTTTCTTGCATTTTCTTCACACCTTCAATTGGTATCAGAGCCTGGTTCTGTTATTGATGGATATCAAACACCTAACAGTGTCAGATAAAGATCCAAATGCTGTGTGAAGAAATTCTCTGGGTAATAGTGATTGCAACTTTGAGAGTCTGCCGGGTTTACTGACTGCAAGTTCACAGTCTAATTGCGTAGTTTTAAAAGATATCGAACCCACAAGGACTAAAAATCAAACTTATTATTATCTAATGTTACTGTGTAAATCTAAGGCTAATGAATGCTTGGATTTTAGGGAAACTAAGAGTTAAAACTAAATTAAAATAAGATATAGGAAATATATAATAAAAGAGAGGCCGAAATATGGATTTCGTGTATCTCAGAGACTCTGTAACTTGTTTGCTTACACTGATATTAGAAAAGTGTTTAGTAGAAAATATCAATTTAAAGACAACATCTCACACTCTCATGGTTTTGAATAAAGTCACGCTCCTTAATCTTAGGATTTTGCTTTCGCTCGCCCACTTGAATAAAGGAACTCTATTGGAAAATTGAACAAGTTCTAATTAGTCCTAAAGCGCTCTCACTGTGTTTAGGATTAATGCCTAGTTTTTACTATCTGGCTCGACCCCCATGCTCTCGCAGTGCCGACTCGAACCTTAGTTAATTTCTCACTCTCATGGAAAAATCATATTAAATAACCTCTCACTCTCATGACAAAGCTATTTAAATTAAGTTTAAAAACAAAGACCAAAACAGAAATTTAAAATTAATTAATTAAGCCAACATTGTTACCGTGTCCCGTAAGAAACAACGTTCCTCACATACTAGACTCAAAACTATTTAGACGGACATACTTAAAGAAGAAAACATGTAATTATAATTATTAACCATGAACATATGCATATTTAGATTTGTAACGATGAAACAATATTATTAGAACAAAAAACTAAAATAATTGCAAATAAATAAACTTGGAAGTAAAGCAGATGAGATAAACTTTAATAAAACTATGAACGAAATAAATCTTGAAACTTGAATAAAAATTTGAAATAATATCGACAAAATTGATCCAAGCGTTATACAAATTATAGGCTTACACTAATAGTGTGGTAGTTCCTCAATGTGAGAAACTACCACTTTTACATGAGTAATTTGCTGCCTAAAACTATGAACAACGCTTCCGCGTACAAAATTTGGATCCCTAAAACTAATTTCTAATATCCTGTATATAGATAAATAAAATGGAAGTTACTTCAAGCTTTATTTGAGAAGTAGTGGATATAATGGAGAAAGTGGAGAAAGAAGTGGAAAAATGGGAAGTTGAAAAGATCATGGGGTGATAATGGGAAGTTGGGCTTCGTGAGTGGTTACGTGAAGAAGATGTGGAAAAGACCAAAAGAAAAAAATATGTGGCACATAAAATAGCCTACAGCGAGGGGCATGCCTTGTGTTCCATAGGACACACAAACTTCCAAACTATTGCGACCGTAACACCATGTGTGCCGAGGGGCTCACATATTTTCAAGGCGTGGCGACCGACATGAAGGTTGTGACGACCGTCACAGTCTTCTGTAATGCATTTTGCTGCTATTTTTCATGATTTCTTCAATTCTTCTTAGTGTCTTGGCCATTTCTCGTTCTTTTTCACATGGAAGCTCTGTGTCAGCATGTACCTGAAATGAAATAGAAATACCAACATAATATGACCTAAATAAACGAAAACAATAATAAAATGCATATAAGTCAAGCCAGAAAATACGATATAATTCTGCGTTATCAAATTCCCCCACACATAAGCTATTGCTTGTCCCCAAGCAATCAACAAACATGGTAAAATATAAAATTAAGAGCGATTAGAAAAATGAGCACGACACGACTCCTAATCATACATGGAGGCTAGGATAATGTTAGTTTGATAGGTACTAAGTATTTAATACCAAGGATACGGTAACGACATAATGTTCAAAGGCTCCCTCTTTATGCAGACCAATTTGAATCATGACATTATAACTCAACTTATATCTCTCGCTTTCTTTCACTCTTTTCCATTCCAGCACAATCTCATGAAGCCCGTTATTCGTACATGCACATAGTAGGGGAAATCGATTAGTTACTATGATCCTTTTTATTTTCTTTAGCCCGGGGTTTTGGTATGTAAGTGGTGCAACCCCAATTTTCCCAACTGCGGTTGCAGGAGATCAAACTGTAGCCCGCCCTACCAAGTCCAGTATCAGAGACCTATAGACCAACCAACAATGGGTGTTTATTATTAAATCCTTATAGGCTTAACAACCATTGGGATAAATGACCGAGTGAGGGTCACCTAACTTAGAAGGTTATTGTTCAATTAAATCATTTATTTATTAAAATTGGGACCACTCACTTATATTCATAGACTCCCTACGTAGTTTGTGTTTAAGATGGTGTTGACTGCTAATATAAACTACTTAGAGCTACTTTGAAAACTTGAGCCTAAGGTTTCAGCATAATGGGTATCTAAATTGATTATCACATAACAAGGGGGTTTAAGGTGTCATAACGATATCGATGTTATTAAGACTTTCCCAAGTCTCTCTAACGCAACCTAAATTTTGACAACCTATATACTTTCGGAGTGAGTGCCATGCATTAGAAAAGAAAATTTAAAATTTCAGGAGGTTTTAAAATTTTAGGGAAATTCAATAACAAGTGAAAAACAGACATACAGACATGACATCACATGCAATTAATAGACCAAATACTGAAAAACAAATAAAATCCTAAAAACATGTAATAAACTAGAAAACAAATAAATCAAACTAAAAAGAGATAAATGAAAAGCGGTAAAGTTCCTCCCCCACACTTAAACCAAACATTATCCTCAACATTTTAATAAAAGGTGGAAAAGGAATAAGAACCTGTTCAATGCTCATCTCGATGGTTGCCTACATGCAACTGATAGGTGACAAACAATCGATATCTTTATTTTATGCAAACTCAAACAAAATCAAAAAAAATAAATTAAAAACTCGTGGGTTTCCTACCACGCAACGCTTTGGTTAATGTCGGTAGCTTGATGACCCAAGAGTGTCAGCACTGATGGTGATTCTCTGGAGAATAACTCCTCGATCGAATTTTTAGTCGTCATTGGTTTCCATGGCCTCTAATTAAGCCATCTCACATATCCCTCACCTTTTCTTTTATTTCTTCTGTGGGGTGGTTTGTTCTTTTGAACTTGTGGTGGTGATTCTAAATCAATCTTGAGTATCAGCTTTTCAAGTTTAGGCTTAGTTGATTTATCCAAAATCTCAAATATTAACCTTCCCTTCTTAATTCTAATGATTTCCCTAGTTTCATGGTCCTCAGATTTTCTCTTTTTATGCAGGACCTCAAATAAAGGTGAATTGGTGTGGATATTATCCACATACCTTTTGGATTAGGCATCTACATTAGCTTCCACAAATATTTGCAGAAAATAAATAGGTAGGTTATAGGGAAGAAGAACAACAATAGATGTTTCCTTCTCTACCTCTTCAACAACCTCCCTTTTAGATGGTGTTGGTGTATTTTTCCTAATCTCCACTCTTTTCTCCTCAAAACTCTTCTCAACCTCATTATTACTTTCTTCAATCTCATTATTATTCTCCTTAGGGTTTTTGATTTGTTTTTCACTACTAGTATTTTCAACATCCACACGCTCCTCAGGGAAGGGTCTTAGAGGATTTTGTGCAAGCATGGAGATTTGGGTCCCCAAGGCCATGTTGTGAGTCGCGAGGGACTCAACCTTATTATTCAGCTGCCTAAGGGTTTCATTATTTTGAAGACTTTGATTTCTTATCTCTTAATTTTGGATAGTTTGTGTCTCTAAAAAATGCTTTATCATAGATTCTAGCCTAGAGTGAGTTAGCGTTGCATCGAAATCCTCCATTGATATTGCAAGGTTGAAATAATGGGATTCCTGCGAATCCTCAAAGTTAGTTAGCGTTGCATTTTGTGTTTCCAAAAAGCGCTCCTTCATCATAGTTTCTAGCCTAGAGAGATTTAGTGTCGCAGTCGTATCCTCCATAAATGTTTCGAGAGTGGAATTTTGGGTTTCTTGTGACTCCTCAAAATATTGGGCATGGTGATTGTAGAGGAAATTTGGTTGAGGGTAAGTTAGCATCGCATTGTAATCCTCTAGTAATATTTCGAGATGGGATTTATGGGATTCTTGCGACCCCTCAAAATGTTGGGATTGGTAGTTTTAGAGGTAATTTAAGTGAGAGTGAGTTAGTGAAGCATTGAAATCTTCCATCAGTATTTTGAGGTCGGATTTAAGGGATTCTTGTGATTCCTCGAATTATTGAGAATGGGAGTTGTAGAAAAAATATGGGTGATACATAGTAATTAAGGTAAGAGTACCTTATTCTATACGGTGAAACACTGGAGTTACGATAATTGATTTAATTGTTCCCCGACAACGGCGCCAAAAACTTGATCGCGACTTTGAGAGTCTGCCGAGATTACTGACTGCAAGTACACAGTCTAATCGCGTAATTTTAAAAGATATCAAACCCACTAGGACCAAAAATCAAACTTATCATTATATAATGTTACTGTGTAAAGCTAAGGCTAATGAATGATTGTATTTTAGGGAAACTAAGAATTAAAACTCAATTAAAATAAGATTAAGGAAATATATAATAAAAGAGAGGCCGAAATGTTAATTCTGTGTATCTCAGGGACTCTGTAACTTGTTGGCTTACACTGACATTAGAAAAGTTTTTAGTAGAAAATATCAATTTAAAGACAATATCTCACACTCTCGTGGTTTTGAATAAAGTCACGCTCCTTAATCGTAGGATTTTGCTCTCACTCGCCCACTTGAATCAAGGAATGCATTTTGAAAACTGAACAAGTTCTAATTAGTCCTAAAGCGCTCTCGCTGTGTTTAGGATTGAAATTCTGGTATCAGATATGTAATTTGGAAGGAGATGTCACAACAAAAATATCTGAGGATAATATAAAATGCAACAATATTAAAAGCAGTAAAAACACCAGGGATTGTTAACCCAGTTCAGTGTACAACAACACCTACTTTGGGGGCTACCAAGCCAGGGACAAGTCTACTAAATAGTATCAATTCATAGACCCTCAGTAAACAACCAATTTACGATCTACCCGTGCTATACTTATACCTAAGACACACCTAAGTATGAGGCCCTCCTCAAATCCCTTCAACCACTAATAGTGTAAAACAACAAAAATATTAAGTTTTAAAAACCTCAATCATTCAATACTTAAAAGCTTATGAATGATCCATAATTAACAACCCAACTAACAAATTACAAATCAAGTATTAAAACAATACTAGAGTGTATTAAAATTAACAGATTCATACTTCTAAACAGAAAGAATATATTCTTCTTCAAAAGTTGCAGCTGTACGAATAAGGATACAAGTCATTATAAAGGCGCAGCAGCGAGCTTGAGCTGAAAAGAAAATATTCCAATAAATTGAATCCCTTGAATATCCCCATGAAAACAGGCCAAGATATAATTCAAAAGGATAAGACAGATCAAAAAATTCTCCTCCATATTTTTCGCAAGTCATAAACTACAAATCCTGAATAAGGTGCGCTTAAAAATAGGAAACAGAAAATCTGAAAGCACGTTCAGATTAGCAGGCAGATGTCAAGACATTTACTTTGACATCATTTCAAAAACAGATGATATGTTTTACTTCATATGTCAAAAAATCAAGCAAAACATTACCAAAGCGCTGTTTTACCAAAATTGCTTCCAAAAAACACTAACAAACTCCCCCTTTGGCAAATTTTGGCTAAATATTATTTGAGCACATTATCAGAGCAACAACAAAGAAAAACTCAGAAAACTCAATTAGCAGTTATTAGTGGAAGATGTCAGGACATCTTCTGAGACATGAGGCTTCCCCTCAACCAATGAAGCTCCCCCTCAAACTTAGAAGTTAGTCAATCAGCGGTCAGTTTCTCTCCCCCTTTTTAGACATAATATGCCAAATAAACATGCATTCAAGAGAGTAGTAGTAAAAGAGATACACACCAAAATATCCAAGTGTCAAGCACATACAAGTTCCAAAAAGAACATAGGTATCAAAATACAAAACAAAAAAATCAAAAAGAAGGCACCCGCACAGAGTCTAACTGTCTTTAGGACCAGTAGACTTGGCAGCTTCAGAGTTTCTATCACTATTTGAATCTCCTTCTTCAGTACCCACACTATCATCAAGACTGTTATCCTTCTACAACTCCTTGATCAACTTTTCAAATTTTAGCTTTCTTGCTGAGCTAAATCTGATTACTTCATCAAGTTCTTTACAGGCTTCCATTAAATAAGTAATCATATCATCCTTGCTTGAGGTCTTTTTTTCAGAGGGTGCAAATGTCAAAACAATGTCTGGGACATGTTTACCTGAAAACAACTTGAAGTGAAGGGATAAAGCAGACTCCCTTTTGCAAACTACATCAGTGCCAGACATAATTCTAGGGTGTTAATTTAGAATAATTCTACAAATAAGATATGGAAAGGAAATAGGCATCTTGATAGCACAGGTTCCTGCATGCTTTACAGTCTGTTCAAAAATGTGAGCACCCTTAGCTCGAGCTGCGAGGAGGATATAGCTGTTTTCCTCTTGTATTTTTAGGATATTTTGAAATTATACTTCAAATGTAATCCTTACGTGATTAATGAAATGGAGTTTTTTCTGGCTATTTTTTAAAAAGTATTGTTTTCTTTACAATGGTTGCATATTTATAAATAAGTTCCTTCAAAAACTATCAAAAATAAAAATAAAAATCATTTTTTTTGTCTCATATCATTCATCATTCATAATCCAGTCTTTTCATTATAGAGTCTTACTTGTTCCTTCTTTCACCAATAGAGTCAAGCGATGCTCGGGCTAATCACTGAGAAGATGGATATCACACTAGAATAAGAGAACTATGAGCTTCGTGAAGAGGTGACTATCCTTCGGGCCGGAATGGAAAGATTGACAACTATGTTGGAAAATATGGTGTCTGTTCAAAATCAGTCACCGAATCCCCCATCTCCTCGTTCAACTCAAGCACAGTTCCAGACCATAGTGATTTCTGAAAAATTCCCGCTCCTATTTATGTGGCTCCAGTCACTACTCTGTTGTATCACATGCCTAAGGGATATCCTTGGGGCATGCTTCTCAACTTTATGCCTGAAGAATACCAATCAGCTCTTCAGGTTCCTACAATGCAATATGTAATGTCTGCTTCCCCTCATGGGATGGCTATTCCTCCTCATGGTATGGCAATTCCTCCTCTTGTGATTTTTATTCCTCCTCCATTGGTACATAGTTCCCCATTTGGAAATGAACAAGTATACCCTGCTAAATCGTATGATTTTTTGGGTATTGAGAAAATGATGGATGATTTCCAAAACCAAATTCAAGAAATGCAGAAATAACTTAAGGCCCTTCGTGGTAAGGATCTATTTGGAAATAATGCTTATGACTTGTTCCTGGTGCCGAGTGTAAAGATACTAGTAAAATTCAAATACCTGACTTTGAAAAGTACAAAGGGAATTCTTGGCCAAAGAGTCACTTGACTATGTATTCTAGAAAGGTGTCAACATAAACTTATAATAACCAGTCATTGATCCACTACTTTCAAGATATTTGTCTAGTGCCGCTCTCAGGTGGTACATGTGTTTGGATAATACACATATTTGTACTTTTAGATATATTGGTGAAGCTTTTGATCTCCAGTATAAATATAATGTTGACATGGCTCTGGACAGAGATCAACTCCGAGATATGTCCCTGAAAGACAAGGAAAGAACAAGATGTCAGTGTAGTATCATTCGGAAGACCAAGAAGAAGGTATCCACTGCAACATATTGTAGTTGTTACTGCCGTCATTAATCCTACACTTGTGGTGCCAGCTTACCATCCACATTTCCCTTAACAGCAAAGAACACAAAAACCTTAATAACAAGCTTACAACAATCAACAGTAAGGATACAACAATCAATAAAACAAAGTAAGAAGTGCGTCACTTTTTGACCTGATACTAATGACCGATAAAGAGTTGTTACCTAGTTTACTGTAAAAGAATCTTGTTCAAACAAGAACCCCACCCACTATCCTAAAAGAAATTCTATACTGGTATAAGGCATTTGCTTATTGTGATTTTAACCAAGGAGCTCCAGGTTATAGTACTGAAAATTGTTTCCCATTGAAGATTGAATTCCATAAATTGGTCAGAAATGGCCTCTTATCATTTAGTGATATTGGTTCGAATGTGCAAGCTAGTCTACTACCTAATCATGGAGAACATGATGTGAATATGGTTTATGGATGTCTTGGTAAGTACCGTATTTTTTTATGCCTATATGTTGAGAGGAGATTTGGTGCAAATCCATGTTACCTTCCGCAGAATGAATGGTCAAGAACGACACAACTATGGTTCTTGTCATATATGTTGTAGAGACTCCCGTGGATGCTGTTTTGTGAAAAGAAGCCTCTAACACCTGCTAGACGAAGGTACCTTTAAAGCTTTAAGAAATAGGAACGAGCATGAAGTGAATATGGTCAAAAGCCATTATGAAGAACCTATAATTGAAGATCTCAACACTTTAACTGCCGTAAAGATACATGAAAAATGGGTTCAAAAGGGGTTGATTGATTTTAGTCATGACTGGTGTCTGGAATGTGAATAGAAACCATGGGGCTGCGCTGCCTTGAGAGGTGATATTTAGATATTGAAAAGCCTGTGTTTATTTAAAGAATAAGCAATATCCATTCTTGCTGATAGAAAAATAAATATGGAGATGTCACTTATTTTTGTGCCAACAATTGAGGACATTTTTGATACAAGTATATAGATCATATTTTACAAGGAAAGAGATATGGATGCTGAAGTTAATGTCAAGTCCATCATTTTAACATACCTTAGCCTTTGGAAGTAACATATAGCAGTCGAAGAGCTCCCGTTTCTCATATGGTTGTATGCTTACCTGGACCTACTCCCTATGAATCTGATAAGGCCGTGTTGTATAAGTACAATTCTACTATGATTAAAAATGGGAAAGAGGTTCCCATATCCCCCCCCCCCTTCTTCTATTGTTAACATAGTTAATGTTAGTGGTTTGACCCGCATCAGACGCGTATTTTCTTCCATTACTTCAAGGAAAGTTGGAAGTGTCTCAATTGAAGCTCTTGTTGTGATTACTAATCCTGGGATGGAGAATGAACAACCCAACAAAACTAGTTTGAATGATGATACTGATGAAGTCCAAAAATTGATTAAGAAGAGTGAATACAAGGTGATAAATCAGCTATTGCAGAAACCTTACAAGATCTATGTACTATCTCTATTGATGAATTTTGACACCCACAAAGAAGCACTAATGAAAGTGCTAGACAAAGCATTAGTTGACCATGATGTAAACAATTGACTGATTGAGAGGGATAATGGGAAATATCACTGCGTGTAACAACGTGAGCTTTAGTGATGAAGACCTCCAGAAGAAGAAAAGAATCACAACTTTGTGTTGCACATCTCAATGAGTTGTTTATCAAATAGTCTGTCCAATGGGTTTGTAGACACCATTTCGTCACTAAATGTCATTCCAAAAACTCCACTGTCGAGGCTCACATACCAAGGCACTCATATGAGAAGTAGTGGGGTTATTTTTAAAGCATTTGATGGCTCAAGGAAGATGTTAATTGGCAAATTAGACTATCCAATGAAGATTGGTCCTCACTCATTCCAGATAACATTTCAAGTGATGGATATCCAAGCTACTTACATTTTTTTATTAGGACGGCCATGGATTCATTATGCAGGAGCAATCACTTCAACGCTCCATGAAAATAACAATTTTATGAACAATGGAAGGTTGGTTGTAGTAGGCGAAGAATAAGCTTTGATTATGAGTCATATCTCATTGTTCTCTTACATAGATGCTAGTGAAGATGTTGGCACTCAGTTTCAGGCGCTATCTATTACTGATGAGAGTACTAAGAATAATGGGGCATCTGTTTCTTCATATAAAGATGCACAATGAGTGGTGCGAAGTGGTAATAATAATGGTTGGGGTGTCATTTTGGACTTACCTGAAAATAAGTTGGGAGAAGGCTTGGGTTTTGCTCCTACAACTGCCAAAGCTGATAAAAGAGATATTGTCATCCATCCTATTCAACAGACGTTTCATAGTGAAGGCTTTATTTTCCCAACAACGCCCGAAGTTAATGCCACTCTTGAAGATCATCCAAAGGAGGATTCATCGAACTTTGTAACGCATGGAAGAATTAGCCAAAACTGGATTTCCGTTGATGTTCCCTCCGCCGGTCACATTTCTGAGTAATACTTCTGTTGTTGTTTTTCAAAACCTCTCACTCCGCCCAAGGAGAAAGAGTAGTTATGGGTGTTTGTTAAAAATAGCTCTTTCCACTATGCCTAAGGTTTAAAAGATCTTGTATCAGGCTTTGTTTCAAGTTTATCATTATTAATAAAATTCGTGTTGCCTCATATACTGTTGTTATTACTTTTTGTTTTTTCCTGAAAAAAATGGCAATCCTAAAAAACATGATAAACAAAAAATCACTTTAAACAAAAAATATGCATAAAACATGTTTCACTCTTTTCACTTGTTTCTAAAATCAAAATAAATCATATGTGCAAATTAAATCACGAACCCATTGAAAAACATGATCCTATGCCCTCACCAAACTTTGAGTTCCCCGTGTTTGAAACCTTTGGGGAAGATATGGAAGAAGTTCCTGAGGAGATTTCCCTACTGTTTGAGAAAGAAGAGAAAACCATTCAGCCTCATGAAAAACCAGTAGAAGTGATCCACTTAGGCAATGAGGAAGATAGGAAAGAAGTTAAGGTAGGGGAACTGCTTGACCCAGATGTTAAAGAAAGGATAATAGAGCTTCTCAAAGAGATTGCTGATGTGTTTGCTTGGTCCTATCCAGACATTCCAGGGTTGGATACCAATATTGTGGAGCACCATTTACCGTTGATACTAGAATGTCCACCAGTGAAACAAAAGCTTAGAAGAACTCACCCTGATATGGACAAAATGATTAAAGAGGAAGTTTAAAAACATATTGATGCAGGATTTCTCGTTACTTCTGAGTACCCTCCTTGGTTGGAAAACATAGTTCCCATTCCTAAGAAAGATGGCAAAGTTAGGATGTGTGTCGATTTCCGAGATTTGAACAAGGCTAGCCCAAAAGATAATTTCCTGCTACCACACATTGACATGTTGGCTGATGAAAATGAAAAGTTCAATGCCTTTTCCTTCATGGATGGTTTCTTCGGCTAAAATCAGATCAAGATGGTACTTGAGGACACGGAGAAGACTATTTTTATTACACTATGGGGAATATTTTGCTATAGAGTGATTCCTTTCGGATTGAAAAATGCTGGTGCGAAATATCAAAGGGTAATGACAACTCTATTCCATGATATGATGCATAAAGAGATCTAGGTCTATGTGGATGACATGATTGCCAAATCAAAAAATGAAGAAGAATATTGCACCCCAAAATTCACCCACTTTAGTTTAACCCTAATTGGCCTATTTTTCTCTAACATACACATGCATACATATCCGGATTCTATGCTTATGGGTGTAGCGGTAGAAATGTTGAGACTAAGCTATTGGATTGACTTAACTCGCATAGATCAAATAAAAATCGCCATTGTGCTTTATTGTTTCCAGAGGAATGAGAAAAGAGAGAATAAACCCAAAAATAAGGGGGAAAGAATCTAGGTACAGGGGTTGGTTATGAAAAGAGAAGGTATTAGCATCAAAAATATCCATGGTACTCCGCAGGAACCTCTTTGGAAATTTGTGTATTTTGGCTATAAATGGTGTAAACAAAAATAGATGGTGGAGATGAGAAAAGAAGTATTTTTTTACAATTTTTGCACTTTCCGCAGTTGCGAACCTTTAGTGTCTAAGTACCACCCTTCGTGCAATAGGGGATCAGGGTACTCGTATTTCACCTCAAAAATTTAAAACACAAGTGTGTTGGTTAATTTTAAGAGAAGAGATATTATCGTCATATTCGAGTGGAAAACATACTTACTATCACGATTATGAGAAAGGAGAATTTGTATCATCTCAAAGTGGTGGATATAGCTTGGATTTTAAAATTAATAAAGCCTCACTCAACATCCAAGTGAAAAATATCTCACTTCACTATACATCTTAGAAGTATAGTAGCTCGCATCACTACAAGAATCAACAAGAGTCTAATCTTTTGAGAAAATTTTAAAGTAAAAAGCCAAAGTAGCAAAGTGGTTTGAATGAGGTTAATGACTTTTAGTCTTCTCACAAAAAATGTCAAAGTATGATTAATATTGATTAAAATTTGATTAAGAAAAGATTTTTAAAATCCATGGACCTAAGTCCAAGTTTATTATGAAAGCGATTCAAGTTAGAAAACAAGAAGAGTTTTGTAAAGGAGGAAGAAGATTTTTGAAATTAAAGAAGATGGGAGGATATAAAGGGACTATCCTAAAGCATAAGGTAAAATCTAAGGAAAATAAAGATCTAACTAACAAGAAGATAACACTTGACATAAAGAGTCAATGTATAATTCTCATCCTTTGGATTGAAACCAAGCAAGCAAAAATACTAAACCTCTTAGGAATACCAAGCTTCAGATGAATTAAGTCTTCACAAAAATTGGGCAGAGTAATGGCTGTATACAGAGGAATTCTCAATCACAGACAAAGCACATAATCAGAACAACCTGCACACAAAGAAAATCAACCCAATATCCTGGGATAAGCCCTAAGAACTCCAAATAAAATAACAACAGAGTAATAATGTCCCAAGGATAATCAAGGCTTCTAATCCTAAGGCCAAGAGGTCCATAACTCCATTATGTCAAGGATAGTAGCCAAATAGTCCAAGTAACCTTAAGACTTTTTAATGTTCAAGTTGGTTATTAAGTGTCTTCAAAAAGAAAAGAAAGCTCAAATGAGCAAAGATAAATTGAAAAAGTTAAATGCTCAAGTGAGCAAAGATAAAAATAGCATGAAATGTAAATGCTAAAGTAAATGGTGCATAAAAGTAAAGGCATAAAATAAAGGGAATTAAAGTAAAAGCACAAAGTAAAAGCACAAAGTAAAAGTCAAATGTTAGTGAATTAGAAGTTAGAGGTTAGTTGAATGACCATATTGTAACTTGCATTTGAAAACTCATTAGAAGATTGATAAATTTAAATTTTCTCAACAACAAGTTTCATTTGCTTTTTGTTAAGTATAACATTCATTTCAAATACTCAAGGCAAGCACATCTAATCAACGATGTTTAAATGATTCACTTAGGCCAAAATTAATGACAGTTTATTAGAGGATTGATAAGATCAAAGCCTCCTAACAATGAACCTCAAGGTTATTGGATCAAAGGTTTCAAATTAAACATACTTGGGCTTGCAAACATAGGTTTGGGCCACAAATGCTTATTTTTCTAATCGGGACAAATTTAACACTATGTTAAGCAATCGTAAGTGGACTTATGTAGAAGTCACACCTATTTTGAGGCGGATCAAAAGTAATTGATATACCACATATTAAATAAATGATATGTAGATTATTCTATAATAACATGTAGCACAAGTAAGAAAGGGATAAGACGAAGAGAGAGGGGATGTATCAGATGAAATTAGGGTTTCAAATATTATCAACATCATTCATCTATTTTGTTGGATTTGGTTTTTCAACCCATCAACATCCAAGATCCAATGAGGTTGAGGAACTTGTCCCAAAATAACACCAAAATCAGGGCCAAACAAAAATAATAACATAATATTCAATAAAACAATATTTAAATGATTAATAAAAAGGAAATAATTGGTAAAATACACAAAGTATATTAAAACACCAAATAAAAGTCTTAAAAAATAGTTAGAGGTCAAGAATGAGTTAATAAGTGTTGACGGAATTTTTTAGAATTTTTTAAAGTCAGAATCTATTTTTAAAGTTTAAAGAAATAAGAAAAATAAATAAAAGATTGTAAAAAAAATAGTAAAATCAGAAATAAAAATAAAATAAGGTCACCAATATTAGTAAAGAGGTCACTGGATCCTTCCATATGTTTTTTCAGAATTTAAAAATCAAGAAAAGTATTTTTAAAAAATTAAAACAATTCAAATAAAGTGAAAAATCATAAAAAAAACCAAATCATAAAATAAAATTGTGAAAAAAATAAAAATCAAAAAGAGAAAAATCAAAAGTATTTTTGAGAATTTGTTTTCTAGATTTTTAGAAGTTGAAATGATTTTTTTTATGAATTTTTTGAAGTTTAAAACAATTAAATCAAAAATCAAAAAATAAAAATAATGTCAAAATAATGAGGATCATCCGATCATAGTCAAAACGCGTTTGTAAATAACTTCAAAGGACCCGGCGCGCTACGCTTGATATGAACCTTATTGAAAAACACACAAAATCAATTAAATCTGGGTCAATCAAAATAAAATAATTGTCACGCTATCATTGGTTGAAGAATAACACGTAGGTTGTCTTCAACCTCCAGACCTCTCCATGTTAGGCTCTTATTAGATTCTTCAAACAAAATCGTTAGACGCTAAAATCAGTATCATTGGATTCGTCTCTTCCAGATGATCCTAACCTTACCCTCGCGAAAAATTTCATTAAACCACAACTCAGTCGATTTGAGAAAAACAAGAAGAAAAAAGTTGGAAGGAGATTTGAAAATTCATGAGCAAAACTCACATCTAGTTAAAAACTAATGATGCAATCAATATCAGAGTGATGAGAGCTACATTGTAGCAACAATTTTGGAGATAATTGATGGAGGAATCAACCTGTTGAAGTTCAAATTCAGAGCTCTGAAACTCAACTTGGCTAGCACGATTCATGGCACCTCAAGGCTTGGTTCTTCTTCTGTTTGCTTAAGTGAAGTTCACAGATTAAGAATCAGCAAATAAATTGGATTATAAGATGCTTTAGAATTCAATTTGAAGTTACAAAATTATGAGTTATGGAGGAAGTTTAACAAAGGTTCTTTGACTCTCTAAAGCTTGTAAAATGAGTGGTATATCCCACTCTATTTATAGGGAAGCAAATGGGATGATCAAGCGTGTGAAATGATGAGATTTTGAGAGAATTCATGTGATGTTGCAAGCATGAAAAGTGTGACTCATATTTAGTCAAAACTTGCGTTTCAAGGTGCTAATCACTTCTGGAAGATTGTTAAGCATGATTAGAAGTAAAAATGTGCAACAATTTTGTGATTAGAGGCCATATTAACCAATTTCAATCTGACTATTTTGACAAAATCAGTTTCATGGTGCCAACTTTGAATCCATGGTGTACCCAACTCAAGAGGCATTATCACATTATTCTTGAAGCATTTGAAAGACAAGGTTAAAAACTTCACAATTTTCCAAGAAAGACATCATTTGGATGCTTGAACAAAAAGTTATGTCCAATTGAATTTGTGAAAAACACACGGATCTTTTGTACTAAGAAAAATTCTAAGTGTTGAACTTCAAAATGACCTATAATGTTCTTCAAAATTAAATGACCTTCCACTCAAAGTTTGATCTTGATATATGAAGATAACATGAAGTAGACCTCTTGAATTCAAGTGTGGAATTGAGATCACTCAGAAATATTAAAAATTGAAAGAGTTATGGTCTTTCGAAGATGATGAACAAATTTGGGGAAATTCAGAGAAGACCTATAATATTTTCAATTCTTCAACCACTTTTCAAGCATTTTTAAGTCTTGCACATAAAAACAAAGTTGTAGTATACATCCAAAAGATTATTATGGAAAAATAATGGGCTCAAGGTGATTAAAATTGACCAAGTTATGATCATTTTAATTCAAACCCTAGAATTCAAAGGCTCTTCAAGTAGACTTGTAATATTTCTTAACTATTAGTGTTCTTCCATTCAAAATTAGCCTTAGAATTATGAAGATAGCTTGTTAAGAACCTTTTAAAGAGAATCATGGATTTGGAGTCACTCAAAAATCTCTAAAAATGAGCAAGATATGGTCCTTGGAAGTCAACAAACCGTAGCTCAGAGAGTGTTAAAATGAGTTGAAACCCCTTTCAACTTTTGATGATTTTTCTTGCAGAATTGGATCTTTTCATATGAAGAGAGGTTGTTGTAGGTGATGATAAGAATCCATAGAAAAATAAACAACTCAAATTTTTTAAAATTGAGAGAGTTACGCACTTGTGATCACTAAATCTAGTATTTGCTCAATTAGGTCAAACTTGTTGAACCAACCTTGAATCTCTTGGAATTTCTTGGAAAAATAAAGCATGATAAATCATAAAAGGTCTTGAAATAATGTTTTATTGAAGCATACTCAAATGTGGAGCTTAAGTCTCAATGAAGCTTATTGAAGAAGGCATGGAAATAAACATATGAACCTATTAATCTTCTTGATGAATTTCATCACAAACTTTGAGGAGGTATTGACCTAAATAAAGTGAGAGAGCTTCTTGAACCACAAATATTTTATGCGATAGACATGAACTTCATGATTTAACTCTTACAATCCATTAGAGAACCATTTGGTTGAGAATCACCCATCCAACCCTATATTAGATGGTGAGATGAATGCAATTGTGATCACCTACAATATGAACATTCAAAGAAACATATATGCACATATTGATGTTAGTTAAAAGAACATATGTAAAAGATATACAATTCAAGGTAATTGGTTATCCCTCAAGATAAAACTTAAAGATAGGATAAAGAGGGAAACAAGCCTAATGTGTGTGTCTTGATGCATTGTGACATTAGATAATGAGAAATATTAGGGGGGGAAATTGGGGTATAACAGCTGCCCTTATGTATGTGTCTTCTATCCGGAGATATGAAGGTTAAAATATTCGTCTTGATGCGATTGAAGATATTTAAATACAAGACAAACCCTATTTTTGGCCCTAAGATGCCAAGAAATGCTTATGATCA
This sequence comes from Vicia faba, assembly GCA_948472305.1. Taxonomy (NCBI): domain Eukaryota; kingdom Viridiplantae; phylum Streptophyta; class Magnoliopsida; order Fabales; family Fabaceae; genus Vicia; species Vicia faba. Next base: position 264,328,174 of record OX451740.1, read on the forward strand.
TGAATGCAAACAAACTACTCCAAAGGTGACACAGAACACCACCGGGTAAGCACAAGATAAAAAATAGATCAAAAAGAGAGTCCAAACAGGAAAATAAATCGCTGGAGAACAAAAGACTCAACTCTATTGGGGTAAATCCAAAAGAGGAGATAAGGCATTACTAACTCAAACAATGAGGAAAAAGAAATGGATGACAATGATAGACAGATGAAATACCCACTCCTAGAGGGGATAGCAAAAAAGAGAGTAACATCGACTCACAGGGGATCAGAAATTAATGACTGAAAGGATGCAAATAGAAGCGTTAAGATAATACCAGTAAATACCAACATTAGGGTCAGTAAAAAATGATTGACATTAGTACTTAAGGCTGGAAACATATTGACTCATTTAGAGAAAAGTGAATCTCAACAATGAACTATCTCCCTTAATGAAGAGACTACCATTCATTGGAATACAAATCTCAACAACGAACTATCTCCCTTAATGAAGAGACTACCATCTATCGGAGTACAAATCTCAACAACGAACTATCTCCCTTAAAGAAGAGACTACCATCAATCAGAGTAAAACCTCAACAAATAACTATCTCCCTTAATGAAGAGACTACCATCCATCGGAGTACAAACCTTAACAATGAACTATCTCCCTTAATGAAGAGAATACCATCCATCAGAGTACAAATCTCAACAACGAACTATGTCCCTTAAAGAAGAGACTACCATCCATCAGAGTAAAACCTCAAGAGTAAACTATTTCCCTTATGAAGAGACTACCATCCATCGAAGTACAAATGTCAACAACGAACTATCTCCCTTAAATAAGAGACTACCATTCATTGGAATAAAAATTCAACAAAGAACTATCTCCCTTAAATAAGAGACTACCATTCATTGGAATAAAAATTCAACAAAGAACTATCTCCCTTAATGAAGAGACTACCATCCATCGGAGTACAAATCTCAAAAAGAACTATATCCCTTAAAGAAGAGACTACCATCCATTAGAGTAAAACCTCAACAACGAACTATGTCCCTTAATTAAGAGACTACCATCCATCGAAGTAAAACTTCAACAAAGAAGTATCTCCCTTAATAAAAAGACTACTATTCATCGAAGTAAAACCTCAACAATGAACTATATCCCTTAATGAATAGACTACCATCCATTGGAGTACAAATATTAACAATGAACTATCTCCCTTAAAGAAGATACTACCATCAATCAGAGTAAAACCTCAACAACTAACTATCTCCCTTAATGAAGAGACTACCATCCATCGCAGTACAAATCTTAACAATGAACTATCTCCCTTATTGAAGAGACTACCATCCATAAGATTACAAATCTCAACAACGAACTATGTCCCTTAAAGAAGAGACTACCATCCATCGAAGTAAAACCTTAACAATGAACTATCTCCCTTATGAAGAGACTTCCATCCATCGGAGTACAAATGTCAACAACGAAATATCTCCCTTAAAGAAGAGACTACCATCCATTGGAATAAAAATTTAACAATGAACTATCTCCCTTAATGAAGAGACTACCATCCATCGGAGTACAAATCTTAAAAACAAACTATCTCCCTTAAATAAGAGACTACCATCATTAGATTAAAACCTCAACAACGAACTATGTCCCTTAATTAAGAGACTACCATCCATCGAAGTAAAACCTCAACAAAGAAGTATCTCCATTAATAAAGAGACTACCATTCATCGAAGTAAAACCTCAACAATGAACTATATCCCTTAATGAATAGACTACCATCCATTGGAGTACAAATCTCAACAATGAACTGTCTCCCTTAAAGAAGAGACTACCATCCATCAGATTCAAACCTCAACAACAAACTATCTCCCTTAATGAATAGACTACCATCATTCAGAGTAAAACCTCAACAACAAACTATTTCCCTTAATGAAGAGACTACAATACATCTGAGTAAAACCATTCTCTATGGAATTAAAAAACTTAATAAGGAAGAACAGGTTTCTCAAATAAAGAGACCTGTCACTTGTTGTTCACGAAGTGTATTGCAATAATGATGTTAGGAAAGGAATCTTGATTTTCTAGGGAAGTGCCAATACATTTCTACTGAGGTGATAAAGTCTTCACGTACAAAATAAATACATATTCTCAATCCAGGGATCACAACCTAGAGGGGTCAAAATAATATTCTTTTCGGGGACCACAGATTCAAACCAGGAACAAACAGGAGTGAAACAGTCAACCAAGACACCACTCAATGAGGAATAAACTCAAATGGGGATCATATTCCATCCATATAATGAGTTGAGTAGGAAGCTAAAGCAAAATTCTTCCACGAGGGATAACTCAATTGAGAAATTGAAAGGATGTACACTTTCTGCTTAAGGTTGACAATCTATTGGAGAGAGGGTAACACAACTATGCAAAGAGGAAAAAATGCCAACAAAAACATCAATGAATGCAAATGAGAAATGAACTTTAATTCATCTATGCATGATGTATGTATGAATGTATGAATGTTATCATATATATGCTGACAAAACAAACACACTGCACTGGGGATAATCATACAACACTAACTTGAATAAGGACAACATTAGACTAAATCACATCCAAGATAAATATTCCATAAGAGAGTAACCACCAAATGAGGAAACAAATTCCTACTTCACGACTTAGTTCGAATGGGAAGAAACATGGCTTAAAAATAATCACAACATAATCTGATAGCAACAAACCAATACAGTTGCAAAGGTATAACCCCTTCCTCCGGGTTTCACCGGGGAATATCATACAAACTTTGCTAGGGAAGACAATCTCATATCATATAGACTTCAACTGGGGATTCCAAATTAACTTCACCGGGGAAAACAACACCACATCATCGAGGGGAGCCCAAATACAATCTTTGATATCAAGAGTAATGGTTGGGAAAATTTCTCTAGGGAGAAATTATGAAACTTCATGGGGATAACAACTTTTAGAGAGAAGCATCATTTTTGCTTCATTTGGGGATCTAAGAAGTTAACAACGTAACAGAAAGTTAAAATTATGGGGATTTTAAATCAAACTCAACACTTGGTGATAGAAACCCCAAAAATTTGACAGCTGTCTAAACACTTCTTAGAAAAGATATTGCACTTGACTGGCTACTCACTTGGAAAAATCCGCGTCAAGTCCTGACTGGAGACTCTGGGATAAAGGCATCAAACCGTGCAAACCCAAAACCAAATAATCCACCTGGAGAAAAATATGAACCAAGACTTAATTGGGAAGAATAGGGTTACAGGCTCAACATCACACCATATATCGATTGGTATGAAATCCAAATATCCAAATAATGAAATACAAGTAGATCATGCACATATCAGCAAGAGTAATCTCGTGATACCTTCATGGGGAATCTTTTCAAAATTTCAAGGTTCATCCATCCTTGGAATCACTACTTTTGTTCCACTTGAATCACAAAATATGAAGTAAAAAGTAATTTGCGAGTTCTTTTCAAAAACATTTTTATTATTAAGTCTTTTTGTTTGGAAAATTACTATCAATAGTAAATGAAATTTTTTTAAACAGAATAAAATAAGAACCACAAATAATTTGATAAAGGCTCAAACTTTATGAATAAAATGTTAGTCCACAAATGGCGAGACTCCATAGATGATTACAAAGTTTGGAAAATGGTAAATATATGGAAAAGATACATTGAAATACAATGACCATTATTCTCCCTAAAAACTATGATCTCCTGACTAGAGGCTTCAGTTGAAGTGTGATGAGAGTCTGAGAAGATTGTTGCTTCAATGATCAAGTCTTGTCGGACGCAGTTACTTGCCAAGAAATCCTCACCTTTTGCTTAGGTTTCCCTTGCGGGTTTTCAACCTAGCGCGAAGATTTTATTTTGTTTGTGTCTCTAATTTCCTCCTAGGCCGCCCTTTCGGTTTTTCAGCCTACCGAGACGCTCTTTTTTTCCTAAGTCGCCCTTTCGGATTTTCAACTTAGCGAGTTGTTATTTTATTTATTTAGGGGAAGTATTTCTTGATTGTGGCAGCCTTTATAGGCCGTGGTAACTCCTCACCATCCATAGTTTCAAGTATTAATGCACCGCCAAAGAAGGCTTTCTTGACGACATATGAGCCTTCATAATTGGGAGTCCACTTGCCCCTAAAATGAATGTTAAAAGACATGATCTTTTTGAGCACGAGGTCGCCTTTTCTGAATTCAAGAGGCTTGAAATTCTTATAAAAAGCTTTCTTCATTCTTTTCTGATACAACTGACCATAGCACAAAGCCGTCATTCTCTATTCTTCAATTAAATTCAACTGGTCTAACCTGTTTTGGACCCATTCAGCCTCTGAAAATTTGGTTTCCATTATTACACGCAAAGAGGGAATCTCAACCTCAACGAGGAGCAATGCTTCCATACCATACACAAGAGAGAATGGGGTTGCCCCTGTTGAAGTGCGGACAAATGTACGATACCCATGCAAAGAAAAAGGGAGGATCTCATGCCAATCCTTATAGGTAAAAACCATGTTTTGGATAATCTTCTTAATGTTTTTATTAGCAACTTCAACGGCCCCATTCATCTTTGGCCTGTAAGAAGAGGAGTTGTGATGGATAATCTTGAATTTTTCACACAGTTCTGTCATCATTTTGTTATTCAAATTTGAGCCGTTTTCAGTGATAATCCTACTTGGCACACCATGCCGACATATAAGATTGTTCTTGATAAAGTGCACTACCACCTTCTTGGTGACATTGGCATAAGAAGCTGCTTTGACCCACTTGGTGAAGTAGTCAATTTCCACTAAGATGAAACAATGTCCATTCGATGCCTTGGTGTAATACGGTGTGAAAACTGACTTGGGTTTTTTTCCATTTTATCGCAATTGTTACGGATAGTAGGAGTCACCACCGACTTTTCTTTTTTCCAATAAAGGAAAGGGTAAAAAGAATATGAAAAACCTTTGAGATTATTTTCTTGAGTTCGGGGGGTAGATTATGAAAAGGAAAGGTGTTAGCACCCTTTTCATCCATAGTTATCTATGGGCTCTTTGTTGCTTGCTAGATCACTTTTGAAATTTCTTTGCATGAAATGTGTTTTTGGTGGGTTTTGAAATTATTTTTGAAAAGCGCCTTCGTTTAGGCAAACTTTGTAATGATTCTCGTCTCTATAAGAATGCATACAAACTGTTGGACTTTTGAAAATATTTCATGTTTTGAAAGTGTTTAGTGTGTTTGAAAAGAGGTTTGTTTTGAAGATGAATTATGAGCAAGAAATTAAGAACGTTCTACCTTACTCAAAAGTCTTTGGTTCATTTCTCTCTTCCTTTGATATTACTAGCTTACCATTGATTGTTAAGAAGCCTTATCTTTTGATGTGAAGGGACGGACGTGGGTCATCGTATAGCCATGATAGAAATGTTGTGAGATATCTTAGCATTTCTCTTGAGGGACTAAGATCATTTGTAAGGCAACATTCGAAGCGTCATCGAGGGACTATGACCTTGTATTTTTTGATTGTTTTTGCTAAGACACCTCACATGCATAACATGACCATTTTTCATAAGGTAACAAGCGGAGTTATCCCTAGAGGTGCAAGTGTGCAAGTGTTTGTATTTAATGCTTGATTTATCTTAAATTAGGGCTTTCTAAGTATTGATTTTATCTTTCCATACAAAACCTAATTACTAGCATTTATGAAAGAGATAAATTGCAGAAAGTAAATATTCTACGCTATTACAATCACTTGGGGATTGGGTGTACAAATTTACAAATGGAGGTTGCAAGAAATTAAAGTCCTAATCATCTATTACACCCATATTGAAATAATGTACAAGAATTGGAATGTAAAATAGATTTGTTTTGTTTTCATTAAGAGAAGAAATAAATTTTCTTAAGGAAATAATTTTAGTCTTTTTGTTTTAAAAGAAATAAAGCAAAGTAAATGACTATAAAGTATTTTTGGTGTTTTTTGATTAATGAAAATAAAAGTGATGATGAAAATAATAAGAGAATAAGAGTTAGAGTGAACGTGTTGCCGTAAGAATAGAAATAAGAGAGAGCAGAAGTTCTGACTCAGGTGCGCTGCAAATCAGAAAGAAAATGTTAGTAGAAGTGACGAAGGCCAGAAGTTCTGGATCCAGATGCACTAAAGTTCTGGGGTTGCTGGGAACAAAGGAAAGCCTAGAAGCTCTGATTTCTGAGAGAGCCTAGAAGTTCTGATGCAGCTGGAAACCTAGAAGTTCTAGTGTTAATAGAAGGCTAGAAGTTCTGTTAATGGGTAAGTGAGGTGATGATGCTGTTGGATGAGAATATCTCGAAGTTCTGGTCCAGGAGTACTGTTTTGACAAACAAATGAGGGGGGGGGGGTTATCTAGAAGTTCTGGTCCAGGATTATTGTTTGACAAATAATGGGGTAAATATATTAAATAAACATAAAAATATGCTTCTGGGGCTAGAACCCCGGACCCTTAACACTAATTCCTTATGTGCGCGCTCTCTACCACTGGGGTGGCTATACATCTGATATTAGAATAAAAAACATAAACATATATTATAAAGTAAGTTCTGACGATGAACTTCATCTTCTTCTTCGCGCCAACCAGAGTATCTTCAACTTGGTCATTTCTCAACAAAAATGGAAAATGCAAACATAAAAGTTATGGCAAATTTCATCATGGTTTCGGAAATACAAAGCATAAAAACTGTAAACTAGAAGCAAGCCTGAATTTTGCTAATCCTAATTCTGAACCCTAATTTTCTCAAGAAGTTCTGATCCGAAATTCTCTCTACTTAGGACATATGAATGAAATCTATAAATATGTACAGATTCAGAGCCAAGATATCTACATTATGTCTTTGAAATTGCAAGTAGCAACGCCTAAGTGATGAGATGAAAATCAGAAGAAACTTACCTTGTCGCTGGAAATTGTTCTGTAAGTTAGAGCCTGGTTCAGACTGCTGTGATGTTCTGGTCAGCTTCCTCAAGTTTTCGGAAAGCTAAAGCAACCCTTAATTGAGTTATGGATGGTTGGAATGCTATGGAGCATTCAAGATGCAAAGTTATGATTTTTTGAAATGGAAAGTGGTGAAGACTATTTTACAGTTTGAAAACAGAAGTTGGGAAAGCTTCTACGTGTATACCAGAGACTGTATGGGTGATTTGGACAAGAAAAGAATGACAAATTAGAGTTTTGATGAAAAAATCAGAAACTAGCAGGTTTTGGTGTTTGTGTTGCAGTTTCATGTTCTTGGGAATTTTCAGCAAGGTTTCAGGGCAAGGTAGGGTGGTTAGCAGCTTTAAACATACCTAATATAAGTTTGTAGGCATGATTTGTAGGGAAGTACACTCATAAATAAAGTAAAGTATGGGCTCAAAATAAAATTTGTACAAAAGTTTGCTTTTCAAGGACATCAGTGGTACTTTTTATGCCACACATGGGAGGATCCTTTGGATAAAGGCTTAGAATTTGGGATAAAGACTCAAAAGTTGGTGTAAGAATTAAATTATGATGATATTTAACACGAAAGAAGGCCTGTAACATGAGATTATGCAGCATATCTTGAAACTGGACCAGAAGTTCAACATAAACGTGACTTAGATTAAGAACAAATGCCTAACTTATGATCTTTGATTCTCCCTGCTTCAGCATGATCTGAAGGAGTTCCCAGACTTTTCAGAAAGCTTGTAACATGCTTTGTAACCCCTCTTTGAATCATCTTTGCAAACTCTGGTTGTACCTACGTGAAAACTGGCCCAGAAGTTCTAATCAAATTCTGACTTGGAAATGTTCAGAATTTACTAAGTGTTTTAGTTTCATGGACGTGTCTTCAAGGATTTATAACTTTAAATCCCAGCATTTCTAGGAGGAGTTCTATTCTACAATGTTTTAGATCTCATTGAGATCTACAACTCTTGTGTCATAAGTTCTTCCTGAATCATCTTACATCATGATGAAAATCTGGCCAAAAGTTCTAAACTTATCATATTTTCTTAACATTTAGAAAAATTTCTAAGTGTTTAGAACTTTGACTTTTCCAAAGTAATTTTGACTTTTGATTTTCTTGATGAACCAACTTCATATTCTACCTTGTCTTGATGAAATGTGATTCTTGAAACTTGATTTTGATTAAAAAGTCAAAATTTGACTTTTCAGTGTGCATTTTGACCATTTTGCCCTTGTGCCAATTCCAAACCTAAATTGATGTATCAGTGCTGCAAAATTGAGTCATGGAAGATTTTTTGAGATAATTATAGAGAAATGAGAGGGAAATTTTGGGGTACAATAGCTGCCCATGTTCAATCTTCTTAAACCTGAAGAGTTAGATTGGCGAGCCCGCCATTCGTGACTTGAAGGTGGAAGATGATTGAACACTAAAGTGCCCAGAAATTTGCACTCGATGATGTGGTTGTTGATTGCGTAGGGAATGGGCTTAAAGATTCCATTTAGAGAGATGATGGAGAGTTGTCGGAGATGGGCTTATAGATGCCATCCAAAGGTGATTGTTGACAAAAATTAGATTAAATCTAAGCTTGACTTCAATTGGAAAAGAATCAGAATAAATCTTGGGAGCGATTCATCTGAACCAGAGAAAGTGTCTACCGGAAAGGAAACGGGATAAACCATTGATTAATTTAAATTGAACCAACAGTGGTCTTGAATATTCTTTTATTTATGATGGGCCTGTGTAGGGCTGCTTTAGGAGACATATGAGAGGGAAGCCTGGGTAGGGTTGCTTCAAGATGAATGGATGTGAAACTTAACCTAGAATTTAAGAGAAGGAACCTGGGTAGGGTTGCTTCAGGATGGATCCGTGTGAAACTGCATTTGGAAATGAGAAGGAACCTAGGTAGAGTAACTTCATGATGAGTCAGTGTAAAACTGCATCTGGAAAGGAGAAGGAACCTGGGTAGGGTTGCTTCATGATGAGTCCGGGTAAAACTAAATCTGGAAAGGAGAAGGAACCCGGGTATGGTTGCTTCATGATGAGTCCATGTAAAACTGCATCTGGAAATGTCTGAGAAGGAACTTGGGTAGGGTTACTTCAGCTGGTCGTGTAGATAGTTACCCTGGCTTGTTTCAGGTATTGATCTTTGACCTTAGAAAGAAAGACAATTTTCCTGGCTTGTTACAGGTATTAATCTTCAATCTGCTCATGTAGATAGATTTCCTGGCTTGTTACAGGTATTAATATACAATCAGTCGTCCACAGATAGTTGTCCTGTCTTGTTAGAGCTATTAATCTTGAACTGTTAAAAATTGTTGACGATAGTTATCTGTTGTTTAGTCTTTCCTGAAAAGGTAAAGAGTTAGCTGTATGCAATGTCATGATGTATGAAATGCATGATGTAATGATGTTCTCAGAATAAATGAGATTATGCTATATACATTTATCATGTATGTAATATGATGCATGAAATATTGTCGAAATGTAATTTTGTCTTTGGAAAGTAAATCCTTGACAAGTGCTAAGGAGTTTTGGGAAGCTAAATCCGGGACGACCGTTGGGGATGAAGAGTAGGAACCTGGGCGGGGTTACTTCATGATGAGTCCGTGTAAAACTGCATCTGGAAAGGAGAAGGAACCTGGGTAGGGTTTCTTCATGATGAGTCAGGGTAAAACTACATTTGGAAATGTCTGAGAAGGAACCTGGGTAGGGTTACTTCATGATGAGTCAGTGTAAAACTGCATCTAGAAATGAGAAGGAACCTGGGTAGGGTTACTTTATGATGAGTCAGTGTAAAACTGCATCTGGAAATGAGAAGGAACCTGGGTAGGGTTGCTTCATGATGAGTCCGTGTAAAACTACATCTGAAAAGGAGAAAGAACCTGGGTATGGTTGCTTCATGATGAGTCCATGTAAAAATGCCTCTGGAAATGTCTGAGAAGGAACTTGGGTAGGGTTACTTCAGCTGGTCGTGTAGATAGTTGCCCTGGCTTGTTTCAGGTATTGATCTTTGACCTTAGAAAGAAATATAGTTTTCCTGGCTTGTTACAGGTATTAATCTTCAATTTGCTCATGTAGATAGCTTTCCTGGCTTGTTATAGGTATTAATATATAATCGGTCGTCCACAGATAGTTGTCCTATCTTGTTAGAGGTATTAATCTTGAACTGTTAAAAATTATTGACGATAGTTATCTGTTGTTTAGTCTTTCCTGAAAAGGTAAAGAGTTAGCTGTATGCAATGTCATGATGTATGAAATGCATGGCGTAATGATGTTCTCAAAATAAATGAGATTATGCTGTATGCATTTATCATGTATGTAATATGATGCATGAAATATTGTCAAAATGTAATTTTGTCTTTGGAAAATAAATTCTTGACAAGTGCTGAGGAGTTTTAGGAAGCTGAATCCAGGACGGCCGTTGGGGATAAAGAGTATGCACACCTTTCAAAACCTTGTTTTTAGAATGTTTTCGCTGGGGATTCCTATTTTTGTTATTTTTAGGATAACTCTACCGGGGGATGTTGATTTTGCTTGAGAAGAAAACTCTATGGAGAGTGTTGAATTACACTTGGGGAAAAGAGTTCAAGAGTTTCAGTTGTCTGTTGCTCTACTGGGGATCTATCTTTTGATGGAAGAGAAAGGCAGTTAACAACTTGTTGGGGACAAAGAAATTAACTGTTATCTGGTTGTCTCCCAGTTTTTGTAGCAACTCGTTCGGGATTGTATAATAGTCTACTGGGGAAGAGGAGTTGTGGTCCCTTGATTTATGATAGTCTGAGAGGCAAATTGAAGCTGGGGAATCTTTCCGTTTGTTGGGGAAATAAACCTTGTCGCCAATCTGTTGGAGAGGTGTTTTCTTTTTGCAGAACTCCTCGAGGATTCTTGAGATCAACTCAATTGGGGAGAAGTTTTCAGAGATTGGAACTCTGGCTGGGGATTACCTTATGAAAATGAATTTTTGGGAGATTTGTCACTTCCCCTAGCGGCAAGTGTTTGTAGTATTGCCAGGAACTGTTTTCCTGACCGTACGTAACTCTTTGTTGGAATTCAAGTTTAATGCTCCAAGTGATTCAGATAAAGACCTGCCCCTGGTTATTCGGAATTTCTTGAGAGATTTCTTGGAATATTGCCTTGACTTCCCCAGACGGGTTGGACAATGACATATCATGCCCCCTTCTTATAGGAGATTTGTCATTGGAAGTGCCATCCCATTTGAAGTGATTTAGTTCACTGAAATAGCTTTCGTTCGCTGGATATTCGTCGTGTGAATTTCTCCGCTGTGAAACAATTAGCCATATGCAAACAGCGATATTAAAATAATGCAAAGTTTATGCTTGTCTTGAAGTTTTGAAAATGAATTTTAGCAGATAAAAGAATTTTGTAAGAATGTGAATTCAACTCAGGATTTAGAGTAAGCCTTACAGGAGTCCGGATACCTTTTGTAACAGAATGCTTTCAAACTAACCCATGCTTCAATTAGGAATTTTGAAAGGTTGTAACATGGTCTGGTTCACGGTTTAAGAAACAAAGGATAAGGCTCAAAGTGTATTTGTACCCGCTCGTCCTTCGTGATGTTCTCCAGTCCTAAGCTCAGTCAATTGTGCGTTTGAACTCCTATTGAATCTGGAATAATGGTTCAGATATTTGGAAGATTATTTGAGAAGGCAGTTATTTTTTGCAACACTTTTCATGTTTTTGAGGATTTGTAGTGACCTCTTTTTGATTTATTATCCCTGACTGTATCCTGATTGTTCTTGTTTTGAGATTACAGTCAGCGGAATGCCCCAATTTTTTTCTTTGTCCTAAGTTTCCTTCATAGGTTTTAACTTAGTGGGCTTTTCTTTAAGAGATAATGATTGCCTATTTGATAGGGAACCATCGTCGTCTTTTGATTCAAAAGGACTTCCCTGATGTCATTCGTTGTTTAGGAAGTGAAAGCTTGCGACTGAACACACATTTGAATTAACTGAGAGGCTACCCTGCCCCCGATTTTGATTAAGGGTTTCAGTTTGTGTAAAAAGGAAACTCATACTTCTTTGGCTCAAAGGGGTTGACTAGGGATTACCCTCCTTATAACTTCAGTGTTTAGGAATTGAAAGAACGTATGTACATCGTCAGCAAGGTCTCTTCAAAAGCATACTGTATGAGATTATGGCATTGTTTTCATCATCCTCCCTCTAAAGGCTTGCAACTTTTAAAACAAGAGTTGAATATCATAAAGAGAGTAAAAAGCATAGTTTAATTATAATGAAAACAAATGGATTAATTCAAGACAAACATATGCAATGCATTAATGAAATGAAGTTTGACATTAATAGATAAGTGTTTGAACAACAAAAGAGATTACAATTGAAAATTCAAAATGAACTGGAATGATTAATGATTTGGCATGGGAGCGGTGATCATGTTAGGAGTATCTGGAGGATCGAACTCGATCTCTTTGGTGTTAATCATGTTTTAAATCTTGTATTTCAGTGCCCAACAATCGTTAGTATCATGCCCAGGACTGTCAGAATAATATGCACATATTACATCAGGACTGTAGATAGGAAAAGAAGTTTTGGGGTTTGGATGAAGTCCTATCAACATAGTCAGATTCATCTTTAACAAGTGTTGCAGTGCTTGAGACAACGGCATGTTGATGTTGGTAAACCGTCTTTTGGGATCGTCTTGCCTTCGCTGATTTCCCCTTTGTTGTTGTCGTCGCGACGCAGGACCGGAGAATAGGACGGCCCCCACATGTTGGTCATGATTGCTCTTGTTATGACCCTTTTGACCATACACAGTATTGGACTCTTTCTTCCCATTGTATGGCTTTTTTTTAGTATCATAAGGTGTAGCTCCTTGGATCTTTCCGCTTTTGATGCCATCTTCGACCCTTTCGCCAGTCAGTATTATCTTGGTGAACCCGACTGAGGAGCTTCCGATTAGGTGATTGAAGAATGATCCAGACAAATTTCCCATAAAGATGTCAATCAGCTCCCTATCAGTTAAGGGTGGATGCACCCTACCAGCTAGGTATCTCCACTTTTGGGCGTATTCTTTGAAGCCCTCGTTGGAACGCATGGTCATATTCTGCAACTGCACACGAGTTGGTGCAAGATTAGCATTGTATTGGTACTCCTTGTAGAAAGCAGCAGCTAGATCTTCCCAAGTGTGAATGTGGAAACTCTCTAATTTATAGAATCACTCAAGTTGTGTCCCAGATAAGCTCTCTTGGAAGAAATGGATCCAGAGCTTCTGATCATTTCTCTCTTCCTTTGATATTACTAACTTACCATTGATTGGTAAGAAGCCTTATCTTTGGATGTGAAGGGACGGGTGTGGGTCATCTTATAGTCATGATAGCAATGTTGTGAGATATCTTAGCATTTGTCTTGAGGGACTAAGATCATTTGTAAGGCAACATTCGAAGCGTCATCGAGGGACTATGATCTTGTATTTTTTTGATTGTTTTTGCTAAGACGCCTCACATACATAACATGATCATTTTTCATAAGGCAACAAGCGGAGTTAAACCTAGAGGTACAAGTGTGCAAGTTTTTGTATTTCATGCTTGATTTATCTTGAATTAGAGCTTTCTAAGTATTGATTTTATCTTTCCATACAAAACCTAATTACTAGCATTTATGAAAGCGATAAATTATGGAAAGTAAATATTCTATGCTATTACAATCACTTGGGGATGGGGTGTACAAATTTACAAATGGGGGTTGCAAGAAATTAAAGTCCTAATTATCTATTACAAACATATTGAAATAATGTACAAGAGTTGGAATGTAAAATAGATTTGTTTTGTTTTTATTAAGAGAAGAAATAAATTTGCTTAAGGAAATATTTTTAGTCTTTTTGTTTTAAAAGAAATAAAGCAAAGTATATGAATATATAATATTTTTGGTGTTTTTTGATTAATGAAAATAAAAGTGATGATGAAAATAATAAGAGAATAAGAGTTAGAGTCAGCGTGTTGCCAAAAAAATAGAAATAAGAGAGAGCAGAAGTTCTGACTCAGGCGCGCTGCAAATCAGAAAGAAAATGTTAGTAGAAATGGGGAAGGCCAGAAGTTCTGGATCCAGACGCACTAAAGTTCTGGGGTTGCTGGGAACAAAGGAAAGCCTAGAAGCTCTGATTGCTGAGAGAGCATAGAAGTTCTGATTGCTGAGAGAGCCTAGAAGTTCTGATGCAGTTGGAAACCTAGAATTTCGAGTGTTACTGGAATGCTAGAAGTTCTGTTAATGGGTAAGTGAGGTGATGATGTTGTTGGATGAGAATATCTAGAAGTTTTTGTCCAGGAGTACTGTTTTGACAAACAAATGAGGGGGGGGGGGTTATCTAGAAGTTCTGGTCCAGGATTATTGTTTGACAAATAATGGGGTAAAAATATTAAGAAATAAACATAAAAAGATGCTTTTGGGGCTTGAAACCCGGACCCTTAACACTAATGCCTTATATGCGCGCTCTCTACCACTGGGGTGGCTATACATCCGATATTAGAAGCAAAAACATAAACATATATTATAAAGTAAGTTCTGATGATGAACTTCATCTTCTTCTTCGCATCAGCCAGAGTATCTGCAACTTAGTCATTTATCAACAAAAATAGAAAATGCAAACATAGAAGTTATGGCAAATTTCATCATGGTTTTCAGAAATACAAAGCATCAAAACTGTAAACCAGAAGCAAGCATGAATTTTGCTAATCCTAATTCTGAACCCTAATTTTCTTAAGAAGTTTTGATCTGAAATTCTCTCTACTTAGGCCATATGAATGAAATCTATAAATATGTATAGATTCAGAGCCAGGATATCTACATTGTGTCTTTGAAATTGCAAGCCTAGCAATGCCTAAGTGATGAGATGAAAATCAGAAGAAACTTACCTTGTAGTTGGAAATTGTTCTGTTTGTTAGAGCCTGGTTTAGACTGTTGTGATGTTCTAGTCAGCTTCCTCAAATTTTCAGAAAGCTAAAGCAACCCTTAACTTATGTTATGGATGGTTGGAATGCTCTGGAGTAGCCAAGATGCAAAGTTCTAATTTTTTGAATTGGAAAATGGTGAAGACTGTATTACAGTTTGAAAACAGAAGTTGGGAAAGCTTCTACGTGTATACTAGAGACTATGGGTGATTTGGCCAAGAAAAGCACAAGGAAAATTAGAGTTTGGATGCAAAAATCAGAAACTAGCAGGTTTTGGTGTTTGTGTTGCAGTTTCAGGTTCTTGGGAATTTTCAGCAAGGTTTCAGGGCAAGATAAGGTGGTTAGCAGCTTTAAACATGTCTAATCCGAGTTTGTAGGCATGATTTATGGGGAATTATATTCATAAACAAAGTAAAGTATGGGCTCAAAATAAACTTTGTACAAAAATTTTCTTTTCAAGGACGACAGTGGTACTTTTATGCCACACGTCGGGGGATCCTTGGGATAAATGCTTAGACATTGGGATGAAGACTCAAAAGTTGGTTTAAGTATTAAATTATGATGATATTTAACAAGCAAGAAGGCCTACAACATGAGATTATGCAGCATAGCTTGAAACTGGATCTGAAGTTCAGCATAAACGTAACTTAGATTAAGAACAAATGTCCAACTTATGAACTTTGAATCTCCCAGCTTCAGCATTATCTGAAGGAGTTCTCAGACTTTCCAGAAATCTTGTAACATGCTTTGTAACCCCTCTTTGAATCATCTTTTCAAACTCTGATTGTACCTATATGAAAACTGGCCCAGAAGTTCTAATCAAATTCTAACTTGGAAATGTTCAGAATTTACTAAGTGTTTTAGTTTCATGGACGTGTCTTCATGGATTTATAACTTGAAATCCCAACATTTCTTGGAGGAGTTCTGTTTTACAATGTTTTTGATCTCATTTATATCTACAACTCTTGTGTCAGAAGTTCTTCCTGAATCATCTTGCATCATGATAAAAATCTGGCCAAAAGTTCAGAACTTATCATATTTTCTTAACATTTAGAAAAATTTCTAAGTGTTTAGAACTTTGACTTTTCCAAAGTAATTTTGAGTTTTGATTTTCTTGATGAACCAACTTCATATACTACCATGTCTTGATAAAATGTGATTCATGAAACTTGATTTTGATTAAAAAGTCAAAATTTGACTTTTCAATGTGCATTTTGACCATTTTTCCCTTGTGCCAATTCCAAACTTAAATTGATGTATCAGTGCTGAAAACTTGAGTCATGGAAGATCTTGTGAGAAAATTCTTGAGAAATGAGAGGGAAAATTTTGGGGTAAAACACTTGGATTCAATCATTCCAATAATATCAATACCCCACATAGAAAAAGGCCACGGGGAAGAAATAACATTGAGAAGAGTTAGAGGCACATGAATCTTGTTAGCATAAATCTAATATTTGTGGCACTTCTTTGCAAATTTATAACAGTTAGATTCCATTGTCAGCCAGTAGTAACCTGCCCTAAGCATCTTCTTTTCCATCGAATGTCCATTGGCATGGGTACTAAAGGAACCTTCATGGATCTCATGCATCAACATGTTCGCTTCGTATATATCCATGCATCTGAGCAAGACCATGTCATAATTTCTCTTGTATAACACATCTTCATTGAGGAAAAAGATACCTGCCAACCTTCTTAATGTATTTCTATCTTTATTCAACGTACCAATCGGGTATTCCTGAGTTTGGAGAAAGTTCTTGATATCATAACACCAAGGTTTTTCATCCGACGCACCCTCTGTAGCAAACACATGAGTTGGTCTATCAAGAAATCGAACTGTAATCTGAGGTACATCACTCCAAGCATTTACTTGGTACATGGAAGCCAAAGTGGCTAAAGCATCAGCCATCTGATTCTCATCTCTGGGAATATGATAGAATTCAACTTTATTGAAGAAAGGTAATACTCTTCTTGCATAATCTTTGTAGGGAATCAAGCCAATGGAAAAAGTCTCCCATTATCCTTTGATCTGATTTATTACCAAAGCTGAATCATCATATACATCAAGAATTTTGATTATGAGATCTATGGTCTCTTCAAGCCCCATAATACAAGCTTCATATTCCTCCATATTATTGGTACAATCAAATGTCAATCTTGCAGTAAAAGGGATATGAGACCCATGGGGAGTGATAATCACAACACCAATTCCTTTTCCGTAAGTATTTATAGCTCGATCAAACACCATGATATACTCTCAATTAGAGACCCATGGGGAGTGATGATCACATTTAACAAACTGATAATCATCACCTGGTTTGTGAGCAACATATTCTGACAACAGCATCTGCCAACGGGAAATTCTTCCAGTAAGAGCAGGCTTTTCAAAAATATACTTAATCGAGTCCATTTTGGAAATCAACCAAGTAGTGTGATTCAACATATATTGCCGTAATCGCTTTGCCGCCCAGGACAAAGCACAACTTATTTTTTCTAGCATAGAATATCGTGACTCACAGTCAGTGAACTTCTTGCTGAGATGATAAATGGCATATTCTTTTCTTCCTTTTTTATCTTGTTGTGCCAAAATACATCCCATGGAGTTATCCAACATAGTCAGATACATAATCAATGGTCTTCCTTCAACAAGAGAGAACAAGATATGAGGATCAAATAGATACTCTTTAATGCTTTCAAATTCCCTTTGGCAATCATTCGTCCATACACAAACTTGATCTTTCTTCAACAACTCGAAGATTGGCTCACATGTTACAATCATATGGGACATAAATCTGGAAATGTAATTCAAACTTTCAAGGAAGCCCATAACTTGCTTTTTAGTTCTTGGTGCAGGCATTTCTTGAATTGCCTTAACTTTATCAGGATCAACTTCAATTCCTTTTTGGCTGGAAATGAAACCTATCAACTTTACTGAACGAACACCAAAAGTACATTTATTTAGATTCAAGCGGAGACGATACTTCCTCAAACGTTGAAACAACTTTAAAAAATCTTCTATATGCCATTCCTGAGTCTGAAATTTGGAGATCATATCATCAACATATATCTCAATTTCATTATGCATCAGATCATGGAATAGGGTTTTCATAGCCCTTTAGCACATTGCACCAACATTCATCAACCCGAAGGGCATCACTGTGTAACATAATGTTCCCCAAGATGTGATAAAAATTGTTTTTTCCATGTCCTGAAGAGCCATCCTAATTTGATTGTATCCGCAAAAATCCATCCATGAACGAGAACACTTTGAATTTTGTTGTACTATCGACCAACATATCAATATGTTGAAATGTAAAGTCATCTTTTGGACTAGTTTTTGTTTAAATATCTATAATCAACGCACATGTGGACTTTTCCGTCTTTTATTGATACTGGAACAATATTGGCAATCCACTAAGGGTACACTGATGTCACAAGAAAACCAGCATCAATCTGTTTCAAAACCTCTTCTTTAATCTTCACTGCCATGTCAGGATGAGTTCTCCGTAGGTTTTGCTTGATTGGTGGACATTCTGGCTTAAGTGGCAAGTAGTGTTCCACAATATCAGTATCCAAACCAGGCATGTCTTGATAAGAACAAGAAAAGATATTCACATACTCTTTCAGCAACTGAATCAACTTGTTGTTCACCCAGGGATAAAGAAGTGCCCCAATCTTGACTTCTTTCGGATCTTCCTCTGAACCCAAGATAATCGTCTCCAACGACTCTTTATACAACTGAATAGTATTTTCCTCGTGCTCAAGAAACCGTGAAACCACATATGGGATTTCATCATATTCCTCTTATTTAGCCATATACACATGATATTCAAAGTTGGGAGAGGGTGTAGGATCATTGCACTCAACATGTTTTTTAATTAATCTGCACATATGATTTATGATTGATTTTAGAAACTGACACATGTAACAAGTGATTATGCAAATTTATTTAAAGTTATTATTTAATTTGAAAGGTTTTTTTTTCTGATTACCATTTTCCAAGAAAAAGCAGAAAATAAAGACATAATTTAGAAATAAAAAAAAAAAACTTTTATTAATGATTTTAAAGATAAAAAAACAGACATGCCCATACAATCATTACTTCCACCTTTGGCGGAGTGAAAGATTTTTGAAAAGACCAAAAAACAAATTACTTTGAAATGTGAATGCAAGAAGGAAGATCAATAGTGATCCAATTCTGAATTCTGATTCCGTGTGTCACAAAGTTCGGCATCTCTTGCTCTGACTCATCTTCGAGAATAACATTAATCTTTGGAGTAGTAGGATAAAGATATCCTGCATTGTGAAAGATGTCTTGATATTTTCTTAAAGAAAACTTCGGCTTCGTGACTTCCTTCTTCATGGAGAAACCCTAACCAGTCCTATTCTTATTCACAGGTGAATTAATAACCTGCCACACACCTTGCTATTGCCTTTCTACACTACCTGCTGCGCATCCTTAAATGAGGTGATAAAATCTTTATTCTTCCTTATATTATCAATAGACAAAGCTTGGAACTTAGTTCCAACAACGGCTTCATCACCTTCTACAATGCTAAAGGAAGACAAATGAGATATCAACAGAGCTTGCTCACCGTTCATAATGACTACCTTTCCTTCATGGAAACATTTCAGTTTCTGATGCAAAGGTTAAGTAATAGCTCCTGCATCATGGATCCATGGTCGTCCCAATAAACAACTATAGGCGAGGACAATATTCATAACTTGAAAAATGACTTGGAATAGGTGGGCACCTATGTGAATATGTAAATCCACTTCTCCGATGACAGACTTTCTCGAACCATCAAAATATTTCACTATAATGCCACTAGGGCGCATAGGAGTTCCATGATACTTAAGCTTTATGAGAGTACTTCTCGGTATGGCATTCAAAGCAGATCCATTGTCAATCAGCACATTGGACAAAGAGTCATTCTTACAATTCGTGGAAATATGAAGATCCAGGTTATGGTTTCTCCCTTCATCAGCCAATTCCTCATCACAAAAACTCAGATTGTTACAAGACGTAATATTCCTCACAACACCGTCGAACTGATCCAGAGGCATATCGCTTTTAGAAAAATCCTGGTCCAACACCCTCATCAGAGATTCCCGATAAGCAGAAGAGTTCATCAACAAGGCTAGAATGAAAATCTTAGATGGAGTTTGAAACAACTGATCCACAATCTTGTAATCACTCATCTTGATGATTTTTAACAAATCATCAACATATTTTTCCAAGGTGGCGCCCCTAGATTCTCCTACCACTTTCTTAGGCTTAGCATAAGTCTCAACAATCTTTTTCCCAAGATTAACATCTCCTTGAAAGGTAGGGGAAAAGGCACAACCACAGTGAGCTACCCAACTAGTTTCAACAATATTATCAACATGGGACAAAGGTTGGATAGAAATTTCCACACCATCTTTCAGGATAGTTGCATTGTACTTATAAGGCACAACCTTATCTGATTCATATGGGATAGGACCAGGTAGACAAATAACCACGGGAGAAACAACGGGCTTGTTATGATACTCAATCTCTAGAGGATCGGGATCACCAAAACATGATACAATAACATTCACCCCCACTTCTTCAGAATATTCAGTCATCGCATAACCATTATCAAGAAACATACCTTCATCAGAAGAAAATAACTCATTAGTAGAAATGTACTCATCATCAGACATGGCATCAACTGAGTAATCTTCATTCACATTAACTCCATTATAATCATCTTTGTTGCATGTTACTCTGATAGTACCATTATCTAACAGCAATTGAACACCTCTTCTTACAATAGAACAACCATGGGAATCCCTACAACATATCTGAAAAGACCTGTAATGATGTTCCTCCTGGCCATCCATGTGACAAAATGTGGCATGCAACTGCACCAGATCATCATTCATGTAATTCACATCAAAAATATGAAGTTCACCGGGACATCCATAAACCATATTCACATCTTTTTCATATTCAGCCCTTGGTCTGATTATGTGGATGAGGCCTTCGTCTATCATCTCATGAAGATCAACTCTCACTTTATCACATCCATGGATATCTGAACTACAAATACTACAACCAGCATGGTCATGTGTATAATAGATGAATTCACAAATATCAACATGCATATTCACTAAATCACCTCTTACCAGGTTGATATAAAAAATCCAGAAATCTCCAGGACAACCAGCAACCATATTTAAGCATTTCCACCTCCATGTTTGGGTAGTGGATTATCCTTCACATTAAGACCAACATCTTTAAAAGACAGGAGAGTAGATCTTACCATCTTCTACACCTTAGAATTCAGTGGATAACAATTTTCAATGTTGTGTCCATGGGCTCCTTGATGAAAAGCACAAGTCTGATCCACCTTATAATACCATGGTAAAGGTGAAGGTATAGTAGGGGAGGCCTGATCTTCACCAATTTCTTCTAAATAAAATTCAGACACAACTCTGCATAACACATCTGAATAGGATCTAAAGCTTCTCTCTTCTGACCTTTCCCTTGATTATTTTGAGGAGGTGCTCTCTGATAGGCTACAACAGTCGGAGCTATATTGATGACTGGAGTCATAGAAGCAACTTGTTGTTGGTACTGATGACGTCTTCTATGAGGTCAAACCTTTCTTTCTTCAACAATAACATTTTCTTAACTTCCTTTCTTTCTAGAAAACCCATATGATAATTTCTTTGTTTCATTAGAACCTTCGTCCTTTATCGATCGTCCTTCCCTGACAGCTTCTTCTAGACGAACACCCATACTCACCATTTCAGGGAAATCACTCGGTGCACTTACAATAATCCTTTCTTAATAAAATGAACCAAGGGTTTTTAGGAAGACCTTAGTCATTTCTTGTTCTCCCATTGGGGGTACCACTTGGGAAGTAACTTCGCGCCAACGTTGCACATACTCTTTAAACGACTCTTTTTCCTTTTGAGCCATTGCTCTTAGTTGATCACGGCCAAGTGCCATAAACATGTTGTACTTATATTGTCTCACGAAAAATTCTCTCAAGTCATTGAAGATGCGGATGTTGCTACTTTCTAATCCCATATACCATTTCAAAGTAGCACAAATTAAATTATCCTTGAATAAATAAATAAGCAAGTGTTAGTCATCAGTATGAGTGGATATCCTTATGATATACATCACCAGGTGGTCACGGGGGCAAGATTTTCCTTTGTACTTCTCAAATTCTTGCACCTTAACCTTTATTGGAACTTTCACATTAGGAACTAAGCAGAGATCACTGACATTCTATCCGAATAACTCTTTCCCTCAGAGAGCCTTCACTTCATTATGCATTTCATTGAATTGATCCTGAAAATCATCCAATCGGTCAAGAAGCCCAAACTTTCACTTGGTGGAGGAGCATGATAATAAACATCATCATTAACAACATGCATATCATTCACCATAGGAGGCGCAACATAAAGAATCTCATTATTAGCAATAGGAGTAGCATGCACCACAGGAGGTGCAGAAGCAACAGTAGTTTGAGCAAATGGAGCAACTTGAGCAGCAGGATTGTAGCCTTCTGGCATGAAGTTCTCAGGAATTCCCCATGGATAATCGTGAGGCATATGGTATTGAGCATCACTAACTAGAGTAATAGAAATAGGAACCCATAGAACCTCGGAAATAACAATTGTCTATTGTGGCTAAGTAGCGTGAGGATACAAAGGGGGAGGTGGTGGCTGATTCTGAGCAACCACCAAGGATTCCACCAAAGAAGCCAGATTGGCCAGACCAGCCCTCAATGCATTTCTTCCTAGAATTAGCCCGAGTATTGTAGCGATGAGACAACTTGTCGACTCAACAAAGTATAGAAACACAGTAAGACACTTGGGTATTAATAGAAATGCAAAAAATATGTGCAAAATGATGCATTAATGCAATGCATATGATTTATTTATTATTATTATTATTATTATTATTTTAAGGAACTCAAAGAATTATAGACAATTGCAAATATTAAAGAATTAGCACATTTGGAAATACTGATAATTTCATTTTAATAATAACTTCAGAATATGTTACAACATTTAATACAAGTTTCAATAATCCTAATTACAAGATAATAAAGATAGAATCTAAAAACCATAAGGAGCCAAAGTTGATGAAGATCTCTCCACACACTGACACTTTACCCTGAGTCTTGCTATCTGAACCTTCATCTGCTTGTTTTCTTCTACATACCTGTTAGCAAATTCTTTCCAATCACCGGAATTAGAAAATGAGTGACAGGGACATGGCTGAGCTCTATAGGAAAATAAACCTTCTTACTTCTCCATCATCTCCATAGCACAACTCTCAAGAATATCCATCAAATCTTCCTTCTCTTTTAATTCTATTGAGTAGGATACCTCCAAAGTCTGGTACTTGTTCTTCCATGCATCCTTCTCTTGCTACATCCTAACCAAGGCAAGCTGAAGTTCTTCCACATCATCTAAGATAGGAGGAGTAGTCCTCATAAACATATCAGGTATGGGTTCTTCACGAGAATAAGGTATCTTCAACTGAATTTCCCTTGCTTGTACCCCACGGATATAAGGTTCTTAGGAAACAACACTTCTAGGTCCTAAATCCTTTCTACCTTTTCTATGAATATGGCGCCAAGCCTTCTCAATTCATTTATTAGCTTCCTTATGATATTCTCCTTCTTTGAGAAAGAAACCACTCAGAGGAATGCTACTTGGCTTGTCTCTCATTGGATATCCAAGTTGACGATGCACAAGAACGAGATTGTAGTTAATTCCTCCCTTTGTACCAAGAAGAGGCACATTGGGGAAACTACCACAACTATCAATAATATCCACATCATAATAAGCTTGATGATACCAGTCAATGTTAGAATGAGTGAGAGCCATAATCTTTGGGACCCAATGAGGTTTCTTCTTGATATACAAAAAACAACAGTCCGAGGTAAGTGAGAAATAAACCACATATATAACAATGATGTGCCACAATTGATCATCCCTCCATGATAAAAATTCCGAAGATGTATGGAATAATAGATGTCTCCTAGAAATGTAGGGATTGGATTCCCAATCAGAAAGATCCTAATGGCATTAACATCCACAAATTTTTCGATGTTAGGAAAAAAGAACAACCCATAGGCGAGAAAAGCAAAGATAGCCTCGAAAGTAGTTGTACTCTTTATTTTGGTGAAATAACAAGCTTTCTCGAATAAAAACTGAGTGGATAAACCCCTGATTCTTTAAATACGTCATGGTGGATATCTCATGAGACTTAGGCTCTCCTTCTAAGCAGGTGAAAGGAACACAATCAGTAATAGGTAAACCAAGTAAGTAAGAATACTCCTCCAATATGGGCATCAGCTGATAATCAGAGAACATAAAACACCAGCACAACGAATCATAGAACTGGACCAATGTAGAAAGAATACCCTCCTTCATCTTGAGCTTCATAAGAGGCACAATGAATGCATACTTCTTCAAGAAATCTGTAGAACTATCAATCTCAGGAATCAAAATTATTAGTTCCTCTATCTTAGGATCCTTGAAAATTTACTTCCGAGTCTTTCTTTTTCAAAAATCCTTGAAACTGGTATGAAATAATAGTTTATCACCTGACAAACAAGGTTTTTAAAGGTTTCCAGAGTTTATATCCATCCTTAAGATATTTCCAATGACTCGACTAACCCGGTAATCGGTAATATTCTAAGGAAAAACTCGTATGAGTGTAGAATCGCGTGACAACCACTTCCACATTACCCCGTCATAGTCTCCACACTACACCCAAAAGGCCAAGATAAGTTAGGGGTCCTACAGGCGTTAGCTTTAGAAGGCTCCAAGGTCAAAAGCAGCTCATCTTCTCGATCGCTCGATAAACGGATACTACAGTTAAAGGGGCATCCACTGAGTGAGGTATGTCATGTCTCCTTTTTTAGGATTCTTCCCTCAAAGTTAACATGACTATACCGCCAGTACTATATTAACTAAGCCCAAGTCTGGGTAGAGGATTTATGAGAAATCACCAAGCACCCTGAAAACCAGGAATATCCAGACAAACATATATACAACACATAATATACAACAATAATAACACATACTTAAATAAACAAAAATAAGCTCAACCCACTTAGAGATGGATCAACATTTGGTAGATCATTCACCAATGAAGTCTCCATTTTTTCTATAGCGGTAGAAATGTTGAGACTAAGCCATTGGATTGACTTAACTCGCACAGATCAATAAAAAATTGCAACCGCATTTTATTATTTCTAGAGGAATGGGAAAAGAGAGAATAAACCCAAAAATAAATAGGAAAATATCTAGGTACGGGGGTTGGTTATGCAAAGGGAAGGTATTAGCAACCTAAACATCTACGGTACTCCACAAGAATCTCTTTGGGATTTTTGTATTTTGGCAATAAATGGTGTAAATAAAAATAGATGGTGGAGATGAGAAAAGAAGAATTTTTTTACAATTTTTGCACCCTTCGCGGTTGCGAACCTTTAGTGACTAGGTACCACATTCCGTGAAATAGGGGGGTCAAGGTAGTCATAGTTCACCAAATTTTTTTATAACAAAAGTGTGTTGGTTAATTTTAAGAGAAGAGACATCATCGTCATATCCGAGTGGAAAACATACTTACTACCCATGATTATGAGAAAGGATAATTTGCATCATCTCAAAGTGGAGGATATAGCTTGGATTTTAAAATTAACAAAGCCTCACTCAACACCCAAGTGGAAAATATCTCACTTTACTACATATCATAGAAGTATAACAGGGCACATCACTACAAGAATGAACAAGAGTCTAATCTTTTTAGAAAAATTTTAAAGTAAAAAGTCAAAGTGGCAAAATGGTTTGAATGAGGTTAATGACTTTTTGTATTCTCATAAAAAATGTCAAAGTATGATTAATATTGATTAAAATTTTATTAAGAAAAGATTTCGAAAAATCATGGACCTAAGTCAAAGATTATTATGAAAACGGTTCAAGTTAAAAAACATGAAGAGTTTTGAAAATGAGGGAGAAGATTTTTGAAATTAAAGAAGATGAGAGGAGATGAAGGAATTATCCTAAAGCATAAGGTAAAAGCTAAGGAACAAAACAATCTAACTAACAAGAAGCTAACACTTGTCACAAAGAGTCAATGTAGAATTCCTATCCTTTGGGTTGAAACAAAGCAAGAAAAAATATACTAAACCTCTTAGGAATACTAAGATTATGAGGAATTAAGTCTTCACAAAAATTGTGCAGAGTAAAGACTGTATACAGAGGAATTCTACACCACAAACAAAGAACATAATTAGAATAACCTACACAGAAAGAAAATCAACCCAATGTCCTGGGGTAAACCCCAAGGACTCCAGACAAAATAACAACAGAGTCACAAGGTCCAAAAGGTAATCAAGGCTTCTAATCCTAAGTCCAAGAGATCCATAACTCCATTATTCCAATCATAGTATCCAAATATTCCATGTAACCTTAAGGCTTTTTAATGTTCAAGTTGGTTATTAAGTGTCTTCAAAAAGAAAAGATAGCTCAAGTGAGCAAAATAAAAATGACAAAACGATAAATGCTCTAGTGAGCAAAGATAAAA
Source organism: Vicia faba (assembly GCA_948472305.1). Taxonomy (NCBI): domain Eukaryota; kingdom Viridiplantae; phylum Streptophyta; class Magnoliopsida; order Fabales; family Fabaceae; genus Vicia; species Vicia faba. The sequence continues at coordinate 264,354,624 of OX451740.1, forward strand.
TTACATAAAGTTAAATTCTCAAGTGAGCAAAGATAAAAATAACATGAAATGTATTTTTAAAGTAAATGGTGCATAAAAGTAAAGGCATAAAATAAAGCGCATAAAGTAAAAGCACAAAGTAAAAGTCAAATGTTAGTGAATTAGAAGTTAGATGTTAGTGGAATGACCATCTTAAAACTTGCATTTGAAAACTCATTAGTAGATTAATAAAATTAAAGCTTCTCAACAACAAGTTTCATTTGCTTTTTCGTCAAGTATATCATTCATTTCAAATACTCAAGGCAAGCTCATATGATTGATGATGTTTAAATGATTCACTTAGACCAAAATTCACGAGAGTTCACTAGAGGATTGATAAGATCAAAGCCTCATGAAAATGAACCTCAAGGTTATTGGATCAAAGGTTTTAAATTAAACATACTTGGGCTTGCAAACATAGATTTGGGCCACAAATGATCATTTTTCAAATCGGGACAAATTTAGCGCTCTATTAAGCAACCATAAGTGGACTTATGTAGAAGTCACACCTATTTTGAGGTCGGACAATAACGGTTCATGTACCACATGTTAGAGAAATGATATATAGATTATTTCCCAAAACATGTAGCACAAGTAAGAAAGAGATAAGATGAAGAGGGAGGGGATGTATCAGATGAAATTAGGGTTTCAAATATCATCAACATCATTTATTCATTTTGGTGGATTTGGTTTTTCAACCTATCAACATCCAAGATCCAACAAGGTTGAGGAACTTGTTCCAAAATAACACCCAAATCAGGACCAAACAAAAATAATAACATAATATTCAATAAAACAATATTTAAATGATTAATAAAAAGGAAATAATTGGTAAAATACACAAAATATATTAATACACCAAATAAAAATCCTAAAAGAAATAGTCAGAGGTCAAACATGAGTTAATAAGTTTTGACAAAATTTTTTGTAATTTTTTAAAGCTAGAATCTATTTTTAAAGTTTAAAGAAATAAAAAAAATAAACCAAAAATTGTAAAAAAAATAGTAAAATCAGAAATAAAAATAAAATAAGGTTACCAATATTTGTCAAGAGGTCATTGGATCCTTATATTTTTTTTCTTCAGAATTTGAAAATCAAGAAAAGTATTTTTAAACAATTAAAACATTTCAAATAAAGTGAAAAATCATAAAAAATACAAAATAATAAAATAATATTGTGAAAACATAAAAATTAGAAAGAGAAAAATCAAAAGTATTTTTGAGAATTTATTTCAGATTTAGAAGTTGAAATGAATTTTTTGAAGTTTAAAACAATTAAATCAAAAATCAAAAAATAAAATTAATTTCAAAATAATGTGGATCATCCGATCATAGACAAAACGCATTAGTAAACAGATCTAAAGGACCCGACGTGTTGTGCTTGATATGGACCTTATTGAAAAACACACAAAATCAATTAAATCCAGGTCAATCAAAATAAAACAGTTATCATGCTATCATTGGTTGAAGAATGACACGTAGGTCGTCTTCAACCTCCATACTTCTGTGTGCTGGGTTCTTATGAGATTCTTCAAACGGAATCATTAGAAGCTCAAACCAGTATCATTGGATTCTTCTCTTCTAAACAATCCTAACCTTACCCTCGCGAATTTTTTTTTAAACCACAGCTCAGTCGATTTGAGAAAAATCAGAAGAAAAAAGTTGGAAGGGGATTTGAAATGTCATGAGCAAAACTGACTTCTAGTTAAAAAATAATGATGTGATCAATATCATAGTGATGAGAGCTACATTGTAGCAACAAGTTTGGAGAGAATTTATGGAGGAATCTACCTGTTAAAGTTCGAATTCAGAGCTCTAAAAATCGACTTAGATAGCACGATTCAGGGCACCTAAAGGCTTTGTTCTTCTTCTGTTAGCTTCAGTGAAGTTCAGGGATTAAAAATCAGTAAAGAAATTGGATTGAAAGATGCTTTAGAATTGAATTCGAAGTTAAAAAACTTATGAGTTATGGAGGAAGTTCAATAGAGGTTATTTGTCTCTCTAAAGCTTGTCAAAGGAGTGGTATATCACCCTCTACTTATAGGGAATCAAAATGGGATGCTCAAGTGTGTGAAATGATGAGATTTTGAGAGAATTCGTGTGATGTTGCAAGCATGAAAAGTATGACTCATGTTTACTCACACCTAAGACAAAAATTGCATTTCAAGGTGATAATCACTTCTAGAAGATTATTAAGCATGATTAGAAGTAAAAACACACAACATATTTGTAATTAGAGGCCACATTAACCAATTCTCAATCTGACTATTTTGACAAAATCAGTTTCATGGTGCCAACTTTGAATTCATGGTGTACCCAAATAAAGAGGCATTATCACTTGATTCTTAGAGAATTTGAAAGACAAGGTCACAAACTTCTCAATATGCCAATAAAGACATCATTTGGTTTCTTGAGAAAAAAGTTATGTCTAATTGAATTTGTGAAAAACACACGGATATTTTTTACTTCGAAAAATTCTAAGTGTTGAACTTTAAAATGACCTATAATGTTCTTCAAAATTAAATTTCTTTCCACTTAAAATTTGATCTTGATATCCGAGGACGACATGAAGTATACTTCTTGAATTAAAGTGTGGGATTGAGATCACTCAAAATTCATAAAAATTGAAAGAGTTATGGTCCTTGGAAGTTAACAAACCCTAGCTCAGAGAGTGTCAAAATGACTTGAAACCCCTTTCAACTTTTGATGATTTTTCTTGCACAATTGGATCTTGTCATTTGAAGAGAGGTTGTTGTAGATGATGATAAGAATACATATCAAAAATAACCAACTCAAAATGTTGAAAATTGAGAGAGTTATGCAATTATGATAATTGAATCCTGTATTTGCTCAATTAGGTAAAACTTCTTGAACCAACCTTGAATCTATTAGACTTTATTGGAAAAATAAAGCATGATGAATCATAAGAGGTCTTGAAATAATATTTTCTTGAAGCACACTCAAAGATGGAGCTTAAGTCTCAATGAAGCTTGTTGAAGAATAAATGGAAATAAACACACGAACCTTCTAGATGAATATCATCACCAACTTTGAAGAGGTCTTGACCTAAATAAAGTGAGAGAGCTTCTTGAACCACAAATCTTTGATGCCATAGACATGACCTTGAAGATTGAGCTCTTTCAATCCATTAGAGAACCATTTTATTGAGAATCACCCCTCTAATCCTATATTAGATAGTGAGATGAATGCAACTGTGATCACCTATAATATGAATATTCAAAGAAACATGTATACACATATTGATGTTAGTTAAAAGAACACATGTACAAGATACACAACTCAAGGTGCTTGGTAATCCCTCAAGAGAAAACTTAAATATAGGATAAAGAGAGAAAAAACCCTAATGTGTGTGTCTTGATGCATTGTGACATGAGACAATGAGAAATTTTAGGGGCAAAAATTGGGGTATAACAACAGGATCAAAACATTTACTACATCGAGCTACACAAGACGATTGTTCCGTTAGGCAACACTGTGAAGCATAAACTCAGGGTTTTTAGGATTTAAGTGCACTTTGCATATTTCCTTGATCTACTTAATCACTGAGTAATCAATTCCTCATCATGAAAAGTTCTCATGTGTTCCAACATGCCTTGGATTGCAAAGAAAATCAAGTGTTTTCAGTTTATTTGAGACAGTTGGGAATGGAAATCAGTATTTCGTAGTTCGGGTTCAAAAATTCATAACTTTTTTCCAGAAAAATATTTTTTAGTGGGTCTTTAAGCATTAGAATCGCCTTGAAATTCTATCCATTTGATATGTTCGAGTTGGAAGCCAATTTTGTGAAGAAGTTCTCCGAAAGTGCTGATTCTCTGAAAATTACATAATGAAATGGATTTTGGGTCGACTGTTTCTCAAATATTGTAAATATCACAACTTTCTTGATTTTTAACATTTTAGGGCGATTCTCTCAGTATGATGTCACAAATTTTGTTAGCTACAACTTTTCTTCAAGAGTTGAGTGCGAATAATGCTTATAAGGTTTTGGTTTATGGCTCACTTCTCAAATTGAACACGAAAATATGATGAAAAAACCACGAAACCAAAAAAGAGAGGGATTTGTGACTCTAAAATTTGATTTTTCTAATTCCAAATGTCAAACAAGGCTTCATTCCCTTCTATATATTATTGTTCACTCAAATTCAAAAGGACTTTTGCTCATTTTTCAAAAAATCACTCAAGAAAAAGTTTCTCTCTCAAGCTCTCTCTCTCTCTCTCTCTCAAGTTCTCTTCATCTCCCTCTCAAGACCGACCGACCTCCCTACTTGCTAGCCTCTTCCCTTTCGCCTTCTGGCCAGCCTCCTCCGATCGAACACCCTTCTATCCGGCTACCTCCACACCGATCTCTCCCTCCAGTCCAGCCTCCTTGCCCGTCCGGACTTCCCTTTGCCTGCGGCGAGCTTTCGGCAAAATCCTCTTCTTCCGACGAGCTCATCCAATCTCGCATCTTCTCATTCCGATTTCTCCGATCAACTCTCCGATTTCACTTTTTGGTAATTGAATCTTGAAGTTTGTTTGAATTAATTGTTTTCTTGAGATTCAATTTTTGAATTAATTGATTTTGTGAATTTAGCATGAATCGAATTTTGAATTGTGGAAATTAATTAATTCTTGAAGTTTATGATGGATAATTATGGAATTGGATGATTATTTGTTTAGTTGTTTGAATCTCAAGAATATCAACGCGATATTTGTTGTTAATTATTGAGTTCCATGTGTCGGTGTTAATTTCGAGTCAACAATTGTTGTTAATTGTTGAAGTTTACGTGTTGAAGTTTAATTCCACTAGTCGATGCCTACTTTCAAGTTGATTAATTAATGTCGACGTGTGAATAATTTTTGTTTCGATGATTGGAAATCGTTGTACCGATATTGATTTATTTGTTGTAATATATTTGTGAATTCCGAGCGAAGTTCCAAGTATTGGTGTTCAAATTTTTCACGTTAAAATGTTGATTTCTAATCGATTTTTGGTGAACACTGATACATGGAGTGATGCTTCCCGGAATTAGAAAATACTTGTAAATTGTGGTTTAATTCACGGTCGATGCATGATTATCTTTCAATTGATGATTGTTGGATATTGATTTTGAGTTTTGTTGACATTTAACTCGATTTCTTAAGTATTTCATGAGTTAAAGTGTTGTTGTCTGTAATTTGCAAGTGCGCGTCAATGTTGATTTAGTTCTTGCTCGAAGCATGTTTGGTTCTACCTTGATAATTGTTCGATGACGGTGTTGAGTTTTGTTTATTTTAATTCAACTTATTGAGTGTTTCATGAGTAGAAACAATGCTGTCCAGAATTGGTAAATGCACACAAAGTGTGATTTAATTTTTGCTTGGTGCATATTTGGTTTTTGCTTGATATTGGTGTCGAGTTTGGTTGATTTTAAAATGATTTTTTGAGCGTTTCATGAACCGAAATGATGCTTCCTGGTGTTTTGTTTTGTGGCTCTGATACTTGTTTGAAGCTTGTTTCTTAATGATTTAACTTCAATTTCAGTTGTGATGTCAATGTTTAACTTCAGTTATCTTTCCTAGTTATTACTAACTCATTTTTGTAGATTTTTTCAAGTTCCAAAGGTGCTTAAAAAGAGCGATCCACTCTATTTTTCTATTTACATTTAGTCGATTAACTAATTATTGGTTATTCGATTAAAATTTTATCCCTATTCTTTTTGGTTAGGATTTTCTCTAATGCGTTTAAGAGCGATTTATCATTACATGAGACTTGTGATTCGCTTTTGTTTGTCGAGATTTGCATCTTATACAGGTTTATTGTTTGATGATCGGATATGCTTGATGCACCTTCTATTTTTTAATTTATTTTCATATTCACGATGTTATGATTCTTATCTCGTGCATTTGATTCCTGACTCTTTTCTTTGTTGGTGAAGCTTTCACGAAGATCTTCGGGTTTATTACGCTTTGTAATGCTTTGCGACGGACTATTGTTCGTCTGGTACTTGTTCCTATTCTTTTTTATTCTGCATTGTATTTTGATTTCTTTGCCATGAGAAGTAGGAATATGTTAGAACATAGTTTGATTCAACAACCCTCGTAAGATTTTTGATGATAACAAACACAAATAACAAATATGCACTCTAAATTTATGTTCTATTTTGTACAGAAGTTCTGACAGAACTGTATCAGAAGTTAAGCTCCAAAGGCGTTCATTCTGTGTACGCTGACTGATATCAGAATGTTCTGATGAATGAAGATCAGAATTTGCGCTAAAGAGAAAGATATCTTAATTCTGAACGGAAGTCTAACGTTGCAAACATGTCATTATGATTCTGACTTCCCAAGTTCTGAAGCAAAGCAGCAAGTGGATTCCTTATGTTCTAAAGCGTTACTTTTCCATCAAAGCAGTATCAATTACAAAGGCTACAAACAGACAAGGATCTTCATATTATGGAAAGTGCATTCACTGCCAATTATCATGTTTCCATTTGTACAGATTGCTGCACCTATTTAAACAAGCATCAAGGTTAAGTAATTCACGATTCACACAACTTCTTTAATACAATCTTTCAACACTGCAAACCATATTCATACTATACTCTAAAATTGTGTAATACATCACAAGTTTGTGATATAGTTTTGGTAACTAAAAACAAATAGTACACAGATTATTTCTTATTTTTGTTAGTGAAATTTCCTTGAGATAAACTGGGTTGTGGTTGTAATTAAGAAGACTTTGGCAATTGTCGAAGTAGAATTGTAATTAGTTTTGATTAGTGAATTAAGACCTCGTTGGAGAGAGGCGAAATCACCTTGGCGGGTGGACTGGAGTAGTTTGAGATCAAGCGAACCAGGATAAAAATCATTGTGTGATTTGCTTTTGATTTTAAAGTTTCAATTCAACCCCCCTTCTTGTGTTTTTTACTTCTTCAGAATAGAGATGCATGAGCTGAAGACCTACACCTGTAAGCATTGCGAAACTTGTCTGTTTAAATTCCTCAAAGATGGAAATTCTATTTGTTTAAAGACCTCAAAGAAGGCAATTCCCCTTTTACTTTATGCTTGCAATCGAGTCAATAAAGGGGAAGGAGGGCTCGCAATTGGCCCCCATATTTCAAGTCCCTTGGTCATTCTTAGCTTGCATTATACGTTGATGCTTTGAATCATTCTTCTCTCATCCTTTGAGTTAATAAAGTGGAAGGAGGGCTCGTAATCAGCCCCCACACCTTTTCATCATTTCTGCGATACTTAGCTGACATTTCTTAACGTTGATGCTTCAAGGTTTTACTCGATTTGTACTTAAGCTATTCTAGTGGAATAAGGGTCTTTCGACTAATCTAACTTTGATTCATGCACTTCTAGCTTAGGTTTGATGCTTGTTAGCATCTTTGTTTGTGATTACTCCATTGCACCTTTGCATATTCCCTTAGGTTCACTTGTTTCGTCTTCGAATCAAGGTATACAATTGGTTGGTAAACCATGCATGCTAACTTAGGTAGATATACCCCCTTTTGTATCCAAAATTCAAGACCACCATTGCATGATAACATTAGGATTGTAGTCTCCCTTAGACTTTTTATCTTCCCCTTTTGCATCATTAAAATTAAAACTCTCTTTTCTTTTTCAAACTCTAAAACACTTAATAAATAAATATGAAAATTGTATGTAGTTGATTCTTGTGGGATAGAGCAAATTGGTCCAGACTGAATCTTGCTCTTTCTTCCATTTTCGGACTTTATCACGATTCAATTTGAAAACTCTTTTTTTTCAAATAAGAGGAGAAGTAGTAAGGGTCCCTCCCGTGGGATCCATTTTCTATCATCCCAGCAAAAACACCAACCAATTCAAACTTTTTGCTTTCGGGCCTTTTCTTTGAAAACCTTTTCACTAAAAAGGATGAATTATTTCCTCTCCATGCAAAATGATGCGTAATTTCCCAAAGGTCGAGTGACACTATGTCAACTGTTGGATTGCAAATGTAATAATATCCGCTTAAAAAATGCAAACCAACCAGTTTTTTCTAGGTGAACTACGAGTTCTGTTATCCCCTATTGCATGAAAGGTGGTATGTAGGCACAAAAGGTTCGCAACCACGGCGGGCACGACTAATAAAACCTTTTTATTTGTATATACACTTTGCATTCATGAATTTTGCCTTAGCTCGTAAGCTTTAGATACGAATACACTCTTTGATTAGAACAAAAAGAATGGATTCCATGGAGTACCACATACGTGAGGGGTGTTAATACCTTTCCCTTGTGTAATCGACTCCCGTACCCGATCTCTCGATCATTAGACCGTGATTTCTCCCTTCTCAGTTTTTCTTCTATGTTTTCTTTTCCTATTATGTGGGATAAATAAATATTCAATCACAGCTTCATTAATTTTCTCTCGATGATTTTCCAAGTTGCTTCAAAGACCATGTGGAAAATTTGTTGAAACGATTTCACCACCTCAGGAAGTATCAACTTCATGTGAGTCCTAATAAATGTATATTTGGTGTTCGTTCGGGAAAGCTGCTATGTTTCGTTGCTAGTCAGAGAGGTATTGAAGTAAATCCCGAAAAATTCAGAGCTATTCAAGAGATGCCTGCACCCAGAACAGAAAAACAAGTGAGAGGTTTCCTTGGATGTTTGAATTACATATCCAGATTTATATCACATATGACATCTACTTGTGGGTCGATCTTCAAACTTCTCAAAAAAGACCAAGGTTATGTATGGTCTTAAGATTATTAGAAATCATTCGATAGCATCAATGAGTATCTACTTGAACCTACCATTATGATCCCTCCAGTAGAAGGAAGACCGTTGGTCATGTGTTTAACTGTTTTGGAAGATTTTATGGGTTGTGTGTTGGGCCAACATGATGAAACCGGAAGAAGAGAACATGAGATTTACTACCTGAGTAATAAGTCCACTGATTGTGAGTCTTGCTACTCCATGTTTAAGAAAACTTGTTGTGCTTTGGCTTGGGCTGGTAAGCGTCTTTGCCAATACATGATTAATCACACTAAAATAGACCGCTCGTTGAGAAACCATGTTTAACCAGAAGAATTCTTTAACCATAAGAATCGCTCATTGGCAGATGCTGCTACCAAAATATGATATCGAGTATCATACTCAGAAGGCTATTAAAGGAAATGCTCTTACTGACCATTTGGCACACTAACCTATTGATGATTACTAGTCTGTCAGATATGATTTCCCAGACGAAGATGTAATGAACATAAAATTCAAAGATTATGATGAACCTCTTGTTGTTAATTCTTACAGAAGTGAAGTTGTGGAATTTATCATTACTCCTGAAGGTGCTCATATTCCTTTCTCTACAAGATTAATGTTTGACTATACCAACAATATAGCAAAATATGAGGCTTGCATAATGGGTCTTGAAGAGGCGATCGATCTCAAAATTAAAATCCTTGACATGTATGGAGACTCATCTCTTGTGATTAACCAAATAAAAGGAGAATGGGAGACTCATCATCCTGGCTTAATCCCCTACAAAGATAATGCAAGGAGATTACTGACTTTCTTCAAAAAAGTTGAGTTATACCATATTCCCCATGAAGAGAATCAAATGTCTGTTGCTTTATCTACTTTGTCTTCCATGTATCAAGTAAATTGTCTCAATGATATGGATACAATCTGAATCATACCTGGAAAGACCTTGTCATGTGTTCATCGCAGAAGAGGTCACTGATAACAAACCTTGGTTCCATGACATTAAATGTTTTCTTCAAAATCAAGAATACCCTCGTGGGGCATCCCGCTAAGATAAGAAGACTATTTGGAAAATTCTTCCTGAATGGTGATGCATTGTATAAAAGAAACTTTGATATGGTCTTGTTAAGATGTGTAGATAAATATGAAGCAGATCCGCTAATGCAAGAAGTTCATGAAGGGTCCTTCGATACCCATGCCAATTGGCATTAAATGGATAGCAAAATGTTGAGAGTAGGTTACTATTGGCTGACGATGGAATCTGATTATTATAAATATGTGAGAAAATGCCACAAGTGCCAGATCTGTGCAGATAAAATTCATGTGCCTCCGACTCTTCTCAACATTCTTTCTTCTCCGTGGCCTTTCTCCATGTGTAGTATTGATATGATCAGTATGATTGAACCCAAGGCCTCAAACAAACTTCATATTAGCCTTGTAACTATTGATTATTTTACCTAGTGTGTCGAAGCAACATCCCATGTGAATGTGACTCGCCAAGTAGTGGTCTTATTTTTCAAGAATCAACTCATCTGCCGGTATAGTGTGCCAAGCAATAATATCACCGATAATGGGTCGAATCTGAACAATACAATGATGAAAGAACTCTGCGATTATTTCAAGACAGAACATCACAACTCTTCTCCGTATAGACCAAAGATGAATGGTGTTATCGAAGCGGCTAATAAAAACATAAAGAAGATTATTCAGGAGATGGTTGTAACTTACAAGGATTGGCATGTAATGCTCCTTTTCACTCCGCATGGTTATCGCACATTCATCCGTAATTTGACAGGGGAAGCCATGTTTTCTCTTGTATATGGAATGGAAGTAGTACTCATTGTAGAGGTTGAGATCGTATCAATGAGAGTTCTGATGGAAGCTAAGTCATCTGAGGCTAAATGGTGTCAAAGCAGGTATGACCAATTGAATTTAGTTGAAAAAAATATAATGACGACATTGTGTCATGAGCAGTTATATCAAAAGAGAATGAATTAAGCTTTTGATAAAAAGGTTCGACCTCATGAGTTCAGAGAAGGCGACATTGTGCTTAAGATGATCTTATCTTTTCAACCTGATTCTAGGGCCAAGTGGGCTTCTAATTTTGAAGGTCCGTATGTGGTTAAGACGAACTTTTCTAGAGATGGAATTAATCTTATGACTATGGATGGCGAGGAGCTCCCGCACCGTGTTAATTCCAATGCAGTCAAGAAATACTTTGTCTAAAAGAAATAAAATAATGGCTCGCTAAGTTGAAAACCTTAAAGGGCCACTTAGGAAAAAATGAGCATCTCATTGGATTGAAAACCCGAAAGGGCGGTCCAGGAAAAAATTAGAGAGATAAATAGAAAAATAATAGTCCTGATAGGTTGGAAACTCGAAAGGGAAATCTAGGCAAAAGTTAGGGATCTTTGTGACAAGTAACTACATTGGTCTAAGTGTAACACCCTTCTAAACCCAAGGAATTTTCACAATTATTTAAATAAATAAATCATAGTAATATCACCAACAAAGGTGTCACATCTTTACAAAAACATCTTAATAATGCATTCTGCTCCGTAACACGGGTTTCAAAACTATAAACCAAATAATATGCATTTAGCATCATCAAATTATTGTAGTGGAAATCATAAAATCTCAAAACAGAATTGAGAGCTTCTTTCTGGCTCATGATGCTGATTTATGGGATATGGTAATTGATGGATACATGCATCCTGTGGATGAAAGTGGTCAGAAGATTGATAGAAAAAGAATGTCTTACCAACAAAAGTGTGACTTCAGAAACCATCACAAGGCCAAAATGATTCTTCTTAGTGCCATCTCATATTCAGAGTATGAGAAGATCTCAAACAGAGAGACAACTAAAAACATGTTTGACTCTCTGAGAATGACGCATGAAGGCAAAATACAAGTTAAAGAAACCAAGGCCCTTGCGCTCATTCAGAAATACGAAGCCTTCAAGATGGAAGAAAGTGAATCCATTGAAGCAATGTTCTCAAGATTCCAGATTCTAGTTGTTGGGCTGAGAGTTCCTGACAAAGGGTATTCAACTGCTGATCACGTAAAGAAGATCATCAGAAGTTTATCGAAGCAATGGCAGGCAATGGTCACTGCTCTCAAGCTGGAAAAAGATCTCAACAAGATATCTCTGGAGGAACTTGTCAGTTCAATTAGAAGTCATGAGATAGAGCTAGAAGACGACGAACCTCAGAAGCAAGGTAAGTCTTTAGCATTAAAATATAACAAAAAATTTGATTCTAAAGTTTTGCAGGATATGGAAGAAACTTCTGATGGATCCTCATCAGAAGAAGATGAATTGTCTCTTCTCTCTAGAAGAGTCAATCAGTTGTGGAAGCAGAGGCAAAGAAAATTCAGAAACTCCAGAAGAACAGGGAATCAGAATGAACCACCCTCTGGATACAGAAAGTATGAATCCTTATCTGGATACAGAAAGTCTGAACCCTCCTCTGGACACAGAAAATCTGAATCTTCTTCTGGTCATAGAAAGTCAAGCAACAGGGACATCGTCTGTTATAAGTACAATGAATAAGGGCACTACAAAAGCGATTGTCCAAGGCTTCAGAAGGAGAAACCGAAAAAGAAGTTATTCAAGGAGAAGAAGAAAAGTCTCATGGCTACATGGGATGACTCAGATACTTCTGACGCAGACACAGGGTCAGAAGATGAAAAAGCCAACATTTCTCTTATGGAAAATGTGACACAAGACAACGAAGCATCTGGGTCAGAATCAGAATCAGACATAGAAGAGGTATTTCTTGAATTTACTGTTAATATTACTAAACTGAATTAGGATAAAGTCTGAGTGAAATTCTGGAAAGATATCAGCAGCTTCGAGTCAAATTCAAGAACCTGAAAAAGGATCTTGTTTCTGACTCTGAAGAAACTGAGAGTCCGAGATTAGAAAATCATGAGTTAAAAGAAAAGATTTCAAAACTTGAAAATGATTTACAAAACTCTCAGAAGGAAACAATCTTAGAGGTTCCCAGTAATGCTGATATGATCATTAAAGAATATGATCATAGCTTTTAGAAGTTTCTGGCTAAAAACATATATAGAAGCAAGATGGCTTCAATGATCTATGGAGTTAGCAGAAATGGCAGAAAAGGTATAGGATACCTAGGTAAAGTATCCCCACCTAAGAAAGTCAAGGACTTAGTAATTAAACACACACCATTAAAATCTCATTTCACCTATGGGCACACACATGATTTGAAATACACTAGTAATAATTATTCTGCCAAACCAAAATTTAAACATAATTTTGGTAAAACTAACAAACAAGGACCCAAAAAGATATGGGTACCTAAGGACAAAATTATATATGTAGCAGATATCTTTTGCAACAAGACTAAAAGACCAGTCATGGTACCTGGACTTTGGATGCTCTCGACACATGATGGGAAGAAAGCATATGGTCCAAAGTCTGAAACTTAAACCTGAAGTCTACGTGGGTTTTGGAGGTAATCAAAGAGGGAAGATCGTTGGCTCTAGAATAGTAGGTAATGGTAACCTTCCTTCTCTTAATAATATTCTGTTAGTAGAGGGATTGATGCATAACCTGTTATCCATAAGTCAATTAAGTGATAACGGTTATGATATAATCTTTAATCAAAATTCATGCAAAGCTGTTAGTCAGAAAGATGGAACTATCCTATTTAATGGAAAGACGAAAAACAACAGTTACAAGATAAAACTTTCTGAACTAATGAGTCAGAATGAAAAATTCCTTCTTTCTGTTAACGACGAGCAATGGGTCTGGCACAAAAGATTGAGGAATGTTAGTATGAGAAGAATATCTCAGATTACCAAACTCAATCTGGTCAGAGGACTTCCTAATTTGAAGTTCAGCTCAGATGCTCTGTGTGAAGCATGTCAGAAAGGAAAATTTGCAAAACCTTCCTTTAAAGCAAAAAATGTTGTTTCTACCTCTAGGCCATTAGAACTTCTGCACATAGATTTATTTGGACCAGTGGAAACTGCGTCTGTTAGTGGCAAGAAGTATGGGTTAGTAACCGTAGATGACTATAGTAGATGGACCTGGGTAAAGTTCTTAAGACACAAGGACGAGTCACATTCTGTGTTCGTTGCTTTATGTAACCAAGTTCTGAATGAGAAAGATCTTAGAATTGTTAAAGTCAGAAGTGATCATGGTGGAAAATTTGAAAACAAAAAATTTGAATTTTTTTTTAATGAAAATGGCATTTCTCATGATTTCTCTTGTCCTAGAACTCCCCAACAAAATGGAGTTGTAGAATGAAAGAACAGAACATTACAAGAAATGGCTAGAACCATGATCAATGAGACTAACATTGCTAAGATCTTCTGGGCATAAGCAATTAACATAACATGTTACATTCATAATAGAATCTCCATATGACCTATTCTGGATAAGACTCCATATGAATTGTGGAAGAAAAGAAAGCCCAACATTTCTTATTTCCATCCTTTTGGATGTACCTGTTTTATACTTAACACTAAACAACATATGAACAAGTTTGAATCTAAAGCACATAAGTGTATTATGTTAGGATACTCTGAATGCTCAAGAGGCTACAGAGTATACAATACAGAAACACAGATTGTAGAAGAGTCAATCAGTGTTAAATTTTATGACAAGCTTGGCCCTCAAAAGTCAAAGCAGAATGAATCTCTTGCAGATATAAAAGTTGAATTCACAGGTGCTGAAGGAAATTCATCAAAAGTTCCCAACAGAGACGCTCCAACAACATCAGAAGGAAATGTCATAAACAATTCAGAAACTTCTGTAGAACAACTCCAGAAAAGACTATCTAGAAGCAGCATAGCTCACCCTGAAGATAAGATTTTCGGAAAGAAGGATGATCCAATCAGAACAAGATCAATGTTCATAAATTCTGAAGAATCCCTCATAGGATTGGTATCTCTGATTGAACCAACAACAATTGATGAAGCTCTTCTGGACAATGACTGGATTCTGGCAATGCAGGAGGAATTAAATCAATTTAACAGAAATGACGTATGGGATCTGGTTCCTAAACCAAGTGGATTCAACATCATTGGAACAAAGTGGGTGTTCAGAAACAAACTGAATGAACAAGGAGAAGTCATGAGAAACAAGGCCCGACTGGTGGCACAAGGTTATAGTCAGCAAGAGCGGATAGAATATACATAAACCTTTGCTCCAATCATCAGGTTAGAATCTATCAGACTCTTAATCTCTTTTGCTATAAATAATGGCATCACTCTATATCAGATGGATGTCAAAAGCGCATTGTTAAATGGTTACATTGATGAAGAGGTATATGTGCATCAACCCCCTGGGTTTGAAAATTCTAAACACCCAGAATATGTTTTCAAACTAAAGAAATCACTTTATAGTCTGAAACAAACTCCCAGAGCTTGGTATGAAAGGCTAAGCAACTTTCTGTTAGAAAAGGAATTCAGCAGAGGGAAAGTGGACACAACCTTGTTTTGTAAGACATTTAAGAATGACATTTTAGTTTGTCAGATTCATGTAAATGATATTATATTTGGATCTATTAAACCTTCTATAGGAAGAGAATTTGCTAAGTCTATGCAGACAGAGTTTGAGATGAGCTTGATGGGAGAACTCAAATTCTTTCTGGGGATTCAGATTAACCAAACTCAAGAAGGAACTTACATTCACCAAAGCAAATACGTCAGAGAACTTCTGAAGAAATTTGACCTCTCAGAGTGTAAGCCATCAAAGACTCTAATGCATCCCACATGCATTCTGGAAAAGGAAGAGGTAAGTAAAAACATAGAGCAGAAAATCTATAGAGGTATGGTTGGTTCTCTCCTATATCTTATAGCTTCCGGGCCTGACATTTTATACAATGTTTGCTTATGTGCCAGATTCCAATTAGATCCTAGAGAATCTCACTTAACAGCTGTGAAGCGAATTTTCAAGTATCTAATAGGTACTACTAGCGTGGGTTTGTTTTATAGAAAAACCAGTGAATATAGTTTAGTAGGGTACTGTGATGCTGATTTTGCTGGAGACAGAGTAGAACGAAAATGTACTTCTGGAAGCTGCTAGTTTCTGGGAGATAATCTGATCTCATGGACCAGCAAGAGGTAGTCCATAATTGCATTGTCAACAGTCGAAGTTGAATACATTACAGTTGCTGGATGCAGCACACAGATGCTCTGGATGAAAAGTCATCTTGAAGACTTCAACATATTTGAGAGTAACATCCCTATTTTCTCTGATAATACTTCTGCAATATGTTTATCTAGAAATCCAATTTTGCATTCTAGGGATAAGCATATAGAAATAAAACATCATTTTATTAGGGACTATATTCAAAAAGGAATCCTTACTTTAAAATTTATTGACACAGACCATTAATGGGCTGATGTTTTTACAAAACCCCTTTCTGAAGATAGGTTTAATTTCATTCTGAAATATCTCAGCATGAAATTATGTCCAGAATAAGAAGTTTTACTTACATATTCTGTAACCCTCAGAACTTTATATTTTCTTTGTGAACATCTGATCAACATGTCTTCAGAAGTTAGGAGTACAATTGCTTCAAAATCTATCTAAGAAGATATGAACCTTTCATTTCAAAGATAGAGTCGTGCAATTCACACTATCAAACATTTGTCATCCTCTCACAAGCTACCTTCTAAGGCTGAACACACGTTCAAATTCTGAAGGGTCTAAGGCTATGATTAGATGCATTGAGACACATGTCAATGGTAACTGTTCAGTATCAACACGCAATCCCCTAATTTCAGGTTTCATAATTGCAGTGTAATCATTAATTTATTTTCTCTTTCTTACTAATTAAGTTTTCAAAACTATTTATAAATACACAATCACCATTTCATTCACTTCTTCTCACATCTATTACTTTCTCTAGTTTTTCGTTTTGCAAAAACCCTTTTCTCAGAAATCTCAAAACAAACTGTGTGAACAATGTCATCTTCCTCAAGCATCAAAAATCTCCAAAGTGCTCCTGGTTCTTCTTCAACAGCTGAACAGTACGAGGAAACCATAAGAACTTTGCTCACTCTGGTCAATTATCTTGAAGTTTTATGTGAGCTAATCATCGATTTTGAAAGTTTGAAGGAGAATGGTTTTGATCTATATGAAGATGTAACGGCTCAAGGCTGGAATAGGTACTTTGGTCGCTTGCTAGGTCCAATATTCCACATTCTGGTAAGGGAATTCTAGATTCATACTACTTCATATAATCATCAAGTTACGTCTTACATAATGGGGAAAAAGATTGTAATCACTGAAGACTTGATTGGAAAATTGATTGGGTACAATGGTGGCGGAGTTAGGTACAGCAACATGGCTGAAAAGTGTTATGACCTAAAGGCCATTGCAATAGTTATATTTACTTCTGGACAACCATCCAACAAGATAAGGGATTTTAAGGATTACTACAAAATCTGTGCTAGGATCATTCTTGGATGTATAAATCACAGGAAGCCAACAAGTTCTCCTGACTACATCAACATTGATCAACAATTTTTGTTGTATTTTATTTCAAAGAAGACCAAAATAAATCTTCCACACTTGATTTTCAATCATCTAAGAATAAGCGTGAAAGAAACAAGGGAAAATGAAAGGAAAAAGAGGGATTGGATTCCTCTGGGCAGATTGATTTCTGATATTCTGACGGAGAATAGGTTGATAGAGCATCTGACAAAAGCTCAGCAGATTAGCACTCTGGAGGCAAGTGCTGGAAAACCACTTAATGCGAAGAATCTGAAAAAGATGAAGATTATTGAAAGCATTAAGAAGGAGCCAACAGTTGCTACTCACGAAGTCATCACATCAAGGATAATACCTTCGAAAGATTTTCCTTTATTTTCTAAGATTGATGCTTCACCAGAGATTATGGTCAAATACTTAGAAGCTTGCAAGGAAGATGGAACAGCTCCAGAACATAACATTCATGATCTGCACAAACCAGCTCCAGATGTTGTGTTGAAGAAATCCAGAAAGAGAAAGGCAGCAGGAGAAGGATCTTCTCAGAGGACACCCAAAGCTGCTAAAAAGAAAGGTAACACTTCATTTGTTTCTGTTGTAGAATCTATAGTTTTTCCAACATCTGAAACCATCCCCCCTCAACCAACAGAAGATCCCTCACCTAAAACTTTTGAGGACTTTGACATAGAGTTTGATCCTTCTGTAATCCTAGGAAACTTCTTAAACGAATATCAATCTCCCAATACTCATCCAGAACAAAATAAGCCAGAACTTGCAAGTGTTCTTTCTGAAATTGATCTATTTGATCAAGACTTTCAAACACCTACCCAAGAAAATCCAAACCTACATACTCCACAACCAGAACATCAAAACATCCATACTCCTCACCTAGAAAATGAAAACCCTCATACTTCCCAAACTAAAAATCCAATCTTTGAAATGCCTGAACCAGAAAACCAACACGCTACCGCAAACCAATCAGAAGATTCTTTCACAGACTCTGATACCACTACTTCTATTCCTTGAATAACAGAACCTCTTATGGTTTGTCAACCTCTCTCTATAATTGACATTCCGGAAATACCATCACCCTATCATTCCACACCACCAAACACTCCTCGCTCACCAATCATAATTTTTGATTCACCTACTCCCTCTCCCACTAACCGTCCAGATGATCATCTCAGAACAATCATTGATTTAGAAGCACTGGACCACTTAGCTTCAACCTCAAATAAAATTTTCATTCCCAAACTTAAACCAACCATAACCAAAACAGATGTTGGTAAAAAATTGTTGATTTTAGAAACAAAATTACATGAATGGGTTAATTATTTGAAGCAAGCAAGTCTAAATAATTCAAATCCTGCTGCTTCTGATTCTCATTGGGATCGATTCAGAAAATGGTTCAATTCAGAATCCCAGAGGCTGAAAGAATTAAGTTATGAAATGGCTCAACAGAACTTCAATGATCAGCTGAAAGCTTTCAAAGACCAAGTTCTGAGTCACTGGGAAAAGAAAGCAATTCTTCTGCTGGACAATGCTCCCTGGAAAGAGCACCAACCTTCAGAAGTTATTGAACCATGTTCTGATAGTCACCCTCTGGCTATTGTTCAAGAAAAGGAAAATGCAACTGAAGAAGCAATTGAATCAAAAAATGTTGCAGAGTGTTCTGAAAGACTTGCATCCTCTGAGGAAACACCAACTTCATCTTTGGTCATGCAAACTCTTGAAGAGATAAAGAAGGAGAATGCTGTAATCCATGCAGGATTGGATAATAAAGAAGACATAAATAAATAAATCAAGGACATGCTGGGAAAGCAAGAAGAATCAAGAACTCAGATTAAGAGCTTGTTGGAAGAATTGTTCACACGACTCCCCCCTCCATCTTAGAATTTTTACTTGTTTTCTGCACCTTGTCTTATCTGCTTCTAAAAATGTTATTGAAATCTTCTGATTATTTGTGATTATATTGCTTTTTGATTCCTGACAAAAAGGGGGAGAATGTAAGATATTTTCAATAATAGTATACCGGGACAAAGTCTCAAACATTCTGAATATCTTAACTTCTTATTATTTCTGGAAGTATAACAGGAACAGAACTCTGATAAAGACAAAAGGAGATGCATCAAAATCTCTTATCAGAATGAACTTCAGGGAAGTAATTCATCTCTATCTGAGTACTCAACTCAGGGGGAGACTCTCTTAAGCTTTTTGTTCTATCTATTTTTATTGAAAAATCCTAGTTTTTGTCATCATCAAAGAGGGGAGATTGTTAGAACATAGTTTGATTCTACAACCCTCATAAGAGTTTTGATGTTAACAAACACAAAGAACAAATATGCACTCTAAATTTGTGTTTTACTTTGTACAAAAGTTCTGACGAAACTGGATCATAAGTTAAGCTCCAAAGGTGTTCATGCTGTGTATGCAGACTGATATCAGAATGTTCTGATTAATGAAGATCAAAATTTACACTAAAGAGAAAGACATCTTAATTCTGAACGGAAGTATAACATTACAAACATGTCATTATGATTCTAACTTCCCATGTTCTGAAGCAAAGCAGCAAGTAGATTCCTTATGTTCTGAAGCGTTACTTTTCCATCAAAGCAATATCAATTAGAACGGCTACAACCAGACGAGGATATTCATATTATGGAAAGTGCATTTACTGCCAATTATCATGTTTCCATTTGGACAAATTGTTGTTCCTATTTAAACAAGCATCAAGGTTATATAGTTCACTATTTTACACAACTGCTTTCATACAATCCTTAAACGATGCAAACCATATTCATACTATACTCTAAAATTGTGTAATACATCACAAGTTTGTGATACAGTTTTTGTAACGAAAAACAACTAGTACACAAATTATTTCTTATTTTTGTTAGTGAAATTTCCTTGAGATAAACCGGGTTATGGTTGTACTCAGTAAGACTTTGGCAGTTGTCAAAGTATAATTGTAATCGGTTTTGATTAGTGAATTAAGACCTCGTTGGAGAGAGGCGAAATCACCTTGGAGGGTGGACTGTAGTAGTTTGAGATTAAGCGAACCAGAATAAAAATCATCATGTCATTTGCTTTTGATTTTAAAGTTTCAATTCAACCCCCCTTCTTGTGTTTCTCACTTCTTCAGAATAGAGATGCATGAGCTTAAAACCTACACCTGTAGGTATTGCGAAACTTGTTTGTTTAATGTCCTTAAAGTAGGCAATTCTGTTTGTTTAAAGACCTCAAAGAAGGCAATTCCCCTTTTACTTTGTGCTTGCAATCGAGTCAATAAAGTGGAAGGAGGGTTCGTAATCATCCCCCACACCTTGTCATCATTCCGGAGATACTTAGCTCACATTTCTTAACATTGATGCTTCGAGGTTTTACTAGATTTGTACTTAAGCTATTCTAATGGAATAAGGGCCTTTCGACTAATCTAACTTTGACTCATGCACTTCTAGCTTAGGTTTGATGCTTGTTAGCATCTTTGTTTGTGATTACTCCATTGCACCTTTGCATGTTCCCTTAGGTTCACTTGTTTCGTCTTCAAATCAAGGTAGACAATTGGTTGGTAAACCATGCATGCTAACTTAGGTAGATATACCCCCTGTTGTATCCAAAATTTAGGACCACCATTGCATGATAACATTAGTATTGTAGTCTCCCTTAGACTTTTTCTCTTCCCCTTTTGCATCATTAAAATTAAAACTCTCTTTTCTTTCTCAAACTCTAAAACACTTAATAAATAAAGATGCAAATTGTATGTAGTTGATTCTTGTGGGATAGAGCAAATTGGTCCAGACTGAATCTTGCTCTTTCTTCCATTTTCGGACTTTATCACGATTCAATTTGCAAACTCTTTTATGAAAATAAGCGGAGAAGTAGTGAGTGTCCCTCCCGTGGGATCCATTTGCTATTATCCCACCAAAAACACCAACCAATTCAAACTTTTTGCTTTAGGGCCTTTTCTTTGAAAAGCTTTTCACCAAAAAGGATGAATTATTTCCTCTCCATGCAAAACGATGTGTAATTTCCCAAAGGTCGAGTGATGCTATGTCAACTGTTGGATTACGAATGTAATAATTTCCGCTTAAAAAATTCAAACCAACCAGTTTTTTCTAGGTGAAATACGAGTTCCCTGACCCCCTATTGCACGAAAGGTGGTACGTAGGCACAAAAGGTTCGCAACCACGGCGGGCATGACTAATAAAACCTTTTTCTTTGTATATACAATTTGCATTCATGAATTTTGCCTTCGCTCATAAGCTTTAGATACGAACACACTCTTTGATTAGAACAACAAGAGTGGATCCCATGGAGTACCAAGGACGTGAGGGTGTTAATACCTTCCCCTTGTGTAATCCACCCTTGTACCCGATCTCTCAGTCACAAGACCGTGATTTCTCCCTTCTCAGGTTTTCTTCAATGTTTTCCTTTCCTATTATGTGGGATAAATAAATATTCGATGGTGACTTCATTAATTTTCTCTCGATGATTTTCCCAGTTGCTTCAAACACCATGTGGAAAATTTGTTGAAACGATTTCACCACCTCAGGAAGTATCAACTTGATGTGAGTCCTAATAAATGTATATTTGGTGTTCATTCAAGAAAGCTGCTATGTTTCGTTGTCAGTCAGAGAGCTATTAAAGTAAATCCTAACAAAGTCAGAGCTATTCAAGAGATACTTGCACCCAGAACAGAAAAACAAGTGCAAGGTTTCCTTGGATGTTTGAACTACATATCCAGATTTATATCAAATATGACAGCTACTTGTGGGTCGATCTTCAAACTTCTCAAAAAATACCAAGGTTATGTATGGACTGAAGATTATTAGAAAGCATTCGATAGCATCAAGGAGTATCTACTTGAAACTACCATTATGATCCCTCCCGTAGAAGGAAGACCGTTGGTCATGTGTTTAACTGTGTTGGAAGATTTTATGGGTTGTGTGTTGGGCCAACATGATGAAACCGGAAGAAGAGAACATGAGATTTACTACCTGAGTAATAAGTTCACTGATTGTGAGTCTTGCTACTCCATGCTTAAGAAAAATTGTTGTGCTTTGGCTTGGGCTGCTAAGCGTCTTTGCCAATACATAATTAATCACACTAAAATGGATCGCTCGTTGGGAAACCATGTTTAACCAGAAGAATTATTTAACCATAAGAATCGCTCATTGGCAGATGCTGCTATCAAAATATGATACCGAGTATCATACTCTGAAGGCTATTAAAGGAAATGTGCTTGCTGACCATTTGGCACACTAACCTATCGATGATTACTAGTCTGTCAGATATGATTTCCCAAACGAAGATGTAATGAACCTAAAAGTCAAAGATTATGATGAACCTGAGTTCAGAGAAGGAGCTGATCCTGAATATCAATGGGGTTTAATTTTTTATGGAGTTGTTTATGCTTACAGAATTGATTTTGGGGAATTTATCATTACTCCTGAAGGTGCTCATATTCCTTTCTCTACAAGATTAATGTTTGACTATACCAACAATATAGCAAAGTATGAGGCTTGCATAATGGGTCTTGAAGAGGCGATCAATCTCAAAATTAAAATCCTTGACATGTATGGAGACTCATCTCTTGTGATTAACCAAATAAAAGGAGAAAGGGAGACTCGTCATCCTGGCTTAATCCCCTACAAAGATAATGCAAGGAGATTACTGACTTTCTTCAACAAAGTTGAGTTATACCACATTCCCCATGAAGAGAATAAAATGTATGATGCTTTAGCTACTTTGTCTTCCATGTATCAAGTAAATTGTCTCAATGATATGGCTACAATCTGAATCATACCTGGAAAGACCTTGTCATGTGTTCACCGCAGAAGAGGTCACTGATAACAAACCTTGGTTCCATGGCATTTAATGTTTTCTTCAAATCAAGAATACCCTCCTGGGGCATCCCGCTAATATAAGAAGACTATATGGAAAATTATTCTTGAATGATGATGCATTGTACAAAAGAAACTTTGATATGGTCTTGTTAAGATGTGTAGATAAATGTGAAGCAGATCCGCTAATGCAAGAAGTTCATGAAGGGTCCTTTAATACCCGTGCCAATTGGCATTAAATGGATAGGAAAATGTTTAGAGTAGGTTACTATTGGCTGACGATGGAATATGATTATTATAAATACGTGAGGAAATGCCACAAGTGCCATATCTGTGCTGATAAAATTCATGTGCGTCCGACTCTTCTCAACATCCTTTCTTCTCCGTGGCCTTTCTCCATGTGCGGTATTGATATGATCAGTATGATTGAACCCAAGGCCTCAAACAGACATCATATTAGCCTTGTAACTATTGATTATTTCACCTAGTGGGTCGAAGCAGCATCCTATGTGAATGTGACTCGCCAAGTAGTTGTCTGATTTATCAAGAATCAACTCATCTTCCGATATATTGTGCCAAGAAAAATTATCACCGATAATGGGTCGAATCTGAACAATACAATGATGAAAGAACACTGCAATTATTTCAAGACAGAACATCACAACTCTTCTCCGTACAGACCAAAGATGAATGGTATTGTCGAAGCGGCTAATAAAAACATCAAGAAGATTATTCAAGAGATGGTTGTAACTTACAAGGATTGGCATGTAATGCTCCATTTCGCTCTGCATGGTTATCGCACATTCGTCCGTAATTTAACAGGGGAAGCCATGTTTTCTCTAGTATATGGAATGGAAGTAGTACTCATTGTAGAGGTTGAGATCGCGTCAATGAGAGTTCTGATGGAAGCTAAGTTATCTAAGGCTAAGTGGTGTCAAAGCAGGTATGACCAATTGAATTTAATTGAAAAAAAAGAGAAAGACGGTGTTGTGTCATGGGCTGTTATATCAAAAGAGAATGAATCAAGCTTTTAATAAAAAGGTTCGAACTCATGAGTTTAGGGAAGGTGACATTATACTTAAGATGATCTTATCTTTTCAACCCGATTCTAGGGCCAAGTGGAATTCTAATTTTGAAGGTCCTTATATGGTTAAGACGACCTTCTCTAGCGATGGAATTACTCTTATGACTATGGATGGTGAGGAGCTCCCGCACCCTGTTAATTCCAATGCAATCAAGAAATACTTTGTCTAAAAGAAATAATAGAATGGCTCGCTAAGTTGAAAACCTGAAAGGGCCACTTAGGAAAAAATGAGCATCTCAGTGGACTGAAAACCCGAAAGGGCGGTCCAAGAAAAAATTAGATACATAAGCAGAAAAATAATAGTCCTGATAGGTTGGAAACTCGAAAGGGAAATCTAGGCAAAAGTTAGGGATCTTTGTGACATGTAACTGCATTGGTCCAAGTGTAACACCCTTCTAAACCCAAGGAATTTTCACAATTATTTAAATAAATAAATCATAGTAATATCACCAACAAAGGTGTCACATCTTCAGAAAAACATCTTAATAATGCATTCTGCTCCGTAACACGGGTTACAAAACTATAAACCAAATAATATGCATTTAGCATCATCAAATTATTGGAGCGGAAATCATAAATCTTAAAACATCTATAATCCGGATACCTCATATAATTCACCAAGTTAAACATCATGATCCAATTCGGATATCGATACCATAACAAGGAAATTTAGAAAACATCAAAGTAAACAAAGATATATAGTTCTCAACAAGCGATCATAACCCTGATATTACATGTCAAAGAAAGATTCCCTTATTATATTGAAATCAAATAAAACATATCCTGAAGCTATTCTCTAAGCTCCTACCGATAACTTTTGATCACCTGCATGTTACCCACGTGGAAGTAACATTAAAACAGAAAGGGTGAGTAAATCACAATCATTATATAAGACATAAGGTATAGACAATAGCAAAATATGCACATAAGTAAGGTATCATGCTTCATCACATCTTCATGTTATACTCACACCTTCTCCAATTCATCAATTAAGAACTCATACATAGGCACATGCAAAGTATCATCATTCATCAATGAAACACATTGAACGAATGTCACATAGAAGGTAATGCATCATCATAGACTCTTGCATGTGATACCAAAATTTCCTTGATGACTTAGTCATCTTCAATCTCCAAAGATCCTCACAAATAGGATCGATTTCCACTTGGAACCAGAGTACTTTACTGTTGCATCCAGTCCACACTATTGGATTATTGCCTTCACTAGAAAATTATCCTACCATCATCACTGGACCTAAGTCCTAATCACTAATAAGTTATCGAAGTCCTAAACTGTGTCATGAATGAAATGATACGCAATATCATAAATAATACGACCACGGCTAGCCAACACACACCACCATTCATGAATCATCACAAGCATCATCATAACATCAAATGAATCAAAATAACATCATAGCACCATCATATAAATCATCAAATCAACATATACATCATATACTCATCATTATGAACCAAGTACTATCACAACATTGTCACATCATCATCAAACTTCATTATCACAAGACATTATATCGTTTCAACACGGGGGAAACTAATTTTATCCTAACTTAGATATTAGAATTATAATTCTTATCCTTAATTCATTGCATATAATTATAGTTCATCGCATTGACTATCCAACTCTTTGAACGACATATCAAACGGAGTTCTAAAACTAAAGTTATGATCATTTTAAGATTTCAAAAATAGCCATTTAGTTCTACAATTCGTCGCCTGATGATGCACCCCCGTCGCCTGGCAATGCAATCCTCACATCCCCAATCGCCCTACGGCGCTAGGAGCGACACATTACAAAAGCGTCCTCTTCACTACCCCCTTTCACCTCCACTTTTGCCTTTCGATACAACCTTCGCCCAGCGACACAACCTTTGTCGCACGATGATACAATACGAACAAGGTTTTCCTATTGCGATTCCTGCATAAACCAATCCAAACATTCTGCGATTTTACCACATTATAGGTCCTAAAAATACATTTAATCATAGGGATTCATTTTCTATTAACATCACATGTTACTACATCGATTAAACCTCATTTGGGCATCATTATTCATCTCTAATTCATCAAATCATCATCCAACATCACCAATTCATCATTCACCACAACCTAAGGCAATTCTACCATAATCCAAACCTAAAAATAAAACATACAAAAGATGATAAAACTCCCCTTACCTTAATTCGCGGTTGAATCTGATTCCTCTATACATTCTACTAAAATCTCTTGGTATTCCTGTGCCCTAGTCTCTTTTCTCCACAATGTTAGTTTTTCTCCCAATTCTACGATCACACGAATCAAATAACTAAACTTTTTCCCTAGTTTAACCTTTGGGCCCCTAATACCAAACATGCGATCTTGCCCTCACTTAAACTTCACTATTTACCACCTTGCCCTCCTTTCTTCTAACTAATAATTATTCTATTTATTTAAATCCAAATAATTCTAAATAATCACCATTAACTCTAATTAATTATAAAATAATTATTTAAATTCTAAACCCTCTTATTATCCCATCTCACACCACATAATTCATCATCTTAAACATCTTATTCATCAAGTCATCACTATTGCATTGCACATGCATTACGAATTCTCATCATATACCGTCACAGGGGCGAACGCAAAGAACCAAAACATCATATCTACCAAACACTTTATAGAGACTCATATAGTTACGTTAAATTAATTAAATAAATAATTAATCTAGAATTCAGTGTGTTACAACTCTCCCTCACTTAAAAGAATTTTCTCCCTCGAAAATTACTAGACAGAAACAAAATCAGACAAGACTCTCTCATCTGATCCTCTCGTTCCAAAGTCCAAATTTCACCAGCTGGTCCTCCCCATAATACCTTTACTAAGGCAATCTCTTTTCCTCGCAATTGTTTCACTTCCTAACCTTTTATTTGCATCGGTAATGTCTCAATAGTCAGGTTATCTCTCACTTGTACATCATCCATCTGAATCACATGAGAAGAATCTTGGATATACTTCCTCAACTTGAAACATGAAACACATCATGAAAATTCACAAGTGACAGAGGCAAAGTAAATCGATAAACCACCTTATCTAACTTCTCTGATATCTGATACGGTCCAACAAAATGTGACGTGATCTTCCTTGACTTCAAAGCTCTACCAAGACTGGTTACCAGAATAACTCTCAAAAACACATGATAATCTTTCTTGAACTCAAAGTCCTTTCTTCTCTTATCATGGTAACTCTTCTTACGACTTTGAGAATTCTTTATCTTCTCTTGGATCATCTTTATTTTCTTAGTTGTCTCTTGCACAACCTCAGGCCTGAGTACAACACTCTCGCCTGATTCATACCAACACAGTGGAGTCCTATACCTCATACCATACAAGGCTTCATACAGCACCATCCCAATACTAGAATAGAAACTATTATTGTACATAAACTCAATCAACAAAAAATGGATGTCTAAAGCACCTCCTTGTTCCAACACACAAGCCCTCAGCAAGTCTTCCAAATATTGGATAGTCCTCTCTGTCTAACCGTATGTCTGCAGATGATAACTCAATCTCAACTTAGTACCAAATGCATTTTACAAACCCGTCCAGAATTTAGAAGTAAACCTCAGATCTTTATCGGACAAAATACTTGAAGGTATCCCATGTAATCTCACAACACCTTAATTAAAAATCTCATGAAAAACAAAAGAACATAAAATTCGAAATCAAACGTTCCCAACCCCGATGTTACATATCAGAGCAAGACATTCTAAAAATCAACATAAAGTAAAATGACACACTCCGAGCTATCTTCTAAGCTCCTACGAAATACTCTCGATCACTTGCGCGTTATCTACATGGAGGAAATATTTAAACAGAAAGGTTGAGTAATCACATTCATTTTTATGTCAACACCTTATCAATTAGTACAACAACGTATACAACATAATCTAAGAAACAAGTATGCAATGCCACAAAAATGTAGTGTAATAACATAGACTCATGCATGTTGTACCAGTTCATTATGAGTACTAGATTCATCACCCTGCAAAGATCCCCACCATAGGATCAATTCCCTCTTGGAACCGCAACACAACATCCAACACACTCGATCCACACAATGGGATTGATGCCAACTCTGAACTAACATCCTCAATAACATTAGAATTACATCCTAAATCAACATTAGAATTTCGTCCTAACAATGCTATAAATGCATGACGCGCAATCAACATAATTAATTACGACCACATCTAGTCAAGTGCATCACCATTCACCAAATCATCAACCGTATTTTATATTGAACAAATCAACATAATAACGTCAACATCATTCCATAATTCATAGTCACAACATATTATTATAATATCAATCACAATGCATCATAACAACATCAATCATTATAGTCCTCTCTTCCGAATCTAAGTCTATCCAAGCCTAGGTACTTAAATTATACCTCTTTTACTTATTTTATTCCACCCACATGTAGTTCATCGTGTTAGCTATCCAACGCTTTGATCGAAGCATCAAATAGAGTTCTAAAACTCAAGCTATGGTCTTTTAAAAATCCTACTGCTGGCCGTTGTTTGAGGCTCTCCCGACGACGTGGGAGCGACATCACCACCCATCCCTTCTGATGTCCATCGCCCAACGAAACTCCTTGTTGGCCTGGCGACGTACTTCTCGCTCCTGCATCTTCCGGTGACGCTCGAGCAAGACACCCCTGTCCATACAAAATTCCAAGATCACCACTTTTCTCCTATTTCCTTCGCTCTCAGCTTTCCTGGAGACAACCAGGCGTCATTGCATCTCCAGACGACACTCCCCACCACCCTGCAATGCATAGCAGACATCAATATCCTGTTGCGATTCTGCACCTGTTCATCCCTAATTCTTCTTGCGATTTCAGGCCAATACAGTCAAGATTCTCATAGTTTTCAACATATAATCATCATAAAACAACCATACAACATTATATGCATTATATACACAATCTCATGACAAATCAACATGTTATTTCATCAATTTCAACAAAATTTCATCACAATGCAACATATCATCAAATTATTAAAACCCCATCAAATCCCTACATATCTCTAACCCTCATATCAATTATAATGATAGATCACCCCCTTACCTTATATTCCTAGCGAGTGATCTTCTGCTTCACGCTTCTACGGTGATTTCTCCAAATTCTTCGTGCCTTATCCTCTTCTCTGTTTTCTCGCAATTCTTTTACAAGCGTACAATGAACACTCTATTCCTTATATTTCTTGTTTAACCTTTGGAACCCTAATATTCTTTGCCTAAATTACCCTCACTTAACTCTTCCTCAATTACCATCATGCCCTCACTATCTCTTCCTTACTATATTCTAATTATTTTATTTCAAATAATCTAAATAATTACCAAACGATTGTTTAATTTATTCTAATGCTCTATTCACCTTAATTCTGATCACACTACAACATAACATCACACATCACATATAACAACATATCAACATAATTCACCAATAATTCATCATATTTCACAATAAACCGTTAAATAATTAATTATCAAAGTTGGGGTGTTACATGAAACATATGACAATTAGTTCTTCAATCGGCCAGGCTTCATACAAAAATTGTAAGTTAGAGAATCATGTAAGAATGACTTATCTTTTTGTGGTGAATTTCATAACGGTTGAATGCATGATTTTCGTAACAACCTAGAAGTCCTTAACCAGAAGATAACATTCTCTCAAGGCATACGCTGGCCACCATCCCGACCAAAAACAGATCGGAGGTTTAGTTTTTAACACGTCGAATGAACTTTGAATAGAGTGAAAGATGTTTCAATCGATTCTCTTCACTGAGTTGTTCGGACGCTACAATGTTTTCAGGCACTGGAGTTCCCTAGTCTGTTCTGCATTTCTCGATTCGTTTGCAACATGCCGCTTACTTTTTGTGAGATATGTTGTATGTAACTCCTCAATTTTCATTTACTAATTATTTTATTTAGAACTTTATTTTATTAATTATTATGTGATATAGTCATTAACTAAATTATGTTATTTTTTGAATATATGAATTATTTATATTAATTGCTTATATGTGTTATATGAGTAACTTGAGTAAGTAGATGTGAAAATAAAATTATTAAGTAGTTAGGCCTTGGTGATGGTTAAGTGTGAGAATGTGATAAGCCCATTAGTTAAATATGAGTTAGTAAAGCTTATTGTAAAGCAAAGAGAAATAGAATTAGAAAGAAAGAATTAGATAATAGAATGTAATGGGTAGTATCATGATTTTAGGGATTTTGTTCTTCAATTTCTAAAATTTGACATGTTTGGGTTTGATTGTGAAATCATGAAATTGATATTTGAATCATGTTTTGATTTTCCTAATTGATACTACATGCTGGATATATGTTATAATGCATTTAATTACATGAAATGACTGTTGAAATGGATTTTGGAACCCAAATTCATAGAGGGCAAAATACGTACCTAAGCATAATCTTTCTATTTGCAGTAAAGGGCGCTAAGTGTTATGGAGGCTGCTTAGTGCGACCTACAATACAAATTTTATATTTTTGTGTAAATGTTTGGTGATCTTATATGCTAATGATTTATCAATAATTATCATGAATTTTAATAATTTATTTGATGTGTTTTGAATTGGTTTGTGATGACTTTTAATGAGAAACACAATACTTGAATTTGTGTATATTTATGTTTTGAATTGATGATGAATATGATTAACATGGTTTGGAATTATTGCTCTGTGTAATTGTGTGACGTGTTGAGTTGATAAATGTTATGAGTATACATTCTATGTGAATATTGACATAGTGTATGTATGTTGTGCACTTTGGTGAAGATAATTCAAATGTGTTGAATAATGTGAAAGATGCTTGAATGATTAAGATATGGAGATGGTCTTAATTTCATATATATGTTGAAATTGAACGCATCAAGATTTGTCAAGAGGCAATATTTTCTCGATTTTGCGAGAGTTAATGACTTGTCCCTAACCTGGAGATGTGGTTTAAAAGCTTGAGGGATGT
This sequence comes from Vicia faba, assembly GCA_948472305.1. Classification (NCBI taxonomy): domain Eukaryota; kingdom Viridiplantae; phylum Streptophyta; class Magnoliopsida; order Fabales; family Fabaceae; genus Vicia; species Vicia faba. Next base: position 264,385,800 of record OX451740.1, read on the forward strand.
GCTTTATTTTGGTGGTTATCTGTCTTGGAGATGTGGACCCGGTGATACCGATAAGGATAACAATTCATACCGCATGCTTATTGCATTGAGTTGCATTTGAGCCACATGTGTCAATGTGAATTGTTGATTTGGTGTGCAATATGTGAAATAGGTGTAAATGTTACATTTGAGTAGTTTTTGTAAGGACTTTGGAGTTGATTTAGTGTGTTATCCGTTAGATAAACTTGATGTTATTCTTGGAATGAACTGGTTGTAATACAATCATGTTTGTATAAACTGTTTTTGATAAGATGGTTATCTTTCTTGATTCTGGTTTTGAGAGATATTTGTTTATAACTGATAAGCAAGTGAATGATTCAGTGCAAGATGGTGTTGTGTTGTTGGCTTTGATTGCAACATTAGATATCAGTGAGAAATAGGTTAGGGGAGAATTACCAAGTTCATGACTTTTCTAAGGTATTTCCTGAAGATGTAAGTGATTTACGACCAGAACATGAAGTGGAGTTTATGATCGACTTAGTTCCTGGAACTAGTTCGGTGTCCATGGCTCCATATCGAATGTTAGCATCTGAATTGAAAGAGTTGAAGAGTTAACTCGATAATTTTCTTGAGAAGAGATTTATTCGTTTGATGGTATCACTACGGGGTGCACCTGCTTTATTGGTTAAGAAGAAAGTAGGTTATATGTGGTTATGTGTGGATTATAGACAACTAAATAAGGTGACTAATAAGAATTACTATCCACTTCTGAGGATTGATGATTTGATGGATCAGTTGATGGATTATTTTGTTTTTAGCAAGATATATTTGAGGTCTAGGTATCATCAGATTCGTGTGAAATATGAAGATATTCAAAAGACTTCTTTTGGAACAAGGTATGGTCACTATGAGTATTTTTGATGTCGTTCGGTATGACCAATGCACTTGGTGTTTTTATGGAATACATGAACAAGATTTTTCATCAGTATTTTGATAAGTTTGTTGTTGTGTTCATTGATGATATTTTGATATATTCGAAGAGTGAAGAAGATCATGCCAAGTATCTGAGGATTATGTTATCTGTGTTGAAAGAGAAGTAGTTATATGTTAAAATTTCTAAGTGTCAGTTTTGGTTGAAGAAATTCAGTTTCCTTGGTCATGTAATATCGAGTGGTGGTATTGCTTTTGATCAGTCGAAGAATGAGGTTGTGTCTCAATGGGATGCTCTGAAATCTGTTTATGAGATTAGAAGTTTTCTTGGTTTAGTAGGTTATTATTGGAAGTTTATTGAAGGATTTTACAAGTTAGCTTTTCTGTTGATGCAATTGCCTAGGAAGTATCAAGCTTTTATTTAGACTGCACTATGTGAAACTGATTTTCAAGAGCTTAAGAGATGGTTGACAACTGCTTCAATTTTGATTTTTCCTGATCCGACAGAACCTTTTATTGTATATTGTGACGCTTCATTAATGGGTTTAGTAGGTGTATTGATACAGAATTGAAAATTTGTAGCTTATGCTTCAAGGAAACTTAAAGTACATAAAAGGAATTATTCGACTCATGATTTGGAGTTAGTTGTTGTTGTGTTTGTATTTAACTTTGGAGGCTTTATTTGTTTGGGTCGAGATTTAAAGTATTCAATGATCACAAGAGTTTGAAATATCTGTTTTATAAGAAAGAGTTGAATATGAGGCAAAGAAGATGGTTGGAATTCTTGAAAGATTATGATTTTGGTTTGAATTATCATCCTGGTAAAGAAAATGTTGTGGCTGATGCATTAAGTAGGAAGTCTTTGCATATGTGGATGTTGATGGTGTGAGAGTTGGAATTACTTGAGCAATTTTGAGATATGAGTTCGGTTTATGAAGAGACTTCCTCTAGAGTTAAGCTTGGTATGTTGAAGCTACTAGTGACATTCTTGATGAGATCCGAGAAGGTCATAAATCAGATTTGATTTTGGTGGATATATTGACTTTGACAAATCGAGGTCGAGGAGTTGATTTTCGGATGGTTGAGAATGGTATAATGAGATATCGTGATATAGTTTGTTTTTTGAAAATAGCTGATTTGAAGAAGGGATTCTTGAGGAAGGGCATCGTAGTAGATTGAGTATTCATCCTGGAGCTACTAACATGTACCAAGATTTAAGGAAATTTTTTTGATGGGTAGGTATGTAGAAAGAGATTACTAAATTTTTGTATTCTTGTTTGACTTGTCAGAAGTCAAAGATTGAGAATCAGAAGTCGTCTGGTTTGTTGTAACTATTATCTATTCCTGAATGGAAATAGGATATCATTTCTATGGATTTCGTTTCTGGTTTACCTAGAACTCCGAGTAATTGTTAAGATATTTGGGTTATTATGGACAGGTTGACAAAATATTCTCACTTTATTTCAATGAGGATGGATTATCGAATGGAGAGGCTTGTAAAGCTGTACATCGAGAGGATTGTCACTTTGCATGGTATTTTGTCTAGCATTGTATCAGACAGGGATAAGAGGTTTACTTTGAGATTTGGGGAAGGTTTACATAATGCTTTGGGTACAAAGTTGTGTTTGAGTTATGCTTATCATTCACAAATAGATTGTTAGACTGAGAGGAAGATTCAGTCACTTGAGGATCTTTTGAGAGCTTGTGTGTTGGAACAATAAGGTGCATGTGATAGTAACTTTCCTTTGATTGAGTTTACTTATAACAATAGTTTCCATTGGGGTATTGGAATGGCATCCTTTGAGGCTTTGTATGGTAAAAGGTGTATAACTCCTTTTGTGTTGGTATGAAGCGGGATAAAGTGATATGGTTGGACGTAAGTTAGTCCGGTAGACTACGGATAAGGTTAAGATGGTTCAGGAGTAGATGAAGGCTTCTCAGAGTCGTCAGAAGAGTTACCATGATAAGAGGAGGAAAGCGTTTGAGTTTGAGAAGGGAGTTCACGTGTTTCTTAGAATTACTCCGGTAACAAGTGTTGGAAGATCTTTGAAATCGTGTAAATTGACGCTGTTTTATTGGTCCTTATCAGATTTTTGAGGAAGTAGGTAAAGTGGCTTATCAGATTGCTTTGCCATGGTCGCTTGCTAATTTCCATGATGTGTTTCATGTGCCTCAGTTTAGTAGATACATTGTGGATTCGTCTCATGTGGTTCAATTAGATGATGTGCAGGTGAGGGATAACTTGATTGTGGAGACATCACCTATGAGAATTGAGTATCGGGAGTAGAAACAACTTCGTTGTAAAGAGGTTGTCTTGGTGAAGGTAGCTCGGGGAGGACCGGCGGGTGGAAATATGACTTGGGAACTAGAGAGTCAGATGAAGGAGTTTTATCCTGATTTATTTGTTTGAGGTAATTTTTTAGGACGAAAATAATTTAAGTGGGGGATAGTTGTAACACCCTGATTTTGATTTACTAATTATTTTATTTAGCCATTTATTATATTAATTATTATGTGATATAGTAATTAATTAAATTGTGTGATTTTATGAATATATGAATAATTTGAATTAATTGCATATATATGTTATATGAGTAAATTGGATTAGTAGGTGTAAAAATAGAATTATTAAGTAATTGGGCCTTGGTGATGGTTTACTGTGAGAATGGAATAAGCCCATTAGTGAAAATAAGAGTTATTAGGGGTTATTGTAAATCAAAGAGAAATAAAATTAGAAAGAAAGAAACGAGAGAAGAGAAGAAAGAGGAAAATAGGAGAAAAGGGAGAAAAGAGAAAAGAAGAAGATAGAACCCTATGAGAATCTACATCCAAGGTAAGGGTGGGTTTTCACAAGGTTATGGGATTAGGTAATATCATGTAATGGATAGTAGCATGATTTTAGGGATTTTGTTCTTCAATTTCTAGATTTTGACATGTTAGGGTTTGAATGTGAAATCATGAAATTGATATTTGAATCATATTTTGATGTTGGTAATTGATACTACATGTTGGATATATGTTATAATGAATTTAATTACATGAAAATTGCTGTTGAAATGGATTTTAGAACCCAATTTCGCAGAGGGCAGAATGTTGTTTGAAGAAGAATTTTTCGGTTTGTAGTAGTGGGGGCTTAGCGCGGTGGAGGCCGCTTAGCGTGACCTGCAATACATAAGTTTTTTAGTTTGTGTAATTGTTTGGAGATCTTGTATGCTTATGATTTATCATTGATTATCATGAATTTTAATAATTTATTCGATGTGTTTTGGATTTATTTTGCATGCCTTTTGATGATAAACACAATACTTGAATTTGTGTATATTTATGTTGAGAATTGATGATGAATTTTAGTAACATGGTTTGGAATTGTTGCTAGCTTTTGCAAGAGTTAGTGACTTGTCCCAAAACTGGAGATGTGGTTTGAAAGCTTGTGGGATGGACTTTATTTTGGTGGTTATCTGTCTTGGAGATATGGGCTCGGTGATACATGTAAGGATACCAATTGGTACTACATACGTATTGCATTGATTTGCATTTGAGTCACATGTGTCGATGTGAATTGTTGATTTGGTGTGCAATATGTGATATTGGTGTCAATGTTACATTTGTGTTATTTGTGATTGAATCATATTTAAATCATGAATTTGTTGAGCAATGTTGTATATGTAGAGTATGTTAGAAAATGTTGGATACATTGATTATGTGAAGTGTGATGAATTCAATTATTGCTTGTATGTGATGCATTACTTATTATTACATATTTCTATAATGATATGAATTTCCACCCTTCCGTTGGATTGTTTATTTATACAACATTGCCCAGGTACCAAAGATAGTGGTGCATCTCGCGAGGATTAGTCGAAGGAGATACTTTCTTGTTGATCTGCTTACCTATATAGTGCGTCATGTTCAGGTCTATGTAACACGGGGAACATTTGAACTCATGTTTTTTTGAGAGACGTTTATGATACTCTCTTATATTTATGATGTATTGAGATTATGTGATGAGTAGCCTTTAGTGTCTAATTTTTTATGATATGATTGTCAGTATGGGATTTCAATCATTAGCATTATTATGAAAAGGAAATATTCTGATATGATATGCACATGTGTATGGAACATGATTTTAAATGTGTGTTATGAGCATGCCCGTTGTATTTTTGTTGGTTTTTGAAATGCATGTGACGCCCTCTTTTGATATGCATGCTAATTTTACTCTGATTATGCTATGTTATTTTCGTGGGGTTAAGGGGGTGTTACATTAGTGGTATTAGATCATGGTCGGTCAGTTGGCCAAGTTATTAATATGTTTATTTCCATTTTGTATTTGATATGTGTATATGACGCAATCGGTACTGTTTGGCTGATGAGGATTGTTGGTTGTTTGGAATTTTAGGACGATGGTTGCACGAAGGAACGACGATTCTATTGCCGAGGCATTGGCAATGTTGGCCGGTGAGATCAGACAACAGTCGCATGACAATGTTTGTAACAGAGCAGAGGATGAAATGTGTGCTTTGGGTAAGTTCGAGAGGAACAATCCGCCAGTCTTTGTAGGATCGCATGAACCTTATAAAGCACGAGTATGGATGAAAGCGATTGAGAAGATCTTTCGGGTTTTGAATTGTTTGGATGCTCAGAGGGTGAAGTTTGTTACTCACTTGTTTGAGAAGGAAGCTGGGGATTGGTGGAATAACATTTTTTTGAGGTTTGATAACAATGGGATTGAGGTTATCTGGGTACTTTTCAGAGATGCATTTCTGGAGTAGTATTTTTTAGAGGATGTGCGTGGGAAGAAGGAGATTGAGTTTCTTGAGCTGAAGTAGGGTAATGGAATTGTGGCTGGGTATGGTGCAAATCTTGAGGAGTTGATCAATTTTTGTCCTCATTACAACACTGCTAACACTGAAAGATTTAAGTGTCTTAACTTTGTGAATGACTTGATAGCTGAGATCAAGAAGGCCATGGGTTATCAGCAGATTAGGAGATTTTATGATCTGGTTAACAAGAGTAGGATCTATGATGAAGATATTAGGGAGAGTGTTTCTCACTACAAGTCTTTGAGTGAGAAGAATGGAAAAGGCCAATTCAGAGGAAAGCCATATGCTGATAAGGGGAGACATAAAATTGGTTATGAAAAGAAGCCAAGTGGGAAATGGGCTTCCACTCCGATTAAGTGCTACATATGCGGTGTTGAAGAAAATTGTGTTCCTGAATGTACAAGTGTTGAGGCAAAGTGTTTCAAGTGTGGAAAACTAGGTGACAAATATTATGAGCACAAAGGAGGTGCGAGTGTAACTTGCTACAACTATGGTGAGCAAGGGAACATTATTACAAGGTGTGACAATCCAAAGAAGGAACAAGCTAAAGGGAAAGTGTTTGCTTTATTTGGTTCTGAGACTGCTGTTGAGGATAGAGTAAGCTGAGGTATGTGCTTTATTAATGGCACACCTTTGATTGCTATTATTGATACTAGTGTGACACATTCTTTCATTTCTTTGGATTGTGTTAAGATATTGAATCTTGAGTTATTTGTTATGAATGGAAGTATGATTATTGACACTCCTGCTATAGGTTTAGTGAGTACTTCATATGTGTGTTTAAATGGCCCGTTGAGTATTTTTAGTAAAGACTTTGGAGTTGATTTAGTGTGTCTTCCATTAGATCAACTTGAATTATTAATCGAATGAACTGGTTGGAATACAATCATGTTTATATAATTGTTTTGATAAGACGATTATCTTTCTTGATTATGGTTTTGAGAGAGGTTTGTTTATTACTACTAAGAAAGTGAATGAGTTTGTGTAAGATGGTGTTGTGTTGTTGGCTTTGATGGTAACATTGGATAACAGTGAAAAACAGATGATTGGAGAATTACCAATAGTTCGTGACTTTTATGAAGTAATTCCTGAAGATTTAAGTGATTTACCACCAACACATGAAGTGGAGTTTACGATTGACTTAGTTCCTGGAACTAGTCCGATGTCGATGTCTCCATATTGAATGTCAGCATTTGAATTGAAAGAGTTGAAGAGCCAACTCAAGGATTTTTCTTGAGAAGAGATTTATTCGTCTGAGTGTGTCACTGTGGGGTGCACCTATTTTTTTTGGTTAAGAGCAAATAAGGTTCAATAAGGTTATGTGTGGATTATAGACAACTAAACAAGGTGACTATTAAGAAAAAGTATCCACTTCTGAGGATTGATGATTTGATGGATCAGTTGGTGGGTGCTTGTGTTTTTAGCAAGATAGGTTTGTTGTTTGGGTATCATAAGATTCGTTTGAAAGCTGAAGTTATTCAGAAGACTACTTTTAGAACAAGGTATGGTCAGTATGGGTATTATGTGATGTCGTTCAGTGTGACCAATGCACCTGGTGTATTTATGGAATACATGAACATGATTTCTCATCAGTATTTGGATAAGTTTATTATTATGTTTATTGATGAGATTTTGATCTATTCAAAAAGTGATGAAGATCATGTCGAGTATATGAGGATTGTGTTATCTATGTTGACAGAGAAGCAATTGTATGCTTAACTTTATAAGTGTGAGGTTTGGTTGAAGGAAGTGAGTTTCCTTGGTCATGTGATATCGAGTGGTGGTATTGTTGTTGATCCGTCAAAGATTGAAGTTGTATCTCAATAGGAAGCTCCAAAATCTATTTCTAAGATTATAAGTTTTCTTGGTTGAGTAGGTTATCATCAGAAGTTTATTGAAGGATTTGACATGTTAGCTTTGTCGTTGACGCAATTGATTAGGAAGGGTCAAGCCTTTATTTTGACTGCACAATGTGAAGCTGGTTTTCAAGAGCTTAAGAAAAGTTTAACAACCTCTCCTATTTTGATTTTTCCTGATCCGATAGAATTGTTTGATGTGTATTGTGACGCTTCATTAATGGGTTTAGGAGGTGTGTTGATGTAGAATCGACAAGTTCTAGCTTATGCTTCAAGGAAACTTAAAGTGCATGAAAGGAATTATCCGACTCATGATTAGGAGTTAGCTGCTGTTGTGTTTATATTAAAACTTTGGAGACATTATTCATTTGGGTTGAGATTTGATGTATTTAGTGATCACAAGAGTTTGAAATATCTGTTTGATCAGAAAGAGTTGAATATGAGGAAAAGAAGATGGTTGGCCTTATTGAAGGATTGTGATTTTGGTTTGAGATACAATCCTGGTAAAGTGAATGTTATGGCTGATGCATTAAGTAGGAAGTCTTTGCATATGTCCATGTTGATGGTGCGAGAGTTTGAATTACTTGAGCAATTTAGAGATTTAGTTTGGTTTGTGAAGATACTTCTTCTGGAGTTAAGCTTGGTATGTTGAAGCTTACAGGTGGAATTCTTGACGAGATTCGAGAAGGTCGAAAATCAGATTTGATATTGGTGGATAAGTTGACATTGATCAATCAAGGTCGAGGAGGAGATTTTTGGATTGATAAGAATGGTATCATGAAATGTCGTGAGAGAAATTATGTTCTGAATATAGCTTATTTGAAGAAGAGGATTCTTGAGGAAGGGCATCATAGTGGATTGAGGAATTGTTTTCGGTGGGTAGGTATGAAGAAAGAGATTGCGGAATTTGTGTATTATTATTTGTCTTGTCAAAAGTTGAAGATTGAGCATTAGAAGCCGTCTGGTTTTTTGCAACTGGTATATATTCCTGAATGGAAATGGGATCACATTTCTATGGATTGTATTTCTGGTTTACCTAGAACACCGAGTAACTGTGAAGCTATTTTAGGTTTTATGGACAAGTTGACGGTATCTTCTCACTTTATTCTGATGACGATGGATTATCCGATGGAGAGGCTTGCAAAGTTGTACATTGAGAGGATTGTCAGTTTTCATGATATCATGTCTAACATTGTATCAAATAGGGATATTAGGTTTACTTTGAGATTTTTGGAAGGTTCGCATAATACTTTGGGTACAAAGTTACGTTTGAGCTCTACTTATCATCCGCAAACAAATGGTTAGACTGAGAGGACGATACAATCACTTAAGGATCCTTTTATAGCTTGTATGTTGGAACAAGAAGGTTCTTGGGATAATTACATGCCTTTGATTGAGTTTACTTATAACAACAACTTCCGTTCGAGTATTAGAATGGAACTATTTGAGGCTTTGTATGGTAGACAGTGTAGGACGCCTTTGTGATGGTATGAATCAAGAGAGAGTGTTGTGGTTGGACCTCAGATAGTCTAACATAATACGGATAAGGTTAAGATGCTTCAGGAAAAGGTGAATGCTTCTCAGAGTCGTCAGAAGAGTTATCATGATAAGATATGAAAGCACTTGAGTTTGAGAAGGGATATCATGTGTTTCTTAGAGTTACTCCGGTAACCGGTGTTGGTCGAGCTTTGAAGTTGCGTAAGTTAATTCTGCGTTTTATTGGTCCTTATCATATTTCCGGGAAAGTAAGTGAAGTGGCTGATAAGATTGCTTTGCCACCGTCTCTTGGTAATCTCCATGATGTGTTTCACATGTCTCAGTTGAGGAGATACATTGCAGTCCCGTCTCATGTGGCCCAATTAGATGATGTGCATGTGAGGGATAACCTGACTGTCGAGACATCATATATGCGACTTGAGGCTCGAGAGTTGAAACAACTTCATGGTAAAGAGATTCCCTTGGTGATGGTAGCTTGGGGAGGACTGACATATGGAAACGTTACTTGGGAACTAGAGAGTCAGATAAAGGAGCCATATTCTAATTTGTTTGTTTGAGGTAATATTCGAGGATGAAAATATTTTAAGTGGGAGAGAGTTGTAACTCCCTAATTTTTATATTTTGTGTAATTTTTAGTGATCTTGTATGCTTATGATTTATCATTGATTATCATGAATTTTAATAATTTATTCGATGTGTTTTGAATTGGTTTTGGATGACTTTTAATTGTGTATATATATGTTGTGAGTTGAAGATGAATGTGAATAACATGGTTTGGAATTTTTTCTATGTGTTATTATGTGATGTGTTGAGTTGATGAATTCTATTAGTATGCATTGTATGTGAATATTGACATGGTGTATGTATGTTGTGCAATTTGGTGAAGATAATTCAAATGTATTTAATTATGTGAAATATGCTTGAATGATTAAGATATGGATATGGTCTTAATTGCATATATATATATATATATATATATATATATATATATATATATATATATATATATATATATATATATTGAAATTGCACATGCATCATGAGTTGTCAAGAGGTGATGTTTGATAGATTTTGCGAGAGTTAGTAACTTGTCCCAAACTTGGAGATGTGATTTGAAAGCTTGAGGGATGGGCTTTATTTTGGTGGATATCACTCTTGGAGATGTGGACCCGGTGATACCGGTAAGGATAATAATTGGTACCGCATGCATATTGCATTGATTTGCAATTGAGCCATATGTGTCGATGTGACTTGTTGATTTGGTGTGCAATATGTGATATTGATGTGAATGTTACATTTGTGTTATTTGTGATTGAATTATCTTTAAATCATGAATTTGTTGAGCAATGTAGTATATGTAGAGTATGTTAGAAAATGCTGAGTACATTGATTATGTGAAGTGTGATGAATTCAATTTTTACTTTTATGTGATGCATTACTTATTATTATATATTTCTATAATGATGTGAATTCTCACCCTTCTGTTGGAATGATGTTTTATACGATATCACTCAGGTACCAAAGACAGTGGTGCTTCTCGTGAGGATTAGTCGGAGGATATAGTTTCTTGTTGATCCGCTTACCTAGATAGTTTAAATCATTAGTATCATTATGAAAAAAGAATTATTCCGATGTGATATGCGTATGTGTATGGAACATGATTTTAAATGCATGTTATGAGCATGACTGGTGTACTTTTGATGGTTTTAAAGTACATGTGACACACTCTTTTGATATGCATGCTTATTTCACTCTCATTAAGCTATATTATTTTTGTGGGGTAAGGGGTTGTTACATTGTACAAGTTTCATCAAAATGGAGGCAATGTTCTCGAATCTTAATCAGGATCTTCCAGTTCCGATCCAAGAATTTGACTTGGCATGTCGATTCTGCGATAGGTTGTCTTCACCTTTATAAGAAGAATTATCCAGATTTTGATGTTTCCTACATAGCCATAGTGCAGTCAGTTTTAACAAATCATTACTAGTAAAGCTATACCCTAATACACATATTGATTTAGCAGGCAGCAGCAGGAAACACGAAACAAGTGTTTCTTCTATTTAAGACCATGTACACTTAGTAAATTGATATTTGTATAATCCTATTTAAGGATAAACTTGCGATAACTGCAGAGATACATGGGGGTCACGAATATCATTGAGAGAAAATCAACGAAGTAACCACCGGACATTTTTTATCCAACAGGAAGGGAAAGATAAACACCGAGTAAATATGAGAAGGGTGAAATCAAGATCATACGACCGAGAGATACGGGTAAGGGATAAAAGTTTTACCAATTGTTCGAATTTGAAACAACACATCCTTATTGAAAAAGTTTTAAAGGGATAAAAGGTCTGAAGACAAAAAAAAGGTTTGCATTGGTTTGTACTTTTTATTGTGAAAGAATTTTCAATTTGAACCGCAATAAAGTCTGAAAGTGAAAATAGGGCGAGACTTAGTCTTAATTGATTTGCTCTACCCCATGAGACTCAACTACATAAGATTTGCATCTTCCTTTAATAAGTATTTTAGAATTTTCAAAGAAGAGGTTTTAGTCTTAAGAATGCAAAGGGGAAATAAAACATCTAAAGAAAACTATCTATCTCTATCACTAATATTATCATGCAATGGTGGTCCTAAGGTTCGGATAACAAAGGGAAATATCTACCTAAGTTAGCATGCATGGATTACAACCTAATGTCTAACTTGAATCGAAAACTAGACAAGAAGTCCTAAGGGAACATGCAAAGGTTACAACCTAATATCCAACTTGAATCGAAAACGAGACAAGCAATCCTAAGGGATCATGCAAAGTTTACAACCTAATATCCAACTTGAATCGAAAATGAGACAAGCAATCCCAAGGGATCGTGCAAAGGTTTAAAGAGAAACACAACACAAGTGCAATCAAAAAAAGTCGAGCCAAAGTCAAAACAAAATTGAGTGCGAGCTAGAAACAAACAAAGACTCCAATGGATCTAAAAGTTGGAGTGAGGAACTCAATCCACTTGATTTGCTCGAGCACGGACATCGAGTAACAATTTGGAGCGTCAACATTTAAAGAAAAATGAGATAACATCGTTGAAATGAATGACAAAGTGTGGGGGATGATTACAATCCCTTTTCCACTTTTCTTGACTCAATGGACTAGAATAGGCATGATTCAAAGCATCAACGTATAACACGAGCTAAGAACGGCACAAACTAGAATGCGTGGGGGCCGATTGTGGGCCCTATGTTCCACTTGTTGACTCGATAGCAAGCATAAAGTAAAAGGGGAGGGGAATTGCCTCTTTTGATGTCTTTTACACACAAGCAAACACAAACATTGCCTCATTGCGAGGACTTTGCGCAAAATGTTAAGTGTCAACTTTTGTAAAAATTTAAATCAATTATTGACACTTTCAAACCTTTTATTTTACTTTTTATTAGGTTAAATACTTATTTTAAGTCATTTTGCATGAGTACATAGAATTGTGAATATTTAATTTGTGTGTTAGTGTTTCAGAAACATTTGTGTAGAAAAGATGGCAAAAAGGGAGAATTTATGCTTTCTAAGCAATAGAAAGAATTATGTGATTCTGCAAAGGATCACCCGGAGACAAGATGCATCGCCCGATGAAAATGCTGAAGAAGAGATGATTATTTTAGGTTCGTTTCTGTATTGCTTCATCCCTGGATCTCATGGCGAAAGAAGGATCACCCGACGAAGCATTCTTATCGCCGGGCGATAAAAAATGCTCTTTTGAAGTTATAACACACCCAACTGGTCACCTATGGCTTCTAGCCAGCGTCGCCTGGCGATGCTTTATGGTCGCCCAATGATGGAGCGCAAATGGTCATACTTTTTGTCTACTTTTTGCCACCTTTTAGATAAACTTTTCACCAACTTTGATCTTTTTGAGGGAAGAAAATCTGATTTGAGTTTTAAAAACCTTTTGTTCTATGGATCATAATATCATAACATAGAAAACACTTTGTGTTCTTATCTTTGGAGAGGAAAAAAATACTCTTTCATCTGGAATCAAGGAGACTTGAAGATTGATGTCCATCAACACTCATTGTTCATACATTGATCAAGGTATTATTACCATGAGTAGCTTAGCTCTTTGTGTGTCAAGGTTAGAAGTAGTCAACCTAGACTTTACGTATTTCTTTTAATCATCTTGTATATGAACTTGGTTGAAGATTAATACATGTTGAATATCTTTATATCATTGTTCCTTTTTATGGTTTGGTTCATTATTGAGAAGTAAGTTCCAAGCTTGACCTAAGATATTCATCTACTAATAAACAAGCTCTAGACATAGATTTGTGAGTTATTATTCACTTGTATCAGCTTTAAAGATTATCATGTTTATAGTTAGGTTGAGAGATCATTTAATGATTAACATGATAACACTGACAATATTTCTTAGAAAATTCAAAATATTAACAGGATACGTGAATGTATCGATCATTGATTAGTTCATATGCATGATTAATTGAATATATTTGGAATAGGTTGATGAAAGCTAATCTTGACATGCCTTTTTATCAAAATAACCATTTTAAAACAACAACCTCTCTTTTATCCAAATCACCATCTAGTGCATGAAACTTAATCTTTTGTTACTAAAAGCAAATACCAAAACTTTGTTTATGATTCAAACACTTAAAGTCACTAAAACTATAGAACGACATTAATATCACACAATCCACAAGGGAAATGATAATATAAATACTTGTGGTGAAAATACATAAAACAAAATGGTGCCGTTGCCGGGGATTGGCGTTTGACTATTAAAAGCATTGCAATAGTTTAAGTGGTTTAATTTATTTTATATCAACTCCTTTTTGACTCTGAAATCGAAAGGACTTGCAGAAAACTTAATAGCAAGCTTAGACGAAGGAGGAAGCTAGCAAAAGAAAGAGGAGAGGCGTCTACTTCTACTATACCTTTTAATCAAGATATAGAAGAAATTATGGAGGTAAATCCACCAAGAGGTCCCTGTGAGAATAGTCAAAGGTTGAATGCTCAGTTTGCTAGGAATGCATACTAAAGGCATTCAAAAATGAAAACTGGAATTCTACAACTGTTGTATAATAACCCTTTCACTGGGTTACATCATGAAGATCCTTACACCCATCTCACAAAATTCTATGAGATAGCGGGTGCTATAGGAGCCCCCGAGGAGGATGAAGAACAAATGTTTGAAAGATTATTCCCACATTTATTGATCGGTAAAGCTAAGAATTGGCATCTTTACCAACCTAATCACCTCATGACAGATTGGAATAGACTTGAAGAAAAATTTCTTGAAAGGTTTCTCCCACAATCACATTTCTTGGAAGCTAAAATGGCTATATCGGTGTTCTCTCAAGGTGGAGTCGAGTCATTGAATGAAACTTGGGAAAGGTACAAATCTATGTTGAGAAAAATGTCCAAGTCATGGTTTTGATGCCATTACCCAAATGCATATTTTTCGAAATGGATTACAACCACAACTAAAATTTTTTTTGGATGCTACGGCGGGAGGATCACTTATGGGAAAGACAACGGAAGAAGCTGTTTATATTATTGAAAGAATGGAAAGGAACGACCATCAAGTCCAACATGATCGAAGTATGGTTCAAAAGAGAGAGGAGCCAAGTAGTTCAAGATCAAATGAAGCTCTTTCATCCCAAAACAAATTGTTCGCTCAACAAGTTGAAGAATTAACAAAGAAAATGAAAAAGCTCCCTCAACAACTAAGAGAAATGCAAGAAAGACCTAGCAATCGAATACAACAAATTACTTGTTGTGATTTATGCAAGGATGATCATCAAACCGGATTTTGTCCTCCGGTTGAAGAAGAAGTTAATTACATGGTAAATCAAGATCAAGGATACCAATAAAGGCAACCATATCAAAATAACCAAGGTTATCGTCAAATAAATAACAAGGTTATCAACAAGGGTGGAGACAAGATGCCAACAATCAAAATAGACAAAGTCCTTATCAAAAAAATTTAAAATTCACAACCTCAAGCTAGAATTACAAACTTACAAGACACTCTTGCGCAGTCCATGCAAGCATCTATGGAAAATCAAAAGAGTAATAATGCGGCTATCAAAAATTTGGAGACTCAAGTTGGGTAACTAGCCAAGTAATTGGTCGATTAAAATGTCGGATCATCATTTTCGGAAAATACTCAATCTAATCCTAAGGAGCATTACAAGACAATAATAACTAGGAAGGGTATAGTAGTCGGAAATAGACGTGGTAAAGAAATTGAAATTGAAGAAGTAGTTGAAGAAAAAGCTTGAAGAGGAGATTGTAGTAGAAAATAATAATGAGGAGGAGTTAGTTGAAAAGGAGAAGTTGAAGAGAAACAAGAAGGATAAAGTTGTTACTTTACCTGTTTAAAATTTACCATATCCTCGTGCTCCTTCCAAGAAGGATAATGCTAGGCACTATGCTAGGTTCATGGATATCTTTAAGCAACTGCAAATAAATATTCCATTTTCCGAAGCTATGGAACAAATGCCAAAGTATTCAAAGTTCATGAAATATATACTTACAAAAAAGATAAGATCAACGGATCAAGAAGTTATCATGGTTGATGCAAGTTGTAGTGCTCTCATTCAACGAACTCTACCGAATAAAGAAAGTGATCCAGGAAGGGTTACTTTGCTGGTTACCATTGGTGATATTTAGGTTGGTAAAGGATTGATCGATTTGTGGTCTAACATTAATTTGATTCCTTTGTCTATTGTGAAAAGATTGTGGAACATTGAGGTGAAGTCAACAAAGATGACACTTCAACTAGCCGACAATCCATCACTCGTCCTTATGGTGTAGCTCAAGATTTTCTAGTTAAAGTGGATAAAGTTTTCTTCCTGGTTGATTTTGTTGTGATTGATATGGAGGAAGACCATGATGCACCTTCGATTCTTGGTCGGCCATTCATGAAGAATGCAAGAATGATGATCGAAATCAATGATGGTTTAATGAAGGTCCGAGTTCAAGATGAAGAAGTAAGTTTTAATCTCTTTGAAGCTATGAAACATTATAATAATAAGGGAGCTTGTTTTAAAGTTGATGATATTGAAGAAGCTATTTGGGATGTATCAAGTGAAGTTCATATTTTAACACCTCTTGAGAGAATGTTGAATAATATTATTCAAGTTCTTGATCTTCATGAAGAAAAGGAGTTGGAAGAATGTGTAAAGGAACTAGAAGCTTTAGAAGAAGTTCAATCTTGGGAGGAAGAAGTTGAAATTTTGAAGAAAGAAGCTAAAGAAGAAGAGTCCAAAATAGAATTGAATATGTTTCCGTCTCATTTAAAGTATGTGTTTCTTGATGATGGTGGTAACAAACCGGTAATCATTAGTAATGCTTTAACAGAGAAGGAAGATCAGTGTTTAATGCAAGTTTTAAAATAAAATCAAAGTGCAATAGGTTGGGTTTTAGCGGATTTAAAAGGCATAACCCCAGCTTATTGTATGCACAAGATTTTTATGGAAGAGAATTTCAAACCCATAGCTCAACCCCAACGACGCTTGAATCCGACAATGAAAAAGTTGTGAGAAAGCAAGTTGTGAAAACAATGGATTCCAGGATGATTTATCCTATTTCTGATAGTACTTGGGTGAGTCCGGTGCATGTGGTTCCAAAAAATGGTGGAATGACCGTGATAAAAAATGAAAAGAATGAATTGATTCTGACAAGAATCGTAATAGGATGGCGGATGTGTATCGATTACCGGAGGCTAAATCAAGCAACTAAGAAAGATCACTTTCCTCTTCCTTTTATGTATCAAATGCTACAAAGGTTATCGGGCCAAGAGTTCTATTGTTTTTTGGATGGGTATTTCGGGTTTAACCAAATTTCGACAAATCCGAAAGATTGTGAGAAAACGGATTTCACTTGTTCATTTGGAGTTTTTGCGTATAGGAGGATTCCATTTCGTTTGTGAAATGCACCGAAAACTTTTCAGAGGTGTACGCAAGCCATATTTTCCGATCTTATTGAGAAGACTATGGAGGTTTTCATGGATGACTTTTTCGTTTTTGGAGCATCCATTGATCTTTGTTTAAAAAATTTGGATACCGTGTTGAAGAGATGTGTGGAACCAAACTTGGTACTTAATTGGGAGAAATGTAACTTCATGGTTAATGAAGGAATTGTTCTTGGTCACAAAGTTTAATCCAAGGGGCTCGAAGTTGACAAGGCAAAAATGGAGTTTATCGAGAAGTTTCCACCACCTTTGAACGTGAAAGGAATCCGAAGCTTTTTAGGTCATGCGAGCTTTTACCGAAGATTTGTCAAAGACTTCTCCGAAATTTCAAGACCTTTGAGCAACTTGATGAACAAAGGTAAGTCTTTTATTTTCGATGATGCTTGTTTGATAGCTTTTAATAATTTGAAAAAAACTTTGACAACCTCGCCCATAATCGTTGCACCAAATTCAAAAATGGATTTTGAATTAATATGTGATGCTAGAGGTTATGCCATTGGTGCGGTTCTTAGTCAAAGAAGAGGTAAATTTTTTCATGTCATACATTATGCTAGCAAAGTTCTTAATGAAGCATAAACTAACTATGCAACAACTGAAAAAGAATTGTTGACTATAGTGTAAGCATTGGAAAAATTTAGATCCTACCTCATTGGGTTAAAGTTTGTAGTCTACACCGACCATGCGGTGATAAAATATTTGCTTACCAAGCCCGATTCAAAACAAAGGCTTATTCGATAGATCCTTTTGTTGCAAGAATTTGATCTTGAAATTCGTGATAAAAAAGGATCCGAAAATTTGGTAGTAGATCATTTATCCTGTTTGGTCAATATAGAGGTGACAATCATAGAAAAATAAATAGAGGAATCATTTCCTGATGAGCAACTAATGATGGTTCAATAAAGACCTTGGTTCGCAAATTTGGCAAATTTCAAAGCTACATGTGTCATTCTGGAAGATTTCAATGCTTAACAAAATAAAAAGTTTCTTCGAGATGCAAAGTATTTCGTGTGAGATGAACCCTATTTAATCAAATTAGGGGTGGATAGTTTGTTAAGGAGATGTGTGACCAAGGAATAACCAAAAAGCATCTCGTGGCATTGTCATAATTCCCCTTATAGTGGACATTTTAGTGGTGATCGGACAGCAACAAAGATTTTACAGTCTGGGTTTTATCGGCTGTCAGTGTATAAAGACTCTTTTTAACATGCAAAAAGTTTTGATAGTTGCCAAAGAACGGGAGGAATAACAGAAAGACACGAAATGCCTCTTCAAACCATGCTTGAAGTGGAGGTGTTTGATTGTTGGGGAATATATTTTATTGGTCCATTTCCTTCCTCATGTTCTCATGAATACATCTTGGTAGCTATGGATTACGTATCAAAATGGGTTGAGGCAATAGCATCTCCAAAAGTTGATGCCAAAACTGTGATTAAATTTTTAAAGAAAAACATTTTCACCCGCTTTGGTACTCTGAGAGTCTTGATAAGTGATGGAGGTTCACATTTTTGTAATTCCCAATTGAAAACAATATTGGAGCATTTCAGAGTTAAACACAAGGTGGCTACACCATATCATCCTCTAACCAATGGCCAAGCCGAAGTATCAAACCAGGAGATAAAAAGAATTCTCGAGAAAATCGTTTCTTCATCAAGAAAAGACTTGTCTTTAAATTTGGATGAAGCTCTTTGGGCATATCGTACGAAATTTAAAGCTATGACGGGTCTTACTCTGTTTCAAATGGTTTATGGGAAAACATGCCATCTTTCGGTGGAACTTGAACACAAGGCTTTTTGGGCATTAAAGTTTTTGAATTTCGATCAAGATCAAGTTGGTTCAAAGAGGAAAGAAGAGTTGCTTGAATTTGATGAGTTGAGATTGCAAGCTTATGAATCTTCTAGAATTTACAAAGACAAAGTTAAGAAATTTCATGATAGAAAAATCAATCCAAAGAATTTTGAAGTGGGTCAATTTGTTTTATTATTCAATTCTTGGGTGAAGTTGTTTCTGGGAAAATTAAAGTAAAAATGGTCGGGGCCTTTAGTGGTGAAAGAAGTTAAGCATTATGGAACAATTGTGATAGAAGACCCCATCTCTAAGGAAGTGTTGATTGTGAATGGCCAGAGGTTGAAAGTCTACCTTGGAGGAGACATAATCCGTGAAACAACTGTGGTCCGTCTCGGTGATTTTTGAATTCACCGTAGATCGTCGAGCTCGAAACGATGTTAAACAAAGCGCTTGTTAGGAGGAACCCTAACACTAAATATTTTGTTTAATGTGTGTTATTTCTTTTAAAGTTTCTATAGAACAAACTTGTGGAATAAATTTTGCAACAAAATTTTGTTATTCAGTTTCTGCCTAGCATCGCCGGGCGATGGAAAATTTTGTCGAGGTACCCTGATTTTTCAACGCACTTCCGCTGTGCATTTTACTTCACTTTTTGTGTTGGGTCAACTAGGCCCACGGGTTAAATCCTTTTTCAACCCTTGTTTGACCTAAAATTTACTCATTGCCTCATTGTTTCTCCTCCATATTCCCAAGAATTATCTCCAATCACTCATCTTGCACATTCATCCCACACCTCAAGAATCTAAGGTAACATTCTCTTTTCTCTTCTTTGTGATTTGCAAGGGGTGAGTTTTTTTCATGAGAAAAAAAATTAAGTTAGGAACTTTGAAATTAATGATTATGATAATGATGCACGTGGTTAAAAGGGATTAACAAGTAGAATTCACCATGAAAATGCCTTAATGTTACTGGAAATTGGTCTTTAGGCATTGTGGGTTTATTGTGAAATCTGCAGAATTTTTTCCAAAATTCACAGGCTGTCGCCCGACGACAGGATGCATCACCCGACGATGCTAGTCACTAGCAACCTCCTTGTCTGTTCATGTGAAATCTACTATTTTTTTGAAGAATTAGCAGACTGTCGCCTGGCGATGGTAGGCAGAGTCAACAATTTTTATTTTTCATGAAAATTTATGAAAGTTTTGGATTGTTTTGATTTTTGACATAAATATGCTATGTTATTTGTGTTGGTTTCATGTCTTGAAGATGGCTTCAACAAAGGCTTTCCGTTTGAAACCCGTGAGGGAGACCGTAGGAAATACTTCAAGCCAACCGCGTAACTTTGACGAGCTTAGGTTTGTAAACGCGGATGTTGAAGCCAGATTCAACATGCTTGTGGGAAGACAATTTGTTTATGAGAAGAAGTTTGCTATTGATACTCATGGTCTGTATAGAAAACTGATGCAAATTTTTCTTAGGAAAAAATAGGATGTTCTTATCAATCCAGTTGACAAGATCAGCTATGGCTTGGTAAGGGAATTTTATGCAAATGCTCTTCCGGTCTAGGGGGAGCAGTTTCTTTTTAGAACCACAGTAAGAGGGAGAGATTTACAATTCGATAAGAATTCAATTAACAACTTTTTGGGGAACCCTCTTCACACGGGCTTGCATGAAATTGATGACTTTAACAGAGAGCTAGAAAAGTTAAGGAATTATGACTCTATTGGCAGTGCTTTTTTGCTTGAGGGGAGAAGTGTGGAATTAAATGCAGCAAGCATTCTGTTTCGATATAATCGGGAAGATATGAAACCCGAAGCTCAGGTTGTACTTATTTTGGTTCTTCACAACATCAAACCTAAACTTCATAAGTCTTCCATTCCCATTGATCTTGCTTTGCTCATGTAGTGTGTCTTAGAGGATAAGGCAGTGGATGTGGCTCGTATTATTTCAAAAGAAATGCGACAATTTTTCAAAGTACCAAGACAAAAGAGGTAAACTCTCGTGTACCTCTCCCTTTCCCTTGTCTTATCACTGCCATGTGCCTAGAAAAATGAATATTGATGCCTGAGGAGATTAATGAAAAAGTTCGGGGGGTTATAAATGATGACTATCTTGGCCGTTATTTCTTGGGAAAATTGGCCATGAAAAGAAAGAAGAAGAATGTTGGGGGTGAGTCATTGGGTGCTAGAGAAGCAACTGAGGGCTTGATTATACTAATTGGGACCCTAGAATGAAGGAGTCTTGTAATTACACTTGGGACATATTAGAAGCACATTGAAGATCCGAAATTTTCCTTCATGACTCCATGGAAAAACTTTTTCTGCAACAATCAAACCTTTAAGAGACAGTTGCCTTCCCTACCCAAGCCGAGTATAATGCCTTCTACAATTGGCCCGAGGACAGGCACCCTTTCTTTTTGGAGGGGGAAGTGCATGGTGGTGATGGTGATGATGGGGGTTGAAAACATGGAGTTTTGATGTTTTGGAAACAAAGTGAAGAAATTTAAATCTCAGTTTTTATGTTAATTGTTAAAGTTTTTAAGTATCGAAACATTTGGTTGTGTTTTGAGTGTGTGTTTTGAAAACAAGAAAATTGTGGTTTTAATTTGGTATTTTCCCTCTTTTTAGTGGGTAGTGGTACCCCTTTTTGTTTGAAAAACTTATTTTTATTGAAGTTTAATAAATTATGGTTCTTGGTAGTATTATAACTTGATATGAATAGTAGGTATTGTGTTTCATTGTTTGTATATAAAAAAAGGTTAAAGTTAAGTGCTCAAGAAGAAAGTTGATTATTTGGGACTCGATCGATCTTGTGGTTTGGATGGTGATGATACAAATATCAAATAAATTCACAAATAAGGTATTATTTTACTGTTTTGTAGAATGTTAGCATAATCATGAAAATAGTGCTTTAAGCAAAGAGATAGTTATGCATTGTTATGTAAATATGTGTGCATGTTTGAATCAATAGGACATAATCACAAATATGAGAGACTTTCCACTATTCACCTAATTATTAAAGTTTTAGTAATTGTTATTTTAGCTCGAATGATTCATGTTAAATCTTGTTGATTGAGAAGAAATCTTGGATACTTAGAAGTGATCAAGGCATTGTTTCTGCATTATGAGAGTTACCACCATTTCCAAAAGGATTTCATCTAAACTTGTGAGCTTGTGAATCTTTGTGAACCCTTTTGAGCCTTAAATAAAAGTTTTGGAATCAATATATCATTAAGTTAACATTTTTCTAAGTATACCATTTAGTAGTTGAGTTGATGCTTAAAGAAGACCAAGGAAAAGTCAATGATGATTCATACTTAAACACTTTTTGTTTCTAAACACTTTACCCAAATTTGAAATTAACCTATTTTGAAGAGCATTCAATAAAAAAATGAGAAATAAATGTTTAAAGTTGGGGAGGATGGTTATAATAAAAGAAAGAATTGGTGGCACAATGCCTCCTTTTAGAAATGCTTAACAAAAAAAAAGTGTAGCATTAATAAAGAAAAAGAAAAACATAAAGAGAGAAGGGTGTATTGTGAGAAAGAGAAATCAAAAGTTGAAATAGAAATAAGGATGGAGCAAAATGAATGTTATGAATATGTGAAATGCTTTTCATGATCTTTACCCATTTTGTCTCAATGGCCTTACATATATAATCCCTTGTTTTTTTTAACCCTAGCCCAATTACAACCAAGAAAAGTCCTTTTGTGATCTATGATTCCTTGATATTCTTTTTGACTTATTTAATGAATGCATGAATTATTCTTGATGTTAGCACATATACTATTGAGTGTGATATGTCCCTTGTCTTAGGTACATAATCCATATTTGGTTGATGGAGAGTAGTTGATTCAAGTATGAATATGTTATTACTAATGTATTCATAGCTAGATATTTGTGTTTAGAACTTATTTCATTATCACGCTTTGATTCTGAAAATAGTTGATTTGTGTTGTGACCACATCTTGTGAGTTTGAACCATCCAAATTGATCTTGTTGATTTTGTTCACCTAAATTCATCTTGTTATCTTAGTGTTTACCTTTGAATTGGGGAAAATCAAAGATTCTAGTTGGGGAGAGTTGTTAAGTGTCAACTTTTGTATAAAATTCATATCAATTATTTACACTTTCAAACCTTTTATTTTACTTTTGATTAGGTTAAGTACTTATTTTAAGTCATTTTGCATGAGTACATAGAATTGTGAATTTTTAATTTGTGTGTTAGTATTTCAGAAACATTTGTGTAGAAATAATGGCAAAAAGGGAGAATTTATGCTTTCAAAGCAAGAGAAAGAATTGTGTGATTCTGCAAAGCATCGCCCGGCGATAGGATGCGTCTCTCGGTGAAATTGGTGAAGAAAAGATGATTATTTTGAATTCGTTTCGGTATTGCTTCGCCCCTGGATTGCCTAGCGAAAGAAGGATCTCCCGGAGAAGCATTCTTGTCGTCGGGTGATGAAAAATGCTATTTTAAAGTTATAACATGCCTAACTGGTCACGTGTGGCATCTAGCCAGCGTCGCCCGACGATCTTTTATGGTTGTCTGACGATGGATCGTAGATGGCCATACTTTTTGGCTACTTTTTGCCACATTTTAGGGAATCTTTTCACCAACTTTGATCTTTTGGAGGGAAGAAATTATGTTTGAGTTGTAGAAACCTTTTGTTCTATGGTTCATAATATCATAACATAGAAAACACTTTTTGTTTTTATCTTTGGAGAGGAAAAAAATACTCTTGCATCTTGAATCAAGGAGACTTGAAGATTAATGTTCATCAACACTCATTGTTCATACATTGATCAAGGTATTATGACCATGAGTAGCTAAGCTCTTTTTGTGTCAAGGTTAGTAGTAGTCAACCTAGACTTTATGTATTTCTATTAATTATCTTGTATATGAACTTGGTTGAAGATTAATACATGTTGAATATCTTTGTATCATTGTTTCTTTTTATGGTTTGGTTCATTATTGAGAAGTAAGTTCCAAGCTTGACCTAAGATATTCATCTACTAATAAATAAGCTCTAGGCATAGATTTGCAAGTTAGTATTCACTTGTATCAAGATTTAAAGATTATCATGTTAATAGTTAGGTTGAGAGATCATTTAATGATTACCATGATAACGCTCACAATATTTCTTAGACATGAAAAATATTAAGAGGATACGTGAATATATTGATCACTAATTAGTTCATATGCATGATTAATCGAATATATTTGGAATAGGTTGATGAAAGCTAATATTGACATGCCTTTTTATAAAAACAAGCCTTTTCAAACAACAACCTCTCTTTTATCCAAATAACCATCTAGTGCATGAAACTTAATCTTTTGTTACTAAAATCAAATACCAAAACTTTGTTTATGATTAAACTACTCAAAGTCACTAAAACTATAGAACGACATTAATACCACACCAATCCTTGAGGAAAACGATAATCTAAATACTTGTGTTGAAAATACTTACAACACAAACATAAACATTTCTTCCTTTGAGGACTTTAAACAGATTTTCCACCTAAAGTAGGGACTCTCAGTCATGCATCTCTATTCCTACTTCTCATGGAAATGAAAGTGGTAAGTGATGCAAAAAAATAAACGAGAATCAGTATAATACCAAACAAATAAGAGTTTGTAGCAAGAAAGCAAAAGCAGAGAAATCTAGAAAATTTCGAGCAAGCTACCATCACCAATACTATAGTAAGCACCAATATCCAATATAAGAATCAAATTTTTCCATGCGAAAATAAATCTCAAGTAATGAGTGTATCGCATCAAGCTAACATCCTGCACAAAACAATGCTACACAAGCAAAGTTTAATCCAACCAAATGTGTTGTGCAATGAATCGCCTTCCGAAACTTGCACAATATCACAAGATGAGTTAGAAAATAACAAGGAAAATGAATTGTAATCAAACAATCAATGTCACAACTCAAAATGACATATTATTATGAATGAAGCAAAGTCGAGAAAACAACAAAATCCCAAATCTAATTCTCGAGCAGCATGTATATCATCTCATGAATCACACAAAATATCGACTTAAAATTGTCACAAATCAATGCACATGTCCCACAAATACCAAGCCAAGTATCTTAATGCATGAAACAACAATTAGATCTCACTAGAAACTCAATTTACCAAATCGGGCAGCATTATATTAATTCATGGAATCACTCAAATAATCGCGTTAAAAGCGAGCAAACTCAATATCAATGGTAAACAATTGAACAATTAAGCACAAACATGCATTATATAAATATAAAATCACAATGTACATGTTAAAAGGAAAACCGTACAACATTGTTTCCGTTCACAAAATGCGCAAAAAAGTTGTTTCAAACTCAACCAAAATTGATGCCAATGCTCCTCAATCATACAGTTTAAGTCAAATACGCATTAAGCGAGAATTAAAATCCAATCCAAGTGCATTTTCACAAACCGGACAACACTACACCATTTCTCAATATTGCACAAAAAAGCATACAAGAATCGATAATTTTCATCACTAACAATCAACAAACGCGCAAATAATCTCAAGTAAGCATCAAACAATGTTTGAAATTCCATTTACAAGGCACTTGTATTATCCAGGAAGTGATGCACACATGTATCAGAATCGGATAAAAATGAGTTTAAAACTCATAAACGAATACACAAAAATGTTTACCGATCCATGTAATGCTTCTTAGATATCACAAGTACTTTGTATCAATTAAATACATATTAACACAATAGTTTCCAGTCATATCCAACACAATTAATGAGTTGACATAATTAATTGAATCAAAAGTATTAATTTTGAAAAGAAATTGAAACACAATTTAATTCAACTCAAAATCATATCAACTCATGAATTCCACATTACCTCTCAACAATATTCAAACAAAAACAAAATTCAACACGCAAACATAAAGTAATCATGAACAAAGCATTATTCGACGCACAATAACTATCAAATCCACATAATTAACATTAATTCACTCAACATCTATCATATTCCACATTTATTCATCATCATCAATGTCAAGAACAATTAATCAATTTTCAAATTCAATTAATATTAACTCAAGTTAATTCAATTAAGCAATTATTCTAAAAATAAATTAAAAAATAAGCCCTTAAATCAAGAGATTAGAAATGATTACCGAAAGAAAATCGGAGAGGATGAAGATCAAACTCGCTGGAAGAAGGAAGTTCCAATAGGAACTTTCTTGGAGAGAGGAAGATCCTTCGTGGGTCTTGCAAAGACGGCGGAGAAGCTCACTAGAAAATGACGCTAAGAGACAGAGGGAGAAGGAAGACCAGCGTGGAGCTGGTGACCGCCAGTGATGATGTGTCCGACGGTGGTTGTTGAAAGGAGAGAGTAGAGATAAAGAGATAAGTTCTTTTCTTAAGTTCTTGAGTTTTGTTCTTGAGAACTAATAGATAATTGAAGGAGAATTTCTTTAGATTTGAGAGAGATTAATGAGTATTTTGTGAGAAGTTTGTAAGAATGAGTGTAATTGTGTTTGAAATTTTAATTTCAATTATTTATAGAATTGGATCCAAAGCCTTGCTTGGCTTGATAAATTTGATTTTTATGCTTATTTCATGCACAGTGCAAGATCGGACCATAAACTCATGACATCCAGTGTGAAATGTTGATGACAAAATTTGTGACGCGGCGTCGAAATAATCGTCCCGATACGATAAAAAATGAGCAAGTTATGATTCTCTGAATAGAGAGAAACTCGGTATAAAAATTCACAAGGCAGATTTTTTAGCTTATATTGTGTACGACGTGCGAACCAACCACAAACTCATGTGTCTCGGTGCAGAATTGTGACTTGCAACCTGCAATAAAATCGTCGATGACGAAATTTGTAACTTCGTACGAAAGTATCACCCCGATATGATAAAAATCGAGCGAGTTATGATTTTGTGAATGGCAAGAAGCAGTGGACTTATTTTTCTATCTTGATAATATCAGCTTATTTTCGTGCGCACTTTAGGAAGAAAGTCACAAACAAAAGCCTTTGAAGCATAATCCGAACTCGAGACCTGAGGAAAAGTTGTATCTGATAAAAATTTTGATCTTACACTTCGAGAATCATCCTGAAAAGATAAAAATTGAGAAAGTTACGAATTTTTCAATATAAAAAAACAATCTGGTAGAAAATCATTTCAGGATGCAATTTTCTTTGGTAGTTTGCAATTTCGTAGTTCTCTTGCAAAGAATTAACTTCTGACCCGGACATATGAATCAAAGATAAAATCAAGATGGATTTTTCGCCCAAAGAACCATCCAAAAACTTTGAACCGGGAGAAAGTTATGAATTTTTGAACACCTGAAAAATAGTTGTTCATCACACTATTTTCTCTATATTTTCACGATATTTCTTCAGAGTACTTGCACATTCAGAGATCTTCCTAAATGAATCGGATTCCAAGCCAAACATAAAAATTGAAGGAAATAACAAGAGGATTAAAATTCTTCAAGAGTCACTCAAAGGTGATATCCCAGTCAGAATTTACAAATTTTTAAGCATCCAAAAACCTGTGAAACAACAAATCCACTATTTAACATATTTCAGGTATTTTGCGCTTTAGAAAATCTTCCTCACAAACTTAGCCTTCGACCTGAACATATGAAATGGAGAAGATCTCAAGATGGTTCTAATGAATGTAGAATCATTCCCAAACAATTTTCTGATCTCAAGTTATGAATTTGCGAGCCTTGAACGCACAATACTGAATTTATGTCTGCACTGTCTCAAATCAATTAAAACGCTTGATATTCTGCACAATTCAGAGTGTGTTGGAACACATAAGAGCTTCTTATGATGATGACTTAATTAACTATTCATTGGATAGCTTGGAACACATGCAGTGTGCATTAAAAATACGAAAAAACCTAAATTCTGCTTCACAAAGCTGTTTAATGGAACAATCAATCTTCACAATTCTTTTCACAAAGAAAACCCTTGATTCCATGAGTATAGACCCAATGACATGTATGTATGCATGTGATGATGAAATATAAGCCAATTAGGGTTAAAAGGAAGAGGGGGAATTTTGGGGTGCAATAGTTTCCTCTATTCAATCTTCT
Source organism: Vicia faba (assembly GCA_948472305.1). Lineage (NCBI taxonomy): Eukaryota > Viridiplantae > Streptophyta > Magnoliopsida > Fabales > Fabaceae > Vicia > Vicia faba. Next base: position 264,413,745 of record OX451740.1, read on the forward strand.
TTAACTAGAGGGTGAGATTAGCAGTAGCCTTTCGAACAATCAAGGTAAAAGAGGATTGAATACTTAATAGAACCATGAAATTTTCACTCTGAAGCCAGTCAAGTATTATTTATTTCAGGTTTTCTGTATTTTCTATTTTTCTTTTCTTTTTGCGATAGTGGTATCAGGGGTATACATATGTTAGTCGGGACCAAGCACATAATCGAATATACAAGGGAGAGACCAACCAAAGTGGACTCCACCAAAGTTATAAAATAAACATAATGGGTAAAGATAATGAACACATATAATGATATTAATAAGGTACATGTCCAATAAAGATATTGGACATATACGAGAAAGAGACCGACCAAAGCAGACTCAACCAAAAGTGTTATAATGAAGAGACCGATGAAAGCAGACTCAACCAGAGGTGTTACTGTAACTAACAAAAGAAAACTCAACCAAACTGAATAAACCAAAGAAGAGGAACTGACCAAAGTAGAACCTACATGAAAGGAAGTGACCAAAATATAATCCACCCATAAATGTTAGTTAAGCTAACGAAAGGTAAACCCGACCAAAGTGGATAAACCAAAAAAGAAGAACTGACCAAAGAAGAAACCTAAAGAAAGGAGATGACCAAACCATAAACTAACCTGAAATGTTAGCTAAGATAACGGTAGGTAAACTCGGCCAAAGCGGATAAACCAAATAAGAGGAGCTAACCAAAGCAGAAACCACAAGAAAGGAGATGATCAAAGAAAAACCTAACTAAAAATGTTAGCTAAGCTAACGAAAGGTAAACCCGACCAAAGCGAATAAACCAGAGAAGAGGAACTGACCAAAGAATAACCCACATGAAAGGAGATGTCTAAAGCATAACCTAACCATAAATGTTAGCTAAGCTAATAGAAGGTAAACCTGACCAAAGCGGAAAAACCATAGGAAAGGAACTGACCAAAGCAGAAGCCACAGGAAAGGAGATGACCATAGCATAACCCACCCAGAAATGTTAGCTAATCTAACAAAAGGTAAACCCGACCAAAGTGGATAAACCAAAGAAGAGGAACTGACCAAAGCATAACCCACAGGAAAGGAGATGTCTAAAGCATAATCTAACAAGAAATGTCAGCTAAGCTAACGAAAGGTAAACCCGACCAAAGTGGATAAACCAAAGAAGAGGAACTGATCAAAACAGAACCCAATTAAAGATGTTGAAAATATGAAAAATAGACCGACTAAAGCATACTCCAATCAAGATATAACAATCGAAGGCGAACCCACCGATGGAAATAATACTAGTTGAATATAGACCCTTGGAGAAAAAACGCTGATCAAAAGAGGACTTACTAAGGATACAGACGTGGCAGACTCCACTGGAGGAACTAGACGAGAATTATGACCAAAGCAGATTCAAAGAGAACGCCAATCAAAGGAAAATTTTATAGGAGAAAGAGATCAACCAAGGGGGACTCTAACAAGGATTTCCAAAACATATTGAGCTTTTAGAAAGTTGCAAGTACGCAAGAATTATAATATCCCTTGGGCCAAAGGGGAGGTATAATTCTTAAATAGTGGCAATCATCTGAATTACCACACACTAAATATGGATACTCAAATACTTGAGAGGTAAGAAAGGTTATACACCGAGCCTTACTCGCACTCTAAAAACAAAGCAAACACGGGTAAAATAACCAAGGACTCACATGGGAAAAGGAAATCCATGACTCACTAAGGAAAAGGCAAATATGAAAGACTCGACTGGTGGTAAACCAAAACAGACTCCACTGGGAAACAAGGTAGAATCACCCTGGAAACAAGTTGCAGAGGTAATTCAAATCTGAGCACATAACAACTTTGGTTATTTCGGGTGCACGCCACAATCGGCTTATACCTCAATACATGTTTGAACTTACTTTTTATAGCATAATGCTCCATAGAATGGAAATGCTACGCGTTTTGGTAGATGAAATGTAATGATGCATGTTTAAACATTTAACTAGGGAAAACGCATGGAAATAAACTTCCTGACAAACAAGGAACATATGAAAATCATCCTTGCACATCTGATCCTCTAATCAATCTAAACTTCATTGGGAGATTTCAAATATGAAACGTCAACTTCCAAGGATCAAAATTGCTGGGAAAGTAAACTCTTGGGAGGAATACTGCAAAAATATATCGTAGTTCAGAGAACATCTTGAACTATGATCAAACTCTTAACTTCCTGGGTAACTAATCCTCTGTCTCCTGTCAGGATAAGGAGAAATTCGTTGGAAACAAAATCTTTCTCGCGTAGATTTTCTTGATGAAGATAACTTCAGCTGGGGATAGAGAGAGTCCTTGAATCAAAAGAAAGCCAATATATTGATAAATCATTTACTTGGGGAAGAGGAAAGAATCTTTGAACCGGTAACTAGAGGTTCAAAACTCTATTGGGGATCTTCTATCACCAAGGATAAAAAGAGCTCCAAACAACACTCATTTGTATACACCATACTAGAAAACATGATTTTATACGGTTTTCATCACCACCAAGCTTTACTGAGGAAAAAGAAACTTTCCCCAATAGGAAGAAGAAGAAAGTTGATCTAGGTAATCCTTGAAACTCAGCTCCAACTGGGGCGAATGCGACATCTTCCACTGAGGAACTAAAAAGCTCTTAATAGCAATCTGGTTGGTGTAAACTACATTGGGGAAGCCATTTTTGTAGGATTCATGCCAACAAGGACTTTATTGGGAGAAGAAATTGCTCCACCGGGCATAACAATTGCCTTCATGGGAATACAAACCAGAATCTCCCACGGGTAAACATAAAAATCCCTTTAAGAAACCTTGACAATATCAAACTGCACTGGGGAGGAAGATACAAACTTCATGGGGAAGATGAGTTCCAAACGTACCAGTGGAGTATATGTTAACCTCATGGGGACATATAAAAAATCTTCGATCGATAAATAAATTGATTCTTTCAAGAAACCTTAAAAAGGCATAAACTGCAATGGGGATTAACATTCTACAGAATCTCATGCAAATTGCGACTCTATTTAATCAGGGGTGTGCATTCACTAGGGATAAGTAATTCCATTTGTAGAAAGCCTCAACCTTTACAACCCTTATGTTGGTCACAGTCAGACCTTCCTTTGTTCACTCGCTAGTACGTTTCTTGTCAAGAAAGACCAATAACACCTGCAAAAAGGGGAATTACAGCAACATGCCCAGGTTTGAAATGGAAACTTTAGCCATCATCATAGACACCTAAAAATTCAAGGAATTTCAAATATTTATATCATGTGCTATAAATATTTAATGTTCTTAAATGCAAAGTTTATCAAAAATGTTGGACGCCTTTTGCAAAAAAATAGTAAAAGCAAAAACAAAGAGGCATAATTTGGATAAAAAATTTTTATTGATTGATTGGCCTGTAAGTAAGCATTTACATCATGAAGAAATTCCTAGAAAGATGTAATTGTGTATAGAGCATACAAAGGGAGATTACATAAATGGAAATGTGAAGATGGATTTACAAGGTTCTGACTCTGCTATGGCTCTTATAACCTCGAAGCTCCTTAATGTCTTGCTTTCTGAAAAAGTTTATTGAACTGTTTACTTATCCTTCCAAGCTAACCAACAATGGTAGGGAATGATAGCACAGATGCAACACAAACCGTAGTCATTCACTTTAAATCCATAACTTTTTCCTGGGTCGCCCTTTTCGGGTTTTCAATCCACTAGGATACCCATTTTTGCCTAAGTTGCCTTTTCAGGTTTTTGACTTAGCGAGTGTAGTCAATTTATTTTTCATTATTTTATTCAATATATCCTAATTTTTTCCCAAACCATTTATTCAATTTTTTGGGTTCACCAAGATACCCTTTTTTGCCTGACCTGTCGACTCAACGGGTCTATTTATGCGAAGTATTTTTTAAATACGTCTGCATTGATTGGATGAGGGAGATACTCCCCATCCATAGTTGTGAGCATCATGAATCCTCTTGAGAAGACTTTCTTCACAACATATGGTCCTTCATAATTAGGAGCCCATTTTCCCCTAGCATCTGTATTGTTGGGAGGCAAGATCCTCTTCAGCACGAGCTCACCGACTTGGAAATTCTGAGGACGCACCTTTTTATCAAAAGCTTTCTTCATCCTTTTCTGGTATAAATGTCTTAGACAAATAGCTATCAATCTCTTCTCGTCAATGAGATTCAACTGATCAAGTCTATTATGAACCCACTCAGCTTCATTAAGTTATACATCTGTCATGATCCTTAAAGAATGAATCTCTACTTCCATAGGCAGGACTGCTTCCATGATGTATACCAGAGAGAATGTGGTTTCCCTCGTCGAAGTGCACACCAAAGTGCGATAACCATGCAAAGAAAACAGAAACATATCATGCCAATCCTTATAGATGACAACCATTTTCTACAAAATCTTCTTAATATTATTGTTTGCTCCCTCAACATCACCACTTGGTGAAGTAATCAATAGCCAACAGAATAAAGTGATCTCCATTGGAAGCAGTTGGTCCAATCCGTCTAATAATGTCGATGCCCCATATTTCGAAGGGCCAAGGAGAAGTCAAAACATTCATTCGATTAGGAGACACATGCATTTTTCCATCATAAATTTGACATTTGTAACAGATTCTGGAGTGCTCGTAACGATCATTTTCCATTGCAGACCAATAATAACCTACTCTAAAGATTTTCTTGGCCATGGTATGCCCACTGGAATGCGTCCCGAAGGAACCTTCATGAATTTCTTCTATAATCTTGTTTGCTTTGTGTCTATCCACACATCTGAGCAAAACAGAGTCATAGTTTCTCTTATATAGAACACCCCCATTGAGGAAAAAATTGGTTGCATACTTCTGTATCATCTTCTTATCAGTAACAGAAGCATCCTATGGATATTATTTTGCTTCAAGATACCTTTTGATATCATAATACCATGGATTCTCATCAGCTTATTTTCTATCTCATAAGAGAATGTTGGCTCATCCAACCTAAAAATGGTGATAAAGGGGGCTTCATTTACCCATCTGGGGATTCATAACATACTCATGATACAGAATAAAATTTGGGTGGTAAGTCTCCCAATCTCTGTTAATATGACTGATTACGAGAGAAGAATCCCCATATACTTCGAAGATCATGATTCGCAAATCAATAACAACTTCTAGCCCGAAAATACAAGCTTCGTACTCGACCACATTGTTGGTACAATCAAAGCAAATCTTGGCAGTAAAAGGAGTATGGAAACCTTCAGGAGAAATAATAACATCACCAACACCATTACCCAAAGCATTTGAGGCACCATCGAACACCATCGTCCATCGTGATCCTGGTTTGGGTCCTTCCTCTAGGCCGGGAATATTATAATCCCGTATGTACATGATGTCTTCATCAGAAAACTCAAACTTCATCAATTGATAGTCGTCTTCCACAGGTTAGTAAGCAAGATAATCTGCTAATACACTAACTTTAATAGCTTTTTAGGTAGTATACTAGATATCATATTCAATTAAAATCATCTGCCAATGGGTTACTCTTCTCGTGAGAGCTGGATTTTCAAAAATTTACTTGATTGGATCCGTCTTGGAATTCAAGAGAGTAGTGTGAGTCATCATGAACTATCTGAGACGTTTTGCTTCCTACGCGAGTGCACAACATGTCTTTTCTAGCAATTAATATCTCATATCACAATCAGTAAACTTCTTATTCATGTAGTAAATAACATGCTCTTTCCTACCAGACTCGTTAGGTTGACCGAGTACACGACCCATGGAGTTTTCCAACACAACCAGATACAATATCAAGGTCCTTCCTTCCACTGGAGGCGAGATAATTGGAGGTTCTTGCAAATACTCTTTTATTTTATCAAATGTCGCATGGCAATTGTCATTCTACCTGGTTGTTTGATCTTTTATGAATAACTTGAAGATTGGTTCAAAAGTGGCTGTAAGATGAGAGATGAATCTAAAAGTGTAGTTCAACATCTCCAAGAAACCACAAACCTCTTTTTTTGTTCTTGGATCAGGCATTTCTTGTATCGCTTTTATTTTGGCAGGATTAATCTCCATTTCTTTTTCGCTTACTACGAAGCCCAATAACTTCCCTGATCTCACCATGAAGTTTCACTTATCAGTGTTCAACCTCAGCCTGAATTTTCTTAACCTTTCAAACAATTTCAACAAGTGGATAAGATGTTCCTCTTCTGTCTAGAATTTGGAAATCATATTGTCAATGTATACCTCAATCTCCTTATGCATCATATCATGAAAGAGAGTGACCATTGCACACGGATATGTTGCCCCTGTATTCTTCAGACTAAAGGGCATCACTTTGTAACAAAATGTTCCCCAGGGTGTAATAAAACTAGTCTTCTCCATGTGTTTCAGCGCCATATTGATATGATTGTATCCAAAAAAACCATCCATGAAGGAAAACACTTTAGCTTGAGCAGTATTGTCAACCAGAATATCAATATGAGAGAGCGGAAAATAATATTTAGTGCTTACTCTGTTGAAGTCCTTATAATCCACACACATCCTTACTTTACCATCCTTCTTCGGCACCGGTACAATATTTGAAATCCACGGCGGATAAGAGATAACTTTTAAGAAAATTGCATCAAACTGTTTTTGAACCTCCTATTTGATCTTCTTAGGCATCCCAGGATGAGTTCTTCGAAGCTTTTGTTTGATAGGAGGACAATCTTATTTAAGCGGAAGTTTGTGCACGACAATATCTATATCCATCTCAGGCATGTCTTCATAAGATCAAGAAAAGATGTCCACATACTCTCGGAGCATTTCAATCAATCTTCGATTGACACTGTCTTCTAATGCTGCCCCAATCTTGGATTATTTTCGTATCTCCCTGGTACCCAAGTTGATCACTTATAAAGTCTCTTTGTGTGGTTGAATGACCTTTTCTTCTAGCCTCAACAATCTAGCTAACTCTATGGGTAGTTCACAATCTTCTTCAGCTTCTTCATCAGCTTGATAAATTGGATTTTCAAAGTCATAATGAGCTATAGCAGAATCATTTTTGACAAAATACGGGATTAAAGGGGGACTGTATCTGCATGATTATGATTTTTTATTTATTTTAGTTTAAGATTTAAAAATAAAAATAAAAACACATTGCCATTTTAAAAAAAAATAAAGATAAAGACAATGAGTGAAATATTTGAATGGAAAAAGTCGTCCTTTATTGATGATAATTTTTAAATTGAAAACATTGCGGCCTACATCATGATCACTATGTCTTGGACAAAACGTAGGATTTATTGCATGATAAAAATAAAAGAAAATTACTCTTCATAGCGGGTGACTATGATGACATCTTCGGCAAACCAACTAACAGGTTCCTGACTCAGAATGGTAGGACAAATCCATTTCTCCACTTCACAATCACTATCCCCTTCCTTGCTCACAACATGAGCTTCCTCATGGATGACACTACCACTGAAAAATTGAATCAGAGGAGAAATACCTTGAATCTTCGGAATGATAATTGGTGTGCTTCGTCCAACCACAAAGCCCAAACCCTTATTACCTTTTTGTGTGGGGAGATCCAACACTCTGCCCCAACCTTCAGGGTGTCCAGATTCTACAACTGCCTGAGCTTGTCAGTAAGACGCCATAGAGACCTTCGGCTTCTTAACATCTTGACGAGGAGTTCGAACAATATGCACAATTTCAAAATCTTGGCAGGAGTCTCATGTACCTCACCCTCAACTTCAACATACTGGAAGGAACTCCAATGACTAACAATATAATCCTCTTCACCATAAACGGTGACCACTTTCCCATTAACCAGTAATTTCAACTTCTGATGCAAAGTAGAAGTTACAATGCCAACCCCATGGATCCACGAGCGCCCTAGCAAGCAGCAGTAAGAAGGATTGATATCCAATATAAATAATGTCGCATTGAAGATCCGAGGACCTATTTTGATAGGAAAAACAACTTCCTAAAACACAATTCTCTTTGACCCATCAAACTCCTTAACCACTAAATTGATGGGCCTCAATACAACCCCTTTGTAGTCTAGTTTCATGAGAGCAGACTTTGGCAGAACATTGAGGGATGATCCAGTATCAAACAACACATGGGATAAGGTAGTGCTCGCAATCTCCATTGATATGTGCAACGCCTTTTTATGCTTCCTCCCCTCAGGAGGTAAATCGAAATCGATGAAACCTAGCCCATTACACACAGAGATACTAGGCATGATTCCTTCAAATTGATTCACTGAAGTTTTCTAAGGAACAAAAGAAGTCCCCAATAGCCTCATCAGTGCATTTTTGTGAGATTCAAAATCCCAAAGAAAATCAATAATTAGAATCTTTGAAGGCATTTGGCTCAACTGATCGATTATCTTGTAATCGCTCTTCTTTATGTATTTCGTCAATTATGTCACCTCTTTTGCCATCTCGACATCCATGGTCGGAACAGGAGGATTCTGCCCCGGTTTTCCACCATTAACCATAATATTCTTTCCTTTAGCCTTAGCCAAGGCTTATGTACTTATTTCATATTGAATAGGTGGAGATAAAATTCGACCACTATGGGTAATCCTTCTTTCACTAGCAATGTCATAGACTTCAAGCTTATCTTCCTCAGACTTATTTTCCTCATACTTGTAAACAACAAGATTCTGCCCCTGATAGTAAAACTCACCACCGTAGTTCCAGGGAACTTCCTTTTCACTGACATATGGCACAAGACCAGTTAGAGTGATGGTCAATGGCGACTGCTTGACAGGAATCAGAATTGTGACAGACACATGAATTGTCTTTGACTAGAATTGAATAGTAATCATGTCAAACTCATCTTCCTTAACTGTAGGCTCAACAACCACACGGTCAAACTAAAAAGTTCCTTTATTGATCAACCTCTGAATTTCACCCTTCAGACATTTACAACCCTCTGGCTGAATCAAAAAATCCTCATAGTCCATACCATAACCTAGGAAATCTCCTTTCTTTGACAACTGCTCTTTCAAAAATGATAGAGGTGTAATCAGTTGGTTTACATCCATAACTAGATTTAAACTTCTGCCTTCAATAATGGAACTGATAGTGGTTCCCCCACGAGGTTGTAAAGGTCGCTGAAGAATATTGGTTATTGACATTGGCCCAAAAATGATAGCTTTTGAATCCATCAAGTCATGTAGTTTGTGTTTAAACGCTATAAAGTTCTCAATGGTATGTCCCTGTCCACCCGAATGAAACTCACACTTGGCATTAACATTAAAGTTGGATGGCAATTTTTCAGTATCAACTTTCTAAGTACGCAACTCAACTAATTTCAATTCGAGAAATTGAGGTAGAAAATCCGCATAGGACATAGGATGTGAATCAAATTTTATGGGAGGCTGCCTCGACCTCTACTGATTACCCTGCCTAGGCGCGTACATCAGTCGTTGAGGTGCAACAATTAGGATTGTCACAACAATAATCTAATGATTAGACTCCTAATGAGCTCTACCTTTACCCTTCCATGCATAGAGCACACTGGCTTCTCATTTTTTATTCTTATGGTAGCCACCAAAAGACTTCTTTGCATTACCAATGTTAGTTCCAGAAACATCCTTCTGAACCTTTCTAGTTTTAATTCCAGCTTCAATTCTTTCCCCGTAGGTTACTAACTCAGCAAAAGTATCGAATGTACTACATGTGGTATAGTAGTTCCCTTGCAGGGTGCTGTTAAACATGTCTACCATTTCCTGTTCCATCATAGGAGGCTGAACCCTAGCCGCCATTTCATGCCACCTTTGTGCATATTCTTAAAAGGACTAATTCTGCTTCTGTGAAAGATTCTACAATTGAGTTCTTGTAGGTGCCATGTCAGAGTTGTATTGATAATTCTAAATGAAAGCTTCAGCTAGCTCTCTCCAAGTATGAATACGGTTGCTCTTAAGTTGCATATACCATTATAATAGCCCACCAGTTAAATTGTCCCGAAAGAAGTGCATGAGTAGCTTTTCGTCATCGGAGTATACTGACATCCTCTTGTAGTAAGATTTGACATGTGTCCTTAGACAGGAGGTGCCTTTGTACTTCACAAAGTATGATACTTTAAATTTCAGAGGAACCCTCACTCTGGGGACTTGTCCTAAAGCAGACATATCAAGGCCCATGGCATCTTGATTATCAAAAGCCCACATACGCTCCTCGAGCATATGTAACTTTTTATCAGCTTCAGAATTTTCTTCAGCATTAGAAATCCAGTCTTCATAGTTGTCCTCCTCAAACTGTCAAGCATGTATATGAACATGGCTTGGCTGAACAAAAGGTTCTTCGTTGTACTGACGAGTAGGAGTGCGTAGAGGCAGATCTCCCACAAATTGAATCACATGAATAACTTGATTATTACCAACAGGGTTACCAAGGTTAGCAATAAGACCATTCTGAAGATTAACACCAACATTTGCATTCAGGTTCTGACCACCTGGATTACCATTCAGATTCTGACCACTCTGAGGTGGAGTGATCATAGTTTTAACCCTTTCATCTGTAGTCTCAACATGCCTTACAATTAAGGCTCTCATTTATTCTTGCTGGCAGACCATATTTTGGATGATCTCCATTAACTATTCAACCCCAGTGTCCGTCTTAACACCCATAACAGCAACATCGGCTTGGATCTATTCCATCTGTTTTCTTGAATTACTTCTAGTGTTGTGTCAGTGAGAGTTTAAAGTAGAAATATCCTAAAGAACCAGATTAGGATTAAGAAAACCTGCTGGAACCACATGTTATGACATGATATGAATGAATGCATGATTATGCATGCAATGTTTTTACCATTTTCCATGAAAATCCTAGATTTTTCATCAAGAACTAAAGGCAACATGATATAAACAAATCATTATTAAAGAAAGAGAATGCTCATATAAAAAACAATCACCCATACAAAGGATTTCTCAAAACAATTTCATACAGATAAAATCACAAGGAACCCGTCCAACAAATCTGGAAGTGAACCTAACAAGTACAATGAAATCAACGAAAACTGAGAGTTGTTGTCAGACTCCAAGCTGAACTTTGACCTGTTCCAACTCTTTGACTACTTGAACTAACTGGGTACTTCTTCCCTTCAATTGGGCTTCGGCTACTACCTTCTGATCATCTTTCACTTTAAGCTTAACCTTGAGCTCGTCGACTTTATTAGTCAACTGGTCAATCTGTGCCTGCTGACTTTGAACATGTTGTTCCAAACTCTCTCGTTGTTTGCAAACTTCCTAAGATTTGGATTCCTCCTCTCGAAGTCGTTTCTTCAATGTTTTGACTTTTTTCTGTGATTTGCTTGAATCTTTTCTTTGGACAACCGAAGGCTTTCAAGCTTCTATTGACTCTTTGCAAGATCAGCCTGGACTTTTCCTACAACTTTTGGTTGCTTTGAAGTATCTTGGGAACTTTCAACTCTTGGACTCTTCATTTTTTCAAGCAAACCATGCTCTTCCAACACTTTGTCTTTCATTCTGGCTTTATGAAGCATCTTCTTCTTCTCTTGCACAGCAAAAGAAAGCTCCACACTCTGCTCCTGTTTTTCCAATTCTAATTTGAGACTATAAGCTTTAGCCTACTTGTAGAACTCTATTGGCACAAACTTTGACACGTCTGAAACTGGTTATTGACGAGTTGATTCAGGTGGAAGTGATTGATTTGAGAACTGAGTCTGGTGCTAACTGACCATCTGGTGACGAATCAAATCTAGGTTGTGGATACTATGACGCTTCCCTTTTGAAAGGCAACAACATCACCTTTGTTCGGTTCTTGACCTACTGCACATACAGATCAAGAGTCAAACATCCTCTTTGACCAAAGAAAGTTGTTCATTTCTTGTGAACATGACCGCAAACACTTCTTATCCTTTCTAATAAGATAGGATTCTCTCCCTTGCCGAAATAAACAGTTTCTTCCACTTCACGATCAGCAGGTTTATCAATCATAACATATCCTACCTGGAGTCGTGCCAAGATAGTATTATAATTTATACAACCTTTAGTCTCAATGAGAAGATCATTGGGAAATTCTCCATAGCTTGCAATGATTTCTCTTACCCCTCTCATGTTGTTACAGACGACATCATAAGAAGTAAGAGCCATAATTCTTTGATACCAAAGAAGTGAATCAACAGAGTCTACAAATGGATATCTCGTAGGCATATGCAACATAAACCATATGTACAAAATATGAATGCAACATACGATGCTCCATTTCTTGCCATGTCGGGAATGAATGGCATAATAAGTGTTGGCAAGAATCGCCGGCACCAGTTTTCCATTCATGAAAACACAAATTGCTTAGAAGTCTACAAAAATTTTCACATTAGGCAAAATGATAATGCTATAAATCATGGAGGCCAGAAGTTCATTGAACACGATCCAATCCTTGTTCTGCACAAACTCTTTAACTTTGGTTATTAGAAACTTTAGATGAAAATCAGATGTATTTCTCTTTTTTGTCCAATTTCCTTTTACATGACTAAGGTTTAAATAAAGAGCCTTAGAGATATCCACATAATTGGGAACCTCAGGCATGCACATGAAAGGTGTATGAATCGTGATCCTGATATCAAGGAGAAAAGCATATTCCTCAAGTGTTGGTGCTAGCTGATAATCCTGGAAGGTGAAACAACACATTTGCCGATCATAGAATTGAAAAAGCGACACCATAGCCCACTTCTCATACTCATCATTTAGCAATGGCAATAGATTCCCATAACTATCTCTCAAAATCGTCTCATTTGTACATTTCACAAGAACCCCCACTTCCCTTAGAGGAGCTATAGAAAATCCATGAAACTGGTAACAAAATGTCTTCCTAAGTAGCTCTTGCCTATATGTGAGTTTTTATCCATTCCTGATGAAAATGACGATTTCATATTAACTTGGAAATGATATGCATATGCAGATTAGTTTTTTTTCATATACATTTTTTTTACATTTTTTTGTAAAAGTAAATATGCCATGATGCAAGTGCAATAATATGGAATCAAGGTTTCCATAATACTGGGTAACCGTTGTGCTGTTTTTGGATATGTCGAGAATACCAAGATCATAGGTCCGGAACATAACCAACGAACCATAGTCACCAACAGAAATCCAGAACAGAACCATAAGAACCATACATAGTTACTAACTGTACCTGTAAGAATTATTCCACCCCACTCATGGGTAAAATCTAGGTAAAGGTAAGGTCAATGGTAACTCAGAATCCCAGGTTCACCTGAAAATACTATCATGGTACACCTACATGATAACGATATTACCTCATTAAAACCTCATCTGAGCATGGACGACATGACCGCACTAGAAAGATCTAAATCCCCTAGCCATCATGTTTCATTCTATTCTTATGTGTTCCTAAGAGTTTACAACTCTGGCCTGGGTATTTGGCCTTTTAACTCAATAGTAGCACCCAGCCAACAAGGAAACATATAAACTAGCATTACACCAGTAAATGGAAAGCAATAATAATATAATGCATACATATTCTCAGATAAACATGTACAAATGAACAAGGTATAAATCGATAAAGATAAACACCCAAAGAGAAGAAAAACAAGATCTAGGAGCGACTCCGGGATGGACCAGCATTTGTTCAATCTATCACCAGTGAAGTTTCCAGCTAAAACAATCGTCCGAGTATCATCAAAATAAAATTAATGAATTCTCCATCGAACGTTTTTTATCCAAGAGGAAGGGAAATGTAAACATCGAGTAAACCTGAGAAGGGTGAAATCACGATCATATGACCAATAGATACGTGTAAGGGAGTCAATTATGCGAGGGGAAGGTATTAGCATCCCTAACGTTCATGGTACTCCACAAGATCCACTCTTAATTTCCTAATCAAAGGGTGTGTTCTAATCTAAGGCTTACGAACTAAGGATAAAAAGAAAACAGGGAATGCATGCAAACAAAACATGGGGAAAATAAGGATATTTACAAAGTGTACCCTCGCCTGGGCCCCGTGACCAAATGGCTATGTATCCCTTTAAGGAATCAGAGCACCGTAGTTCGGCTCAAAAGTTTCCATTTGTTTGATGTTTTTTTATGGATAATGTCGCATTCGAATCCTTACGGTTAAAATTGTAACTCGTGCTTGGCATTGCATCTTGTAAAGAGACTCATGCTCGACACCTCTCACACTTACCATTTCCAAATTATTCGAATTTGAAACAACACATCCTAATTGAAAAGGTTTTAAAGGGAAAAAAGGTCCAAAGACAAAAAAGGTTTGCATTGGTTTGCACTTTTTATTGTGAAATAATTTGCAATTTGAACCGTAATAAAGTCCAAAAGTGAAAATATAGCGAGGCTCAGTCTAAACCGATTCACCCTACCCCACAAGACTCAACTGCATATAAATTACATCTTCCTTTATTAAGTATTTTAGAATTTTCAAATAAAAAGAGTTTTTAGTCTTAAGAATGCAAAGGGGAAAGAAAACATCTAAGGGAAACTATCTAGATCTATCCCTAATATTATCATGCAATGGTGGTCCTAAGGCCCGAATAACAAAGGGAAATCTCTACCTAAATTAGCATGTATAGATTACAACCCAATGTCTAACTTGAATAAAAAATGAGACAGGTAATCCTAAGGGAACATGCAAAGGTTACAACCTAATATCCAACTTGAATCGAAAATGAGACAAGCAATCCTAAGGGATCATGTAAAGGTTACAACCTAATATCCAACTTGAATTGAAAACAAGACAAGTAATCCTAAGTGATCATGAAAAGGTTTAAAGAGAAACTCAACACAAGTGCAATCAAACAAAGTCGAGCCGAAGCCAAAACAAAATTGAGTGTGAGCTAGAAACAAACAAAGAGTCCAATGGATCTCAAAGTGGGAGTAAGGAACTCTTTCCACTTGATTTTATCGAGCACCAACATCGAGTAACAACTCAGAGCGTCAACATTTAAAGAAACCTTAGCTAACAACACCGAAATGAATGAAAAAGTGTGGGGGATGATTATGATACCTTTTCCACTTCATTTGACTAAATGGACAAGAATAGGCATGGTTCAAAGCATCAACGTATAAGGTGAGCTAAGAACGACCCAAACTAGAATGTGTTGGGGTCGATTGTGGGCCCTCAGTTCCACTTATTGTCTCGATAGAAAGCACAAAGTAAAATGGGAGGAGAATTGACTCTTTTGATGTCTTTTACACACAAGGAAACACAAACATTTCCCCATTGCGAGGACTTTGCACAAACACAAACATTGCCTTCTTTGAGGACTTTAAACAGATTTCCCCCCTAATGTAGGGACTCCCAGTCATGCATATCTATTTCCACTTCTCATGTTATATCTGCTGTCGACTTCAATCTCCATTCAAACGCGATGCTCCGCTTTGCTTCGCTATCAACATCTCCACCTGATTCACCCTAGATTCATCTCTCTTCGTCCTTCTCCTTAGATTGTCGCTTAATCAACCACCATCGTGACCATTCTGGAAGCCACCATGCCCCTGTCTCTCATATCTTTGTTATCTTCTTCTCTGATCAAGACATCTAAATCGCCACTGCGAATTTCCAATACTCTCTTTGTTCTTATCTTCGTCGAGTCAGATTTAAACAACTATGAAATCAGAAGCAAAACCCCGCTGAAGTGATCGAGAAAACCAGTTAATCACTTCTGATTCTCCTCTTCTTTTCAATCCATTTGATTCTTATTTTCATCTTCTTTTCCGATTCACTTTTGCGTTTTTGTTCTCTGAGTTTTAGTGTCTTGTTATTGATTCTCTTCTTCTTCTACGCCATTTTTCCGAGTTTCTTGTGGCATATTCAAAATTGTTTTTTGAAGTTTGATGATGTCGAAGGATTGTTATGCTTTTGCACTCTTATGCATGTCAGTGTTGGGAACTATTATTACTCTTTGATGCAGAGAGAATGATAGAGCTTCCAGAATCACTGATGAGGAAGATTGACTATTAAAGATTCATTGCAGCAAGATGATGATTACAGATTCGTGGTTGTTGCAGTGAAAGCTGCAGATTTAGAAGTTGAAGTAAAGTGGAGGTTTTTTGAGTTGCAAAGAGAAATAGAGCAGAGAAAGGTTGGTTATTGAGGAATCGTGAAGAGAGTCATGAAGGATGATGGGAGAAAAAAGCAGAGAGATGAGATAGTGACGAGATATTTTTCAAAGAGAGTGAGGAGAAGATTGAAGGTGCCTATGGTTTTCTATGACTTTTTTGTCATGAATGAATCATATCCCTCCTCCTCTTCTTTTTCTATGTTATATCTTTTGTTAGAAATAGTTATAAGTAGTTAGAGAATTAGTTAGAATTTTTTTAGGAATCCGTTAGAATTTATGTTGGGAAGTTTCTATGTTATAACAGTTAGGAGGTTTTTGGAAGTTGGGATTCAATTGGGTGTTAGTTAGAGGTAATTCGGAATTTTGTTTTGGTTGTAATTGTTAATTGTTATTTCTGTTTTCTGTCAACAACTGCCAGTGAAATCTTAGGTAGCAATTAACTATATTAGATGGGCTGGCTTTGGACTTGAAAGTTATTTGGTTAGAAGCTGTTAGAATAAACATTGATGTTCTGTTTGTACTGGTTTTGGACTGGTTTGGGTGAATGAATGTATCGAATGATTTGCTTCTTTTTTATGCGAGGCTGGCTGTTAACATGTGGTGTGATGTATAATTATGTTTTAATCTCTGATTTTCTGAAATGTGCAGGGCTTTATTGGTTAATACTTGCAGGTTTTGTGAACTAATTTTGTAGGGGTTGTTTAGCATCGGTTCAGTTGGAACAGGGCTGGAATTACAGGGCCATGGTTAACTGAATTCTTTGTTCTGGTTGTGCAAGACCGATTTTAGTCATGGGTTAATGTTGATGAATATGTGAAGTTGTTGAACTCTTGGAAGAAGCGTGAAGATAGGTGGAAAAACTCTTGGGCATAACATGGAACATTAATAAGATTAAGTCATGATAGAGATTATGATGAAACTTAGGTCCAAGTCAAATTTTGTGTAATTTTCTTGATCATGTAATATAATTGAAATGGGATGTAATTTAGTATTCATAATTGATGCTCTCGAATATGTATTGAATTCTAGAACATGTAATGATATTTTTCTTCACATAAGTTTAAATTCTTCACTCCTTCCAATTATATTATAAACTTGAATTTTCAAATCCCTTTTCCTGAAATTCTCCACAAGAAATGAACCATGTTATTTATCTTGCAAACTTTAATGAGCTCATGGATGAAAGCCCAATAATATCTAATAAGAAGACTTATGACCCAAAAGTGAAGCGTCACTTCAATTGATTATGAGGACCAAAACAAGCATGTGAACCCTATCTTAGCCCTGTACACATCAAATCTGGCACAAAACTTGTACCTTATACATTTACTAAGACCCTCTGAATAATCTTACCACCAAATCAAAAATTTCATAAGGAACCCTCTTGATTATCACATGAAATAGGTAATTAAGCCCAAACTCGTACCAAGATCATCGAAGAAATAACTTGAATTGCCCTTGAATATAGATGAGAGCCTCAAACCCAAAGAGAAACCCTAGTTACCAAGCCCCTGATCCTAATTCCAATTTTATTGGTTAATGAAGCATGATGTGTTAGATGACCTGATGGAAGTTATGTACATGAGAAAAGTGTGAGATACATAAACCAAATAAAAATGAAAGGGTAGGACAAAATTGGGGTATTACAGTATGTCGCTGCTGACAATAGGTCACACTTTTATTTGGAAGCGAGAAGGTGATAAGTGAAAATTGTAGTTATTTTTTTGTATACTTTTTGGTGCACTTATCAACTTTTTGTTGTTACTATCATTTTATAAACCCGACTTTTGTGTAACTACATTTAGTTTATGTTTATTTATGTTTTTGTGTACATAGTGTACCGTTTGATGTTTTTCCATTCATTTTGTAGATATTTGTTACATTTTGGAGCATTGAGGAATAACGTGTCGAAGGCATAACTCTAGATGCGCGTTTTCGGAATAAAAGACTAATTTTAGGACATTTTGTCCAGGAGAGCCCGCTTAGTGCGTAGAGGCAGCTAAGCGCGAGTATCTCTCATCACATTTTGTAGCACACTGCTTGCGTTTGGTAATTTGGCAGAACCAATGTTTTGAAGCCCTTTTAGAACGATTTAGGTTGGTTTGATGTGTTAAATAATGAAGTCGCGCTTTGCGCGCCGGGTCCACTTAGCGCGGTCTGCTGAGTTTTGTTTTATAAAAACAGTTTTCATTCATTTTTAGGTTATGGTTCGGGGAAGTTTTTGCTCCCAACTCCATCAACATGTAAATTTTGTTGGGATTGGCTTAGATAACAACTATGGAGCTTGCATACGGATGATCCGGGGTGGATTTCTCTTCAATCGGCACTGACAAACTGGTATATTTGCGTTTCAATTCTCTTTTTCTTTGTCTATTCTCTATTGGATGGGTTTGTATGTATATTTTATTTGAACTGATGTATATTGGTCCCCCTTGGCGTTATATAAAACTTTATTTAAGAATCTTTATGGATTGTTTTCCTGGATTTTTTACTCTGTGTTAGGGATTTGAGTTGATATAGACATACACTGCTTAGATTCTTATCTAGGATGATTATCTGTTATTTACTAAACTCTACAGATAGATTAAGAGCTTACATCTACTTGGGTATTAGAGCTTAATGCCTCTGTTTTTTGTGTCACTCTAAGAGATCGTCGATACAGGTGAGCACAATTGACTTCTGTGTTATTGAGGTGGTTGAGAGATTGCTACTGAGGTGATGCAGTCGACCACTCAATTTGGGTTAGAAATGACTTAGGTTTTGAGTGATACGTAGTGACATTGACGAATATCGCAGGTTGAGTATAACAGGTCCATAAGTTTAAGTCCTGTAGAAGGAGTATATATACATGCTTGATAAGTTATTCCTTTTTCCTTTTTATACAATTATTTTCTGTTAATACTTTTTCTTTCAACCCCCCCCCCCCCCCCCCCCCCAAGCTGATTAACGATAGATTTGTGGAATGAAAAACCAATAACCAATCTATATGGACACGATACGATATAACCTAAATATCACCCGATAAATTAATAACTTACTTTTTGCTTGCCGCTATATAGCAACAATAGAAGGTCAATTTAGATCCGATCATTATCAACTGCATACTAGCTTCGTATAAGAGACTATATCTTTCATTGTGAATAATGATGATCTACACCTTTGGTCAGTGATTGGAAAAGCACATGTCATCTGCACTGTGAGTAAGAATGAGCGTGATCCGAGAATGAATTTGAGGCCTGAAAAGTTTTATAAAGGCCCCAATGTTGACGCCAATGTTCTTGCATAGTACAAATATTCGACAGACTTCCCCTCTGAAAATAAGAAAAGCCATGAAAGTAGGTTTGCAGGATGACTGGGGATTTGGGAGCTACATCAATAGTGCATATTGTCCCAAGAATGGTTTCCATCTTATCCCTCTTGCGGGAGCCCCTTTGTATATTTTTTTATTTAGGCATATCAGTGTTCTTCCCCCTCCCCCTGTGCCTTAGGTCTTTAGGCCTATATATAGTATAGGCTTTAACCCTTATTAAATATCCATGATTAATGACCATAATAACATAATCATCCATTAATTCTTGTAACAATCCATTAATAAAATGTAATTGTCTCATAAGTGTTAGTTATTAATCATCAGTTACAACTCTTCATCTCCTCAGGTCTGACTGCCTGTAAATCGGATGTATTGAGCCGAGCTTATACCCGACAGCTTTATTCAGTGTCAGTCTTGGGTTACACCCCGGCAGGCCCTCAACTGCTTAGCCTATTCTGGCCTCTTAAGGACGATCTTATATATTGAGCCATACATAATTATTTATCCCAGTTCATACCTCGACCTTGATACAAATATTTTGGGATGTACAACTATATTTCCCTATTTTTATTCCAATGAGATTGTTTCCTCCTTCTGTTTAAGATATTGAATAATAGATTTTCGGGTTTCTCCCCATTTGGAGATACTTCCCCTCCCAGAGGTAGTGACCTTACAACATGTTCTTACTCCGCCAGTGGCCCTACAATTTTCTCCCCAATTAATGTCAAGATTACTCGAATGCCCATTTGTGTTATACTTAGATATGTTGTTCTGACTATTATATTTGTATGGTCTACCTATACAAGACATTCATTTGTTCATTCATTCATACTTACATCATTTATGCGCATGTGCATTTTGTTGGTGTTCTTGAGTTCACTTACTTTGGTTGTGTTTATCCCCAAATAGTGCACTACCTTTCTCTAGGTGATGTATTTACTCTTTCCAATCGAGTTTCAACTATAGGCTGAAAGGTGTATGTTCATTTTGATTCCCCATTGAGTTTACTCCTCGTGGAAGTTTTTGCTTTAGTTTTCCCGTCTATCTCTAGATAGGATAAACCTCCGGGTGAGTTTATTCCTCACTAGGAAGAGTCTTGTTGACTGTGTCTCTCTAGCTTGTTCTTGGATTGAACCATGTCTTTGAAATATATGTTTGTTCAGACCTCTCTAGGAAGTAAATCCTGGATTGAGAATACATTTATTTTGCATATTTGAAGACTTTCTCTTTATTTGAAGGAATTTATTCTGCAAGAGTGATGACTTGCACTTTTGTCAAATATCCCCATGTGAATACTTTATCTCCTCAATAGGAATGTCATTTCCAGTTCCCTAGGAAGTTGGGCTCGTTTTCCAGTAGCATTATTACAATACTCTCATAATTATTACCTGACAACAAGTGGGGGTCTCTTTATTTGAGAAGCTTGTGTGTCCCCGAATTTCTTTTTGGATGGGAAGTCAAAGTCTCTTTTGAGCATTCTATTAAATTCCAAAAGAATTTGTCCCCAGATAAGATTGTTGTTTACTCCAATGGATGGTTAATCTATTTGATATGATAGAGATAGTTTCCGATGAAGATTGTTGTTTACTCCAATGAATGGTTAATCTCTTCGATATGATATAGATAGTTCGTTATGAAGATTATTATTTACTCCAATGGATGATTAATCTCTTCGATATGATAGAGATAGTTTGTTGTCAAGATTGTTATTTACTCTAATGGATGGTTAATATCTTCGACAAGATAGAGATAATTCATTATGAAGATTGTTGTTTACTGCAATGGATGGTTAATCTGTTCGGTATTATAGAGCTAGTTCGTTGTGAAAACCTTATACAAGTGGTTGCCTTTTAAGATGAAGACTTGATTAATGAAGCAACGGAGACTCGTTTGTCATGGGGAAGTTTATTATTACCCTTTTAAAGTGGAAGACTTGATTAAAGAAGAAACCGAGACCCGTTTGTCATGAGGAAATTTATTGTTACCCTTTTCAAGTGGAAGACATTATTAAAGAAGAAACCGAGAGCCATTTGTCATGGGGAAGTTTATTGTTACCCTTTTCAAGTAGAAGAATTGACTAAAGAAGGAGCTGATTCTACCTTCATCTATTGAGTTGGAACTCCACCATCATCCATGAACCAAGAATTACCATTGATATTATGTTATCCTATTTTCTTTTCCTCTTCTTTGGGCTTTTCCCCAGTAGATTCAAGTTCTCTTTTCTCCAGTTGAGTTGAGTTAATCTTTTCCCTATAGGCCTGGTTTCCTTAGGATTATTTTTCCTTATCCCCGGTGAGATTTTATTATACCTTTGAGGATTCCTTGTTATTTATTGTCCACGTTTAGGCATGTTTCCTATTATAGCATCTTAGGTCCAAAAGTTGTGTTTTGTATTTAAGTACCTCCAATCACGTCGAGACGAAGACTTCGATCTTTACATCTCTAGATAGAAGAAACTTTAATAAGGGCATCTATTGTACCATAATATTTTACCTAAGATCCCACCTCATTTGCATCATTGCATATCTAACAAAATACAAAGATAGCTTGTGTGTTTTCTTCTTGTGTCAAGCAGGATTTTGAATCAAGAACTCTTCATCAATGCAAGTCTTAGACAATTAGGTTTTAAAGTTTAGTCCTTGGGGTTTTGATTGAAGAAAGTTGATCATTGGCTTAATGGCTTTAAGCATTAAATCATAAAACTAAGATGCAACATCTTGACCTAATTCGATGTCTCAAGACATTTCCATAGATGCAATTGATTAATAGTGGATGAATTGGAATCAACTGATGAAAAGTGAACTATCACACAAATGTCAAACTTTGACTTTTTGGTCAACATTGAACTTAAAAGATCAAGAATCATCAAAACATTCAAAATGACCAAACTTGTCCATCAAGGATCAAGAGAATCAATAAAAGTTAACAAATGTCAAAGTGGAGAGGATTTCAACACTTAGAAATTTTCAAGTGTTTTGTGTCTAATAAAGCCTCAACTTCATAGACATTTTTCACACGGATCCAAGTTGATTCAAGGAAAATCTTCAACGTGAAATTATAGATAATGATTCATACAACAACTTTGTCAATGAGGGTGATCTCCAAAAACTGCTCAAATCAAGAAATATGAGCCCATGAAGTTATGACACTTTTTATCCAACACTTAAGAGAATTTTTCAAACAGTTTTATATCTCAACTTCATGGCCAATTTTCATCAAGATCCCAATTAATTAATAGGAAGTGTTCAATATAGAAGTTGTACATAATGTTTCAAGCTTTCAAAAATGTAAAAGATCACAAACATATCATGCTTGAGCAAGGAGAATCGAAGAGGTGAAGTTGGGTGTCCAAGGTTGCATTATAGGTCATTTTTGTGACAAGTTCATAGCCAAATATCCAAACCATTATATGCAATCTCACTTTTCTTCCCACGTGGCTTCTAAATCACACCAAAGTTTGAGTTGTACACAAATCATTAAATCTTTGTCCAAGTTGTTCAAACCTTTGCACTTAATCTTTTCCATTTTTGGCATAAAGTGAACACTTCCATTTCCATAAAGCCACTTTAACCAAAAAGTTAATAAGTTTAAGACCTTACCTTGTTATATTTGATCACACACTATCAATAAACTCATAATCAACCTCCCAAGTACAAGATGCATGGCCCAAAGTCCCTTGATTCACTCCTTTCTTTATCATGAAGCAAACATGGTATTTTGTGCAAAATGAACCAATTGGTAAAACTACCATTCAAAATAAATGAAGATTAATTTTTGCAAGTTACTTGAACTATTTAGAACTCTATAAATAGAGGAGCCAACTTTAAAGCTAAACACACCAAGTTTTCACACAAAAAACTCCATTGTTGCATTCTTCACACCTTATATTCGACACTCCCACCTCTTGCAATATTTTTGTAATCTAACCATAAATACACCTTCCATACCTCATATATAAATCATTCAAACCTCATTTCACGACTGTAACACCACCATCATCATCATCCATACCTCACTTTTCCATTTTCAACTTGATTTGGTTAGAGAGATTCAAAAGTTCTCAAAGCAAATTAGTTATTTCATTAGCTTCACTAAGGTCCCATGAAACTTTTTGGATCATTACATTTCTTCTATAGCTATCAAAACAACCATTGTAATTTATCCAATAGGTAAGTAATACTCAAACCTTAAACTCACTGTTCATGCATTTTTAAGGCATACATTCTGAATCAAATATGCAGTCCATAATGTGTTGATGCTTTGCCCTAAATTTATTTGACTGAATCATGCTTGTATAGGGATTTTCAATTGATTGAAGTTTGTTAGGTTTTTATGGTTTCTCCAATAATTAATGAGTTATAGTTGATATAAATTTGTATGGTTTTTATTTTTTAATTCCTTGTTAAATTTCGAGCGAGTTTCATGTTTACACTTTTGAAAATGATTGAGAAATAAGGAAGTTACAATTTTTGCCATTGTTATTGTTGTTACTGCTTCACGAGGAAGAGGAAGAAGGGTGGCGTGTTTTTTTTTTCATTTTTAAATGTTTGTTTTATTTTAAATTTAGTGCAAGTCCTATTATGAATGAATGGTGGCATATGACTGTGGGTCAGGAGTTTGTGTTGCAAGCGAGAGGGGGCTGGTTTGAAACTTGTTGTTGGGCAATTCCCAACCCTTTTGCATATTTTCCAATCTTTTGTTTTTCTAATAATTTATAAATTTATTTCACATATTTTGTTGTGTTCTTGTCTACTATCTCCTCTGAGCTCATGGCTCAGTGGGGAGTATTTTAACCAATAACCACAAGGGTGCAGGTTCAACCCTTTCTAGGCCCTTTCCCAATTACTACTTGTTTATTTTTAGATTTTTTCTCAACTTTCACTTAACTTCTCACCAAGAAAATCAACTTATTTTGGGCTTATTTTTTGTACACTTATCATTTATTACCCTTATTTTGTGAATATGTGAAAAATCCCAAAAATATTATTTAGGAATTTTTATTTGCTTTTGTTTTCTAATTGCTTGACTAAATCCACATTGAATGACCACACCATGTCTTTATTGAAAGTTGATTGATACCATATCCCTTGTGTATATTTATACCATAATTAACTTGATTTTATTAGGGTTTAGCACTTGATTTTAACACATGATACCATGCTTTGTTTGAAAACCCTAATCATGATCCATGACCCATCTTTTGACTTCAATACATGTACTTGTTTTAATACTTGGTTCTTATCTAATCAATAAACACTTGAAGCACTCTTGCTTAAAATTTTGACTTTGTCTTGATCGTATATCATGCATACTCCTAACTTTTGTTAACATGACTTAAACTTCACATGCTTGTCATTCTTTGATCTTCTTAGTTGTTTGTCCATGCTTCTTTAGTTTACTTGTCTTTAAGGATGTATTTCCTTCATAAACTATGTTTAATCCAAAGTGATACTATGCTTGATTATTTGCTTTTACACTTGTTTGATTCTTAAACATACTTTCTTTAAAGATGCTTATTGTTTCTTCTTTCCTTTGTCATAACTTTTACTTGATAATCATGTTAACTTTCTCCTTTGTGTTTAAAACTTATGATGTTTTTGTATCCCCTTTGTGGTAGTATTTAATATTAAATACTTGTGCCCCAAATCCAAGGAAAAGGATAGTATTGTTTACTTTATAGTCATGTGCATATGCATTGCCTTAAGTTTATCCTTGTGTGTTTACATTTGTATATTACCATTGTAATTGTTAATGTTTACCACTTTATACAAAACCCTTTTGAATGATCACTTTATGATATTCTCATGTACTTTAAGAACCTTTTAACCCTAAAACTCATTTTTAAACTTTCACCACTTTTAATTAAAAACCTTGACTCTGTGTCATTGCATTTTTAAAACTTTCTTTTTAATCAAATGCTTCAATATACTTAAGCATATCAAAACAAATTACAATAGACTAAGTATGATTCAACCTCACTCAATATTTTGGCCACTTGGATTTTCAATTTAAAACCTTTTCTCAATAGGATTAGATATAAATCATCTTCATAGTTGAGATATGATTCTCCTATCTCGATAGTAATTGTTAAAACAAATGTGATTCTTTCCAAGTGAAGATGTTAAATGGAAACTTGTTTATCTTTATATCCAAGTTAGTAGACTTTCCTTCATGATGATGCAAGATTCATCTTCTCATACTTATGGTGGTATTAGTTGAGCTTTCTCCCAAAAAAAATGATGAAATATCTATTTTCTCCTAAAACCAACCACAACAACCTGTTTTTATACTTTTACCATGAAGTACGAGGTTTTTTTCTACTTAATTGGTATGTAGGTATAAGACTATGTCTTTCAAACAAAAATATCCTAAAATATACTTCTTTCCCTATCTCCACACTTATTTAACAAACAAACAATTTTAAACCAAAAATAGATATTATAAGTGGTTCCTATAGAGTATTATAGATACATAGGGTGCTAATATCTGGCCTTTGTATAACCAACCCCCGTATCTTGGATCTCTTCCTTATGCTTTGCTTTTAGTCTTTACTTCTTGCATTACATGTTTAAATAATAGGGTTTCGATCTTTTCCCTTTTCCTTGGAAACAATAAAGTTCAGTGGTGACTTCTGAAGTCATTGTGAGTCAAGTTTCTTAAAAGCTCGGTCTCTTTAATTTTTCAGCGGGACAGACAACATGGGGTGTTCAACAAGTGGCTCGCGAATGTTATTTGAGCAGCCTGAAGACATCCAGGGAAGAGCTAGAACTTGTTGATAGCCCACCTTCCAAAGTCACAAGTACTAACTTCGAGGGTTGAGACCCCAGGTTTGGCACTGAGGCAAAACTATTCACGCCCATAAAGGATCTAAAGGAAGTCCAAATAGGACTTCATGCCCATCAAGTCACAAAGATATGCACCTCCTTGTCTTCAGGAGAGGAGCAAGATAGACCCCAAAGTCGTGAGCCATTGCCTTGTAATCCATCCATATGCTAGACCAGTGGTGCAAAGGAATTGGAAGATAGGGGAAGAAGAGTGAATTTCCATTAACGAAGAGGTGGAAAAATTATCCTGCATCAGGTTCATCCCTGAGACAATGTACCCCACCTGGGTGACCAACGTGTTCCTAGTGCAAAAGGCTAACAACAAATGGAGAATGGTAGACTTCATGGATCTGAATGCCGCATAACCCCAAAGACCCTTACCCGTTGCCAAACATCAGCGACCTTATCAATGGGTACTCAAGATGCCACGTGCTGAGTTTTATAGACGCCTACTGATAACTTCTAGGAAAGTGTATCAATAGTGTCGAAGAAATAAAAGATTGAATCCACATGGACTGCCATTTAACAAGACAAAAATTGTGCAATGTTAAGAAAAAACTAAATGGGACGGGGATTCAAGTTTTAAAGATAAAAATAGTAAAAGTTTATTCTGACAGTAATGCAAAAGTGGTTAGGTTTTGTTATAAAATCTCCTAGTTCTCTACTGTTGATTTTCAATGTATTGCATAACTGATATTGTTGCTATAATTCCACTGCGAATTACCAAGACCATTGTACCCAATCCCTTAGTGTATATCTCACTAATATATTCTCATATCCTCTTATCCCTAGACCACCAGCGTAGGAAAGATTAGGCAATGCAATATAATGTTAATTCCTAAGCCACTAATCGAGGTATCATATTCCTATTCAACCGACGTAAGTAAAGCAATTTCCCTAGGTCTAACACATAGACTAATGGCCAGTATTCCATATGCGCCAAAAATCAGATTAAAAGTGTATCTCACATAAAAAACATTAAGACCAAGGTGCAATTGAATAAAATAATAAATCCAATTAATTAAGCAATATCAAATCAAGCATGTGTCCCAATATTATTGAAAAATGTTTATGAAACAAAACCTAACCTATGATAGAATTATCTATCTATAATGTAAGTTACAATACAATTAAAATATAAGAGGTTTTCATAAAATATTCCTTGAAGAACTGGCCTCCAATGGTACCAAATGCTCTCCAAATATGCCTTCCAGTGTTGTAAATCGTCACTTTCAGTATAAAACCGCAGAACCCTCGAAAAAGTTCCAAAACCCATTTTTAAAAGCCTTCAGTAATTGTCAAATCGTGTCAGAAAAGTGCCAAGAAAAGGCCCATCGTGAGCATGATAGCCTTCATCATGCGCACGATGCAATTTACCTAGGTCCATCACGTGCGCAGTGGTGCACGATGGTTGCGTGATTATTCTAGTGAGTGACACTTGTTTGCTCCCTTTTTCACCCAATTTTCCCCAAGTCTTTATTTCTTCATACTTTATCATTTTGGTTGGTTCTTTGGCTATTCTTCATCAAATTAAGTAACCTTTTTCTCAATTTCTTCGATAGAACATATGTAATGACAGAGTGTCATCATAAGCACAAACTTAATTTGTTGCTTGTCCTTAGGATATTTTTGGGAAATAGGGTTACCTTTGGACCTAGGTTCATAATTCTCCTTTCATTATCATACTAACTCCTTTCTTTCTAATTGGTACTAGAGATTTATGCATTTGGTGGTCTTTATATATCTTTTTCTTTCTCTCCCTTTTTTCAAAAGAATTTTTTTAACTTCTTGATTTTTTATTTAATTTTGAATATTTGACCATATTTATCTCTAGTACCCCAAAACAAAACTTAGACTTTGCTCACTTTCAAGAACAACCCCAAACTTATTCTTTCCCCTATGACAGAAAAATTAGAAATTTATTTCTAACTCCAAAGTGGGGGTGGGAAGATTTAATGTTTCAAGTCAATTGGCTAACAAATGTGGTTCTGTCACAAAAACAAAAGACACGGCTCAAAGTAGTTAGAAAAGGATATTTAATGATATTACAGGTTGGCTTGAAAGGCTCAAAGTTTAAACAAGAAACCGCCTCAGTGTGTGTAAATCGAACTAGACAAATTAAATCATACATAGTTTAACCTGATAAAGCTGTAAAGCAGGGATACACTCAAATAATGAAATGGTAAGCAATGAAAATATTTTGATCAAACCTTACTAGCTGAGGTATTTGGATATTGAATATAAGCTTGTTAATTTTGTTTCCATCTTTCGCTTTCTATTAGTAAGTCTCATTCTTAATGATCAAGCTTTATCTGATGGTGCTTTTGGTTCATCTGTTCAATGCTACAATTGCAATTATTTGTAAATATGACAGAAACAATAAAAATAAACTTGGTTATTAATTTCAAGCAACATAAAAATATACGATGAGGAAGAGTATTTATAAGTAGCTATTACTCTTCAAAACGCTAAACTAAAATTAAATAAATATTTGCGGAAATTTAATGGTGCTTCATCTTCTTTGTTATTTGTTATCATAGCTAAAAAATTCTTTCATGTTATTAAATTTCTTACATGCATGTTATTTCTTTATTGATTGTAGAATTCTTTGAATATTAGTGCAAAATATGGTGGTTCGGCACACAATGTAACACCCTAATTCCAAAATGTTCTAATAAAATAATTCAGAGAAAATTTCAAACAATTTTTAAATAATTGGGATGTCATCTTCTTGCATGACACATGCTCACATAATAAGATACGCAACACAAATACACGTGTTCATCTGTCTTAAACTTATTATAATTATTCACAGCGGAAAACATCCATAAAAATAATTTTCAACTTTTCGACATGAGTGATAAACATCATCTTTATAAATTCAACATAAAATAGTACTTTAAATTCAACAAATGGAGATTTACAAAATTTTACTCCCAACATAAATAAAGCAAGCGAAATTCCCCAAGTTTTAAGTATTAGACCTGACATTGACTTGATCTACACAATACGAGGACATTCCTCAGCTAAGCTCAAACTCAAGCTACTTTGGATCATCTGTACATTACTAATGTAAGGGTAACATTCAAACAAAATTGGGGGAGATATCCTAACAATATAAAAAATAATAATAATAACAGGTAGATAGCAATTTACGCACACATTATCGTAATTCTTTATCTCACACCTTTACTTTATTCATAACCACAAGGTACAACCACAAATAATCAATAACACGAACATCGCATGATTTTCATCATGCCATAACTTATACTTCTTCCATATCAAAAACATCAAGTTAATTAAGAGTATAATGAAATGCAACCGACTCACAGACTCAATGCATGTGGTACCAACCAATAGAGCATAAGCCCTCACCATAATGCCGAATAGGGCATTAATAGGGATAAGCCCTCACCATCACGTTAATGCAGGCCACCAACAGGGCATAAGCCCTCAACAAATATGCATGCGACACCGACATGTAATAACATAATTATGTGACAACAAATCATAAGATCTCATCCTTACGCCATTACAGGATAGAAACAACATCATCATCATCATTATCATCATCTTGCAGCATACTATGGAAAACAACGACATGATTACGCACAATTATCTACACACTTAAACACAATTATTGCTATTAAAACTTTAATCGTAAACACACATAGATAAGTGTCACTTACTGTCGAATATTCATCTACTGTACGTCAATTTATTTTTATAGGATAGAAAATAATTTTAGCTTCTTACTGGTCTAAACGGCGCGTCAAACAGATAAATCCAGTCAAAAGTTATGAATTTTACAAGTTTAAAAAAAATTATGTCAGCTTCAGTCGGAATAGGTTCCCACCAAGAGGGTACCTGATTCCCTCCTCATAGTTAACGGAAGTGCAAATTAGTAAAAGCCTTCATTAAACCTCCTGTAATAACTAGTCAAGCCTAAAAAACTTCTAATCTCTATAACTGACTTTGGAGCTTCCCATTGCAACACTGCATCTACTTTGGATGGATCCAGAACAATTCCATAACCTGAAATAACATGACCAAGAAAACTAACCTTCTCAAACCAGATTTCACATTTTGACAGCTTTACATACAACTTCTTCTCTTTCGACACATGCAATACAATTCTCAAATGCTCGGCATGTTCCTCTTATGATTTATAATATATAAAAATATCATCAATGAATACTACTACGAACGGATCCAAGAAAGTGTGAAAGATACAATTCATATACTCCATAAACACCCCTAACGTGTTAGTAACACCGAATAACATCACTAAATACTCATAATGTCCATACTGAGTCCTGAAAGTTGCCTTTTGAATATCGTCATCCTTGACTCGAATTTGGTGATAACCCAATCTAAAATCAATCTTGCTAAACACACGAGCACCCAACAATTGATCCATTATGTCATCTATCCTCATAAGTGGATACTTATTTTTGATTGTCAATTTATTCAGTTGTTGGTAATCAACACAAAGCCTTATACTACCATCTTTCTTTTTCACTAGTAACACCAGAGTTCCCCAAGGAGATGCACTTGGTCTTACGATTTTCTTTTCAAGTAAGTCTTCTAACTACTTCTTCAACTCTACAAATTCATACGCTGACATCCTTTATGGTTCCATGGAAATAGGTCTGGTACCAGGGACAAGATCTATAGAAAATTCCACTTGTCTTTCCGGAGGCACATCTGGAATATCATCTGGGAAAACTTCATGAAAATCACGCACCACCTACAACTCATCAATTACAGTCTGATTCTATATAGATAAAGATGCCATTAGTGAAAACAACTAGGCTTCACCCTGCAATAACTCTTTTAATTGTCTAGCAGTTAAGAACCAAGCTTCGTCTTCCTCATCAGGAGTAGAAAACCACACATATTTATTGTAGCAATTAATATGAACAAAATTGGATTCCAACCTATTCATACCAAAGATCATATCTATCCCACTCAACGGTAAGTAAACAAGGTCTACCACAAAATATCTGTCAAATATTGATAAAGGACAACACAAACACACTAGAGAAGTAGTCACTGATCCCTTAGCTAGAGTATCAATAACTATCTCTTCATTCATAGAGGACAACACAAGACCCAACTTTGTCACTCAAATCATCAACAATAAAATAATGAGTAGAACCAGTGTCAATAATAGTAATAAAAGAAATATTATTAATGAAACATATACCTTTGATCAATCTGTCTCTAATGGATGTATGTGTTTCAACTAATGCAAACACTTTCCCACCGGATTGAGGTTGCTGTTGTATCTAGAACTGAGTACTGATATGTCCTTCTTCACCATATTTGAAACATATCACTTCTTTATGTCTACATTTATCTATCTTATGTCCAGCCTTGCCACAACGGAAACACCTCTTCAATTCAACCGTACATTCATTACTTTGATGACCCGACTTACCACATATGTAACATTTAAGGTGAGTAAAAGCACCTCCCTAACTTGGCCTCTTACCATCACCAAATATATGTATAATTTTATCAATTGGAGCATTGTAAGGCTTCCTACGGTTCTATTGTTGTTTGCCTTTCCTGTCATTGATAATCTCATAGTGAGCCTTATTGTCTTCTTCATAAATCATGTGGCAATTCACCAACTCTAGAAACTTGCGGATCTGCTGATACCCAATTGCTCTCTTTATTTTAGGTTGCAACCCGTTCTCAAACTTGATGCACTTAGAAAATGTAACAGTCGCTTCACTGTAGTGTGGATAGAACTTTGCCAGCTCCACGAAATTTGAAGCATACTCAGTCACTGACAAATCTTCCTGCTTCAGTTCCAGAAATTCAATTTCCTTCTTACCACTGGCATCTTCTGGAAAGTACGTCCTCAAAAAATCTCTACTGAACACGGCCCATGTAATCTCTTCTTCTTCACCATTCAGTCTCTGGCGAGTACTCACCCACCAGTCATCATCCTATCCTGCTAGCTGATGTGTACCAAAGCATACCTTATGTACAACCGTATAGTCCATCACTCGGAAAATCCTTTCAACCTCTTTGAGCCAAGTCTGTGCGTAATCAGGGCCGTGCTTACCTTTGAAAACATGAGGATTTTTTCTTTAAAACGTCTCTAAAATACGAGACCCATTGTTCTCGATAGCATTAGGTTGTTGTTGTACAGCCTGAGCAACAGCCTGTAAAGCAACAACAATCACATCATCATTCCTTCCAGTCATTTCTATTTTTCACATTATCACAACAAACAACGGTTAGAAGAAACATACCAACATTATTCAACTTTCACACTATGCTACTGACTCCATAACTTGGCTAGATGGACCAGCCTGCTCTGATACCACTAATGTAACACGTTATTTCTCCAACACTCTAGTTAAATAATATAGAGAAAATTTAAAACATTTTTTAAATAATTATAATGTCACCTTCTTTCATGACACATGCTCACATAATAATATATGCAACACAAATATACATTTTCATCAGTCTTAAAATTATTGCATTTATTCGCAGCGGAAAACATCCATAGAAATTATTTTTAACTCTTCGACATGAGTGATAAACATCATCTTTCAAAATTCAACATTAAACAGTACTTTAAGTTAAACAAATGGAGTTTTACAAAAGTTTACTCCCAACATAAAGAAAACAAGCGCAATTCCTCAAGTGTTACATATCAGAGCTAACACCGACTCAATCTACATATTATGAGGCAATTCCTCAGCTAACCTCAACCTTGAGCTACTTCGGATCATCTACATGTTACCAACATAAAGGTAACCTTCAAACAGAAGGGGTGACATATCATAACAATATAAAAGAAATCATAATAACGGGTAGATAGAAATTTAAGCACACATAATCATAATTCTTTATCTCACACCTTTACTTCATTCATCATAAACACAAGGTACAACCACGCACAATCAATAATACAAACATCACATAATTTCCATAATGCCATAACTCATACTTCTTCCATATCAAAAACATCAAGTTAATTAAGAGTATAATACAATGCGTCTGACTCGCGGACTCAATGCATGTGGTACCAACCAACAGAGCATAAGCTCTCACCATAATGCCGAATAGGGCAGCAATAGGGCATAAGCCCTCACCATCACGCCAATGTAGGCCACAAACAGGGAATAAGTCATCACCAAATATGCATGTGACACCAACATGCAATAACATAATTATGCAACAACAGAGCATAAGCTCTCATCCTTACGCCATTACAGGCCAACAACAATATCATCATCATTGATCAGTGGTTTTTACATAGTTATTTACCATTGTTTTCGAATATCCTTTCTTTTTATCATTGAGTGTTTTATTTCATTTGGCCACTTTTTTTTCGTTGGTTTTCTGTTTTAATGTTTTTAGGTTCAAAAGAATAAATTGAAACAAAATAGTGTAAAACTCAGAGTTTTGGAGGAAATGCAAATATCCACCTATAGGAGGCCTAACAAAGCCACCCGTGTCACCTGACACGGACAGTGTTAGGATGATAGCCAGGACGAGAGCCAAGAATAGGGGAAGTCAGGGGTCTGACACAGGCACCCTTGTCAAAGTGCCTGAAATAACAATTCAAGAATTAAATGGTCATAGGTCCAACACGGGCACTCATGTTTCCTGACACATCTAGTGTTGGGTTACAACGTTGATTTCAGTATCGGGTTATTTTGTTCATTAATTGGCTTGTGAGAGTGTTTTGGGTATTTCCAACTAACCTAAATGAGATTTTTCTATTTAGAGGAGTTTCCACGATGAATTGGAAAACTTTTGAAGGGAGAAGATTAGGATCGATAAAGATTGGTGCTTTCAAGAGATTTGGAGAGGGAGGTTCCTTCATGAGCGATAGCAATTGAAGATTGAAGAATCCACATCTTTTGTAATGTCTAATTTTATTATTGTTTTTCTTGTTAACACTGTGAGAGGATAAACCCTTCAATGTTCTTATGTTTTTCATATCAGATCAATAGGGATTGATTCACGGTTAACAATTACGATTGGACTACCATTGTTTAGGTTTTTGAACAATTAGACTATAGTAGATATCACCTAGGACTAGGGATACCCTATAGCTTATAGGTAAAATCTTGATATAAATGCTTGGTTTCATCATAATTCTTTAAGGACTTAGGTATTAGGATGAAGGACCAAAGTATTTCCCACTAAGGACTTAGGGGAAAAAACTAGAGATTCGGTAGTTGAAGGTAATTACAGGGGAAAATCACACACTTACCCCTAGAATTCTCCTCATATTAGTGAAAAGCCAATTTATATTTTCTGATATTGGTTAAGCGGCAATTTTCAAAACCAAAACCTCAGATCATGTTTTTGTTTAATTAAACGTGAATTGAACTCGATAAATATACACAGTCCTTGAGATTGATACCTTGGGATTTCCCATTATTACTACATTGGCAAAATAGTACACTTGCTATTTATCCTATCAAGTTTTTGGCTCCGTTGTTGGGGATTGCAAAATTATAGGGATTCAATTGTTATTCAATCAAAATTTTGTTGCTCGTCAACTAAAATTTTATTTTCAGTTTTATTGTTTTTATTTTTGTTTTGTTTCTACTAATTTGTGTCTAATATTTTTATTCGAGGAGAATCTCTCAGCTAATTTTCCTTTTGACGCATAAATTGAGAGAACATTTCACGCAAGACTTAGACATGCTAGATTAGCAAGTCTGGACTCCGAAGAATAGAAAGTCCCTGTCCATTCAGATTCAGAGTCAGAGGAAGAAATAATGGCTGAAGATCAACTAGAGAGACTCCTTGGTGATTATGGTGGGGAAAATGCACCGGGTGGAAGGTTGACAATTGTAAACCATTCGGTGAATGTGGAAAATTTTCAACTACATCCGAGTATAACCACTCAGCTTAAGAGAGGATCTTTCACCAAAAAGGTCAATGAAGATGCTAATAAACACTTGCAAAGATTTTTGACCATGAGTACCATTTTGAAGATTAATGGACATATGGGTGAAGCAAAGAAACTAATAATGTTACCTTTTACCCTATTTGAAGATGCTAGAGAGTGGTTCTACCCATTACCTACTGGGAGTATTAATACATGGGAAGAGATGGAGAATACCTTTCTTGACGAATACTTTCGTGCTTCTGTTTACATTCGCAAAAGATATGAAATTGTGAATTTTAAGCAGAACGAAGGAGAGTCACTAGGTGATGCTTATAAGAGCTTCAAGAGGTTATTGGTAGCTTGTCCCACTCACAATATGGATTAAACTGAGAAAATGTAGATGTTTATGAATGACCTCCGAATGAAGCCAAAGTAGCTTATTGATACAGCAGTCGGCGACTCATCCAACTTTACAACAACCACTGGTGTGAAGAAGTTTATTGAAGCCATTACTGCAAATGAGCATCTGAAGTTATATGACAAGGTTGTAAGTAAACCAGAGGGGGTGATTGATATGAAGCTAGAAGTTAACAAGTAGCTAAAAACTGAAGAGGCTATTACTTCATAAGTGGAGAAAAATATGAAAGAAATGAACATGGGTACTCAACAAGTAGCTCAGGTTCAACAGGAATACAAGGAAGGTTGTGAAATTTCTAGTGGACCATACATGACTGTCCATTGACTTGTAACACTGCAACAAATTAAGGAGATAAAATTTTTGAAGCAGAATAATTCGTATTCTAACACCTAAAATCATGGGTGGAAGAATCATCCTAACTTCTCTTGGAAAGATCAGCAGCAACAAGCTCCACAAAAAGAAAAATGGGAGGTGGCTATTGAAAAGATGGTTGCCCGCACTTCTCAATTTCAAGAAGAGACAAGGAGAAATCATATAAATACCACAACTGAAATAAAAATTTTGGAAGTTCAAACGGGACAGATTGCACAACAAGTAGTTATTTGCGCACAAGGAAATCAGAAAGTCATGAGAATGTTAATGTTGTCGCAACAAGGAGTCAGAAAGCTACAAAAGAAAAAGAAGATGAGGTAAATTTGATGATAGTATCATAGAAGTAGATCTATAAGTGAGAGACAGCAAGAAAAAGCAGGAAGAAGTGGTATCACCTGTGAAGCCAATTGAAGAGAAAATTCCATTGTACCAGAAATTCATGAAGGAGGTACTCTAAAAAAAGAGACCAACAGAAGATGAACAAGTACCCGTTGATGAGAAATTGTGTGCAATCATACCCGAGAGAAAAATTCCTATCAAGCAGAAGGATCCAGGGTCAGTTGTGTTGGGTCTAGGATTTTCATTGAAGCGCGAGACATAGGCGAAAAGGAACATAAGGGTCTCCATCAATGTTATTTATCCCAAGAGATGGAAAGAAAACACTGAGTAAAACTGAGGGAAGGAAAGGATCATGGTCATCACGACCAAGAGAAAAAGTGTAAGGAAGTCGGTTACGCAAGAGGAAGGTATTAGAACCCCTCACGTATGCGGTACTCCACGGGATCCACTTAAGTTTGTTCTAATCTACGGGTGTGTCTGATCTATGTGTAAAGCATAATGCCAAAAGGGAAAATGCAATGAGGGAATGCATGTAAAAGAAAGCACAGGGAAAAGAAAGACGTATTTACAAATTTTCTCTTGAGTAAGCCCCATTACCAGATGCATATGTATCACTTTTAAGGAACCAGAGCGCCTTAGTTCAGCTCAAAATTTTCCATGTGTTGTGTGTTTTTTATAGACAATGCTAGCGAAGCATATCTTTTTTGAAAAGTTTTTAAAATAAAAAGTCCGAAGACAAAAAGGTTTACATTGGTTGGGGTTTTTTACCTTGAAAAAAGGATTTTAGATTTGAATCACACCAAAGACTAAGAAAGAAAGAACGACAAGATCGAGAATAAACCCACTTATCATTTCCCATACTTAGTAGAATGTGTGATTATCATCAATTGTTATTAAGTGTTTTGAGAAGTTTGAAATAAAAAGAGTTTTAGTTTTAATGCTGTGATCGGTGGATCTGGAACTGACTGTTTAACGCTGGTTCGCGAAATGTCGCGGAAGCAAGAGTCGCCACCGTCTTTTATTTTCTCCAAATGGAAAGGACAAAAGCACAGAAAAATTCCTTTTAAGAGATTGCTCTCGGTTCGGGAGGTAGATTATAGAAAGGGAAGGTGTTAGCACCCTTTCTATCCATGGTTATCCATGGGCTCTTAGATACTTGCTCACTGTGTTTTCAAAAATGGTTTGTTTGCTTTTCAACTGTGGGTTTTAAAAAGTTTCTTTGAAAATTCCAGATCGACTCGTACGTCAGAGTGTTTGAAAAATTTGCTTTGAAAGCTTTTGAAAAGTGTCGGTGTGAAAAGTCTTTTTTTAGTTTGTTTGAAGAGAGCAAGTATCTACAAGAACCTACCTACCCTAAGGAATTCGTCTGTGTAAATGTCCTTTAAAGTAGTGCCATCCCACCATTGAGAGGTAGGTAGCACCACCGTTGGAGGTGTTCGGGTCAATTCGATGTTCGGGACGTGGTGATCACCAGAGCAATGGGAAGACACCTTAGAAGCTACCCTCATGCCAGGTTCCCGGATCATGAGGACTTACTAAGACGTTTTCTACTCGACGACCACCTTTCGAAAGGCAACAGTGAGGCGTACCCTAGGGGTGGTGTGTGCGAATTGTGTGTCATGTTTCAAGTATTTTTGTCTTGTCATGTTTGTCGTGTTCTACGCTTGATTTTAATTTAAGTCCATTCATTCTTGCATGCTTGATTAACAGTTAGGAGTGCGGAAAAGATAAATCTACGACTATTACAAAGGCGCGGGTCCACATCGCCAAAATTAAACCGGACCCGATTTAGCGGAAAAATAAATAATGCGAAGAAATAAAGTGCGAAAAGTAAATTACATGGCTTAGGGACAATTACAAAATTATAGTAAGCGATAATAAAATAAATGCGCAATTAAATGAAATGAACAAAATTAGGGCGTTGGACCCTTTTGCAAATAATTAAAAGTTAATGAGAATTAAAAATTAAAAGATTAAATGAGAATGATATTTTGTATTTTTAGATTTAATGAGAAAAAGGAAAAGAAATTAATGGAAATTAAAAGACAAACCCTAATTCTAGTATTTTTTATTTGTTATGAAAGATTTAAATATAGTCTAAATTAAACCTAAAATTTATTATGTACAATTTTTAATTATAAAAATAAAAATAATAAATAAATAGTATTGTGAGAAATAAAAATTAAAAAAAAGAAAATCAACAAAGATATTAAACCTAATTCTACATGTTTTTGGATTTTTATTAAAAAAAGGAATTAGAATTAAAACCTAATTATACTAATTTATTTACATTTTAATTCATTTATGAAAATAATTAGTATATAAATATTTATGTTTTTGTGTATTTTCTGCATTTTTTTTAATGTTTTTATATTTTATAGAAAAAATAAGTTAATTAAAGCAATCAAATAAATCATACAATAATTAAAATAGAAAAAATAAAATAAAGAAAGCAAACCAGAGTGGGGGTACTGCCCCAAATAAGGAGGTATAAAGTGGAAAGGCCTGGCCCAATAAGCTGGAATTTCCTTGACTTTTTGGGTCATATGCAACGCGTTGACTGGTGCTAGCATGTTCTCTTAATTTGAGCCTTTGATCTGATCATGTTGGACGCGTGTGTGGCTGATTTGTGAGGATGCATAGTATGCTGGGACATGAGCGCTGCATAGAATCAAGTATTGAAAAATAACATGGCAAATATGCAAGACCTGGGACTTGAACCCAGGTCTTCAAAGTCACATGCCTTAGCCCCTGCCAGCTGAGCTACGTGATCTTCATTTAATATATATTAACAAACAAATATCAAAAAGCAAACGCGTTAATAGCCTGGAAAAGCGCGCGCGTTTTCAAACGCACCAACCATTACGTGACACGGTCTCATCTTCCTCTTCTTCCCTGTAAAAACAAAGCGAATGGGCAACGGTTTTGCAACCGTGGTGTTAGGCCACTTACAGGAAAATAGCGACTAGCCCCTCGTCGCTCATAAATTGAGCGCGAGGGTGCCATCTTCCTCGTCTCAACCTGCTTAATCCAATGGCCATGTTCTGGGAGCCTAATTTTTCCCTTATGTAAAAGCCCCAAAATTACAACCTGTAACCCTAGAAATTCGTCCATGGTGACTTTGAATACACAGCATATAAACGCAATTAGATCACATGGTTAGTTTAGAAACATGATTATGAGTATAAATACATGAAAAAAAATGCAAAATCATGCTTGAATCATGCTATGCGAATTCAGAAATTTATTGGTTCAGTTTGACTCGTGTGTACCAATTCTTGAGGTTTTTGCTGTTGTTAATGATTGGAAAAGGTTCTGAATGGTCCAAGGAAGCTATTGCAACAAAGATCCAAGCTTGAATCGTCCTAAAAGCTAAATTTCAGTGTTTGACTTTTTGAGAATTTTTACAAGTTTGTGTATTGGTTTGCTGCGCAATTTCTAGTCCAAGAACATTAGGGTTCTCATTCTGAGTATCTATAGAGGCTATTAGGTCAACAAACTTAGTACAAATCCCTTGCAATTATGGATCAAGATATTTGATTTGTTTAAAAATCTTTTTGAATCTTTTTCTATGGCTTTTGTACCAATTTGCATCCAATCACCCCAAATCTTTCCTCATTTGCCTTCACACGAAATATTGAGCCTATAATGTGTATAAAAAGATTTTTTAGATTAGGTTTGATATTTTTCATATATTAAAATCATTTAAATGAATATAAATTAATATTAATTCAAATAAATAATTAAAAAATATGAGAGTACTTCCCTTTGGGCCTAGTGGTCGTGCATAGGCTTGGCATGAAGAAATTTGGAAGAAAATTGGGCCCATTTGCATTTTTAGGCCTTTTGCATCAATGTTGACTTTCAAAAATTTCCAAAAATTTCCCAACTTCCACAAGGCATAACTTGGTCAATTTTTAAGCTTTTCACATGTTCTTGGACATTTTGGAAAGGTCTTTGAGTCCTTTAACCAATGCCTTTGGTCCCATGTCATTTTGATTTACCAATCTCAAGTTATGGCCTTTGACTTAAAGTCACTTTTTGTTGACTTTTGAAAATGACCTATAATGTTGAAATTGATAACTTTTTGTGAGAGCATTTCTTGGACTTGGAACATGAAGATGAATTGTAGGAAATGTCTTTCTCTTCAAAATGAGCTTTGGATGGAATTTTTCTGATACTCCATGTGAAAGTTATGCCCTGGTCAATTTCTGTTGACTTTTTCAGCTGTCCAAATATAGCAACTTTTGCATCTTTGATGGTTTCTGAGCCAAATTTTGAGAATCATGATCAAGCATTGATCAAATGATGTTTGTGGCTTCAAAATGATATGTTGACCAAAAATTTGAACTTTTGACTGTCAAATGACCATTTTGCCCCTACAGTTGACTGTAGTGCAATCTAGGGTTTTGACTGTGCAATCTTGAGCTGAATGCCTTGAAACTTGACATGAGGATACTTGACCATCTTTTTAAGCATGTGAGACTTGATTGGGCCTTTGGAAAGTTCATTTGCTTGACCAGAACTCAAACCCTAGTTTTGACTGTCTAGGAGACAGTTGAGCTGCACAACCCTTGGGGAATTTTGTGACCTTGACTTTGACAATTCTTGATGAATATGGGAGGGCAAATTTTGGGGTACAACAGTTGCCCCTGTTCAATCTTCTTAGACCTG
Organism: Vicia faba; assembly: GCA_948472305.1. NCBI lineage: Eukaryota > Viridiplantae > Streptophyta > Magnoliopsida > Fabales > Fabaceae > Vicia > Vicia faba. Next base: position 264,454,617 of record OX451740.1, read on the forward strand.
AGGATGCAGATTGGCTGACGTGCCTTTCGTAATCCGAGGGTAGAAGATGATTGGACACTAGAGTGCCCAGAAATTTGCGCTCACATAGTGGCGGTGATGATGAGGGAATGGGCTTATAGATGCCATTTGGATGTTGCTTGGATAGGATGATGGGCTTATAGATGCCACCTGGATGCTGACTGCGTAAGAGATTCCTTCGCTAGAACCTGCATACCTGCAAAAGAGAAAATGGGTACCTGACACGTTGCAGGAGTTGATTTTAGATGCTTGATATAGATACGTCCTGACTAATTACAGGAGCTGAGATCTGGAGCTTCAAACGTTGATGAATGAACCAGGGATGGTTACTGCCTTAGCATGAAGGGTAAGAGAATCCTGAATGATCTCAACAACGCTCGCTGAGAAAATCTTGGTGAGAATTACCATCTTCGTAGTGTCAGGAAGAGAACCAAAGGACATTATAATCTCAAAGGGAGTCACCTCACTCGCCGTTGGAGAGGGAACTATAGGAAATTATAATCTGAAAAGAGAATATCACCTCACGCTCATGCCGGAGAGGGGAACATCTGAAGAAGGGATTACTACCTCACACGCCGTTGGAGAGGGAAACACAAAAGACTATCACCTCACGCTCGTCGTCGGAGAGGAAAACATCTTGAAAAAGGAATTACCACCTCACACGCCGTTGGAGAGGGGACCATAAGAGAATATCACCTCACGCTCATGCCGGAGAGGAAAACATCTTGAAAAAGGAATTACCACCTCACGCTCACCGTCGGAGAGGGGACCATAAGAGACTATCACCTCACGCTCATGCCGGAGAGGGGAACATCTGAAAAAGGGATTACCACCTCACACGCCGTTGGAGAGGGAACCATAAAAGAATATCACCTCACGCTCATGCCGGAGAGGAAAACATCTTGAAAAAGGAATTACCACCTCACACGCCGTTGGAGAGGGAACCATAAAAGAATATCACCTCACGCTCATGCCGGAGAGGAAAACATCTTGAAAAAGGAATTACCACCTCACGCTCACCGTCGGAGAGGGGACCACAAAAGACTATCACCTCACGCTCATCGTCGGAGAGGAAAACGTCTTGAAAAAGGAATTACCACCTCACGCTCACCGTCGGAGAGGGGACCACAAAAGACTATCACCTCACGCTCATCGTCGGAGAGGAAAACGTCTTGAAAAAGGAATTACCACCTCACGCTCACCGTCGGAGAGGGGACCACAAAAGAATATCACCTCACGCTCATCGTCGGAGAGGAAAACGTCTTGAAAAAGGAATTACCACCTCACGCTCACCGTCGGAGAGGGGACCACAAAAGAATATCACCTCACGCTCATCGTCGGAGAGGAAAACATCTGAAGAAGGGATTACTACCTCACACGCCGTTGGAGAGGGAACCATAACTTCTACTGAGTCTTTATCAGAAAAATCTGTTTGGAGTCGATTTAACTGGACTAGAGACATCTTTGAAATATGTTTGGGAATTTCAACTGCACCCTTCCTGAAAGGTAGAGGTTAATTATATGCAATGCATGATATGGATCAAACAATGATGTTATCAATATAAATGAGACTTGTATGATGCAATACGTTATGCATGCTACAATGATGTATGTGATGATTCATGTATGTTTTCGTCTAGGAAAACGAATCCTTGACGGGTGCCGGGAAGTCATATCCTGGGCCGATGTTGAGGAAGAGATTTTGTTTCCGCTGTGGATGATTGTTGCAAGAATACCAGTAGGAGAAGATAACTCCGTTGAGGAATAAACTTGGTGAATGGAGGATTCTGCGGGAGAAAAGATACTCTAGCGATCATGCTGGAGAATGCTACTCTGTGGGGATAGCGATGCTTTGCTGCGTTGATGAAGATAACTCCGCTGGGGATACCGTTGATGAGTTATGCTGGGGATATCGTTTGTTGTGCTGGAAGTGTTGATAGACTTCGCTGGGGGTAGGAAGATATTTTGCCGAGGCCGCTCTTTCCGTGGCTTTTGGCTGAGGATAACCCAGTTATATCCTGTTACGGAAATAACTCTTTAAATCAAGCCGGGACGACGCGTTCGTGCTCTGCGAGGGATAAGCTTCCAGAATCTACTGGGGATAAGCTTACTGCTTGGGGATTTGAATTCCAACTTTCCTGGGGAAACTGGATTGGACTCTCCTGGGGGAGTTTTAATGTGCTGGGGAAGTGATTCCTTTGAATATTGAGATACCGCCGGGGAACAGTCTTTGGACCAAGCCTGCCGGGGATGCTTGTTAAGAATGCGTGCTGCTGGGGAGGTATTGAGAACTACAGGAGGATACTTAATTTCCTTGCCATTTGATGATTTGCTCGGGGAAGAATGTATTGTTTTACTGAACTACTCTCTGGGGAATTAAGATACACCTGGCCGTGTTCTTTAGCTGAATCTACCTTGGTACCTTAGAAGATAGAACAATTAGACTGCTCAGACAACTCTTTTATTGCCCCTGTTTCCGGTGTCACCTGCAATGAATTCCTTTGTTTCGTATGCAAATATTTATGAGTTAGCAAATCATTGTCAATGCATACATCACAAATTGAACCTTGGACGTTCTTCGCAAAACAAAACAGAAAAAAGAAAAAACACTTGGGCACGTTTAACTGGAAATATATTTTTATTGATTTTTGAATGGCCTGAATAGGCGTTTTGTGTACAAGAGGCTGACGTCCTGGTAAGGGGTGCGTCGCCGATCAAAAGAGTTTATACAAGTTTTGTACAAAAGAAAAATAAAACAGCTGTGTGAAAGATGAATGATCCACTGGGTTTCAACTCTGCTATTGCCTTTATAACTCCGAGCGTCTCATCACTTGATGACCTTGGTTGAAGGTGAAGCTGACTGATCGATGCCGTTTTGAACTTGATGCAGATACCGGATTCTGGATGCAAAGTGATCAATGAGACATAGTTTTACGCTTTATCCCTAATTTTTGCCTGGACCGCCCTTTCGGGTTTTCAGTCCACCGGGATACCCATTTTTGCCCAAGCCGCCTTTTCAGGTTTTCGACTTGCCGGGTGTACAGATTTTTTTCATTTTCATCCCTACATTTTGCCCGAACCCTTTTGGTTCGACGGGAAGCCCTAATTTTTGCCTAGGCATGTCAGCCTAGCGGGTCTTTTTCATGCGTAGTATTTTTTGACTATGTCTGCATTGGCGGGGTGAGGAAGGTCGTCACCATCCATGTTGGTTAAGATCATTGCTCCTCCTGAGAACACATGTTTAACCACAAATGGCCCTTCATATGTAGGGGTCCATTTGCCCCTTGGATCACTCTGAGGAAGGATGATTCTTTTGATAACCAGATCCCCGACTTGATATACCTGTGGCCTGACTTTCTTGTTAAACGCCCTGATCATCCGTTTCTGATACGTCTGACCATGACAGATAGCAGCAAGTCTCTTTTCGTCAATGAGATTGAGTTGGTCAAGTCGTGTCTGGATCCAATCATCTTCGTTCAGATTTGCATCCTTCATTATCCGGAGAGAGGGAATTTGCACTTCGATCGGCAAGACTGCCTCCATACCATAAACCAGAGAGAAGGGAGTTGCCCCGGTTGACGTCCTGGCTGAGGTACGGTACCCATGCAGAGCGAACGGTAACATCTCGTGCCAATCCTTGTACGTTACTGTCATCTTTTGCACGATCTTCTTGATGTTCTTATTTGCTGCTTCTACAGCCCCATTCATCTTCGGTCTGTAAGGAGAAGAATTGTGGTGCTGTATCTTGAACTGTTCGCAGAGCTCAGCAATCATCTTATTGTTCAGATTGGTACCATTGTCTGTAATAATTCGCTCGGGGACGCCGTATCGACAAATCAGATTGTGCCGAATAAACCGTGCCACAACAGTCTTGGTTACTGTAGCATAGGATGCTGCTTCAACCCACTTCGTAAAATAATCAATCGCTACTAGGATGAAGCGATGTCCATTGGATGCCGTAGGTCTTATTTCGCCGATCATGTCTATGCCCCACATGGCAAACGGCCAAGGCGCAGTCAGAACATTCAAGGGAACCGGAGGAACATGCACTTTATCCGCATAGATCTGGCACTTGTGGCATGTCCTCGAATGTTGGTAGCAGTCAGCTTCCATGGTGGACCAGTAATATCCTGCCCGTAGGATCTTTTTAGCCATAGTATGCCCACTGGAATGCGTACCAAAGGTCCCTTCATGTAACTCTTCCATGATTCTTTCTGCTTCAATTTTGTCCACACAACGCAATAGGGTTGAATCATGGTTTCTCTTGTACAAGATGCCGTTGCTTAGGAAGAACTTTGCTGCGAACCTCCTCAGGAATTTCTTATCATTGATAGAGGCACCTTCAGGGTATTCCTGAGCTTCCAGATATCTCTTCACTTCGTGGTACCAAGGCTTCTCAGTCACCAATTCAGCTTCGAGATCACAGCAGTATGCCGGTTCGTCCAGTTTCCAGATGATGATCCGGGGAGCTTCATTATCCCATTTGACCTTGAACATTGAAGACATTGTAGCTAACGCGTCCGCTAACTGATTCTCTTCTCTTGGAAAGTGTTCGAAGGTTATCTCGGTGAAGTGGGGAATCATGGTCAACACACATTCTCTGTAAGGAATCAAGTTTGGATGTTTCGTATCCCACTCTCCGTTGATCTGATTGATCACAAGAGCGGAATCTCCGAAAACACTGAGGAACTTGATCCTTAAGTCGATCGCAGCTTGAAGACCCATGATACACGCCTCATACTCCGCCATGTTGTTGGTACAGTTGAAACACAGCCGGGCAGTGAGTGGAGTATGAGTACCTTGTGGAGATATGATAATGGCGCCGATACCATTTCCCAAAGCATTAGAGGCTCCGTCAAAGTGCATAGACCATCGGGATCCTGGTTCAGGTCCTTCATCCGGTCCAGGCACTTCACAATCAGTCACAATCATGATGCTTTCATCCGGAAACTCGAAGTTCATTGATTGGTAGTCATCTACAGCTTGATGAGCTAAGTGGTCTGCCAATACACTCCCCTTGATGGCTTTCTGGGTTGTATACTGAATGTCGTATTCCGTCAAGATCATCTGCCATCTTGCAATTCTTCCAGACAGAGCAGGCTTTTCGAATATGTACTTTATAGGATCCATCTTTGAGATCAACAAGGTAGTGTGAGTCAGCATATACTGTCTCAGCCGGCGAGCAGCCCATACCAAAGCGCAGCAAGTTTTCTCAAGCAGTGAGTATCGGGTCTCACAGTCGGTAAACTTTTTGCTAAGGTAATAAATGGCATGCTCTTTTCGGCCAGACTCGTCATGCTGCCCCAGCACACACCCCATTGAGTTGTCTAGCACTGTCAGATATAGTATCAGAGGTCTCCCTTCAACCGGTGGCATAAGGATAGGTGGTTCTTGGAGATACTCTTTGATTTTGTCGAAAGCGGCCTGACATTCATCGTTCCAACGTACTGCCTGATCTTTCTTCAGCAGCTTGAAGATTGGCTCACAGGTAGCAGTCAAATGAGATATGAATCGAGCGATGTAATTCAGGCGCCCTAAAAAGCCTCTGACTTCCTTCTCTGTCTTAGGAACTGGCATCTCTTGAATGGCTTTGACCTTAGCAGGGTCCACTTGAATACCTTTATCACTGACCACGAAGCCTAGCAACTTTCCAGATCTTACCCCGAAGGTGCACTTGTTCGGGTTCAATCTTAGCTTGTACAGTTTCAACCGGTCAAACAACTTCTGTAGATGATCTAGGTGCTCTTCCTCAGTTTGGGACCTAGCGATCATGTCGTCCACATACACTTCGATCTCGTGATGAATCATATCATGAAATAAGGCAACCATGGCACGCTGGTAGGTTGCCCCAGCATTCTTCAATCCGAACGGCATGACCTTGTAACAGAAGGTGCCCCACTGAGTAACAAATGTAGTCTTCTCCATGTCTTCAGGTGCCATCTTTATCTGATTGTAACCTGAAAAGCCATCCATGAAAGAGAACACCTTATGCTGAGCTGTATTATCAACAAGGACGTCAATGTGAGGTAAGGGGAAGTCATCCTTGGGGCTGGCCCTGTTTAGATCCCTGTAATCCACACACATTCTGACCTTGCCGTCCTTCTTAGGTACCGGCACCACATTAGCAACCCACTGAGGGTAAGAAGTCACTGCGAGGAACCCGGCATCGAACTGTTTCATGACCTCGGCCTTAATCTTCTCGGACATCTCTGGACGCATCCGACGAACCTTTTGTTTAACTGGAGGGCAGTCTTCTCTAGTCGGCAAATGATGGACAACAATATCAGTATCCAACCCTGGCATGTCTTCGTAGGACCAGGCAAAGATCTCCATATAGTCATGCAGCATCTTGGTTAACCGTTGCTTCACGCTGAGCTCTAGGTTAGCACCAATCTTTACCTCTTTTCTGTCTGCCTCAGTACCCAGGTTTATAGTTTCCACTGGCTCTTCATGGGGTTGAATTGCCCTCTCTTCCTGAAGCAACAGTCTAGCAAGCTCGCCAGGCACTTCGCAATCATCTTCACCTTCGTCTTCGGCTAAGTTGATCGGATTTTCGAAGTCATAATTGGCATTAGCAGAGCTGTTATCAGTGAGATCCAGAGTGGATTGGAACCTGTATGAGTGAGTGTGTGTGTAAATACAGCTGTTTTGAAAATTATGTAAAGGAAATGAAAGGAAGAAAAAAGGAACACAATATTTGCAATGCGAAAATAGTCCAAGATTTTCATTCATGATGTATAAAATGACAGTTCATATGCCCTCACAAATAGAACCACGGTGCCTCGGGTAAGACACCGGGCCATAAAGTTTATCATTGTCTATTACAAAGTGAAACAAAGAAATTTATTACTTAGTGTCAAAAGAAACAGAGAGATTGTCCTTGGCGCTCCAATTGTTAAGTCCACCATCAGCAACCGGGTAGATCCAGCTATCGAACTCAGCTTCATCAACTTCCTCTTCATCACCAATAGCGTTAACTCCATGAGCAGGCAGGGGAGCTGTCACCACATTAGGCTTGTCAGATGCTTCAAACTGTACCTCCTTAGCATCAATGAGGTCCTGCAGCTTGTTCCTTAGTGCCCAACAGTCATCAGTGGCATGCCCTGGGCTGTCTGAATGGTAAGCACAACGGGCATTCGGGTTGTACTTAGGAGAGGTAGTGTTAGGGAACTTTGGTGCCTCCTTGACAGATACCAAATTGGTTGCGAGCAGCTGTGGCAGAATCTGCGATAGGGTCATGCTTAACCGGGTAAACTCTCTCCGGGGTCTATCAACCCTTTGAGGATTGTTTGGTCGGGGAGCGGCAGCAGGCTTAGCGATCATTACCGCGCTGACAGATTGGCGGTGATCAGGTCTTTCTGGTTTCCTGGAGCCATACACAGCACTAGACTCCTTTTTAAACGGTTTCTTGTCCGACCCAGATGATGATGCAGCCTTTGCAATCTTCCCAGACTTCAGCCCAGCTTCAATTCTCTCTCCAGTTAAGATCAGATCAGTGAAACCAGCAGAGGAATTCCCAATGAGATGATTAAAGAACGGCCCAGATAGGGTCCCCAAGAACATGTCCACTAACTCTCGATCAGTCAAAGGTGGCTGCACCCTGCCAGCCAGATCTCTCCACTTCTGCGCATACTCTTTAAAACCTTCGCTTACGCCCAACGACATACCCTGGAGTTGGGTACGCGTGGGGGCAAGGTCGGCATTATACTGATACTGCTTGTAGAAAGCAGTAGCCAGCTCCTCCCAGTTACGAACTTTGGTCCCATCCAGCTGATAGAACCATTCGAGATGAGTCCCTGAAAGACTCTCCTGGAAGAAGTGGATCCATAGATTCTTGTCCGCAGAGTACGGCTGAATCTTTCGAACATAGGACCTCAAATGCAGCTTGGGACAGGATGCCCCGTCATACTTGGAGAAGGTGGGAGCTTTGAATTTATGTGGGATAACCACACCAGTCGACAAACCCAGATCTCCGAAATCCAGCCCAGGTGTCTGTTGCACCTCCATAGCCTTCAACCTGTCCTCCAGTTGTTTGTACTTGTTGTCTTCAGGAGGATACTGTTCCTCATCAAAATCTGTCTCGTTATCGGAGACCACCGGACTAGGAACCCTTGCTTCTGCCTGAGAAGGACTCTTGCCAACAGAAGAAGCAACCTCTTCATTGTGTAGAGTATTACCCATCCTTCGGCCCGTGTTGAATAGAACAATTCTTCTTTTCTTCTTCTTTTTTAGGAGCATAGTCTTCAGCTCTTCTTGGCTTTTAGCTAGACCCATGATCATTTCTTGAAACTGCGCATTCTGCGCCTGGAGAGCCTTGATTGATGTCTCTGTTGATTCAGATCCGGAATTCATGATGCTGAAATAAACAGCGAAGAACTGTAAGCAACCTGAAAAGGGAAAAACCTGCTATGCACATGATGTATGAAATGTGTATGCGATGCATTCAAGGGTTCGAAAGTTCAAATTCGTTGTAGACAAGAAAAGAACACACGTTATCATTAATGAAATCATTGTTTAATACATCAAGGCCTCATGGGCAAAAAGGAAATACAAAAGTCAAGTCAATCCCAAAATACACTGCGCATCCTCTTCGGAGCTATGTAGGTGTTGAGGTTCCTCTCCTCATGCAACAGACGGGTGAGCTCCAAGACCTTCTTTTCACTGGCGTGCAGACTAGTCTCCAAAGAATTCCTTTCCTCCTTAAGCTGGATCCAGCTCTTCTGCATCTCTTCCCAGGATGTGGGCATATCAGGGTGCTGAATAACATGAGACACTTCCCCTTCCAAGACAAGCTCTTTGATTACTGGAAGTATGTGAGGATAAGGCATCACTAACTTCTGAGAGCGGGCGCGTACCCATTTGAGATAGGGCTCCAAAGGGATGGAGTTCCTATGCCCCAGTGTCTTGCTGTCTATCCTACTGGGCATCCTCCAGGCTCTGATGAATCTCTGACGAAGTCCTTGAGTATCACTGTCGAAGTCAAAAACTATGTCGGGAATTAACATGTCATGAGGACCATCCCTCCGAGCATAACCAAACTGTCTCCAAGCCAGGCATGGGCTATAAGTAATACCTCCTCTGATTCCAAGTAAAGGAACATTAGGGTACTCCCCACAACGATCAATGATAGTGACATCTCCTCTGGATCTAGGACACCAATGTATATCTGCATGTGTAAGAGTCATCAACCGTTGTGACCATCTCAAACCCCGCTCATTCTTCAGGACTGATTGGGGAAGGTGCGAAATAAACCACCTTCCCAGGAGAGGAGTGCAACACATAAGGACACCTCTTTTTCTCATGGTTCGAGTGTAACATGAGTGAAGGATGTCCCCCAGCAATGTAGGTATGGGATTTCTGGACATAAAGATCTGAACGGCACTGATATCAATGAGCTGATCTGGATTAGGGAACAGTACCAAACCATAAACAAGGAGGGCTACCACTTCTTCAAAAGCTTGCAAGTCAAGGGAGTTCCAACATTCAAGGGCTTTTTCAAACAGAAACTTGGCTAAGAACCCTTTGATACCACTTCTAACTTCCCAATGTCCCTTAAGGTCAGATGACTGTAAGTGCAAGGCTTTAGCAATCTCTTCGAGCTTAGGTTCCTTTTCTGTGCCATTGAAAGGCAGCTGATCAAGGATAGGGATCTTCAGGAGCCGGGAGAACTCCTCCAATGTAGGTACCAACTGATAGTCCAAAAAGGTAAAGCAGTGATGCAGGGGATCAAAGAATTGGAACAAGACCTTTATCATATCTTCCTCAATGTTGGTGTTGACCAAGCTGATGAGACTTCCATGCCTGTCACTGAATGAGGAGTTCTCGGGAATCCTGGATATAAGCTCCTTAAGCTGAGGAGGGATCCTTACAAGATTGACCTGAATTGTCTTTCTACGAGCAGTTTCCATGTCCTACAAAACAAGAACAAAGATGAAAATTCGAACCCCTGAAATGGTTAGTCAATGCATATGATGCAAGATGATGTCATGATGCTATGATTAAACACAACACAGATATTTAGAAAGACAAACATGTAGGGCAAACAAGGCACACAAGACAAGCCCTTAAGGTTTAAGGCCAGCATGGGGTCTGGGTAGTACCCTCTTGAGTTGGTGGGTTCATACCTGTCCTAATCAAAGTAACCGGGTTCTAAGGTTCCCAATATCACGGGGTTGCTTTCATTGTTCATCGTTTCGATTTAGCCACTGAACTGGCGACCGAAATATTCCAGGAAAGCAACCCTCAATTGAGCGTAGTATCGAGTATCCACCAACCTCGGACTGCACCAAAGTCAGTGATCTCACTACCCTAAAGAGGCCAAGATAGTTCAATTAAGGTTCCTAAGGTCTGTTGATGCTTCACGACACCACGCGGAGGCCCCGTACTCTCCTTGACTGAACTCAAGGGTTACCGGTACACACCAAAGTGCCACATCAACGTAGCAGACTGTTTCAACCGTGTCGGTATACCCCGCACAGTTCCCTCACAGCCTTGTTGCTACTTTCTAAGAAAGGTATCCCCCAGATCCGGGTGTAGGACCTATAGAACTCCCAAGCGACCCACAATTTAAAGCACACAAGGAAAACAATTGAAAACATAGTTATAAGCTAGCCCTAAGGTAAACCTCACTTTAAGTTTAAGGGTCCCCAGCAGAGTCGCCAGTTCTGTGATCGGTGGATCTGGAACTGACTGTTTAACGCTGGTTCGCGAAATGTCGCGGAAGCAAGAGTCGCCACCGTCTTTTATTTTCTCCAAATGGAAAGGACAAAAGCACAGAAAAATTCCTTTTAAGAGATTGCTCTCGGTTCGGGAGGTAGATTATAGAAAGGGAAGGTGTTAGCACCCTTTCTATCCATGGTTATCCATGGGCTCTTAGATACTTGCTCACTGTGTTTTCAAAAATGGTTTGTTTGCTTTTCAACTGTGGGTTTTAAAAAGTTTCTTTGAAAATTCCAGATCGACTCGTACGTCAGAGTGTTTGAAAAATTTGCTTTGAAAGCTTTTGAAAAGTGTCGGTGTGAAAAGTCTTTTTTTAGTTTGTTTGAAGAGAGCAAGTATCTACAAGAACCTACCTACCCTAAGGAATTCGTCTGTGTAAATGTCCTTTAAAGTAGTGCCATCCCACCATTGAGAGGTAGGTAGCACCACCGTTGGAGGTGTTCGGGTCAATTCGATGTTCGGGACGTGGTGATCACCAGAGCAATGGGAAGACACCTTAGAAGCTACCCTCATGCCAGGTTCCCGGATCATGAGGACTTACTAAGACGTTTTCTACTCGACGACCACCTTTCGAAAGGCAACAGTGAGGCGTACCCTAGGGGTGGTGTGTGCGAATTGTGTGTCATGTTTCAAGTATTTTTGTCTTGTCATGTTTGTCGTGTTCTACGCTTGATTTTAATTTAAGTCCATTCATTCTTGCATGCTTGATTAACAGTTAGGAGTGCGGAAAAGATAAATCTACGACTATTACAAAGGCGCGGGTCCACATCGCCAAAATTAAACCGGACCCGATTTAGCGGAAAAATAAATAATGCGAAGAAATAAAGTGCGAAAAGTAAATTACATGGCTTAGGGACAATTACAAAATTATAGTAAGCGATAATAAAATAAATGCGCAATTAAATGAAATGAACAAAATTAGGGCGTTGGACCCTTTTGCAAATAATTAAAAGTTAATGAGAATTAAAAATTAAAAGATTAAATGAGAATGATATTTTGTATTTTTAGATTTAATGAGAAAAAGGAAAAGAAATTAATGGAAATTAAAAGACAAACCCTAATTCTAGTATTTTTTATTTGTTATGAAAGATTTAAATATAGTCTAAATTAAACCTAAAATTTATTATGTACAATTTTTAATTATAAAAATAAAAATAATAAATAAATAGTATTGTGAGAAATAAAAATTAAAAAAAAGAAAATCAACAAAGATATTAAACCTAATTCTACATGTTTTTGGATTTTTATTAAAAAAAGGAATTAGAATTAAAACCTAATTATACTAATTTATTTACATTTTAATTCATTTATGAAAATAATTAGTATATAAATATTTATGTTTTTGTGTATTTTCTGCATTTTTTTTAATGTTTTTATATTTTATAGAAAAAATAAGTTAATTAAAGCAATCAAATAAATCATACAATAATTAAAATAGAAAAAATAAAATAAAGAAAGCAAACCAGAGTGGGGGTACTGCCCCAAATAAGGAGGTATAAAGTGGAAAGGCCTGGCCCAATAAGCTGGAATTTCCTTGACTTTCTGGGTCATATGCAACGCGTTGACTGGTGCTAGCATGTTCTCTTAATTTGAGCCTTTGATCTGATCATGTTGGACGCGTGTGTGGCTGATTTGTGAGGATGCATAGTATGCTGGGACATGAGCGCTGCATAGAATCAAGTATTGAAAAATAACATGGCAAATATGCAAGACCTGGGACTTGAACCCAGGTCTTCAAAGTCACATGCCTTAGCCCCTGCCAGCTGAGCTACGTGATCTTCATTTAATATATATTAACAAACAAATATCAAAAAGCAAACGCGTTAATAGCCTGGAAAAGCGCGCGCGTTTTCAAACGCACCAACCATTACGTGACACGGTCTCATCTTCCTCTTCTTCCCTGTAAAAACAAAGCGAATGGGCAACGGTTTTGCAACCGTGGTGTTAGGCCACTTACAGGAAAATAGCGACTAGCCCCTCGTCGCTCATAAATTGAGCGCGAGGGTGCCATCTTCCTCGTCTCAACCTGCTTAATCCAATGGCCATGTTCTGGGAGCCTAATTTTTCCCTTATGTAAAAGCCCCAAAATTACAACCTGTAACCCTAGAAATTCGTCCATGGTGACTTTGAATACACAACATATAAACGCAATTAGATCACATGGTTAGTTTAGAAACATGATTATGAGTATAAATACATGAAAAAAAATGCAAAATCATGCTTGAATCATGCTATGCGAATTCAGAAATTTCTTGGTTCAGTTTGACTCGTGTGTACCAATTCTTGAGGTTTTTGCTGTTGTTAATGATTGGAAAAGGTTCTGAATGGTCCAAGGAAGCTATTGCAACAAAGATCCAAGCTTGAATCGTCCTAAAAGCTAAATTTCAGTGTTTGACTTTTTGAGAATTTTTACAAGTTTGTGTATTGGTTTGCTGCGCAATTTCTAGTCCAAGAACATTAGGGTTCTCATTCTGAGTATCTATAGAGGCTATTAGGTCAACAAACTTAGTACAAATCCCTTGCAATTATGGATCAAGATATTTGATTTGTTTAAAAATCTTTTTGAATCTTTTTCTATGGCTTTTGTACCAATTTGCATCCAATCACCCCAAATCTTTCCTCATTTGCCTTCACACGAAATATTGAGCCTATAATGTGTATAAAAAGATTTTTTAGATTAGGTTTGATATTTTTCATATATTAAAATCATTTAAATGAATATAAATTAATATTAATTCAAATAAATAATTAAAAAATATGAGAGTACTTCCCTTTGGGCCTAGTGGTCGTGCATAGGCTTGGCATGAAGAAATTTGGAAGAAAATTGGGCCCATTTGCATTTTTAGGCCTTTTGCATCAATGTTGACTTTCAAAAATTTCCAAAAATTTCCCAACTTCCACAAGGCATAACTTGGTCAATTTTTAAGCTTTTCACATGTTCTTGGACATTTTGGAAAGGTCTTTGAGTCCTTTAACCAATGCCTTTGGTCCCATGTCATTTTGATTTACCAATCTCAAGTTATGGCCTTTGACTTAAAGTCACTTTTTGTTGACTTTTGAAAATGACCTATAATGTTGAAATTGATAACTTTTTGTGAGAGCATTTCTTGGACTTGGAACATGAAGATGAATTGTAGGAAATGTCTTTCTCTTCAAAATGAGCTTTGGATGGAATTTTTCTGATACTCCATGTGAAAGTTATGCCCTGGTCAATTTCTGTTGACTTTTTCAGCTGTCCAAATATAGCAACTTTTGCATCTTTGATGGTTTCTGAGCCAAATTTTGAGAATCATGATCAAGCATTGATCAAATGATGTTTGTGGCTTCAAAATGATATGTTGACCAAAAATTTGAACTTTTGACTGTCAAATGACCATTTTGCCCCTACAGTTGACTGTAGTGCAATCTAGGGTTTTGACTGTGCAATCTTGAGCTGAATGCCTTGAAACTTGACATGAGGATACTTGACCATCTTTTTAAGCATGTGAGACTTGATTGGGCCTTTGGAAAGTTCATTTGCTTGACCAGAACTCAAACCCTAGTTTTGACTGTCTAGGAGACAGTTGAGCTGCACAACCCTTGGGGAATTTTGTGACCTTGACTTTGACAATTCTTGATGAATATGGGAGGGCAAATTTTGGGGTACAACAAATGCAAATGAAAACAGAGAAAAGAAAATGTCTAAGGGGAAGACTAGAAAAATATTCCTAAAGTTATCATGCAATGTGGATCCTATAGTTGGGATAGGAGGGAAACATCTACCTAATATTATCATGCATGGATATATATCCTAAGGTCTATTCAATTCAAACTTAGAAAAGAGTGAATTGAAGATCCTATGGGGAACATGGCAAGAGGAGAAGCAATCAAAGATAAAAGAGGGATGATAAAACATTACAAAAATATTAAAAAACATAAAGATATAAAGAAGTGATGACAACACATCACAAAGATGACAATACATCACGAAGATGACAATACATCACAAAGATGGCAATACATCACATAGATGATAATACATTAAGCATGGATGGTAAAACATCATGTAAAGATGAGATAATGAAACATAAAATAAAGAATGAGATGACAAACATCATGCATTCATGTATTAAGATGACAAGACATCAAATAATATGAGATAAATGACAAAACATCAAGAATTCTTGTGTTAAGATGACAAAACATCAAGCATGGATGAAAAAATATCATGTAAAAATGAGATGATGAAACATCAAGCATACAGAACATTCATGTGATAAAGCACACACAAGATATGAAACTCTTAAACACACTTGAAGAAGTGGAGGAGAAGATAAAGAAATCAAGGATAAGCAATCAAGGAAACATGGCATCAGAGGGTGAAGTGAGATAAAAGAGATGAAGTGGCTTACAAGTTAGGAGTGAATAAATGTGAAACTCATCATCATCATACACATAAGCTTGAGAAATATTTACAATCAAATCATACAAGGAAAATTGGTTGAAACCCTAAGTGGACATTAATACTCATGCAATACTAACAAGCAAACATGTGAGAAGAAAGAGGTATTGTGGAGAAGAGAGAGTAAAAATTGACATGGTATAAACTTAACACATACCAAAGAATCAAGTTAAAACTCAATTAGTCGTGGTACAAACACTAAAGCACACAAACTAGGTCAAAACAAAATTGTAAAGTGAAGTGCAAGTGAGTATGTGATTTGACAATCATAATGTAATATGTCAAGTATGTGTGAAGTTAGAAGAAAACACATAAGGTTAAAGTATTACAAAAGTTCTATGAACCCCTAATACAACCTTGCTAAAGCATTTTAAAAGTTAACCTAAGACTAGGTCAATACCATACCCAAAATCAACCCTAAAGCAAAAGAAGGATCAAGAAGAGAATAGATTAAGAAGGGACATGTTTATAGGGGGTATAAAGCATACAAGTCAGTAGAATATGAGCTTTAACAAACCATATTTAAATACCATAATTCATGGAAGAAGATTGCACATATATCATACAAATGAAATGATGGAAAGAGGCAATAACTCTAGCAAATTCAAGTTGAAAGATTAAAGATGAAGTGAAGAGGTCATAATTTGAGAATTATGACATGTGTGACTTGTGTTATAAGTTAACTTAAGATGTAATTCAAAATTAACATAACATGAAGATGAAACTTCATACACAAGCAAAGTCACAAGATTTGATAATCAAAATCACAAAAGTTGGAAACATTTGCGTTAAACCAAATGAAGTTGGTAAATATCAAATGAAAAGAGGGAGAATGATACTTGTAGGTTATAGGGAAGTGGAATGATTCCTCCTAAAGTATCCATCATGAACTTGAAACCCTAAGAAATGCCATTGATGTGACATGCTCAAGTGTCATGACAACTTGTAAAAGTTGTAGTCTCTAATGCATACAAGTATAGGTGATCTAAAAAGATCAAACCTAAATTTCTTAGATGTTATAGGCCAAGTCCAACATAAATATACCTCAGTGAGACATAGCTCAAACATTATGAGGCAACCATTAGACAATGGTGTTCAAGCAAGTCACGTAAGAATGCAAATGTAGCTCTCATTATGTCACCATGTTAATTGACAAATGAGTGTCAACTAAAAGGATCATAAGAGCATGGAGAATCGAGATGAGAAGTGAAGTCAAGGTCAAAACTTAAACATTGAAAATAATTTGACTCAAAGTCCTCAACAAACATCAACACATATCAATCACACACTTAAGTCAAAACAATGAGTGATTGCGTAGTAGAAAGAAGTGTGTGATGGATTGATCATGGCATGTGCTGTAAAATATAAGTAATGTCAGAACTAAACACATCATGTTAACACACTCTAAAACTTCTAATTATACTCAAAGCATCAATACTTAGACACAAACACAAAGCAATGCAATAATTAGGTCAAAGCACCTCCTAACATATTCTTAGGTGCAAAATGAAGTTCAAGAAAGGACATGGATGAGGAGAGAACATGCTTAGATGATGTATAAAATACAATTCAGTAAAAATTAAACATCTAAAAAAAATAATCAAGCATCACACAAAATGCAAGAAGATCATGCACAAAGCACACAAGAAAGGGGCCATAAGAAGCACACAATTATTTATCAAATAAATAAGGGTTAGAGAAATGATAAAATTAAAAGAAATGGATCATAATAAGACCAATCCAGTAGCATACCATATACAAAAGGTTAGCCTAAAAGTCAAGACAAAATCTTATGCATACCTCTAAGTCAAAATTAGGTTAAAAATAGGAAAAAGACTTGTAAAATAATTCCCATTAAGTCCTAACTTACTAAAGACTTATAAAAGTCAAAAACATGGTTTAACACTCTTGGATTAACTTGGAAAAGTGAAAATGATTTGAAACTATCAAAACTAGTTGGCAAAAGGCTCAAACTAGAGAGGCTTGACAAAAGAAATTGTGAAAAATATGAGATCAATGTTTAAAATTCTGGAAAAAATGGTTTTCATGATTTAAATCCATCCAAGAATCTCAAAAATATTTTCTTTGATTTTTAAAAGTCAAGTTAATTGGAGAATTACGTGTTTCTTTGAGCTTAAGCAAGCAAAAGAATAAAAAACAACAATTAAATTCCAAAACTTTTACATACAAGAAAACTGTAATGTAAATCAATTTAAAATCATGTAAAATTATATTAATATCTAAGTATCACTAAGAATATTTTTCAGGAATTTTATCTTGAATAGAAAAATCAAAAAAAAAAATATTGCACAATGAAACAAAATTAACAAAAGGATGACATAACTAACCAATTGATTTAATTAGCATGCCACATTTAAAAAAAATAAAAAAATTGTTTTCATGAAATAGACTCAAATTAAAACTCAGAACATTTTTTATAGATTTTTTAGATTAATAAAAATTAGAAAATAAAATTCAAAAACCTAAACGGTGAATAAAACACCTAATTAAACTAAGTGAATTATTTAACCATCTAAATATGATAAAATCAAAAAATAAAATCATAATATGAAAATATACTAAAAATAAATCATAGAATATTTTTGTGATGATTTTTTAGTCAAGAAAAATATTAAAACAAAATTAGAGAAATCAATTAAAAATGAATGAAAATTCAAATATATTGAAATCTATTACACCTGTTTGAAAATAGAAAGGCTGTAAAATGCTCAAGCACATAACCAATCAAAACGTGCCATGCTATCGTCCCTACCAAACACCAAACCCTAACTTATTAAACTCAGATCAACATGCAATGTTCATGATGTTATGTATTCCTCATTTCTCATCCATATCCATTAAAATAAGAACCAAAATTCAAGAACTCATATAGTAGATTAACATAGGATCAAAGATTTCTCAAAATGATGCACAAAACAAGGAGAAAAAATGATGTGAAGATCACTGAATTCAATGAAACATGAATGCATAAAAAACAAAATCAACATGCTACTTTTAGATCTATAATTCTCCTTCATTTCTCAACCAAATCAATTTATCCAAACATCAAAGTTCATCACAAAAGTGCAAGGAACAACAAGCTGAACATAAATTTCAAAAATAATGAAAGATTAAGTAATGATTTGAGCATGAAATCACTATTGCAAATCAAAGTTTCAAGCAACTTGTAGAGCACGATTTACACATCAAATCACACATGGATATACATCGGATTTAAGATCTGACTAGCTAAACCATAATGCACATGATCTTCAACATGAATGCAACCTGAATCGTAAATTTGAGCTCAATGATGCTTACCTCAATTTGTGAAAAATAAATTCACAAGGTTCCTCTGAACTTAGTAAGAAACCTGGTGATTCTTCAGCTTTAAACTTCAATATAGTACAACTGAGCAGAGATTGAAGCTTGCACGGAGGATTTGAGAGAAAAATGATTTTAATTTTTGTTGAAGATGAATTTTCTTGAGAGAGAGAGAGAGGTGCAAAGAAATGCTTGCAAAAATCAGAGTCTATTTGTGAATGAGGACTTGGTTTTCTTATATAGAGTGAGAAACAGTGTCGAGGAAGTTTAATTTTATATTCATTTGGAGTTTGGAGCCGTTGGAGGGCTTTTGTGGAAACTTGTGACAAAATGGAGTGAAGAGAGCAAGCTTTGCGCTTTATCTTCATCAAGATGATCATTTGTTGCATTTTGATGAGTGAAATATGAGAGGAGTTGAGTGGGATAAGCATGAGAATGATGAGTTATCATGGGCTGCACCTGGGATGGGAGAGAGATATTGAAATGTTGCCCAAAATAGTAATTCACAATGACTACATGTACATGCATGGTTTGTATTGATTTAGAAACAAACAATGATTAAACCCCAATGTGTAATGTGTGTATGGGGTGCTTGATAACTTTCATGCAATAGGAAATTACTCATGCATATAACATGCTCATCTGCTTGACTTGCCTTGCCATGCATAATTTTGCACAGTTCATCTTTTGATCACAATCTTAAATTTTAATCGTGCGTTTTCAAAATGAAGAAAGCCTTTGTAAAGCTTAGGAAATATACTTCAAGTTTGGTGTTGATGATAACTCAAAATGGAGCTTGTATCACATGGAAAAGTTAGTACAAAAAAATGAGTCATGGCCTGTCCAGACTTAAAATGAAATGAAGCTTAAACCAAAAATGAAGAGGACACAATGATATTCAACTTTAATGTTCAAACATTTTGGAAATTATGATCAATTCATCAAGAAAAATGATGGTGAAGTTGTGCCCACCATGTGTTTGATAAAACTCTGCGCGCGAGGCCTCCTATGCTTGGCATACTTGCCTTCTCGAGCCTTGAGATCCTAAACATCATATCTATCCATATACTTAACCAAATGAGATGATTCAATAATAAAAATTGCATAGGAGGATTCAAGCTACAATTTGGATGTTGACACTTTTAAACCATTTAACACCTCAAAACTGATCATGAAGAAATGAATCTTTTAGTCAAAACCTTAAAAATCTCTAAGTGTCCATAAATTTCCAAGCCAAATATCTCTTCAAACTAATCAATTTTTGGACTTGACACCACAAGGACAAAGTTGAATAAATTTATCTCCTTTTTCTAACCATATAAGGTTTGCACATTTTCAATAAAAATTGAAGAATTTGTGATCATCCAAAGTTTAGTACTAGGAACACTGAAAATTTCAAAGGTTCCAATAACTTCTTTGAAAAGTTATCTTCAAATTCAACAATTATCTTGATTTTATTTAATCAATGACCATACAATATGAAAATGTGGATGTTGAATTGCATGTTGACCAAAAATTCCTTTGGTTACATTTGACTTTTGTTAACTTTTGCTTAAATGACTATTTTACCTCCAATTGATCAATTACACCACTTTCAATCAAAATTGATACTCAGTATTTTAATCATAGGTTCTCGTTAACATATAGAGAAGCGTGGAATCAAGTCTTGCCCAAAAAATAAAATATTTACTGATTAAATCAAAAACCATAGTTTTGGTCCTCTATGCTAGGAGATGATGATCAAGCTTCAAAACCCTAATTCCAAGGAACATTTTGAGAAATTTCTTGAAATAATATGTCTCATATGACAATGAGAGGATATTTATCCATAAAATTGGTCCACAGAAGCATCAAACACTTCACCAGGTCAAAACCCTAATTTCAAGAGATGATATGAACATAGTGATTCAAGAATCAACACTAGTACTTACAAACTTACGATGAATCAAGGAGACAATTGAGATGCCTGAAGGTATGAGAAACACTTGTAGATTGAGATATTCAAATATTGAGGTCATGAGACCATTCTTGCACTGATTGACAATACAACCATCTTTAATAGCTTGCCTAAGAACTTGGGAACCAAAATACCTTGATCCTCACAATGCATGAATGCATATTATTGTACCCCAAAATTTTCCCTCGCATTTTCTTCAAGATATCTCCTTATTCTCCTAGGATTATCAATTTATCAAGGCTACTCAAGGTTTGATCAAACAAACTTTTCTCTAAAGCAATTGACCTACAACTACGCTTTCACTTTTATAGTGGAAATTTAAGCTTATAATGCCTCAAGAGGATTTCATGGTTCCTTAATGTCTCAAAGAATACTCATTAAAAATTTCAAGCCTTGCATCATAATTTTGCTCAGTCAATTGAATAAAAATCAACTGTATTGTGTAAAAAGTCAAATGTGGTCAATATATAGTGAAACTTCAATATTTTTGGTCAAAATCAAGATTTTGAGGTCACATTCATCCTTTTATCCAAGGATGATCATGATTCATCAAGAAAACTCAAAGATTCATCAAAAGTCAAAAGTTACTAAATCAGGTTTTTCTTAAGGAGAAGTCAACTGAACTTTGACCAAGCACAACTTTCACATGCTACATCAGATTTTGCTCAACTAAAGCTCATTATGAAGAAAATTCAATTCTCTACAACTTTTTCTATCTAAGCTCAAGTCCTAAAAATTCTTCATTTGAGAGATATGGGACAAAACATTACAGGTCATTCCAGAAAGTCAACAAAAAGACACTTTTGGTCAAAGCAATTTACATCAAGATAAAGTTTTCAAATGCAAAACTGATCAACATAGAGATTGTAGACGACATCTTGAACTTTCCAAAAATTAAAAGATCACCCTCAAATGATAAAAATTTAAATAGTTATGATTGATGCAAGTTGGGAAATTTTGAGAAAATGCATGAAATCAAAAGTGATCAAACTTGAATTTTGGGCTAGTGGGCTTGTGTTTCAAGGTCCATGCATGTTATAAGCCTCAATACGAACCTATGAATTTATTCATACACTCCTGTGATTTTTATCCTATTTTATTTATTTATTTAAAGTCAAAATAAATTATATAAAAGTTAAGATTTTCTTACAAAGTTCCAAGCCCAACCTTTTGACCTAATTTCAAGCTCTACATATTCTCATTGTTCAGACAAAACAAGACATGAAACCCTTGCACAAGAAACCTTCCCAAAAATCTCAAAAAATATCAAAACTAGGGAAAGTTGTAATCCCTATTTGCATCCACCTTAAAATCATATCAACCCTTCCACTCGATCTCTGAAATGGTATAGGGTAAGAATGGGTCAAACTTGATGATCCAAAGCATACGAAACCAACATTCCATGCATCTATGGTTGCTCAATATTTCACAAATTCATATCCTTGTTTTTTTGTTTTAACGTGTTCTAACTTTACTAATATTCTTCTAAGATGTACTTATGCAGGCTTGAACCATAACATAAGTCCCATGCTGCCAAAATCGTGCATCATCATTTTTTCATAAGTTCACTTTATTCTGACCATATCTCATTATATAACACAATTTGGCCCAAATTAAGGGTTCCATTGAAATCGCAAGGTCTGAATTAGAGGGATAGGGTCCTTTGGAACCTCTTATGTTTGCTATTTTCCATGGTTAAAAAACATAGTCCCCGAAGAAGACGACCAGAGCTAGGGCTCCGGCGCTACTCTGATCCAGTTATTTGAGTTTATTATATTTTTATTTGTTTTCACTTATGTTATCGGATGTATAATAACCCCAATGGTAGAAGCGCATGTGATAAGGCTTTAATGTACAAGGGAGTGGGTTTGATCCCTGCCTTTTTCATTTTTCATATTTTCTATTTTTTTAGGTTTTCCCAGCGCGCTTCCTCATAGCATCCATAGTGTGCCCCGTCGCTTGCCACTATCAAATCTTGACAGATCTGATCCAACGCTTCCAGACCTTTACGCCAATGATGTACCCTCCTAGCTGAACACACCAGATCTCATAGACCGGCGCTTAGGCCTGAATCCTCTTTGCAATCTACACCCCCTCTTTTTTGCTAATTCAGGCCCAAATTCCCTTTTCAATATTTTTCTTTTTCTCTTTTACTTATATTTTTATCTAATTAAAATTCAAATATAATCAGGTTTATTTATTAACTAAAATTAATTAGGGTTAATTTTTCAATTAACCTTTTAATAATTTAAGTAATTAATTAAATTTTTCAATTGAAATTAATTAGATTTATAGGTCTTAATTAATTATCACAAACTATTTTCTTCATAAGAAATCACCAAAATAACATTTCGCTTTTCTATTTTCCTATTTCTATTTTTTCTAGATCAATTGTATAGGTCGAGCATTCCCTATATAATAGCTTAGATTTATATTTTCCGTTTTTTCCCTATTATATAATTGCCTCGAGTATGTAATATTTTTAGGGTTTTTTCTTTTCGTATTTCATTTTTATGTAACTGCCCCGAAGCCATGTAATAGTTTTAGGTTTACATTTACGCACTTTATTCTTTCTGCTACTATTTTTTTATATTGCTTAGTAATTAGGGTTTATATGGAAAGATAATAATCAAACGATAGAAAACCATAAATCCAAAGATAACTAATTAAAAATATTACATTTACACACTTGCACCTCTAGGGTAGCCTCTCTTGCTTCCTTAGGAATAAACAGTCATGACCCTCGACTATAGGGATGCTATAGCAAATTCCCTCGAATAAAAAAGCATAGTCCCTCGAAGACCCTTCGATGTTGCCTTTCGACAAATGATCTAGTCCCTTACGAAATTGCTAAAGCATCCTTACAAGCTGCCTTTAATGATTATACGATGACCTTACGCCTGTCCCTTCACATCCAACGATAAGGCTTCCTACTAACTAATGTTATGGATAACATTATCTAAAGGAGAAGGAAAAGTACGAGAATGACCTTGAGTGGGTAGAACTGTTAATCGCTTGCTCAAAATTTTTTAAAACAAAAACATGTCACACAAATACTTTCGAAGATATTTTCAAAATGCTTTGTACGCATTCTTGAGGACCGATACAAGAATCATTACAATGTTCGCCTTACATTGGCATTTTCAAAATATTTTCGAACACATACACAAAGCAAATTTTCAAAGTGAGATAAGGGATTAAGAGCCTGTAGATAACCATGGATGAAAAGGGTGCTAACACCTTTCCTTTTCATAACCTACCCTCCTGAACTCAAAATCTTCAAGGTTTTTCCTGTTCTTTTCACCCTTTCCTTATTGGATAAATGAAAGGTCAGTGGCGACTCTGCTATCCACAAAATTTGCGATAAAATTCAAACCAAGTCAATTCTCCCACCGTATTACAGAATTGGCGACTCTATTGGGCATTACTTAAAAAATAGGGGTTACCTTAGAGTCTAGATCACTTTATTTTCTTTTACTTGTCTGTTTTGTCTTCTTTATCTTTGAGGGTTACTTGGGTTTATTTTCTTGTAAAGATCCTACACCTGGATCTAGGGTACCCTAGGTAAGTAGAAATAGATCATGGAAATTATACAGCATAGACCGATATGGTTTAAGTGATGGCTATATTAGTTTTGAAACTTTGGTGTGTATCGATGTTCCTTGAGTAAGTCGAGGAAAACATTGGTTTTCCGCATGGTTTCATAAGCACTAACTGGATTTTAGAACCTTAATTGATCCATCTTGGCCATTAGAAGGTAGTGAGATGTCCATCTTTGGTGCAGTCCAAAGTTGGTTGATACTCGATGCTACACTCATTCAGATTCGACTCTCGGGATGTTTTGGTGGTAACTAAGTTGTTGTGCTAAAATAAAACCTTCGAGAAAGATCCGTGAAATGAGATTCCTATAACCCGGTTACTATTTAGAACAAGTTGAGCCAACTGAAATTCAATAGAAAAGGGTACTTTATGTGATTTGTTTGCTATCTTGTTTAAACATGACATTATAACATCATACCATGGCATTTTCACTAAACCTTTTCAAGGATCTTAGGGACTTGTGATACAGGTTTATCATGAACCAGACTTCTAGAAAGGGGCAAGAGGATTTATTTTCCTCTAGCCAGATGCCTTCAAAGATTGAAGTACATTCTTTTAAGTCATAGGCTAGGACCCATATGACATGGTGAGCTTAATTCTTATAGAAGGACGTTAAAAAAAAGTCGTAAAGTTCTTCTGTGAAAGCTGCAGCCAGACTCAACTTCTAACATTTCATTTTTATTTATCCTGCGAGATCCTTGAAAACATTGCATATTCATACCATAGATACCATCATAACAGGTATTTCCCAAGACATGTTTTCTCATCTTACTGTTTATTTCAGTAAAAGATGGCTCTCGAACAAACTGTCAAAGAACTTCAAGCTCAAAACACTCAATTCCATCAAAAGTTCCTAGACCTAGCTAAGAGGCAAGACGAGCTGAAGACCCTCATCACCAAAGAGAGTAAGAAAAATACTAAAAAACAAGTTGTCACTCTTAATATGGGTAGAAGGTTCAAAGGTCCAGTCAGGAAGGCTCTACATTTTGAGGTCCCATCAAATGAAGATGATAACCATGAGGAAGATGATAAGAGTGTGAAAGTTAAGGAGAATAACAACCAGGGTTCTAATGAAGAAGAATAAGACTATTCAGATGAAAAATATCCTCTTGCTGATGACAAATATAAAAAGCTGGAAGATCATCTCAATTCTATGGAGATCCAGAGAGTGCCTAGGCTTGATTTTGGAGATCTGGGTTTAATCTCCAGAGTTGTAATTCCTCACAAATCAAAGGTCCCTACTTTTGTGAAGTATGATGGTGTTTTCTGTCCAAAGCTTCATTTAAGGTCAAATGTTCGAAAGATTCAACCCCATACTGCTGACAAAAAGTTATGGGTGCACTTCTTTCAAGAAAACTTATCGGGAACACAGTTGGAATGGTTCTATCAATTGGAAGGAACCAATATATGTACTTGGGAAGACTTGGCTGGTACTTTTTACAAACAATACCAATATAATATTGATCTTGCACCAACATGTGTTTAATTACAAAGTATGACTATGGGCTCTCACGAAGGTTTTAAAGAGTACGCCCAAAAATGGAGAGATCTAGCTGGAAGAACTTTACCTCCTTTGTCTGATAGGGAGTTGGTTGACATGTTTATGGAAACTTTGACGGGTCCTTTCCTTAATCATCTGATTGGGAGCTCTTCATCAAGTTTCACCGAGATGATATTAATAGGGGAACATGTTAAAGGTGGAATCCGAAGTGGATAGATTCAGGTGGTTGCGTCTTCAAATACTATGAAGAAGAGGTTCAACAACAAAAAATAAGCTAATGTTGTTTATGGCAAGAAGGGTCGTGCTAGAAATGATTGTAACCAGTTTGTAGGAGTTGTGTTAATTTCTAATCTAGCACCTGTGCAACAACAACAACAAAGAAATCAACATAGGTCAGATGCACCCAAGAGATAATTTACTAAGACCAACATGCCATTGTCTCAGAATCCACCTCAGAATCCCAACACTTCATATCCCATTCGATTGTCAGATCAAGCTGCTGAAGAAAGATCAAGTAGTAAAGTGGAATGAAGATTTCCAGATAGCTTTCGACAAAATCAAGGAGTACCTCCAGGAACTTCCAATTTGGATGCCACCAGTCGAAGGAAGACCACTGATCATGTACCTAACAGTGTTAGAGAACTCAATGGGGTGTGTACTTGGGCAACATGATGAGTCTGGTTGAAAAGAGCATGCAACATACTACCTTAGCAAAAATTTTACCGATTGTGAAACAAGATAATTACTGCTCAAGAAAACTTGCAGCACTTTGGCATGGGCTACTCACCGACTAAGATAGTATATGTTGACTCATACGACCTTATTGATATCTAAGATGGATCCCATAAAATACATATTCGAGAAACCCACTCTCTCCGGAAGGATAGCCAGCTGGAAAATGGTCTTAACAAAACACGACATTCAATACACAACTCAGAAAGCAATCAAAGGAAGTGTATTGGCAGATCATTTGGCCTATCAATTCGTAGATGACTATCAATCTATGAATTTATAGTTCCCAGATGAGATTATTATGCTAGTTACATATTATGAAGAACCCAGATCGTATGAAGGACCTGAGCCGGGATCTCGGTGGACTTTGGTTTTTGATGGAGCTTCTAACGCGCTTGGTAATGGAATTGGTGTTGCGATCGTCTCTCCCAAGGGTTTCTATATTCCCTTTACTTCTAGATTATGTTTTGACTGTACCAATAACATGGCAGAGTATGAAGCATGCATTATGGGCATCAAAGCTGCTATCTATATGAGAATCAAGTTCTTGTACATATATGGGAACTCAGCCTTAGTGATCAGTCATATTAAGGGAGAATGGGATATGAAACATCCAAATCTCATTCCTTATCAGGAGCATGTATCGACATTAATTCCATACTTTCAGGAAATCACTTTTGAACACGTCCCACGAGAAGAGAACGAGTTGGCAGACGCTTTATCTACCATTATATCTATGTTCAAAGTCAGATGGGATAATGAAGCTCATCTAATTATCATTAAAAGACTAGACGGACCGACACATTGCTACGAGGTTGATACTGATGGCGTAGAGAAAAAACCTTGGTTTCATGAAGTAAAAAGGTACCCCGAAGCTCAAGAGTACCCCGAAGGGGAATATATCAATGACAGGAAAAAGTATATACAAAAATAGATACAATTTGCACTTATAAATTACCCTTCAATCCAATTAAATCCACATCATTGATTTCACCAATTACACATACAAATGCATAAAAAATTCATCAATAGGTAAAAAAAACCCATAAAGCAAAATAGTGAGAACTCAAGAACCTATAACTATGTGAAACTGATCATTACCATTCCCCATCATTATGAAACCCATTATAAAGTTAGAATCCCACTCGTACCTTGGATTGAAGGTTCTCTAAAATCCAACAATGGTGTCTCTTTGCCCTAGCTTTCCTTCCTTTCTCGGGTTCTCTGGTTCCCTCAATTTTTCATAATCGTAAAAATGAGAACACAAAACCCCAACTTTTAGTTAAGTCTTCTCTATCCCTAGGACCCCTAATATGTTATTCCCATCTTATCCTCACTTACTGTACTCAACTTTACCACAATGCCCTTAATATTCTTTCACCAATTAATCTCTATTTATCTAATTAAATAAAACTTAGATACTTATTTCTTATTTTTCCAACTTACTAATAATTCTAATAATTATTCCTAAATTTACTAATTTAAAAACAAACTATTAGTTCTAGAATAATTCTCAAAAAGACTTAAGTCGGACACTACCCCACATACAACTACATAAAATCACATATTTAATTCAGATAATTTACCATTACATAATTAAATAAATAATATAATATTCGAGGCATTACACACAAGGTGGATGAAACTTCATTCTCCTAACATGTAATCCCCACTGCTTATGCTTTCATTCTCCTTTGGAATTCACTGGTCTGATGATTTTCTTACAGGGGTGTTTCCTGAATATTTAGATGATTTCCCTCGACATTTCCCCCTATTTGATTATTTTCCTGCTCTGGCTGTGCATCTATTTATTTCTACTTCTGCTGAAACCTTCTAATTGTTGCAGCGCTAATTGGCTCCATAGGACTTATCATTTTGTCATCAGGGTGAGTCGGGACTTCCGGCAACCTGCATAACTTATTAATAATCCAAAAATGCCGACAAGCTTTGTGCATTGAGTTAGCCATATATTTAATATTTTCAGTAATTAAATAACCCACATTAATAGGATTTCCACTCAAAAGAGCTAACAAGCCAAACAATGAATTGTGATTGATTAGAAGGTTCTTCTAGGGTCTGCACAAAGAAGGACTCCTATGCTCTAGGAACGATACAAAAATATGTAGTTTTAAGCTGCAATATGAGAAAATGCCATATTTCCCATTCAACCCCAGGTTTATAAAACATATTGAGCATCTATTGCCCCATCGAATTGTTTATCTGACGGGTTGGACTCTATAATTTATAACAACACATACCTCAGAGTATTGGAAATGGATAAGAAAATTTATTGCAGGAAGAAAAAGTCAACCGATTTACCTCGCACCTATGTCACTTAGAAAAGATGCATTTTGATACTACTCTAAGCCAATGGTCTTGTTTGTTTCTTGAATTCGACTGTTGAACCTTTCCCATTGTCTTTGTTGTAGTGCCTCTACTATTTTCACAAAATCTTCCAAATTTGTGCAATCAAATGTGCTCTCTAGTACAATATGGAAATCTACGAGCTTGAGATATTTCTCTGCATTAGCCTCAAAACAAAATATCAGATTGGGATGGCTGGAACATATGGAGTAATGAAAGTGTTTGAGAATGACCCCTTTTTCGCCCTCTTTCTCTTAGAAGCCATCTGCAAAATATTAGCAAGATGAGAGAAAATATGAAGGTTAGAGAAAACTGGTTTTGACGCTTCCTTTTATAGGAACTTATAAGATCTATCACATGCACTGGGCCATATCACGCACACTTGATGATAACATATTTCTGAGCCCAATGACCATCTCTCTGCCAACTGGAAGAAAATCATATTGCATGTATGATAGACTGCATCATGCGTGTGATACAGAGGTATGACACACACGATGACTATGTCAAGATTCCAGTACCTTTCTCCCTTTTTCCTTACTTTCTCATCTTATTTCTAAATTTTCTCTTTCTTCTTCTACCTATTTTTATCCTTTGACAAACTATAACAAAGAACATGACTCCCATCCAACGCTTCTTTACCGCCATTAGTTTGACGTACAATGCCTAATGTATATCAGGTATAAGAGCTTCCCTCACGCCTTACACATGTCCTCTCTTCTACATGTTTTTTATATTTAACTTTAACTTGATAACATGTCTCCTAATCATTGGCATATTTACTCTATTTACAAGAATTAAAAATGACCCGCTCATTAATAAACTGTAACATGAGATCACCTGATTCAACATCAATCAGGGCCTTACTAGTTGCCAAAACATCTTCTATTATCCCATACGGGTAAGTAACAAAAAGATCAGCTAAGTTGAGAGTCATGTCAATAGGTTTTGTCTCTCCCTAATTCAGTTCCTTATCTATTTTCAGAGGCATCAGGTTGATGCTTGATCCTAAATCACGTAACGCATGTGGAAACTTAAATTCTCCAATATTACAAGGGATAGTGAATTTACCTGGATCCTTCAGTTTAGGTGGAATATTTCTATACAATATATGATTGCACTTGTCTGGTGCGTCCACCTCTTCACCTTCATTTACTTTTTTCTTACCATCGAGGAATTCCTTCAACAACTAAGCATATATAGGCTTTGGTTCCAAAAATTCATTAAAGGAAATACATACTTGAAGCTTAAAAATCATTTCCTTGAACTTCTGAAATTATCTCGCTTCGTCTTCCATATTCGGTTTATTCTTCTTCATAATAGGATACAATGGGTTGATATAGTAGGGAACTTAGGACTAGGATCATTCGGAATCGACTTCTTAGTCCTTATCAAGTGTGAGTTTTTGTATATTAGTTAATCAATGGTGAGTCCTTTTTCAGAGGTATCACTTGAATTTTTACTCACTTCCTTTTCAATATAAACTCTTATTTCTTCCATTATCTCATCATGTTCCACACTAGTATTCCTACCCATGTGAAAATAAGGCGATAAGAGAGTTGCTTTTGAACTGGAGTAACCGTAGATCTCATTCACTATGAGGGTCCAATATTTTTCTCAGTGCCGCAATGAGTCTCCTGTCTTGGTTGGGTTTTTGTGTTTATATTATAATATTATATTGTAGCGGAAATGTTTAACGAATACCTCCATCCGAAAACACTGGATCGAATATGCATTTGGAATTCAGGATATCGATGATCATGCCAATGTGTTGATGATTTCGATCGCGGGTTCTGCTGAAACACCTTTCCAGTTTCCACCAAGATCAAAAATTGCAAGCATGTCGGGATATTTCTTGACTAAGATATGAACGACGACTGACCTCGACACCGATGAAATAGTGAGGAATTTCTTTGAGATCTTGAGAGAGAGGTGATGAAAGGTTACCATTTCCTTAATATAGGTTCCGAAGTCATCGATTTCGATGATGGTTTTGGTCGGGATGTTGAGTTCTAATATTAAGGGTTGATCTCTCATTTTTGTATAAATGTATAGTGGTCTGAAAGGATAGCGGAAGGAATCATCCTCCAGTGTTTCTTTTGACATTGCTCTGACGTCCTTCTTCCTTTTTCCTAGAACGTGTATGATTAGTATTATATTAAAAAATCATGTGGCCCGAGATAGTTTTACTGGTTCCCACAAACGACATAAATTGTTCCTGCATACCAATATTGATAACCACCTCGATGCAGGTCAGGAGAGGTAGCATAGTATTTTATTATTTATGATCGGGTGATTTCTTGCCCTTCTCGATGAAAGGATGGATTTATATATAATATCTGCTAATTATGGAATGTTTATGGTCATGATTGGCATTTATATTTATATATATATATATATATATATATATATATATATATATATATATATATATATATATATATATATATAT
Organism: Vicia faba; assembly: GCA_948472305.1. Taxonomy (NCBI): domain Eukaryota; kingdom Viridiplantae; phylum Streptophyta; class Magnoliopsida; order Fabales; family Fabaceae; genus Vicia; species Vicia faba. Next base: position 264,485,725 of record OX451740.1, read on the forward strand.
ATATATACATATATATATATATATATATATATATATATATATATATATATATATATATATATATATATATATCACAAAACCTCTTGCGACCGAGCCATTTTTCAATATTCATCGGGAATTTGGAATTCTCGATATCTCAAATTTGCCTAAGTATTTTGTTGCATGTACTCTCTCTATAAATTTTTTAACATTTGTTCGAAATTTCTATTTCATGTAAGTGCATCAGTTTTTTCTCATCCTATGAGGTAATATCTTTAAACTTATCTCTTTTTTAGTTATCTATGTCTCTTGTAATTTGATTGAATGTTTATGTTCTAAAAATGTGTGATATATTTGATGTATGATGCAATTTGTTTGAATTTATTATGCATTTTGTCTGAGTTGAATGGTCATTTATGATTAAGCATTTTAACTTTAACGTCATTCTATGTGAGTGTTGTTATTGTTGATCAAATTTATCTTTGCAATGCCTCTGGATGCTTCTTACGTTTTGTTGTTTTTTTTTCTTTCTTTTTTTGATGTTGTCAATGGGGGTGAAGCTATGCAAAACAAAAGAACAAAGTCTGTTTGCAAACATTAAAAAGGGAGATGCACATATTCAGGGGGAGATATGAACAAAGATTACAAATATGCCATGCGTTTTTCTATCATAAATAATAGGGAGTATGTGAGTGCACCATCCTCTTAGATGTTTTGAATGATGTCAAAATTAAGCAATATTTAGTATTTGTATATTGGACCTTATCTCTCTATGTCTAGGTATGTTTTTTCATCTTAGGACACTTATAGAACAATTCAAGAGCACTTGCTTAAGTAAAAAAATATTTTTTCATGAAAAATAATGTTTGGAGTCGACAAATCCATGTTAGGAGTCGACTCCTTCTGAAGCAAAATGGAAACAAATTTCTCTGCTCATGTTTAGTCGATACATTGGAAATTGGAGTCAACACATAACACGAATGGATCGAATCCCACTAAAATCAATTTTTGAAACAAATTTCCCTGCCTTTGATGGGTCGACACATTGGATGTTGAACTCGACACATAGCACGAATGGGTCAATTCCTTCGACTTGTGGGTTGACTTCTCCTTAAGATTTTTTTCTTCAAATTTTTCTGTACACTTTGAGTCAACTCCCAAGAGGTATGGCTCGACACCCCAGCTCCTATGAATCGACTCCCTATGCAAATGAGTCAACTCCCCCTGACTCAAATCTCTAAAATCAAATTTGTGCAAACTTTCTTCTTTTATTTTCTCTTTTACTCACACACGTATATAAAGGCATTCATGCATCTTTTCAAATTGATTGAAACCAAAAATATACAAAGATATTTCTCATTATCTTCATCCTCTCTCTTTGGCATATGACAATTACACAAAATAATTTTTGTTGTGTGATCTTGAGATAGTTTGATAAGGTCTAATTAGGTTGTTGTAATAAACAGGGTTGGAAATTTTTTGGGCGTTTCAAGATAAATCCATTTAGGGTTTTCTTCCAATTTCAAGGTTGATTTAAGAGTTTTTCACAAAATTTTGCAAATTGGGTTTAGCCGAGTGAAAGCTCTGAAGAATAGAGTTAATGTCAAAGGAGTAGCGGTAATTGGAGGATCAAATTGAAAGTATTGGGTTACTTGATTGAGCTCAAGATCTAGAGAAGAGAAGAAGATTGGATAAACGTTAAACATAAGGTTTGGAGGGTTTAATTGTTACTTTTTATCTTGTAAACAACATTTTTGCAAAAGTTAATTTTCATTATCTAAATTCCATTGGAATTAAGGGAACACATACCCATAGCGAGGCCGATGGAGGAATTGCCTAAACAAATCCTTATGTGTGTGTCTTTTACTTTCATTGCAAATTTTGAATTCATTGTTTGTGTAATCAATACATTTATATAATCTCTTTGATTAATAATATTGTAAATTGTTTCTATTGAGTTTATTGTAATCTATAAGATTACCATTTGTTTTTTATATCAACAAAATCAAAGAAAAATCTGACTAGAAATGATTGCACAACAAGTATTCGACAAATTGCTTACGTCAAGTTTTTGTTTAATATTTCTTTGGAAATCAATTATCATTGTGTGATTCTATTAAAACATTATATTTGAAAATATATTAATTAATTTTCTCATCAATCGAATATGTTCGTTACAGTTTAACGCATATTCGATCGTTTCGAATGACGGTTCGGGATAGAAAATTTTCGATCTGGAATTTTTCGGCTTGCCATAGCTATACTTTGTTTTAAAATAATTTTTTAACGAGAAAATTTCATTAGCGATATTTTCATCCCATATAGATTGTGGCCTATCATCTAACATCTTTCACAAAATACATTAATAAGTTTTCTTTAATGCATTTGTATTTTTTTGTTAGCTGTTTTATCACCAACTCAGAATCACCTTTGGTTCCCCCCAAGTCTTATAAAATTGTAAGATCTGTTATTAAGGCTTCATATTCAGCCTTATTATTGGAACAATAACTGTTGATTTTAAACTTGTATTTAGTCGAAATTCCTTATGGGGACACAATTAAAATCCTTACTTATGTTTATTTGGAGTGGTTGGTATTATCAAAATTTAATTCCATGTCTAGAACTCGACATAATTTAGTGAAATTTCAGTTATTACATGATTCACTATAAAATCAACAACACTTTGGCCTTTCATGTCCTCTAGGGGTGCATATGTCAGAATATTCAATCAATGCTATTGCCCATTTTCCGACTCTATGATGCATAATAGGTTTCAATAACATGTGTTTAATAACATCGAAGTGTGAATACACGTATATATCTAACCATTTTATATAATGTTTGAGTTTGATATAAGATAAGTACAATCACAAGCATAATTTTCTACCATGGTGTACATAGTCTTGGCACACTCAAAACTCAACTTAGATAATATTGGCCTTTTCTATACCACCATCATCTTCTTGGGCCAACATGCTCCCAATTGTTGACTCAGATGCATCAATGTACAACTTCTTAACATTATTCCTCATGGGTGCCATTCCTGTTGAAGGATTCGACGAATACATCTTGATGGCATCAAAGGCTCATTGATGTTCAAGTTCCCATCTGAAACCTTCCTTTTTCTTCAAACGTAGCAACAATGAAAAAACCTTTGTCTTGCAACTTAGATTCGATATGAATCTTCTCAAAATGTTGATTTTCCCCCAAAAATGATTAGAGTTATTTATTGCTGGTCGGTGATGCAGTATTTTGTACGGCCTTTGTTTTGTTCGAATTTATCTTGATGCCCTTCTTGTGGACTACAAAGCCAAAAAAAATCACTTGCATAAACATTTAAAACACACTTTAACGGGTTCATCTTGAGCCCATGTTTCCTCATTCTTTTAAACATTTGTCGAAGATAGTCTAAGTAATCATTTTGAGATGAAGAATTGATGACCATGTCATCAATATCCATTTTCATAAATGTCTAGATAAAATTGTGAAAATTCTAATTCATCACCCTTTGATAGGTGACACTAGAGTTTTTCAAACCAAAAGGAATCACTACCCACTCGTACGTGCTGAAGGCTCTGTGGAATCAAAACATAATTTTTTATGCATCTTCCTCCTTAATGAAGATTCAATTATAACCAGAATAACCATAGAGGAGACTAATATACGCGAATCTAGCTGCAGAGCAGACTACATTTGAACCAATGGCATTTGATACTCGTCTTTAGGAGTGGCATCATTAGATCTCTAAATTAGATTCAGACTCTGAGAGTGCCACTTTTCTAAATTACTAGGACTATATTTTCTAACCATTTAACATATCTGATAGGCGTGATGAACTTGCTTTGGATCATCCTCTAGATTTCTTCTTTAATGTTCGACATGGTTTCTGGCGCATATATCCTTATAGTTTGTTTCACTTACCTCATATCAAGTTTGATTGGTAGCTTTAGCTCTATTAGATCCTGATTAACTCCAGGAATCTCGTTGTAATCCCAAGAGAATGAATCCTTGAACTCTTTCACCACTTTGACTACCTCTTCTTTGATATGTGGGGAGAGTTTGGACTGGTATAAGTTCGTCATTTAATCATCCCATCTACAAAATCAAACTTTTCCAAAGTATCATACACTTGCATTTTCCTTGTCGAAATTGTTGGGTCTTTTTCGAACCTTAAGGCTCATCATCAAAGATGAAATCTAACCTCTAACTTTTTGAAGTTGTTGTCAGGCCGGTATGGACTGATTGATTAGTCTGAGAATTCCCAGTTCCAATGGCTTCGATAACCATTATTTGTTGACACTCAAATTCCAGAGCTGTTATTATTATGTTTTCAGCCACATATGCCGAAATCTGAGCTAACGCGCTCAAATCAATCATTATCTTCCTCAAGACCATCAGTTATAGCCCTCGACAGTCTCTGATGACTTCTCAACAAGTGTACTGATAGTGTTGAAGTATTCAAAGATATTGTATCCACATAGACTATTATTCAACCATACAATCTTGTGCAATGTTAAGAAAGTAAAAAATTGGGGGGGGGGGGGGTAAGTTTTAATTGTGAATAAGATAAAAGTGTTATGACAATTATTAGAAAGTGGTCAGGTTTTGCCTTGAATCCCTAATTTCTCCCCTATTGATGTCTAATGCATTACATGAATAAACTGTCGTTATATTTCCATAATGAATTAACATAACCATTATACCTAATCCCTTGGTTTATAGCTCATTAATTCCTACTAGAAGTCTCTTATCCCTATTCAACCGGCGTAAGTGGAATCAGGCAATGATATAATACATGAATTCTAAGGCCAATACTCGAGGTTTCCTATTTCTATTCAATCGACGTACGAACAATAATTGTCATATTTCAAACGCATTGACTAAGGTTCATTATTCCCTATACATCCGAAATTACATTAACAAAATATCTCAAATAAGGCTCTTTAAGTACAACGGAAAATTAAATATAAATATAACTAAGATTAATAATGTAATATCAAATTAAAAATATGTCCCAATAGGTTTGAAATAAGTTTATTAGACAAAACCTAACCTAAGAATATGTAGCTACTCATAATGATTACATTACAATAGAAATTAACAAGAATAAGTTTCCATAAGACAATCCTTGAAGATCTGGCCTCCAATGGCTTCGCATGCACTCCAAATCTCGCTTATGATGTTGAAATTTGTCACTTGCAGTCTCAAATCACATAACCATCGAAAAAGTGGCAAAAATCCCCTTTTAAAAGTATCAAATCAGTTCAGAACGCGTCAAAAAGTCCAAGAAAAAGACCTATCACTAGCTTGATGCTTTTCCATCGCGAAAATGATATTGCACACGTTGCATCGCGTGCGTGACACTTCCCATCACACATGTGATATTTCCTAAAGTCATATCTAACTTTTACCTTAATTTTGAAAAAAGAACCGTCTAAAAAAGAGTTAAGATTCTCTAGATATGATCAATTTACTAGACATACGTCAAAATGTAAATTGTGCTGAAAATGCACGTTTCTTCAGAACTTCTCCATAATTTATTGGCTTTGCCTTGTTTTCTTTGACTTCTTCATTTCCTTCATACTTCTTCATATTTATATCATCTTTAACCCCAAATTCTATTGAATTCATCGCAAATACTCATAAAAATCATGTTATAACAAAATGTCATAACAACCCCAAACTTAATTTGTTGCTTGTCCTCAAGTAATTTGCCGGCAACTCCACATTTCCAACAGAAAAAAAAAACTACAACAATAATAAATGAACATAACAATTCTACATTTTTGTTACCTGATCATCATTCCAGTTTCTGACTTCAATGTAGAAAATTCAGAAATTGTCCTCAACTTGTCAAGAATTCAACTAGTCTCTCATCTAACTATAATTCTATAGATTATACATGATAATTACTCAATCAACGTAAAAAAGTATTTTGCCATATGTTTGTAAAATTTCTAACAAAATCAATCAAAATAATCTAAACACACTTTGTGAGGGATTTTAAGGTTGTAATGGGGATTATGTTAATATAGGATAATTTGGGAGAAGAGGCTTAAACCTGTAGAGTTAGATACATACTTTTCCTTATATTATATATTACATTTAATATCACCCCTGCTTCCATTAATCGGTACTAGATATTTCCATTTTTATGGTCCATATCATAATTTGTTTCTCTATTTCTTTCTCTCTCTTTTTTTAAGATGTTGTTTCAACTTTTTGAAATTTTGACCAAAATCTCTAGTACCCCAACCCCATACTTAAACATTCTCACTTCCAGGAGACACCTTAAACTTATTCTTTTTCATATGACAAAATAATTAAATTTTCTACCTCACTCCAAAGAGATGATGGAAAGATTTAATCCTTCAAGTCAATTGTCTATTATATGTGGCTATGTCATCGAAAGAAAAAGCTTAGTTTCACAGTGGTTAGAAAAGGATATAAACATGATATACATGTAGTTTGAAAAAGGATCAGAGCTTACAATAAACAAGTTCCTTAATGTGTATTTATCAAACCAATAAATAAAATAAAAAATAATGCAAATTCTTGAAAATAATAATTGTACTGATATTGTTATAAGAAGGAAAAGTAAACAATGGAAATTTTTTGGCTCAAACCTAAATAGTCGAGGTATTTGGAGACTGAGTACAAGCATGAAGATTCCTTTTTTCCTTATCATATTTTAATTTTTAAGTAACTTTCTTAAAGATCAAACTTGTTTCTGATGAATCCCTAGGTTTATTTGTTCATTGCTAACATTGCAATTTTATTAATCTGCAAGAAACAACAACAACAAACTTGTTATTAAAGACAAGCATTAGAGAAGTGGTACAAAAAAACACGAGTATTATAGCTATTACTCTAGATTGTCTTGAGAGATTGACTCGTTGGGTGTAAAATGAAATTGTAGAAAATAATACAAATTCTGAAAACTTCTAATTAACATATCATTTAAGCAGAAAAAATCTTGTCGTAATGCATGGTGTTGTTGAAGTATTGGTTCTGTTTGTCTAATCTGCCCTCGTCTGATTGATGATGATGCTTGAGAGGAGTGACTTTGCTTTGGATCCATTACCTGAAACAACAAAAACAACACTAAAAAGTTCAAAGAGATTAGAAAAAAATTATTACGATTAAAGAGGGTTTTTAAATCTCTATTTCTTCTTTAAATCCCTTTTTCACATCTCTAAAGATTATCCAAAACACACCTTTCAATCCAAAAATGAGTATGTAAAGAGAAGAATCAGGAAGAGAAGAAAAGGCAAGGATAATTCCACTAATCATGGAAAGTATGCGAATAAAGTATCTGAAAATGTTGTATGTTTTTCTCTTGTTCAACAATTAAGGATGATGAAACCAAGGTACACAAACATAATGGTAAAGGTCTGATTTTTTATACATCCAAAGAGAATAATAGCAATGTGACTCTAAAGAATTAGGTGCATCAAAAGTCATAAAAGTTTAATGTTTCACTAAGTGTCTTAACAATATTACGTGAATACAAAGATATCCAGAATCAACAGTAAAAAATTTTAAATTGTCTCTTAGGTTTAGACTAATATAAGGGATGTTGTTTTTATCAATTAATGAAGCACACTTATTTTGGAAAATCATTATATCCCTTATATAACCCTCTTTCACACACTATTTATTCTCTCACAGTAAAAGAAAGGGTTTCAATATTTTGTGTGAGTTCTTGCATTCTTTAATCATCTCAAAGTAAGTCAAATCTTAAAAAGACAAGTTCTGATAGAACTAGTTCTGGAGAGGAATTCATGCGATCCCTCCAGTCTCCCCAACCAAGAAAAGATCCAAGACTACAACAGTAAGAGTGCGAAGAAAATTATTAAAAGGTAAGTCTTCTTCATCTGCAACCATCCCTCAACCATCTAGGAAGGATGAGTCCACTAATGGGTTGTTGAAAACCTCTAATGCGGAATCTAATTCTGAAACCTCTATAAAAGAGGGTTCTGAAGAGATCCCTAGGTCAAATGATCACAGAATTCGTAGATTTTCCTTAGGTTTCTTATGCTTAAACCCTAATGTTGCATCAGATGTTGCGACATTTTTCGCACAACCTAGGGGTTTCCCTCAGAAACTAAAATATTAGGTTACACTGATTCCTCAGACCACACTCAGAATGAACAAGAGGTTAAAAATACTGATGAAATAGAATCCATGAAAGGGGTAAAAGCTTATGGGGATCAAGAAGAAAACGTATTGGACAAGGATCAGCATCCTGATGTGATCATTACTGATGACATGGATTTTAATGACACTCCAATTTCTAGGAGAATGACTCTTGGGATAGCCAATAGATTGAAGAATAAAAGAGGAAAAACTATTGACACATCTATCAATAGGAGTCACTTTATTAGTCCTGATAGGAAATGGAATAAGGTATAAATTCCCGCTGAGCAAGACAAATCCTTGAAGAGAAAATAAGCAGTATATAGTGACTATAAATATGATGAAGATGTTGGAGAAAATGTTGAAGACATTGTTTCTTCTACCAGGAAGAATGCCACATGAATTAAGATTCGTCTCAACATACTTGACGTTCCAATTGATAATATTTCCATCCACAATGCTACATTACAGAGAAATAGAAGTTTGTGTGTCAAAGAAGGCAGGCTTTAGAGAGAGAGAGAGAGTTGGGCAGATATGCTTTTGATTTTAAAGAAGTCGTGAGACATATTGATAAAGAAGGTTTAGTGAGAACTGTAACAGGATTGGGAAAGTTCTATGAGACACTTGTAATGGAGTTCATAGTAAACATTCCTCGAGACTATGTCAATATAAGCAGTAATGAGTATAGAAAAGTGTTTGTTAGAGGAAACTGTGTGGAATTCTCACCTAAGATTATCAACGGGTATGTAGAAAGAAATGAGTGTGATATGGGAGTAGTGGAGGTTACTGATAATACTGTGTGAAGAGAGATTACTGCAGAAAAGGTGACTTGTTGGTCGAGGAAAAAGAAGCTCTCAATGAGTAATCTGAGTGCTAAATATGATATGTTAAATAGAATAGGAATTGTCATCTCGATTCCTATAAATCACACATCCTCAAAAAATCCAGGGTTAGTAAGGTTCATTTATATAGTTGGAACAAAAACCAAATTTGATTTTGGTAACTATGTATTAGAGTAAACCATAAAGCATGTAGATTCATATGTTGTGAAAATGCCAATTGCATTTTCCTCCATCATCTGTGGCATAATTTTGAACCAACATCCTGGGATCTTGAACAGTTCAGATGAGGGAAACAAGAGAGAGTCTCATCTATCCTAGCACTACAAGCAGTTCACAGAATCATATGTTCAGGACATTACTACAACTTCTGGTAAAGATGAAGATGGTTCAGCTTCAATAAAATGTATCATTTCTAAACTCAAGGGTACTTGTAAGAAAATGGAAGAGACCATCGAAAGTTTCACTGCAAGAAAGATCAGGTTAGAAAGGCTCATTCAGTCCTTAGAGGCTGATAAAGATAATGTTGGAACTAAAGGAATTAGTGAAGAGGAAGACACAATGAAAAACACCAGTAGTTGAACTAATGTGCTTAATGATGTTTTGTGTTTATTTGCTTTTAATTTACATGTGTCAGGGCTAATGTTCTGTTATTTTTGTAAGGATCTCTGTCCTATTTTGATATAAGTTCTGAACATTGTTGTTTCAGTTTGTGGGCTTCCACCTGGTGCTTTTTAGTTTGTTTACTTCCATCTGTATTTGTGTATTTCCTTTAGCTTTGCATGGTTTTAGTGTTTGTTTCCACCTGTGCTTTTACTTCTGCTTCCATTTTTTTGTATTTCATATGTGCAATATGTTCTCTTACAATATGTGTTTCCTCTGTTTACATTTATGCTATTTTTCTTTTTGTCAAGATTTTCGCTAAAAAGGGGGAGTAAAGTGTTGTATTGTTTATGGTTGCTTCATGATGGTTGCAACTTTTTAGAGGGGGCATGATGTTTCATGTTGCTTCCTTGCTTTGTGCTTTTACTGCTGCTACTGATGTAATCAGTTGTGCAGGATGAGGATGTCTTAACAGATGTTCCAACATCCTGTCTGATGTGGGTTGAGAATCCCTTTGGATCTCCCTTCTTATGTGAGTTTTTCCCTAATGGGAGAACTTATTATGTGTGATAGGGGGAGTAATGTACCTGTTTGGTTGTGTAGCTGTTGTAAACCTGATAAATTATTTATGCAGTTTGTTTGTGGTTTTATTCCTCTCTCTTGGATTATTTGTGCTAAGAGTGTTTTATCCAAAATTTGCCAAAGGGGGAGATTGTTAATACCATAGATTTAGGATTAGAAGAATTATTCTAAACATGGTTTGTAGCATGATGTTAAAGAAGGTGTTCTAACATGTTGGTTAGGTTCATGTGAAGGTAGATATTCTGACAAATGTTATAATATCATGTATCAGAACATCAATACAAGTTGTATTGTTTCTTGATAGATTTAAATTGAGTCTGTGAGATTCCTTCTAGTTCTATCTCACTAATTTTTTGCAGGTTAAGAATATTCAATCTAGAACAATTGATTTATCTCCAATACACATGTTGAAAAAATTGGTCTTTGAGACAATTTAGGAAACCTTGTGTTTTGTTCCAAGAATTGAGGAGATTTTGCTGCTCAAATTGGTGCAGATCTCAGCGTGTGCAACAAGGAATATATGGGCGCAGATTCAAGGCCCGGGGATTGCTAAATAGTATTTAAAGAAACTACCTAGACCTAAATTCAATAATAAATTTGTAAAAACAAAGGGTATGCCGAATTTTCTTAGTCTTAGGTTTTGAGGGTTCTTCAAGGGGTTTCTGTTTTTATTGTGTACGTTCTCATTTATCTTTGATGCAGTTAATTTGACTGATTGTTACTTGCTTACCAAGTTATTGTCTCACTCTTGAAGTTTGTAAGAAAGAGAGTTTGAGCTTTTATAATTTAAGTGTGATCTTCAATTTAGATTCTAGTCACAAGAGTTGTGGTTGTAGTTTCTAGTCACTGGGATAATGGTTGTAGTTTCTAGTCACTGGTTTGTGGTTGTAAATATCACTGTAGTGTTTGGAAGTTATATGGAGGTTTCACATATCTAGGAGGTGCCAAGGTAGAAGTTACATTGGGTAGTGATTAAGTGATAAGTTGTAAACTAAGATTGTTTAATCTTATAATTAATACTACTGATAATGGATTTCCTTCCTAGCTTGGTAACCCTTAGAGTATGTGAGTTGCACCAAACTGGGTTAATAATTCCTCGTGTTCTTTTACCTCCTGCATTTAAATTCTGCATAGTTCTTCTTTTGATAAAAGTTATGTCTGTTTGCAGATGTTATAACATCTTCCGTGACATTGTGCTTGTCTGTTGAGACATCAGCCTTAACATATTTATTTCAGTGCCATAATTTCAATTTGCAAAAAATTATTATGGTTTGACTATCAAAATTAAACGTTTGGTTTCAACTGGAAGATCCTTGACACCTTACAGAGTAATTAAATTTTTGGACTTCCACGGGAAGATCCTTGCTTCCTTACGAAATAATTCAGTTGTTAAACTTCCATAGTGTTGAAGCATGCCTTAAAACCTTTGAGTGATGAAAAGAAAGAAAATATTTTTTCGAGATATCCAAAAATCAGGAAGTTGAAGAGCATCAAGAATGTATGGTTTGAGCAGTTTGTGGATATCGACTTTGGTTGGTTCAGTCTAAGGATATGTGTAAGACCATGTATAATATACGTCTATAATATATATTATACACAACATTAATTGGTATTGACATAATCATTTACACACTTGACCAATTATACCAAATACAACATATTGTACAAGGTATGGAAAGTTCCAAAAATATAAAACTAAGAACTAAGTATAATATCCACATTTTACACTCCACATCGGAAGATCACAACAGCAAAAGCATTGAAACATCATCAAAAACTCCTTATGTAAAAACTTGAAAACACACTTGAAAAACAACAACAATGATGGTGTGAGATAATAATCTTAGTGACTCGCCCTATCCTATGTGTAAGTGTTTCTTGGCAGCATCTTTGGCAAAATAAAGTTTTGATAATGTTTTGCTAAATGTCTTGACATTTGAAGAAAACTGTTTTGAATGATGTCAAAGAAGATGTCTTGACATCTTCCTCCTGAGCTGACCGTAACTCATATCAGTTTGAGTTTTCTGTTTCCTATTTTCATGCGCGCCATAATTCAGGATTTGTGACTCACAGCTTGCGGAAAATATGGAGGAATATTTTTCTATTTGATTTATCCTTATGAATTATATCTTGGCCTGTTTTCATGGAATTATTCAAAATATTGGAATATTTGTTTTTTATCCCAAGCCCACTGTTGCGCCTTTATAAGGACTTGCTTCCTTATTCATTGAACTACGACTTTTGAAGAATAATAATTTTTTTCTGTTTTAGAAGTCTAAGTCGTTTAATTGTTATGCACTCTAGTATTGGTTTAATACTTGAGTTGTTATTTGAGTTGTTAATTGTGGACCATTCATAAGCTTTTAAGCATTGAAAGATTGAAGTCTTTAAATAGGTTATTTTAGTTGTTCTTCACTGTAAGTGATTGAAGGGATTTGAGGAAGGCCTCATACCTAGGTGTGTCTTAGGTAGAAGTATAGCACGGGTAGTATTTAAGTGATTAGATCATAAAATGGTTCTTTATTGAGGGTCTATGAATTGATACTATTTAGTGGACTTGTCCCTGTCTTGGTATCCCCCAGAGTAGGTGTTGTTGTACACTGAATTGGGTTAACAATCCCTTGTGTTTTTACTGTTTTTACTTTTGTTTCATTTTACATTGTCCTCAGATATTTGTGTCGTGACAAATCCTTCGACATCTCATATCTGATACCAAGATTTCAATTGGTATAAGAGCAGGCATCCTGCTCTATATCTTGGTGAGATCCAGGGAAGATACTTTCTGGTATTATGGACAAGGAAGGAGGATTTATGAACGGACCTCCCATTCTAGATGGAAGTAATTATGACTATTTGAAACCACGTATGGTGTCCTTCTTAAAGTCTCTGGACAACAGTGCTTTGAAAGTTGTTTTACAAGGATGGAAACACCTTGTCAAATTGGGAGAAAATGGAGAACCTACTTCTGAGTTAAAACCAGAAGAAGATTGGTCTAAAGAAGAAGATGAAATTTCTCTTGGAAATTCTATAGCCTTGAATGCTATATTCAATGGAATTAACAAGAACATTTTCAGATTATTGAACACATGTGAAGTAGATAAAGATGAATGGGGAATTCTTCAATCTACCCAGGAAGGAACATCCAAAGTGAAGATGTCAATACTTCAGTTGCTCACCACAAAATTAGAGAATTTGAGAATGAAGGATGATGAAAGTATTAATGACTTCCATATGAACATTCTTGAGATTGCTAATGCATCCAGTGCTTTCGGAGAAAAAAAATACCTGAAGACAAATTGGTGAGAAATATGCTCAGGTCTCTTCCTAAGAGAATTGATACGAAAGTGACTGCTATAGAAGAAGCTAAAGACATTGAAAAAATGAAAGTGGATGAACTTGTTGGATCCCTTCTGACATTTGAATTAAGCATAAATGAAAGATCTGAAAAGAAGAACAAAAGCATAGCTTTTGTATCAAATACTGAAAATGAAGAGGAGGACTGTGATCTGGATTCAGATGGAGGAATATCAAATGCCTTAGTTATGCTTGGAAGACAATTTAACAAAGTGATAAAAATAATGGATAGGAACCCAAGATCAAATTTCAAGAACATCTCATTTGACATCCATAAGTCAAATGAGTTTGGAAGAAAAAGGGTTGAAGAAACAGAAGAAGAAAAAGGGAAGGGAATAAAATGTCATGAATGTGAAGGCTTTGGTCACGTTAGAGCTGAATGTCCTACATATCTTAAGAAATAGAAGAAGAATCTATTTGTTACTTGGTCTGAAGAGGACTCAGAGAGCGATCTTGAAGAATCTACCAAGTATGTTAACGCAATTATAGGCAAATATGTCTCTGATGTAGAGTCTAGTGATGGGGAACTAACCTTTGATAAGTTAGTTGCTTCATACAAATAATTATGTCTCAGAAGTGAAGAAGTATTCCTATAAGGGGAGAAACAGAAAGCACTCATATCCCAGTTAAAGGCAGGAAGAAAAGAGCATTTGAAAACTATTTCTAATTTTGAAAGTGAAGTGACTTCTATGAATTCAAATCTTGATAGAGTGGTCAAATCTCTCAAGATTCTGAATAATGGGTCTGACACATTAGATGAAATTCTTCAAGCAGGAAGAGTGATAGGAGACATGAGTGGTCTAGGTTTTAATGAGAAAAAGGAACCAAATTCAGAAGAACCTTCATAATATTCCACTCATGCCAAGTCTAAACCAAGGATGTCGAATCAAATGTCTAAACATCATATCAAGAGATGACATCATGGCAAGAAAAAGTTTAATCACACCAGAGAGAATTCCCAGCCCTGGAGATGTCATCAATGTGGAAGGCTTGGTCATATAAGGCCTTTATGTTTCAAGTTGTATGGATATCCTAAAACTACTCCTCTTCCCAAAACTGACCAGTTTCCCCAAAATAGCAAAAAGAAGAAACAGTGGGTGCCCAAGTCTAATGTTGCTAGTTTCATAGGACATACCTCTCTCATACTATCAACCAAAGATGACTGGAACTTTGACAGTGGCTGTTCTAGACACATGACAGGTGTCAAGAATCTGTTGACAGATATCAAATCTTATTCCACTAGTTATGTGACTTTTGGTGATGGAGCCAAAGGTGAAATCAAAGGAGTTGGCAAGATGGAATGTTCAGGAGTCCCCAAGCTTGATGATGTGTTACTTGTTAAAGGGTTAACAACTAACCTGATAAGTATAAGCCAATTGTATGATCAAGAATTCAAAGTTAACTTCACTAAGGAAGAATGTCTTGTTTGCAATGAAAAGAATAAAGTTATTATAAAAAGGAATCAGATCTAAAGACAATTGTTACTTATGGGTTCCCCAACAGTTGAACTTCTCCTCAACGTGTGTTTTGGCCAAATAAAATGAAGTTAAACTATGGAATCAAAAATTGGGACACTTGCATCTGAAAGGAATGAAAAGAATTATATCTGAAGAATCAGTGAGAGGGATTCCTAAGCTCAAGATAGAAGAAGGAAGAGTATGTGGTGACTTCTATATTGGAAATCAAACTAAGATGTCACATCAGAAGATCCAACATCTTATTACATCAAAAATTTTGGAACTTCTTCACATGGACTTGATGGGGCCTATGCAGGTTGCAGGTCTTAGTGGAAAGATGTATGCCTATGTTGTTGTGGATGACTTCTATAGGTACACATGGATAAGCTTTATTAGGGAAAAATTAGAAACTTTTGAAGTGTTTAAAGATCTCTGTTAAAAACATAAAAGGGAAAAATATAGTCATGTCATCAGAATCAAAAGTGATCATGGAAAGGAATTTGAGAACAATAAATTTGTTGACTTTTTCTCTTTTGAAGGAATCAACCATGAATTCTCTTCTCCCATTACTCCTCAACAAAATGTGATTATAGAACACAAAAATATAACCCTTCAAGAATCTATCAGAGCTATGATTCATGCTAAGAAGTTGCCCTACGACTTTTGGGCTGAAGCTATGAATATTGCGTGCTATATCCATAACAGAATCACTCTAAGGAAAGGTACTTCAGCCACCTTGTATGAAATATGGATGGGAAGAAAACCAACTTTTAAATACTTTCATGTTTTTGGAAGTAAATGTTACATCTTAGTTGATTGTGAACAAAGGAGAAAGATGGATCCCAAGAGTGATGAAGGAACATTCCTGGGTTACTCTATAAATAAAAGAGCTTACCGAGTCTTTAACTTTAGAACCAAGGTTATTATGGAATCCATAAATGTTATTATTGATGATAAAGGGGGGAATGATGAAGAAGATGTCTTAGAAGATGTTGGAACATCTTTGTCTGATATTCTAACATAATCAAATGATAGAAGTATTTATTCTAATCCACCTCAAGAAGATCCTAAGCCTAGTAATCTTAATAAAGGGCCTTCAATTAGAACCCAGAGAGATAATCCTAAGGATCTTATCATAGGAGATCTAAATAAAGGAGTTACTACCAGATTAAGAGAAGGGATATCAAACTCTTGCTTTGTGTCAAAAATTGAGCCTAAGAATGTTAAAGAGGCCATAACAGGTGAGTTATGGATTAATCCTATGAGGTAATATCTTTTACCTTATCTCTTTTTTAGTTATCTATGTCTCTTGTAATTTGATTGAATGTTTATGTTCCAAAAATGTGTAATATATTTGATGTATGATGCGATTTGTTTGAATTTATTATGCATTTTGTCTGAGTTGAATGGTCATTTATGATTAAGCATTTTAACTTTAACATCATTCTATGTGAGTGTTGTTATTGTTAATCAAATTTATCTTTGCAATTCCTCTGGATGCTTCTTACGTTTTGGGATTCTTTTTATTTTTTTGATGTTTTCAATGGGGGTGAAGCTACGCAAAACCAACGAACAAAGTTTGTTTGAAAATATTAAAAAGGGAGATGCACATATTCAGGGGGAGATATGAACAAAGACTACAAACATGCCATTCGTTTTTCTATCATAAATAATAGGGAGTATCTGAGTGAACCTTCCTCTTAGATGTTTTGAATGATGTGAAAACTAAGCAATATTTAGTATTTGTATATTGTACCTTATCTCTCTATGTCTAGGTATGATTTTTTATCTTAGGACACTTATAGAACAAGTCAAGAGCATTTCCTTAAGTAAAAAAATAATTTTTCATGAAAAACAATGTTTGGAGTCGACATATCTATGTTAGGAGTCGACTCCCTCTGAAGAAAAATGGAAAAAAATTTCTCTGCTCATGTTTAGTCGATACATTGGAAATTGGAGTCAACACATAACATGAATGGGTCGACTCCCACTGAAATAAATTTTTGAAACAAATTTCCCTTCCTTTGATGGGTCGACACATTGGACTTTGGAGTCGACACATAGCACGAATGGGTCGATTCCTTTTACTTGTGGGTTGACTTCTTCTTAAGATTTTTTTCTTCAAATTTTTCTGTACACTTGGAGTCAACTCCCAAGAGGTATGGATTGACACCCCAGCTCCTATGAGTCGACTCCCTATGCGAATGAGTTAACTCTCCCTGACTCAAATCTCTAAAATGAATTTTTGCAAACTTTCTTCTTTATTTTTCTCTTTTACTCACACACGTATATAAAGGCATTCATGCATCTTTTCAAATTGATTGAAACCAAAAATATACAAAGATTTATTTCATCATCTTCATCCTCTCTCTTTGGCATACAACAATTACACATAATAATTTTTGTTGTGTGATCTTGAGATAGTTTAATAAGGTCTAATTAGGTTGTTGTAATAAACAGGGATGGAAATTTTTTGGGCATTTCAAGATAAATCGATTTAGGGTTTTCTTCCAATTTCAAGGTTGATTTAAGAGTTTTTCACAAAATTTTGCAAATTGGGTTTAGCCGAGTGAAAGCTCTGAAGAAAAGAGTTTCTGTCAAAGGAGTAGCGGTAATTGGAGGATCAAATTGAAAGTGTTGGGTTACTTGATTGAGCTCAAGATCTAGGGAAGAGAAGAATTTTGGATAAACATTAAACATAAGGTTTGAAGGGTTTAATTGTTACCTTTTCTCTTGTAAACAACATTTTTGAAAAGGTTAATTTTCATTATCTCAATTCCGTTGGAATTAAGGGAACACATACCCATAACGAGGTCGATTGAGGAATTGCCTAAACAAATCCTTATGTGTGTACCTTTTACTTTCATTGAAAATTATGAATTCATTGTTTGTGTAATCAATACATTTAGATAATCTCTTTGATTAATGATATTGCAAATAGATTCTATTGAATTGATTGTAATCTATAAGATTTCCATTTTTTTTATATCAACAAAATCAAAGAAAAATCTGACTAGAAATGATTGCACAACAAGTATTCGACAAATTGCTTACGTCAAGTTTTTGTTTAATATTTATTTGGAAATCAATTATCATTGTGTGATTCTATAAAAACATTATATTTGAAAATATATTAATTAATTTTCTCATCAATCGAATATGTTCGTTACAGTTTAACGCATATCTGATCGTTTCGAATAACGGTTCGGGATAGACAATTTTCGATCTGGAATTTTTTGGCTTGCCATAGCTAAACTTTGTTTTAAAATAATTTTTAACAAGAAAATTTCATTAGCGACCTTTTCATCCCATATAGATTGTGGCATATCATCTACCATCTTTCACAAAATACATTAATAAGTTTTCCTTAATGCATTTGTATTTTTTTGTTAGCTGTTTTATTACCAGCTCAGAATCACCTTTGGTTCCCCCCAAGTCTTATAAAATTGTAAGATCTGTTATTGAGGCTTCATATTCAGCCTTATTGTTGGAACAATAACCGTTAATTTTAAACTTGTATTTAGTCAGAATTCCTTATGGGGACACAATTAAAATCCATACTTCTGTTTATTTGGAGTGGTTGGTATTATCAAAATTTAATTCCATGTCGAGAACTCGACATAATTTAGTGAAATTTCGGTTATTGCGTGATTCACTATAAAATCAACAACAATTTGGCCTTTCATGTCCTCTAGGGGCGCATATGTCAGAATATTCAATCAATGCTATTGCCCATTTTCCGACTCTACGATGCATAATAGGTTTCAATAACATGTGTTTAATAACATCAAAGTGTGAATACACGTATATATTTAAACATTTTATATAATGTTTGAGTTTAGTATAAGATAAGTACAATCACAAGCATAATTTTCTACCATGGTGTACATAGTCTTGGCATAACTCAGAACTGAACTTAGATAATATTGGCCTTTTTATACCATCATCATCTTCTTGGGCCAACATTCTCCCAATTTTTGACTCAAATGCATCAATGTACAACTTCATAACATTATTCCTCATGGGCGCCATTCCTATTGAAGGATTCGACAAATACATCTTGATGGCATCAAAGGCTCGTTAATGTTCAAGTTCCCATCCGAAACCTTCCTCTTTCTTAAAACATAGTGTTTTAACCCAAAATTTTCCCTCTAATTTTATCAAGATTCTCCTCACAAGACTTCTTGGACTCAAGACCAGATTAGGGTTTACTAAGCTCAAGACATCTCCTTGCACTGATGACTTGAAATTAGGGTTTGAGTTTGCACAGGGATTTTTGGATCATCAATGCTCAATGTGACTTTCATACTTCATATTGGACCTGTAATATTTCTCATACCAAGTTTCAAGCCTTGAATCACATTTTTGCCCAGTCAATTGAACAGTTGACCTAAAAATCAGCTGTATTGGGGAAAAAGTCAACTGTGGCCAATTTAAAGTAAAATCTCATAATTTTTTATCCACATCAACATTATAGACTCATATGAACCATTTGATCATGTTTGGACCATAACTCCTCAAGAAATTTGATCAGATCATCAAAAGGGCAAAATGGTTAAAATTAGGGTTTTGACTGTAGAAGGGCAATTTCTGATTTTTCACCTAGCCAATGGCAAATTCGGTTCAAGCATGGCTTCAAGGACACAATGGAATCATCTTGACCTAATCACAAGGTTCAAAAGATCTCAATTGCATTGGATTGACATATGAATTTTCCAGTCAACTAATCAAAAATCAATTGTACACTGAAAAATCAAACTTTGAGTTTTTGGTCAAAATCAAGTGCCAAGGGTTATTTTTCATCAAGATGTGTCAAAATATGAAACTAGTTCACCAAGAAACCTAATTTTGAAAATTAGGGTTTATGTTTGAAAATTTTCATAACTTGGAATTTTTCTAAGTTATGAAAATTTCTTATTTTTTCCCAACTTTTCCCAACTTTTTCACCATGATGAAATTGGATTCAAAGATACCTTCCAACATGAAAGTTGTAGTCCTCCACAAAATCTAAAACTTTGATACACAAAGTTTTCCCAAAAGATTCTTGGATCTCAAGTTATGATTTTGTGAATAGGGGTCCGTGAAACTTTTAACTTAGTGAAATTTTGCCCTAGTTTAGGCAGATTTTTGACCTAATTTCATGGCAACTTTTCACATAGTTCCAAGTGGAATATCAAAATTCATTTCAAATATGGATTTTAGATCATGTTACAAGCTTTCCAAAATGTGCAATAACTCTCCAAGATCATTTATGGTTAGGGAGAATCGAAGGAATGAAAATGGCAAATCATCACTTTTGTCCAAGGCATTTTTCACATTGGTTCAAGTTGCAAATAAGTTTGGATCATGCTTGTACTTGCATTACAGGTTCTAATCATTTTTACACTCCAAAATTGAATGCAAATACATTGGACAATGGCTTTGTTCTGAGCTATAGAGCATTGTACATTGATTTATTCCATTTATGGCAAAAAGTTTACATTGTTATTTTGATAAAGCATGCTTTATGTAATTTTGTTTATCTTGAGCCATGTACCTAATATATTATTGCAAACAAGATCCACAGATATCATGAAATTGGTACCAACTCTCATCAGGCCTTGAGCTAGCCTGTACAGGCTTTGAGCTTTGTCAACTCACCTTTTCTTCAAAAACAAGAAAACTTGCAAAAGTGAACATATCTCTTCTATCTGATAAAACCAAGCTTGGATATCATTTCAAACAACTTCGGCATATTGTAACAAGCAGAATACACGAATTTCTAAGCTCTCAAACACCCTTAAACACAAAAATCACAAGTTCCTTCCCAAACAGGGCATCATCTGCAGAACCACTTCCAAAACCAAATTGGCTCGTGAGTTTTGCCTTGAACCACTTCAAACACATTCCATACATCACACCTAAGTTGTCCAGGCCCCTCTCAAGCAATTGTAACCTCTGTTTCGAGGATCACCATTTTCATTTTGAAGCTTTGCAGGTTGACTTCTACAGGGAGATTCAGGCAGCTTCAAGGCAAGCTGAGCATTGGGAAAGGTTGAGGGAACTTCAAGCAAGCTCAAAAGAACTTCAGGCCTCACTCAAAGTTGCTACATTCCCATATCCAAACTCAACTGAACAAGGTAATTTTCAAAGTTCTATCTCCTTATTTAGGCATCATTAGGCTTAGGTTTATGAAGTAAAAATGTAGCCCTTAAGTTCCTTGAGGTGTACATATGCATAGATTTCATTTATATTAACTTAGCTAGGAGTATTTGATAGTTGAAGTTGCTGAAAAAACTAGGTTAGAATTTAGGGCCACTGGAATTCTCTCTGTCCTTTGAGAGTTAGGTCACAAAATGGATATGGTTGGAATCGTGATTAAAAATGCTATAACTTTTATGTTGTAAGTTTTTGATTTCATGCAAGCATGAGCAAGAACAAATTTCAAGCTCACTAGCGCGCGCGCGAAGGAGACAGAGGTCAGGGAAGAAGTTGTTTGGGCTTGGCGCGCCTGGGCCTGGCTTTTCCTACTTTTGACACCCCCTTTTTTACTTCTGCACCCCCCCCCCCCTTTTGCATTTTCTTTTATTTTTATATTTCTTGCATATTTCATATTTCTGACTTTATTTATTTTTTTCTAAACATTTAAAATCACAAAAAATATTTTCTTTGTTTTTGGCATCTTATCATATTTTTATTTTATTTTTTTTTTGCATAATATTTAGTTTATTAGGTTTAATACTTTTATTTTCTTAAATAAACTTGTAAAATAATTTGAAAATACCTAACATTTTTATTTT
This sequence comes from Vicia faba, assembly GCA_948472305.1. Taxonomy (NCBI): domain Eukaryota; kingdom Viridiplantae; phylum Streptophyta; class Magnoliopsida; order Fabales; family Fabaceae; genus Vicia; species Vicia faba. The sequence continues at coordinate 264,507,457 of OX451740.1, forward strand.
TATCATTTATATACTTAAAATAATATTTCCATACCATATTTAATTTATAATATTTGTGCATAATATTATTATTATTTTTCTTGAACAAAAATGAATAAAGATAAATATAGAAAACAATATTTTCTTTTAAACCAAAATTAGGGTTTTCACCCTTTCAAAAATAATCATTTTATTTTCTTATTTTTAAGACATAAATAAATTTATTTTACATACATAAAATAAATACAAAAATATCATTTTGCATATTTACATTTTATTCCATATTTAAATACTTGTTTATTTATTTATTGTTGTATAAATTCAATTGGGTTGTAATAGTAAATTAGGGTTTCATTTTGTGCAAATACCCCCTATTCAAACTTGTATCCCCCTCTCCATAATATTGATGTAATAGTCTAGATTTATTTTACGCATTTTATTACTTTCATATACCATGATAGTAAATTAGGGTTTTGTATGCAAAGACCAAAAATCAAATAAATAGCATGACCTAATACAAGACAAAAAATGCATGAAAAATGACAACATCTTGCACACAAGAACCCCTAAGGGTTTCATCCACTTTGTTGGCTTAAAATGGCCATGGTATGCATGCTAGGTATCTTGGCAAAATCAATCAAAACTAAAAGATCATAGTCCCTCGATGACGCTATCAAAAGGTTGCCTAAAAACAAATGATCTTAGTCCCTAAAACTTGCTAAGATACTGGGCACCATTGCTATCATGGTCATACGATGACCCACGCCCGTCCCGTTTAACATCCAAAGATAGGGTTGTTTACCAAATACAATGGTAAAACAACAATGTCAAAGGGTTAAAAATGCACAAGAAAGACTTTTGAGTAGGTAGATAAGCTTCTAGTTACTTGATCAATTTGCAAAACATCTTTGCTATTTTCAAACAAACACACACACAATTTCAAAACAATTTCCAAAACAAACTCTCAAACATTGAAACATTTTTCAAAAGACAAACATCTTTGTATACATTCTTCAAACAAGAATCATTAAAAAGATTGCCAAAACGATGGCCTCTTTTCAAAATACTTTCAAAACCACACAAAGCACCATTTCAAATAATTGAAAAAGCAAAGCAAGTGATCTAAACAAGTAACTAAGAGCCCATGGAAAACCATGGATGAAAAGGGTGCTAGCACCTTCCCTTTTCATAATCTACGCCCCGAACTCAAGAAAACATCTCAAAGGTCTTTATTGTGCTTTTTGACCTTTCCTTTTGATAAAATAAAAAGTAGGTGGTGACTCTTGCTAAACTGAAACATTTGCGAACACAAACGCAAAACCTCAAGTCAGTTCTCCCACCGTATCACAGAACTGGCGACTCTGATGGGGATAATAAGAAAAGTGGGGTTACCTTAGGGTTTAGATCACCTTTACATGCTTATCTTGCTTGACTTGTATGCTTTACACTTTGGTTCTATTGTTTTGGTTTGAATCCTCTACCCGGATTTGGGAAACATTCATAGGTAAATAGCAATACGTTGTGGGAACCGTGTGGGGTATACCGACGCGGTCTAAGCAATAGCTATGTTAGTGCAACATATTTGTGGGTACCGGTAGCCTTTGAGTTAATCAAAGAGAATACAGGGTCGCTGAGTGATGTCATAAAGCATTAATGGACTTTTAGAACCTTTATTGACCAACTTGGCCTTTTAGGATGTAGTGAGATGACCGGCTTTGGTGCAGTCCGAAGTTGGTAGATACTCGATAATACACTCATTGAGGGTTATTTTCTTGGAATATTCCGGTCGCCAGTAAAGTGGCTAAACTGAAACAATGAACACAGAAAACAATCCAGTGATATTGAGCTCCTTAGAACCCGGTTACTATTTCTAAGACAGGTTGAGACAACTAAACTTCAAGAGGGTACTTACCTATGAAACCCCATGCAAGCCTAAAACTAGGAACTTGTGTGATTTTCTTGTACATACATACTTGTGCATAACATCATGAACATCATGAAGCATCATATGCATCCACTAACCATTTCAAGGATTTTTGGAAGTTCATCTTTGTTCTTGTTTTGTAGGCTATGGATTCACTTCGCAGGAAAACTATCCAAGTCAACCTTGTAAGAATTCCTCCACAACTCAAGGAGCTAGCTTCAAGGATTCCTGAGAACTCTCCATTTACCGAGAGGCATGGTCGACTTCTCAACTTGGTCAACTCCAACACAGAGGAAGACATGGTGAAAGTTCTCTTCCAGTTCTTTGACCCCCTACACCACTGCTTCACATTTCTTGACTACCAGCTAGTGCCTACTTTGGAGAAATTATCTCAACTCCTGAGGATTCCTATTCTCCATCAACTACCTTTCAACGGTACGGAAAGAGATCCAAAGCCTGAAGATGTTGCTCAAGCCCTGCACTTGCAACCATCAGATGTCACAAGTCATTGGGAAACCAGAAGTGGTGTCAAGGGTTTCTTGGAAAAGTTCCTATTTGAGAAAGCTCAAGAATGCTGGAATTCTCTAGACCTGCAAGCTTTTGAGGAGATTGTAGCTCTTCTCATCTATGGATTGGTCTTGTTCCCAAACCCTGACCAGCTTATAGATGTGAATGCTGTTAAGAATTTCATGTCTCAGAATCCTGTGCCTACTTTGCTTGGGGACATCCTACACTCTTTTCACACTCGAACAATGAGGAAAAGAGGTGTTCTCATGTGTTGCACTCCTCTTCTAGAAAGGTGGTTTATTTCTCACCTTCCCCAATCAGTCTTGAAGAATGAGCAAGGCTTGAGGTGGTCACAACGGTTGATGACTCTTACACATTCAAATGTTCATTGGTGTTCTCGATCCAGAGAAAATGTTATCATCATTGATCGTTATGGGGAATTCCCTAATGTCCCTCTACTTGGCATTAGGGGAGGCATCACCTATAACCCCTGCTTGGCTCTGAGACAGTTTGGGTATGCTCGAAGGGATGGCCCGCATGACATGCTGATTCCAGACTTGGTCTTTGACTTCGACAACGACGATCAAGGACTTCGACAAAGGTTTATCCGAGCTTGGAGGATGCCTAACAAAGTAGACAATAAGACCTTGGGACACAATAATTCCATCCCCCTTGAGCCTTACCTCAAGTGGGTATGAACCCGCGCCCAAAGTCTTATGATGCCTTACCCCTACATTCTCCCTGTGATTATAGAGCCTGTTATGGAAGGAGAGGTTCCATACACCCTCCTACATCCTGACATGCCAATATCACTCGAAGATCTGCAAAGGAGTTGGATACAGCTCAAGGGAGAACGCAATACTTTTGAAGTTCAATTCTATGCTAGCGAGAAGAAGGTTTTAGAACTTACTCGTCAACTTCACGAAGAGCAGACTCTCAACACCTACATTGCACCAAAGAGGATGCGCAACGTCTTTTTACCTTAGAATTTTGTATTATTTTACCCTTGGGGCATTAATGTACTAATAAATTCTATCTTATCAATATGACGTGCGTTTCTTTTTTTGTTTAAAACAAATTTGAATTTTCTGAATCCTTGAATGCATTACATGAATACATATCATTCATCATATGCATAAACAGGTCTTCACACCAAGTTTCCTCATCTCTCTGCTGTTTATTTCAACAAGATGGATATTGAACAAACGGTCAAAGACTTACAAGCTCAAAATTCACAATTCTAACAGCTACTCATGACCTTGGCTAAGGGGCAGGAGGAGCTCAAGACTCTGTTAGAGAAGGAAAAGGAGAAAAAGAAGAAGAAGAGAGTTGGTGTGGCTACCTTGGGCAGAAGATTTGAAGGTCAAGCCAGAAGGGTCCTAGATTTTCCATCAACCTCTGAGGAAGGAGAGAGAAAGGGTAAGGAGACTGCAGTGCCTTCTGATTCTGAAGCTGAAGAGGAGGAAGATGAGGATTACTCAGAGCAATAATATCCTCCTGCAAATGACAAATATAAGAACTTGGAAGAGCGTCTGGCAGCCATGGAGATTCATAGAGTGTCTGGGATGGATTTTGAAGAGTTAGGGTTGGTTTCTGGAATTGTAATCCCTCCTAAATTCAAAGTACCTCTATTTGATAAGTACGATGGGGTGTCTTGCCCAAAGATGCACCTACGATCTTATGTCAAGAAAATTCAACCACATTCTTCTGACAAAGACCTGTGGGTCCACTTTTTCCAGGACAGTTTGTCGGGGACGCAGTTAGATTGGTTCTACCAGCTAGAGAGGTCTGATGTGCATAATTGGGAGGATTTGGTTGCTGCCTTCTACAAACAGTATCAATATAATGCGGACTTAGCACCAACCCGTACTCAATTACAGAGTATGGGCATGGTCTCAAATGAAGGTTTCAAAGAGTATGCCCAGAAATGGAGAGACTTGGCAGGACGAGTACAACCACCTCTATCTGAGAGAGAGCTAGTAGACATGTTCTTGGGGACTTTTTCAGGTCCTTTATTTAATCACCTGATAGGAAGTTCGTCTGCGGGGTTCACCGAGTTAATTCTAACTGGTGAGAGAGTTGAAGCCGGAATCAAGAGCGGGAAAATTAAAAAAGATACATCTGCTTCCGCTGCCATCAAAAAGACTTTTCCAGCAAAGAAAGAAGTCTCAGTTGTCTACTCTCAAAGAGGTCAAGGAAGAGTTAAGCGCCGGCCAGCAGTGGGGGCCGTAATGATTCAGAAGTCTGCAGCTGATCAGCCCAGAAACAATCAACCCATAACCAACCAAGCAAGGGTGGAAAGGCCCGTACGGCAATTCACCAAGATAAACATGACTCCTGCTCAGGTTCTACCCCATCTCTTGAACTTAAACCTTGCAAGTTTGAAAGAGGCCCCGAAGAATCTGAATACAACTTCTCCTTACTACCATTCGAACGCCAAGTGTGCTTATCATTCAGGGAGTATAGGGCACGACACCAACAATTGTTGGGCCCTCAAAAATAAGATTCAGGATTTGATAGATGCTAAAGAAGTTGAATTCGACGCCCCTGAAAATTCGAATGTCATATCTTCTCTAATTCCGAGGCATGGACACAATGCCCATGCTATTGAAGAGGACTTTTTGTTGCTACTTTTGATGATTTGATAACTCCATTACCGATAATCAGGCTGAATTTGCTGAAGGCTGGGATTTTCCCAGGTTGTGAAGAAGATTGCTGCCTTTGTTCATCCTTACCAACCGACTGTCCATTTTTGAAGTTAGGCATCCAGCGCCTAATGGATAACCAAGAAATCCTTTTTGAAAAGATTCCTCTTACACCGACTCCTGTCAATGATGTTTCAATAATAACCATATCTGCCAATCTTTCTAAGGTCTCCAAAAGACCTGTTAAGATTACACCTGATCCGAAGATTGCACCTTTGAAGATAACCATGCCCGGGCCCGTCCCGTACAAATCCAACAAATCAATACCGTGGAACTATGGTGGAGAGATATACTACCACGATATTAAACAAATTGAATCAACTGAAGAGAGTTTTGATGAGGAGACTTCCGACATTGGAAACATTGCTGGAACGAGCAAAATCACCTGCAGTTGAAGGATTTTCTCTCTAGAGATTGCCCCTCCAAAGGCAATCTTTGGACCCTTAAATTCTTCTAAGGTTACCCCTGTACCGATCAAGATATCTGCGAGAACTCCAATTATTGAAGAAATAGTAACTCTTGTGGTTGTCCCCTCTGCTGCTGCTGATGATAGAAGGAAAGGGATCCAAGAAGCGCCCGTCAGGACGAGGGCTCAGCCATTGGTCATCCCTGAGACCTCTCAAAAAGAAATGGAAGAGATTTTGAAAATAATCAAGAAAAGTGATTATGATGTTATGGAACAACTAGGGAAAACCCCCTCAAAAATCTCTATGTTGGCCCTGCTGCTTTGTTCAGAGGCTCATGCTAAAGCTTTGATAAGATTCTTGAAGACGGCCCATGTGCCACAGGAAACCTCTGCGGATCAGTTCCAGGAATGTGTAGCTAGCTTAAAAGCTGACAATGGTCTAGGTTTCTCCGACGCCGACTTGACCTCCAAAGGGAGAAAACATAATGACGCTTTGCATGTCTCGGTGGAGTGTAGGGGAACCACCCTAGCTCATGTTTTGGTTGATACTGGGTCATCTTTAAATGGCTTGCCGAAGAAAGCTTTGGATATATTGGATTGTAAAAGCCTAACCCTGAAACCCAGCAATATAATTGTCAGATCCTTTGACGGTTCTAAAAGGATGGTCCACGGGGAGGTGGACATCCCGATTAAAATGGAAATTGAAACCTTCAACTCCACATTCTATATGATGGACATCCGTCCTTCCTATTCTTGCTTGTTGGGAAGACCCTGGATTCACAATGCTGGAGCCGTCACTTCTTCTCTGCATCAAATGCTCAAGTATCCTGTCCAGGGGAAAATCATAACCGTTCATGGCGAAGAGGAATACATGATAAGCCATCTAAATTCTTTCCGTTGTGTAGAATTGGATGGTGAATTCATCGAGACCCCTTTCCAACACTTTGAAGAGGTAGCTCAGGAGATTGCGGCAACCAAGACAGTGTCTTCTGTACCCATGATTACAAGACCTCCGCATCGGATGTCGTATCTCAAAGATGCAAAGGCTGTGATTGAAGAAGGAGGAAGCACAATTTGGGGTTAGCTACCGGACTTTCCTTTCAAATCAGATAAATGCGGCTTGGGTTTCACTGCTTCTTCTTAAAAGGTTGTATGCCGCGCCCGTGCTGGAGGGCCACCAATGAAGATCACCCATCATGGAGTCAATACTTTGGAGGATAGTGAAAAGGAGAGCAACTTGGAAGACTGGATTTTCCCTACTGTTGACAGAGGACTGTGCAACTAGGAAGCAAAATACTTTATTCTGATTACTTTCATACCGTAGTAATTTATCTTTCAAACATTTCTGTTGGTTTGTAATAATTCTCAAACAATTCATACACTTATAACCTTGTTCCTAACCCGAGGTACATAGGTCCATTTGTAAGGGTTTTATTTTTCATCTTCATATTCCATTTTAATGAATCATGGACGTTTTCAAATATAAACTTTTGTGTTCATTGTCTTTCTTTTTACATTTTATTTGTTTAAAGGTGGCTATCCCTTACACACACCCACACTCACAAATACAGGTACCCTTCCATTCCAGATTCCATGGGTAACAATTCTGCTATGGCCTTCAGTGACTCTGAAGATCTGGTCTACCATGCCAAATACGAAGGTGAGGAAGACTGTGAGGTGCCGGGAGAATTGGCTAGACTGTTACAACAGGAAGACAAGGCTATTCTACCTCATGAGGAGCTGTTAGAGACAATTAACTTGGGTACTGAGGAAGACAGAAAAGAAGTAAGAGTGGGTTCCAACCTAGAGCCAAGTATTAAAGAGCGCCTAATTCAGCTGTTGAATGAATATGTTGAGATCTTCGCCTGGTCATACGAAGACATGCCGAGACTCGATACAAATATTGTGGTTCACCGTCTACCCATAAGAGAAGACTGTCCACCAATTAAACAGAAAGTCCGCCGCATGAGGCCCGACATGTCAGAAAAGATCAAAGCCGAAGTTATGAAGCAGTTTAATGTTGTATTTCTTGTTGTTACTTCCTATCCACAATGGGTTGCTAACATTGTGCCCGTGCCTAAGAAGGATGGCAAAGTGAGAATGTGCGTGGATTATAGAGACTTAAACAGGGCTAACCCTAAAGATGACTTTCCACTACCGCACATTGACATCTTGGTTGACAACACAGCTCAACACAAGGTATTTTCTTTCATGGAAGGATTTTCAGGTTACAATCAGATCAAAATGGCACCTGAAGACATGGAGAAAACTACTTTTGTTACACAGTGGGGTACGTTCTGCTATAAAGTGATGCCATTCGGACTGAAGAATGCCGGGGCAACCTATCAGCGCACCATGGTAGCTTTGTTTCATGACATGATGCATCATGAGATTGAAGTCTACGTAGACGACATGATAGCCCGATCACAAACAGAAGAAGAACACCTCGACCATTTGCAAAAGCTGTTTGTCAGGTTGAAGGAGTACAATCTCAGATTAAACCCTAACAAGTGCACTTTCGGAGTCAGGTCCGGTAAACTCTTGGGTTTCATTGTCAGCAACAAGGGCATCGAGGTTGATCCTGCCAAAGTCAAAGCTATACAAGAAATTCCTGCCCCTCGCACTGAGAAGGAGGTTGGAGGTTTCTTGGGACGCCTAAACTACATTGCAAGGTTCATCTCTCACCTAACATCTACATGTGAGCCAATCTTCAAGCTGTTGAAGAAAGATCAGGTGGTTAAATGGAATGATGATTGTCAAATTGCTTTCGATAAAATCAAGGAATATTTGCTAGATCCTCCTATCTTGATGCCTCCCGTCGAAGGAAGACCGCTAATTATGTACCTGATCGTCCTAGAAAATTCAATGGGGTGCGTACTGGGCCAACATGACGAGTCTGGCCGAAAAGAGCATGCCATTTATTACCTTAGAAAAAAGTTTACCGACTGTGAGACCCGATACTCACTGCTTGAGAAAACTTGTTGCGCTTTGGTATGGGCTGCTCGCCGGCTAAGGCAGTATATGTTGACTCATACCACTCTACTGATATCTAAGATGGATCCGATCAAGTACATCTTTGAGAATCCTGCTTTGTCTGGAAGGATAGCTAGATGGAAGATGATCTTGACAGAATACGATATACAGTACACGACCCAAAAAGCTATAAAGGGAAGTGTACTAGTTGACCATCTGGCTCATCAAGTTGTCGAAGATTACCAATCCATGAGGCTCGACTTCCCCGACGAAGACATTATGACATTGGACAACATTGAAGGTGTCAGACCATATGACGAACCAGAACAAGTATCCCGATGGACCCTGTACTTTGATGGTGCCTCTAATGCACTTGGCAACGGTATCGGCGCGGTACATATCTCCCCAGAAGCTTTCCATACACCTTTCACTGCTAGACTTTGCTTTAACTGCACCAACAACATGGCCGAGTATGAAGCTTGTATCTTTGGTCTCAAAGCTGTAATAGACCTGGGAATCAAATCTTTGGTTGTGTTTGGAGACTCAACTTTGGTCATCAGTCAGATCAAAGGAGAGTGAGACATTAAACATCCCAATCTCATCCCTTACAAAGAACGTGTCTTGACATTGCTACCTCATTTCGAGCAGATTACCTTCGAGCACTTCCCGAGAGAAGAAAATCAGCTAGCAGATGCTCTAGTTACGATGTCATCCATGTTTAAACTTAACTGGGATAATGAGGCTCCCCAGATCACCGTTGAACGGATGGACGAACCTGCATATTGTCACAAGATTAATACCGAAGAAGTAGTGGACCGACCTTGGTTTCACGAAGTCAAAAGGTATCTCGAGGCTCAAGAATATCCTGAAGGAGCTTCAGTCAATGACAAAAAGTTCTTGAATAGATTCTCTGCCAAGTTCTTCCTGAGCAATGGTATCCTGTACAAGTGCAATCATGATTGCATTCTGCTCCGTTGTGTGGACAAGATTGAGGCTGAACAGATCATGGCTGAACTGCACAATGGTACATTTGGCACTCACTCTAGCGGACATACGATGGCTAAGAAGATCCTGTGGGCAGGCTATTACTGGTCTACCATGGAAGCTGACTGCTATCAACATTCCCAGACTTGTCACAAATTTCAAATCTATGCGGAAAAGGTACATATACCTCCAGTTCCTCTCAATGTCTTAACAACTCCATGGCCATTCTCTATGGGGGGAATCGACATGATTTGGGAGATCAAGCCTACAACATCCAATGGACACCGCTTCATCCTGGTGGCCATTGATTACTTTACCAAGTGGGTCGAAGCAGCTTCCTTCGCATCCGTCACAAAGAATGTGGTTGCCCGCTTCATCAAGCAGAACCTCATTTACCGGTACGGCATCCCCGAAAGGATCATCACCAACAACGGTACAAACCTTAACAACACTATGATCACCGCCTTGTGCAAACAGTTCCATATTCAACATCACAATTTATCTCCCTATTGGCCGAAGATGAATGGTGTTGTCGAAGCTGCGAACAAAAATATCAAGAAGATCATACAAAAGATGACAGTCACCTACAAGGACTGGCATGAGATGTTACCGTTTGCTCTCCACGGGTACCGTACCACGACGCATACATCAACTAGGGCAACACCCTATTCTTTGGTATATGGCATGGAAGCTGTTTTGTCTATCGAGGTTCAGATTCCCTCATTGAGAATCATGAAAGATGCTAGTTTGAGTGAAGACGATTGGATTCAGACCTGACTTGATCAACTTAACTTAATTGATGAAAAGCGACTTACTGTTGTTTTCCACGGTCAGACGTATCAAAAACGGATGATCAAGGCTTTCAACAAGAAAGTCAGGCGACAAGTGTATCAAGTCAGGGATCTTGTAATCAAGCAGATCATCTTGCCGTAAAGTGATCCCAGGGGCAAATGGACTCCTACCTACGAAGGACCTTTTGTGATAAAAAACATATTTTCTGGTGGGGAAATGATCTTAACCACCATGGATGGCGACGACCTACCGCACCCTGTGAACGCAGACATAGTTAAAAGATATTATGCATAAATAACCTTCTAGGTTGACATACCTAGGAAAAAAAGGGGGCATCCCGGTGAATCGGAAACCCGAAAGGGCGGTTCAGGCAAAAGTTAGGGATAAACAAAAAAAATGTACACCCAGCAAGTTGAAAACCCGAAAGGGCGACTTGGGAAAAAAAGGGTTTCCCGGTGGATTGAAAACCCGAAAGGGCGGTCCAGGCAAAAGTTAGGGAATTAAAGCGTATGACTATGTCTCGTCGGATCACTTTAAGGACAATCTATTCACAAACAAGCTCTAGGCTTCTGATCAACTCAATCATCTTCGGACGAAGCAACAAATGGACAAGATATTCAGAGTTACGAAGGCTATAGCAGAATGGGAACCCCATGGAATTTTTACACATAGCCATCTTTATTTGTATAAAATTTTCTCATTTTTATGACAATGTTCTCTTACTAGGATGTCTGTCTCCTTTGTACAAAATACTTACACAAAGTTAATACAAAGATACTTCAAAGTGCAGAAAACTATTTGCCTTTTCTTCTTTTTTACACTTGTATTTTATTTGAAAACGTCCAATGATTTGTTAATGAGAATATGCATTTGAATATAATCACTGCTTACAAATAAACGAAATGGGAACGAATAATCCCTGACAGGTTGAAAGTATAGGAAAATGTCTTTAGCCTATTCCAAGAGAAATCCCCTGCAGTACATCATCTAGATCCCTAGCGGAGCTAAAACCTTGAAATGCATATCCCTAGCGGAGTTATAATTTCAAATCCTTAATTCCCATCAGAGTTAAAACTTTAAACTCCCAATCCCCAACGGAGTAAAAACTTTGAACTACAGATCCTCAGTGGAGATGAAACCTTTTTCCCCAGCAGAGTCAAATTTCTAACTATCAATCCCCAGCAGGAACCATTCAGTTTTCCCCATTTTCCTCAGCAAGTTGTCTTAAAGCCTAGAAATCAACCAGATAACAGTTAACTTTTGTCTTATCCCCAAACTAGGATAATTCCCCAGTAGAGTGGCATACAACCCAAACTCCTGAACTTTTTCCAAACAGGAATAAGCTTTTTCCCCAGAGTCCTGAACTTACTCTCCAGCAGTATAGCTACTCCCCACAGAGTTTTTTCATCCCCTAGCAGATTGAAGATTCTCATTCTCATTTCCCCAGTAAAGTTTCCAGAGCCTTCTTTACTCCCCAGCATGAAGTTGCCCAAGTTTTCTTTGTTTCCCAACAGAATGAAGATTCTCATTCCCCGCAGAAATCATCAAGAAGTTTCCCTATTCCCCAGCCGAGTAAGGATTCCCATTATTTAACCCCCAGTAGGAGTCTTCAAAGTTCTCTGGATTTCCTCAAGCAGGTTTCTCAAGCAACACTTGGCATTATTCTCACAACATAATGTTTATCCTCCTCTAACTCCAAAGACTTGAAGGATCCCTATATCCCCAGGAAAGTCGTGAAGGGTTCTCATATCCCCACAGAAGTTGTCAAATCCCCAACAGTTGCCAAGGATTTCTTATCCTCAGCAATCAAAGATTTTGAATCTCCAACAACAATCAAGGATTTATTTTCCCCGGCAGCAGTCGAAGATTTTATTATCCCCAGCCGTCAAGGATTGATTTTCCTCAACAAGACAGCAAATCAGCTTACATGCGCATACATTACATTCATATATCATAAACATTGATAAAGTACATTTTATTGCATCATACATTTCTTGCAACATAACTTGTTGTTTCAGCTAACATTTTACCCTTTTTCAGGATAAGATTAACATCTATCTCTAACAAATATTCAAAGATTTCAGATACAGTACGGATACACTCCAAATACGGAAGTCATTCTGTTACTCATTCAGATCTCTTATTCATGATACAGTAAATATACACTCCAGACGCAGAAGTCATTCTATTACTCATTCTGAATTTCAAGTCAAGATACAGTTCAGATACGCTCCAGACACGGATGCCATTCTGTCACTCATTCAGACTTCAATAATCAGATACAGATTAGATACGCTCCAGATACGGAAGCCATTCTATTTCTCATTCAGATTCAACTATCAATTTCAAGTTCAGATACACTCTAGACACGGAAGTTATTCTGTCACTTATTCAGATCCCAGTTACAGTTCAGATACACTCCAGACACGGAAGTCATTCTGCTACTCATACAGATCTCAACTTCAGATACAGTCCAAATACGCTCCATACACGGCTGTCATTCTGTCACTTATTCTGACTTTTTCCCCAGCCTAGAGATGCTCCAGACACGGACAACATTATGTCGCCCATTCAGATTTCAGACTCAGATACAATACAGATACACTCCAGACGCGGAAGTCATTCTGTTATTCATTCAGATTCAAATACAGTTACAGCTCGAATACACTCCAGACACGGATGATATTCCCTTGCTCATACAGATCCAATCTCCAGATACAACTCAGATACGTTCCAGATACGGATACCATTCTGATGTTCATTTTCCTGATTTTTAACAAACATTCTTGGATAGCATCTTTAAGCCCATCTCCGACAAGATTATGTCACCTCTCCAAATGGCATCTTTAAGCCCATTCCCTCAACTACATTTTGACGAGTGCAAATTTACGGGCACTCTAGTGTCCAATCATCTTTTACCTTTGAGTCACGAACGACAAAACTCGCCAATCTAACTCTTCAGGTTCAAGAAGATTGAACAGGGGCAATTGTTGTACCCCAAAATTTGCCCTCTCATTTTATCAATATTCTCCTCACAAGACTTCTTGGACTCAAGACCAGATTAGGGTTTGCTCAGCTCAAGACATCTCCTTACACTGATGACTTGAAATTAGGGTTTGAGTTTGCATAGGAATTTTTGGTTCATCAATGCTCAATGTGACTTTCATACTTCATATTGGACCTCTAAGATTGCTCATACCAGGTTTCAAGCCTTGTATCACATTTTTGCCCAGTCAATTGGACAGTTGACCTAAAAATCAGCTATAATGGGGAAAAAGTCAATTATGGCCAATTTACAGTCAAATATCATAATTGTTTATCCACATCAACATTATAGACTCATATGAACCCTTTGATCAAGTTTAGACCACAACTCCTCAAGAAATTTGATTAGATCATCAAAAGGGCAAAATGGTCAAAATTAGGGTTTTGACTGTAGAAGGGCAATTTCTGATTTTTCACCTAGCCAACGGCAAATTGGGTTAAAGCATGGTTTCAAGGACTAAATGGCATCATCTTGACCTAATCACAAGGTTCAAAAGATCTCAATTGCATTGGATTGACAGATGAATTTTCCAGTCAACTGATCAAAAATCAACTGTACACTGAAAAGCCAAACATTGACTTTTTGGTCAAAATCAAGTGCCAAGGGTAATTTTTCATCAAGATGTGTCAAAACATGAAACTTGTTCACCAAGAAACCTAATTTTGAAAATTAGGGTTTAAGTTTGAAAAAATTCATAACTTAGAATTTTTCTAAGTTATGAAAATTTCTTATTTTTTCCCAACTTTTCCCAACTTTTTCACCATGATGCAATTGGATTCAAAGAAAACTTCCAACATGAAAGTTGTAGTCCTCCAAAATATATACAACTTTGATTCACAAATATTTCCCAAAAGATGCATGGATATAAAGTTATGATTTTGTGAATAGGGGTCTATGAAACTTTTAACTTAGTGAAATTTTGCCCTAATTTGGGCAGATTTTTGACCTAACTTCATGGCAACTTTTCACATAGTTCCAAGTGGAATCTCAAAATGAATTTCAAAGATGGATTGTAGAGCATGTTACAAGATTTCTAAAATGTCCAAGAACTCTCCAAGATCATTTATGGTTATGGAGAATCGAAGGAATGAAAATGGCAAATCATCACTTTTGTCCAAGGCATTTTTCACATTGGTTCAAGTTGCAAATCAGTTTGGATCATGCTTGTACTTTCATTACAGGTTCTAATCCTTTTTACACTCCAAAATTGAATGCAAATACATTGGACAATGGCTTTGTTCTGAGCTATAGAGCATTGTACATTGATTTATTCCATTTATGGCAAAAAGTTTACATTGTTATTTTGATAAAGCATGCTTTATGTAACTTTGTTTATATTGAGCCATGGACCTAATATCTTTTTGAAAACAAGATCCACAGATATCAGGCAATTGGTACCAACTCTCATCAGGCCTTGAGCTATCCTGTACATGCTTTGAGCTTTGTCAACTCACCTTTTCTTCAAAAACAAGAAAACTTGCAAAAGTGAACATATCTCTTCTATCTGATAAAACCAAGCTTGGATATCATTTCAAATAACTTTAGCATATTGTAACAAGCAGAGTATACGAATTTCTAAGCTCTCAAACACCCTTAAACACAAAAATCACAAGTTCCTTCCCAAACAGGGCATCATTTGCAGAACCACTTCCAAAACCAAATTGGCTCGTGCGTTTTGCCTTGAACCACTTCAAACACATTCCATACATCACACCTAAGTTGTCCAGGCCCCTCTCAAGCAACTGTAACCTCTGTTTTGAGGATCACCATTTTCATTTTGAAGCTTTGCAGGTTGACTTCTACAGGGAGATTCAGGCAGCTTCAAGGCAAGCTTAGCATTGGGAAAGGTTGAGGGAACTTCAAGCAAGCTCAAAAGAACTTCAGGCCTCAATCAAAGTTGCTACATTGCCATATCCAAACTCAACTGAACAAGGTAATTTTCAAAGTTCTATCTCCTTATTTAGGCATCATTAGGCTTAGGTTTGTGAAGTAAAAATGTGGTCCTTAAGTTCCTTGAGTTGTACATATGCGTAGATTTCATTTATATTAACTGAGCTAGGAGTATTTGATAGTTGAAGTTGCTGAAAAAACTAGGTTAGAATTTAGGGCCACTGAAATTCTCTCTGTCCTTTGAGAGTTAGGTTACAAAATGGATATGGTTGGAATCGTGATTAAAAATGCTATAACTTTTATGTTGTATGTTTTTGATTTCATGCAAGCATGATCAAGAACAGATTTCAAGCTCAGAAGCGCGCGCGCGAAGGAGAAAGAGGCCAGGGACGAAGTCGTTTGGGCTTGGCGCGCATGGGCCTGGCTTTTCCTACTTTTGACACCCCCTTTTTTACTTCTGCACCCCCCCTTTTGCATTTTCTTTTATTTTTATATTTCTTGCATATTTCATATTTCTGACTTTATTTTTTTTTCTAAACATTTAAAATCACAAAAAATATTTTCTTTATTTTTGGCATTTTATCATTTTTTTTTTTTGCATAATATTTAGTTTATTAGGTTTAATACTTTCATTTTCTTAAATAAACTTGTAAAATAATTTGAAAATACCTAACATTTTTATTTTTATTATTTATACACTTAAAATAATATTTCCATACCATATTTAATTTTAAATATTTGTGCATAATATTATTATTATTTTTCTTGAACTAAAATGAATAAAGATAAATATAGAAAACAATATTTTCTTTTAAACCAAAATTAGGGTTTTCACCCTTTCAAAAATAATCATTTTATTTTCTTATTTTTAAGATATAAATAAATTTATTTTACATACATAAAATAAATACAAAAATATCATTTTGCATATTTACAATTTATTCCATATTTAAATACTTGTTTATTTATTTATTGTTGTATAAATTCAATTGGGTTGTAATAGTAAATTAGGGTTTCATTTTGTGCAAATACCTCCTATTCAAACTTGTATCCCCCTCCCCATAATATTGATGTAATAGTCTAGATTTATTTTACGCATTTTATTGCTTTCATATACCATGATAGTAAATTAGGATTTTGTATGCAAAGACCAAAAATCAAATAAATAGCATGACCTAATACAAGACAAAAATGCATGAAAAATGACAACACCTTGCACCCAAGCACCCCTAAGGGTTTCATCCATTTTGTTTCCTTAAAATGGCCATGGTATGCATGCTAGGTATCTTGGAAAAATCAATCAAAACAAAAAGTCATAGTCCCTCGATGACGCTATCAAAAGGTTTCCTAAAAATAAATGATCTTAGTCCCTAAAACTTGCTAAGGTACTTGGCACCATTGCTATCATGGTCATATGATGACCCACGCCCGTCCCGTTTAACATCCAAAGATAGGGTTGTTTACCAAATACAATGGTAAAACAACAATGTCAAAGGGTTAAAAATGTACAAGAAATACTTTTGAGTAGGTAGATAAGCTTCTAGTTACTTGATCAATTTGCAAAACATCCTTGCTATTTTCAAACAAACACACACACAATTTCAAAACAATTTCCAAAACAAACTCTCAAACATTGAAACATTTTTCAAAAGACAAACATCTTTGTATACATTCTTCAAACAAGAATCATTACAAAGATTTCCAAAACAATGGCCTCTTTTCAAAATACTTTCAAAACCACATAAAGCACCATTTCAAACAATTGAAAAAGAAAAGCAAGTGATCTAAAGAAGTAACTAAGAGCCCATGGAAAACCATGGATGAAAAGGGTGCTAGCACCTTCCCTTTTCATAATCTACCCCCCGAACTCAAGAAAACATCTCAAAGGTCTTTCCTGTGCTTTTTGACCTTTCCTTTGGATAAAATAAAAAGTCGATGGCGACTCTTGCTAAACCGAAACATTTGTGAACACAAACGCAAAACCTCAAGTCAGTTCTCCCACTGTATCACACGTAGCAACAATGAAAAAAACCTTTGTCTTGCAACTTAGATTTGATATGAATCTTCTAAAAATGTTGATTTTCCCCCAAAAAAGATTAGAGTTATTTATTGCTGGTCGGTGATGCAGTATTTTATATGGCCTTTGTTTTGTTCGAAATTATCTTGATGCATTTCTTGTAGACTACAAAGCCAAAAAAAATCACCTGCATGAACATTGAAAACACACTTTAATGGGTTCATCTTGAGCCCATGTTTCCTCATTCTTTTAAACATTTGTCGAAGATAGTCTAAGTAATCATTCTGAGATGAAGAATTGATGACCATGTCATCAATATCCATTTTCATAAATGTCTAGATAAAATCGTGAAAATTCAAATTGATCACCCTTTGATAGGTGGCACTAGCGTTTTTCAAACCAAAAGTAATCACTACCCACTCGTACGTGCTGAAAGCTCTGTGGAATTAAAACATCATTTTTTATGCATCTTCCTCCTTAACGAAGATTCGGTTATAACCAGAATAACCATAGAGGAGACTGAGATACTCAAATCCAGCTGCCTAGTAGACTACATTTAAACCAATGACATTTGATACTCGTCTTTACAAGTGGAATCATTTAGATCTCTAAAGTAGATGCAGACTCTGAGAGTGCCACTTTTCTAAATTACTGGGACTAAATTTGCTAACCATTCAACATATCTGATAGGCGTGATGAACTTGCTTTGGATCATCCTTTGGATTTCTTCTTTAATGTTTGACATGGTTTCTGGCGCAAATATCCTTGTAGTTTGTTTCACTTCCCTCATATCAAGTTTGATTTATAGCTTTAGCTCTATTAGATCCCGATTAACTCCAGGCATCTCGTTGTAATCCCAAGAGAATGAATCCTTGAACTCTTTCACCACTTTGACTACCTCTTCTTTGATATGTGGGGAGAGTTTGGACTTGTATAAGTTGGTCATTTAATCAACCCATCTACTAAATCAAACTTTTCCAAAGTATCATACACTTGCATTTTTCTTGTCGAAATTGTTGGGTCTTTTTCGAACCTTAAGGCTCATCATCAAAGATGAAATTTAACCTCTAACTTTCTAAAGTTATTGTCAGGCCGGTATAGACCGATTGATTTGTCTGAGAATTCATAGTTCCACTGGCTTCGATAACCATTATTTGTTGACACTCAAATTCCAGAGCTGTTATTATTCTCTTTTCATCCACATAGGCCAAAATCCGAGCTAACGCGCTCAAATCAATCATTATCTTCCTCAGATTTAGACCATCAATTATAGCCCCCGAAAGTCTCTGATGACTTCTCGACAAGTGTACTAATAGTGTTGAAGTATTCAAAGATATTGTATCAACATAGACTATTTTTCAACCAGACAATCTTGTGCAATGTTAAGAAAGTAAAAAATTGGGGGGGGGGGGGGGGGGGGGGGTAAGTTTTAATTGTGAATAAGATAAAAGTGTTATTACAATGATGAGAAAGTGGTCAGGTTTTTCCTAGAATCCCTTATTTCTCCCCTGTTGATGTCTAATGCATTACATGAATATAATGTCTTTATATTTCCATAATGAATTAACATAACCATTATACCTAATCCCTTGGTGTATATCTCATTAATTCCTACTATAAGTCTCTTATACCTATTCAACTGGCGTAAGTGGAATCAGGCAATGATATAATACATGAATTCTAAGGCCAATACTCGAGGTTTCGTATTTCTATTCAACCGACGTACAAAAAATAATTGTCATATTTCAAACACATTGACTAAGGTTCATTATTCCCTGTACATCTGCAATCACATTAACAAAGTATCTCAAATAATGCTCTTTAATTACAATGGAAAACTAAATATAAATATAACTAAGATTAATAATGTAATATCGAATTAAAAATATGTCCCAATAGGTTTGAAACAAGTTTATTAGACAAAACCTAACCTAAGAATATGTAGCTACTCAAAATGATTAAATTACAATCCAAATTAACAAGAATAAGTTTCCATAAGATAATCCTTGAAGACCTGGCCTCCAATGGCTTCGCATGCATTCCAAATCTCGCTTCTGATGTTGAAATTTGTCACTTGCAATCTCAAATCACATAACCATCGAAAAAGTAGAAAAAATCCCCTTTTAAAAGTATCAAATCAGTTCAGAACGCGAAAAAAAGGCCAAGAAAAATACCTATCACTAGTGTGATGCTTTTCCATCGCGAAAATGATATTGCACACGTTGCATCGTGTGCGTGATACTTCCCATATCACATGTGATTTTTCCTAAAGTCATATCTAACTTTTACCTTAATTTTGAAAAAATAACCGTCTAAAAAAGAGTTAAGGTTCTCTAGATATGATCAATTTACTGGACATACGTCAAAATGTAAATTGTGCTGAAAATGCACGTTTCTTCAGAACTTCTCCATAATTTATTGGCTTTACCTTGTTTTCTTTGACTTCTTAATTTTCTTCATACTTATTCATATTTATATCATCTTTAACCCTAAATTCTATCAAATTCATCGCAAATACTCATAAAAATAATGTTATAACAAAATGGCATCACAACCCCAAACTTAATTTGTTGCTTGTCCTCAAGTAATTTGCCGGCAACTGCACATTTTCAATAGAAAAAAAAAACAAGAATAACAAATGAACATAACCATTCTATATTTTTGTTACCTGATCATCATTCCAGTTTCTGACTTCAATGCAGAAAATTCAGAAATTGTCCTCATCTTGTCAAGAATTCAACTAGTCTCTCATCTAACTATAATTCTATAGATTAGACAAGATAATTACTCAATCAACATAAAAAAGTATTTTGCCATATGTTTGTAAAATTTCTAAAAAAATCCATCATAATAATCTAAACACACTTTGTGAGGTCTTTTAAGGTTGTAATAGGGATTATGTCAATGTAGGATAATTTGGGAGAAGGGGCTTAAACCTGTGGAGTTAGATACATAGTTTTCATTATATTATATATTACATTTAATATCACCTTTGCTTCCTTTAATCGATACTAGATATTTCCATTTTTATGGTCCATATCATAATTTGTTTCTCTTTTTCAACTTCTTGATTTGTACTCACAATTTTTGAAATTTTGACCAAAATCTCTAGTACACCAACCCTAAACTTAAACTTTCTCACTTCCAAGAGACACCCCAAAATTATTCTTTTTCATATGACAAAATAATTAAATTTTCTACCTCACTCCAAAGAGATGATGGAAAGATTTAATCTTTCAAGTCAATTGGCTATTATATGTGGCTATGTCACTGAAAGAAAAAGCTTAGTTTCAAAGTGGTTAGCAAAGGATATAAACATGATATACATGTAGTTTGAAAAAGGATCAGAGCTTACAACAAACAAGTTCCTCAATGTGTATCAAACCAATAAATTAAATAAAAAATAATGCAAATTCTTGAAAATAATAATTGTACTGATACTCTTATAAGAAGGAAAAGTAAACAATGGAAATTTTTTGGCTCAAACCTAACTAGCCGAGGTATTTGTAGACTGAGTACAAGCATGCTGATTCCTTTTTTCCTTATCATCTTTTAATTTTTAAGTAGCTTTCTTAAAGATCAAACTTGTTTCTGATGATTCCCTAGGTTTATTTGTTCATTGCTAACATTGCAATTTTATTAATCTGCAAGAAACAACAACAACAAACTTGTTATTAAAGACAAGCATTAAATAAGTGGTACAGGAAAAACCCGAGTATTATAGCTATTACTCTAGATTGTCTTGAGAGATTGACTTGTTGGATGTAAAAGGAAATTGCAGAAAATAATACAAATTCTAAAAACATCTAATTAACATATTATTGTAGAAGAAAAAATCTTGTCGTAATGCATGGTGTTGTTGAAGTCTTGGTTCTGCTTGTCCAATTTGCCCTCGTTTGATTGATGATGGTGCTTGAGAGGAACGACTTTGCTTTGGATCCATTACCTGAAACTACAAAAACAACACTAAAAATTTCAAAGAGATTAGAAAAAATTTATTACGATTAAAGAGGGATTTTAAATCTCTATTTATTCTTTCAATCCCCTTTTCACGTCTCTAAAGATTATCCAAAACACACCTTTCAATCCAAAAATGAGTATGTAAAGGGAAGAATCCGGAAGAGAAGAAAAGGCAAGGATGA
Source organism: Vicia faba (assembly GCA_948472305.1). Taxonomy (NCBI): domain Eukaryota; kingdom Viridiplantae; phylum Streptophyta; class Magnoliopsida; order Fabales; family Fabaceae; genus Vicia; species Vicia faba. Next base: position 264,528,822 of record OX451740.1, read on the forward strand.
TTTCACTAATATGGAAAGTATGTGAATAAAGTATCTGAAAATGTTGTATGTTTTTCTCTTGTTCAATAGTTAAGGATGATGAAATCAAGGTAGAAAAACATAATGGTAAAGGTCTGATTTTTTCTACATCTAGAGAGAATAATAGCAATGTGACTCTAAAGAATTAGGTGCATCAAAAGTCATAAAAGTTTAATGTCTCACTAAGTGTCTTAACAATATTACTTGAATACAAAGATATCCAAAATCAACATTAAAAAAATTTAAATTGTCTCTTAGGTTTAGACCAATATAACGGATGTTATTTTTACCAGTTAACGAAGCACACTTATTTTGGAAAATCATTATATCACATATATAACCCTCTTCCACACGCTATTTGTTCTCTCATAGTAAAAGAAAGGGTTTCAATATTTTATGTGAGTTCTTGCATTCTTCAATCATCTCAAAGTAAGTCAAATCTTAAAAAGACAAGTTTTGATAGAACTAGTTCAGGAGACGAATTCTTGCGATTCCTCCAGTCACCCCAACCAAGAAAAGATCCAAGACTACAACAGTAAGAGTGTGAAAAAAATTATGAAAAGGTAAGTATTCTTCATATGCAACCATCCCTCAACCATCTAGGAAGGATGAGTCCACTAATGGGTTGTTGAAAACCTCTAATGCGGAATCTAATGCTGAAACCTCTATAAAAGAGGGTGCTGAAGAGAGCCCTAGGTCAAATGATCATAGCATTCGTAGATTTTCCTCAGCTTTCTTATGCTTAAACCCTAATGTTACATCATATGTTACGACATTTTTCGCACAACCTGGGGGTTTCACTTAGAAACTTAACATATTAGGTGACACTGATTCCTCATACCACACTCAGAATGAACGGGAGGTTAAAAATACTGATAAAATGAATCCATGAAAGAGGTAAAAGCTTATGGGGATCAAGAAGAAAACATAATGGACAAAGATCAGCATCCTGATGTGATCATTATTGATGACACTGATTCTAATGACACTCCAATTGCTAGGAGAATGACTCTTGGGATAGCCAATAGATTGAAGAATAAAAGAGGAAAAACTATTGAGACATATATCAATAGGAGTCACTTTGTTAGTCCTGATAGGAAATGGAATAAGTTAGAAATTACCGCTGGGCAAGACAAATCCTTGAAGAGAAAATAAGCAGTATATAGTGACTCTAAATATGATGAAGATGTTGGAGCAAATGTTGAAGACATTGTTTCTTCTTCCAGGAAGATTGTCGCAGGAAGTAAGATTCGTCTCAACATACTTGAAGTTCCAATTGATAATATTTCCATCCACACTGCTGCATATACAGAGAAATAGAAGTTTGTGTGTCAAAGAAGGCAGGCTTTAGGGAGAGAGAGAGAGTTGGGTAGAGATGCTTTTGATTTTAAAGAAGTCGTGAGACATATTGATAAAGAAGGTTTAGTGAGAACTATAACATGATTGGGAGAGTTCTATGAGACACTTGTAATGGAGTTCATAGTAAACATTCCTCGAGACTATGACAATATAAGCAGTAGTGAGTACAAAAAAGTGTTTGTTAGAGGAAACTGTGTGGATTCTCACCTAAGATTATCAACGGGTATGTAGAAAGAAATGAGTGTGATATGGGATAAGTGGAGGTTACTGATAATACTATGTGAAGAGAGATTATTGCAGAAAAGGTGACTTGTTGGTCGAGGAAAAAGAAGCTCTCAATGAGTAATCTGAGTGCTAAATATAATATGTTAAATAGAATAGGAGTTGTCATCTCGATTCTTATAAATCACACATCCCCAAAAACTCCAGGGTTAGTAAGATTCATTTATATAGTTGAAACAAAAACCAAATTTGATTTTGGTAACTATGTATTAGAGTAAACCATAAAGCATGTAGATTCATATGTTGTGAAAATGCCAATTGCATTTTCCTCCATCATTTGGGGAATAATTCTGAACCAACATCCTGGGATCTTGAACAGTTCACATGAGGCAAGCAAGAGAGAGTCTCATCTATCCTTGCACCACAAGCAGTTCACGGGATCACATGTTCATGACATTAATACAACTTCTAGTAAAGATGAAGATGGTTCAGCTTCAATAAAATGTATCATTTCTTAACTCAAGGATACTTGTAAGAAAATGGAAAAGATCATCGAGATTTGTACTGCAAGAAAGATCAGGTTGGAAAGGCTCATTCAGTCGTTAGAGGCTGATAAAGATAATGCTGGAACTAAAGGAAGTAGTGAAGAGGAAGACACAGCAAACAACAACAGTAGTTGAACTAATGTGCTTAATGATGTTTTGTGTTTATTTGATTTCAATTTACATGTGTCAGGGATAATGTTCTGTTATTTTTTTAAGGCACTCTATCCTATTTTGATATAAGTTCTGAACATTGTCGTTTCAGTTTGTGGGCTTCCACCTGGTGCTTTTTAGTTTGTTTGCTTCCATCTGTATTTGTGTATTTCCTTTAGCTTTGCATGGTTTTAGTGTTTGTTTCCACCCGTGCCTTTACTTGTGCTTCCATTTTTTTGTATTTCCTATGTGCAATATCTTCTCTTGCAATATGTGTTTCCACTGTTTACATTTATGCTATTTTTATTTTTGTCAAGATTTTTGCTAAAAAGGGGGAGTAAAGTGTTGTGTTGTTTATGCTTTCTTCATGATGGTTGCAAATTTTTATAAGGGGCATGATGTTTCATGTTGCTTCCTTGATTTGTGCTTCTACTGCTGCTACTGATGTAATCAGTTGTGCAGGATGAGGATGTCTTAACAGATGTTCCAACATCCTATCTGATGTGGGTTGAGAATCCATTTAGATCTCCCCTTTTTATGTGGGTTTTTCCCTGATGGGACAACTTATCATGTGTGATAGGGGGGAGTAATGTACCTATTTGGTTGTGTAGCTGTTGTAAATATGATAAATTATTTATGCAGTTTGTTTGTGGTTTTATTCCTCTCTCTTGGGTTATTTGTGCTAAGAGTGTTTTATCCAAAATTTGCAAAAGTGGGAGATTATTAATACTATAGATTTTGGATTAGAAGAATTATTCTAAACATGGTTTGTAGCATGATGTTAAAGAAGGAGTTCTAACATGTTGGTTGGGTTCATGTGAAGGTAGATATTATGACAAATGTTATAATATCATGTATCAGAACATCAATGCAGGTTGTATTATTTATTGATAGATTTAAATTGATTTTGTGAGATTCCTTCTGGTTTTATCTCACTAATTTTTTGCAGGTTAAGAATATTAAATCTGGAACAATTGATTTATCTCCAATACACAGGTTGACAAAATTGGGCTTTGAGACAATTTAGGAAACCTTGTGTTTTGTTCTAAGATTTGAGGAGATTTTGCTGCACAAATTGGTGCACCTCTCAGCGTGTGCAACAAGGAATATATGGGCGCAGATTCAAGGCCCAGGGATTGCTGAATAGTATTTAAAGAAACTACACAGACCTAAATTCAATAATAAATTTGTAAAAAATAAGGGGATTCCGAATTTTCTTAGTCTTAGGTTTTGAGGATTCTTCAAGGGGTTTCTGTTTTTATTGTGTACATTCTCATTTATGCTTGATGCAGTTAATTTGATTGATTGTTACTTGCTTACCAAGTTATTGTCTCACTCTTAAAGTTTGTAAGAAAGAGAGTTTAAGCTTTTATAATTGAAGTGTGATCTTCAATTGTAGATTCTAGTCACAAGAGTTGTGGTTGTAGTTTCTAGTCACTGGGATAATGGTTGTAGTTTCTAGTCACGGGTTTGTGGTTGTAAATATCACTATAGTGTTTGGAAGTGAGATGGCGGTTTCACATATCTAGGAGGTGCCAAGGTAGAAGTTACATTGGATAGTTATTAAGTGATAAGTTGTAAACTGAGATTGTTTAAGCTTTTAATTAATACTACAGATAATGGATTTCCTTCCTAGCTTGGTAACCCTTAGAGTATGTGAGTTGCACCAAACTGGATTAATAATTCCTCGTGTTCTTTTACCTTCTGCATTTAAATTCTACATAGTTCTTCTTTAGGTCAAATTTATGTCTGTCTGCAGATGTTATAACATCTTCCGTGACATTGTGCTTGTGTGTTAAGACATCATCTTTAACATCTTTATTTCAGTGCCATAATTTCAATTTGCAAAAAATTATTATGGTTTGACTATCAAACATAAACGTTTGGTTTCAATAGGAAGATCCTTGACACCTTACAGAGTAATTAAATTGTTAGACTTCCACGAGAAGATCCTTGCTTCCTTAGAAATAATTCAGTTGTTAAACTTCCATAGTGTTGAGTATTCCTTAAAACCTTTGAGTGATAAAAAGAAAGACAATATTTTTTCGAGATATCCAAAAATCAGGAAGTTGAAGAGCATCAAGAATGTATGGTTCGATCAGTTTGTGGATATCGGCTTTGGTTGGTTCAGTCTAAGGATATGTGTAAGACCATGTATAATATACGTCTAGAATATATATTATACACAACATTAATTTGTATTGACACAATCATTTACACACTTGACCAATTATACCAAATACAACATATGGTACAAGGTATTGAAAGTTCCAAAAATATAAAACTAAGAACTAAGTACAATATCCATATTTTACACTCCACATCGGAAGATCACAACAGCAAAAGCATTGAAACATCACCAACAACTTGTTATGTACAAACTTGAAAACACACTTGAAAAACAGCAACAATGATTGGGTGAGATAATAATCTTAGTGAATCCCCCTATCCTATGTGTAAGTGTTTGTTGGCAGAAACTTTGGCAAAACAATGTTTTGATAATGTTTTGCTAAATGTCTTGACATTTGAAGCAAACTGTTTTAAATGATTTCAAAGAAGATGTCTTGACATCTTCCTCCTGGGCTGAATGCAACTCATATCAGTTTGAGTTTTTGTTTCTTGTTTTCATGGGCGCCATGATTCAGGATTTGTTACTCACAGCTTGCGAAAAATATTGAGGAATATTTTTCTATTTGATTTATCCTTATGGATTATATATTGCCCTGTTTTCATGGAATTATTCAAATGATTGGAGTATTTGTTTTTCATCCCAAGCCCACTGCTGCGCCTTTATAAGGACTTGCTTCCTTATTCATTAAACTGCGACTTTTGAAGAAGAATACTTTGTTTTTATTTTAGGAGTCTAAGTATTTTAATTGTCATACACTCTAGTATTGATTTAATACTTGAGTTGTTAATTATGGACCATTCATAAGCTTTTAAGCATTGAATGATTGAAGTCTTTAAGTTGGTTATTTCAGTTGTTCTTCACTGTAAGTGATTGAAGGGATTTGAGGAGGGCCTCGTGCCTAGGTGTGTCTTAGGTAGAATTATATCACGGGTAGTGATTAAGTGATTAGATCATAAATTGGTTGTTTACTGAGGGTCTATGAATTTATACTATTTAGTGGACTTGTCCCTGGCTTGGTATCCCCCAGAGTAGGTGTTGTTGTACACTGAACTGGGTTAACAATCCCTTGTGTTTTTACTGTTTTTACTTTTTTTTCATTTTACATTGTCCTCAGATATCTGTGTCGTGACATCTCCTTCGACATCTCATATTTGATACCAGAATTTCAATTGGTATAAGAGTGGGCATCCTTCTCTATATCTTTGTGAGATCCAGGGAAGATACTTTCTGGTACTATGGACAAGGAAGGGGGATTTTTGAACAGACCACCCATTCTAGATGGAAGTAATTATGACTATTGGAAACCACATATGGTGGCCTTATTAAAGTCTCCGGACAACAGAGCTTGGAAAGATGTTTTACAAGGATGGAAACACCCTGTCAAATTGGGAGAAAATGGAGAACCTACTTCTGAGTTAAAACCAGAAGAATATTGGTCTAAAGAAGAAGATGGAATTGCTCTTGGAAATTCTAAAGCCTTGAATGCTATATTCAATGGAATTGACAAGAACATTTTCAGATTAGTGAATACATGTAAAGTAGCTAAAGATGCATGGGTAATTCTTCAATCTACCCATGAAGGCACATCGAAAGTGAAAATGTCAATACTTCAGTTGCTCACCACAAAATTTGAGAATTTGAGAATGAAGGATGATGAAAGTATTAATGACTTCCATATGAACATTCTTGAGATTGCTAATGCATCCAGTGCTTTAGGAGAGAAAATACTTGAAGACAAATTGGTGAGAAAGATGCTCAGGTGTCTTCCCAAGAGATTTGATACGAAAGTGACTGCTATAGAAGAAGCTCAAGACATTGACAAAATGAAAGTAGGTGAACTTGTTGGATCCCTTCTGACATTTGAATTAAGCATCAATGAAAGATCTAAAAAGAAGAACAAAAGCATAGCTTTTGTATCAAATACTGAAAAATGAAGAGGAGGATTGTGATCTTGATACAGTTGGAGGAATATCAAATTCATTAGTGTAGCGGTAGAAATGTTCAAGACTAAGCCATTGGATTTACTAGACTTTATACAAATCAAAATAAAAATTGCCACCGCGCTTTATTGTTTCCAAAGGAATGGGGAAAGAGCGAGTAACCCAAAAAGAGGGGGAAAGATTCAAGGTAATGGGGTTGGTTATGCAAAGGGAAGGTATTAGCACCCTAAACATCTACGGTACTCCGCAGGAACCTCTTTGAAATATCTGTATATTTTGGCTATAAAAATATGTTGTATATAAAATGGATAGTGGAGGTGAGAGAAGAAATATATATTTTTATGATTTTTGCACCCGTCGCGGTGGCAAACCTTTAGTGCCTACGTACCACCTTTCGTGCAACAGGGGATCAGGGTATACGTAGTTCCTCTTTTAAAAATTTGAAACACAAGTATGTTAGTTGATTTTAAGAGATGAGACATCATCATCATTGTCCGTGTGGAAAACATACTTACTACCCACAATCATGAGAAAGGAGAATTTGCATCGTCTCAAAGTGGAGGATATGGCTTGGATTTTAAAATCAACAATGCCTCACTCAACACCCAAGTGGAAAATATCTCACTTCACTACATATTGTAGAAGTATAGTTGTTTGCATCACTACAAGGATTGACAAGAGTCTAATCTTTTGAGAAAAGTTTAAAGATAAAAGCCAAAGTGGCAAAATGGTTTGAAATGAGATTGATTGACTTTTAGTCTTCTCACAAAAATGTCAAAGTATTATTAAATAGATTGAAGTTTATTTATGAAAATGTTTTTGAAAATGCATGGACATAAGTCAAAGTTTATTATGAAAGTGTTTAAGTTTCAAAACAAGAAGGGTTTTCAAAAGGAGGGAGAAGATTTTTGAAATTGAAGAAGATGGGAGGAGAAGAAGAGGCTATCCTAAAGCATAAGGTAAAAGTTAAAGATAAGAACCATCTAACCAACAAGAAGCCAAAACTTGACATTATGAGCCAAGATAGAATTCCCATTCTTTGGATTGAAACCAAGCAAGCAAAGATACTAGACCTCTTCAAGTGTATTAAGTCTTCATAAAAAATTGGGCAGAGTAACGGCTGTATGCGGGTGAATTCCAGATTACAAATAAAGAGTGTAATCACAAAACCCGCACACAAAAATAAACAAGCAACCCAATGTCTTGAGGTAAACCTCAAGAGCTCCACACAAAATAATCAGATAAGATCACAAGGTATCCAAGATAGGCCAAGGTTTCTAATCCTAAGTCCAAGAAAAAGTCCACTGCTCCATCATGCCAAAATAGTCCAAGTATCATTAAGAGTTTTTTAGGGTTTAAGTTGGTTATTAAGTATATTAGAAAAAGGAAAAAGGAAAAAGAAAAAAGCTCAAGTGTACAAAGTTAAAATGACAAGAAAATAAATGCTCAAATGAGCAAAGATGAAAATGGCATGAAATGTAAAATGCTAAGAAATAAATAGTGCATAAAGCATAAAAGAATAAAAGAATAAAATAAAACAAGTCAATAATTAGTGGTTAGTTGGATGACCATGTTGAAACTTGCATTTCGAACTCATTATAGGATTGGTAGAACCAAAGCCTCCACACAACAAGTTGCATTTGCTTTTTGTCAAGTATATCATCCATTTGGAATTCTCACAAGTACCATTTAATGATTAACAATGTTTAAGTGATCCGCGTTGACCAAAGGTGTTGTAGATCCATTAGAGGATTTGTAGAACCAAAGCCTCCACACAATGAATCTCAAGGTTATTGGATCAAAGAGATCAAATTAACATACTTGGGCTTGCAATCATATGTTTGGGCCACAAATGATCATTTATTTGAATCGAGACAAAATTTAGCGCTATGTTAAGCAATCGTATGTGGACTTATATAGAAGTCGCACCTATTTTGAGGTCGGTCAATAGCAATCTATGCACCATTTGTTTTGAGACATGATATAGAGATCATGCTCTAACAACATTTAGTGCAATTAGAAGAGGATGAGATGAAGAGGAATTAGGGTAAAAAAGAAACCACATTTGAATTAAAAAATTTAATCAAACTATTATTAAAATCATTCATCCATTTTGGTGGAGTTGAACTCAACACCTAAGATCCAATAATGTTAATAAAGCCTTGATCAAAAAAATCAACCCAAGACAGCCAGAAAATAAACACAAAATTATATATATATATATATATATATATATATATATATATATATATATATATATATATATATATATATATATATATATATATATATATATATATATATATATATATATATATATATATATATATATATATATATATATATATATATATATATATATATATATATATATATATATATATATATATATATATATATATATATATATATATATATATATATATATATATATATTTAATAAGTACATTAAAAGGTATAAAAATGTTTTAAAAAAAGAAAAATAATGAGGAAAATATCAATTATATTCTAATTAATCAAGAAATGAAAAATAAGACCATAGAAAAATCAGAAACTATTTTTAAAAATTAAAATAAATGGGTAAAATAGACAAAAATAGTAAAAATAGCAAAGTCAGAAACAAAAATAAAATAAGGTCACCAATATTTGTCACAATATCATTGGATCATTCCAAATTTTTTTCAGAATTTAAAAATGTGTAAAAGTATTTTTAAACAGTTTTAAACAAATCAAATAAGTTTAAAATTCATAAAAAATATCAAAACATAAAATTAAATTATGAAAAAATAAAAATCAGAAAGAGAATAATCAAAAATATTTTTCATAATTGTTTTAGATTTTTTGGACTAAAAATGAATTTTCTATGATTTTTTTGAAATTTAAAACAATTAAAATATAAAAATCAGAAAAAGATGTGGACCATTGGATGAGAGTCAAAACGCATTAGTAATCAAATCCAAAGGATCTGGCGCGCATTGCATATTATGGTCTTTTGTGAATAAAGCACTGAATCAAATGTAAAATCAGAAATTCAAAAAATACAAATGGCACGCTTTCATTGGTTAGAAGATGACACGTTGGTCATCTTCAACCTCCATCCTTCACGAAGTGCAGGTCTCTCAAACTGTAAAATCAGAAGCTCAGACCTATGCCATTCGCTTCGTCTCTTCAAGACAAAGACAACCACACCCTCGCGCCAAATTTATATAAACTGTAACTCAAGCAATTTGGAAAGGAATTTTTGAAAAGGGATTTGAAAATTCATGGTCAAAACGTGCTTCTAGATAAAAGTAAGTGTTGCAACTAGAACCAGGGCAATGAGAGCAACACAATGATACCAAAGTTTTGAAAAATTGATGAAGGAATCTACCTATTGAAGTTGAGTTGCAGATCTCTGAAACTGGACTTCTATGGAGCAATATAGGGCACGATTCTTGAAAGTGATTATATGGTTAGCTTCAGGGAAGATCAAGGAAGGTGAATTGATGAAAAAATGGATTGAAAAAGGCTTGTGAATAGGATTTGAAGTAGCTGAATTCTGAGTTGTGAAGTAAGTTTGGCAGGGTGATTCTGGCTATCTAAGCTTGGGAAATTGAATGGGGAATGACCCTTTATTTATAGGGAATCAAATGGAATGTTCAAGGGTGTGGAATGATGCAAATTGGAGGGAAATCGTGTGAACCTGATGCACGAGCAACGTGTGATCTGATTTGCATCCAAACTCATCAAATCCTTGTGTTTTAAGGCTCTAATCCACTTTGGCAACTTGGTTAAACATGTTTAGATCACAAACGCGTGCTAATTTGATGTTTAAAGGCCAAAACATGGATTTCAAATTCTGACTTATGGTGAAACTTCAGTTCCAAGTTACCAAGTTCAATCCAATGGCATTTCCACCTCAGGGGGTCTTAGGGCAAAATTCTTGATGCTTTGGAAATATGAGGTAACAAGCTTTGCAATCGAAAAAGAATGGAATCAAATGGATTCTTGAGCTGAAAACTACATGGAGTCAAAGTTGAAGAAAAAGAGTTGACTTTCCATACTTAGAAATATTTTAAATTCTTCTTAAAAAAATTACCTATAATCTCTTGCATCCAAACATGGCCTTCCACTTGGAATTTTCTCTTGACAAAAAAGATGGAATGAAGTAGATCTCTTGAATGACATTTTGCAATTTGAACCACTCAAAATCTCCAAACATTGAGAAAGTTATGACTTGTTGAAGTTGGCCAAAAATCATGAAATGACCTATAATCTCTTGCATTCTTAAGGTAACTTCCATCCATTTTCTTACTTTGCACATAAAAGAAGGAATGAAGTACACATCCTTAGGGTCATCATTAAAAAAGAATGGGCTCATGGTGATAAAAATTGGCCAAGTTATGACCATTTGAACTCACATATGGAAAATGAGGGATTCATCTGGATGACTTGTAATCTTTCTTCTTCACCAAGTTTCTTCCACATGAAAACTCTTTGGAACTTTTGAAGTGATTTGTTGGTAACTCTTTGGAGAGAATAATGTTTTTTGAATCACTCAAAAATACCAAAAGATGAGCAAGATATTCCGCTCTAAAGTCCAAAACCCTAGCCTCTAGATCAAGAGAATGCTTGGTGGAACTTTGCCAAGTTTGAACAAACTTTTTATGCCAATATTCTTCCTTTATGAACAAAATTTGTTGAGGATGATGATGAGGACTCATGGACACCAAAAATACTTCCATACCAACTCTAAAACAACTTCAATGGTGAGGTTTGAATCTCTCAAGACTTTGACTAGGGCATGGAAATAAACTAATGAACCCATGATGCAACTTGCTAAACCTCATTGCCTTTACCTACATTATTAACAAGTAAGACAAACCAATATTGTATTTTGTTAATTTAGAGAGAAGATCAAAGCAAAATATCCATGATTACCAAAGAAAACAAGTCAAGGTGCTTGGTAACTCCTCAAAGAGCAAGGCTAAAGATAGGGAGAAGAACCAAAAGCCCTAATGTGATTTTGTGGTGATTGAAACAATATGGTATGATGAAGGGATATTAGGGGAACAAATTGGGGTACAACACTCAGTTATGCTTGGAAGACAGTTTAACAAAGTGATAAAAAGAATGGATAGGAACCCAAGATCAAATTTCAAGAACATCTCATCTGACATCCATAAGTAAAATGAGTTTGGAAGAAAAAGGGTCGAAGAAAAATCCACTCAAAGGAAGGGAATACAATGTCATGAATGTGAAGGCTTTGGTCACGTTAGAGCTGAATATCCTACATATATTAAGAAACAGAAGAAGAATCTATCTGTTACTTGGTCTGAAGAGGTCTTAGAGAGTGATCTTGAAGAATCTTCCAAGTATGTTAAAGCATTGACAGGAAAATATGTCTCTGATGAAGAGTATAGTGATGGGGAAATAAGCTTTGATAAGTTAGCTGCTTCATAGAAAGAATTATGTCTCAGAAGTGAAAAAGTGTGCCTAGAAGGGGAGAAACATAAAGCACTCACAACCCAGCTAAAGGCAGAAAGAAAAGAGCATTTGAAAACTATTTCTAATTTGGAAAGTGAAGTGACTTCTGTGAATTCAAATCTTGATAGAGTGGTCAAATCTCTCAAGATGTTGAATAATGGGTCTGACACATTAGATGTAATTCTTCAAGTAGGAAGAGTGACAGGAGACATGAGTGGTCTAGGGTTTAATAAGAAAAAGGAACCAAATTCATAAGAACCTTTATAAGATTCCACTCATGCCAAGTCTAAACCAAGGATGTCGAATCAAATGTATAAACATCATGGAAATAAAGGACATCATGGAAAACATCACGTCAAGAAAAAGTTTAATCACACCAGAGAGAATTCCCAGCCCTGGAGATGTCATCACTGTGGAAGGCATGGTCATATAAGGCCTTTCTATTTCAAGTTGTATGGATATCCTAAAACTACTCCTCTTCCAAAAAATGATAAGTTTCCCCAAAATTACAAAAAGAAGAAACAATGGGTACCCAAGTCTAATGTTTCTAGTTTCATAGCTCATACCTCTCTCAGAGTATCAACCAAAGATGACTGGCACTTTGACAGTGGCTGTTTTAGATACATGACAGGTGTCAAGAATCTGTTGACAGATATCAAATCTTATTCCACCAATTATGTAACTTTTGGTTATGGAGCCAAAGGTGAAATCAAAGGAGTTGGCAAGCTAGAATGTTCAGGAGTCCCCAAGGTTGATGATGTGTTACTTGTTAAATGGTTAACAACTAACCTGATAAGTATAAGCCAATTGTGTGATCAAGGATTCAAAGTTAACTTCACTAAGGAAGAATGTCTTATTTGCAATGAAAAGAATGAATTTATTATGAAAGGAATCGGATCCAAAGATAATTGTTACTTATGGGTTCCCCAAGAGTTGAACTTCTCCTCAACATGTGTTTTGGCCAAAGAAAATGAAGTTAAACTATGGAATCAAAAATTTGGACCCTTACATCTGAAAGGAATAAAAAGAATTATATCTGAAGAATCAGTGAGAGAGATTCCTAAGCTCAAGATAGAATAAGGAAGAGTATGTGGTGACTGCAAGATTGGAAAGAAAACTAAGATGTCACATCAAAAGATCCAACATCTTACTACATAAAAAGTTTTGGAACTTCTTCACATGGACTTGATGGGTCCTATGCAGGTTGAAAGTCTGGGTGGAAAGATGTATGCCTATGTTGTTGTAGATGACTTCTCTAGGTACACATAGATAAGCTTTATTAGGGAAAAATCAAAAACTTTTGAAGTGTTTAAAGATCTTTGTTAAAAACTTCAAAGGGAAAAAGATAGTCATGTCATCAGAATTAGAAGTGATCATAGAAAGGAATTTGAGAATAATAAATTTGTTGACTTTTTCTCTTTTGAAGGAATCAACCATGAATTCTCCTCTCCCATTACTCCTCAACAAAATGGGATTGTAGAACATAAAAATAGAACCCTTCAAGAATCTTCCAGAGCTATGATTCATGCTAAGAAGTTACCCTACCACTTTTGGGCTGAAGCTATGAATATTGCATGCTATATCCATAACAGGGTCACTCTAAGGAAAGGCACTTCAGCCACCTTGTATGAAATATGGAGGGGAATAAAACCAACTATTAAATACTTTCATGTTTTTGGAAGTAAATGTTACATCTTAGTTGATCGTGAAAAAAGGAGGAAGATGAATCCCAAGAGTGATGAAGGAATATTCCTGGGCTACTCTACAAATAAAAGAGCTTACAAAGTCTTTAACTCTAGAACCAAGGTTATGATGGAATCCATAAATGTTATTATTGATGATAGAGGATGGAATGATGAAGAAGATGTCTTAGAAGATGTTGGAACATCTTTGTCTGATATTACAAAATAATCAAATGACAAAAGTATTGATTCTAATCCACCTCAAGAAGATCCTGAGCCTAGTAATCTCAATAAAGGGCCTTCAATTAGAACCCAGACAGATAATTCTAAGGAGCTTATCATAGGAGATATAAATAAAGGAGTTACTACCAGATCAAGAGAAGGGATATCAAACTCTTTCTTTGTGTCAAAAATTGAGCCTAAGAATGTTAAAGAGGCCCTAACTGATGAGTTCTGGATTAATGCAATGCAATAAGAGCTAGAACAATTAAGTAGAAATGAAGTTTGGGCTCTAGTTCCAAGACCTGAAGGGACAAATGTGTTTGGCACTAAATGGGTATACAAGAATAAATCTGATGAAAAGGGGTGGTCACTAGAAATAAGGCAAGGTTAGTTGCACAAAGATACAATAAAGTTAAAGGAGTTTACTTTGATGAAACCTTTGCTCCTGTGGGCAGACTTGAATCAATCAGAATACTCTTGGGAATTGCATGCATACTGAAATTTAAATTGTTTCAAATGGATGTAAAGAGTGCGTTCTTAAATGGCTATCTGAATGAAGAAGTTTATGTGGAACAACCTAAGGATTTGTTGATCCAAGTTTTCCTAAACATGTGTACAAACTAAAGAAAGCTCTGTATGGATTAAAGCAGGCTCCAAGAGCTTGGTATGAGAGATTGATATAATTTCTTGGTGAGAATGGATATAGGAAAGGTGGCATAGACAAAACTCTTTTTGTCAAGGAAGAAGAAGGGAAGATCATGATTGCACAAATTTATGTTGATGATATTGTGTTTGGTGGGATGTCAAATGAGATGGTTCAACATTTTGTCAAACAAATGCAGTCAGATTTTGAGATGATCCTTGTTGGTGAATTAACCTATTTTCTTGGTCTGCAAGTTAAACAAATGGAAGATTCCATATTTTTATCTTAGAGCAAGTATGCTAAGAATATAGTAAAGAAATTTGGGATGGAAAATGTCAGTCATAAAATAACTCCTGCTTCCACACATCTGAAGTTGTCTAAAGATGAAAAAGGAGTAAGTATGGATCAAAGTCTTTACAGAAGTATGATAGGCAGTCTTATATATCTCACAGCTAACAGACCTGACATTACCTTTGCTGTAGGGGTGTGTGCTAGATATCAAGATGATCCTAAATTTATCCATGCCAACCATGTGAAGAGAATTCTTAAATATGTTAATGGGACAAGTGACTATGTTATGTTATACTCTCATGGATCTAGTTCTGTCTTAATTGGTTATTGTGATGGTGATTGGGAAGGAAGTGTTGATGATGGAAAAAGTACATCAGGAGGATGCTTATTTTTGGGAAATAATATCATATCTTGGTTCAGTAAGAAGCAAAATTGTGCGTCTCTGTCCACTGCTGAGGCTGAGTATATTGCTGCAGGAAGTACTTATTCTCAATTGGTTTGGACGAAACAAATGTTAACAAAATATAATGTCAAACAAGATGTCATGACATTATTTAGTGATAAGCTAAGTGCCATAAACATATCAAAAAATCCTATTCAACATAACAGGACCAAACACATTGATATTCGTGATCACTTCATAAGATAGCTTGTTGAAAAAAGATTGTTGCCTTAGAACATGTAGCCACTGAATTGCAATGGGCTGATATTTTCACTAAGGATTTGGATGCTAATCAGTTGGAGAACTTAAGTGGAAAAATAGGGATTTGCTTATATGAGAGTTTGTAGCAATTAAGGGCGTGTGGGAATATCATTAAAGTGATATTATATTATTTATGTTTCCAACAAATCAAATTTCTAAAGCAATCATTACAAGACTGTCTCAAAGTGTTTCCCACACGCTATGAAATCACATCTTTCTAATTTCAAAAACTCTTCATTCTCCTTTACAGAAAAAGAACCCTTGTCATTCTTCATCTCTTTGCTCAAAAATCTTCAAAGATGTCTCAACATCATATATCGTCTCCCTCAAAATATGTCAACCTCCCTGAGAAACTCTCCCTTTACAAAGTACTTGACGTTACTCCTATAACAACTATCCCACCTATTGAGAAGAAGGTCAAGAAACTGAGATCATCACCTGCAAATAAATCCAAAGACAATAAAGGTAATACTTCTACTACTACTGATGATAGGACATAAGAAAAGATTGATAATGTTGATAGAAGCATTATAAGACTAGTAGATAGAGTGTTAAATGAAGGTTTTGATGAGCCTGGGATTTCTACCCCTCTTGCTCGTATACCTGCTCCGGACGACAAAATAAATGATCCTAAAAGGGCTGTTGAATCTTCCATCTCCAAGAAAGATGCTGCTAGAAGCAAACTTGATAAGCTTGCTACTTCTTCTCTAAAGGAAGTGGAAGATGATGTTGAACAAGATGTTGAGAAGAACTCTCCTACCAAGGAAGATGTTGTTGGCTCCAAAGCTGCAGAAAGTCAAAATGTTGTGAATGTGATTAATGTTGATGAGCTATCTGACAATGAGCTCATCTCTAATGTGGTTCCTGGAATTGCTAAAAGGCTCAAATCCAGGAAAGTGAAGGATGTAAATATCACACCCCCGCCAAGATAATCAAAAAGAAAACCATGTATGGTCCCCCAAAGCCCGAAAGTAAAGTGGTTCCTCCCTCTAGCATAAGAAAAACTAGACATGATAGCTCCACAGATGATGATGATGATGATATGATGATGTTGTAAAGAGATCTAAAAGTAAGAAGAAAGATGTATTAGTTGAAGAAGATGACTCTGATTACGATGTCGAGGAATATGTCCAGGACATCTCTCCTGTGAAAAAGTGTGCAAGCAAGAAGCTTCTTGTTAGGGTACCTGATGCCCCTCTTGACAACTTTTCCTTCCATTCTGTTGGGAATACTGAAAAGTGGAAATATGTATTTCAAAGAAGAATTACCCTTGAAAGAGAATTAGGAGTTGGTGCATTGGAGTGCAAATAAATTATGGAGCTGATATCTTCTGCTAGATTGATGAAAACTATTACCAGGTTTGCCAAATGCTATGAGACTCTTTTTAACGAATTTATTGTTATATTCCTATTGAATGCGTTGATCATAAAAGTAAGGAGTATAGAAAGGTGTTTGTTAGAGGTAGGTGTGTAGAATTTTACCCTTCTATCATAAATAGATATCTGGATAGGTCTGAAGATGACTATTGTGAGTTGGAAGTAACTGATAATCAAGTGTGAAAAGCCATCACTACTAACCAAGTTAGTGAGTGGCTCATGAAGAATATGCTTCGTGTTAGCAAGATAAGTGTGAAATATGCTATCTTACATAGAATTGGAGCTCCTAACTGGGTTTCTACCAATCATACATCAACCATCACTATTGGCTTAGGAAAGTTTATTTATGCTGTTGGAAACAAGAAATTGTTTGATTATGGTACTTACATTTTTTATCAGACTATTAAGCATGCAGGAACATATGCCATCAAGATGCCTATTTCCTTTCCATCCCTTATCTGTGGAATTAGAATTAATGAACATCCTAGAATTCTGAGTGGTAATGATGTAGTGTGCAAGAGGGAGTCTTCTTTGACCCTTCACGTCAAGCTTTTCTCAGGAAAACATGTCCCAGACATTGTTTTGACATCTGCATCTGCTGAAAACAAGACCTCAACCAAGGATGACATGATCACAGAATTAAGGGAAGCCTGTAAAGAACTTGATGATGTGATAAGAGTTAGCTCAACAAGAAAGCTAACTTTTGAAAAGATGATCAAGGAGTTGTAGAAGGACAATAACTTTGATGATAGAGTGAGCTCTAAATGAGGAGATTCCAGTGAGGAAGGAAGTTCTGGCTCTGCCAAGTCAACTGGTCCTGAAGAAAGTTAGACTATTTATTGTTTATTTATTTGACCCCTTTGTTTCTTTTTGGCACTTGTATGTGCTTCCCTTTTGGATTCTATGGTTTGTACCTATATTACTGATACTCTCTTAAATACATAGTTTTATTTGGAATATTATGAATAAAAAGGGGGAGAGAAATTGACTGACTGACCACTGACTGATGGGGAGCTTAATACTTGAGGGGGAGCCTCATGTCTTAGAAGATGTTCTGACATCTTCCTTTGCTAACAGCTAACTGCTAACTGCTAATTGAGTTTTTGTTTTGCTTGCTTTGCTTATGTTGCTGCTCTGATAATGTGCTCAAATAATGTATTAACCAAAATTTGGCAAATGGGGGAGTTTGTAAGTGTTTGTTGGCAGTAATTTTGGTAAAACAATGTTTTGATAATGTTTTTCTAAATGTCTTGACATTTTAAGTAAACTTTTTTGAATGATGTCAAAGCAGATGTCTTGACATCTGCCTCCTGAGCTGAACGTAACTCATATCAGTTTGAGTTTTTTGTTTCCTGTTTTCATGCCTACCATAATTCCGAATTTGTGACTCATAGTTTGCGAAAAATATGGAGAAATGTTTTTCTATTTGATTTATCCTTATGGATTATATATTGGCTTGTTTTCATGGAAATATTCAAAAGATTGGAATATTTGTTTTTCAGCTCAAGCCCACTGATGCGCCTTTATAAGGACTTGCTTCCTTATTCATTGAACTGCAACTTTGGAAGAAGAACACTTTCTTTATATTTTAGAAGTATAAGTATTTTAATTTTCATACACTCTAGTATTGATATAACACTTTAGTTGTTATTTGAGTTGTTAATTGTGGATCATTCATAAGCTTTTAAGCATCGAATGATTGAAGTCTTCAAAATTTGTTATTTCAGTTATTCTTCACTGTAAGTGATTGAAGGGATTTGAGGAGGGCCTCATACCTAGGTGTGTCTTAGGTAGAAGCATAGAATGGGTAATGGTTAAGTATTATATAGTAAACTGGTTGTTTATTGAGGGTATATGAATTGATACTATTTAGTGGACTTGTCCCTGGCTTGGTAGCTCCCAGAGTAGGTGTTGTTGTACACTGAACTGGGTTAACAATCCCTTGTGTTTTTACTGTTTTTACTTTTGTTTCATTTTACATTGCCCTCAGATATTTGTGTCGTGACATCTCGTTTGACATCTCATATTTGATACCCGAATTTCACTATGGGTCCACTCGGCTCTATAAGGTGTTTACCTGATTTCTAACTCAAGTGTCCACTTTATGTTACTTGTGCACCACTTACACCATGTAACTAGGCCATGAGAAACTGAGGGATAATCGCAATGTATGGAAACATGTTACTTGAGTGAATCCACTCAATAAATCACTATTCAGATTCACGAAACATATATCCTCAGTCGGGCCTACGTGTAGGTCAAGCTTGGTTCACGCATGCTTGTATGATTCGACTTTTGTATGGATATCGAGTTTCCCATGGGAATCGAACCCACTTCAAAAACCATCACTCAAATGAGAATCGTACTGACTTTAAGTATCTTTCACTATATAGGACTCAAATCCACTTAGGTGTCCACGTCTCTATGGGACTTGAACACACTTATGTGAAAACCTCTTCTACAGCTTCAAACCATTTGAGGTGTGAATCATGGTACCAACCTCTCAACCCCACTCTACATAAGTATCTTAGTTGGTAAGTCATACAATTAAGGGAAAAATCTGAATACGTGATTAGGTTCTCATATACTCATGTTTTCTCTCATCAATAAATAGGTGATCCTTGTCACAAATTCTTATGATATCATATCATATTCTCGTGTGTTGTATCTTAGTTTTTGACCTAAGATCCCAACTCCTTTTGCATCATATGCATAATATTAAAAGATCATCTCATTCATGTTTGCATTCACTAACCTTGTGAGATTTCATGCCCCTCATTCATGGTGATAAAGTAATCATCATCTTCACCACAACTTCATCATATTAGGGTTTCATTGGATTCATTAAGTGAATTAGGGTTTTGGTGCCTTAGATGAAAATCAAGAATTAGGGTTTGAGGTCTTCATTTATGCATCACTCAAGGATTCATCATATCAGCATCTTACGAACTTAAAAGCTTCTCAACATGCTAAGGGTTACACCATAATCCACGATTTCCATTGCAATTGGACAAATTAGATTCATCTGGTACAATATCAACTACAAAGTCAAACTTTAACTTTTTGAACTTTTTGGTCAACCATGGACTTCTCAAGCCATGGATCATGAAAATATGATCAATGAAGTCATTTTATCAAGTTTAGTTAAATAAATCAAGAGAAAGAATCAAAGATCAAAGATTATGGTTTTAGAAAATTCACTAAGTCTTTCAAAAGTTCATGTTCAAGTGCACTACTTTATAAGCTTGTAACTTCTTAATCAAGCAACCATTTTGATCAGAATATGCATACAACTTAGAATAAAATTCAAGTAACATGCCTGAAGAAAAGAATTTCTGATGTTATAACTTCTGAAGCACCAAGCTGGAAGTTATACTCTGATATGTGAGATTCTGAAGAACAAAGAAGCTTCAACGTGTCTGTTACATTCAAAGTTCTGATTACATGCAGTCAAGCTCAAGAAATTCTGAAAGATTTGAAGATCCAACATTAAATTTATTACAATATATTACACGATCAAAAGTAATGGCTGGAACTAGACAAAATCTGTATTTTTTAAAGAACATTAACACCTCAAATAATCAACCTTCCAAAAATAAGTTTTTATGTCTCTAATGTATCAAATACTTCAGCTATTTATAGGAGATGATGAATATGGATCCATACAACACTCACACGCATATCAAACAAGAGAAACCCAAAATTCTCTATTATTTTTATCTCTTAAATTATAATTATGCTGCAATTATGTGTAAAAATCACAGTTGTGATATAAGTTTTTAGAAGCATTTGTAAACACAATATATTTGTTTAAATAATGTAATTCCTTGAGAAACCAAGTTGTGGTTTGATCTCAAGAAGACGTTGACAATTTTGTTTGCGAATTGTACTAATTTGTAATTAGTGGATTAAGACCTCGATTGAGAGAGGCTAAATCACCTTGGCGGGTTAACTGGAGTAGTTTTGAGTTCAAAACGAACCAGGATAAAGAACGTGTTTTATATCCTTAATTTTTTAAAACCTCAATTCAAACCCCCTTTCTTGTGTTTTTCTATCCTTCAATTGGCATCAGAGCGCCTGGTTCTGGGTTCTAACACTTAACCCTATCAGAAAATCATCCTAAGAAAGAAAAACACTATGGTGGAACCAAGTCAAAACAACAACAACGACAACCATGATGAGAAGGACAAAATCAGCGGCAGGCCATAAATCTTTGATGGAGAAAACTTTGATTACTGGAAAGACAAGATCAAGATTTTCTTTCTAGCTCATGTTGGTGATCTCTGGGACATGGTAACTGATGGCTACATTCATCTAGTCTATGCAAGCGGCCAGAAGATCGATAGAAAAAAGATGACAGATGAAAAGAAGAAAGAGTTCAAAAACCATCACAAACCAAAAAAAATCCTTTTGAGTTCCATCTCATATATTGAGTATAAGAAAATCACTAATAGAGAAACGGCTCAGAACATGTTTGAATCTCTAAAAATGACGCATGAAGGTAATACATAAATCAAAGAGACCAATGCTCTTGCACTTATTCAGAAGTACGAAGCCTTCAAAATGGAAGAAGATTAAAATCTATTGAGATAATGTTCTCATGGTTTCAAATTCTGGTTGCTGGTTTGAATGTTCTGGACAAAGGATAATCCACAACAGTTCATGTAAATAAAATTGTTAGAAGCTTACCCAAGAAGTGGAGACCTATGGTCACAACTTTAAAGTTAGCAAAAAATATGAACATCATATCACTAGAGTAACTAATCAGCTATCTGAGAAGTCATGAGTCAGAACCAGAAGAATATGAGCCCCAGAAGAAAGGTAAGTCTCTTGCTCTTAAATATTAAAAAAAAATGAAACTGAAGATTTTCAGGCAGAAGTAGAAAGCTCTGGTGGACCCTCATCAGAAGAAGATGAACTATCTCTTATCTCTAGAAGAGTCCATCAACTATGGAAGCACAGACAAAGGAAATTTAGAAACCCCAAAAGAACAAGTAATCACTCTGAAACATCCTCTTGATATGGAAAGTCTAGAAACAAGGACGTCGTCTGCTACGAATGCAAAGAGCCAGGCCACTACAAAAGCGACTGCCCCAAAATCGATAAATAAAATCCTAAAAAGAAGTTCTTCAAATAAAAGAAGAAAACATTATGACAACGTCGGATGACTCAAACTATTCTGAAGCAGAAATTGAATCAGAAGACGAACGAGCCAATATAGCATTAATGGCTAACATATCAGAAGACACAGATACATCAGAATCCGAATCAGACTCAGAAGATGTATTTTTAAAATTTTCTAGATCTCAATTAGAAGATAGTCTGTTTGAAATTCTTGAAATATATCAGCAACTTCGAGTCAAATACAAGAATCTGAAACACATTCTTGTATCTGAAAATAAATAAACTAGGAAAATAAAAATAGAAAACTCTGATCTAAAAGAAATTAATTATGAACTTAAAAATGAAAATTCCTTTACTAAAAATGAATTACAAAAAGCTCAAAAAGAATCTGTTTCAAAAGTTTCAACTAGTTCCGATAACATCATAAAAGAATATGATCGCAGCTTTAAAAAACTTCTAGCTAGAAATATAGATAGAAGCAAGATGACCTCAATGATCTATGGAGTTAGTAGAAATGGTAGAAAAGGTATAGTATATGTGAAACCAAAAGGGGAGGAACAATATCAACCAAAACAAGTTGATAACATGATCATAAAATACACACCCCTAAATTCACATTTCACATACAGACACACACATGACATAAAATACACTAGTGAATATTATTTTATGAACTCTTATGATAAATTAAAATTCAATCAGAATTCTGGAAACTCTAACCAACAAGGATCCAAAAATATATGGGTACCTAAGGATAAAATCGTCTATGTTGCAGATGTCTTTAAAACAAAGTTGAAACACCTGTCTTGGTTCCTGGACTCTGGATGCTCTCGACACATGACAGGAAGAAGGCATATGTTCCAAGTATGGAATTTAAATATGGAGGTTATGTAGGTTTCAGAGGAAATCAGAAAATAAAAATAATTGGCTCTGGAACTATTGGTAACAATACACTTCCTTCTATAACTAATGTTCTCTTAGTATATTGGTTAATACATAATTTGTTGTCCATAAGTCAATTTAGTGAACATGGTTATGATATAATCTTTAATCAAAAGTCCTGCAAAGCAGTTAATCAGAAAGATGGAACTATCCTTTTTAATGGTAAGTAAAAGAACAACATTTATAAGATTAAACTTTCTGAACTAAAGAGTCAGAATGTAAAATGTCGTATGACTGTTAACAATGAGCAACAGGTCTAGCACAGAAAATTGGGGCATGTTAGTATGAGAAGAATATTTCAGATTAACAAACTCAATCTGGTCAGAAGACTTCCTAACTTGAAGTCCAGCTCAGATGCTTTGTGTGAAGCATGTCAAAAAGGCAAATTTACCAAACCCTCTTTCAAATCTAAAATTGTTGTTTCTACCTCTAGACCATTAGAACTTCTGCATATAAATCTGTTTGGACAAGTGAAACTGCATTCATAAGCGGCAATAAGTATGGATTAGTGATTGTAGATGACTATAGCAGATGGACATGGGTAAAGTTATTAAGAAACAAGGACGAGTCATACTCTGTGTTCTCTACTTTCTGTAACCAAGTTCAGAATGAAAAAGAGTTTAGAATTGTAAAAGGAAGAAGTTATCATGGTGCTGAGTTCGAAAATAAAAGTTTTGAAAAGTTTTTTTTATGAAAATGACATTTCTCATGATTTCTCTTGTCCTAGAACTCTCCAAAAAATGGAGTTTTAGAACGAAAGAATAGAACTTTACAAGAAATGGCAAGAACCATGATCAATGAGACTAATATTGCTAAACACTTTTGGGCAGAGGCAGTTAACACAGCGCGCTACATTTAGAATAGAGTCTCGATAAGACATATTATGGAAAAGACTCCATATGAAATGTGGAAGAAAAAAAACCCAACATTTCTTACTTCCATCCATTTGGATGTATCTATTATATGTTGAATACCAAAGAACGTCTGAACTATTTTGATTCTAAGGCACAAAAGTGTGTTATGTTAGGATACTCTGAACGCTCAAAAGGTCACAGAGTATATAACACATAAACACGAATTGTGAAAGAATCCATTAATGTTAGATTTGATGATAAGCTTGGCTCTCAAAAGTTAAAGTAGGTTGAACATTTTGCAGATATAGAAGTTCAAATTACAGGTACTAAAGACAGGTCTTCTGAAGCCAAAAACTCATAAACTCAGTATAATGCAGAAAAAGACTTCAACACCAAAAATACAGAAACTTCTTAAGAACCCATCCAGAAAAGACAGTCCAGAAGCATATTAGCACATCTTGAAGACATGATTCTGGGAAAGAAGGATGATCCAATCAGAACAAGATTTATGTTCAGAAATACTAAATAGACTCTCATGGGTTTAATATCTCTGATCGAACCAACCTCCATAGACGAAGCACTTCAAGAAAATGATTGGATACTTGCAATGCGGGAGGAACTAAATCAATTTACCATAAATGATGTATGGGATCTAGTTCCGAAACCAAAAGGCTTCAATATCATTGGAACTAAATGGGTCTTCAGAAACAAGGTATGACTGGTTGCACAAGTTTATAGTCAACAATAAAGGATAGACTATACAGAGACCATTGCTCCATTCTCCAGGTTAGAATTTATCAGACTTTTAATTTCATTCGCTGTAAATTATGACATCACTCTCTATCAGATGGAAGTCAAAAGTTCCTTTTTAAATGGTTACATTGATGAAGAAGTATATATGCACCAACCTCGTGGATTTGAAAACAAAAAACATCTAGAGTATGTTTATAAACATAAGAAATCATTATATGGTCTAAAACAAGATCCCAAAGCTTGGTATGAAAGACTAAGTAACTTTCTCTTAGAAGAGGAATTTACCAGAGGGAAAATGGACACAACTTTATTCTGTAAAACATTTAAAAATGACATTCTGATTTGTCAAATTTACGTTTATGATATTATGTTTTAATTTGTAACACCCCATTTCTACCCAATGAATTTTATAAAATCAGAGTTACAAAATCTCCAAAAAATAAATGGAATGCTACACTTTCAACTTAGAAACATTGAAATTCTATCACATATAGTTCAGATACATAACACATAAAATTTGGATGAACTTTTAGCAACCTATTTAGTCTTTAAAAATAAAACAACTTTCGTTGTTACGCAGCAGATTCAAAAATTTAACTGAAAACATCATAACATCTTGTCCAACTCAAAACAAGTTTAAGATGACAAGTCTTTAATGAAAAGAACTTAAAAATTTAGCAACATAATGAAAACCAACAATAAAGGAAACATGTGTTCAACCCCCCGAGTGCTACGTATCAGAGCGACAATAATGACTCGAACTAACGGAGGTAACAAATATCCTTTTGATTACCTGCACGTTACCAACAGAGGGCAAGATTCAAACAGAATGGGTGAGATATCGACACGTATAATTGAGTGTATGATAAACAATTTATTATATCAGGTTATATAAAATCATCACTCCAAACTTTTCAACCAACACCAATCATCACAAGTCAACAACCAAACATATTAAATATGAAACACGAAATGTGACTCGTTACAATGCACATACATGAGGTACAAATGGAGCAAAACTCCTCACTTAGAAATCTACCAATTAATAGATACACCAACAAGGCATAAGCCTTCAACTTAATTTGCCAATCCAGGCCAACTTACCGAGCATCAGTTTCCAATTGATATGCTATATATGCGACTCAATATGAATGTTAGGATAGCAACAACAAAATTTGATAGCAACGCAACAACAAACCAACATTGGCCATAAGCCCACAACTTAATATTTTGCCCATAAATAGAGGCAATTCAACAAGACACAACATCACCTGCAAATTTGCATTGTTCAACAAGGAACACAATAACACGAATCAACAAAAATTTACTACAACTAAACCGCGTAACTATTTGAGCTATTTCGACTATTTCTGATTAATTAATTATCTATATGCTTATTTCTATTTACAAAACTCTTAAAATTATTTTATTAATAATATTAACTCATTGTTACTATTATTATAATTATTATACTAATGAAATGTATATACACATATATTAGTAATTTGTAATACTGAAACTGGTTTTTTAATTGATCTATAATTTAAGCTACATTATATACCACCAAAATCTTATTCTCAATTTAAATCATATAAGTCATAGTACTATAATTTAATTGGCATAGGAACATGATATATTGTCTTAGTTTGGATTTGACGCTACAGTTAACTATATATGCCAATTTGTTTTTCAAAGATAACATTACAGTTTATACTTTCACAAAGTAATGCTAAAAGGTGTAAGCTCTATTATTAATTAAATAAGTGTATACTAGTAAACTTGAAATGCTATCTCAATTTCACCTAATTCCACTCTGGTACACTATCCAAACATATAGACACTTATAATGTTTCGCTACAGTATGCCCGACATATAGGTACTAATCATTTTCGCTATAGTATTCAACCATTAGAGTCACTTATAGTTCTTATTTATTTCAAGTGGTTACGCTACAGTATTTGTCAAATTGGATTTCCAATTGATATTCCTTACAAAAACCTGTGGCCGCTACATATTCTAAATTGGTACAACTTTTGGCTTGTTAACCACCAAATTGTTATGTCTAACTTGTATATGGATGTGAAGTGACGCTAGAGTATATCAACTTGATATTCTCAATCTAACTCTACCGCTACTGTACATTAATTTGTTATCCTATCAAAACATATATCATAACGAAGCACTGTTTATGTAAATATATAATGCATAACGGAGCAACATATATGGCCATGTATATACATAGTAACACAAAGCAACATTATCATGGCAAGGTAGTAGAAAAGTAAAGTGTATGTATATAATAGACTAATCAAATATATAGGAATGAAACGTGAAGCTACAATTTGTAAAATATCAAATTGAGTTCTCAATTTATCCCTCAATTTCACGAATATATAAATTTCAAACACAAACAGAAACAATTTTACAACCCAATCCCACATACCATTATCACATACCCTATTATAGAGTCACAACCCCACCCTTACCTTTGATTGAAGGTTTCTCTAACTCTCCTATTGCACCTAGCTTTTCCTCCTCTATGCACTTCTATGTATCTCTTCTAAAACCCTTATTTTCTTCTTCTGCCAAAACCTATTCTTCTTTCTCCTCTTACTAATACTTCTATTATTTCTAAAAATCTATTATAATATAACTATTATAATATTATTCTTATTTTTCCTTGTTGGGCTTAAATTTTTACACCTCCTTTTCTACTACTTCTAACATTAAAATAGGCCCACATAAATAATAATAATAATATTATTCAATATTAATCCTACAACTTAATTAACTAATTAATTCAACTAAGAACGAAACAACTTAAATCAACATTTCACAACTTGGAAAATTTAATCGGTAAAATATTCGAAAATATTTAATTAAATAATTAATTATATATTGGGCGTTACCTGATCTACTAAAGCCTCGGTGGGAAAAGAATTTGCTATGTCCTTGCAGACAAAATTTGAAATGAGTCTGATAGGAGAACTTAAGTTCTTTTTGGGAATTCAAATTAATCAAACTACAGAAGGACCCTTTATACATCAAAGCAAATATGTTAAAGAACTTTTAAAGAAATTTGATATGTCAGAAAGTAAACCATCCAATGCTCCAATGCATCCTACATGCATTCTAGAAAAAGAAGAGGTAAGTAAGAAAGTAGAACAGAAGCTCTACAGAGGTATGATTGGTTCTCTCTTTTATTTAATTGCTTCAAGACCTGATATTCTTTATAGCATTTTCCTATGTGCTAGATTCCAATCAGATCCCAGAGAATCTCACTTAATAGCAGTTAAGCGAATTTTAAAGTATCTGAAAGGTACTACTAATCTTGGTATGTGTTATAGAAAATACAGAGAATATAAATTAGTAGGATAATGTGATGCGGACTTTGCTGGAGATAGAATAGAAAGAAAAAGTACTTCTGGAAGCTGCCAGTTTCTGGGAGACAATCCACCATTCCACTATCAACTATTGAAGCTGAATATATAGCTGCAGCTGGATGCAATACTCAGATGCTTTGGATGAAAAGTCAGCTTGAAGATTATCATATATACGAGAGTAAAATTTATGTCCTCTATGATAATACTTATGTTATTTTTCTTTTTAAAGATCCTATTATACACTATAGAGCTAAACATATAGAAATTTAACACCATTTCATTAGGGACTATACTCGGAAGGGAATTATTTTCTTAAAATTTATAGATACATACCATCAATGGGCTGACAGGTTTACAAAACCCCTTGCCGAAGATAGATTTAATTTTATTATGAAAATTTTCAGTATGTAACTATGTCTAGAATGAAAATGTTATTTCTATATGCTTAACTCTAAGAATGTTCTGATGTTTTTCTGAACACCTGAGCAATAGTTCTTTAGAAGTGAGAAGGAAAATTGACTCAAAAAATATCTAGAAGATCTGAACGTATAACCAAAATGTTTCATTTCAAGATATCATCATGCAGTTCACCACATCCACATCTTTCAATCTTAAACTTTAAGTCTTTATCAGAGAAAGAACATGCATTCACACTCTGATTGATCAAACAATTGAGTTGATGCATTGAGGCACGAGTCATCGGTAACTATTTTAAATATCTTCATGTTATCTCCTTCGTCATAAGTCATTTATTGCTTTTAATCATTATTTTTATTTATTTTTAATTGCTATTTATTGTACCCTAAAATTTTCCCTCCCATTATTCAAGACGTTCTCCTAAGGTCTTCATTTGCTCAAGATTACTGAAGAATTGATCAGACAAATTCTCCTCCTAAGAAATTGACCTACAACTTGGGTTTCATTCTTCTCAAGGAAGATTGTACTTTTAATTCCTCAATTGGTTTCCATGGTTTCTCATATGTCTCCAAGAATGCTCATACCAAGTTTCACGCCTTGCATCACAAGTTTACTCAATCAATGGCTCAGATAATCGAAAATCAACTGTATTGGACATAAAGTCAATTATGGTCAACATACAGTTAAACCTCAAGATTTTAGGTCAACATCAAGATTTTGAAGTCATATTCATCATTTGATCAAGGGTTGATCATGATTCATCAAGAAAACTCTCAATTCATCAAAAGTAAAAAGTTGCCAAATTAGTGTTTTCTTTAGGAGAAGTCAATTGAACTTTGACCAAGCATAACCATATGCTTCATCATATTTTCCTTAACTAAAGCTCATTTTGAAGGAAATTCAATTCTCAACAACTTTGTCTCTCTACGCTCAAGTCCAAAAAATGCTTCATTTGAGAGATATAGGCCAATACATTATAGGTCATTTCAAGAGTCAACAGAAATACGCTTTTTTTCAAGGCAAATCACATTAAAATATAGATTGTAGACAACATCTTGAGTTTTCCAAAAAGTCCAAGATCACCTTCAAATGACAAAAAATTGAGAGAGTTATGATTGGTGCAAGTTGGGAAATTTTGAGCAAATGCATGAAACCTAAAGTGACCAAACGTGAAGTTTTGGGCTAATAGGCTAATGATTCAAGGTCCATGGTTATTTTGTACCTCAAGATGAATCTCAGAGCTTACATATACACCCCTTGTATTTTTCATTCTATTTATTTTGATTTTTATTAATTTTAAGTCAAAATTAAAAAGATAAAATAAAGGTTTTTCTTACAAGGTCCAAGCCCACTCTTTGGCTGGCCTAATTTCAAACTATATATTCTCATTCATTCAGACAAGGCTACATACAAACCCTTACATAAAAACACCTTTCCAAAATTCCAAAAATATCAAATAACTAGGGCAACTTGTAAACCTTAATTGCAACCACTCTCGAGATAAACCAACCTTGCCATTCACTTCCAGAAAAACTACAGAGTAAGTAGGGATCAATTGTGATGATCCAAGAGGCCTGAAATGCATGAACACACATCGCCAATTTTACATCATTGTATCAATTTTCATTTTTATTTTTCTTTATGTTTTTACGCATACTGACCTTGCTAATGTGTTTATGAGATGCCAATATGCAGGAAAAACCTATTATGTTAGCACCATGCTACCGCAGTCGTGCATCACCATGTGTACACCGATCCATGTTATTTTTGTTATATCTCATAATACAGTGTGCAATACGGTGGGAGAACTGAATTTTGGTTTTGCATTTTATCGGAAATGTTACAGATAGCAAGAGTCGCCACCGACTTTTCTTTTATCCAATAAAGGAATGGGTGAAAAGAACAGAAAAGACCTTTGAGAATTTTTGAGTAGGGGGGGGGGGGGGGTAGGTTATGAAAAGGGAAGGTGTTAACACCCTTTTCATCCATAGTTATCTATGGGCTCTTACTTTCTAGCTCACTTTTGAAAATGCTTTATGAATATGTAAGTTTGAAAATATTTTGAAAATTCCTATGTTCGACAACTTTTTAATGATTCTCGTATCGATGAGAACGCATACAAAGTGTTTATTTGAAAATGTATTTAGAAAATAAGTTTTTTGTGTGAAAAATGTTTTTCATTTTTGAGCAAGCGATTACAAGCTATCTACCTACTCAAAAGTATTTCGTTCTTTTCCTCTTCCTTTAGATAGTGCTATCCTACCATTGTTTAGTAGGAAGCCCTATTGTTAGATGTTTGAGGGATAGGGGCGGGTCATTGTAAAGTCATAAAGGAAACTTGTAGTACCCTTTGGTAATTTATTGTAAGGGACTATCATCATGTATTCATAGGAAACATCAAGGGACAAGATCATTTACCGAAGGAAGCATCGAAGGGTCATCGAGGGACTATGATCTTTATGATGATTTTTAACGGAGGGTCTTTGCTAATGGCATCCCTTCGTTCGAGGGACATGACTGTTTTCTGAAGGTAACAAGTGGAGTTACCCTAGAGGTACGTGTGTGAAAAGTGATTTGTTTTCAGTTAATTTGTCTTGATTTGGTTTTCTAGCATTTGTTTTTAGTTTTTCCATACAAGCATATTAGCATACATCTAAGAGTTATAAGAAAAGCGGTAAAGACAGAAATAGATTTCCTACGCTATTACAAAGCTTCGGGAATGGGGTACAAACCATAAAAAAAAGGGGGGAAATGAAATCAAATAAAACCCTACTTAATCTATTACAACCCTTTAATAGTTACATAATGGTGAAAATTAATGTGAAAATAAAAGAGCGCGCAAAGATTGTAAAAAAAAAGATATGAAAAAAAGTCTTGATAAAAAATGACGATTAATCTAACCTAGATGATTTTAATTTAGAAAAAGAATTTAATTTATTAATAATAAGAAACCTAAAGAAACTAAGTTAATTATTTCAATTAAAAATTAATTTAATTAATTTAATTAAAAATGTTAAATTTATTTAATCCAAGAAAAACCCTAGATATAAGTTAATTTTAATTAGCTAAAAAAGATAATTATTTAAAAAAAGAAATTGAAATAAAATAAAAAGAAATTGATGGGCCTGAATGAGTAATTCTGGGGGGTATGAGGAAAGTAATTTGCTAGGCCCAAAACTGCCAAGCCAGCATGCCTGCATTTGATCCAATGTGGCTGGTTCCAGGAGGTTCATCATGGGCGTGTAGATCTAGAACGCTGGATTTGAATCTATTGAGATCCAATGGAGAATGATGAGGGTGTATGATGTGCGCGCTAGCCTGACCTGTATTGGATCTATGATCATGAACACATAAAAAAATAAAATGTCATAATACCAGGGGCAGGGATCGAACCCGTGCCCTGGTATACTAACGCCTTTGCAACAAACACTCCTACCACTAGGGCGGCCTTTACATCCGGTTATATAAACCAAACCATAAACTTAAATATAGAAAATGATGCCATTTGCCAGAGAGGCATCACATCCCTAGCTCCAGTCGTCTTCTACGGCAACCTTTAAAAAACTAAACCTTCAAAAATAAAATATTAGTGATCCAAAACATCATGTCCCCCCTAATTCGACCCTCCTGAATCAAATGAAACAGATCAGAGTTATTATGGTATCTCACGATTCTAGTTGCAAGGGATTAGAAAACTAATCCAAACTTATTCAAACAAAACTCAAAAACCTATTAGAAGCATCAATTTAGTTTGAAACAAGACTAAATTAAAGATACAAATTTTCAGAAAAAATGCAAATTGGTTATGCTATAATATGTAGTTTCACATGTTTAGGATCATGGTAATGACCCAAACCTACCCTTCAATACTCCTGCAAATGATTGGAATGAAGATCTCATAGTGAGAGGGCTTGCAATGTGAAATTTGAAATTTGAAAGTTTTGAAAATTTTGAGAATTTTGGCAAGGCTGTTAGAGGCATGGATCAGTGGTTGTTTTCATCCGATATTGTCACACTTATATAGAGGACTAAATAGGGTACATAAATAAGGCAAGAAGACAATGAATTCATGGCCATGAGACAAGAATCAAACACACTTATAACCTTTCATTTTTGAGTTATTTCATGCCCTTTTGAGCTCATACAGTCTTGGCATGGTTGTAATGGGTTGTCCTGATTTGTCTTGGGCCTCCATATAACTGAAATCAAAATCCCATGCCCTTGTACCATTACTTCATATTTTATTTGATTTAATTTGCATTTAAATGATTAAAAATTCAAATAAAAGAAATAAAAATCATAAAAAAATATGTGAATGGATTTAGAGGTCCTCTAACACATTGTGAACATGTTTGAACATCAAAAGTTAGGCCCACTAGTTCCAAATTTCAAGTTTTCTCACTTTGCACTTCATGCATTTTCCCAAAATTTTCCAACTTGCAATGGTCACTACTCTCTCAATTTTCATCTTTTTATGGTGATCTTTGACTTTTTGGAAAGCTTAAGATGTCCTCTTAAATTTATATATTTATCATTTTTGCATTGGGAGACTTTATCTTGATGTAAGTGGTCTTGACAAATATTGTCTTTTTGTTGACTTTTGAAATGACCTATAATGTATGGGCTCATATCTCTCAAATGAAGAACTTTTTGGACTTAAGCATACACATACAAATTTTTAGAGAATTGAATGTACTTCAAAATAGGCTTTGGTTGGGGAAAATTTGATGAAGCATGTGAAAGGTATGCTTGGTCGAAGTTCTGTTGACTTCTCCTAAGGAAACCCTAATTTGGCAACTTTTGACCTTTGATGATTTGAGGGCTTTCCTTGAGGAATCATGATAAACCCTTTATCAAATGATGAATATCACTTCAAAATGTTGATGTTGACCAAAAATCTTGAAGTTTAACTTTATATTGACCATAGTTGACTTTTTACCCAATACAATTGATTTACAATCATTTGAGCCATTGATTGAGTAAACTTATGATGCAAGACTTGAAACTTGATATGAGCATTGTTGAAGACTTATGGAGAACCATGGAAATCATTTGAGAACCTTGAAACCAAATCTTACTTGAGAAAATCAAGACCTTATTTCTAAACCAATTGCTTAGGGATGAGCTTTGACTGGTCAACTCTTGAGTAGCCTTGAGTACTTTATGACCTTAGAAGAATATCTTGAAGAAAATGGGAGGGAAAATTTTAGTATACAATAGCTGACCCTATTCAATTCTCTTAAACCTGAAGATTTAGATTGGCATGTCCGTCATTCGTAACTTGAAGGTAAAAGATGATTAAATACTCAAGTGCTCAGAAATTTGCACTCGCACCAAGTAACATTGTTGGTTGATTATATTGGGAATGGGCTTAAAGATGCCATTTGGAGAGGTGATGGAGATTCGTCGGAGATGGGCTTATAGATGCCATTTGGGATAACTGTTGATATGAAAATAAGACCAAGTTTATGGCCGACTTTGTCTTAGAAGATGTATTTGGAACGAGTTTACGCACGACTTTATCCAAAAGAAGAATCAGAATAACCATAAGATGTATACGCCCGACTTTAACTAGGAGAGGTACCAGAAATAGTCTACCCTTGAATTTTCCAAAAAGGGTATCAGAAAGAAATCTACACTCGATTTCATCCGAACTAGAAGATGTCTACGCCCGACTTAGACAAGGAGAGGTAACGGAAGGAGTCTACGCTTGACTTTTCCAAAAAGAGTATCAGAAAGAAATCTATGCCTGAATTCATCCAAAATAGATGATGTCTACGCCCAACTTTAACTAGAAAAGGTACCAGACTACACTTGACTTTTCCAAAAAGAGTATCAGAAAGAAATCTACGCCTGATTTCATCCGAACTAAAATATGTCTATGCCCGACTTCAACTAGAAAAGGTACCGGAAAGAGTCTACGTGTGACATTTCTAAAAAGAGTATCAGAAAGAAATCTACGCCCGAATTTATCTGAACTAGAAGATGTCTATGCCCGACTTCAACTAGGAGAGGTACCAGAAAGAGTCTACCTTGACGTTTCCAAAAAGAGAAAGAAATTTACGCCCGGTTTCATCCGAACTAGATGATGTCTGTGGCCGAATTAAACTAGAAGAAGTACCAGAAAGAGTCTACGCTTGACTTTTCCAAAGAGAGTATCAGAAAGAAATCTACCCCTGATTTCATCTGGACTAGAAGATGTCTACACCTGACTTCAACTAGAAAAGGTAACGGAAAGATTCTATGTCGGACTTTTCCAAAAAATATCAAAAAGATTCATCCGAACAAGAAGATGTCTATTCCCGAATTAAACTAGAAAAGGTACCGAAAAGAGTCTACGCCAGAATTTTCCAAAAAAGCATCAATAAGAAATCTACGCTTGGATTCATCCAAAATAGAAGATGTTTACGCCCGACTTCAACTAGGAGAGGTGCTCTTTTAGCATGAACTTCTGGGGAAAGTGCTTAAGTAGCTATTTGTCAAATATAGCCTTTGAGGAATCTTCTTGTAGATCTTTACCTAAAAAGATAGAGGGTTAATTGTATGCAATGTCATGATGTATGAAATGCATTGTGTAATGATATTCCCATAATAAATGAGAGTGTGTTATATGCATTTCGTATACATATGTTATGATGTTTGTATATGATGTATGAATGTGAGATGTTTTTATAGTGTATTAGTAACTTCGTGCAGCATCTTTGACTGGGGAAAATAAATCCCTGACTGTTGTTGGGGATAAATAATATGGGTGATGTTCAATCTTGATAGGGATTCCTACTTTCTATTTGAGGAGACTCTGATGGGGAATGTTGATTTCTATTTGGAGAGAAGTGTTCGAGAACATTG
Source organism: Vicia faba (assembly GCA_948472305.1). Classification (NCBI taxonomy): domain Eukaryota; kingdom Viridiplantae; phylum Streptophyta; class Magnoliopsida; order Fabales; family Fabaceae; genus Vicia; species Vicia faba. The sequence goes on from OX451740.1 coordinate 264,563,892, forward strand.
GTCATTCATTGCTCTACTCGGGAATTTTAATTCTTATATACCCTGACTGGGGATAAAAGAGATGGACAACTTCTCGAACCGCTGTCTGACCGAGTTTCTGATATGGATGTTGACTCATCTGGAGAGGATAAGGTTGAACGGTGATAGGTCTGGTTCCAGATTCAGTAGAAATTTTCTAGGGATAATGGTCTGGACTGCCCCTTACTAGAGAGAGAAATTTTTTCGGTGATCTGTAGTAGTTTAGAGAAATAGACTCAAGTTGGGGAGACTAAACTCCGCTAGGGTAATAAACCCTACTTGGGGAAATAAACCCTATTAGGAAAATAAAACCTAAATTTTTACGAAGAAATACTATGTTGAGGAAATACCCTTGATGAGGAAATGAGCTCCGCTGGAGAATATGAGCCTTGATCGAGAAAGGGAATTCTGCAGGGGATCTTACAGTGTTAAAGAAATAAACTCAGTTGGGGAAGAGAATTTCCATAAATTGTATTGATGCAATAGTCTCTGATGGAGATTGAGACTCTCTAGGTTGGCGACATTGTCGGGGGAAAGATCATATTCCTTTATCTGCTAGGGGGATCTGCTGGTGAAATATATCTTTGTTAAAGATGAGCTTGTTAAGACTACTCTATGGGGATAATCCCATGGAAATATTTCTGCAAGGATAATCCCATGAAAATAGTTCTACGGAGATAATCTTATGAGGATTTTTCTATGGGGATACACGAGCGACTTGAACAATATCCCAACTCCTAGAGTCTTGAGAAAATGCTTATTCTTGTTTTTATGCATATACTTGTTAACAATAATTGTATTCATATGCATATGTTCATTCAATTTATTCATTGGACATTTTTGCAAACAAAACAGAAAAGGTAAACCAAAAGTTTGAATTTTGAAATCTTTATTTTTATTGATAGTTCACCCATAAACAGGCGTTTTTGTACAAAGAGACAAAAATCCTAGTAAGAGGAAATTGTCGTGAAATGAAAAGAGTACAAAGTGAAAACAAAACATATAGCTATTTGGAAACAATATCGTCAGGTTTCAATTCTGCTATCGCCCGTTATGTCTTCAAGCATCTCATCCCTTGTTGTCAGAAGAAGTTAACTGAACTGATATGTACCGTTTGAACATGACGTTGGTGATAAAGCTTGATGTAAGTGATCCAACAGGACATATTCGTACGCTTTAATCCCTACATTTTTCCTGGACCGCCCTATCGGGTTTTCAGTCCACCGGGATACCCTTTTTTGCTTCAGCCGCCTTTTTAGGTTTTCGACTTGTCGGGTGTACACTATATATATATATATATATATATATATATATATATATATATATATATATATATCCCTAATTTTTGCCCAAACCCTTTTGGTTCGCTGGGATGCCCTTATTTTTTCCTATGCCAGTCAACCTAGCGGGTCATTTTTCATCCGTAGTATTTTTTTACTATGTCCGTGTTCACAGTTTGCGAAAATCTTCACCATCCATGGTGGTTAGTATCATGGCACCGCCTGAAAATATCTTCTTGACTACAAATGATCCTTTGTAAGTGGGAGTCTATTTGTCCCTGGGATCACCCTGCGGTAGGATGATGCACTTTTTTACCAAGTCACCAGCCTGATATACCCGATGCTTGATTTTCTTGTTGAATGCCTTAATCATACGCTTCTGATACATCTGACCGTGACAGACAGTCGCAAGCCTTTCCTCGTCAATCAAATTCAACTGATCCAACCTAGTCTGAATCCACTCGTCTTTGTCTAAGTCTGCATCTTTCATAATCCTCAAAGAAGGAATTTGAACTTAGATAGGTAGGACAACTTCCATGCCATAGACCAGAGAGAATGGGGTTGCCCCAGTTGATGTTCTAGCCGAAGTATGATAGCCATGAAGATAAAATGGTAACATCGCATGCCAATCTTTATAGGTCACAACCATCTTCTGTATAGTCTTCTTATGTTCTTATTGGCGACTTCCACTGCGCCATTCATCTTCGGTCGATGCGGAGAAGAGTTGTGATGCTTGATCTTGAACTACATGCAGAGTTCTGTGATCATAGTGTTATTGAGGTTAATACCATTGTCTGTGATAATCCTCTCGGGGATGCCATACCGACAGATAAGGTTATGTCTAATGAACTGAGCCACGACGTTCTTGGTAACAAAGGAGAACGAGGTTGCTTCAACCTACTTGGTGAAGTGATCAATGGTGACAAGGATGATATGATGTATGTTAGAATCAATAGGCTTGATCTCACCAATCATATCAATGCCCCACATAGAAAATGGCCAAGGAGGAGTCAAGACATTCATAGGTACTGGAGGAACATGTACTTTATCAGCATAGATCTGGCACTTATGACAAGTTCTAGAGTGGTGGTAACAGTCAATTTCCATAGTCGACCAATAGTAACCTGATCTCAAAATCTTCTTGGCCATAGTATGTCCACTGGAATGGGTGCCAAATATACCTTCGTGCATATCTTCCATAATATTTTCTGCTTCTTTCTTGTCCATACAACGAAGAAAATTCAAACCATGATTGCGCTTGTATAAAATTTTGTTGCTCAAGAAGAATTTAGCCGAGAACCTCTGTAGGAATTTTTTGTCGTTGATAGATGCCCCTTCATGCTAATCTTTAGCCTCAAGGTATCTTTTCACTTCACGAAACCAAGGCTTCTCCTCTACTCCATCGGTATCAACTTCATAACAGTGTGCCAGTTCATCTAGTCTTTTAATGGTGATTCTGGGAGCCTCGTTATCCCATCTGACCTTGAACATAGATGATATTGTAGCCAATGCGTCTGCCAATTGATTCTCTTCTCGTGGGATGTGCTCAAAAGTGATTTCTTTGAAGTATGGGATCAAGGTTAACACATGTTCTTTATAAGGAATGAGATTTGGTGCTTCATATCACATTCTCCTTGATCTGACTGATCATTAGGGCTGAGTCCCCATATACATCCATGAATTTGATTCTTAGGTCAATAGTAGCTTTGATACCCATAATGCACGCTTCATATTCGACCATGTTGTTGGTACAACCAAAGCATAATCTTGCGGTGAAGGGAGTATAGAAACCCTAAGGAGAGATAATTACAACACAAATTTTGTTTCCAAGTGCGTTGGAAGCTCCGTCGAAAACCATAGTCCATCAGGATTCTGGCTCAGGTCCTTCATACGGTTCAGGTTCTTCACAATCTGTAACTAGCATAATGTTCTCGTCGTAGAATTCGAAATTCATAGACTAATAGTCATCTATGGCTTGATGTGCCAAATGATCTTCCAGTACACTTCCCTTGATTTCCTTTTGAGTGGTGTATTGAATGTCATATTCTCTAAAGATCATTTTCCATCGGGGTATTCTTCTGGAAAGAGCTGGCTTCTCGAATATGTACTTGATGGGATCCATTTTAGAAATCAATAGAGTAGTATGAGTTAACATATACTATCTTAGTCGACGAGAAGTCCATGCCAAAGCGCATAAAGTTTTCTCGAGCATTGAATACCTCGTTTCACAATCGGTACACTGTTTGCTAAGGTAGTATATTGCATGCTCTTTTTGACTAGACTCATCATGCTACCCTAGTACTTACCCCATAGATATCTCTAGCACTGCCACATACATGATTGGAGGTCTTCCTTCAACTAGTGGCATCAGAATCTGAGGTTCTTGTAGGTACTCCTTAATTTTATCAAAGGCTATTTGGCAGTCGCTGTTCCACTTTACTACTTGATCTTTCTTAAGTAACTTGAAGAATGGCTCACACGTAGCAGTCAAATGAGAAATGAATCGGGAAATGTAATTCAGTCGTCCTAAGAAACCTCTGACTTCCTTCTCAGTACAAGGAGCCGACATTTCTTGGATGGCTTTGACCTTGGCACGATGAACCTCAATAGCTTTACCACTAATGATGAAACCCAGGAGTTTAGTGGATCTCACCCCAAAGGTGAACTTGTTTGGATTTAACCTCAGCTTATACTTCCTCAGTCTTTTAAACAATTTATATAGATGATCAAGATGCTCTTCTTCAGTTTACGATCTTGCTATCATGTCATCGACGTAGACCTCTATCTCGCGATGAATCATGTCATAGAACAAAGGTACCATGTCACGCTAATAAGTTGCACCGGCGTTTTTTTACCCAAAAGGCATAACCTTAGAGTAGAAAGTGCCACACTATGTGACGAAGGTAGTTTTCTCCATATCTTCGGGTTCCATATTGATCTTATTATACCCTGGAAAATAGTCCGTGAAAGAGAACACCTTGTGTTGAGCAGTGTTGTCGACCAAAACATCAATATGCGGAAGTGGGAAATCATCTTTGGGGCTTGCCCTGTTCAGATCCATGTAGTCTACACACATACGCACTTTGCCGTCTTTCTTTGGTACCGACACAATATTAGCAACCCATGGAGGATATGATGTCACTTCTAATAAGCATGCGTTGAATTGCTTCATAACCTCGACCTTGATCTTTTCCGACATCTCGGGACGCATGCGATGAACCTTTTACTTAATTGGAGAACAACCCTCTTTCACTGGAAGAAGATAGACCACAATATCAGTGTTGAGCCCTGGAATGTCTTCATATTACCAAGAAAATATCTCAACATAGTCATGCAACATCTGAGTTAATCTGTTCTTGACATTCCTCTCTAAATTGGCGCCTATCTTGACTTCTTTCTGGTCTGTCTCGGTACCTAAGTTTACAACATCGATTGGTTCTTAATGTGGTTGGGTAGCCTTTTCTTATTGTATTAAAAGTATGGTAAGTTCTACAAGTATTTTACAATCTTCCTCACCTTCGTCATCGACTTGGTAGATCATATTTTCAAAGTCATGAGTGGCAATATCATAATCAATATCGAAAAGATCCAAAGTGGATGCGGATCTGCAATGTAGTGTGAGGGTGTGTGTAAGAAACACATGGCTATATTTTAAAGAAATAGAGTAATGAAAAGACAGAGAGCGCAAAATTTGAATGCAAAAACGTCCAATGTTTTATTAGATGAGCATATGTGGATGAAAGATAATAACCCTAACAAGTGGACCGTTGTGCCCTGGGTAAGGCACAAGGCTTAAAGTTATTGTTTTAAAATTACATATCCCAAAAACTTGAAATCAATAAAACAGGAAATATCAATTACTCCTGACTAAAGGAGATTGGTATAAAGTCTTTATCCTCCCAGTTGTTGAGTCAGCCACCAGTAGTAGGGAATATCCAGTTCTCCAAATCACAGTCACGATCAGTGTCTTATATGGAATTGACTTCATTATTACTGATGCGGAAAGGTGGTCTCCCAACACGAGCATGATGAACTGCCTTCTGAGCCTCTGAGGTGAAACCCAACCCAAATATGTTGGACTTGTAAGGAATGTCCAGAAGCTGACCCCAAATAGTGCAACCACCTTCTTCTATCACAGCCCTAGCATCTTTCAAATAAGCCATTCTTGGGGAATCCTTGGTAACCCTAGGAGTAGCTTTAGCAACAACAATTATTGGAGGAATTGCTTCAAAGCTCTGGAAGAGAGTTTCAATGAATTAACCATTCATCTCCACATATTTGAAAGAATTTAAATGGCTCACCATATACTCTTATTCTCCATAAACTGTAACGATTTTCCCTTTCACCGGATACTTCAATTTTTGATGCAAGGTAGAGGTAACAACGCCTGCCCCATGAATCTAGGTGCATCCAAGCAAGCAGTAATAGGCCGGACGAATATCTATTACATAGAAGGTGGAGTTGAAGACCTGAGATCCCACCTTGATCGGAAGATCAACTTCTTCATGCACCATCCTCTTTGACCCATCAAAGGCTCTTACCACAATATCATTGGGTTTCAGAACAACCCCTTCACAGTCCAGTCTATCTAGAGAAACTTTTGGTAATACATTTAATGAGGAACATGTATGGCTTGTAACCGGAGTTAAGTCAGCATCAGAAAAGCCCAAACCATTATCAGCTATTAGGCTTGCAACACAATTCTCAAACTGATCAGCAGAGGTCTCTTGAGGTACATGAGCAGTCTTTAAAAATTTTACCAAAGCCTAAGCATGGGCTTCAGAGCATAATAACAAGGATATCATGGATATCTTGGAGGGCGTCTACCCCAACTATTCAACGATATTGTAGTCACTTTTGCGAATGATTTTTAGTATTTCCTCCATCTCCTGTTTGGAGGAATCTTCAACAATAATATCTTTTGATGGTGCCTCGGTCTGGGCAGGCTCAATCATATTCTCTTTGCCGTGAGTGTCAGTAGTCGACTCAACAGCAGGGATACAAACAAGTGTTGTGATAGTCTTTGGAGGAGACATCTCTAGAGAGAATACCCTTCCCGTTCTGGTAACTTTGCTAGTTCCAACAATATTTTTGACATTGAGGTTGGTAACATCAGAATCTTCATCTTCGATAATTCATGGTTCTTTCCTAACACCATGGTAATAAACTTTTGCTCCATAGTTCAAGGGAACAGTCTTGTCATAGGAATATGGGACTGGCCCCGATGCAGTAATGATCAGGGGAGCCACCCTAGGCTCGACAGGAATCCTTATAGGACCTCTAGAGGTGATCCTTACAAGAGTCTTGGAAACTATGATTATAGAAAAATATTCAAGTCTCAGCTCTTGAGACATACTTTCATGCAGATTCTTCATGGACGGAGTCTTCTCAAACAAAATTTCATGGCTATCAATCAAACGCTGAATACCTTTCTTCAGCCACATACAACCATCAAATTTGGACGCACAATGGTAACAAATTTCAAAGCAACCCGAAAATAAACCGACTTGCAACAGATTCTTCTAAATTATTATCAAGGGAGTGGTTAAGTCACTTACAGTGGAGAAATAAGAAACATCATCGATAGCATTAACACCTTTTCTATGACTGGGCATAAGTGCAGTGATCATATTAGGGGTCTCTAGAGGATCAAATTCAGTTTCTTTCGCGTCAATCATATCCTGGATTTTGTTCTTCAGGGACCAGCAGTTGTTGGTGTCATGCCCAGGACTATTAGAATGATAGGCGCACTTAGTATTCAGGTTGTACTTAAGAGAGGAGGTGTTGGGATTCTAAGGAGGATACCGCAGTGTTATCAATTCTTCTTTTAATATATGTTGTAATGCCTGAGACAAAGGCATGCTAATCTTGGTGATTTTCCTCCTCGGGGCATCTGACCTACACTGAGTCCCCTGTTGTTGTTGTTGTTGTTGAACAGGTGCAAGATTAGAAATCAACACCGCTCCCACAGATTGATGGTGATCATTCTTACCACAACCCTTCTGGCCATAGACAACATTGGTTTCCTTCTTATTATTGGATGTCTTCTTTACAACACTAGAAGATGCAACCACTAAAATCTTTCCACTCCTGATACCGCTTTCAACTCGTTCTCTAATCAGGATTAGCTCAGTAAAACCAAATGAAGAACTCTCGATTAGTAAATTCAATAATGGAATAGTTAGAGTGCTCATGAACATATCAGTTAGCTCCTGATCAGACAAGGGAGGTTGCACCCTTCCATCTAAATCTCTCCACTTTTGGGCGTATTCTTTGAAACCGTCGTTCGAGTCCATAAACATGTTTTATAATTACACTCGAGTTGATGCAAGGTTAGCATTATATTGATACTGCTTGTAAAAAGCAACAACCAAGTCTTCCCAAGTGTAAAAGTTGGTTCTCTCCAACTGATAGAACCATTCTAATTGCCTCCCCGACAAGCTTTCTTGAAAATAATGCACCCATAATTTCATATTCGCAGTATGGGGTTGGATTTTTCAAACTTAAGACTGCAGATGAAGCTTAGGACAAGAGACACCATCTTATTTGGCAAAGACGGGGGCTTTGAACTTGTGAGGGATAACAACCCCCGAGATAAGACCCAGTTGTTCGAAATCTAACCCAGGAACTCTCTAGATCTCCATATCATTGAGACGATCTTCCAACTACTTGTACTTGTCGTCGGCCGGAGGATATTGTTCATCTGAATAGTTCACTTCTTCTTCGTCAGAACCCTGGTTGTCAGCCTTCACACTTTTATCATCTTCCTCTTGGTCATCATTTTCTTCTTCATTTTCCTCTTAGTATATGTATAATTCGTTCCGCCAATAATATCAGATGTATAGTCACCCCATTGGTAAGTAAGCGCATGTTAAGGCATTACCCTACAGAGGCGTGGGTTCGATCCCTTCCTTTTGTTAATTTTTTCATATTTTCCGATTTTCACAGATCACATGTAGCTCTCTTCATAGCATCAACCCTTCACCCTTGCCCTACATCCACATTATCATCATCAACCAATAACAACGTCCCAGGCGTGCAAGCACATGGTGAACCTCATGGAGCGACCATACGAGGTCCAGCGTTGGCACTAGTGGGCCTCGACCACGATTGCAATTCACTTCCCCTTGTTTGCTATATAAAGCCCAAACTCTTTTTCTTATATTTTTCTTTTTTCTTTTACTTATTTAGTTTTTGTTATTTAATTAAAATACCAAAATATTAGCTTTAGGTTAAAATTAATTAGGTTTAGTTTTAATTACCTTTTTTTAAATTAATTAATTTAACTAGTTAATTTTCTTAATTAAAATTAACAAGATTCTTAGGGTTTTTAATTAAATTAATTGACTTTTTTTATTAAAATTAATTAGGTTTTTAAGTCTATTTAATTAATTAATCACAAATCATTTTTTTTTATAAAAAATTATCAAAAATCTTTTCTTTTCTATTTTCACATTATTAGATCAACTGTATGCGTAATAGCTAGCTTTATTTACTGCTTTATTTTCCATTATCATGTAAGTGCTTCAGAATGTAATAGTTAGATTTACTTTCTTCTCTACTATTATATAACAGCCCCAAGGCCATGTAATAGCGTAGAAATTTTATTTTCTACATTTTACTTTTCCTGCTATTATTTTACTATATTGCTGTTAGTAATTAGGGTTTGTATGGAAAGACTAAAACGAATCACTATAAAACCCTAAAAATAAAAGATAAAATAACTACATACAAATCACTCGCACACTTACATCTCTAGGGTAACATCCCTGGTTGCCTTCGGAAAATAATCATGTCCCTCGAACGTGGGGACGCTTTAGCAAAGTCCCTCGATTCAAAGATCATATTTCCTCGATGACTCATTGATGTTTCCTTTCGGTAAATGATCTAGTCCCTTATGAAAATTGCTAAAGTGTCCTTATGAGTTGCCTTCGATGACTGTATGATGACCCTCACATGTCTCTTCACATTCAATGATAGGGCTTCCTACTAACTAATGGTACGGATAAAACTATCTAAAGGAATAGGAAAATTACAAGAACGACCTTGAGGGGGTAGATAATCTTAATCGCTTGCACACAATCTTTCAAAATGAAAAGAGTTCACACAAATACTTTTGAAATATTTTCAGAGCACTTTATACGTATTCTCGAGGACAGATACGAGAATCATTACAAAGTTTTACCTTACATTGGCAACTTCTCAAAATATTTTCAAAAACGCACACACAAAGAAATTTTCAAAAAGTGAGCTAAGCGATTAAGAGGCTGTAGATAACTACGGATGAAAAGGGTGCTAACACCTTTCCTTTTCATAACCTACCCCCCAAACTCAAAATTTATCAAGGTCTTTCATGTTCTTTTCACACTTTCCTTATTAAGTAAAAGAAAAGTCGGTGGAAACTCTTTCTATCTGCAACATTTGCAATAAAACGCAAAAACAAGTCAGTGCTCCCACCGTATTACAGAACTGGCAACTCCGTTGGGGATCTTTGACTTAAAAGAGGGGTTTTCTTAGAGTTTGGATCACCTTTAATTGCTTTAAATTGCTTACATTGTCTGCTTTATCTTTAATGGGTTCCTCGGGTTTATTTTCCTGTAAAAATTCTACACCCGGATCTGGGGACCTTAGGTAAGTAGCTATCTACTATGGAAACTATATGGCATAGACGAATATGGTTGAAGTGATGGCTAATTTAGTGTGAAAATTTGGCTTGTACTGGTGTTCCTTAAGTAAGTCGAGGATAACACTAGGCTTCCATGTGGTGTCATAAGCACTAACTGACTTTTAGAACCTTAATTGACCCAACTTGGACATTAGAAGGTAGTGAGATAGCTGGCTTTGGTACAGTCCAAGGTTGGTTGATAATCGATGTTATCGGTTCACTTATTTTAAGAGACCTTATCTAGGACACATCTGGAATGGTTTTATCAGCTGGAAGGAATCAATATACGTACTTTGGAAGACCTGGATGCTTCTTTTTATAAAAAATATCAATACAATGTTGACCTTGCATAACTCGTGTGCAATTACAAAGTATGAATATGGGATTGAACGAAGGCTTCAAAGAGTATGCCCAGAAGTGGGGAGATTTAGTTGGAAGGGTTTAACCTCCTCTGTCTGATAGGGAGTTGGTTGATATGTTCATGGAAACTTTGACAGGACCTTTCTTTAATCATCTGATCAGAAGCTCTTCATCTGGTTTTACCGAGTTGATACTAACAGGGGGAACATGTTGAAGGTGAAATTCGAAGTGGAACGATTCAGGTAGTCGCGTCTTTAAGTACTATGAAAAAGATGTTCAATGGAAAGATGGAAGCCAATGTTATTTATGGCCAGAAGAGTCGTGCTAGAAATGACCACAATCAATCTGTAGGGGTTGTGCTAATTTCTAATCCAGTGCCCGTGCAACAACATGAACAAGGCAATCAGCGTATATCAGACGCACCTAGGAGACAATTTACTAAGATCAAAATGCGGTCACCAATATTTGTCAAGAGGTTATTGGATCCTTCCATAATTTTTTTAGAATTTAAAAAGGTCATAAAGTATTTTTAAAATAATTAAAATAAGGCAAACAATGCAAAAATTATGAAATATATCAAACATCAAAATAAAAATTTGAAAAAATATTCACAAAGTCATAAATAATTCAAATTATTTTTGTATTTTTTTTTCATAATTTTTGGATAAAAAATAAAAGAGTTATGAAGTTTTAAAGATAAAGGAAATTAAGAAATAATTTTGTAACACGCTGGCAGATCCAATAGATCTTGGTTGAGGGAGTATCACGAACCTAGGTCAAGGCGCGCGCATGTAACACAAGAAAGTCCAACCAATCAAAATAAAACAATTGGCTAAGTGTCATTGGTTGAAGAATGACACATAGGTCGTCTTCAACCTCCAACCTCCTGCAAATAGGGCAAAACCAAGATCCTTGAATCTGTAAATTTATGCGTTCATAGTGGTACCATTATGCACGTCTACTTGAGACGATCACAACCATATGCTCATGAAAAATTTATATAAAGCACAACATAATCGATTTGGAAAAAACTAGAGATGTTTGAAAATTTTAAAATAAAAAATTAGAAGCATCAAATGCATTGATTCACCAAAATTGAGTTGATAGCAAGCATCAGTAAACATGATAGACCATTCCAGTAATTTAAGTTAGAATATTTGGTGCCTTAAACTACATGAACGAAATCAGATGATCTTGCTCTGTAAATGGACTTGGCTAGCATGATTTAAGGCACCTCAAGGCTTGATTCTTCTTCTGTTAGCTTCATTGAAGTTCAAGGATGAAGGATCAATGAAGAAATTGGATTGAAAAGTAGAGAAAGGAGGAATTCGAAATCTCGGAAAAGTGAGTTATGGATGGAGTTTGATAGAGTGATGTTCAATCTTGCTAAAATGAGTGAAATAGATCTTGTATTTGTAGGAGAAGTGAGTGGGATAAAGACGAGGCGTGAGTGATGAAAATTCAAATGAATTCGTACACACATGTGTACACGAGCAAAGTGTGTTCACATGTGCATCAAAACTCGTCCAAATGATGCGTTTTGATTCTCTAAATGATTCAAAAATATTTTATAATCAAGTTTAAGTTAAAATAGTGTTGTAATTTTGTAATTAGAAGCCACATTATGGATCTCAAACTCTGATTTTGGAGAAAACTTCAGTTTCAAGGTACCATCTTCGAATCCATGGTGTTCACAAGTCAAGGGGTCTTAGGGCATAATTCTTGAAGCATTTGAAAGATAAGGCCACCATATTTGCAATGTTCCAAGAGTGAGATCAAATGGATGTTTGAGCTAAAATTTATGATGAGTCAAAATTGAGAAAAAGACGCTGACTTTTTGTACATAGAAAAATTCTAAGTTTTTCTTCAAAAGCGGCCTATAATGTTTTGAGTTCAAACAAGGACTTCCTCCAATATTGAGCGTTTATCATTGATGCTATCTTGAAGTAGACTTACCAAAGAGCATTGTGAAACTTGAATCACCCAAAAATACCAAGTATTGAAAAAGTTATGGCCTTGTAAAATTGGTGAAAATTCATGAGGTGACCTATAATCTTTTGAGTTCTTAGAGCATCTTCCACTCATTTTCGAACATTTCACCCAAAAGAAAAGTTGGAGCCCACATTCTTAAGATCAATATGGAAAAATAATGGGCTCAAGGAGATAAAAATTGACCAAGTTATGATCTTTTGAAGTCACATAAGGGAATTTGATGGCCTATCTAGAGGACTTGTAATCTTTCTTCATCATTAGGCATCTTCCACACAAAATTTTCTTGAAAATCTTGAAGTGATTAGTTGATAGATCTTTAAAGAGAAGCACATATTTTGAATCACTCGAAAATCTCAAAAGATGAACAAGATATAGCCCTTAGAAGTTCAAAACCCTAGCTCTTAAAGCACCAAAATGACTTGGAAACCCCTTTCAATGTTGAAAATATTTCTTGCATAATTAATTTTTCTATGTGAATAGAAGTTGTTGTGTATGATAATAAGAAACCATAGCAACAATAACCACTTCCAAATATTAATAATTGAAAGAGTTATACACTTATAATCAAGGAATCAAGAACTTGTCCAATTAGGTCAAACTTCTTCAATCAACCCTCGTATCTTTTGACTTTCTTTGAAAAATTGAGGATGATGAATCATAGTAGATATTGTCATGATATTACTTTAAAGCATATTCAATGATGAAGCTTGAATCTCAATGAAGATTTGTTGAAGAAAGCATGGAAATAAACTCATGAACCTATAAATCAACTTGATGAAATGTGTTGTGCCCTCACCTATAGGATCATCATTTAGAGCAAACATTCACTGTATTTGTTAGTTAAAAGTTAATCAATACAAAACATATATGATCGCAATATACAAATCAAGGTGCTTAGTGATCCCCCATGAGCAAAACTAAAGATAGGAAGAAGAACCAAACCCTAGTGTGATCTTGATATGATTGAGTTGCTATGAGATGATAAAGGAATCTTAGGGGCAAAAATTGGGGTACACCACATGGGTATCAAGGCTGCTATTGATATAAGGATTAAGTTATTAGATGTGCATGGGGACTCAGCCCTAGTCATCAGTTAGATTAAGGGAGAATGGGATACGAAGCACACGAATCTCATTCTTTATCGGGAGCATGTATCGACACTAATTCCGTACTTCGAGGAAATCAGTTTTGAGCATATCCCACGAGAAGAGAATCAGTTGGCAGACGCATTGGATACCATGTAATCTATGTTCAATGTCAGATGGGACAACGAAGCTCCTCGGATTACCATTGAACGACTAGACGAACCAGCACATTGCTACAAAGTTGACATTGACAGAGTAGAAGAGAATCCTTGGTTTCATGAAGTTAAAAGGTACCTCAAAGCCCAAGAGTACCCCGAGGGTGCATCTATTAACGACAAGAAATTTCTATGGAGGTTCTCTGCTAAGTTCTTTCAGATCAATGGAATTCTGTACAAGCGCAACCATGATTCGACTTTGCTCCGTTGTATGGACAAGAGGGAAGCTGAGAAAATTATGGAGGATATGCATGAAAAAGTCTTTGGTACCCACTCCAGTTGGCATATAATGGCTATGAAGATTCTGAGAGCGGGTTATTATTAGTATACTATCGAAACTGATTGCCATCACAACTCAAGAACTTATCACAAATGCAAGATTTATACTGACAAAGTACATGTTCCACCGGTCCCTCTGAATGTCTTGACTGCTCCTTGGCCATTTGCAATGTGAGGTATTGATATGATTGGAGATATTAAGCCTACGGCTTCTAACGGACATTGTTTCATCCTCGTTGCCATCTATTACTTCACAAAGTGGGTTGAAGAAGCCTCATTTGCCTTCATCACCAAGAATGTTGTAGCTCGGTTCATCAAACATAACCTTATCTGTCAGTATGGCATCCCCGAAAGGATTATTAAAGACAATGTACTAATATTAACAACATTATGATCATGGAACTCTACATGAAGTTCAAGATCATGCACCATAATTCTTCTCCATATCGACCAAAGATGAATGGCGTAGTGGAAGATGCCAATAAGAACATCAAGAAGATTATACAGAAGATGACAGTGACAAACAAAGATTGGCATGAGATGATACCATTTGCTCTTCATGGTTATCGCACCTCAGTATGTACATCAACTGGAGAAACCCCATTCTCTCTAGTCTATGGTATGGAAGTTGTCCTACCTCTCGAAGTCCCGATTCCTTCTCTAAGGATCATGAAAGATGCTGATTTAGACGAAGACAAGTGGATTCAGACTAGGCTAGACAAGATGAATTTGATTGACGAGTAGAGGCTTGCGGCTGTTTGTCACAGTGAGATGTGTCATAACCACATGATTAAAGCCTTCAACAAGAAGGTTAAGCATCGGGTATATCAGGCTGGTGACTTGGTAATAAAGCTTATAATCCCACCATAAGGCGATCCCAAGGGAAAATGGACTCCCACCTACGAATGACCATTTGTGATCAAGAAGATATTTTCTGGCGGTGCTATGATACTTACCACCATGGATGGTGACGATCTTCCGCACCCTATGAATGTAGACATAGTTAAAAAATACTACGCATGAAAGTGACCCGCTTGGTTGACTGGCCTAGGCAAAAATAAGGGCATCCCGACGAACTAAAAGGTTTCGGGAAAAAATCAGGGATATATATAAAGATTGTACATCCAGCAAGTCGAAAACCTGAAAAGGTGGCTTGGGCAAAAAAAGGTACCCCGGTGGATTGAAAACCCAAAAGGGCGGTCCAGGAAAAGTTAGGGATAAAAGCATACGACTATGTCCCGTTGGATCACCTACATGTAGCAAACTTTATTATCAACGTCAAGTTCAAATAGTATAGATCAATTCAGTCAACTTCTTCCGACCGCAAGGGATGAGATACTTGAAGACATAAGGGCAATATAAGAGTTGAAACTTGAAGGGATCATTTCCACATAGCTGTTTTTCTCTGTATTACTTTTTACTCTTTTCATTTTACGATGATTTCCTCTTACTGGGATTTTTGTCTCCTTTGTACAAGACAACCTGTTTATAAGCAAATTATCAATACAAATTCAAAGTTCAAAGTCTTTTAATTTTTTTTTCCTGTTTTGTTCCCAAAAACATCCAATGACTAAATCAAATAAACATATACACATGAATATGATTACTGTTAACAAATATGTGCATAAAAACAGGAATAAGCATCTACTAAAGACTCTAAGAGTTGGGGTAGCATTCAAGTCGTCCAAAAATCTCCACAGAGAAACCCCCATAGAGTTATGTTTACAAACTCATCCCCGACGGAGATATAGTCCCCAGCAAGTCTAACATTCCTTCAGATAGGAATGGGGACATCTTCCAGCAGCTCGCATGATCATCTCCCCCAGTAGGTATGCTGGAGTATAAAGAGGTTTGATCATTTCCTCAGCATATGGTGGAAATTTCCTCCGCACAACTTATGAAACTCCAATTCCCATCAGAAATGATTCCCTCCGCATAATTTACAGGAATGTAATTCTTCAGCGGAGTTTATTTCTCTAAAACTGTAGAATCCCCTACAGAATTCTCCTCTCCAGTGGGGTTTATTTCCCCAACAAAATTCATTTCGCTTATTATTATAAGTCCTCGAAAAAATTCTCCTTTCCAGCAAAGTATAGTCAAGGTTTCTATCCCCAGAGAGTTTCTACGGTATCTGAAACTGGGCCAGATATCATTTAACATTTCCTTCCCATAAGAGTTGGTATCCATATCGGAAACTCGGTCAGACAACGCCTCAGAAGGTTATCCATCTCTTTTATCCCCAATCAGGGTATATAAGAACTAAATTCACAGTAGAGAGATGAACGACCAATGTTCCTGAACTCTTATATCCCCAAGCAGAAGTCAAACATTCCTAGTGGAGTATCCTGAAAGTAGAAAGCAGGAATCCCCAACGGAGACATTCTAAACAAGATTGAAGATTCATATTCTTCACCCCTAATAGTAAGGGATTTATTTTCCCCAACCAAGATGTTACACGAAGCTACCAATACGGTTCAACAATATATTCCATCCATACATCATTTACAAATATCATAGCATATGCATACAAAACGCATATAACACACTCTCATTTACTTTGAGAGCATCGTCGTGAAATGTATTACTTACATCATGACATTGCATAAAACTAACTTTGTTTCTTTTAGGTTAGTTTACAAACAAATAAATATCATTAGAAATTTTCAAACAGGTCAGAGATTAATTCTAGAAACAAGACGGGGAATCTATCCGTACGAACAGGAAGTATGAATTCCCAAAAGAGGACGGGTTTACCAATAAAAACAAGGTCAAAGATTAATTCCCGAAACAGGATGAGGCAACTATCTGTATGACCAAGCTCAAATTAATTCCTGAAATAGGACAGGGCAACTATCTGCATAACCAATCAAAGATTAATTCTAGAAACAGGATGGGGAAACTATCTACATAACCTGTCAAAGATTAATTCCCGAAACAGGACGGGGCAACTATCTACATGACCAGGTTGTATGAATTCCGGAAACAGGACGGGTTTACCAACAAAAACCCATTATGAAGAAATTCCTGAAATAGGATGGGGCGACCATCTACATGACAAGCATTCCCCTCAGAGACTAAATCTGACAAGCACCTCCCTCAGAGACTAAATCTGAAAAGCAATTCCTTCAGAGACTAAACCTGACAAGCGTTTTCCTCAGAGGTTCATTCTAAAAAGCATTCCTCAGATACGGTCAAGTGTAGACTCTTTCTGACACTCCTATCAATAGTAACTTTGTATGGAATATATAAGTCCATCTCCGACGAAATTTCTTCATCTCTCCGAATGGAATCTTTAAGCCCATTCAAGTTATATTATCAACCAACAGCGTTACTTCCAGCACGTGCGATTGCTAATTTCTGGGCAACTATTGTACCCCAAAATTCCAGGTTTAAGAAGATTAAACAGGGGAAGCTGTTGTATCCCAAAGTTTTCCCTCCCATTATTCAAGACGTTCTCCTAAGGTCTTCATT
The DNA here is from genome assembly GCA_948472305.1 of Vicia faba. Lineage (NCBI taxonomy): Eukaryota > Viridiplantae > Streptophyta > Magnoliopsida > Fabales > Fabaceae > Vicia > Vicia faba. The sequence goes on from OX451740.1 coordinate 264,581,257, forward strand.
TGCTAAGGGTTACTCGAGAATTGATCAGACAAATTCTCCTTCTAAGCAATTGACCTACAACTAGGGTTTCATTTTTCTCAAGGAAGATTGAACTTTTAATGCCTCGAGTGGTTTCCATGGTTTCTCATATGTCTCCAAGAATGCTCATACCAAGTTTAACGCCTTGCATCACAAGTTTACTCAGTCAATGGCTCAGATAATTGAAAATCAATTCAATTGGACAAAAAGTCCACTATGGTCAACATACAGTCAAACCTCAAGCTTTTTGGTCAACTTCAAGATTTTGAATTCACATTCATCATTTGATCAAGGGTTGATCATGATTCAACAAGAAAACTCTCAATTCATCAAAAGTCAAAAGTTGCCAAATTAGGGTTTTCTTTAGGAGAAGTCAACTGAACTTTGACCAAGCATAACTTTCACATGCTTCTTTAGATTTTCCTCAACTAAAAATAATTTTGAAGGAAATTAAAATCTCTAAAACTTTGTCTCTCTAAGCTCAAGTCCAAAAAATGCTTCATTTGAGAGATATGGGCCAATACATTATAGGTCATTTTAAGAGTCAACAAAAAGACAATTTTTGTTAAGGCAACTTACATCAAGATAAATCTTCAAATGTAAAATGATCTAAATAGAGATTATAGAGGACATCTTGAGCTTTCCAAAAAGTACCAGATCACCTTCAAATGACAAAAATTGAGACAGTTATGATGGGTTCAAGTTGGGAAATTTTGAGCAAATGCATGAAACTTAACGTGACCAAACTTGAATTTTTGGGCTAGTGGGCTTATGATTCAAGATCCATGCGTGTTTTATACCTCAAGGTGAATCACAGGGCTTACTCATACACCCCTTGGATTTTTTATTCTATTTATTTTGATTTTTATTAATTTAAAGTCAAAATTAAAAAGATAAAACAAAGGCTTTTCTTACAAGGTCCAATCCCACTCTTTAGCTAACCTAATTTCAAGATATATATTCTCATTCTTTCAGAAAAGGATACACATGAACCCTTACATAAAAACACCTCTTAAAAATTCCAAAATTATCAAAGAACTAAGGCAACTTGTAAACCTTAATTGCAGCCACTCTCGAGGCAAATCGGCCTTGCCATTCACTTCCAGAAACAGTGCAAAATAAATAGGGATCGATTGTAATGATCCAAGAGGCCTGGAATACATGAACACACATCGCCAGTTTTACATCATTGCATGAATTTTCATTTTTATGTTTCTTTATGTTTTTACCCATACTGACCTTGCTAATGTGTTTATTAGATGCCAACATGTAGGAAAAACCTATCGTGTTAGCCTCATGCTATCAGAATCGTGCATCACCATATGTATATTGATCCATGTTATTTTTCTTATACCTCACAATCCAGTATGTTTTAGCAAAAAATAACACTCCTATTGAAATCGCAAGGCTCGATTTAGGGGAGTAGGTTCCCTGGAAACCTCTAATATTTGTTGTTTTGCAAGAACGAAAAAGAGTAACCGGAGAAGACGACCAAAGCTAGGGCTCCGACGCTTCTCCGGTCTAGTGATTTGGTTTTAGTATATGTTTAATTCGTTTTTCCAATAATACCGGATGTATAGTCACCCTAGTGACAAGGCATCACGCGTTAAGGCATTACCCTACAAAGGCGAGGGTTTGATCCTTGCCTTTTGTTCCTTTTTTCATATTTTTTAATTTTCACAGATCACGTGAAGCGCTCTTCATAGTATCAACCGTGCACCCTTGCCTTACAGCAACATGATCATCATCAGCCAATATAAATGTCCCAGGCGCGCAAGCACATGGTGAACCTCATGGAGCGAACACATGTGATCCAGTGCTAGCACTAGTGGGCCTTGACCACGATTGCAATTCACACCCCCCTGTTTTCTATATTAGGCTCAAACTCGTTTTCTTATATTTTTCATTTTTCTTTCACTTATTTGTTTTTTATTATTTAATTAAAATATAAAAATATTAGCTTTAGGTTAAAATTAATTAAGTTTAGTTTTAATTACCTTTGTTTAATTAATTAATTTAACTAATTAATTTTCTTAATTAAAATTAACAAGATTCATAGGGTTTTTAATTAAATTAATTGACTTTTTTATTAAAATTAATTAGGTTTTTAGGCTTATTTAATTAATTATTCACAAATCATTTTTTTTATAAAAAATTACAAAAAATCTTTTCTTTTGTGTTTTCACATTTTTAGATCGACTGTATGCTTTAGAATGTAATAATTAGATTTACTTTCTACTCTACTATTATGTAACTGCCCCAAGGCTCAGTAATAACATAGAAATTTTATTTTCCTCATTTTACTTTTCCTTCTATTATTTTACTATATCGTTGTTAGTAATTAGGGTTTGCATGGAAAGACTAAAACAAATCGTTATAAAACCCTAAAAATCAAAGATAAAATAACTAAATACTAATCACTCGCACACTTACAGTTCTAAGATAACCTTCCTTGTTGTCTTCAAAAAAGAAGCATGTCCCTTGAATGTGGGGATGCTTTATCAAAGTCCCTCGATTCAAAGATCATATTTCCTCGATGACCCTTTGACATTACCTTTCGGTAAATGATCTAGTCCCTTATGAAAATTGCTAAAGCGTCCTTACGAGTTGCCTTCGATGACTGTATGATGACCCCCGCTTGTCCCTTCACATCCAACGATATGGCTTCCTACTAACTAATGGTACGTATAGCACTATCTAAAGGAGGAGGAAAATTACAAGAATGACCTTGAGTGGGTAGATAATCTTAATCGCTTGCTCGTTATCTTTCAAAATGAAAACTATTCACACAAAAACTTTCGAAATATTTTTAAAGCACTTTGTATGCATTCTCGAGGACAGATACGAGAATCATTACAAAGTTTCTCCTTACATTGGAAACTTCTCAAAATATTTTCAAAAACACACAAACACAATTTTTTTTTCAAAAAGTGAGCTAAGTGATTAAGAGCCCGTAGATAACTACAAATGAAAAGGGTGCTAACACCATTCCTTTTCATAACCTACCCTTCTTTTCACCATTTCCTTATTGGATAAAAGAAAAGTCGGTGGCAACTGTTGCTATCTGCAACATTTGTGATAAAATGCAAAAACAAGTCAGTTCTCCCAATGTATTACACTATTAATTTCATGTTTCTTTTCATTTATGTTGGCTATTTATACACCTCTCTCACAATAACTTTTAACCACATCTTTCACTTACTATTTGTTTTCTCTGAAATTTCTTTTCCCCTATTTTCTTCTAAAACCCTAGGATTTGTGAACAATGGCTTTTTCTTCTCAACAACAACAAAATCTTGCTCCTTCAACCCTTGTTCCTACTTCTAGTTCAGTCCCAAGTGTAGAAAACTACGCAGAACCCGAAAGGACTCTCGTAACTCCGGTAGACATCTAGAAGTGCTATATGAACTTATGGTTGATTTATAAAGTATGCAAGAAAATGGGTATGATCTTGTTCAGGACTGGCCCGACAGCTAGAGTGGGCCCAGTCTAGACATTCCCTTTGGTACGGCCCACACGGCCATGGCCCGGATTTCCCGCTGCACGTCAACCAATATCAGTTGTTTTCCCTCCCAAACCAGCACTGACCCAGGGTGGTCGACGAGCATCCCCTCAACCTGCCTGACATCAACGTCATGGAGACCACTAGGAACCGACCAGAGGAATGCCCATAACTAGCCCCTTCCTCGGGACCAACGGCTAGTTACGAGCACATCTGCCCAGTTTGACCAAGTCCTGGAAGTTACCTGATTTCACGGACCCGCGTATCTAGGCGTGAAATCATGAACCAATGTCCATGCGCCAAGGGTATTATATATATTCTCACACATATGAGAGCCAGGTATCGAATATCCACTATTCACCATCTTATACTTTGCTTGTACTTCCTTGTTCCCACTCTTACTTGATCTTCAGAGTGCCTTGCAACTACAACCCCCTATTTCTCATCGACTTCACAGCTCGACTGTAGATCATCTTCCGGACACTTCTCAAGATCTGATCAACCAGTAAGATTAGTGGCTCCGTTTGTGGGAATCTGCTCTCCCCATCTTTCTTTCCTTAAAAGCTAAGATCAAAGAACCTTTTTCAAAATTTTTCTCACTAATCATGGTCGACCATGATGATCTTCACATGACTGGAAAGACCATTCTTTCCCCTTCTCTCAAAACCGATGGAAGTCAGGAAAATCCTCACCTCGAGGACAACCTAGCCTTTTGGGACAGATATACCCCATCTCCAGATTCAATGGACGCCCGACACGGTGCCGACCAATTCATGGATAACGGACATCCCAAGAATTCCTTTGAAGAACTACAAGAAATCATGCAACCAGTTCCAATCCCTCTCAACACCGACCCGGCCATGGCAGCATTGCTCGCTGCTATCAATCAGACTAACACCCTCATCCTACCATAAAATTAAAGGATAGGGGCCTGAAATAACAGGCGATCAAGATCACCTCGGAGGAGGACCCGACGGTGATACTCCCCCAGTGTTTCGCCACCCCGGCGTAGCCACTGCCCAAAAAGAAGAGGCGCGACTTTTATTTCTTCAAGAAACGCAACCGCACACCTCTTGCCAGAGATCAAGAGTCCCCTTCATTCAAGAAGAAGAAAGACAATAGGCAAATCGATCGTGTTTGACTGCCCTTCCCCGAGCCAAAGTAGAAATGAAGGAGCCCCTCCCCCCGACCGGACCGTGACGACTGAAGGGGAAGAAACTACCACTCTCCATCTCCATCTCCTGCGGATAGTGAGGATAATGAGCCCCATGGTCTACTATCGAGGGAGATTACTGAAGCTCCACTTCTTGCCGGCCTAGAGAAGCCACCCATATTGGGAACCTACAACGGAAAACCAGACCTTGACGAGCACATCGAGAACATCGACGCTCTCCTCGACTACCGAGGGGTCAGGGGAGCCATCAAATGCAGACTCTTCATAACCACTCTTAGGAAAGGAGGCGATGTCGTGGTACAAGAACCTCCTCGACGAATCCATCACCTCGTGGAAATAGCTCAGGAGTATATTTTGAGGCATTTCACCACCTCCCGTTGACACTCGAAATCGGAGGCTTCGTTGGAAGCAATCATACAGGGCATGGACGAGTCTCTGCGAGCATATATTGAACACTTCAACAAGGAAGCAGCCCAAGTCCCTAAAATGGACAACATGAATAAGTACCTTGTCGAGCGTTGGCTCCGTCCCTGCAGTGACTTTACCAAAGTTGTAGGCATAGAGACACCGACCACGCTTGACTCCCTCCTCCTAAAGGTGCAGGTGTACATACCATACGAGGAGAAGGAAGCGACCAACAACGCTAGAGAATCCAGGCACAAAGAGAGTTCCAAATCCCCAAATAATGACGAGCCCTCGACATCCCGTCGGGGAGAGAAGAAACGGGAGGACAAGTCCTGTGATTCTAAAGACTACAAGAGGCCAGTCGGTCGTTTCCACGACTACACCCCTCTGACAACCTCAAGGGAGCGTATTCTTTCCTAATGTGCCAATTATGAAATCAAGCAAGTTGGGGTTCGCTTTCCCCTACAAACACCGTCCAAGCTAGGAACCGACAAGAGCAAGTATTGCAGGTTCCACAAGAGCCACAGGCACAACATGGAGGATTGCATTCATCTGAAGGATGCAATCGAAATACTGATCAGAGACAGGAACCTCAAGCAGTACAAAAAGAAGGAGGGTACTCGTGACGAAGCACCAGAAACCAAGAACGTTAAGGAAGGGAAGAAATCCCCCGACCTCGACCCCATTTCGGTCGCCATGACCATATCACAGTCGGAAGACTTCTATTATCCAGACATAGAGAACGTCCCTCTGTACTTCTCCTCCCACAGTCCTTGGGAATCCTTCCACGCAGTGATGGTCATATCCGGCAGAGGATTCAACAGGCACAAAGTTGGATTAGTGAAAAGGAGATTCGACCAACTCATAGTGGCCAACTCAGATATGGATGCCACGCTCGACAAATTCCGAGGAGGCTCTCATCCCCTCGCCTTCTACAGGGAAGAACTACCGGGCGGGGCCCCGAATTCTATAATCCCACTACTTGTGAGAGCTCGGATGGCTAATTTTGACGTGCATCGCATTCTTGTCGACCAAGGCAGTTCGGTGGACATCATTGTTGTACCCCAATTTTCCCCCTAAGATTCCTTCATCATACCATGTTGATTCAATCACAACAAGATCACATTAGGGCTTTTTGTTATTCTCCCTATCTTTAGCCTTGCTCTTTTGAGGAGTTACCAAGCACCTTGACTTGTTTTATTTTGTGATCATGAATATTTTGCTTTGATTTTCTCTCTAATTAATAAAATTCAATGTTGGTTTGTCTTACTTGTTAATAATGTAGGTAAAGGCAATGAGGTTTAACAAGTTGCTTCATGGGTTCATGAGTTTATTTCCATGCCCTAATCAATAGCTTGAGAAATTCAAACTTCACTATTGGAGTGATTTTGGAAGAAATGGCATGACAAGGCTTATTTTGGTTCAACATATCTCAAAGTTATCAAAATTGATTAAAAAATACAAAGGGTTAAGGGAAGAAGTTGTCATGATTGGACAAGGTCTTGTTCCTATTGGTCACAGGAGCATATTTCTCTCTAATTTCAAGATATGGAAGTGGTTTTGGTGGCTATGAGTCCTCATCATCATCCTTAACAACTTCTATTCACAAAGGAAGAATCTTGGCACAAGCAGTTTGTTCAAACTTGTTAAAGTTCCTCAAAGCATTCTCTTGATCTAGAGGCTAGGGTTTTGAACTTCAAAGGAGCATGTCTTTCTCATATTTTGGTATTTTTGAGTGATTCCAAATACATCTTTCTCTTCAAAGAGTTACCAACAAATCACTTCAAAAGTTCCAAGGAGTTTTCATGTGGAAGGAACTTGGTGAAGAAGAAATATTATAGGTCATCCAAATGAATCCCCAATTTTCCATATGTGAATTCAAATGGTCATAACTTGGTCAATTTTTATCACCTTGAGCCCATTCTTTTTCCATGATAATCTTAAGGATATGTACTTAATGCCTTATTTTATGTGCAAAGTAAGAAAATGGATGGAAGTTACCGTAAGAATGCAAAAGGTTATAGGTCATTTCATGATTTTTGGCCAACTTCAACAAGTCACAACTTGCTCAATTTTTGGAGATTTTGAGTGGTTCAAATTTCAAAATGTGATTCAAGAGATCTACTTAGTTCCATATTTTTTGGTCAAGAGCAAATTCTAAGTGGAATGCCATGTTTGGATACAAAAGATTATAGGTTATTTTTTAAAGAAGAATTTGAAATATTTCAAAGTATGGAAAGTCAACTCTTTTTCTTCAACTTTGAATCCATGTAACTTTCATCCCAAGCATCCATTTGATTCCATTATTTTTCCATTGCAAAGCTTGTAACCTCATCTTTCCAAAGCATCAAGAATTATGCCCTAAGACCCCTTGAGTTGGAAATGCCATGGATTTGAATTTGGTAGTTTGAGACTGAATTTTTCACAAAGCCAGGATTTTGAAATCTTTGTTTTGGCTTCTAATCATAAGTTTTCCACGCGTTTTTTTTCTAATCATGATTAGCAACTTTCTAGAAGTGATTAGCATCATGAAACGCATGTTTTGGCTGAGTTTTGATCAAGTTTGAGTCACACTTTCTTCATGATGCAGACCCACACGAATTCCCTCCAAAACGCATCATTCACTCTTACTTTTGATCCCTTTTGCTTCCCTATAAAAAGAGGGTCATCCCCCCATCCATTTTCCCAAGCTTAGATAGCCAGAATCACCCTGCCAAACTTGTTTCACAACCCAAAATTCAGCAACTTCGAAATCCATTCTCAAGCCTTTTTTAATCCATTATTTCCCTCAATTCACCTTCCTTGATCTTCCCTGAAGCTAACCATATAATTACATTCAAGAATCGTGCCCTATATTGTTCCATAGAAGTCCAGTTTCAAAGCTCTTCAACTCAACTTCAATAGGTAGATTCCTTCATCAATTCTTCAAAACTATGATATCATAGTGTTGCTCTCATTACACTGGTTCTAGTCGCAACACTTACGTTTCACTGGAAATACGTTTTGACCATGAATTTTCAAATCCATTTTCAAAACTTTCCTTCCAAATTGCTTGAGCTACAGTTTAAATAAATTTGGCGTGAGGGTGTGGTTATTTTCGTCTTAAAGAGACGAAGCGATTGGCATAGGTCTGAGCTTCTGAGTTTACAGTTTGAGAGACCTGCAAATCACGTTGGTTGGAGGTTGAAGATTACCTACGTGTCATCTTCCAACCAATGATGGCACGCCACTTGTTATTTTCAAAAATATGATTTATATTTGATTCTGTACATTATTCACTAATGACCATGATATGCACAGCGCGCCAGATCCCTTGGATTTGATTACTAACGCATTTTGACTCTCATCCAAAGGTTCACATATTTTACTTTTATTTTCTTTTTTCTGATTTTTATATTTTAATTGTTTTGAATTTCAAAAAATCATAGAAAAATCATTTTTAGTCCAAAAAATCTGAAAAATATTTTTGATTATTCTCTTTCTGATTTTTATTTTTTGACAATTTAATTTTGTGTTTTGGTATTTTTTATAAATTTTACACTTATTTGATTTGTTTAAAATGTTTAAAAATACTTTTATACATTTTTTAATTCTGAAAAAATTATGGAATGATCCAATGATATTGTGACAAATATTGGTGACCTTATTTTTTTTTTCTGACTTTACTATTTTTGTTTATTTTACCCATTTATTTTAATTTTAAAAATAGTTTCTGACTTTTAAAAATTACCAAAAATTTTATAAAAATATTTGGATCCATTTCTGATTTTTCTATGACCTTATTTTTCATTTCTTGATTAATTTGAACATAATTGATATTTTCCTCATTATTTTCCATTTTTTAAACATTTTTAAACCTTTTAATGTATATGCTAAATATGATATTATTTTGTGATTATTTTCTGGCTGTCTTGAGTTGATTTTTTGATCATGGCTTTATTAACATCATTGGATCTTAGGTGTTGAGTTCAACTCCACCAAAATGGATGAATGGTTTTAATAATAGTCTGATTAAATTTTTAATTCAAAAGTGGTTTATTCATCTTTTTTCCCTAATCCTCTTCATCCCATCCCCTTCTCATTGCACTAAATGTTGTTGGAGCATGATCTCTATATCATGTCTCAAAACAAATGGTGCATAGATTGCTATTGACCGGCCTCAAAATAGGTGCGACTTCTATATAAGTCCACTTACGATTCTAATAAATGATCATTCGTGACCCAAACTAATGATTGCAAGCCCAAGTATGTTAATTTGATCTCTTTGATCCAATAACCTTGAGATTCATTGTGTGGAGGCTTTGGTTCTACCAATCTTATAATGGATCTACAAAACTCTTGGTCAACGCGGATCACTTAAACATCGTTGATCATTAAATGGTACTTATGAGAATTCCAAATGGATGATATACTTGACAAAAAGCAAATGCAACTTGTTGTGTGGAGGCTTTGGTTCTACCAATCCTCTAATGAGTTCCAAATGCAAGTTTCAAGATGATCATCCAACTAACCACTAATTATTGACTTGTTTATCTTATGCTTTTATTCTTTTTTTTATGCTTTATGTACTATTTATTTTTTAGCATTTTCATTTCATGCCATTTTAATCTTTGCTCATTTGAACATTTATTGTTTTGTAATTTTTACTTTGCTCACTTGAGCTTTTCTTTTCTTTTCTTAAGATACTTAATAATCAACATAAATCCTAAAAAACTCTTAATGGTACTCGGACTATTTGGTTACTATCCTTGGCATTATAGAGCAGGGGACTATTTCTTGGACTTAGGATTAGAAACCTTGGCCTATCTTGGAGACCTTGTGATATTTTCTGATTATTTTGTCTGGAGTTATTGAGGTTTACCTCAAGATATTGGGTTGCTTGTTTGTTTTTGTGTACAGGTTTTTGTGATTACATTCTTTGTTTGTAATCTGGAATTCACCCGTATACAGCCGTTACTCTGCCCAATTTTTGTGAAGACTTAATACACTTGAAGAGGTCTAGTATCATTGCTTGCTTGGTTTCAATCCAAAGAATGGGAATTCTATCTTGGCTCATAATGTCAAGCGTTAGCTTCTTGTTAGTTAGATGGATCTTATCCTTAGCTTTTACCTTATGCTTTATGATAGTCTCTTCTTCTCCTCCCTTCTTCTTTAATTTCAAAAATCTTCTCCCTCCTTTTTAAACTCTTATTGTTTTGAAACTTCAACTACTTTCATAATAAACTTGGACTTAGGTCCATGCATTTTCAAAATCTTTTCATAAATAAACCCCAATCAATTTAATAATACTTTGACATTTTTTGTGAGAAGACTAAAAGTCAATCAATCTCATTTCAAACCATTTTGCCACTTTGGTTTTTTATCTTTAAACTTTTCTCAAAAGGTTAGACTCTTGTCAATCCTTGTAGTGATACAAACAACTATACTTCTACAATATGTATTGAAGTGAGATATTTTCCACTTGGGTGTTGAGTGAGGCATTGTTGATTTTAAAATCCAAGCTATATCTTCCACTTTGAGATGATGCAAATTCTCCTTTATCATGATTGTGGGTAGTAAGTATGTTTTCCACACGGACAATGACGATGATGTCTTATCTCTTAAAATCAACCAACACACCTGTGTTTCAAATTTTTTAAAAGAGGAACTACGTGTACCCTGATCTCCTATTGCATGAAAGGTGGTATGTAGGCACTAAAGGTTCGTAACCGCGGCGGGTGCAAAAATCATAAAAATATATTTCTTTTCTCACCTCCACCATCCATTTTATATACAACACATTTTTTTATATATCCAAAATATACAGATTTTACAAAGAGATTCCTGCGGAGTACCGTAGATGTTTAGGATGCTAATACCTTCCCTTTGCATAACCAACCCCCTTACCTTGAATCTTTCCCCCTCTTTTTGGGTTATTCGCTCTTTTCCCATTCTTTGGAAACAATAAAGCGCGGTGGCGATTTTTATTTTTGATTTGTGTAAGTCTAGTCAATCTAATGGCTTAGTGTTGAACATTTCTATCGCTACAGAAAAATGGCGACTTCACTGGGGACAAATTTACCTCTTGTTGGTCCATCCCTAAGTGGGTTGAGCCTACCTTTGTTTATATCTGTATATGTATTATTATTGTTTATGTGTTATATTTTGTATATATGTTTATTTGGATTTTCCTGGTTTTCAAGGTGCTTGGTGATTACTCATAAGTCCTATAACCGGACTTGGGCAAACTTTAAGATAGGACGGGCGGTATAGTCATGTTAACTTTGAGGGAGTAATCCCAAAAAAGGAGGCATGAGACCCCCCACTCAGTGGAGGCCCCTTTGACTATAGTGTCGTTTACCGATTAATCGGGAAGACGTACTGCTTTCTACCTGGGAGCCTGCTGAAATTGAGGACCGTAGAATACCAAACCCATCTTGGCCTTTTAGGTGTAGTGCGGAAGCTATGACGGAGTAATCTTGAAATAGTTGTCGCGCGATACTACGCTCGAATGAGTTTTTCTTGAAAATATTACTAATTACCGAGTTAATCGGGAAGTTGGTAATATCCGAAGGAAGGATGTAGACTCTGGGAACCTCTAGAACCTTGATTGGCAGGTGATAACTCTTAGACCAACACCTTACGGGTAGTACCTTCGACCTTATGCTCGTGAAGTTGAACCTATGAACCCTATATGTGTGATCTTGTGTGTGATTGTTGCATCATGCATCCATGCACTCATAAGCATCTTTTGAAGAAAACAATATTTCAAGAGATTTAAAGGTTGACTATTTGTGAATATCTCAGGTACTTTTAACCATGGATTCTGGAAAGAGAAAGACCGGGAAATACAGTTTCAAGGATCCCAAGATAAATGAGTTGATTAGTATAATTCCAGAGATCGAGTATTCTGTAGACTTTCGGAAGAAGTATGGATCCATTATTCCTCTCATGAAGCTAAAGATGAAGGGGGGTATTCTCTCGACCTTGGTCCAGTTCTATGATCCGGTGTATCACTATTTTACTTTTCCCGATTATCAGTTAATGCCTACACTGGAGGAGTATTCCTATCTATTAGATTTACCCGTTACCGATCGTGTTCCTTTTACTGGTTTGGAGGGTGAGCCAAAACCACATGAGATTGCTGCTTTGATTCATCTGGGGAAGTCTGAGGTGGAAGCCCATATTACTACTAAAGGAGGGATTAGAGGATTACCGGCTCAGTTCTTATTGGAGAAAGCTCGTTACTTTTCCAGAATGAAGAGTACGGTTGCTTTTGAGGCCATCTTTGCTTTACTTGCTTATGGATTATTCTTATTTCCTAATGTGGACAGGTTTGTTGACATTAATGCTATCAAGATCTTCATGATTGGAAACCCAGTTCCTACACTGTTGGGTGATGCTTATTACTCTGTTCATCTTCAGAATTCTTATCATGGGGAATGATTATCTGTTGCACGCCTCTGTTGTACCGGTGGTTCATCTCTCATATGCCGCAATCTGATGATTTTTGGGATGTCAAGAAGGAACCCCGTTGGGCTCCTAAGATCATGGTACTTACTCACTCGGATATTGATTGGTATCATCGAGCTTACCAGGATGTGGAGATTATTGACAGTTGTGGTAGTTTCCCCAATGTGCCTCTTCTTGGTACAGAGGGAGGAATTAACTATAACCCTGTTCTTGCACGGCGACAGCTTGGTTACCCGATGAGGGATAAACCGAATAATATTCATTTGAATAGTTTCTTTCTGAAGGAAGGAGAAGACCATAGGGAAGCTAGGGAGCAGATTGCGAAGGCCTGGCGTCACATTCATAAGAAGAGTAGGAAGGATTTGGGACCTAGGGGTGTTGTTTCTTTGGAGCTGTATCTTTAGTGGATCCAATCGAGAGTTATTCAGTTGAAGATTCCGTATACTCGGGAGACACCCATGCCTGATTTGTTTGTGAAGACCACTCCTCCCTTATTAGACGATCTAGAAGAGTTGCAACTCGCTTTGGTTAGGATGCAACAGGAAAGGGATGCTTGGAAGAACAAGTTCTAGATTTTAGAGAGTTCCTACAGAGCAGACCTCAAGGAGAAAGACGATTTGATCGAGATCCTTGAGAGTCGAGCGGTAGAGTCTATGGAGAGGCAAGGGGATTTATTTTCTCCTAAGCCTCAAACAGGTGGTGATTACTCACTTTCTGATCCAGATGAGTGGAGGGAGGTTGCCATCAGACATGTAGAAGAAAACCAGAGGTTGAGGGCTCAGATTGCCAGGCTCACAAGGAAGTGCCAGCGTACATATTGATCTCTATCAGTTCCTTTTCTCAAGATTTTAGATTGTATTTTCATCTTTTACTTGGGATCATTGAAACTTGTAATCCATTTTGAAGTTATTATAATAAAAAATTTCAGTATTTCAAATGCGTTATTATTTTGATGTTTGCAATATGTCTATAAACGTTAAATCCCTTGAAATATTAAATAATAAAGTAAAAATAATCACATGCATTGCATATCATGCATCATATTGCACATATTTCTTGCATTTATTATGCATATCCAGGTGCCTTATCCAGCTTTTTACTTCATTCAGCAAGCTGACTCATCAATACAACACTCAGGCTGATTTCAAAAAGAAGATGGACAACTTAGAATAGGAGAATCGCGAGCTGCGCGAAGAAGTTTCTGCTTTGAAGGATGGCTTGGCCAATTTTACTACTCTGATGGAAGCTCTGGTAGTTGCTCAGAATCATCCACCGAGTGTTCAACCTCAACCAATAAGGGAAAATACTGAAGTTCTGACTGTTCCTGTATCTGCTACTCCGGCTGTTGTTCAAAACTGTATGCCTCAAGGTTATCCGTGGGGAATTCTAGAGAATTTCGCACCTAAAGGTTTCAATCATGGCCCTCAAGGTTATCCGTGGGGAATTATAGAGAATTTCGCACCTGAAGGTTTCAATCTTGGCCCTTAAGATGCTCCAGTGGCTCAGACTGTTGTTACTCCTGCGCCTCATGTGGTGCATGTTGTCCCTGCTGCACCTCCTTCAGTGAATCTGGTTCCACTTGTTAATGAAGATGTGTGTCATCCTTTCCCTCCGCCGAGTGAAGACTTGGGTCTTTATGACAAAATGGATGATTTTCAAGAGCAGTTTGATAGAATGCAAAGAGAGATGAAGGCTCTTAGGGGAAAAGAGCTATTTGGGCAGAATGTGAATGAGCTGTGTTTGGTCCCGAATGTTAAAGTACCGTCTAAGTTCAAGGTCCCGGAGTTTGAGAAGTACAAAGGCAACACTTGCCCTCATGCTCACTTGGTGATGTACGTGAGGAGAATGTCTACCCACACTGATGATCAGCGTCTGCTGATTCAGTTTTTCCAGGATAGTCTGATTGTATAGCGTTGAAGTGGTACATGAGTTTAGATAATGCCAACATCCATACTTTTAATGATTTGGGGGAAGCATTCGTCAAACAATACAAATACAATATGGACATGGCGCCCGACCGTCACCAGCTTAGGGCCATGGTTCAGAAAGATAGGGAATCGTTCAAAGAGTATGCGTAGAGATGGCGCGAAGTGGCTGCCCAAGTGATTCCTCCCATGGAGGAGAAGGAAATGACTAAAAAATTTCTGAAGACGTTGGGCGCTTTCTACTACGAAAGAATGGTAGCAAGTGCCCCAAGTGATTTTACAGAGATGGTAGGAATGGGTGTCCGCCTAGAGGAGGCAGTAAGAGAAGGCCGTTTGACGAAGGGTGAAGGACCTGGAGGTGTGAAGAAGCCATTGTATGGGTTTACTAAGAAGAAATAAGGGGATACAAATGTTTTTATACAAGAGAGGAGGGTAAACGCTCCTAGAAGGAATTATCAGCGTCACCAGCAAGTCGCCTAAGTTACTCCTGTAATGAGTGCCGCTCCGACTACCGTTGCTTATCAAAGACCGACCCAGCAGGGGAACCAGGGGAATAATCAGAGAAGGGAGAACTATGACCTTATTCCCATGAGCTATGCAGAGCTACTACCGGAATTAATTCAGAAGAAGTTGTTCCAGACACGACCACCTCCTGTCGTACCATCACCATTGCCTTGGTATTACAAAGCAGACCAGACGTGTGCCTTTCATCAGGGAGCACCAAGGAATAGTATTGAGAATTGTTATCCTTTATGGACTTAAGTGCAAAGGTTGGTGAAGTCTGGAATTCTATCTTTTAAAGACATGGGACCTAATGTGAAAGATAATCCTCTACCCAAGCACTGGGGGGGGGTGAATGTTGTGAATATGGTGGTCGGTTGTCTAGGCGACTTCCGGATTTTTGACATTAATCTGGTTAGAGGAGATTTGGTGAAGATGCACGCAGACCTCTGTGAATTCAGCTACTATACGCATGACCACGTCGGTTGTGATGTTTGCAGTACATACATACAGGGTTGCGAGAAGATAAAGGCTAATTTACAGGAGATGATGGATGAGGGTTTAATCCATTTAATCAGGCCTATGGCAGAATATGAAGAGGAAGTGAATATGATTTTTGGATGTCCTGGTGAATTCAGAAATTTTGATATGGAGTATTTGAATGAGGATCTCGTGCAGTTGCATGCTACCTTCTGTCGTACTGCTAGTCAGGTGGAACACCAATATGGATCTTGCATTGTTTGTTGTCGAGACCCCCGAGGATGTTCTATTGTGAGGGAGGGTGTTCAACTGCTATTAGACAATGGAACTATCAATATCACAGGTCAGAGAGATGATTATCATGAGATTGATATGGTTGAAGTTTGTTTAATGGAAGAAGAGTCAGAGGAAGAGTATGCCTCCGCGGATGAGTATTTCGTTTCAGACGAAGATTTGTTTGTCGGAAATAAATTTTTGATGCCTGATTGTGTTGAGGAAGGGGTAAACGTCATTGTACCTTTTTTTGGTTCACCCGCTCATCTTGAAGTGGAGTACCAAAGCAAACCAGCTGTTACCCCATTGGTAATTAGTCTGCCATATCCTATTCCCTATAAATCAGATAAGGCTGTGCCTTAAAAATACAAAGCTACAATCTTAGAAGATGGGGTGGAAGTTCCCATCCAGCCAATTCCTGATGTTGGAAATATAGCTGAAAATAGCAGGATGACCCGTAGCGGTCGTGTGTTTGCGCCGGTTGTACGAAGAGATGTTGTTGCTGGAAAGAAAATTGCTGAGAATGATGAGCCTAAGAAGGCTACAGAAGAGACTAGCGAGGCCACATTAGAGAAAGAAGTGGATGATATTTTAAAGATAATTAAGATGAGCGACTACAGAATTGTAGATCAGCTACTGTAGACTCCTTCAAAGATATCTATCCTGGCTTTATTGATGAATTCCTCTGCTCATAGAGAATCACTGATGAGAGTACTAGACCAAGCTTTTGTGGAGAGTGACATGTCGTTAGATCAATTCAGTAGCGTAATTGGAAACATTACATCATGTAACAACTTGAGTTTCTGCGATGATGACTTACCAGATGAAGGGAGGAATCACAACCTGGCCCTTCACATATCTATTAACCGCGAGAATGACTCGCTATCCAATGTGCTAATTGATAATGGATCCGCGTTGAATGTTATAACGATGAGTACTCTCATGAAGTTAAAGTATCAAGGAGCACCTATGCGCCCGAGTGGCATCATTGTGAAGGCTTTTGATGGGTCGAGGAAATCTGTATCGGTGAAGTGGACTTGCCCATCCATATAGCACCACATTTGTTCTTGATAACCTTCCAGTTCATGGACATTATTCCCACATATAGATGTTTTCTAGGACGACCATGGATACACGAAGCAGGGGCTGTCACTTCAACTCTGCATCAAAAGCTAAAATTTGTGCGTGAAGGGAAGGTAGTGATCATAAATGGGGAGCAGGCGTTATTGATATCCCATCTATCCTCTTTCAGTACTGTAGAAGCAGATGAGGCTGCTGTTGGAACCCATTTACAAGCCTTATCCATTGACAACATAAGAAGGAATAGGAATTCTGTGGTTTCCCTGAAGAACGCGCAATAGGTTGTGCGCAATGGTCATAATGCAGTTTGGGGATGCCTTGTGGATCCACCCGTGAAAAAAAATAGAGCTGGTTTGGGTTTATCTTCGAGGAATGGCAAAGGAGAAAGTTTGAAGTCAAAGTCTACTATGAACAGTTATCAGGATGTTTTCTGTAGCGGAGGCTACCTCCATCCATTTGGTTCTGGAATTAATGTTGTTGAAGAGGATGAAGCAGAGTAGGAAGTATTGAATTATATAACGCATGGAGTCCGAGTTCAGAACTGGGTCACCATTAATGTTCCTTCTTGCATACATGTTTCAAAGTAATTTGTTTTGTTAATTTGTTTCTTTCTTTTGAAAAACTTTCACTCTGCCCAAGGTGGAAGTATTAATGTTGTGGGGCTTATCTGTTTGCTATGACTTTTAAGATCATTAATAAAAGTTGTCTTTGCTTCCAAAAATATGTCTTTATTTTCTGCTTTTTCTTGGGAAATGGTAATAAAAAAATACCCTTTCAAAATAAATAATAACTGAAAATTAATCTGCATGATCACTTGTTATATGTGTTAGTTTCTAAAAGCAATCATAAATCATATGTGCAAATTAATTAAAAAAACTCGTTGAATACAATGACCCTGCACCCTCTCCCAACTTTGAATGTCCCGTGTTTGGGGATGAAGAAGAAGATTATGATGAGATTCCGGAAGAGGTCTCACGGTTGCTTGAGCATGAGGAAAATACCATTCATCCATACAAGGAGCCTTTGGAAGTGATTAATTTGGGTTCAGAAGAAGATCCGAAGGAAGTCAAGATTGGAGCATCGTTGCATCCTGATGTAAAGAGCGGGCTGATTGAGCTGTTGAAAGAGTATGTGGATATTTTTGCTTGGTCTTATCAAGATATGTCTGGTCTAGATACAAACATTGTCGAGCATCGTTTTCCGTTAAAGCCAGAGTGTCCGCCAGTTAAACAAAAGTTGAGAAGAACCCACCCAGATATGGCAGTAAAGATAAAAAAGGAGGTCCTAAAGCAGATTAATGTTGGTTTTCTTGTGATGTCAGTGTATCCTCAATGGATGCCAATATTGTCCCAGTACCGAAAAAAGACAGAAAAGTCCGCATATGCGTAGGTTACAGAGATCTAAATAAAGCTAGTCCAAAAGAGGATTTTCCATTGCCTCACATCGACATGTTAGTAGACAACACAAAAAAATTCAAAGTATTCTCGTTCATGGACGGATTTTCCGGCTATAATCAAATAAGAATGGCTCTAGAGGACATGGAAAAAACAACGTTTGTCACACCCTGGGGAACATTCTGTTACAGAGTGATGCCCTTCGGGTTGAAGAACACTGGTGCAACGTACTAGAGGGCTATGAAAACCCTATTCCATGATCTGATGCACAAAGAAATCGAAATATATGTTGATGATATGATTTCCAAATCCCAAACTGAAGAAGGGCATATAGAATATTTGTTGAAGTTGTCTCAGCGTTTGAGGAAATATCGTTTCGGCTTGAATCCAAATAAATGCACCTTCGGTGTTATATCGGGGAAATTTTGGGTTTTATTGTTAGCCAGAAAGGAATTTAAGTTGACCCTGATAAAGTCAAAGAAATTCAAGAAATGCCAGCACCAAGAACTGAAAAGCAAGTCAGGAGTTTCCTTGGGCGTTTGAATTATATTTCCAGATTTATTTCCCACATGACGGTAACATGCGAACCGATCTTTAAGTTGTTAAAGAAAGATCAAGGTTGTGTATGGACAGATGACTGCCAAAGGGCATTTGAGAGTATTAAAGAATATCTGCTTGAACCCCCTATATTGCTCCCTCCCGTGGAAGGAAGACCGTTGATTATGTATCTAACAGTGTTAGATAAATCCATGGGTTGTATTCTGGGACAACAGGATGAAACAGGGAAGAAGGAGTTCGCCATTTATCATCTCAGCAAAAAGTTCACTGATTGTGAGTCGCGGTATTCCATGCTAGAAAAGACATGTTATGCTTTGGCCTAGGCGGCAAAGCGTTTGCGGCAGTATATGTTAAATCATACCACTTGGTTGATCTCCAAAATGGATCCAATCAAGTATATTTTGGAAAAGCCTGCTCTTACTGGGAGAATTGCCCACTGGTAGATGTTGTTATCTGAATATGATATCGAGTACCGCACTCAGAAGGCTATTAAAGGTAGTGTGTTGGCAGATTACCTTGCTCACCAGCCGATGGAAGATCATCAGTATGCAGAATATGAATTCCCCGATAAGGATGTGATGTTCCTGAAAGTGAAAGATTGTGATCAACCATTGCCTGAGGAGGGCCCTGGCCCTGAATCTCGTTGGAGTATGGTATTTCATGGAGCGGTGAATGCTTATGGTAAAGTAATTGGTGTTATGATTGTCACTCCTCATGGATCGCACATTCCTTTTACCGCGAGGTTAACATTTGATTGCACTAATAATATGGCGGAATATGAGGCTTACATCATGGGTCTTGAGGAAACTATTGATCTCAATCAATATTCTAGATGTGTATGGTGATTCTGCTTTGGTGATAAATCAGATTAAAGGAGAATGGGACACTCGTCACTCTGGCTTGATCCCTTACAAAGATTATGCTAGAAGATTATTACCCTTCTTCAATAAAGTTGAATTCCATCACATTCCTAGAGATGAAAATCAAATGGCGGATGCTCTGGCAACTCTGGCTTCCATGTACCAAGTGAATACTTGGAATGATATACCCCGAATTACAATTCGACGACTAGATAGGCCCTCTCATGTGTTTACGACAAAAGAGGTAGCAGATGAAAAACCTTGGTATTATGATATCAATCATTTTCTTCAGACTCAGGAATACCCGATTGGTACGTCGAGGAAAGATAGAAAGACACTGAGAAGATTGGCGGGCAGTTTCTTCCTCAGTGAAAATGTGTTATACAAGAAAAATTATGACATGGTCTTGCTCAGATGCGTGGATAAACATGAAGCAGACATGTTGATGCATGAGATTCATGAAGGTTCATTTGGAAATCATGCTAATGGACATTCGATGGCTAAAAAGATGCTAAGGGCAGGTTATTATTGGTTGACAATGGAGTCTGACTGTTACAAATTTTCAAAGAAGTGCCATAAATTCCAGATTTACGCAGACAAGGTTCATGTGCCTCCGACACTTCTCAATGTGATTTCCTCCCCATGGCCTTTCTCTATGTGGGGTATTGACATGATCGGGATGATAGAACCAAAAGCTTCAAATGGGCACCATTTTATCTTGGTAGCAATTGACTACTTTACCAAATGGGTAGAGGCTGCTTCATATGCCAATGTTACCAAACATATGGTGGTGTGTTTCATCAAAAAAAATTATATGCCGGTATGGTGTGCCAAGCAGAATCATCACTAACAATGGCTCGAATTTGAACAACAAGATGATGACAGAACTGTGCAAAGAATTCAAGATTATCCATCATAATTCATCTCTGTACAGGCCAAAGATGAATGGGGATGTTGAAGCTGCTAATAAGAATATCAAGAGAATTATCCAGAAAATGGTTGAAACTTATAAGGATTGGCATGAAATGCTCCCTTTTGCTCTGCATGGATATCGAACATATGTCTGCACTTCAACAGGAGAAACCCCGTTCTCCCTGGTGTATGGAGTTGAAGCGGTACTCCCTGTCGAAGTAGAGATTCCCTCGTTACGTGTGATGATGGAAACCAAATTGACAGAGGCTGAATGGGTCCAGAACAGGTTTGACCAATTGAATTTGATTGAAGAGAAGAGAATGACAGCTTTATGTCATGGGCAGTTATATCAGAAAAGAATGAAGAAAGCATTTGATAAAATGGTCAAACCTCGTGAATTCAGAGAAGGTGACCTCGTGCTCAGAAAGATCATGTCTTTCAACACTGATTCTAGGGGCAAGTGGACTCCCAATTTTGAAGGCCAGTATGTTGTCAAGAAAGCCTTCTTTGGTGGTGTATTAATTCTTGAAACTATGGATGGCGAGGAGTTCCCACGTCCCATGAATGCTGACGCAGTCAAGAAATACTTCGCCTAAAGAAATAAAAGAACAACTCGCTAAGTTGAAAACCCGAAAGGGTGGCTTCGGCAAAAAGGAGTGTCTCGGTAGGCTGAAAACCCGAAAGGGCGGTCTTGGCAAAAATTAGAGACATAAACAGAATAAATTTCCCGCTAAGTTGAAAACCCGCAAGGGCAGCTTAGGCAAAAGTTAGGGATTTTCTTGGAAAGTAACTACGTCAGACAAGTCTTGATCGATGAAGCAACAATCTTCTCGGATCCTCACCATACTTCAACAAAAGTTGCAGCTCAGGATTTCAAAAGTTGTTAGGTAGGATAGTGGTCATTGTATCTCAATGTATCTTTTCCATTATGTATTACGATTTCCCAAACTTTGTAATCATCAGTGGAGTCTCGCCATTCGCAGACTACCATTCTATTAATGAGTTTCGAGCTTTTTCCCAACTCTTTGTGTTCTTATTTTATTTAGCTTGCAAAGACTCCATTTATTACTGATAATAACTTTTAAAGCAAAAAGATTAAAAATCAAAATTGACTTTTAAAATAAAAATAGATCTTTACAATTCAATTTACTTTGGGATTTGTGATGAAACAATGACAACAAAAATGGTGATCCCAAGAATAAACATACTCCGTTTGTTTTAAGAAGATTTACTTCCTTCATGAAGGTTTTCTCAGGTCATTTTGCTGGTATGTGTGCTATCTTTGTGTGTTTCTCAGATAGTTAAAGATGATACCAGTGGGTGCAAGGTACAGTATTGGGTTTGTGATCCCATTATCCCCAGTCAGGTCTTGGTTCACTTTTGATTTTGGGTTTGCGTGGTCAGAAGCCTCCGTCTCAGATACCCCAGCGAAGTTTTCCCTTATATGATGAAAGGTTTTATTCCCTTGGTGTCCTGAGATGTCACTCTTTCTGCAGTATTGGCATTATTTGTTGGTATTTAGTTTCAGGCAACTAGACCAGGTCAATATCTCTTCTGAGAAGTGTTGAAATGATTATCAACCTTTGGGTTTTCAACCACCAAGTGTTGGGTGTAATTTAAAATCCCCGTAGGTTTGACATCTTTCTATAAATGTTAACTTCTTGATTCCTAGGGAGGCTATCCCAGAGCATCTTTTGTTGGATTAAGTTTTCGTGATGTAAAGTTTCAATCCACATTTTTTCTCCAGGGGGGTAGGCTTGAATCCCCCAGTGAGGTTTGGTTGTTTCGGTGTCAGTCTGCTTTATTTGAGGCTGGTCTTGCAATCTCCAGTAGGCATGTTGCTTTTGGAAAAATGGTTTTTCCGATGAAGCTGGAAGAAGGATGTTCTATCCCGATATCTGTTTGATTTGGCTACCTCCGGATTATGTTTCTCCTTAGTGAAGTTAAGGAAGGAAATAGGTTTGGCTTCCGCAGTTGGTTTTTACCTTCTTGGAATGATCTTTCTGGTTGAAGTTTAGCCCGATGTTGTTAGTACCTGAGGCGGTTTTGTTTGTTTATAATGATTGTGTATCCTTTTTACCAGCATATGCACGATAGCACTCATACATTCATACATACATCATGCATGGCTAAAAATCATCGTTCATTGACATTGTGTTCTGACTTTCCTGCAGTGCTCTTTGCTTAGTTGATTTGGTTTTCCCTCTTGAGTTTTATTTCTCAAAGGATGTATCTTCATTGGCCGTCTTGCTCCAGTTTATTTCTGATTTGGATCTGTGGTTGCATGACAATATTATTTACTTTGTATTTCTGAAAACTTTGAGTTTTAGTTTGTGCATTTATTTTACACGAGAAGACTTTATCTCCTCAGCAGGAATATCGTGGAATTTCCCCGGGAAGTCATATTTATATCCCCATAAAGTCATTTCTTTTTGCAATTCTCCATGACAACAAGTAACAAGTCTCTTTATTTGAGACAACTTATGTTTGACCTTTTCCAGGCAGATTTCATTGGTTAAAGAAGAAGTTGAGACCCGTTCTAGGAAACACCAGAATTTTGGGGATAACTTGATATATTTTCTCTTTCTACCTTCAGTGAACGTTGGTAGGACATCGGCAGTGAACGTAGATGTTTATTATCTTTTTTCTATCTTCAGTGAACATTGATAGTTCATCGTCAGTGAACGGTGATGATATGATATATTTTCTCTTTCTACCTTCAGTGAACGTTGGTAGGACATCGGCAGTGAACGTCGGTGTTTGTTATCTTTTTTCTATCTTCAATGAAAGTTGATAGTTCATCGTCTATGAACGGCGGTGATATGATATATTTTCTCTTTCTACCTTCAGTGAATGTTGGTAGGACATCGGCAGTGAACGTCGGTGTTTGTTATCTTTTTGCTATCTTCAGTGAACATTGATAGTTCATCGTCAGTGAACGGCGGTGATATGATATATTTTCTCTTTCTACCTTCAGTGAACGTTGGTAGGACATCGGCAGTGAACGTCGGTGTTTGTTATCTTTTTGCTATCTTCAGTGAACGTTGATAGTTCATCGTCAGTGAATGACGGTGATATGATATATTTTCTCTTTCTACCTTCAGTGAACGTTGGTAGGTGTTGTACCCCAAAATTTGCCCTCCCATTTCATCAATATTTTCTCACCACAAGACCCTTGGAGTTCAAGAACAAGTTAGGATTTGCTCTGCTCAAAACTCCTCCTTGCACTGTTGACCCAAATTAGGGTTTGAGTTTGCACAAATATGTTTTGACCTAAAAGGCCCAATGTGACTTTCGTGCTTCATGTTGGACTCACAAGTTTATCCATACCAAGTTTCAAGCCTTGATTCCAATCTTTGCCCAGTCAATTGGACAGTTGACCTAGAAATCAGTTGTATTGGGGAAAAAGTCAACTGTGGTCAATTGACAGTCAAACCTCATGATTTTTGACCCACATCAACATTATGAACTCATATGAACCATTTGGTCAAGTTTGGATCACAATTCCACAAGAAATTTGATCAGATCACCAAAAGGGCAAAATGGTCATTTTTAGGGTTTTGACTGTACAAAGGCAATTTTTAATTGTTTGACCTAGCCAATGGAAAACCAAGCTCACATATGGACTCAAGGACTCAATGACATGGTCTTGACATATTCAACAAGTTCAAAAGATCCCAAATGCACAAGATTGAAAGATGAATTTTCTAGTCAACTGATCAAAATTTGACTGTATACTGAAAAGTCAAACTTTGACTTTTTGGTCAAAATCAAGTGCCAAGATTCATTTTTCATCAAGACATGCCAAAGTATGAAACTTATTCATCAAGAAACAAAAAATTACAAATTAGGGTTTGAAATGAAGAAATTTCATAACTTAGAAATTTTCTAAGTTATGAAATTTCCTAATTTTTTCCTAACTTTGTCCCATTTTTTCATCAAGATGTATTTGGATTCAAACAAAACTCAAAACATGAAAGTTATAGTCCATTGCAAAATCTACAACTTTGATTCAAAAAGTTTCCTCAAAAGAAGCTTGTAGCTCAAGTTATGATTTTTGGAATAGGGGTGCAAAACATTCTTAACTTAGAATTTTTTTTTACCTATTTTAGGCAGGATTTTTGCCCAACTTCATGGCCACTTTTCACATACTTCCACTTGGAATTTCAACTTGCATTACAAAGATGTATTGTAGTACACATTCCAAGCTTTCCAAATTGTCCAAGAACTCATCAAACACCCTTGTGGTTAGGGAGATTCGAATTTGTCAAGATGGGCAAAAGTCACTTTGTTCATGACCAAACTCAAGTACATAACATTGGCATTTTGAACTCAGCATGATCCAAGCTAGATTACAGGCCTCTAATCCCATTCTTACTCAAAAGTTTAATGCAAAACCTTTGTGTCCTAGCATTATCTTGTTCATTAAGTCATTACACAAAGGTTTAGTCTTAAAATGGAAAAAGCATTTTAGCCATTTTTGAAAAGAAGTGCTTTATGCCAAAAGCAAATCAAAGAAGTACAAAGCAGATCTTTTAGGCACAAGATTATGGACTAATCCCACTAATCAAGGAGAGAAAAGGCAGCATGCTTGAGGGGCCTGTAGTAGCCTATAATCAAGTTGGACAAACTTTGCTTATCTAAGAAGAAAACTTGCATTTTGAAACACAACTCACATTCCTGCAAGAACCAACTCAAGCAAACTTTGTGAACACATTTGAGACTCCATAACTGACCTAGAACACGAGCCCTTGACCCTCAATACCTCCTCATCCATCAAAGCCCATTTTTTCTGCAAAACAGAGTCCCTGTTGCAGATTGACTTGGCCAGTTCATTTCCCTCGTGCGTTTTCATCCAAACCAGTTCAAACACATTCCCTACCATCCATACAAACTATCCCAAGCCTTGGAAACAAACTGTAACACCTCTAACCAAGTGTGCCATTTTCACTTTTCTCTCTTGCAGGTTGACTTCCATGGATTGATTCAGAAGGATTCAAGGCACACCAAGCATAGAGGAAGCATCCCTGGACCTCAAGCAAGTTGTACAAGTCCTCAAACTACATTGAAAGTGCCTCCATTGTTGTACACGATTCAAGCTGAACAAGTAAGAGTTTAAACTTCTATCTCTCTATCCAAGCATATCTAGGCTTAGGTTTGTGAACAAAGTATGTCCTATTCATGGCCCTGAAGCTACCCATATCCTCACTTTTCATTTATATTGTGTGTGTTAAGAGAATTTTGGATCTGAACATAGGAAGAAAGTTAGGTCAGGAATTGGGGGAGGAGAAATTCTCTCTCATTTTTGAGAGTTAGGACAACTTCTTTATATGTTTAGAATCATGACAAGATGCTCTACACTTTTGATGTTGTGAGTTTTTGTTGAAAATCAAGGAATCAGAAGTTCGCAGGCTGAGCAAGGGCGCGCGTTTTCTTTGTTTCAAACAATGGCTGGAGGTTGAAGAAGCCTCCTTGGGCTGGGCCTGACTTGTTTTTTCTGTTTGCACCTTCATTTTTCACATACACCCCCTTGGCCCATTGTGTGTTATTTTTATCATTTTTGATTTTTTTTTCTTTTTGATTCTGACTTGTTATTTTTTGTTAAAATATAAAAAAAAAACATTAAAAATATTTTTTCACCTTTTTTTTGTATTTTTTAGGCATTTATTTGTTTTATTTGATATATGTATGTAAATAAATAAATAAATATATATATATATATATATATATATATATATATATATATATATATATATATATATATATATATATATATATATATATATATATATATATATATATATATATATATAAATAAATAAATATATATATATATATATATATATATATATATATATATATATATATATATATATATATATATATATATATATATATATATATATATATATATATATATATATATATATATATATATACTTTTTATTTAAACCCTAGAAAATAATACCAAATATTCTTTTTTTAGTCCTTATTTTTTATTTACCTTTTTGAAAACATTTTCTTAAAATACACTTTTTTTGATAAATAATAAATATTTTATTTTTTTGTATATATTTAATATATTTAATACATAATATAAACACTTATATATTTAGAATATTTAGGGTAAAAATACAAAAATAATACATTTTTCATTTTTATTAATACTTGACCTCAAAAATTACTTTTTTACAATATACTTCTTTTTTATTTATTTTTGTACATAATTAATAAATATTGTATATGATATAAATAATAAATACTATTTATTTACAAAATTAGGGTTTTGCCCTAAACCATGAAAATATCCAAAAATTGATCTTTTTTATTATTTCATTTCACTTGTAAATAAATCACATACACTTACACAAATACATTTACACATACATATTTGCTTATTCCTATACATTGATACATATTACATTGGCGATTGATTCGATTTGGTTGTAAATTATTTGGACACTACTCTCCTATTAAGTCTCATCCCCATTTGAACATTTGTACCCCCATCCCCATGATTATTTTGTAATAATTTAGGACTTTAAATTCCGCATTTTAAAGCTTTCTAAATATGCCATGATAGACTTAGGGTTTGTATGCAAATCAAAAAATGACAAATAGCTTGACCTAATTCAAAGACAAAAAAGCATGAAAAATGGACAACACTAATCACACTTGCACCCCTAGGGTTACTCCACTTGTTGCCTTCAATAATGGGCCATGTTGCATGTTAGGTGTCTTTGGCAAAACAAAACAATTCAAATGATCATAGTCCCTCGATGACGCTTTTGAAAGTTGCCTAAAAATGATCATAGTCCCTTAAAGGAAAAGTTGCCAAAGACACTTGGCACTATTGCATTCATGGTCTAAACGATGACCCGCGCCCGTCCCGTTAACATCCTAACACAAGATTGTCTACCAAATACAATGGTGGAACAAAATTGTTAAAAGGGTTAAAACATAGAAAAAACCTTTGAGTAAATTTAGGGGTAGACAACTCTTAGTTACTTGACCAATCTTGCAAAACACACTTGCCTACTTTTCAAAACCACACTCCACAACACTTTCAAAAAACACTTTCAAAACAACTTTCAAAAACATTGAAAACTTTTCAAAAGACAAGTACACCTTTGTATACATTCAAACATGGATCATTACAAAGGTTGCCACAACAATGGCCTCTTTTCAAAACATTTTCAAACCCACACACAAAGCACCATTTCAAACAATTGAAAAACACAAGGCAAGTGATCTAAACAAGTAACTAAGATCCCATGGATAACCATGGATAGAAAGGGTGCTAATACCTTCCCTTTCTATAATCTACCCCCCGAACCCAAGAAAACATCTCAAAGGTTTTTGCTGTGCTTTTTAACCTTTCCTTAGGATAAAATAAAAAGTCGGTGGAGACTCTTGCTCAATCGAAACATTTGTGAATACAAAATGCAAAAACTCAAGTCAATTCTCCCACCGTATCACAGAACTGGCGACTCTGCTGGGGATTTAACTTAAAAGTGGGGTTACCTTAGGATTAGACTACTCTTGTTTTCAATTGCTTGCTTTGTTTGCTTTTATATTTGTGGGCTTTGCATCGGAGTTTCATAGATCCTAACCCGGATCTGGGGAAAACCCTTTAGGTAGCATAAGCTGTGAGGGACCTGTTCGGCGTAGACTGACATGGGTGAAGCAGTGGCTACGTTGGTGTGACACATTGGTCTGTACCGATATCCCTTGTGTTGCAACGAGGAGAATATGGGTCTTCTAAGTAGTCATTAAGCACCAACCGACCTTAGAACCCTAAATTGACCCAACTTGGCCATAGAACGGTAGCAGTATGCTACACTCATTGAGGCTAAACTCTCGCGATGGTTCTGGCTGCAAGAAAAGATTTCGATGCTGGAGTTATGACCGATTGAGGGTAGTCAGTGATATTGAGATCCTCTAGAACCCGGTTACTTTTGATAGGACAGGTCTTAACCAACAAAACTGAAAGAGGGTAATACCTAAACTTCATGCTGGCCTAAACTCTAAGGGCAGTCTTGTGTGACTTGTGTGCCTTATCATGCTTGCCTTTGTGAATACTTGTGGTGTGCTTTATCATAACATCATACCATCATACCATTGCATGCATCCTGCATAAGGACTGGCCCATTTCAAAGACAAGAGGGTTTCATCTTTGCTCTGTTTTATAGGACATCATGATGCCCATGCGTAGGAATACTATCCGGCTCAACTTTGTTCAACCACCTACTTTGCTCAAGGAATTGGTTGATAGGATTCCAAACACTACTTCCTTCATCAAGATGCATGGTTCTCTTCTCAGTTTAGTCACTTCAAAGTGGGACCAACAACTGATGAGTGTCCTGGTCCAGTTTTATGATCCCCTATACCATTACTTCACTTTTCAAGACTTCCAGCTGGTCCCTACCCTGGAAGAATTCTCTGAGTTACTTGGTATCCCTGTTTTGGAGCAGACTCCATTCACTGGTTGGGAGAAGACTCTTAGGCCTGAAGAGATTGCTGCAACCCTTCCCTTGGCCAAAGAAGAGGTAATGGCTAACTGGGAGACTAGAAGTGGAGTTAAGGGCTTTTTGGCTAAGTTTCTGGTTGGCAAAGCTAATAGTTTCTGGAATGACTTAGACTTCAAGGCGTACAAAGACATTCTGGCTCTCTTAATCTATGGTCTAGTATTGTTTCCAAATCCTAAAAACTTTGTCAATATCAATTCCATAAGGATCTTCATGTCTCGGAACCCTGTACCCATTCTCTTGGGTGATATCCTGCAGTAACTCTATGCTCGTACTGCCCGAAGACGGGGAACTCCGTGGTGTTGTGCTCCTTTGTTAGTGAGGTGGTTTATTTCGCACCTCCCTAAGTTCGTGCTGAAGAACAAAGAAGGAAAGGGCTGGGCTCATAGGTTAATGTCTCTCACTGATAATGACATCATTTGGACTCTCAGAGGTTTGGATAAGGTAGCCATTATTGATCGTTGCGGAGAATATCCTAATGTTCCATTAATCGGTACCCAGGGAGGAATCTCTTATAATCCATTTTTAGCTCTCCGTCAGTTTGGAAGAGCCAGAAGAGCAGGGCCTCATGAGATGTTGGTACCTCACATCAGTTTTGAGTTTCAGGTAGACAGTGACGAGCTGCGCCGTAGATTCATCAAGGCTTGGGACAGAATTCACAAAGCTGACCCACATGAGTTGGGATCGAAGACTTCTCTACCAATCGAACCCTAATGCAGATGGGTCCGCATCCGTGCTCAGAAGTTAGGTATGCCATACGAAGCTGTCAGGACTATCATTCTTGAATTTCCTGATGAAGACGGGGTTCCTCCTACTGTCCTCCCTCCTCAGATACCCATTGATGTTGATACACTAAAGAGATCTTGGGCGCAGCTACAGGAAGAACGGGATTCTTATCGGGAAAGGTTCAACGAACAGGAAAAAAAGATCCAAAAGCTGACTAAGCAATTGGAGAATGAGCAGATCCTGAACGACTATATCTGTACTGAGAAGAGGAGGCCACGGGAGAACTAATGAGCGTTGGATGTTTCTTTTACAGCTTTTATTTCCTTTTCAGTATTTTCATTCTCGTAATGCCTAAGGGCAAATTGTTGAACAATTTAAAGTTTGAATCTAATGAAGTGTGTTTCCTTTTTGTCTACAAATTTGAATCCCGATTGTCTTTGAAAACATAAATCATAAGCATCTCATTGCATCATATGCATAACAGGTACCCTTCTTCTACAGGTTGCTTAATCTTCTTCGCTGTTTATTTCAGCACTCAATCATCATGTCTTCCGAGCCTACTAACGAACAAGCTATCAAGGCCCTCCAGGCCCAGAACACCCAGTTTCAGGAGCTGGTCATGAGCTTAGCCCAGGGTAAACAGGAGTTGAAGACTTTGCTCTTGAAGAAGAAGAAGAAGAAGAGGACTGCGTTGTTTAACACTGGAAGGAGGTTTGGGAATACACTGCAGAATGAGGCTGATCAGGCTACTTCCTCTATAGGGAAGGATAGTCCCCAAGGGGGAAGGGTTCCTAGTCCTGCGGTCTCCGACAACGAGACATATTACAATGATGAACAGTACCCTCCTGCTGAAGACAGGTACAAGCAACTAGAGGACCGTTTAAGTTCCATGGAGGTTCAACATGTACCGAGGCTGGATTTTGGAGATCTAGGTTTATCTTCTGGGGTGGTGATCCCACACAAGTTCAAGGCACCTGCCTTTACGAAGTACGACGGGGCTTCCTGCCCTAAGCTGCATCTCAGATCATATGTAAGGAAGATCCAACCTTACACTGCAGACAAGAACCTATGGATCCATTTCTTTCAGGATAGCCTTTCAGGGGCTCAACTCGAATGGTTCTATCAGCTAGATGGAGCCAGTATCCGAAACTGGGAGGACTTGGCTACTGCATTTTATAGGCAGTATCAGTACAATTCCGACCTCGCTCCCACGCGTACCCAACTCCAGGGTATGTCACTGGGGACGGGCGAAGGTTTTAAGGAGTATGCGCAGAAGTGGAGGGACCTGGCTGGAAGGGTGCAGCCACCTTTAACGGACCGTGAGCTTGTCGACATGTTCCTGGGGACCCTGTCTGGTCCGTTCTTCAACCATCTGATTGGGAATTCTTCTGCTGGGTTTACAGATTTGATCTTGACTGGTGAGAGAATAGAAGCTGGTATCAAGTCGGGGAAGATACAGAAAGGTGCCTCCTCGAGTATTGAAAAGAAGCCCTTCAAGAAGGAAGCCAATGCTGTTTATGGTCCCAGAAGACAAAATAAGCCGGAACGCCGCCAAGCCGTCAACGCGGTGGTAATCTCAAAGCCTATTGCTGCTCCTCAGCAGTATAACCAACCAAGGCGTGAGAGACCCAAAAGGCAGTACACTCGGCTCAGTATGACCCTGTCTCAGATATTGCCGCAACTATTGTCGACCAATCTGGTAACTGTCAAAGAAGCTCCGAAGGTGGTAAACACAACATCTCCGAAGTACAATCCCAACGCCCGCTGTGCCTATCACTCTGACGGCTCGGGGCATACTACGGATGATTGTTGGGCTCTGAGGAATAAGGTTCAGGACCTTATTGATTCTAAAGAAATACAGTTCGAGGCGCCCGAAAGGCCCAATATTGTGACTGCTCCCATGCCCCAGCATGGAGTGAATGCTGTGGAAGAAGACCCGTATGTAGCCTTTGTGGATGATATTGTTACTCTGTTGTTGACTGTCAAGAGGAACCTATTGCTAGCCGGTTTATTTCCGGGATGTAGTAAAGGTTGCCATTTATGCGCTGTTTCACCTGCTGTTTGTCCTTTGCTGAAGTCAGGCGTCAAAAACCTGATGGATAGCAAAGAGATCTTGTTCGAGAAGATTGCTGTTCCTGCTGTCCCTGTTGAAGAATTTTCTATTGTTACTATTTTCAACAATCCTCCTAAGGCTCCCTCAAAGAAGCTTGTTAAAATCATGTCTACTCAGAAGATTGCTCTTATCATCATCACTGTTCCGGGGCCTCTCCCCTATACATCTGACAAAGCTGTCCCGTGGCACTATGGGGCAGATGTTTATATGCTCGGAGTAAAACAAGAGTTTGATACCAGTACCAGCGTCACCAATATCACCGGGCCTATTAAAGTCACTCGCAGTGGCAGGCTCTTCTCACCTGATATTGCGCCACCAGTTATTCAAAGACCTCTTGTCATCACACCTGCCAGTGTGCCTGTTTCCCTTCCTGATCAAGTTCCTGTTTCTACCCCTGCTGCCGAGTCATCTGATGCTCGGGGCAAAGGGATTGCTACTGATTTGCCTGCCCTGACGGAGGCACCAAAGACAACCAATGTTGAAGCTTCCCAGCAAGAGATGGAAGAGATTCTCAAGATTATCAAGAAGAGTGATTTCAATGTAGTTGAGCAGCTGGGGCACACCCCCTCTAAAATTTCTATGCTATCACTGTTGTTGTGTTCAGAGGCCCATGCCAAGGCCCTGATTTCCTTCCTGAAGACGGCCCATGTGCCACAAGAAACGTCTGCTGATCAATTTATCGATTGTATGGCCAACTTGACTGCCGATAATGGGTTGGGCTTCTCTGACGCTGATCTGACCGCCAAAGGAAAGAACCATAATGATGCCCTGCATGTCTCCATTGAATGCAGGGGAACTACTCTTGCCCATGTGTTGGTAGAAACCGTTTCTTCATTAAACGTATTACCCAAGAAGGCCCTAGACAGGTTGGATGGTGAGGGTTTGGAGCTCAAGCCTAGTAACATTATTGTCCGGGCCTTTGACGGTTCGAAAAGGATGGTACATGGGGAAGTTGACATTCCAATCAGGGTTGGTTCTCAAGTTTTTGATTCTACTTTCTATGTGATGGACATCCGACCATCCTATTCTTGTTTGCTGGGTCATCCATAGATCCACAAGGCTGGAGCTGTAACCTCCACACTACATCAGAAGCTTAAGTACCCGGTCAGAGGGAAGATTGTTACAGTTCAGGGGGAAGAAGAATATATGGTCAGCCACCTCAACTCGTTCCGGTACATAGAGATGGATGGGGAGTTCATTGAGACCCCCTTTCAACACTTTGAAGAGGTGCCTCAGACACTGGCGTCAGCAGAGAATGTGACTGTAGAAGATTCTCCGTTGAAGATGGCCTCCCTAAAGGATGCTCGGGCTGTTATTGAGAAGGGTGAGTGCGCAAACTGGGGTCGACTTCTTGATTTCACTCTAAAGTCCGACAAGTTTGGTTTGGGTTTCACGGCAGAGGCTCAGAGGGCTGTTCGTAAGGCAAGGATTGGAAGATCTCCTGTGTTAATCACCAACCCGAGAGTAAATGCTATTGAAGACGACGTCGAGGAATCTGAATTCGACAGCTGGATCTACCCAACGACCAACGGTGGACCAAGCAACTGGACTGCGAAAGACTTCACACCTATTACTTTTGTCACTCAGTAATGAACTCTTTGGTTTTGAATTTGTAACAGACAATATTTTGAAACTTTTAAGGCTCGGTGTCTTACCCGGGGCACCGTGGCTTCATTTGTGAGGGCTTTTGTGTGTCATTTTCATATATCATTAATAAAAACATTGGACGTTTGTTGCATTTCAAAATCTTGCGCTCTTTGTCTTTCTTTATTATATATTGCAAAACAGCTATATTTACACACACTCACCTATAAAGGTTCCAATCCACTCTGGATCTCACTGGTAACGACTCTGCTACTGCCAGTTATGACTTCGAAAATCCTATCAACTTAGCCGAAGACGAAGGTGAAGATGATTGCGAAGTGCCTGGTGAGCTCGCAAGACTATTACTCCAGGAAGAGAGGGCCATTCAGCCACATGAAGAGCCAGTGGAAACGGTAAATCTGGGTACTGAGACAGACAGAAAGGAAGTCAAGATTGGTGCCAATCTAGAGCTCAGTGTGAAACAACGATTGATTCAGATGCTGCATGACTATGTGGAAATCTTTGCTTAGTCTTACAAAGACATGCCTGGGTTGGATACCGACATTGTGGTTCATCACCTGCCTACCAAGGAAGATTGCCCTCCGGTAAAACAGAAGGTCCACCGTATGCGTCCAGAAATGTCCGAGAAAATCAAAGCTGAGGTTATGAAACAATTTGATGTCAGGTTCCTAGCAGTGACTTCTTACCCTCAGTGGGTTGCCAACGTGGTTCCAGTGCCGAAGAAGGATGGCAAGGTCCGAATGTGTGTTGATTACATGGATTTGAACAGGGCGAGCCCTAAGGATGATTTCCCTCTGCCTCATATCGACGTTCTGGTTGACAACACTGCTCAGCATAAAGTATTCTCCTTCATGGACGGCTTCTCCGGTTATAATCAGATCAAGTTGGCTCCTGAAGACATGGAGAAGACCACTTTTGTTACTCAGTGGGGCACCTTTTGCTACAAGGTCATGCCTTTTGGGTTGAAAAATGCTGGGGCAACCTACCAACGTGCCATGGTTTCTCTGTTTCATGACATGATCCATCACGAGATAGAAGTATACGTCGACGATATGATTGCAAGGTCCCAAACTGAGGAGGAACACCTTGACCATCTACAGAAGCTGTTTGACCGTCTGAAGTTGTACAAGCTGAGGTTGAACCCAAACAAGTGCACCTTTGGGGTGAGATCTGGAAAATTGCTAGGCTTCGTCGTAAGCGACAAAGGCATTCAAGTGGACCCTGCCAAAGTGAAAGCCATACAAGAGATGCCAACTCTCAAGACAGAGAAAGAAGTCAGAGGCTTTCTAGGACGGTTGAACTACATTGCCCGATTCATCTCGCATCTAACTGCTACCTGTGAACCAATCTTCAAGCTGCTGAAGAAAGATCAAGTAGTACGTTGGAACGATGAATGTCAGGCCGCTTTCGAAAGAATCAAAGAGTATCTCCAAGAACCACCCATTCTTATGCCGCCGGTTGAAGGGAGACCTCTAATCTTATACTTGACAATACTGGACAACTCAATGGGGTGTGTGCTGGGGCAGCATGACGAGTCTGGCCGAAAAGAACACGCCATTTATTACCTTAGCAAAAAGTTTACCAACTGTGAGACCTGATACTCACTGCTCGAGAAAACTTGATGCGCTTTGGTATGGGCTGCTCACCGGCTGAGACAGTATATGTTGACTCACACCACTCTGTTGATTTCAAAAATGGATCCAATCAAGTACATCTTCGAAAAGCCCGCCTTGTCTGGAAGAATAGCAAGATGGCAGATGATCTTGACGGAATACGACATCCAGTACACGACTCAAAAAGCAATCAAGGGAAGTGTATTGGAAGATCATTTGGCACACCAGGAAATGGACGATTACCAGTTGATGAACTTTGAATTTCCAGACGAGGATATTATGGTAGTGACTGATTGTGAAGTACCTGGACCGGATGAAGGACCTGAGGAAGGATCCCGATGGTCTATGCACTTTGACGGAGCCTCGAACGCTTTGGGTAATGGTATCGGCGCTGTGATCATATCCCCTAAAGGCACTCATACTCCACTTACTGCCCGGCTATGTTTCAACTGCACCAACAACATGGCAGAGTATGAGGCATGCATCATGGGTCTTCAAGCTGCAATTGACTTAAGGATCAAGTTTCTGAGTGTCTTCGGAGATTCCGCTCTCGTGATCAATCAGATCAAAGGCGAGTGGGATACGAAACACCCAAATCTTATTCCTTACAAGGAGTATGTACTGACGTTGATTCCCCACTTCGAGGAGATAACCTTTGAACACTTCCCAAGAGAGGAGAATCAGTTAGCGGACGCGTTGGCTACGATGTCTTCTATGTTCAAAGTCAAATGGGACAACGAGGCGCCTCGGATCATTATTTGGAAGTTGGATGAACCTGCACATTGCTGCGACCTCGAGACCGAAGAGGTAACAGAAAAACCCTGGTATCATGAAGTGAAGAGGTACCTTGAAGCTCAAGAATACCCCGAAGGCGCATCTGTTAATGACAAGAAGTTCCTAAGAAGGTTTGCGGCAAAGTTCTTCCTCAGCAACGGCATTCTGTACAAACGAAACCAGGATTCGACCTTACTGTGTTGTGTGGATAAGACTGAAGTAGAGAAGATCATGGCGAAGTTGCATGAAGGTACCTTCAGAACACATTCCAGTGGATATACCATGACAAAGAAAATCCTTCGGGCAGGATATTTCTGGTCCACAATGGAAGCCGACTGTTATCAGCATTCTCGAACTTGTCATAAATGCTAGATCTATGCTGATAAGGTGCACATTCCTCCGGTTCCTCTGAACGTCTTGACAGCACCTTGGCCTTTTGCAATGTGGGGCATTGATATAATCGGCGAAATCAGACCTACGGCATCCAACGGGCATCGCTTCATCTTGGTAGCGATTGATTACTTCACAAAATGGGTTGAAGCAGCTTCCTACGCTACCGTAACCAAGAACGTCGTGGCACGATTCATTCGGCACAACCTGATATGTCGATACGGTGTACCTGAGAGGATCATTACGGATAATGGTACCAATCTTAACAACAAGATGATCACTGAGCTCTGCGAGCAATTCAAGATACAGCACCATAATTCTTCTCCCTATCGACCGAAGATGAATGGGGCTGTAGAAGCAGTGAATAAGAACATCAAGAAGATTGTGCAGAAGATGAAGTGACCTACAAAGATTGGAACGAAATGTTACTGTTTGCTCTTCATGGGTACCGTACCTCAGCACGGACGTCAACAGGGGCAACTCCCTTTTCCTTGGTCTATGGCATGGAGGCAGTCTTGCCTATTGAAGTCCAGATACCCTCTCTCCGGATAATGAAGGATGCAGGTTTGAACGAAGATGACTGGATCCAGACTCGGCTTGATCAATTGAACCTAATTGACGAAAAGAGACTCACTGCTATTTGTCATGGTCAGACGTACCAAAAACGGATGATCAGGGCCTTTAACAAGAAGGTCAGACGACAAGAGTATCAAGTCGGGACCTGGTAATAAAGCGCATCATTCTTCCTCAAAGTGATCCCAGGGGAAAATGGACCCCTACGTACGAAGGGCCATTTGTGGTTAAACATATCTTCTCAGGAGGAGCTATGATTCTAACCACCATGGATGGTGACGACCTTCCTCACCCCGCCAATGCAGACATAGTAAAAAGATACTACGCATGAACTAAAGACCCGCTAGGTTGACACACCTAGGAAAAAATAAGGGCTTCCCAGCGAACCAAAAGGGTTCGGGAAAAAACAAGGGATAAAATGAAAAAAAATCTGTACACCCGGCAAGTCGAAAACCTGAAAAGGCGGCTTGGGCAAAAATGGGTATCCCGGTGGACTGAAAACCCGAAAGGGCGGTCCAGGCAAAAGTTAGGGATAAAGCGTAATACTATGTCTCATTGGATCACCTTGCATCCAGAATTCGGCATCAACTATCGGGTTCAGATGTCGCCAATCAATCAGCTTCATCTTCAACTAAGCAGCAAAGTGATGAGACGCTTGAAGACATAAAGGCGATAGCAGAGTTGGAACCCAGTGGGTTTTTTTTTCTTTTTCACATAGCTATTTTGTTTCCTTTTCACAAAATTGTATAAACTCTATTTTGCTCGGCGGCGTTCTCTTACTAGGACGTCAGCCTCCTGTACATAAAACGCCTATTTACAGGCAAAATTCAAAATCAATACAAGTTCAATTTTTCAGACAAATTACCCATCGTCTTTCTTTTTTCTATTTTTGTTTTGCAAAGAACGTCCAATGTTCATTTTTTGATATATGCATTTGACATTAATTGCTAATCATGAATATTTGCATGCGAAACAAAGGACTAATTACAGATGACACCAGAACCAGGGGCAATAAAGAATTGTCTAAGCGATCTAGTTGCTCTGTCCACCAAGGTACCAAGGTAGGTTCGGCTGAAGAACGTAACCAGGATACCTTCACTCCCCGTTGAGTAAGACAAGAATCAGCAATACTCTCCCCAGGCAGAGTTGGTCTCCCATCATCCCTAAAAAGGCACAGTATCTCCAGCAAGTCAGCGATACTCTCCCCATGCAGAGTTAGTCTACTGTCAGCCTTAAGGAAGTTGGGTATCCCCAGAAGATCTCAACATTCCCCAGCAGAGTATAGATATTCCTCAGCAAGCATCCCCGGCAGTCTTAATATAAGATTTTTCCCCGGCGGAATACCAGACACCCCAGTGGAACCCCTTCCCCAGTACAGTCTGAAAAGTTTCCCCAGGAAAGTTGAATCATCCTCCCCAGTAGATTCTGAAGCTTATCCCCAGTAGATTCTGGAAGCTTATCCCCTGCAGAGTACGAACGCATCTCCCGAGCTTCATTCAAAGGTTATTTCCCACCAGAGCTTATAACTGGGTTATCCTCAGCTAATTACCACGGAAAGTTCGTCCTCGGCGAAGTTCTTCCTATCCCCAGCGGAGTTCATCAAATTCCCCAACATAACTTATCAGTGGAATCCCCAACGGAGCTCTCATCAAAACCTCAGCGAAGTATCTCTTCCCACAGTAATTCCCCGCAGAGTAATCTCTCCAACAAGTTTATTCCCCGACGGAGTCATCTTCTCCTACCGGTTTATTCTTGCAACCATCATCCCTAGCGGAAGCGAAGAACTCTACTCTTCAACATCAGCCCAGGATTTGATTTCCCGGCCTTCATCAAGGATTTATTTTCCTAGTCGAAAACACATTCATAGACATTTCACATTTTATACATCCTGATACATACATATACGCGTCATATCACACGATCTCATTTATTTTTGAGAACATCATGACATCATGCATCTCATACATCATGACATTGCATACAACTAATGCTTTGCCTTTTCAGGAAAAGGTCAATCCAAAGATGATTATTATCAACTATCGCAATTCCAGATTTGATACCTGTATCCAGCCAGGGCATATCTGTAGACGATAAATTCCAGATTCGATACCTGTATCCAGCCAGGGCATATCTGTAGACGACAAATTCCAGATCCGATACCTGCATCCAGCCAGGGCATATCTGTAGACGACTAATTCCAGATTCGACACCTGTATCCAGCCAGGGCATATCTGTAGACGACAAATTCCAGATTCGATACCTGTATCCAGCCAGGGCATATCTGTAGACGACAAATTCCAGATTCAATACCTGTATCCAGCCAGGGCATATCTGTAGACGATAAATTCCAAATTCGACACCTGTATCTAGCCAGGGCATATCTGTAGATGACAAATTCCATATTCGATACCTGCATCCAGCCAGGGCATATCTGTAGACGACTAATTCCATATTCGATTCCTGTATCTAGCCAGGGCATATCTGTGAGCGATTGATTGTAGACATGTATCCAGCCAGGGCACGTCTGTAAGCAACCTTTTGAAGTTCCGGATTCGATTCCTGTATCTAGCCAGGGCACATCTATGAGCAACTAATTGTAGATTCGATACCTTTACCTAGCCAGGGTATATCTACATGAAGAGTTTGAAGATCAACACTTGTAACAGGCTAGGAAACCATCTTCCTTTCTCAAAGTACGCAAGTCCTCGCTAAGGAATCTCTTACGCGATCAACACTTCCAAATGGCATCTATAAGCCCATTCCCGACAAGGTTCTGTCACGTCTCCAGATGGCATCTATAAGCCCATCCTCCTATCCACCATCTCTCCAAATGGCATCTATAAGCCCATTCCCGACATCACATTGCTGATACTCCACTATGCGAGTGCAAATTTCTGGGCACTTTAGTGTTCAATCATCTTCCACCTTCGGATCACGAAAGGCACGCAAGCCAATCTACATCATCAGGTCTAAGAAGATTGAACAGGGGCAACTGTTGTACCCCAAAATTTTCCCTCCCATTTCATCAATATTTCCTCACCACAAGACCCTTGGAGTTCAAGAACAAGTTAGGATTTGCTCTGCTCAAAACTCCTCCTTGCACTGTTGACCCAAATTAGGGTTTGAGTTTGCACAAAGATGTTTTGACCTAAAAGGCCCAAAGTGACTTTCATGCTTCATGTTGGACTCACAAGTTTATCCATACCAAGTTTCAAGCCTTGATTCCAATCTTTGCCCAGTCAATTGGACAGTTGACCTAGAAATCAACTGTATTGGGGAAAAAGTCAACTGTGGTCAATTGACAGTCAAACCTCATGATTTTTGACCCACATCAACATTATGAACTCATATGAACCATTTGGTCAAGTTTGGATCACAATTCCACAAGAAATTTGATCAGATCACCAAAAGGGCAAAATGGTCATTTTTAGGGTTTTGACTGTACAAAGGCAATTTTTGACTGTTTGACCTAGCCAATGGCAAACCAAGCTCACATATGGACTCAAGGACTCAATGACATGGTCTTGACATATTCAACAAGTTCAAAATATCCCAAATGCACAAGATTGACAGATGAATTTTCCAGTCAACTAATCAAAATTTGACTGTATACTGAAAAGTCAAACTTTGACTTTTTGGTCAAAATCAAGTTCCAAGATTCATTTTTCATCAAGACATGCCAAAGTATGAAACTTATTCATCAAGAAACAAAAAATTACAAATTAGGGTTTGAAATGAAGAAATTTCATAACTTAGAAATTTTCTAAGTTATGAAATTTCCTAATTTTTTACTAACTTTGTCCTATTTTTTCATCAAGATGTATTTGGATTCAAACAAAACTCAAAACATGAAAGTTATAGTCCATTGCAAAATCTACAACTTTGATTCACAAAGTTTCCTCAAAAGAATCTTGTAGCTCAAGTTATGATTTTTGGAATAGGGGTGCAAAACATTCTTAACTTAGAATTTTTTTGACCTATTTTAGGCAGGATTTGTGCCCAACTTCATGGCCACTTTTCACATGCTTCCACTTGGAATTTCAACTTGCATTAAAAATATGGATTGCATTACACATTCCAAGCTTTCCAAATTGTCCAAGAACTCATCAAACACCCTTGTGGTTTGGGAGATTCGAATTTGTCAAGATGGGCAAAAGTCACTTTGTTCATGACCAAACTCATGTACATAACATTTGCATTTTGAACTCAGCATGATCCAAGCTAGATTACAGGCCTCTAATCCCATTCTTACTCAATAATTTAATGCAAAACCTTTGTTTCCTAGCATTATCTTGTTCATTAAGTCATTACACAAAGGTTTAGTCTTAAAATGGAAAAAGCATTTTAGCCATTTTTGAAAAGAAGTGCTTTATGTCAAAAGCAAATCAAAGAAATACAAAGCAGATCTTTTAGGCACAAGATTATGGACTAATCCCACTGATCAAGGAGAGAAAAGGCAGCATGCTTGAGGGGCCTGTAGTAGACTATAATCAAGTTGGACAAACTTTGCTTATCTATGAAGAAAACTTGCATTTTGAAACACAACTCACATTCCTGCAAGAA
Source organism: Vicia faba (assembly GCA_948472305.1). Taxonomy (NCBI): domain Eukaryota; kingdom Viridiplantae; phylum Streptophyta; class Magnoliopsida; order Fabales; family Fabaceae; genus Vicia; species Vicia faba. The sequence goes on from OX451740.1 coordinate 264,622,676, forward strand.
TCAACTCAAGCAAACTTTGTGAACATATTTGAGACTCCATAACTGACCTAGAACATGAGCCCTTGACCCTCAATACCTCCTCATGCATCAAAGCCCATTTTTTCTGCAAAACAGAGTCCCTGTTGCAGATTGACTTGGCCAGTTCATTTCCCTCGTGCGTTTTCATCCAAACCAGTTCAAACACATTCCCTACCATCCATACAAACTATCCCAAGCCTTGGAAACAGACTGTAACACCTCTAACCAAGTGTGCCATTTTCACTTTTCTCTCTTGCAGGTTGACTTCCATGGATTGATTCAGAAGGATTCAAGGCACACCAAGCATAGAGGAAGCATCCCTGGACCTCAAGCAAGTTGTACAAGTCCTCAAACTTCATTGAAAGTGCCTCCATTGTTGTACACGATTCAAGCTGAACAGGTAAGAGTTTGAACTTCTATCTCTCTATCCAAGCATATATAGGCTTAGGTTTGTGAACAAAGAATGTCCTATTCATGGCCCTGAAGCTACCCATATCCTTACTTTTCATTTATATTGTGTGTGTTAAGAGAATTTTGGACCTGAACATAGGAAGAAAGTTAGGTCAGGAATTGGGGGAGGAGAAATTTTCTCTCATTTCTGAGAGTTAGGACAACTTCTTTATATGTTTAGAATCGTGACAAGATGCTCTACACTTTTGATGTTGTGAGTTTTTGTTGAAAATCAAGGAATCAGAAGTTAGCAGGTTGAGCGAGGGCGCGCGTTTTCTTTGTTTCAAACAATGGCTGGAGGTTGAAGAAGCCTCCTTGGGCTGGGCCTGACTTGTTTTTTCTGTTTGCACCTTCATTTTTCACATACACCCCCTTGGCCCATTGTGTGTTATTTTTATCATTTTTGATTTTTTTTCTTTTTGATTCTGACTTGTTATTTTTTGTTAAAATATAAAAAAAACATTAAAAATATTTTTTCACCTTTTTTTGTTATTTTTAGGCATTTATTTGTTTTATTTGATATATGTATGTAAATAAATAAATAAATAAATATATATATATATATATATATATATATATATATATATATATATATATATATATATATATATATATATATATATATATATATATATATATATATATATATATATATATATATATATATATATATATATATATATATATATATATATATATATATATATATATATATATATATATATATATATATATATATATATATATATATATATATATATATATATATATATATATATATATATATATATATATATATATATATACTTTTTATTTAAACCCTAGAAAATAATACCAAATATTCTTTTTTTAGTCCTTATTTTTTATTTACCTTTTTGAAAGCATTTTCTTAAAATACACTTTTTTTGATAAATAATAAATATTTTATTTTTTTGTATATATTTAATATATTTAATTCATAATATAAACACTTATATATTTAGAATATTTAGGGTAAAAATACAAAAATAATACATTTTTCATTTTTATTAATACTTGACCTCAAAAATTACTTTTTTACAATATACTTCTTTTTTATTTATTTTTTGTACATAATTAATAAATATTGTATATGATATAAATAATAAATACTATTTATTTACAAAATTAGGATTTTGCCCTAAACCATGAAAATATCCAAAAATTGATCTTTTTTATTATTTCATTTCACTTGTAAATAAATCACATACACTTACACAAATACATTTACACATACATATTTGCTTATTCCTATACATTGATACATATTACATTGGCGATTGATTCGATTTGGTTGTAAATTATTTGGACACTACTCTCCTATTAAGTCTCATCCCCATTTGAACATTTGTACCCTCATCCCCATGATTATTTTGTAATAATTTAGGACTTTAAATTCCGCATTTTAAAGCTTTCTAAATATGCCATGATAAACTTAGGGTTTTTATGCAAATCAAAAAATGACAAATAGCTTGACCTAATTCAAATACAAAAAAGCATGAAAAATGGACAACACTAATCACACTTGCACCCCTAGGGTTACTCCACTTGTTTCCTTCAATGATGGGCCATGTTGCATGTTAGGTGTCTTTGGAAAAACAAAACAATTCAAATGATCATAGTCCCTCGATGACGCTTTCGAAAGTTGCCTAAAAATGATCATAGTCCCTTAAAGGAAAAGTTGCCAAAGACACTTGACACTATTGCATTCATGGTCTAAACGATGACCCGCGCCCGTCCCGTTAACATCCTAACACAAGATTGTCCACCAAATACAATGGTGGAACAAAATTGTTAAAAGGGTTAAAACATAGAAAAAACCTTTGAGTAAATTTAGGGGTAGACAACTCTTAGTTACTTGACCAATCTTGCAAAACACACTTGCCTACTTTTCAAAACCACACTCCACAACACTTTCAAAAACACTTTCAAAACAACTTTCAAAAACATTGAAAACTTTTCAAAAGACAAGTACACCTTTGTATACATTCAAACATGGATCATTACAAAGGTTGCCACAACAATGGCCTCTTTTCAAAACATTTTCAAACCCACACACAAAGCACCATTTCAAACAATTGAAAAACACAAGGCAAGTGATCTAAACAAGTAACTAAGAGCCCACGGATAACCATGGATAGAAAGGGTGCTAATACCTTCCCTTTCTATAATCTACCCCCCGAACCCAAGAAAACATCTCAAAGGTTTTTGCTGTGCTTTTTAACCTTTCCTTAGGATAAAATAAAAAGTCGGTGGCGACTCTTGCTCAACCGAAACATTTACGAATACAAAACGCAAAAACTCAAGTCAGTTCTCCCACCGTATCACAGTAGGACATCGACAGTGAACGTTGGTGTTTATTATCTTTTTTCTATCTTCAGTGAACGTTGATAGTTCATCGTCAGTGAACGGCGGTGATATGATATATTTTTTCTTTCTACCTTCAGTGAATATTGGTAGGACATCGGCCGTGAACGTCGGTGTTTATCATCTTTTTGCTATCTTCAGTGAACGTTGATAGTTCATCGTCAGTGAACGAAGATGATATGATATGCATTCTCTTTCTACCTTCAGTGAATGTTGGTAGGACATCAGCAGTGAACGTCGATGCTTGTTATCTTCCTCTCTGACTCAGTTCTTTTGGTTCACCAATGATTTATTTTCCTGGTGGGCTTGCTCCTTTGTTTTTTCACTTTTGTTGCATCCCCAGTAATACTTTACGTCTCTTTGGTACTATTCATATGCATATGCTTTTGCATGGCATCTTAGGGCTAAAAATAGGGTTTGTTTTATATTTAAGTGTCTTCGATCACGTCTACACGAAGATTTTTAACCTTCGTATCTCTGGATAGAAGAAACTTAAATAAGGGAAGTTGTTGTACCCCAATTTTTTCCCCTAAGATTCCTTCATCATACCATGTTGATTAAATCACAACAAGATCACATTAGGGCTTCTGGTTTTTCTCCCTATCTTTAGCCTTGCTCTTTTGAGGAGTTACCAAGCACCTTGACTTGTTTTCTTTTGTGATCATGAATATTTTGCTTTGATTTTCTCTCTAATTAATAAAATGCAATGTTGGTTTGTCTTACTTGTTAATAATGTAGGTAAAGGCAATGAGGTTTAGCAAGTTGCTTCATGGGTTCATGAGTTTATTTCCATGCCCTAGTCAATAGCTTGAGAAATTCAAACTTCACTATTGGAGTGATTTTGGAAGAAATGGCATGGCAAGGCTTATTTTGGTTCAACATATCTCAAAGTTATCAAAATTGATTCAAAAATACAAAGGGTTAAGGGAAGAAGTTGTCATGATTGGACAGGGTCTTGTTCCTATTGGTCACAAGAGCATATTTCTCTCTAATTTCAAGATATGGAAGTTGTTTTGGTGGCTATGAGTCCTCATCATCATCCTCAACAACTTCTATTCACAAAGGAAGAATATTGGCACAAGAAGTTTGTTCAAACTTGTCAAAGTTCTTCAAAGCATTCTCTTGATCTAGAGGCTAGGGTTTTGAACTTCAAAGGAGCATGTCTTGCTCATCTTTTGGTATTTTTGAGTGATTCCAAAGAAATATTTGTCTTCAAAGTGTTACCAACAAATAACTTCAAAATTTACAAGGAGTTTTCATGTGGAAGGAACTTGGTGAAGAAGAAATATTATAGGTCATCCAGATGAATCCCCAATTTTCCATATGTGAATTCAAATGGTCATAATTTGGTCAATTTTTATCACCTTGAGCCCATTATTTTTCCTTGATGATCTTAAGGATGTGTAAATCATGCCTTCTTTTATGTGCAAAGTAAGAAAATGGATGGAAGTTGCCTTAAGAATGCAAAAGATTATAGGTCATTTCATGATTTTTGGCCAACTTCAACAATTCATAACTTGCTCAATTTTTGGTGATTTTGAGTGGTTCAAATTTCAAAATGTCATTCAAGAGATCTACTTCATTCCATCTTTTTTGGTCAAGAGCAAATTCTAAGTTTAAGGCCATGTTTGGATACAAAAGATTATAGGTCATTTTTTAAAGAAGAATTTGAAATATTTCTAAGTATGGAAAGTCAACTATTTTTCTTCAACTTTGAATCCATGTAACTTTAAGCTCAAGCATCCATTTGATTCCATTCTTTCTCCATTGCAAAGCTTGTAACCTCATCTTTCCAAAGCATCAAGAATTATGCCCTAAGACCCCTTGAGTTGGAAATTCCATGGATTTGAATTTGGTAGTTTGAGACTGAATTTTTCACAAAGTCCGGATTTTGAAATCTTTGTTTTGGCTTCTAATCACAAGTTTTCCATGCTTTTTTGTTTCTAATCATGATTAGCAACTTGCGAGAAGTGATTAGCATCATGAAACACACGTTTTGGCTTAGTTTTGATCAAGTTTGAGTCACACTTTCTTCATGATGCAGACCCACACGAATTCCCTCCAAAACTCATCATTCGCTCTTCCTTTTGATCCCTTTTGCTTCCCTATAAATAGAGGGTCATCCCCCATCCATTTTCCCAAGCTTAGATAGCCAGAATCACCCTGCCAAACTTGTTTCACAACCCAGAATTCAGCAACTTCGAAATCCATTCCCAAGCCTTTTTCAATCCATTTTTCCCTCAATTCACATTCCTTGATCTTCCCTGAAGCTAACTGTGATCGGTGGATCTGGAACTGACTGTTTAACGCTGGTTCGCGAAATGTCGCGGAAGCAAGAGTCGCCACCGTCTTTTATTTTCTCCAAATGGAAAGGACAAAAGCACAGAAAAATTCCTTAAAGAGATTGCTCTCGGTTCGGGAGGTAGGTTATAGAAAGGGAAGGTGTTAGCACCCTTTCTATCCATGGTTATCCATGGGCTCTTAGATACTTGCTCATTGTGTTTTCAAAAAGGTTTCTTTGCTTTTCAATATGGGTTTTAAAAAGTTTCTTTGAAAAATTTCAGTTCGACTCGTACGTCAGAGTGTTTGAAAAGTTTGTTTTGAAAGCTTTTGAAAATGTGTTGGTGTGAAAAGTATTTTGGATTTGTTTTGTTTTTGAAGTTAGAGCAAGTATCCTTGAGAACCTACCTACCCTAAGGAATTCGTCTGTGTAAATGTCCTTTAAAGTAGTGCCATCCCACCATTGAGAGGTAGGTAGCACCACCGTTGGAGGTGTTCGGGTCAATTCGAGTTTGTAGGGACATGGTGATCACCAGAGCAATGGGAAGACACCTTAGAAGCTACCCTCATGCCAGGTTCCCAGATCATGAGGACTTACTAAGACATCCTCTACTCGACGATCACCTTTCGAAAGGCAACAGTGAGGCGTACCCTAGGGGTGGTGTGTGCGAATTGTGTGTCATTTTCATTTGTATTTGTCTTGTCATGTTTGTTGTGATCTACGCTTGATTTTATTTTAGGTCCATACATTCTTTCATGCATATTTAACAGTTAATATTTGCGAGGAAGATAAATCTAAACTATTACAAATGGCGCGGGTCCACATCGCCAAAATTAAACCGGACCCGATTTGACGGAAAGTAGATAAAGCGAAAGAAATGCGAAAAGTAAAATTGTTACAACGCTTTGGGAGAATTACATAATTATAATAAACGACATAAAATAAATGCGCGAAATTAAATAAATTACGAACATGGGCGTTGGACCCTTTTGCAAAAAATTAAAATTAAAATTAAAATAAGAATTTTTTTTGGTATTTTTAGGTTTTTAAGATTTAATGGAAAAAAGAATTAATTAAAATAAAGATTGGATGCAAACCCTAATTCTAATGTTTTTTAGATTTATTATGAAAATATTAAAATTTAACCTAAATTAAACCTATTTTTTATGTACAATTTAATTAGGAAAATAAATAAAACAATATTAAATATTTATGAAAGAAAATAAATAAAGGATGAAAACTTGAATAAACCCTAATTCTACATTTTTGGATTTTTGTTATTAAAAAGAATTAAAGTAAAAACCTATTTAATACTAAATATTTACATGCAATTTATTTATGAAAATAATAAAATAAATATTATATTTTCTCTTTTTTCTGATTTTTATGTATTTTATAATTTGTAAAATATAATTAATTAATTTAAAACAATTGAATAAAATAAAATAACAATTCACAATAAAATAAAAATAAGTAAAAAAGAGGAAAGAAATTGCAAACCAGGGGGGGTTCAGGCCCTATTGTGAGGTGTTGATCCAATATATTGAGCCCAATAGCTTCAGCATTCGTTGACTTTCCAGGTATTATGTGGCACGTTGACTGAGGTTTTAGGATGTTCATCAATTCTATGCCCTTGATCTGCATCCCCTGGACGCGTGGCTCTTTGGATGTTGAGGCAACATGATGCGCTTTAAGGTTATGCCTGCATAGGATTTTAGATTGAAAAATAATATGGCAAATATACAGACCTGGGACTTGAACCCAGGTCATGAGCGTCACCAGTTAACACCTGTACCGCTGGGCCATCATCACGCATTTGATATATTAATAATGAATAAATATTATAAAAACAAAACGAATAGTTAGTGGTTCCAACGCGCGAAGATTCAAACTAACGAATCATGTTCCGCCAACACATCATCTTCTTCGCCCAGTTTTTTATTTTTCTGAAACAAAGACTCATAGGCCACGGTTTTGAAGCCGTTCTCTTAGGCCTGTTTCCAGAAAATAGCGACTAGCCCTCAGTCGCTCATAAATTGAGCGCGAGGGTCGGTTTCTGTCCGTCCAAAGGCGCTTGTTTTGATGGCCAAGGTCCCAAGCCTCAATTTTGCTTTGATTGAGAAGCCCTAATTTTGAGTCCTGAAAACCCTAAAAATCAAGTATGGCATTTTTGTATATAACGCGTAAAAACATAATTAAATCACATGATAAGCATCAGCAAGCATCATTGAATAAGAATATGTAAACCAAATGTCATGAAAATGCCTTAAAATCAAGATGCGTGTATGCAATTTTGTGAGAAAATTTTGAGTTCTGTACAGCGATTCTTTGCCTTTTGATGAGTGTTATGAATTGGAATATGCTCAGTGAACCACAAGGAAGCTTTTGGAATGAATGTCGTGCCTTGAATCCACCTCCAACAATGATTTCAGAATTTTGTTTTCAAGCAATTTTTTCAAGTTTCCAATCTGTTCTTTTGCGCAGCTTAGGATGTGTTAGCATTAGGGTTGTCATTCTGATTATGTATGGAAGCTATTAGGTCAACAAAACTTGATCAAATCCATGGCATTCAATGATTTTGCAAATTGATTTTCTTAAAATCTTTTTGAATCTTTTTCATGTGCATTTTTGTTCAATCATGTTCAAATCAACCAAATCTTGCCATATTGGGATGTGCATGAGATCTTGACCTTAAAACATGTATAAAAAGATTTTTTAGGTCAAGTTTTATATTTTCCACATATTTATATAATTTAAATGAATTAATATGAATAATAATCCAAATAAATAAATAAAAAATGAGGAAATACTTCCCTTTGGGCCAAGTGGTCGTGCACATGCTTGGAATGATGAATCATGGAAGAAAAATGGGCCCATTAGCAAATTTAGGTCATTTGAAGTAAAGTTGACTTTTCAAAATTCCCAAAAATTTCCCAACTTCCACAAGGCATAACTTGCTCAATTTTTAAGCTTTTCTCATGTTCTTGGATATTTTGGAAAGGTCTTTGAGTCCTCTAACCAATGCCTTTGGTACCATGTCATTTTGATTTACCAATCTCAAGTTATGGCCTTTGACTTAAAGTCCCTTTTTGTTGACTTTTGAAAATGACCTATAATGTTGAAATTGATAACTTTTTGTGAGAGCATTTCTTGGACTTGGAATATGAAGATTAGTTGTAGGAAATGCCTTTCTCTTCAAAATGAGCTTTGGATGGAATTTTTCTGATAATCCATGTGAAAGTTATGCCCTGGTCAATTTCAGTTGACTTTTTCAACTGTCCAAATATAGTAACTTTTGCATCTTTGATGATTTCTGAGCCAAATTTTGAGAATCATGATCAAGCATTGATCAAATGATGTTTGTGGCTTCAAAATGATATGTTGACCAAAAATTTGAATTTTTGACTGCCAAATGACCATTTTGCCCCTACAGTTGACTGTAGTGCAATTTAGGGTTTTGACTGTGCAATTTTGAGCTGAATGCCTTGAAACTTGATATGAGGATGCTTGACCACATTTGTAGGCATATGAGACTTGATTGGACCTCTGAAATCTTCAATTTCTTGATCAGAACACAAACCCTAGTTTTGACTGTATAGGAGGCTCTTTGACTATGCAACCCTTGGGGAATTTTGTGACTTGGCTTGGCAATTTCTTAGAGAATATGGGAGGGAAAATTTTGGGGTACAACAGTTGCCCCTGTTCAATCTTCTTAGACCTGAGGATGCAGATTGGCTGACGTGCCTTTCGTAATCCGAGGGTAGAAGATGATTGGACACTAGAGTGCCCAGAAATTTGCGCTCACATAGTAGCAGTGTGATGTGGGAATGGGCTTATAGATGCCATCTGGGAATTTCTGGATAGGATGATGGGCTTATAGATGCCATCTGGATATTGATCGCGTAGGAGACTCCTTAGCGAGAACCTGCATACCTGCAAAAGACAAATGAATACCTGACACGTTGCAGGAGCTGATTTTAGATGCTTGGTATAGATATGTTCTGACTGGTTACAGGAGCTGAGTCTGGAGCTTCAAAAGATGATGAATGGACCAGATATGGTTGCTGCCTTAGCGTGAATGGTAAGGGAACCTTGTGTGACTTTAACTCCAACAACGCTCGTTGAGAAAAATCTTGGCGAGAATTACCATCTTTGCAGTATCGGGAAGAGAACCATAGAAAATTTATAATCTGAAAGGGAATCACCTCACTCGCCGTCGGAGAGGGGAATCATAGGAAAAGGAATCGTCACCTCACACACTGTCGGAGAGGGAACCATAAGAGCCTATCACCTCACACTCGTCGTCGGAGAGGGAAACATCTGAAAAAGGACTTACCACCTCACACACCGTCGGAGAGGGAACCATAAGAGACTATCACCTCACACTCATCGTCGGAGAGGGAAACATCTGAAGAAGGAATTACCACCTCACGCACTGTCGGAGAGGGAACCATAAGAGACTATCACCTCACACTCATCGTCGGAGAGGGAAACATCTGAAAGGCAATCTGGAAGCAGCATCAGAACGTCACCATATCTGGATCATATCTGAAACTATATTTGGAAGGAACTCTGGAAGCAGTATCAGAACGTCACCATATCTGGGTCATATCTGAAACTATATCTAGAAGGAAATCTGGAAGGAGTATCAGAACGTCACCATATCTGGTTTACATCTGAAACTATATCTAGAAAGAATTCTGGAAGCAGCATCAGAACGTCACCATATCTGGATCATATCTGAAACTATATCAAGAAGGGATTCTGGAAGCAGCATCAGAACGTCACCATATCTGGATCATATCTGAAACTATATCTAGAAGGAAATCTGGAAGCAGTATCAGAACGTCACCATATCTGGGTCATATCTGAAACTATATCGAGAAAGAATTCTGGAAGCAGCATCAGAACGTCACCATATCTGGATCATATCTGAAACTATATCTAGAAAGCATTGCGATAGTTGGTAGTAGTCATTTTGTTATTGATCTTTTTCCTGAAAAGGTAAAACATAATTGTATGCAAAATCATGATGCATGAACTGTATGTCTTCAGAATTAATGAGATTCGTGCCATATGATGCATATGCATGCTATAATGTACGAAGATATGATGTTTATGAACATATGTTCTCGTCTCAGGAAAATAAATCCTTGACGGGTGCCGGGAAGTCATATCCTGGGCTGATGTTGAAGAATAAGCTTTTACTTCCGCTGGGGATGATAGTTGCAAGAATACCGGTAGGAGAAGATGACTCCGTTGCGGAATAAACTTGGTGAATAGATTCTGCGGGGAGACAAGATATTCTAGCGACCATGCTGGGAAGAAATACTCTGTGGGGAGATGCTTTTGCTGAATTGTTGAGAATGACTTGCTGAGGATATCTCTGCTGTATTGGAAGTGCTGATAGACTTCGTTGGGGATAAGAAAATGCTGTCGACGACGATCTTTCCGTGGCTTTTGGCTGAGGATAACCCAGTTATATCCTGTTAAGGAAATAACTCTTTGAATAAAGCCGGGCGACGCGTTCGTGCTTTGCGAGGGGATAAGCTTCCAGAATCTACTGGGGATAAGCTTACTGCTTGGGGAGATGGATTCCAACTTTCCTGGGGAAACTGGGTTGGACTCTCCTGGGGAAGTTTGAACTGTATTGGTTATGTTCTTCCGCGGAGCCTACCCTGATACCTTGGAGGATAGAACAATCAGATTGCTTGGACCACCCATTATTGCCCCTGTTTCTATGGGGGAGGCACATATGGGATGCTGGTAATTGTTGAGGGTCAAACCTTCTTCTGGTAGGCAGGTGACAAGATGATAGGACATAGTCGTACGCTTTGATCCCTAACTTTTGCCTGGACCGCCCTTTCGGGTTTTCAGTCCACCGGGATACCCATTTTTGCCCAAGCCGCCCTTTCGGGTTTTCGACTTGCCGGGTGTACAGATTTTTTCATTTTCATCCCTTATTTTTGCCCGAACCCTTTTGGTTCGCCGGGAAGCCCTTATTTTTGCCTAGGTATGTCAACCTAGCGGGTCTTTGATTTTGCGTAGTATTTTTTCGACTATGTCCGTGTTCTCAGAATGTAGGGAGTTGCCCCTGTCAGAAGTGTTTTGTCATGCCACCAGAAAGTGTTTGATCAGGCAAGATTCGTTGCTGGAGTGCCCCAAGTGACTCAGGCGGAGATTTGCCCCAGGCTATTTGGCCTTTTGAGAGATTCTATGAATCTTGATTGGACTGCCCCAGATAATGGACCATGGTCAGGTCGTGCTCCTTGATCAGAGATACTCTTGTTCATTAGACTTTCATTGTGCGAATTTCCCTGCTGTTCAAACAAAAAGTCATATGCAAACAAAGTTATGTTGAAAATGCAAAGCCTATGTCTGTCTTGAAGATTTTGAAAATGCATTTTTTCATAAAACAAGTGATCGTTTGTAAAACGTGATGTCAACACCGTATTTACCGTAAGCCTTAAGGAGTCAGGATACCCTTCGTACAGTATGCTTTCGAACTAACCCATGCTTCAGCTAGGACTTTTAAGGGTTATAACGTGGCTTGGTTCACGGTTTAAGAAACAAAGGATAAAGGCTCAAATTATATTTGTACCCACCCGCTCTTCGTGATGTTCTCCAAACCTAAACTCAGTTGATCATACGTTAGACCTTGTTTGAGTCTTTGCTTTGATATACTAGTGATGATTCGGATATTGAACGTTTATTTGAATAGGCAGTCATCTCCCTTTTTGCTGAGGGTTTGTAGGACCTCTTTCTTTTCTGATTTTTGTTATCCCTTTCTTTTTTGCCTGAACTGTTTCCTTTTTTGGAATTACAGTCAGCGGGATGTCCCAGTTTTGTAAGTCTCCTTCATGGGTTTTGACTTAATGGGTTTTTTATTTTTTGAGATAATGACTTCCTTTCTTTATTGATTATTCGGAACCATCACTGTCTTTCTTTGTTTTGTAAGGACCTTTTTGGTGCCATTCGTTATGCACTTGGATCAACTGAGAGACTACCCTGCCCCAGGTTATGATTAAGGGTTTTAATTTTCGAAAAGAAAAACTCCTACTTCTTTGGCTCAGAGGGGTTAACGAGGGATTATCTTCCTTATAACTCCAGTGTTTAGGGATTGAAACAATGCCTGTACCTCATCAGCGGGGTCTGTTCAAAAGCATACTGTAAAGATTGCGGTATCATTTTCGTCATCCTCCCTCAAGAGACTTAGAATTATTAACCGAGAGTTGACATCAGAAAAAAATATGAAAAGAATATAATAAAAATAATTGTATTAATTTCCCAAAACAGACATATGCGATGCATTAATAGAATAAAAGAGTTTGCTATGACAGTAATTGTTTGTATAAGCAAAGGAAAATACAGCTCGAAAATTCAAATAAACAAAGGCTTCAACGATTGGGTAACGGAGCAGTGATTATGTTCGGAGTCTCAGGCACTTCAAACTGAATCTCCCCGGCGTCGATCATGTCTTGAATCTTGTTCTTGAGAGGCCAGCAGTTGTCCGTAGTATGCCCCGGGCTATCAGAATGATATGCGCACCTATCATTGGGATGATAGTTGGGAGCAGAAGTGTTCGGATTCCGGAGAGGAGCCCTTAAGGTGATCAGCCCTGCCTTCAACATTTGTTGCAGTGCTTGATCCAGCGACATGTTGATTTTGGTATACTGTCGTTTCTCCTTGCGCTGCTGCCCCTGTCCTTGTGGAGCAGGTCCGGGATTGGAGATCTGGATTTCCCCTACCTCATGACGGCCTTTTTTACCGTGCACAGCATTGGATTCTTTCTTTCCATGATGAGGTTTTTTATCAGAAGGTGCAGCCTCTTGAATTTTCCCAGACCGGATGCCAGCTTCTATTCGCTCTCCAGTCAAGATAAGATCTGTGAATCCAGCAGACGAATTCCCAATCAGGTGGTTGTAGAATGGACCAGACAGGGTCCCCAAGAACATATCGACAAGTTCCCGATCAGTCAGAGGTGGTTGTACCCTTCCAGCAAGATCCCTCCATTTCTGCGCATATTCTTTAAAACCTTCACTTGATCCTAACGACATACCCTGGAGCTGGGTACGCGTAGGAGCAAGGTCGGCATTGTATTGATACTGCTTGTAGAAAGCAGTAGCCAACTCCTCCCAGTTACGAACCTTGGTCCCATCTAGCTGATAGAACCATTCGAGATGAGTCCCTGAAAGACTCTCCTGGAAGAAGTGGATCCACAAATTCTTGTCCACCGTATATGGTTGAATCTTCCGAACATAGGACCTGAGATGTAGTTTGGGACAAGACGCCCCATCATACTTGGTAAAGGATGGTGCTTTGAACTTCCGAGGAATAATCACACCGGTTGACAAACCCAGATCTCCAAAATCCAGCCCAGGTACTTGTTGTATTTCCATAGCCTTCAAACGGTCTTCCAACTGCTTATACTTGTCCTCAGTCGGAGGGTATTGTTCGTCGTTGAAATCTGTCTCGTTGTCGGAGACCACTGGACTAGGCACCTCTCTCTCATGGTGACTTCTTTCCCTCACAGACGGAGTAGTCCTCTCAGTTTCAGCCGGCAGTGTGTTCCCAGATCTGCGCCTAGGGTTGAACAAAACAGTCCTCCTCTTCTTCTTGTCCTTCTTCAAGAGCAGAGCCTTCAGATCTTGTTGCCCCTGGGTCAAATTCATGATCAACCCTTGGAACTGGGCGTTCTGAGCCTGGAGGGCCTTGATGGACTGCTCAGCTGATGATTCAGGATTCATGACGATCGGCTGAAATAAACAGCGAAGAAGGGTAAGCAACCTGTCAAGGGGATACCTGCAATGCAATGATATGTATGATATGCATGCAATGTTTTCAAGGACCTCGCAGGGTAAACAGAGAAACTTGTTAGAGTTGGAAACTGGCAACTTGATTGAAGGAACTTCCTGTTGTAGAGAGTCCTTCTTCAAGGGTCAAAGGCTCACCATATCCAGTGGGTCATAGCCCCTGACACCCTTGGCTAGAGGAAAATAAATCCCCTTTGCCCCTTGCTAGATGTTTGATTTATCATGACCTGCATCACAAGCCCTTGAGATCCTTGAAATGGGTTAGGACGTATGCAATGGTATGATGTTATGGTATGATGTCATGCTATGCATGGGATAACATAAGTGACCCTGTTATGAGCCCCAATTAAGGACTATAAACAGCCTGCAAGAAACTTAGTAAACCCTGTTATGAGTCCCTATTAAGGACTATAAACAACACCTGTAAGAAACCTAGTATACCCTGTTATGAGTCCCTATTAAGGACTATAAACAAAACCTGCAAGTAGCTTATGTGTTAGATAACACGCATGCAATTAGTCAAGTACGAAGGCACACAAGTCACACAAGAGAAGCCCTTAGAGTTTAGGCCAGCATGAGGTCTAGGTATTACCCTCTTGAAGTTGGTGGGTTCAACCTGTCCTAATCAAAGTAACCGGGTTCTAAGGGTCCCAATATCACGGGATTGCTTTCATTGTTCATCGTTTCGATTTAGCCACTGAACTGGCGACCGAAATATTCCAGGAAAGCAACCCTCAATTGAGTGTAGTATCGAGTATCAACCAACCTCGGACTGCACCAAATTCAGTTATCTCACTACCCTAAAGAGGCCAAGATAGTTCAATTAAGGTTCCTAAGGTCTGTTGATGCTTCACGACACCACGCGGAGGCCCCGTACTCTCCTTGACTGAACTCAAGGGTTACCGGTACACACCAAAGTGCCACATCAACGTAGCAGACTGTTTCAGCCATGTCGGTATACCCCGCACAGTTCCCTCACAGCCTTGTTGCTACTTTCTAAGAAAGGTATCCCCCAGATCCGGGTTAGGATCTATAGAACTCCCAAGCAACCCACAATTTAAAGCACACAAGGAAAACAATTGAAAACATAGTTATGAGCTAGCCCTAAGGTACACCCCACTTTTAGTGTCCCCAGCAGAGTCGCCAGTTCTGTGATCGGTGGATCTGGAACTGACTGTTTAACGCTGGTTCGCGAAATGTCGCGGAAGCAAGAGTCGCCACCGTCTTTTATTTTCTCCAAATGGAAAGGACAAAAGCACAGAAAAATTCCTTAAAGAGATTGCTCTCGGTTCGGGAGGTAGGTTATAGAAAGGGAAGGTGTTAGCACCCTTTCTATCCATGGTTATCCATGGGCTCTTAGATACTTGCTCATTGTGTTTTCAAAAAGGTTTGTTTGCTTTTCAATATGGGTTTTAAAAAGTTTCTTTGAAAAATTTCAGTTCGACTCGTACGTCAGAGTGTTTGAAAAGTTTGTTTTGAAAGCTTTTGAAAATGTGTTGGTGTGAAAAGTATTTTGGATTTGTTTTGTTTTTGAAGTTAGAGCAAGTATCCTTGAGAACCTACCTACCCTAAGGAATTCGTCTGTGTAAATGTCCTTTAAAGTAGTGCCATCCCACCATTGAGAGGTAGGTAGCACCACCGTTGGAGGTGTTCGGGTCAATTCGAGTTTGTAGGGACATGGTGATCACCAGAGCAATGGGAAGACACCTTAGAAGCTACCCTCATGCCAGGTTCCCGGATCATGAGGACTTACTAAGACATCCTCTACTCGACGATCACCTTTCGAAAGGCAACAGTGAGGCGTACCCTAGGGGTGGTGTGTGCGAATTGTGTGTCATTTTCATTTGTATTTGTCTTGTCATGTTTGTTGTGATCTACGCTTGATTTTATTTTAGGTCCATACATTCTTTCATGCATATTTAACAGTTAATATTTGCGAGGAAGATAAATCTAAACTATTACAAATGGCGCGGGTCCACATCGCCAAAATTAAACCGGACCCGATTTGACGGAAAGTAGATAAAGCGAAAGAAATGCGAAAAGTAAAATTGTTACAACGCTTTGGGAGAATTACATAATTATAATAAACGACATAAAATAAATGCGCGAAATTAAATAAATTACGAACATGGGCGTTGGACCCTTTTGCAAAAAATTAAAATTAAAATTAAAATAAGAATGTTTTTTGGTATTTTTAGGTTTTTAAGATTTAATGGAAAAAAGAATTAATTAAAATAAAGATTGGATGCAAACCCTAATTCTAATGTTTTTTAGATTTATTATGAAAATATTAAAATTTAACCTAAATTAAACCTATTTTTTATGTACAATTTAATTAGGAAAATAAATAAAACAATATTAAATATTTATGAAAGAAAATAAATAAAGGATGAAAACTTGAATAAACCCTAATTCTACATTTTTGGATTTTTGTTATTAAAAAGAATTAAAGTAAAAACCTATTTAATACTAAATATTTACATGCAATTTATTTATGAAAATAATAAAATAAATATTATATTTTCTCTTTTTTCTGATTTTTATGTATTTTATAATTTGTAAAATATAATTAATTAATTTAAAACAATTGAATAAAATAAAATAACAATTCACAATAAAATAAAAATAAGTAAAAAAGAGGAAAGAAATTGCAAACCAGGGGGGGTTCAGGCCCTATTGTGAGGTGTTGATCCAATATATTGAGCCCAATAGCTTCAGCATTCGTTGACTTTCCAGGTATTATGTGGCACGTTGACTGAGGTTTTAGGATGTTCATCAATTCTATGCCCTTGATCTGCATCCCCTGGACGCGTGGCTCTTTGGATGTTGAGGCAACATGATGCGCTTTAAGGTTATGCCTGCATAGGATTTTAGATTGAAAAATAATATGGCAAATATACAGACCTGGGACTTGAACCCAGGTCATGAGCGTCACCAGTTAACACCTGTACCGCTGGGCCATCATCACGCATTTGATATATTAATAATGAATAAATATTATAAAAACAAAACGAATAGTTAGTGGTTCCAACGCGCGAAGATTCAAACTAACGAATCATGTTCCGCCAACACATCATCTTCTTCGCCCAGTTTTTTATTTTTCTGAAACAAAGACTCATAGGCCACGGTTTTGAAGCCGTTCTCTTAGGCCTGTTTCCAGAAAATAGCGACTAGCCCTCAGTCGCTCATAAATTGAGCGCGAGGGTCGGTTTCTGTCCGTCCAAAGGCGCTTGTTTTGATGGCCAAGGTCCCAAGCCTCAATTTTGCTTTGATTGAGAAGCCCTAATTTTGAGTCCTGAAAACCCTAAAAATCAAGTATGGCATTTTTGTATATAACGCGTAAAAACATAATTAAATCACATGATAAGCATCAGCAAGCATCATTGAATAAGAATATGTAAACCAAATGTCATGAAAATGCCTTAAAATCAAGATGCGTGTATGCAATTTTGTGAGAAAATTTTGAGTTCTGTACAGCGATTCTTTGCCTTTTGATGAGTGTTATGAATTGGAATATGCTCAGTGAACCACAAGGAAGCTTTTGGAATGAATGTCGTGCCTTGAATCCACCTCCAACAATGATTTCAGAATTTTGTTTTCAAGCAATTTTTTCAAGTTTCCAATTTGTTCTTTTGCGCAGCTTAGGATGTGTTAGCATTAGGGTTGTCATTCTGATTATGTATGGAAGCTATTAGGTCAACAAAACTTGATCAAATCCATGGCATTCAATGATTTTGCAAATTGATTTTCTTAAAATCTTTTTGAATCTTTTTCATGTGCATTTTTGTTCAATCATGTTCAAATCAACCAAATCTTGCCATATTGGGATGTGCATGATATCTTGACCTTAAAACATGTATAAAAAGATTTTTTAGGTCAAGTTTTATATTTTCCACATATTTATATAATTTAAATGAATTAATATGAATAATAATCCAAATAAATAAATAAAAAATGAGGAAATACTTCCCTTTGGGCCAAGTGGTCGTGCACATGCTTGTAATGATGAATCATGGAAGAAAAATGGGCCCATTAGCAAATTTAGGTCATTTGAAGTAAAGTTGACTTTTCAAAATTCCCAAAAATTTCCCAACTTCCACAAGGCATAACTTGCTCAATTTTTAAGCTTTTCTCATGTTCTTGGACATTTTGGAAAGGTCTTTGAGTCCTCTAACCAATGCCTTTGGTACCATGTCATTTTGATTTACCAATCTCAAGTTATGGCCTTTGACTTAAAGTCCCTTTTTGTTGACTTTTGAAAATGACCTATAATGTTGAAATTGATAACTTTTTGTGAGAGAATTTCTTGGACTTGGAATATGAAGATGAGTTGTAGGAAATGTCTTTCTCTTCAAAATGAGCTTTGGATGGAATTTTTCTGATAATCCATGTGAAAGTTATGCCCTGGTCAATTTCAGTTGACTTTTTCAGCTGTCCAAATATAGTAACTTTTGCATCTTTGATGATTTCTGAGCCAAATTTTGAGAATCATGATCAAGCATTGATCAAATGATGTTTGTGGCTTCAAAATGATATGTTGACCAAAAATTTGAATTTTTGACTGCCAAATGACCATTTTGCCCCTACAGTTGACTGTAGTGCAATTTAGGGTTTTGACTGTGCAATTTTGAGCTGAATGCCTTGAAACTTGATATGAGGATGCTTGACCACATTTGTAGGCATATGAGACTTGATTGGACCTCTGAAATCTTCAATTTCTTGATCAGAACACAAACCCTAGTTTTGACTGTATAGGAGGCTCTTTGACTATGCAACCCTTGGGGAATTTTGTGACTTGGCTTGGCAATTTCTTAGAGAATATGGAGGGCAAATTTTGGGGTACAACACTAACCATATAATTACATTAAAGAATCATGCCCTATATTGTTCCATAGAAGTCCAGTTTCAGAGCTCTGCAACTCAACTTCAATAGGTAGATTCCTTCATCAATTCTTCAAAACTCTGATATCATTGTGTTGCTCTCATTTCCCTGGTTCTAGTTGCAACACTTACATTTCACTGGAAATACGTTTTGACCATGAATTTTCAAACCCCTTTTCAAAACTTTCCTTCCAAATTGCTTGAGCTACAGTTTATATATATTTGGTGCAAGGGTGTGGTTGTTTTCGTCTTAAAGAGATGAAGCGATTGGCATAGGTCTGAGCTTCTGATTTTACAGTTTGAGAGACCTGAAAATCACGTTGGCTGGAGGTTGAAGATGACCTACGTGTCATCTTCCAACCAATGATGGCACGCCACTTGTTATTTTAAAAAATCTGATTTATATTTGATTATGTACATTATTCACTAATGACCATGATATGCACAGCGCGCCAGATCCCTTGGATTTGATTACTAACGCGTTTTGACTCTCATCCAATGGTCCACATATTTTACTTTTATTTTATTTTTTCTGATTTTTATATTTTAAGTGTTTTAAATTACAAAAAATCATAGAAAATTCATTTTTAGTCCCAAAAATCTGAAAAAATTATGAAAAATATTTTTGATTATTCTCTTTCTGATTTTATTTTTTTAGAATTTAATTTTGTGTTTTGGTATTTTTTATAAATGTTACACTTATTTGATTTGTTCAAAATGTTTAAAATACTTTTATAGATTGTTAAATTCTGAAAAAATATGAAATGATCCAATGATATTGTGACAAATATTGGTGACCTTATTTTATTTTTGTTTTTGACTTTACTATTTTTGTTTATTTTACCCATTTATTTTAATTTGAAAAATAGTTTCTGACTTTTAAAAATTACCAAAATTTTTATAAAAATATTTGGATCCATTTCTGATTTTTCTATGGCCTCATTTTTCATTTCTTGATTAATTTGAACATAATTGACATTTTCCTCATTATTTTCCATTTTTTAAACATTTTTAAACCTTTTAATGTATATGTTAAATATGATATTATTTTCTGATTATTTTCTGGCTGTCTTGAGTTGATTTTTTTATCATGGCTTTATTAACATCATTGGATCTTAGGTGTTGAGTTCAACTCTACCAAAATGGATGAATGATTTTAATAATAGTCTGATTAAATTTTTAATTCAAAAGTGGTTTATTCATCTTTTTGCCCTAATCCTCTTCATCTCATCCCCTTCTCATTGCACTAAATGTTGTTGGAGCATGATCTCTATATCATGTCTCAAAACAAATGGTGCATAGATTGATATTGACCGGCCTCAAAATAGGTGTGTCTTCTATATAAGTCCACTTACGATTGCTTAACATAGCGCTAAATTTTGTCCTGATTCGAATAAATGATCATTTGTGGCCCAAACTTATGATTGCAAGTCCAAGTATGTTAATTTGATCTCTTTGATCCAATAACCTTGAGATTCATTGTGTGGAGGCTTTGGTTCTACCAATCCTCTAATGGATCTAGAACACCTTTAGTCAACGCGGATCACTTAAACATCGTTGATCATTAAATGGTACTTATGAGAATTCCAAATGGATGATATACTTGCAAAAAGCAAATGCAACTTGTTGTGTGGAGGCTTTGGTTCTACCAATCCTCTAATGAGTTCCAAATGCAAGTTTCAAGATGGTCAACCAACTAACCACTAAAAAACTCTTAATGGTACTTGGACTATTTGGTCACTATCCTTGGCATTATGGAGCAGGGGACTATTTCTTGGACTTAGGATTAGAAACTTTGGCCTATCTTGGAGACCTTGTGATCTTATCTGATTATTTTGTTTGGAGTTCTTGAGGTTTACCTCAAGACATTGGCTTGCTTGTTTATTTTTGTGTCCAGGTTTTTGTGATTACATTCTTTGTTTGTAATCTGGAATTCACCCGTATATAGTCGTTACTCTGCCCAATTTTTGTGAAGACTTAATACACTTGAAGAGGTCTAGTATATTTGCTTGCTTGGTTTCAATCCAAAGAATGGGAATTCTATCTTGGCTCATAATGTCAAGATTTGGCTTCTTGTTGGTTAGATGGATCTTATCCTTAGCTTTTACCTTATGCTTTAGGATAGTCTCTTCTTCTCCTCCCATCTTCTTTAATTTCAAAAATCTTCTCCCTCCTTTTTAAACTCTTCTAGTTTTGAAACTTAAACTACCTTCATAATAAACTTGGACTTAGGTCCATGCATTTTCAAAATCTTTTCATAAATAAACCCCAATCAATTTAATAATACTTTGATATTTTTTGTGATAAGACTAAAAGTCAATCAATCTCATTTCAAACCATTTTGCCACTTTGGTTTTTTATCTTTAAACTTTTCTCAAAAGGTTAGACTCTTGTCAATCCATGTAGTAATGCAAACAACTATACTTCTACAATATGTATTGAAGTGAGATATTTTCCACTTGGGTGTTGAGTGAGGCATTGTTGATTTTAAAATCCAAGCCATATTCTCCACTTTGAGATGATGCAAATTCTCCTTTCTCATGATTGTGGGTAGTAAGTATGTTTTCCACACGGACAATGACGATGATGTCTTATCTCTTAAAATCAACCAACACACCTGTGTTTCAAATTTTTTAAAAGAGGAACTACGTGTACCCTGATCCCCTATTGAACGAAAGGTGGTACGTAGGCGCTAAAGGTTCGCAACCGCGGCGGGTGCAAAAATCATAAAAATATATTTATTTTCTCACCTCCACCATCCATTTTATATAAAACACATTTTTTATATAGCCAAAATATATAGATTTTACAAAGAGGTTCCTGCGGAGTACCGTAGATGTTTAGGGTGCTAATACCTTCCCTTTGCATAACCAACCCCCTTACCTTGAATCTTTCCCCCTTTTTTTCGGTTATTCGCTCTTTTCCCATTCCTTTGGAAACAATAAAGCGCGGTGGAGATTTTTATTTTTGATTTGTGTAAGTCTAGTCAATCCAATGGCTTAGTCTTGAACATTTCTACTGCTACAATCATGTACGCCCAGCTGTTCACCGCCATATAGCTGAACAAGAGCCACCTAACCCCCTACGTGGATCTGATCTCCAAGGCTTCAATGGAGCTAGCATGAAACCCAGGGGATATGTAGAACTGATCGTCACATTCGGGAGAGGAGTTACCGCACGAGCCATAAAGACCAATTCTTTGTGTAAGACTCTCTCTATCAGTGCATCTTTGGGAGACCCACTCTGACCGAACTCATTGCGGTCCCTTCTACCGTTCATCTCAAGATGAAATATTACACCACCGAAGGCTTGGTCGCCACCCTCCACGGGGACATCCCAGCAGCCAGGAGGTGCTTCGAAGCTTCATCCAAAGGCCTCAGTTCCATTAGCGCCCAAGCTAGAACGACCACTGGAGCCTCACTGCACTCCAGCTCCGAAAAAGTTAAGCCGCTGCGGAGTGTCGACACCATTGACCTCGACAGTCGCATCTCTATGGAAGACTATGTCGATCCAAGCAAGAAAGGGAAGAAGCCTATGGTAGAAGACGAAGGGTCGACCTCATTTGTTGATCACAACAAACTCTCAAGTCAAGCACGGCCTGTCCTAGACAGCGACTTCGAGCTAGTTCCCCCTAAAGAAGACCCCGCAAGAGGAGTAAAGATTAGAGCAAACCTTCCCAACCTGGAGAAAAGGAAACTCAAATTTTGCCTAAGGGAGAATACAGATTTGTTCTCCTGGAGTTCGACCGAGATTCCCGGTTCAAATCCATAGGTCGCATTCCATCACTTGACCATTGATCCTTCCATCAAGGTGGTCGTGCAGCGTAGGGGAAAGCATTCATCCGAGAAGGCTGCATAACTAGCTGTAAAAGACCTCTTAGAGGCACATTTTATTTCTGAAGCCCACTAAACAACCTGGCTCTCAAATGTAGTTCTTGTAAAAAAATCTAATGGAAAATTCGTGCATTTGTGTTGACTATACTGATCTCAATCAGGCTTGCCCGAAAGATGCTTATCCCCTCCCCAATATTGACAAACTGGTCGACAACTCGATCAATTTTAAATTACTATCGTTCATGGATGTATACTCTGGTTATAACCAGATCCCCATCGAAAAAATAGACAAAAAATTTACCACTTTCATGACCAAGTCAGGCAATTATTAATACAACATAATGCCCTTCAACCTAAAAAACACAGACAGTACTTACCAGCGTATGATGATCAAAGTTTTTCACAACGAGATAGGTGAAATGCTCGAAGTCTATATGGATGACATGATCATCAAGTCCACCGAAGAGCTCGACCATGCCGCCCACTAGAAAAAAGTGTTCGAGCAAGCTCGGAAATGTCGGGTGCGATTCAACTCAGAAAAATGTACCTTCGGTGCATGGGAAGGAAAGTTCTCAGATTCTATCTAACAGAACGAGGCATTGAGGTAAACCCCGAAAAATGTCGGGCATTTTCAGAATTTCTGACTCCCACCTCGAAAAAGTTCATCCAGATCTTGAACGGCATGCACACTTTTTTCTCTCAATTCGTGGCAAAGTCCGCCTAGTACATGCTTCCCTTGTTCAAGCTCATGCGCAAGGAAGCCACCTTTGAAAGGACGCCCGAATGCAACCAGACCCTTGTTCATTTGAAATGTGTGTTGTCACAATTGCCCATCCTATCTTGGCTCGATAAAGAAGAGGTCCTCTATCTTTATCTGGTTGTTGCCTCTGAGGCAATAAGTGCGGCGCTGATAAGGGAAACCCCCGAAGGACAAAGGCCAATTTATTTCACGAGCAAGGCTTGAAAGCGAGGTATCAACAAATCTAAAAGGTAGCTCTAGCCCTCGTTAATGTAGCAAGGAGACTCAGACACTACTTCTTGGCATACACCATAGTGGTCCAGACAGATCAACCAATAAAATAGCTGCTCGGGAGACCAGATATGGTCAGCAGGATGTTGAAATGGTCCTTTGAGCTCTTTGAATTTGATATTCAATATGAGAGCAGAAAACCCCTCAGGGCTTAGGCCTTGGCCAACTTTGTAGATGAAATGACCTCACCCGCAGACCCCGATGGATCGCGTCGTTGGATGATCTTCGTGCATGGCGCCTCCAGTTCGACCAGAAGTGGTGCGTGCATCATACTGGAAAGCGAGGAAGGGACCCTGATCGAAGTCTCCCCCCCTATATTTTCCAACCTCCAACAATCAGGCCGAAGATCTGGGAGTCGAGGAAGTGAAAATCTTCACTAACTCTCAGTTGGTCGCCTCTCAAGTCCGAGACGAATATCAGGTCAAAAACGACAAACTCACTGAATATTGGGCCCTGGTCTAGGAGACAAAAAAGAAATATAAATTTGTGGATGTACAACACGTTTCTCGAGAGCATAATGCGCGTGCAGATATCTTATCCAAGCTGGAGAGAACGAAGAGAAAGGGAGGAAACAAATCTGTGATACAAGATATACTCCCTCGACCGAACATGCAAGGGCCATCTTCTACTCTAGAAGTATTCGCCATCAAGACAACGGTTGCTGGATGACTCCCATACACGACTACCTCACTAAGGGAAAACTCCCCAATGACCAGAACGAAGCGATCATCATCAGGCGGAGATCTTGCTCGTACGTCTTGGTCGAAGGAAAACTTTACAAAAGAGGGTTTTCCATTCCACTTCTCAAGTGTGTCGACCGTAGAGGAGTAAAGCTCGTCTTGCTTGAAATCCACGAGGGCATCAATGGTCAACACCTAGGCGGGAGATCCCTTACAAGGAAAGCCTTGCGGGCAGGATATTGCTGGCCACCCATGTAGCATGACACAAAAGAGTACGAGAAGAAATGCGAAAAATGCCAGTGGCATTGAGACATGCATTTAGCTCCTCCTAACGACCTTAACTCCCTCTCCTCTCCTTGGCCCTTCTCCTGGTGGGGACTAGATCTCCTCGGCCTGTTCATGGTCAGAACCAATCGGAACAAGTACCTAATCAAGCGGTTGACTACTTCACCAAATGGAAAGACGTTGAAGCGTTAGCCAAAATCACCGCCCAAAACGTCCTCCGCTTCTATAAAAGAAATATCTTCGCTCGGTTTGGTATCCCACAAGCGATAGTCACTGACAATGAGACCCAGTTGACAGACCATACCTTCCCAGAATTCGTCTCCAAACTTGGCATAACCCAACACTTCGCCTTTGTCGAGTACCCACAGACAAATGGCCAATCTGAGTCTGCGAACAGAGTAATATTGAGGGGCCTCAAGTGAAGGTTGGATGAAACCAAGAAGCGATGGGTCGAGGAGCTACATACCATGCTCTGAGGATACCAAATGACCGCACACTCGTCCACCTGGGAGACTCCTTTCTGACTAGCTTATTAGACGAAGGACGTCATTCTCGTATAGATCAAGGATCCTTCCAGGCGAACCGAGGCACCTCCCGATGAGGAGATGAACGACACTGCCCTCCGTGAAGAACTGAATCTGGTGGATGAAATCAAAACAAGAGCGGACCTACGAGAGGCCTCGCTCAAACAGAAAATAGCCATGCGCTACGACACCAACGTCATACGGTGAGAGTTCGAGGTCGGCAGTCTTATCTTAAAGAGAAATCGCAAAGAATCTCGCAAGGGCAAGCTCGCAGCGAACTAAGAAGGTCCTTATCACTTTTATGCGAAAACAGGGACTGGAGCGTATTACTTGGAAAACTTACAAAGGGAACAACTCGTTCGATCGTGGAATGCTGAAAAGCTAAAACAATATTATAGATAAAAACACTGAGCAGTCAGCGAGTTTGGCCGATGAGACAAACTCACTGAGGTCGGACCCCGCGTGCATGCCTAGACAGGAGCATGGAACCCAAAGTACTCAGAAGAGGAGAGGCTCCGCTCTGTTAATGAGCGCACCCTCATGCCGACGTGGATAACTTAACCGAGCTCCATAGTCCTTGTGCCACGACAGTAGAACTCCCGACTCACAATGGGAGGTTCATGCCACCAAAACCGGGTACCTCAAAGTGAGGCCTGAGTTCCGGCCCTTACTCGGTATTCACCCTGGTCGTTTGATCAGTTTCCCCACACTGACGAACATATAAAATGAGCATATCCCTGCTATAAACTCTTAGTAAAAAATAAAATATCCTAAACGAGCTAGTTTGTCAACAAACATGCAAAAATCACAAGTTAAATATTCAAAGCAAACGACCATTGGCCGAAAATTAAATAAAATGACCACTTGGGTCGATGATGTACGAATATTACACAAACAGGTAATAGCTCAAAAAAACAAATACAATAGAGTGCAGAACACAGGCCAAAATTAACATAAAGCGATCATCCTTCCACTTCCCCTTCAATAATGGGCGACAATTGAGCGGGACCCTCGGTCGGATGGACGACAATATCTCTGAGATAGTCAGGAACCATAATCTGACCGCCAGTTACATAGTAGTTGACCCCCATTCCCGAGGTGTTAAGCTCAACACCGGGGTTCAATTTACATATCTGATTCACAGAATTTTAGAAGCTCCCCTCAGAGGCGGCCTGAGCATCATCCACGACCAACTGAAAATGAGCAACCAGCTCTTCCCGAGTCCTTAGATCCTTGATATCCTCCGGATCTTCTTCAACAGGTGTGATTTCAACCATTAGGGCCGCTACCTTCCCCTAGAGGCCCTCTTTCTCGATCAAAAGAATCCCTCATTCCTTAGAAAGCTTCCCCAATTCTTCCTCAAACAGCTTCAAGGCTTTGTCCTTTTTAACCAAGGTTTTCTCACTCGCATCCAGCTTGGCCCAAAGATTCTTCATTTATGCCTCCTGAGATGAGCTCCCCTCGGTGTAGGCAATCGCCATCTCCAAGATCCACATCACGCCGCCAGCATCTTCCGCCAGCATTGCCCTCTTCTCTGGACGGACCATTCCCTCGAGGAGGATAGATTCGGCCCGGGGGAGACGGAGGATCGCACCCTCAAAAAAAGACTTCTCCAGCCAACAAGGAGGCGGATCATACGTCCTTTTCCCTGTTTCCCCAGTTAGGTTGACACTTCCCTAGGGTCGCGGTCTCTTTACCTTCAAGGAAACAGCAGCGGGAGAAAGAGCGATTGTAGCCTGAGTTGAGGACGAGCCGCCCGACCCCAAGGCAGGAGCTGGCCCCATACTAGCCTGCGCATCCTTCAAAGCCCACCTCGCTCGGGCAGTAACAGTTTTGGCCAAATGTTCCTGAGCAGGATTCATACTTTCTACAAAACAAACAAAAAGAAACATATTTAGTAAAATGAGGAGTCAAACAAACGACAACCACTTACTACTATTAGAAACATATATACCCAAGTATCTAACAGGGTCCTCGCTTCCGAGGAGCTCCTTGACATTTATGAGGCCCAGCTCATATAAGGGCTCCCCGTTCTTATCTAACACAGGCCTGCCTCCCAGACCAACTTGCTCGACCCAAGGGATTTGAGCCACGAACGCGGTCAGAGTAGAAAAACTCTCCAGATCCTCGTCTCCAAGCTCCCCTTCTCGCCAAACATGGGAGCCCAATTCCTTGTCAAAATGTTTCCTCATCCATTGGAATGGGAACTTGTAAATCAGCTTCACAGTGGGCTCCCCTAGCTCGTTTAGACGAGGATTTCCATCCTCGTTAGACAACGGGGTAGCTCTAAAGACGTTTAACATCGCCTTTGTCGAAGAGGGCTGCACCAAGATGTACTTTGTCTTAAAGTGGCGAACAGACTCCAAATAGGCTTTGAATAACTTCCCACTGCCTTGGTTCAGGGAAACCCTTCCTCACTT
This sequence comes from Vicia faba, assembly GCA_948472305.1. Classification (NCBI taxonomy): domain Eukaryota; kingdom Viridiplantae; phylum Streptophyta; class Magnoliopsida; order Fabales; family Fabaceae; genus Vicia; species Vicia faba. The sequence goes on from OX451740.1 coordinate 264,650,276, forward strand.
TCCATCGACCTTACTCCTCTGAATGTGAAAGCAATAGAAAAACAGTGGAATGGTGGCCCCTATCTTCAAATGGTCGCAAACTATTTCAAATGCTTACATAAACGCGATACGATTCGGGTGCAATTGAAAGGGAGCCTTACGCAAATTCTTGAAAGTGTCCACCTCGAAGTCAGAGAAGGGGAGGCGAAGACCCATCTCTCAAAAAACAATGTCGTACATTGGGAACTACCACATGTCATACTTCGAGCAGATCCTTCTCTCCTTTCCAGGAATATATAACGACCATTCCTCCGGGGGGCCCTCCTTATGAGTGTATACGTCCGTGAAGACATCCTTCCCGTGCTCGTAAAAATACGACCGCCATTCCTAGGAGTCATTCGCGAACCAATCCCGGGGACTCTACTTATCTCCATGAAAAATAAAGCTACCCTGGTCGAAAGAAGTCGCCCTCATGTCAAGCTCCCCCATTTGCTGTCCCATATGGTTTTGCATATCCCCGGAGACTTCCAGGATACTTGACAAGCTACTTGTCTCATCCAAGGAACACCTAGAAGACTGTATAGATTCGCTCAAAAATAATGACTCGAGCAGTATCGACCATGGGACCTGAAAATCAGAGGAAAAAAATGAGCTTGACATCAATGCCAGAACCACCCTTCCACCGCTAAACAAGTGAAAGGGCGTTGCGAAACGAGGATCATATCCCCGACCAGAACCCTCATTGAGGCACACTAACGGGCATGAATTGCAGAAAAATACCTAAATGCTAATGAGCCACCTACGGTGCACCACAAGATCCCCGAGGAGACCCCACAGAGGCTCCGGCGATTCTAAATCATAAACACGCTGTCCACCACCAACAGTCTCCAACGACGTCATCCCTAATGTAACCCTAAATCCTAACCGCATGCATCTGTAGAAAGGAAAAAGGGGAAATACGAAAGCAAACAATAAATTAAGATCAGAAACTTACTAGTTAATAAAAAGAAGAAGAAAAGTTGAAAGCAAGCAGCTGCGAGCAGAGAATCTCAATGAACAACGGTGGCCGACTATCGAGCTGATACGAGCAGTTGAGAGGGAATACGAAAAATAATAAATGTCATATTCCTCTCCTATTTATAGCTGAAACAGTACACGCGTACGAGGCACGTGCCTGGGGAACCCTAAGGTCGTCATCATTACACCCTAGCCGTAAGTCATCATTGCGCCGTTCCGCTAGCACACTACCTATCCAAATTCAAAAGTCTTAACGACTAACTCCTCGTCTCCCCACAAGAAAGTTGCAATGGGTGACACTCACTTCCCCGTCAGACACGCCCTGTTCCACGAGTAAATGTTAAAGTCATCACTTATGTGACTAGAAGCAACGACTTGAGGGGCTACTATTCTGGACTAGCCTGACAACTAGAGTGGGCCCAGTCTAGACATTCCCTTTTGTATGGCCCACACGGCCATGGCCCGGATCGCCCACTACACTTCAGGCAATATCAGTTGTTTTCCCTCTCGAACCATCACTAAACCAGGGTGATCGACGAGCATCCCCTTAACCTTCCCGACATCAACTCTGTGTAGACCACCAGGAACAAACCAGAGGCATTCCCATAACTAGCCCCTTCCTCGGGACCAACAGCTAGTTACGAGCACATTTGCCCAGTTTGACCAAGTCCTTGCAGTTACCTGATTTCATGGACTCGCATATCTAAGCATGAAATCAGGAACCAATGGCCACATGCCAGGGGAATTATATATACCCTTACACCTTTGAGGGCCAGGTATCGAATATCCACTATTCACCACCTTATACTTTGCTTGTCTTCGTTGTTCCCACTCTTACTTGATCGTCATAGTGCCTTGCAGGTACAACCCCCTTTTTCTCCTCGACTTCACAGCCTGATTGTAGATCATCTTCTGGTCACTTCTCAGGTTCTGATTAACCAGTAAGATCAGATCTTGTTCCTGATTTTGAGTTTCAAGGATGCACTAGATTCTTTGATAGGTTAATTGGTCCAGTCTTTCCAAAACTTGTCAAAGAATTCTGGATTCATGCAAAAGTATCAAATCTGCAAGTTAGCTTGTCTTTAATGGGGAAGTAAATAGTCATCACTGGGAATCTCATCGCAACACTCATTGGGTATGATGGAACTGGAGTAAAGTGCATTGACATGGAAAAAAAGGATTTGATTTGAACAAAGTTTCTCAGGAGATTTTTACTTCTGGACATCCCTCCAACAAAATCAAAAATCTGAAAGACTATCTTCGAATCTGGGATAGAATCATTTGGGGGTGTATCAATCACAGGAAACCAACAAGTTCTCCAGATTACATCAACGTTGATAAAAAAATATCTACTGTATTTCATTGCAACCAAGGTAAAATCAACCTCCCTCACCTTCTGTTTAATCATCTGAAGACCATTGTCAAAGAAATAAGATAAGAAGAAAAATCCAAAAGAGATCACCTTTTGTTCACACGTCTTCCACCTACACAACATTAGATCTTGTCTTTTGTTTCTTTTGTTCTGTTTTTTTCTTTCTTAACTTTTGTTTGATTTTGTTTCTCATTGTATTTTTCTATATTTTTAAATGCATAAATTTTTTCTCTGATTACGTGTTTTTATTTCTTTTTGATTTATGACAAAAAGGGGGAGAAAGTAAATATAGTTTGATATAAACTGTTCTGCACTAAGTCTCAAACAATTCAAATAATGTAACTTCTGTTTCTGATAGAAAACACGGATAATATCACTCTAAATTGGTGGTATGCCTTACCAGCCTTCAACATGGGCTTCTCAGAACTTCCATCATATTCTCTGATATCTTTTTAGGGAAGTATGTACTCCTTTATTTAAATTTTATCTGAGTATTCAACTCTAGGGGAAGACTGAAATTTTTATCTTCGGAAAATTATAAATTGTTCATCAAAATATGTAAGTTTTGTCATCATCAAAAAGGGGGAGATTGTTAGAACATAGTTTGTGTAATGCCCATTAATATAGTTAATTATTTAATTAAATTATTTTTGGATTATTTGTGAAGTTGTGAGATGTTGGGAAATTATTGGTATAACTTGTTAGATTATTATTAATTAATTAATTATTTGATTAATGATAATTATAATATTGGCAATAATGGAATAATGGTGTTGGACTTGTTTTATTGGTTGGAAGTAGTAAAGTGGGGGTGTGTAAGTCAGGCCCAGTAGAATTGATGATATAAGGTTAAGCTGACACCAGGATTTAATCTTGTTGATGATTTAGGGTTTGTGCATTGACCGAAAGAGTTACGCGGAGAGAGGATCAAGCTGCCCGGTGTCGAGCAGAGCAAAGCAAGGATGTCGGCTGGAATTTTGGTAGAGCAACCTTCAATCCAGGTAAGGGTGGGGTTTTGACCTTATAATTGGATTTATGATGTGTATTATGTGGAAATTTGTCGTTTGTATGACTGTTGTGCGTTGATGGTTCTGAATCTGTTATCAAAGTTGTCTGTTTCCTTATGATGTGGTCGTTTAGGGATGTTACCGTACGACTGTTTAATGAACCTGTTATAGGAAGTTTCCTATTTGTTATGTTGTGGTCGTTTTGAGTTGTTTGTATAATTTCCAGGTATAATTAATGATTAGGTTACTGTAGATTTTACCTGTTGACGTGGTCATTAGAACATTGTGATATTCCGAGCGGTTGGTGGAAAAATTAGTAAAATGTTGTTGTGGTCGTTATAGGAAGGGTTCAGCGTGAGTGTCATGTACAATTAGTGAATCTGTTGATAGGAAATATAGTTTCCCGTTACAGTGGTATTCCGAGTAGTTACCCGGAAATCATGGATTGTGTTGTGTTGGTCGTTACGCTGCTGTATTGTCCTATATTGTTGGCCGAAAATAGTGGTCAAAGAGGATGATGATGGTGTTAGGTGTTGTGTGGCACTTAGGCTGCAAGGTGTGTTAGAGAATATATGTGTTGTATGTCGACCGGTATTAGGCTGCGAGGCGTGGCGAGGAGCACGATACTGTTGTCGAGCGGCACAAAGTTGCAGGTTGTGTCAAGGAACATAAGTTTGTTGTTATTCTTCTTTGTTTCTGTATGTGTCGAGGAGTATTGAGTCAGTTATTATCCCGTCTTAGTTGTTGTGTATGTCGAGGGGCATATAGTTTCCCTAGTCCTATTGCCTGTGTGTGTCTATTTGGTCATTACAGTGTGCTGTGTAACTTGTGCTTAATTGAGAATTTCCAGGTTGATGAATCCTGTTGAGATGCCTCTAATTTTGGTAGATATTATGTGGTAGGTTTATGGCCAAAGTTGAATTATGTTGATGTATAATTGTTGTTAATGTTGTAGGCTTATGGCGAAGGTTGAATTATGTCGAGATGTTGTTCGTTGTTGTTGCTACATTCATGTTGTGTCGCATACATCGCATATCAAGTTGGAGCTGATGCTCGTTAAGTTGGCCCGGATTGGCAAAATATTAGGTTGGAGGTTTATGCCTTCTTTATGCCTCTATTTATTGGCATATTTTTAAGTTTGGAGTTCTGCTTCATTGGTACCACATGCATTTGCATTAAGACAAGTTACATTCTGCATTGCATTTTGAGTCGTTGTGTGGTTGATTTGATTATGCCTATGTTGTTAAAATCTGAGAAGTGGTGAATATGTATGAATTGATTCTAATATTTTATTTATTATACGTTCTATTATATGGTTCAATATCTCACCCCTTCTGTTTGAATGTTACCCCTATGTTGGTAACGTGCAGGTAATCGAGAGTAAAGGCGGTTTACCTTCAGTAGTTCGAGTCATTGTCATTGCTCTGATATGTAACACTCGGGGAGATGAACACTTGCTATTTTATTATTATTACTCAGTTGTTGCACTTTAAGTCGTTGTTCGTTAAATACTGTTATTTGAAGTTGTTTTAGTTGGATAAAGATGTTATATTCTTTAAGTTGGATATTTGATTCCACTACATAGTTATGAATGTTGCTGGTTAAAGATTAATTTATGTTGTTGTTGGTTCATTCTAGTTTAGTGTGTTATGTATCTGTAATGAATACCATCGTTTTAAAGTTGAATTTGTAGCATCTTGATTTAGTTGTGGAAGTTTTATAACTCTTATTATATATATATATATATATATATATATATATATATATATATATATATATATATATATATATATATATATATATATATATATATATTATCGGGTAGAATTAGGGTGTTACAAAGTTAGTATCAGAGCAAGTCAGTCTGTCCGACCAAGTTGTCGAGTCGTAGTTGTGTCTAACTATCGAGTATTATTACCTTGAGTTATAACTGTTGTTTATGTTGTAGAGATAAGTTATGATGGCTAGAAGGAATGATGCTGCACTTGCTGCTTATTTAGAAGCAATGGCACATGATATGGAGAATCATCGGAATACTTACAAGAATGTTGGATCTCGAATCTTAGAAACCTTCAAGAGGGAGAATCCGCCTACCTTCATGGGTAAGTATGATCCTGACGGAGCGTTGGATTGGTTGAAAGATTGATGATATGCACTGAAATGCAGAAGGTTCGATAGGGTACTCATATGCTAGCAGTCGAAGCTGATGACTGGTGGCTAGAGACGTGTCAGAGGTTGGAAGTTATAGGTGAGAATGTCACTTGGGCTGTTTTCCATGGGGAATTTTTGAGGAAGTATTTCCCTAAAGATGTTCGTGGTAAGAAGGAAATTGAGTTTCTTGAGCTGAAGCAAGGGAGTATGTTGGTTGTTGAGTATACTGCAAAGTTTACGGAGTTGGCTAAGTTCTATTCGCACTATAGTGAAGCTAATGATGATTTTTCGAAGTGCATCGAGTTTGAGAACGGGTTGCACCCAGAGATCAAGAAGGCAGTTGGATACCAGAAGATTCGTCTCTTTGATGATTTAATTGATAGTTGCAGGATCTATGAAGAGGATAATAATGCTCACTATAAGGTTATCATTGAGAAGAGGGGTAAGCACCAATAGAATCGTGGTAAGTCGTATGATGCCCCAGCTGGTAAAGGTAAACAGGAAGTTTCTCAGGGTCAGAGAACTAGTGGGGGTGATTCTCCTGCTGGTGTGGTTTGTTTCAAATATGGAAAACCTGGTCATAAGAGCAATGTGTGTACTGTTGAGGTAAAGAGGTGTTTCCATTGTGGTAAGACTAGACATGTGGTATCTAAGTGCAACCATAAAGAGATGATTTGTTTTAATTATAGTGAAGAAGGACACATTGGTAGTCAGTGTTAGAAATCTAAGAAGGCGCAAACCAGTGGAAATGTGTTCACTTTGGCTGGGAATCAGGAAGCTAATGAGGACAGACTTATCAGAAGTATATGTTTCATTAATAGTACTCTTTTAATTACTATTATTGATATCGGTGCTACTCATTGGTTTATTGCTGCTGATTATGTTGAAAGATTGGGTCTTATGTTGTCTTCTATAAATGGAGAGATGGTTGTTAATACTCCAGCCAAGGGGTCGGTGACTACTTCTCTTGTGTGTTTAAAGTGTCCTTTGTCGATCTTCGACAGAGACTTTGTTGTTGATTTGGTTTGTTTTCCTTTAAGTGGGTTAGATGTGATCTTAGGTATGAACTGGTTAGAGCATAACTATGTTCATATTAATTGTTATAGCAAGTCTGTGAGGTTTTTTACTCCTGAATAAGAAGAAGTTGGTTTGTTGTCTGCTAGACAATTGAGGAAGTTAATTCAAGAAGAAGCTCTGATGTTCTCGTTGATGGCGTCGCTATTTGTCGAAAATCGGGCTGTAATTGAGGAATTGCAAGTGGTACGTGAATTTCTTGAAGTTTTCCCTGATGAAATTCCTGATGTACCACCAGAGAGAAGTTGAATTTGCTATTGATCTTGTACCTGGTTTGAGGCCTGTTTCTATGGAACCATACAGGATGTTTGCATCTGAATTTTCAGAATTAAAGAAGAAATTGGAAGAGTTACTTGAAAAGAAATTTGTAAGACCAAGTTATCATCGTGGGGAGCTCCAGTGTTGCTAGCAAAGAAGAAAGATAGAAGTATGAGACTTTGTGTTAATTACAGGCAATTGAATAAGGTGACGATTAAGAAAAAGTATCCACTTCCAAGAATAGATGACTTGATGGATCAATTGGTGGGTGCTCGAGTGTTTAGTAAGATTGATTTGAGATCAGAAAATCATCAGATTAAACTGAAGGATGAAGATATCCATAAGACGGCTTTCAGAACATGTTATGGACATTATAAGTATTCGGTGATGCCTTTTGGTGTTACTAATGTGCCGGGAGTATTCATGGAGTACATGAACCGTATCTTTCATACTTATTTGGATCGGTTTGTAGTGGTGTTCATTTATGACATTTTGATTTACTCTAAATCGGAGGAAGAGCATGCAGAACACTTAAGAATAGTATTTCAAGTTTTGAAAGAGAAGAAGTTGTATGCAAAGCTGTCTAAGTGTGAATTTTTGTTAAAGGAGGTTAGTTTTGTTGGTCATGTTATCTCAGGTAGTGGCATTGATGTAGATCCATCTAAAGTAGATGTTGTGTTGCAATGGGAAACTCCAAAATCGGCTACCGAGATTATAAGCTTTTTCGTAATAGCTGGTTATTATAGAAGGTTTATCGAAGGTTTTTCTAATTTGGCACTTCCGTTAACTAAGTTGGCGTGTAAAGGTAGAGCTTTTGTATGGGACATTGAATGTGAATAAAGTTTTATAGAATTGAAGAAAAGATTGACGTCGGCTCCGATTTTGACATTACCTAATCCAGGAGAACCTTTTGCGGTATATTGTGATGCTTCTAAGATGAGTTTAGGAGGTGTGCTTATTCAGAATGATAAGGTAGTTTCTTATGCGTCAAGGCAGTTGAGGACTCATGAAAAGAACTATCCTACACATGATTTAGAGCTTGTTGCAGTTGTGTTTGTGTTGAAAATTTAGAGGTATTATCTTTATGGTTCTAGATTCAAATTATTTAGAGACCATAAGAGTTTAAAGTATTTGTTTGATCGGAAGGAATTGAATATGAGACAACTAAGATGGTTGGAGTTGTTAAAGGATTACAATTTCGGTTTAAATTATCATCCAGGAAAGGCGAATGTAGTGGCTGATGCGTTAAGTCGAAAGACTTTACATATTTCAGAAATGATGGTTAAAGAGTTGGAATTAATTGTGGAGTTCAGAGATATGAGCTTAGTTTGTAAGGTGACACCACGAAGTGTTATATCGGGATGTTGAAGATTAATAATGATTTTCTAGATAATATCAATAAGGCTCAGAAGTTAGATGTAAAACTGGTAGATTCAATGGTTGGGATCGATCAATCCGAGAATAGTGATTTCAAGTTATATGTGCAAGGTGTGTTGAGATTATGTAATTGAATTTGTATTCTTGATGATACGGGGATGAAGAAAGTGATTCTTGAGAAAAGTCATAGAAGCAACTTGAGCATTCATCCGGGAGCTACAAAGATGTATCAAGATTTGAAGAATTTGTTTTGGTGGCCTAGAATGAAGAGTGATGTGGCTCAGTTTGTGTATGGATGTTTAACATGTCAGAAGTCGAACGTTGAACATAAGAAGCCTGTAGGGTTGATGCAACCGTTAGAAGTTCCATAATGGAAATAGGATAGCATTTCAATGGAACTTGTAACGAGATTACCTAGTACTTTAAGAAGACATGATTCGATTTGGGTGATTATTGATAGGATTACGAAGTAAGCTCTATTTATACCTAATAACATCAGTTTTCCAATGTCGAAGTTGGCAGAGATTTACACTAGTGTAATTGTAAAGATGCATGGTGTTCCTTTGTGTATTGTGTCGGATAGAGATCCAAGGTTTACTTCTGATTTTTGGAAGAGTTTGAAAGGAGTGTTGGGTTCTAAGTTGAGGTTGAGTTCGGCGTATCATCCTCAGACAGATGGTCAGACAGAATGGACTATCCAGTCGTTAGAATATTTGTTGAGAGCGTGTGTTCTTGAGCAGGGAGGTTCGTGGGATACTTATCTTCCATTGATAGAGTTCACTTATAATAACAGTTACCATTCTAGTATTGGAATGGAACCTTTTGAAGCGTTGTATGGTTGGAGATGTAGAACTCCTTTATGCTGGCATGAATCTGGAGAAAGTGTAGTACTTGGGCCTGAACTTGTTCGTGAGACTACTGAGAAGGTGAAGTTAATTCGAGAAAATATGAAAGCTTCCCAAAGTAGACAAAAGAGTTATCATAACAAATGAATTAAAGGTATAGAATTTCAAGCAGGTGACCATGTGTTTTTTAGAGTCACGCCTGTGACTGGTGTTGGGCGAGCATTGAAGTCTAAGAAGCTCACTTCTTGTTTTATTGGTCTGTATCAGATATCGGACAGAGTTGGGAATGTTTCTTATAGAGTGGCTTTACCGCCTAATATTACGAATTTTCATGATATGTTTCATGTGTCACAACTCCAGAAGTATATTTCAGAACCATCTCATGTGATTCATATGGAAAATGTGCAAGTACATGATAATCTTACTGTGGAGACGATGTATGTACAAATTGCAGATCATGAGATGAAGACTCTAAGAGGTAAAGAGATTGCTTTGGTGAAAGTAGTCTGGTTAGGAGCTGCCGGAGAAATCATGACTTGGAAGTTAGAAAGCAAGATGCAGAACTCCTATCCTGAGTTGTTTGAATAAGGTAAATTTTCGAGGACGAAAATATTCTAAGTGGGGGAGAGTTGTAACGCCCGTTAATTTAATTAATTATTTATTTAAATTATTTTTGGATTATTTGTGAAGTTGTGACATGTTGGGAAATTATTGGTATAAGTTGTTAGATTATTATTAATTAATTAATTAGTTGATTAATGATAATAATAATAATATTGGCATTAATGGAATAATGGTGTTGGACTTATTTTATTGGTTGGAAGTAGTAAAGTGGGGGTGTGTAAGTTAGACCGAATAGAATTTATGATATAAGGTTAAGCTGACACTAGGATTTGATTTTGTTGGTGATTAAGGGTTTGTGCGTTGATTAGAAGAGTTGTGTGTAGAGAGGACTAAGTTGCCCGGAGTCTAGCAGAGGAAAGCAAGGTTGTCGGCTGGAATTTTGGTAGAGAGACCTTCAATCCAAGTAAGGGTGGGGTTCTGACCTTATAATGGGATTTGTGATGTGTATCATGTGGGAATTGTTCGTTTGTATGACTGTTGTGCATTGATGGTTCTGAATCTGTTATCGAAGTTGCCCATTTCCTCATGCTGTGGTCGTTTAAGGATGTTACCGTACAACTGTTTGATGAACCTGTTATAGCAAGTTTCCCGTTTGTTATGTTGTGGTCGTTTTAAGTGGTCTGTATAATTTCCCGGTATAATCAATGATTAGGTTAGTATAGATTTTACCTATTGATATGCTCGTTAGAACATTGTGATATTTCGAGCGGTTGGAAGAAAAATTAGTAAATTGTTGATGTGGTCGTTAGAGGAAAGGTTCAGTGTGACTTTCATGTATAATTAGTGAATCTGTTGATATGAAATATAGTTTCCCGTTACTGTGGTAATCCGAGCAGTTGGCCAAAAATCATGGATTGTGTTGTAGCGATCATTACGCTGTTGTATTATCCTATGTTGTTTGTCAAAAATAGTGATCAAGGAAGATGCTGATGGTGTTAGGTGTTGAGCGACACTTAGGCTGTGAGGTGTGTCGGAGAATAATGTGTTGGATGTCGAGCAGCATTAGGCTGCGAGGCGTGCCGCGGAGCATGGTACTGTTGTCAAGCGGCACGAAGTTGCAGGTTGTGCCGACGAACATAAGTTAGTTGTTATTCTTATTTGTTTCTGTGTGTGTCGAGGAGTATTGAGTCAGTTATTAATCTATCTTAGTTGTTGTGTATGTCGAGGGGCATATAGTTTCCCTAGTCCTATTGCTCGTGTGTGTATCGATTTAGTTGTTACAGTGTACTATGTAGCTTATGCTTAATTGAGAATTTGCAGGTTGATGAATTTTGTTGAGATGCCTCTAATTTTGGCAGATATTATGTTGTAGGCTTATGGCCAAAGTTGAATTATGTTGATGTTGAATTGTTGTTGATGTTGTAGGCTTATGGCCAACATTGAATTATGTCGAGATGTTGTTTGTTGTTGTTACTACATTCATGTTGTGTCGCATACATCGCATATCAAGTTGAAGCTGATGCTCGTTAAGTTGGCCTTAATTGGGAAAATATTAAGTTGAAGGCTTATGCCTTTTTGATTCCTCTATTTATTGGCATATTTTTAAGTTGGGAGTTCTTCTCCATTGGTACTACATGCATTTTCATAAATACAAGTTGCATTTTGTGTTGCATTTAAGTCATTGTGTGGCTGATTTGGTTATGCCTATGTTGTTAAAATTTGAGAAGTGGTGAATATGTATGAACTGATTCTAATGTTTTATTTATCATACTTTCTATTATATAGTTTGATATCTCACCCCTTATGTTTGAATGCTACCCCTATGTTGGTAACGTGCAGGTAATCCAGAGTGAAGGCGGTTTACCTTCAGTAGTTCGAGTCCGTGTCATTGTTCTGATACGTAATACTCGGGGGATGAACGCTTGCTATTTTATTATTATTACTCAGTTGTTGCACTTTAAGTTGTTGTTCATTAAATACTATTATTTGAAGTTGTTTTAGTTGGATAAAGATGTTATATTCTTTAACTTGGATATTTGACTCCGATGCATAGTTATGAAAGTCGATGGTTAAAGATTAATTTATGTTGTTGTTGTTGGTTCATTCCAGTTTAATGTGTTATGTATCTGTAATGAATACCGTCGTTTTAAAGTTGAACTTGTAGCATCCTGATTTAGTTGTGGAAGTTTTATAACTCTGATATATATATATATATATATATATATATATATATATATATATATATATATATATATATATATATATATATATATATATATATATATATATATATATATATATATATATATATATATATATATATATATATATATATATATATATATATATATATATATTATCGGGTAGAATTTGGGTGTTACAGTTTGGTCCTACATCTAAGTATTAGTTTTGATGATAACAGTTACATGATTATTATGACGAACAATCATGCTTTCTAATCGTTTGATTAATTGTACAGAGAAAATCTGATGAAAAAGCATAGAAGATGAAGACTGAATCACGCGCTAAAAATCTGATCAGAATATGCGTACAACTTAGAAGCAAATTCAAGTAACACGCCTGAAGAAAAGAAGTTCTGATGTTATAACTTCTGAAGCACCAATCTACAAGCTATACTCTGATAAGTGAGATTCTGAAGAACATAAAAGCTTCAACAAGCCTGTCACATTCAAATTTCTGATTACATGCAGTCAAGCTCAAGAAATTCTAAAAGGACTGAAGATCAAACATTACATTCATGACAATATATTACACGACCAAAAGTAACAGCTGCAACTAGAGAGAATATGTATTTTTGGAAAGAACATTAACACTTCAAATAATCAACCTTCCAAAAATAAGTTCTTATGTCTCCAACGGATCAAATATTTCTTCTATTTATAGGAGACGATGAAGATGGATCCATACAACAATCAAATGCATATCAAACAATAACAACCAAAAATTCTCTATTATTTTTATCTCTTGAATTATAATTGTGGTGCAATTTTGTGTAAAAGTCACAGTTGTGATATAGCTTATTAGAAACATTTGTAAACACAATATACTTGTTTAAATAGTGTAATTCCTTGAGAAACCAAGTTGTGGTTTGATCTCAAGAAGAAGTTGACAGTTGTCTTCGTGAATTGTAATCATTTGTGATTAGTGGATTAAGACCTCAATTGAGAGAGGCGAAATCTCCTTGGTGGTGGACTGGAGTAGTTTTTAGTTCAAAACAAACCAGGCTAACCAACGTGTTTGATAGCCTTAATTTTTGAAAACCCCAATTCAAACTCCTTTGTTGTGTTTTTCTGTCCTTCAACTGTAATCTGAGGTACATCATTCCAAGCATTCACTTGGTACATAGAAGCCAAAGTGGCTAAAGCATCTTCCATCTGATTCTCATCTCTTGTAATATGATGGAATTAAACTTTATTAAAGAAAGGTAATAATATTCTTTCATAATATTTGTAGGGAATCAAGCCAATGAGACGAGTCTCCTATTCTCCTTTGATCTAGTTTATTACCAAAGTTGAATCACCATATACGTCAAGAATTTTGATTCTGAGATCTATAGCCTCTTCAAGACCCATGATACAAGCTTCATACTCTGCCATGTTATTGGTACAATCAAATTTCAACATTAGAGTAAAAGGGATATGTGACCCATAAGGAGTGATAATCATGACACCAATTCCTTTTCCATAAGCATTTACAGCTCCATTAAACACCATACCCCATCGGGATTCAGGATCAGGACCTTCCTCAGACAAAGGTTCATCACAATCTTTTAATTTCAAATACATCACATTCTCATCAGGGAAATCACTTAAAAGACTGATAATCATTAATTGGTTGGTGAGCAAGGTACTCCTCCAAAACACTGCCTTTAATAGCCTTCTGAGTACAATATTCAATATCATATTAAGATAACAACATCTGCCAATGGGAAATTATTCCAGTAAGAGCAAGATTTTCAAAAATATACTTCATTGCATCCATTTTGGAAATCAACCAAGTTGTGTGATTCAACATATATTGCCGCAATTGCTTTACCGCCCAAGACAAAGAACAACATGTTTTTTCTAGCATAGAATATCTTGACTCACAGTCAGTGAACTTCTTGCTGAAATAATAAATGGCATTTTATTTATTCTTGTTTTATCTTGTTGTCCCAAAATACAGCCCATGGAGTTATCCAACACAGTCAGATACATAACCAATGTTCTTCCTTCAACAAGAGGGAGCAAGATATGAGGCTCAAACAAATAATCTTTAATGCTCTCAAATTCCCTTTGGCAATCATCCGTCCATACACAACCTTGATCTTTCTTGAACACATTGAAGATTGGTTCACATGTTGCAGTCATATGGGAAATAAATCTAGAAATGTAATTTAAATGTCCAAGGAAGCCTCTAACTTGCTTTCCAGTCCTTGGTGCAGGCATTTCTTGAATTTCCTTAATTTTATTAGGATCAACTTCAATTCCTTTTTGAGTGATAATGAAACCTATCAACTTTCTTGAATGAACACCAAAAGTACACTTATTTGGATTCAAGTGGAGACGATACTTCCTCAAACGCTGAAACAATTTATATAAGTCTTCCATATGTCCTTCCTCAGTCTGAGATTTGGCGATCATATCACCAATGTATACTTTGATTTCATTATGCATCAGATCATGGAATAGGGTTGTCATAGCCCTCTTGTGCGTTGCACCAGCGTTCTTCAACAAGAAAGGCATCACTTTGTAACAAAATGTTCCTCAGGGTGTGATAAACATTGTTTTTTCCATGTCCTCAAGAGCTATCCTAATTTGATTATATCCGAAAAATTTGTCCATGAATGAGAACACTTTTAATTTGTTTGTTCTATTAACCAACATATCAATTTGTGGCAATGGGAAATCATCTTTTGGACTTGCTAGATTTAAATATCTATAATCAACACACATGCACACTGTTCCATCTTTCTTTGGTACTGTAACAATATTGACAATCCAATGAGGAGACACTGATTTCACAAGAAAACCATCATCAATCTGCTTCAAAACCTCCTTTTTAATCTTCACTGCCATGTTAAGATGAGTTCTTCGTAGTTTCTTCTTGATTGGTTAACATTCTGGCTTTAACGGAAAACAATGTTCCATAATATCGGTGTCTAAACCAGGCATGTCTTGGTAAGACCAAGCAAAGATATCCACATACTCTTTCAGCAACTCAATTAACCTACTCCTCACATCAGGATAAAGCAGTGCCCCAATCTTGATTTCATTCGAGTCCTCTTCCGAATCCAAGTTAATCGTCTCCAACGGCTCTTTATGCGGCTTAATGGTATTTTCCTCGCACTCAAGCAATCGTGAAACCTCTTCTGGGATTTCATCATATTGTAAGTTAATAATGTGCCTAAGAGGAGGGTGAATTAGCTGATGGTCAATTTTTGTCTTCTCTTTTAAAGTTCCTATTTTTTTGATTATGGTGATGAAAGCAATAAAATATGGAAAGTAAATGAAATCCAGATATATACTGGTTCCCCTCACTGATAGAGAGTACTTCAGTCCTCTTGCCAATGCGGAAGAGATTTCATTATAGTTTAGAATGATTATACAAGCCTAATCACACCAAAGGTGGGGTCGTACTATCTAATATATGGGGAGATCAAAGGCTCGTAAATCCTTTAAGATCTTGAACACTAAGTGCAAGAAGAACAATCCTCCTCAATGCACACACTTGTTCCAACAATCCTGGAATGCAAGGTTAATCTTATACAAAATCTGATTTTTACAAAGTATGATCAATTCTTGAATAAAACTATGGTTATGAAGACACTAAGACAAGATTTAATAAGAAGTTTATAGTCAAATCTAATGCTCAATATATGCTGAAATAATGATGAGTATGAAATTTCTAAACAATGTTTCATGCAATATGTAAATTCTCAAAGTTTAAAAACTCTTAAGAATTTTTAAAGTTTGAATAATGTGTAATGTGTTATGATCAGAATAAAAACAAATTTTATATGTGAACTGCACCCTTTTGTTACATCCTAAATGAGTAAAAAGATACAATGTTTAGACCCCAAGAGGTATCACCCAACAGCCAAGTAAAACAGAAAATATTTGAAATTTTTCTTCAGCGGTAACCGGTTACTGTAGGGCTATAACCGGTTACACAAACACGAAAATGTATATATTTTTCAAACCTGCATGGTTGTAACTGTTATACCCCAATTTTTTCCCCTACGATTTCTCATCATTTCACTTTTATCAATATAACAAGATCACATATTAGGGTTGGTTCTCCCTATCTTCATCCTATCTTTTTGTTTTCTCTTGAGGGATCACCAAGCACCTTGAAGTGTGTATCTTATACATGTGTTCATTAAAATAACATCAAAATATGTATATATGTTTCTTTGAATGTTCATATTGTAGGTGGTGATACAATTTCATTCATCTCACCATCTAACCTAGGGTTTGAGGGTTGGTTCTCTATCAAACTACTCTTCAATGGAGTGCAAGAGCTCAAGCTTCAAGGCTAAGTCCATGATATCAAATATTTGGGGTTCAATGAGTTCTTTAACCTTATTTAGGTCAAACTTCCGTCAAAGTTGGTTTTGACATTCATCAAAGAGATAGGTTCATGTGTTTATTTCCATACCTTCTTCAACAAGCTTCATTGAGGCTTAAGCTCCATATTTGAGTGTGCTTCAAGACATGTTATGATTTATCATGCTTTATCTTGTCAAGAAAGATCAAAGTATTCAAGGTTGGTTCAACAAGTTTGACCTAATTGGGAAAATGCTTAATTTAGTTATCACAATGTCATAACTCTCTCAGTTTTCAACATTTTGAGTTGGTTGTTTTTGCTATGGATTCTTATCATCATAAACAACAACCTCTCCTCACATGACAAGATCCAATTGTGCAAGAAAAAATCATCAAATGTTGAAAGGGGTTTCAAGTCATTTTGACACTCTCTGAGCTAGGGTTTGTCAACTTCCAAGGACCATATCTTGCTTATTTTTTGAGATTTTTTAGTGAATCCAAAGCCATGATTCTATTTAAAGGGTTATTAATAATCTCTCTTCGGAAATATAAGGCTAATTTTGAATGGAAGATTATTAATGATTGAAAAAGATTACAATTCCCTTTGAAAGTTCTTTAAATTTTTAGGGCTTGACTTCAAATGATCATAACTTGGTCATTTTTTATCACCTTGAACCCACTATTTTTTCACAGTGATCTTAAGAGTATGAAATTTAACTCTTCTTTTATGTGAAAAGCTTTAAAATGGTTAAAAGATTCCTTATAGGCGAATTATCAATACAAATACAATTCCAAAGATCAACTTTATTTTACTTTCTCTGTTTTGTTTGCGAAAATGTCCAATGACTAAATTGAATGAACATATACATATGAATATGATTACTGTTAACAAATATATGCATAAAAACATGAATAAGTATTTACTCAAGACTTTAAGAATTGGGATAACGTTCAGGTCGTCCACAAGTCCCCACAGAATAACCTCTATGGGATTATCCCCACAGAGTTACCTTCATAAGCTTATCCGCAACAAAGATGTATCCCCCGGAAGTTTAATATGCCTTCAAGATAGAAATTGGGGCATCTCCCAGCTATTAACATGACAATACTCCCCAGCAGATCCCTCTAGAGGATAAAGGAGTGTGATCATTTCTATAGCATATAATGGAAACTTCCTCCGCACAGCCTACGGAATTCCAATTCCTATCAGAAATGATTCCCTTAGTACAGTTCACAGGAATTTAATTCCCCAACTGAGTTATTTCCCCAACACTGTAAAATCTCCTGTAGATTTCTCTTTCCAGTAGGGTTTACTTCCCCAACAGAATTTAACTTCCCAAGCAGAGTTCATTCCTCTGATTACTATAAATCCCCGATAAGATTCTCTTCTCCAGCAAAGTATAGTCCAGGTTGTTATCCCCAGAAAGTTGCTACAAAATCTGAAACCGAGCCAGGCATCATTTAACTTTGTCCTCCCCCAGAAGAATGACGTCCATATCTAAAACTCGGTCATATATCACCTCTGAAGGTTATTCATCTCTTTTATCCCAAGTCAGGGTATATAAGAACTAAATTCCCCAGTAGAGTGATGAACTGGAATTTCTCTATCCCCATGCAGAAGTCAAACACTCCCAGCGGAGTATCCTCAAAATATAAAGAAGGAATCCCAAACGGAGACATTATAAACAAGATTGAAGATTCATTTTATTCGTCCCTAGCAACGGTCAAGGATTTATTTTCCCCAACAAAGATGTAATACGAAGCTACCAATACATTTCAACGACATCTTTCATCCATACATCATTTACAAGTATCATAGCATATGCATACTGTGATACGGTGGGAGAACTGACTTGAGGTTTGCGTTTGTTTTCGCAAATGTTTCGGTTGAGCAAGAGTCGCCACCGACTTTTTATTTTATCCTAAGGAAAGGTTAAAAAGCACAGTAAAAACCTTTGAGATGTTTTCTTGGGTTTGGGGAGTAGATTATAGAAAGGGAAGGTATTAGCACCCTTTCTATCCATGGTTATCCATGGGATCTTAGTTACTTGCTTAGATCAACTTGCCTTGATTTTCAATTGTTTAAAATGGTGCTTTGTGTGTGTGGGTTTTGAAAATGTTTTGAAAAGAGGCCAATGTGGTGGCAACCTTTGTAATGATCCATGTTGGGATGTATACAAAAGTGTATGTCTTTTGAAAAGTTTTCAATGTTTTTGAAAGTTGTTTTTTGAAAGTGTTGTGATGTGTGGTTTTGAAAAAATAGGCAAGTGTTTTTGTTTTGCAAGTTGGCAAGTAGTCAAGAGCTATCTACCCTAAGTTTCTCAAAGATCTTTGCTATGTTTTAACCCTTTTAACAATTTTGTTCCACCATTGTATTTGGTGGATAATCTTGTGTTAGGATGTGAACGGGACGGGCGCGGGTCATCGTTTAGACCATGATTGCAATGGTGCCAAGTATCTTTGGGCAATTTTTCCTTTAAGGGACTTGATCATTTTTAGGCAACTTTTGAAAGCGTCATCGAGGGACTATGATCAATTGAATTTGTTTTGTTTTGCCAAAGATACCTAACATGCAACATGGCCCATTATTGAAGGCAACAAGTGGAGTAACCCTAGGGGGTGCAAGTGTGATTGGTGTTTATTCATTTTCATGCTTTTATCTTGGAATTAGGTCAAGCTATTTGTTTGGTTGATTTTTGCATACAAAACCCTAATTCTAACATGGCATATTTAGAAAGATTTTAAATGCGAAATTCAAAGGTCCTAAGTTATTGCACAATAGTCAGGGGAATGGGGGTACAAATGTTCAAATAGGGATGAGACTTCATAGGAGAGTAGTGTCCAATATTTACAACCAAATCGAATTGCGCAAATGTAAATATAAAGATGTATAAGAATAAAGCGATATGTATGTGTAAATATTTTTGTGTAAGTGTATGTGATTTATTTACAAATAAAATAAAAATAATTAAAAGGGTTAATTTTAGAATATTTTCATGTTTAGGGTAAAAAACCCTAATTTTGCAAATAAAAGGTATTAATTATTTATTATGTATTATATACAATATTTATTAATTATATACAAAAAATAAATAAAAGAGAAGTATATTTGTCAAAAAGGTATTTTTGATGTTAAATATTAATAAAAATAAAAATGTATATTTTTGGTATTTTTATCCTAAATATCCTAATAAATATGTAAATATTTATATTATATGCTAAATATATTAAATATGTACAAAAATAAAATATTTAATATTTACAAAAAAAAAGTATATATTTTTTATAAAATGTTTTCAAAGGATACAATAAAATAAAATCAGAAAATGACATGTATTTTGTATTATTTTAGTATTTTAAATAAAAGTATATTATATATTTATTTACATATGTAACTAAATGAAACAAATAAATGCCTAAAAATACAAAAAGAAGATGAAAAATATTTTTTAATGTTTTTTATATTTTAACAAAAAATAACAAGTCAGAAATAAAAAGAAAAAGTCAAAAAATGATAAAAATAAACACAATGGGCCAAGGGGGGTGCATGTGTGAAAATGTGGTGCAAAAAGAAAAATATCTCAGGCCCAGCCCAAAGAGGTTGTCTTCAACCTCCAGACAATTTTGTTTGAAAATTCGCGCGCTTCCTTGCTTCAACCACAACTCCTGATTTTTTGATTTTCAGCACAAACTCATAACATAAAAAATGTCAAGCATCAAACCACGAATCCATACATACCAAGAACTTGATCTAACTCTCAGAAATGAGAGAGAATTTCTTCTCCCCCAATTCCTGACCTAGTTTTTTTCTAATATTCAGGTCTTAAATTCTCTCAGCATATGCAATATAAATGGAAAGTGAGGATATGGGTGGCTACAGGGACATGAGTATGACACTTTTCATTCATAAACCTAAACCTAACTCTTCCTAGATTGAGAGATAGAAGTCCATGAACTTACCTGTTCAGCTTGGATCGTGTATGACAATGGAGGCACTTTCAAGGCAAGGTGAGGACTTGTACAGCTTGCTTGAAGTTCAGGGATGCTTCTCCAATGCTTGGTATGCTTTAAGTCTTGCTGTATCAAGCTACAGAAGTCAACCTGCAAGAGAGAAAAGTGAAAATGGAAAAACTGGTTAAGGGTGTTACAGGTCGTGTCCAATGCTTGGGATAGTTTGTATGGATGTTATGGAAGGTGTATGAACTGGTTTTGGCCAAGGCGCACGAATGGATTGAGTTATGGAACTCAATCTGCAGGGATGCCCTGTTTTGTGCAGTACAATGGTGTTTTGAGGTTTAGGGAGGTATGGAAGGTAGTTGGCTCGTGCCTTAGCTCAGTTATAATGTTTTGAATATGTTCAACAAGTTTGTCTAGGCTTGTGGTTGCAGCAATGTGAGATGTTGTACAATATGCCAAGTTTTCTTCTTTCTTAAGCAAAGTTTGTCAACTTGGTTTCTAGACTTATGCAGGCCCCCTAAACATGATGCCTCAATCCCTCTTGATCAGTGTGTTATGTCCATGAATCCTGTGTCCAAAGATATGGCCTTGTACTTCTTGATTTGCAAACTTGACATAAAGTGTAACTTTTCAAAAATGGATAACTTACTTTTTCTAATTAAGGCTTAATTCTTCATACAATGACCAAATGCACAAAATAATTCCTTGGCACAATGGATTGGAATTTAATTATTGAGTAAGAAAAGTATTATAGGCCTGTAACTAGCTTGCTCATGCTGATTTGAAAAATTGCACAAGTTATGAACATGGAAATGGCTCATGAACAAAGTGACTTTTGCCCATATTGCCAAATTCGATTCTCCCTAACCACAAGGGTGTTTGAGAAGTTCTTGGATATTTTGGAAAGCTTGGAATGTGTACTTCAATCCATCTTTGTAATGCAAGTTGAAATTCCAAGTGGAAGCATGTGAAAAGTGGCCATGAAGTTAGGCAAAAATCCTGCCTAGAATAGGTCAAAATTTTTCTAAGTTAAGAATGTTTTGCACCCTTGTTCCAAAAATCATAACTTGAGCTACAAGCTTCTTTTGAGGAAACTTTGTGAATCAAAGTTGTAGATTTTGCAACGGACTATAACTTTCATGTTTTGAGTTTTCCTTGAATCCATTTTCATCTTGATGAGAAAGTGGGACAAAGTTAGGAAAAGATTAGGGATTTTCATAACTTAGAAAATTTCTAAGTTATGAAAATTCTTCATTTTAAACCCTAATTTGCAATTTTTGATTTCTTGATGAACAAGTTTCATAAGTTGACATGTTTTGATGAAAAATGAATCTTGACACTTGATTTTGACCAAAAAGTCAAAGTTTGATTTTTCAGTATACAGTCAAATTTGGCTCAGTTGACTGGAAAATTCATCTGTCAATCTTGTGCATTTGGGATCTTTTGAACTTGTTGAACATGTCAAGACAATGCCATTGAGTCCTTGAGTCCATATGTGAGCTTGATTTGCCATTGGCTAGGTCAAACAGTCAAAAATTGCCTTTGTGCAGTCAAAACCCCAAAAATGACCATTTTGCCCTTTTGGTGATCTGATCAAATTTCTTGTGGAATTGTGATCCAAACTTGATAAAATGGTCCATATGAGTTCATAATGTTGACGTGGGTCAAAAATCATGAGGTTTGACTGTCAATTGACCACAGTTGACTTTTTCCCCAATACAGCTGATTTCTAGGTCAATTGTCCAATTGACTGGGCAAAGATTGGAATCAAGGCTTGAAACTTGGTATGGATAAACTTGTGAGTCCAACATGAAGCATGAAAGTAATTTTGGGCCTTTTAGGTCAAAACATCTTTGTGCAAACTCAAACCCTAATTTAGGTCAACAGTGCAAGGAGGAGTCTTAAGCAGAGTAAAACCTAACTTGATCTTGAGCTCCAAGGGTCTTGGGATGAGAAAATGTTGAGGAAATGGGAGGGCAAGTTTTGGGGTACAACAGTTGCCCCTGTTCAATCTTCTTGAACCTGAAGAGTTAGATTGGCAAGCTTGCCTTTCGCGACTCGAAGGTAAAAGGAGATTGGACACTAGAGTGCCCTGAAATTTGCACTCGCACGCTGGAGTATCAGTAGTATGATGGTCGGAATGGGCTTATGGATGCCATTTGGAGATAGGATGGATGGGCTTATAGATGCCATCGGGGGTGTGACAGAGCCTTGTCGAGAATGGGCTTATAGATGCCATTTGTAAGTGTTGATCGCGTAAGAGATTCCTTAGCGAGAACTTGCGTACCTTGAGAAAGGAAGATGTTTCCTGGCCTGTTACAGGTGTTAATCTTCAATCTCTTCATGCAGATATGCCCTGGCTAGATACAGGAGTCGAATCCATAATTAGCTGCTCACAGATGTGCCCTGGCTAGATACAGGAATCGAATCTGGAACTTCAAAAGATTGTTTACAGACGTGCCCTGGCTGGATACAGGTGTCGAATCTGGAAACTCTTCATGCAGATGTGCCCTGGCTAGATACAAGTGTCGAATCCACAATCAAAAACTCACAGATATGCCCTGGCTGGATACAGGAATCGAATCTGGAATTGGTCGTCTACAGATATGCCCTGGCTGGATACAGGCGTCGAATCTGGAAATTGCCGTCTACAGATATGCCCTGGCTGGATACAGGTATCGAATCTGGAACTTCAAAAGGTTGATCGAGATAACTTTCCTGGCTGGATATAGGCGTAGACCTCTAACCTGAGAATGAAAGATAATTTCCTGGCCTGTTACAGGGGTTGATCTTTAAACTCTTCATGCAGATATGCCCTGGCTAGATACAGGTATCGAATCTACAATCAATCGCTCACAGATATGCCCTGGCTAGATACAGGTATCGAATCTGGAATTGTGTCAATTGATGGTAATCTTCTTTGGATTGACCTTTTCCTGAAAAGGCAAAACATCAGTTATATGCAATGTCATGATGTATGAGATGTATGATGTCATGACGCTCAAAATGAGATAGTGTTGTATGCACTTTATCATGTATGTAAGCAGGATGTATGAAACGTGAAATGTCTATGAATGTATTTTCGTCTAGGAAAATAAATCCTTGACGAGTGCCGGGAAATTGTGGAATCCTGGACTGACGTTGAAGAGTAGAGTTCTTCGCTTCCGTTGGGGATGATGGTTGCAAGAATAGACCGGTAGGAGAAGATGACTCCGTTGGGGAATAAACTTGTTGGAGAGATTACTCTGCGGGGAATTACTCTGAGGGAAATAGATACTTCGTTGAGGTTTTGATGAGAGCTCCGCTGGGGATTCCACTGATAAGTTATGTTGGGGAACTTGATGAACTCCGCTGGGGAATAGGAAGAACTTCGTCGAGGACGATCTTTCCGTGGCAATTAGCTGAGGATAACCCAGTTATACCCTGGTGGGGAAATAACCTTTGAATAAAGTCGAGGAGAGACGTATGTACTCTGCAGGTGGTAAGCTTCCAGAATCTACTGGGGATAAGCTTCAGAATCTAACGGCGACTTCACTGGGGATGTGGATTCCACTCTCCTGGGGACACTTTTCGGACTGTACTGGGAAATGGTTCCACTGGATGTCTGTATTCCGCCGGGGAACAATCTTATATTAAGACTGCCGGGGATGCTTGCTGAGGAATGTCTATACTCCGCTGGGGGAACGTTTAGATCTTCTGGGGATACCCAACTTCCTTAAGGTTGACAATAGACTAACTCGGCTTGAGGAGAGTATCACTGACTTGCTAGGGAAAAAATGTGCCTTTTCAGGGCTGATGGGAAACCAACTCTACTTGAGGAGAGTATTGCTGAATCTGGTCTTACTCTGTGGGGAGTTGAGGTAACTTAGTCACGTTCTTCAGCCGAACTTACCTTGGTACCTTGGTGGACAGAGCAACTAGACCGCTTGGACAAATCTAAATTGCCCCTGTTTCCGATGTCATCTGTAATTAGTCTATTGTTTCGTATGCAAATATTCATGATTAGCAATTAATGTCAAATGCATATATCAAAAATGAACATTGGACATTTTCCACAAAACAAAATAGAAAAAGGAAAAACGATGGGTAATTTGTCTGAAAAATTGAACTTGTATTGATTTTGAAATTTGCCTGTAAATAGGCGTTTATGTACAGGAGGCTGACGTCCTAGTAAGAGAACGCCGCCGAACAACATAGAGTTTATACAATTTTGAAAAGGAAACAAAACAGCTATGTGAAAAATAATCCCACTGGGTTCCAACTCTGCTATCGCCTTTATGTCTTCAAGCGTCTCATCACTTTGCTGCTTAGTTGAAGATGAAACTGATTGATCGATGCCGAAGTCTGAGCCCAATAGTTGATGCCGATTTCTGGATGCAGGGTGATCCAATGAGACATAGTATTACGCTTTAATCCCTAACTTTTTTCTGGGCCGCCCTTTCGGGTTTTCAGTCCACCGGGATACCCATTTTTGCCCAAGCCGCCTTTTCAGGTTTTCGACTTGCCGGGTGTACAGATTTTTTTCATTTTCATCCCTTATTTCTGCCCGAACCCTTTTGGTTCGCCGGGAAGCCCTTATTTTTGCCTAGGTGTGTCAACCTAGCGGGTCTTTTATTCATGCGTAGTATCTTTTTACTATGTCTGCATTGGCGGGGTGAGGAAGGTCGTCACCATCCATGGTGGTTAGGATCATAGCTCCTCCTGAGAAGATGTGCTTAACCACAAATGGCCCTTCGTACGTAGGGGTCCATTTGCCTCTGGGATCACTTTGAGGAAGAATGATGCGCTTGATTACCAGGTCTCCGACTTGATACTCTTGTCGTCTGACCTTCTTGTTAAATGCCCTGATCATCCGTTTTTGGTATGTCTGACCATGACAAATGGCAGTGAGCCTCTTTTCGTCAATTAGGTTTATTTGATCAAGCCGAGTTTGGATCCAGTCATCTTTGCTCAAGTCTGTATCCTTCATTATCTGGAGAGAGGGTATCTGGACTTCAATAGGCAAGACTGCCTCCATGCCATAGACCAAGGAAAAGGGAGTTTCCCCTGTTGACGTTCGTGCTGAGGTACGGTACTCATGAAGAGCAAACGGTAACATTTCGTGCCAATCTTTATAGGTCACTGTCATCTTCTGCACAATCTTCTTGATATTCTTATTTGCTGCTTCGACAGCCCCATTCATCTTCGGCCGGTAAGGTGAAGAGTTGTGGTGTTGTACCTTGAATTGCTCGCAGAGCTCAGTGATCATCTTGTTGTTAAGATTGGTACCATTATCCGTAATGATCCTCTCATGTACACCGTATCGACAGATCAGGTTGTGCCGAATGAATCATGCCACGACGCTCTTGGTTACGGTGGCGTAGGAAGCTGCTTCAACCCACTTCGTGAAATAATCAATTGCTACTAGGATGAAGCGATGCCCATTGGATGTCGTAGGTCGGATCTCGCCGATCATATCAATGCCCCACATTGCAAAAGGCCAAGGTGCCGTCAGGACGTTCAGAGGAACCGGAGGAATATGTACCATATCAGTATAGATCTGGCATTTATGACAAGTTCGCGAGTGCTGATAACAGTCGGCTTCCATTGTGGACCAGAAATATCCTGCCCGAAGGATTTTCTTTGCCATGGTGTGTCCACTGGAATGTGTTCCGAAAGTACCTTCATGTAGCTCTGCCATGATCCTTTCTGCTTCAGTCTTATCCACACAACGCAGTAAGGTTGAATAATGGTTTCGCTTGTAGAGAATGCCATTGTTGAGGAAGAACTTTGCCGCAAACCTTCTTAGGAACTTCTTGTCATTGAGCGATGCGCCTTCGGGGTATTCTTGAGCTTCAAGGTACCTCTTCACCTCATGATACCAAGGTTTTTCTGTTACCTCTTCGGTCTCGAGATCGCAGCAATGTGCAGGTGTTGTACCCCAAAATTTGCCCTCCCATATTCCTCAAAGATTTGCCCAGTCAAGCTTCAAAATTCCCCAAGGGTTGCACAGCTCAAAAGTCTCCTATACAGTCAAAATTAGGGTTTTGATTCTGATCAAGAAAAGGAAGTTTTCAAGGGCCCAATCAAGTCTCACATGCCTACAAATATGGTCAAGTATCCTCATATCAAGTTTCAAGGCTTTCAGCACAAAATTGCACAGTCAAAAACCCTAATTGCACTACAGTCAACTGTAGGGGCAAAATGGTCATTTGACAGTCAAAAGTTCAAATTTTTGGTCAACATATCATTTTGAAGCCACAAACATCATTTGATCAATGCTTGATCATGATTCTCAAAGTTTGGCTCAAAAAATCATCAAGATGCAAAAGTTTCCTTATTTGGACAGTTGAAAAAGTCAACTGAAATTGACCAGGGTATAACTTTCACATGGATTATCAGAAAAATTCCATCCAAAGCTCATTTTGAAGAGAAATACATTTCCTACAACTCATCTTCATACTTCAAGTCCAAGAAATGCTCTCACAAAAAGTTATCAATTTCAACATTATAGGTCATTTTCAAAAGTCAACAAAAAGGGACTTTAAGTCAAAGGCCATAACTTGAGATTGGTAAATCAAAATGACATGGGACCAAAGGAATTGGTTAGAGGACTCAAAGACCTTTCCAAAATGTCCAAGAACATGAGAAAAGCTTAAAAATTGAGCAAGTTATGCCTTGTGGAAGTTGGGTAATTTTTGGATATTTTGAAAAGTCAACATTAGTCCAAATGACCTAAAATTGCTAATGGGCCCATTTTTCTTCCACAAATCATCATCCATGGCATATGCACGACTACTTGGCCCAAAGGGAAGTCTTTATTCATTTTTTATTTATTTATTTGAATTTTTATTTATAATAATTCATTTAAATCAAAATAAATGTATGAAAAATGCTAACCTAAAGTTTTAAATCTTTTTGTGCATGTTTTACCCTCAAGATTTCGTGCATAAGTGAATATGGAAAGAATTGGAGCAATTGGATATGATTTGTGCAAAAATAGCATGAAAAAAAAGATTGAAAAAATCTTGAAAAATCAAATCTCTAAAACCATGATTGCAAGAGATTCTGATCAAGTTTCTTAACCTAATTGATTCATACATAAGCCAGGAACACAACCCTAATGATAACACACACGCAGCTGCTCAGAAAAGCCATTCACAAACTTGAAAAAATTGTCAAGAAACTCAAAACTGAAAACCATATTCTAGGGCGATTCAAGGCATAATTCTTATTCCATTAGCTTGCTGAAGGTTCACTGGACATATTCCAATCAAAGACAACCATCAAAACTCAAGGAATCGGTATACAAAATTCAAGATATTTCATGAAAAATTCATAATCGTACTTTGAAATCTATGCATTTTTATGGCATTTCAATTATTGATTCTTATTCCTTGAATGATTCTGAAGCTAACCAACATATTTAATTGTATTTTTATGCACCACACGCGATTCCACCATTGTTGTTTTCTAGGGTTACCAAGCTTTCGGTTTAGGCGTTTTTACATGCTGTAAAATTGGGAGTCCTCAGTACCATGAACGAAACCAGCTCGCTTGGACGAAAATAATGGCATGCTCGCGCTGAATTTATATGCCAAGGGGACCTATTCGCTATTTTCCAAAAACATGCCT
The DNA here is from genome assembly GCA_948472305.1 of Vicia faba. Lineage (NCBI taxonomy): Eukaryota > Viridiplantae > Streptophyta > Magnoliopsida > Fabales > Fabaceae > Vicia > Vicia faba. The sequence continues at coordinate 264,678,039 of OX451740.1, forward strand.
AAGAGAACATATAAAAAACCGTGGCTTAATGTATTTGTGTTTCAGGAACATGAAGAAGATGAATTCGTGGCAAGATGTGATATGGTCGTTTGAATTTCGCGCGCAGTGTCCATTAACTCCTTTGTTTTCTTTTATATTATTTATTCGTTATTAATATATCAAACGCGTAAACTGGCACGGTTGGCAAGCGAAGTCATTGGCAAAGCACATGACCTGGGTTCGAGCCCCAGGTCTTCAACGTTCTCAATATTATTTTGCAATAAATCTTCACATGCAGGTTCAGCATCCAAGCGTACCATATGCCCTCCAGATCAAACCGTCCACGTCCATCTTGAGATCAATCCAATGGCTGAGAGGTAGAGAACAGCATGGACGTGAGTCAACGTGCCAGCATGCTGCCTAGAAAAGTCACATGGGCCAATGGATAAATGGGCTTGAGATTTCTAAAGATGCCTCCTAATTTGGGGTCTGAACCCCCTGGGTTTGTTATTCTCTCTATTTTCCTTTTTTTTATTATTTTCTATTTTTTCTTTTAATTATTGCTTTCAATTAATTAATTATTTTCACGAAAATATAAAAAAAAACACATAAAGGTCAGAAAAGAGCAAAAATATAATAATTTTTATTTTAATATTTTCTTAAATAAATTTGCATGTAATTGAATTTAGTCTTAAATTAGGTTTGCAATTTTAATTCTTTTCATAATAAAATCTAAAAAAACATAGAATTAGGTTTAATTAATTTTCATCCTTTTATTTTTCCTTTCATATTTAATATTATTTATTTTATTTATTTTCATAATCAAATTTGCATATAAAAATTAGGGTTAATTTTAGGTTAAAAACTTCAATATTTTCTTAATAAATTAAAAGCCATTAGAATTAGGGTTAGTGTTAATGTTAATTAATTCTTTTTATTAAATCTTAAAAAACATAGAATACCAAAAAAAACAAATCCCTTCTTTCTTTTTAATTAATTAGTTCCTTATTAATTTTAATTTTGCAAAAGGGTCCAACGCCCTCGTTCTTAATTTCTTATTTATTCGCATATTTATTTTATTTCGTTTGAATAATTATGTACCTCTCCCGAAGCCTTGTAAATAATTGCTCGCACTTTTATTTTTTTACTTTATTTATTTTCTGTCAAATCGGGTTCGAGAAACTTTTGGCGATGTGGACCCGCGCCATTTGTAATAGCTTTAGATTTACTTTTCCCGCAAATATCTTAACTGTTAAACAAAGCATGAAAGAATGTATGGACAAAATAAAAACAAGCGTAGAACACCCATGACATGACAGAAGACAAAAATAACTGAAAACGACACACAAATCGCACACACCACCCCTAGGGTACGCCTCACTGTTGCCTTGCCTCGAAAGGTGATCGTCGAGTAGAGGATGTCTTAGTAAGTCCTCATGATCCGGGAACCTGGCATGAGGGTAGCTTCTAAGGTGTCTTCCTATTGCTCTGGTGATCACCATGTCCCGAACCTCGAATTGACCCGAACACCTCCAACGGTGGTGCTACCTACCTCTCAATGGTGGGATGGCACTACTTTAAAGGACATTTACACATACGAATTCCTTAGGGTAGGTAGACGACTCTAGATACTTGCTCTAATTTCAAAGACAAATCAAAAATACTTTTCACACCGACACCTTTTCAAAAAGCTTTCGAAAGCAATTTTTCAAACACTCTTGAGGACTGATACAAGAGTCGAACTGAAATTTTCAAAGAAACTTTTTAAAACCCACAATTGAAAAGCAAACAAACCATTTTTGAAAACACAAATGAGCAAGTATCTAAGAGCCCATGGATAACCATGGATAGAAAGGGTGCTAATACCTTCCCTTTCTATAATCTACCTCCCGAACCGAGAGCAATCTCTTTAAGGAATTTTTCTGTGCTTTTGTCCTTTCCATTTGGAGAAAATAAAAGACGGTGGCGACTCTTGCTTCCGCGACATTTCGCGAACCAGCGTTAAATAGTCAGTTCCAGATCCACCGATCACAAAACTGGCGACTCTGCTGGGGATACTTAAAGTGAGGTGTACCTTAGGATTAAGATCATTGTGTTTTCAATTGTCTTCTTTGCTTGCTTTATTATTATGGGTTGCTTGGGAGTTCTATAGATCCTAACCCGGATCTGGGGGATACCTTTCTTAGAAAGTAGCAACAAGGCTGTGAGGGAACTGTGCGGGGTATACCGACATGGTTGAAACAGTCTGCTACGTTGATGTGGCACTTCGGTGTGTACCGGTAACCCTTAAGTTCAGTCAAGGAGAGTACGGGGCCTCCGCGTGGTGTTGTGAAGCATCAACAGACCTTAGGAACCTTAATTGAACTATCTTGGCCTCTTTAGGGTAGTGAGATAACTGACTTTGGTGCAGTCCGAGGTTGGTTGATACTCGATACTACACTCAATTGAGGGTTGCTTTCCTGGAATATTTCGGTCGCCAGTTCAGTGGCTAAATCGAAACGATGAACAATGAAAGCAATCCCGTGATATTGGGACCCTTAGAACCCGGTTACTCATGATAGGACAGGTTGAGCCCACCAACTTCAAGAGGGTAATACCCAGACCTCATGTTGGCCTTAAACTCTAAGGGCTTCTCTTGTGTGACTTGCGTGCCTTCGTACTTGGCTATTTGCATGCTTGTTGTCTGACACTTGAGTTTCTTGCAGGTTTCATTTATAGTCCTTAATTGGGACTCATAACAGGGTTTACTGAATTTCCTGCAGGTTTTGTTCAAAGTCCTTAACTAGGACTTATAACAAGGCTCACTGAATTTCCTGCAGGTTTTGTTCATAGTCCTCAACTAGGACTTATAACAAGGCTCACTAAGTTTCTTGCAGGTTTTTGTTTTAAGTCCGTAGCTAGGACTCATAACAAGGTTTACCAAGTTTCTTGCAGGGTTTGTTTTAGTCCTTAATTGGGACTCATGACAGGTTTATCGAGTTTCTTGCAGGTTTTGGTTTGCAGTCCTTAATTGGGACTCATAGCAGGGTTTATTCATATTACCCCATGCATCATGACATCATACCATTGCATACATCCTAACCCATTTCAAGGATCTCAAAGGCTTGTGATACAGGTCATGATGAATCAAACATCTAGCAAGGGGCAAAGAGGATTTATTTTCCTCTAGCCGAAGTTGTCAGGGGCTATGACCCACTTGATATGGTGAGCTCTGACTCCTGGAGAAGGCCTCCCTAACCAAGGTTGTTTGGAAATCAAAACCAGACATGATGATTAAAGTCAGAGGCTATGACCCACTTGATATGGTGAGCTCTGACTCTTGAAGAAGGTCCCCCTAGCCAAGGTCGTCAGGGGCTATGACCCACTGGATATGGTGAGCCTTTGACCCTTGGAAGAAAGACTCTCAACAAATACGAAGTTCTTTCAATCAAGCTACCAGATCCAGATGCTAACCAATTTTCTTGTTTACCCCGCGAGGTCCTTGAAAACATTGCATGCATGTCATACACATCATTACATAACAGGTATCTTTGTTGCAGGTCACTTACCCTTCTCGCTGTTTATTTCAGCAATGGCCTTCCAACCAGATAACCAGGACCTTCACGCTCAAGAGACTCAGTTCAAAGAGATCTTCCTAAGCCTATCCAAGGGGCAGGAAGAGTTGAGGACACTCCCCATGGGGAATCTGATCAGAAAGAGTCTTGAAGATGACAAGGACGAATAGCTGAAACGTCTACAAGCTGAGGTAGACACGTTGAAAACCCAGATGCTGGGGCAAAGGGCCCTCATTCAAGGTTTAGCTCAGGAGCAAGGAGAGCTGAGGGCCATGATCAGCCAGCTTCCTCAAGGCATGAAGCAACCAGCCCAAATCAGGGACCAGGTCATGGAATAACTTCCAAGAGTGCAAAGGTCGGGTCCAATGAATAGACCTCTCCGAGTTGCTACTACTTCTCAGGTCCAACAACGACCGCGCCAAGAACAGCGGGTTAATCAGAACAGGCCGGACGAGCCTAAGAGACAATTCACCTACATCAACATGTCATGGTCACGAGCTTTGCAGCACATGTTAAGGATGAACCTGATTGCGGTGATCAACCCTCCTGCAAATCCAAAGACTTCCTCTCCAAACTACAACCCAGAAGCAAGGTGCGCTTACCATTCTGGTAGTCCGGGGCACGATACTGAGGACTGTTGGGCACTAAAGTACAAGATTCAGAATATGATCGATGCTAAAGAGATCGAGTTCGAGCCCTCCAAGACTCCCAACGTGATCACTGCTCCCTTGCCAAAACATGGCTAGGATTGAGAAACTTTTGTTCATTTGAATGTTCAAGTTGCAATTTTCTTTTGTTCAAACATTTACTCATGTTAAACATTGTTATTTCATTAATGCATCGCATATGTCTGTTCTGAAACAATATATTCGTATTCACTAAATGCAAATTATTTTCATATTTTTTCTGATGTCAGCTCTTGATCTAAAATTCTAAGCCTCTTGAGGGAGGATGACGAAAACGATACCATAATCTACAGTATGCTTTTGAACAGACCCCGCTGATGAGGTACAGGCATTGTTTCAATCCCTAAACACTGGAGTTATAAGGATGATAATCCCTCGTCAACCCCTCTGAGCCAAAGAAGTAGGAGTTTTTCTTTTCGAAATTTAAAACCCTTAATCATAACCTGGGGCAGGGTAGTCTCTCAGTTGATCCAAGTGCACAATGAATGGCACCAAATGAGTTTTTCCAAAAACAAAAGACAGTGATGGTTCCGAACAATCGCGAAGACAGGCAGTCATTATCAAAAAAAAAGAGGTTCATAAATGAAAAGCCCAAAAAGTCAAAACCTATAAAGGGGACTTACAAAACTGGGGCATCCCGCTGACTGTAATTCAACAAAAAAAGGGAAACAGTTCAGGCAAAAAATAGGGATAACAAAAATCAAAAAGAAAGAGGTCATACAAACCCTCAACAAAAAGGAAATGACTGCCCATTCAAAATAAATCATCAATATCCGAACCATCACCGGAAAATCAGAGCAAAGACTCAAACAAGGTCTAACGTATGATCAACTGAGTTTAGGTTTGGAGAACATCACGAAGAGCGGGTGGGTACAAATAAAATTTGAGCCTTTATCCTTTGTTTCTTAAACCGTGAACCAAGCCACGTTATAACCCTTAAAAGTCCTAGCTGAAGCACGGGTTAGTTCGAAAGCATACTGCTACAAAAGGTATCCTGACTCCTTAAGGCTTACTATAAAGAAGGAGTTGACATCACGTTTTACAAACAATCACTTGTTTTATGAAAAAAAAGAATGCATTTTCAAAATCTTCAAGACAGACATAAGCTTTGCATTTTTAACATAACTTTGTTTGCATATGACTTTTTGTTCGAACAACAGGAAAATTCGCACGATGAATGCCTAATGAACAGAAGTACTTCCAATCAAGGGGCCGGTATAATCATGGCCTATTATCTGGGGCAATCCAATCAAGATTCGGAGAATCTCTCAAAAGTCAAATAGCTTGGGGCAAATCTCCGCCTGAGTCACTTGGGGCATCCCAACAACGAATCTTGTCTGATCAAACACTTTCTGATGGCATGGCAAAACACTTCTAACAGGGGCAACTCCCTACATTCTGAGAACATGGACATAGTCGAAAAGATACTACGCAAAGTCAAAGACCCTCTAGGTTGACACACCTATGCAAAAATTAGGGCTTCCCGGCGAACCAAAAAGGTTCGGGCAAAATGAAGGGATGAAATGAAAAATCTGTACACCCGGCAAGTCGAAAACCTGAAAAGGCGGCTTGGGCAAAAATGGGTATCCCGGTGGACTGAAAACCCGAAAGGGCGGTCCAGGCAAAAGTTAGGGATCAAAGCGTACGACTATGTCCCGGCATCTTGTCACTGGCCTATCAGAAGAAGAGTTTGGCTATCAACAACTATCAGCACCTCACAGGTCTTCCTCTCCCACCTCAGAAGCAGGGGCAATGAAGAGTTGTCTGAGCAATCTAATTGTTCTATCCTCCAAGGTACCAAGGTAGGTTCAGCTAAAGAACATAACCAGCATATCTCACTTCCCCAGAGAGTCAGTAGTCAGTACATTCTTCTCCAAGCAGAGTTATCAAATCTCAAGGAAGTTGAGTATCCCCCAGCAGGTATCAACATTCCCCAGCAGCATATATACTCATAACAAGCATCCCCGACAGTCTTAGTCTAGAGATTGTTCCCCGGCGGCGTACCAACATTCAAAGGAATCACTTTCCACGCAGCTCAAAACTTCCCCAGGAGAGTCCAATCCAGTTCCCCAGGAAAGTTGGAAATCCATCTTCCCAAGCAGTAAGCTTATCCTCAGTAGATTCTGGAAGCTTATCCCTCGCAGAGCACGAACGCATCGTCCGGCGTTATTCAAAGAGTTATTTCCTTAACAGGATATAACTGGGTTATCCTCAGCCAAAAGCCACGGAAAGAGCGTCCTCGACGAAGTCTTCTTACCCCAGCGAAGTCCATCAACACTTCCAACAACAAGGGTATCCCCAGCAAATTATTATCAACACTCAGCAAGGCATCCCTCTTCCCACAGAGTATTGCTTCCCAGCATGGTCGCTAGAGTATCTTTTCTCCCCGCAGAATCTTCCATTTGCCAAGTTTATTCCGCAACGGAGTCATCTTCTCCTACCGGTATTCTTGCAGTTATCATCCCCAGCGGAAGCAAAATCTATTCTTCAACATCAGCCCAGGATATGACTTCCCGGCACCCGTCAAGGATTTACTTTCCTAGACGAAAAATACATTCATAAAACATCACATACATCATTATAGCATGCATAACGCATCATATCATACAAATCTCATTTATGTTGAGAACATCATTGCTTGATCCATATCATGCATTGCGTATGACTGACCTTTACCTTTCAGGAAAGATGCAGTTGAAATTCTCAATCATATTTCAAGACCTAGACCGGTTCAGTTAATCGACTCCAAAGATTTCTTATCCAGTCCCAGGCCTTCTCTAGTCCAGCTAAATCGACTCCCAACAGATTTTTCTGATAAAGACTCAGTAGAAGTTATCCCAGGTTATAATTTCCTATTGGTTCTCTCTCCGACGGTGCATGAGATTTCCATTATGGTTCCCTCTCCGACGGTGAGTGAGGTGATAATTCCTTTTCAGATGGTTCCCTCTCCGACGGTGAGTGAGGTGATAATTCCTTTCCTAATGGTTCCCTCTCCGACGGTGAGTGAGGTGATAATTCCTTTTCCTATGGTTCCCTCTCCGACGGTGAGTGAGGTGATAATTCCTTTTCAGATGGTTCCCTCTCCGACGGTGAGTGAGGTGATAATTCCTTTTCAGATGGTTCCCTCTCCGACGGTGAGTGAAGTGATAATTCCTTTTCAGATGGTTCCCTCTCCGACGGTGAGTGAGGTGATAATTCCTTTTCAGATGGTTCCCTCTCCGACGGTGAGTGAGGTGATAATTCCTTTTCCTATGGTTCCCTCTCCGACGGTGAGTGAGGTGATAATTCCTTTTCAGATGGTTCCCTCTCCGACGGTGAGTGAGGTGATAATTCCTTTTCAGATGGTTCCCTCTCCGACGGTGAGTGAGGTGATAATTCCTTTTCAGATGGTTCCCTCTCCGACGGTGAGTGAGGTGATAATTCCTTTTCAGATGGTTCCCTCTCCGACAGTGAGTGAGGTGATAATTCCTTTTCAGACGGTCCCCTCTCCGACGGTGAGTGAGGTGATAATTCCTTTTCAGATGGTTCCCTCTCCGATGGTGAGTGAGGTGATAATTCCTTTTCCTATGGTTCCCTCTCCGACGGTGAGTGAGGTGATTCCCTTTCAGATTATAATGGCCTATGGTTCTCTTCCCGATCCTGCGAAGATGGTAATTCCCACCAAGATTTTCTCAGCGAGCGTTGTTGAAGTTAAAGTCACCCAAGGTTCTCTTACCGTTCATGCTAAGGTAGTAACCATCCCTGGTTCATTCATCATCTTGTGAAGCTCCAGACTCAGCTCCTGTAACCAGTCAGGACATATCTATACCAAGCATCTGAAAACCAGCTCCTGCAACGTGTCAGGTACTCTTTTTTATTTTGCAGGTATGCAGGTTCTCGCTAAGGAGTCTCTTACGCGATCAACATCCAGATGGCATCTATAAGCCCATCATCCTATCCAGCAACCTCTAAATGGCATCTATAAGCCCATTCCACCATCACTGCTACTATGTGAGCGCAAATTTCTGGGCACTCTAGTGTTCAATCATCTTCCACCCTCGGATTACGAAAGGCACGTCAGCCAATCTGCATCCTCAGATCTAAGAAGATTCAACAGGGGCAACTGTTGTACCCCAAAATTTGCCCTCCCTTATTCCTCAAAGATTTGCCCAGTCAAGCTTCAAAATTCCCCAAGGGTTGCACAACTCAAAAGTCTCCTATACAGTCAAAATTAGGGTTTTGATTCTGATCAAGAAAAGGAAGTTTTCAAGGGCCCAATCAAGTCTCACATGCCTACAAATATGGTCAAGTATCCTCATATCAAGTTTCAAGGCTTTCAGCACAAAATTGCACAGTCAAAAACCCTAATTGCACTACAGTCAACTGTAGGGGCAAAATGGTCATTTGACAGTCAAAAGTTCAAATTTTTGGTCAACATATCATTTTGAAGCCACAAACATCATTTGATCAATGCTTGATCATGATTCTCAAAGTTTGGCTCAAAAAATCATCAAGATGCAAAAGTTTCCTTATTTGGACAGCTGAAAAAGTCAACTGAAATTGACCAGAGTATAACTTTCACATGGATTATCAGAAAAATTCCATCCAAAGCTCATTTTGAAGAGAAATAAATTTCCTACAACTCATCTTCATACTTCAAGTCCAAGAAATGCTCTCACAAAAAGTTATCAATTTCAACATTATAGGTCATTTTCAAAAGTCAACAAAAAGGGACTTTAAGTCAAAGGCCATAACTTGAGATTGGTAAATCAAAATGACATGGGACCAAAGGCATTGGTTAGAGGACTCAAAGACATTTCCAAAATTTCCAAGAACATGAGAAAAGCTTAAAAATTGAGCAAGTTATGCCTTGTGGAAGTTGGGAAATTTTTGGATATTTTGAAAAGTCAACATTAGTCCAAATGACCTAAAATTGCTAATGGGCCCATTTTTCTTCCACAAATCATCATCCATGGCATATGCACGACTACTTGGCCCAAAGGGAAGTCTTTATTCATTTTTTATTTATTTATTTGAATTTTTATTTATAATAATTCATTTAAATCAAAATAAATGTATGAAAAATGCTAACCTAAAGTTTTAAATCTTTTTGTGCATGTTTTACCCTCAAGATTTCGTGCATAAGTGAATATGGAAAGAATTGGAGCAATTGGATATGATTTGTACAAAAATAGCATGAAAAAAAAGATTGAAAAAATCTTGAAAAATCAAATCTCTAAAACCATGATTGCAAGAGATTCTGATCAAGTTTCTTAACCTAATTGATTCATACATAAGCCAGGAACACAACCCTAATGATAACACACACGCAGCTTCTCAGAAAAGCCATTCACAAACTTGAAAAAATTGTCAAGAAACTCAAAACTGAAAACTATATTCTAGGGCGATTCAAGGCATAATTCTTATTCCATTAGCTTGCTGAAGGTTCACTGGACATATTCCAATCAAAGACAACCATCAAAACTCAAGGAATCGGTATACAAAATTCAAGATATTTCATGAAAAATTCATAATCGTACTTTGAAATCTATGCATTTTTATGGCATTTCAATTATTGATTCTTATTCCTTGAATGATTCTGAAGCTAACCAACATATTTAATTGTATTTTTATGCACCACACGCGATTCCACCATTGTTGTTTTCTAGGGTTACCAAGCTTTCGATTTAGGCGTTTTTACATGCTGTAAAATTGGGAGTCCTCAGTACCATGAACGAAACCAGCTCGCTTGGACGAAAATAATGGCATGCTCGCGCTGAATTTATATGCCAAGGGGACCTATTCGCTATTTTCCCAAAACATGCCTAAGAGAACATATAAAAAACCGTGGCTTAATGTATTTGTGTTTCAGGAACATGAAGAAGATGAATTTGTGGCAAGATGTGATAGGGCCGTTTGAATTTCGCGCGCAGTGTCCATTAACTCCTTTGTTTTCTTTTATATTATTTATTCGTTATTAATATATCAAACGCGTAAACTGGCACGGTTGGCAAGCGAAGTCATTGGCAAAGCACATGACCTGGGTTCGAGCCCCAGGTCTTCAACGTTCTCAATATTATTTTGCAATAAATCTTCACATGCAGGTTCAGCATCCAAGCATACCATACGCCCTCCAGATCAAACCGTCCACGTCCATCTTGAGATCAATCCAAAGGCTGAGAGGTAGAGAACAGCATGGACGTGAGTCAACGTGCCAGCATGCTGCCTAGAAAAGTCACATGGGCCAATGGATAAATGGGCTTGAGATTTCTAAAGATGCCTCCTAATTTGGGGTCTGAACCCCCTGGGTTTGTTATTCTCTCTATTTTCCTTGTTTTTATTATTTTCTATTTTTTCTTTTAATTATTGCTTTCAATTAATTAATTATTTTCACAAAAATATAAAAAAAAACACATAAAGGTCAGAAAAGAGCAAAAATATAATAATTTTTATTTTAATATTTTCTTAAATAAATTTGCATGTAATTGAATTTAGTCTTAAATTAGGTTTGCAATTTTAATTCTTTTCATAATAAAATCTAAAAAAACATAGAATTAGGTTTAATTAATTTTCATCCTTTTATTTTTCCTTTCATATTTAATATTATTTATTTTATTTATTTTCATAATCAAATTTGCATATAAAAATTAGGGTTAATTTTAGGTTAAAAACTTCAATATTTTCTTAATAAATTAAAAGCCATTAGAATTAGGGTTAGTGTTAATGTTAATTAATTCTTTTTATTAAATCTTAAAAAACATAGAATACCAAAAAAAACAAATCCCTTCTTTCTTTTTAATTAATTAGTTCCTTATTAATTTTAATTTTGCAAAAGGGTCCAACACCCTCGTTCTTAATTTCTTATTTATTCGCATATTTATTTTATTTCGTTTGAATAATTATGTACCTCTCCCGAAGCCTTGTAAATAATTGCTCGCACTTTTATTTTTTTACTTTATTTATTTTCTGTCAAATCGGGTTCGAGAAACTTTTGGCGATGTGGACCCGCGCCATTTGTAATAGCTTTAGATTTACTTTTCCCGCAAATATCTTAACTGTTAAACAAAGCATGAAAGAATGTATGGACAAAATAAAAACAAGCGTAGAACACCCATGACATGACAGAAGACAAAAATAACTGAAAACGACACACAAATCGCACACACCACCCCTAGGGTACGCCTCACTGTTGCCTTGCCTCGAAAGGTGATCGTCGAGTAGAGGATGTCTTAGTAAGTCCCCATGATCCGGGAACCTGGCATGAGGGTAGCTTCTAAGGTGTCTTCCTATTGCTCTGGTGATCACCATGTCCCGAACCTCGAATTGACCCGAACACCTCCAACGGTGGTGCTACCTACCTCTCAATGATGGGATGGCACTACTTTAAAGGACATTTACACAGACGAATTCCTTAGGGTAGGTAGACGACTCTAGATACTTGCTCTAATTTCAAAGACAAATCAAAAATACTTTTCACACCGACACCTTTTCAAAAAGCTTTCGAAAGCAATTTTTCAAACACTCTTGAGGACTGATACAAGAGTCGAACTGAAATTTTCAAAGAAACTTTTTAAAACCCACAATTGAAAAGCAAACAAACCATTTTTGAAAATACAAATGAGCAAGTATCTAAGAGCCCATGGATAACCATGGATAGAAAGGGTGCTAATACCTTCCCTTTCTATAATCTACCTCCCGAACCGAGAGCAATCTCTTTAAGGAATTTTTCTGTGCTTTTGTCCTTTCCATTTGGAGAAAATAAAAGACGGTGGCGACTCTTGCTTCCGCGACATTTCGCGAACCAGCGTTAAATAGTCAGTTCCAGATCCACCGATCACAGCAGGTTCATCCAACTTCCAGATAATGATCTGGGGCGCTTCGTTGTCCCATTTGACTTTGAACATTGAAGACATCGTAGCTAGTGCGTCAGCTAACTGATTCTCCTCTCTTGGGAAGTGTTCAAAAGTTATCTCTTCGAAGTGAGGAAGCAATGTCAGCACATACTCCTTGTAAGGAATAAGACTCGGGTGTTTCGTATCCCACTCGCCTTTGACCTGATTGATTACGAGAGCGGAATCTCCGAAGACACTCAGAAACTTGATCCTTAAATCTATTGCAGCTTGAAGACCCATGATACATGCTTCATACTCCGCCATGTTGTTGGTTCAGTTGAAACATAGTCGGGCGGTGAGTGGAGTATGAGTGCCTTTAGGGGATATGATCACAGCGTCGATACCATTACCCAAAGCGTTCGAGGCTCCGTCAAAGTGCATAGACCATCGGGATCCTTCCTCAGGTCCTTCATCCGGTCCAGGTACTTCACAATCAGTTACTACCATGATATCCTCGTCTAGAAATTCAAAGTTCATTGACTGGTAATCATCCACGGCCTGGTGCGCCAAATGGTCTGCCAATACACTTCGCTTGATTGCTTTTTGAGTCGTGTATTGGATGTCATATTTCGTCAAGATCATTTGCCATCTTGCTATTCTTCCGGATAGAGCAGGCTTTTCGAATATGTACTTGATTGGATCCATTTTTGAAATCAACAGAGTAGTGTGAGTTAACATATACTGTCTCAACCGGCGAGCAGCCCATACCAGAGCGCAACAAGTTTTCTCGAGCAGTGAGTACCGGGTCTCACAGTTGGTAAACTTTTTGCTCAGGTAATAAATAGTGTGCTCTTTTTGGCCAGACTCGTCATGCTGCCCCAACACACACCCCATTGAGTTGTCAAGTATAAGATCAGATGTCTCCCTTCAACCAGTGGCATAAGAATGGGTGGTTCTTGGAGATACTCTTTGATCTTTTCGAAAGCGGCCTGACATTCATCGTTCCAACGTACTACTTGATCTTTCTTCAGCAGCTTGAAGATTGGTTCACAGGTAGCAGTTAGATGTGAGATGAATCAGGCAATGTAGTTCAACCGTCCTAGAAAGCCTCTGACTTCTTTCTCTGTCTTGGGAGTTGGCATCTCTTGTATGGCTTTCACCTTGGAAGGATCCACTTGAATACCTTTGTCTCTTACAATGAAACCTAGTAGTTTTCCAGATCTCACCCCAAAGGTGCACTTGTTTGGGTTCAACCTCAGCTTGTACAACTTCAGACGGTCAAACAGCTTCCGTAGATGGTCAAGGTGTTCCTCTTCAGTTTGGGATCTTGCAATCATATCGTCGACATATACTTCTATCTCATGATGAATCATATCATGATATAAAGCAACCATGGCATGTTGGTAGGTTTCCCCAGCATTTTTCAACCCAAAAGGCATGACCTTGTAGCAAAAGGTGCCCCACTGAGTAACAAAAGTGGTCTTCTCCATATCTTCAGGAGCCATCTTGATCTGATTATAATCGGAGAAGCCGTCCATGAAGGAGATAACTTTATGTTGAGCAGTATTGTCAACCAGAACGTCGATATGAGGCAGAGGGAAATCAACCTTAGGGCTCGCTCTGTTCAAATCCCTGTAATCAACACACATTCGGACCTTACCATCTTTCTTCGGCACCGGAACCACATTGGCAATCCACTGAGGGTAAGAAGTCACTGCTAGAAACCCGGCATCAAATTGTTTCATAACCTCAGCCTTGATTTTCTCGGACATTTCTGGGCGCATACGGCGGACCTTCTGTTTAACCGGAGGGCAGTCTTCCTTGGTAGGCAGGTGATGAACCACAATGTCGGTATCCAACCCAGTCTTGTCTTCGTAAGACCAGGCAAAGATTTCCACATAGTCATGCAGCATCTGAATCAACCGTTGTTTCACACTGAGCTCTAGATTGGCACCAATCTTGACTTCCTTTCTGTCTGTCTCAGTACCCAGATTTACCGTTTCCACTGGCTCTTCATGTGGCTGAATGGCCCTCTGTTCCTGGAGTAGCAGTCTTGCAAGTTCACCAGGCACTTCGCAATCATCTTCACCTTCATCTTCGGCTAAGTTGATCGGATTTTCGAAGTCATAACTGGCAGTAGCAGAATCGTTACCAGTGAGATCCAGAGTGGATTGGAACCTGTATAAGTGAGTGTGTGTAAATATAGTTGTTTTGCAATATATAATAAAGAAAGAAAAGGAGCGCAAGATTTTGAAATGTAACAAACGTCCAATGTTTTTATTGATGATATATGAAAATGACACACAAAAGCCCTCACAAATGAAGCCACGGTGCCCCGGGTAAGACACCGAGCCATAAAAGTTTCAACATATTGTTTGTTACAAATTGAAAACAAAAGAATTCATTACTGGGTGACAAAAGTAATAGGTGTGAAATCTTTGGCAGTCCAGTTGCTTGGTCCACTATCAGTTGTTGGGTAGATCCAGCTGTCGAATTCAGATTCCTCCACGTCGTCTTCAATAACATTCACTCCCGGGTTGGTGATGAACATAGGAGGTCTTCCAATCCTTTCTTTGCGAACAGCCCTCTGAGCCTCTGCAGTGAAACCTAGACCAAACTTGTCAGTCTTCGGAGTAAAGTCAGGAAGTCGGCCCCAGTTCGCACACTCGCCCTTTTCAATCACAGCCCGGGCATCCTTTAAGGAAGCCATCTTCAAATGAGGGTCTTCGATCACAGTTTCAGCTGATGCCAATGTCTGAGGCACCTCTTCAAAGTGCTGGAATGGGGTTTCAATGAATTCCCCATCCATCTCTATGTACCAGAACGAGTTTAAGTGGCTGACCATATACTCTTCTTCCCCTTGAACTGTAACAATCTTCCCCCTAACCGGGTATTTAAGCTTCTGATGTAGTATGGAGGTCACAGCTCCAGCCTTGTGGATCCATGGACGACCCAGCAAACAAGAATAGGACGGACGGATATCCATCACATAGAATGTAGAATCAAAAACTTGAGAGCCAACCCGGATCGGAATGTCAACTTTACCATGTACCATCCTTTTCGAACCGTCAAAGGCTCGGACAACAATGTTACTAGGCTTGAGCTCCAAACCCTCACAATCTAACCTGTCTAGGGCCTTCTTGGGCAATACGTTCAATGAAGAACCGGTGTCTACCAACACATGGGCAAGAGTAGTGCCCCTGCATTCAATAGAGACATGCAGGGCATCATTATGGTTCTTTCCTTTGGCAGTCAGATCGGCGTCAGAGAAGCCCAAACCATTATCAGCAGTCAAGTTGGCCACACAATCGGTAAATTGATCAGCAGACGTTTCTTGCGACACATGGGCCATCTTCAGGAAGGAGATCAGGGCCTTGGCATGGGCCTCTGAACACAACAACAGTGATAGCATAGAAATTTTTGATGGGGTGTGCCCCAATTGCTCAACTACATTGAAATCACTTTTCTTGATAATCTTAAGGATCTCCTCCATCTCTTGCTGGGAGGCTTCAACAGTGGTTGTCTTCGGCGCCTCCGTCAGGGCAGGCAAATCAGTAGAAATCTCTTTGCCCCGAGTATCAGAGGACTCGGCAGCAGGGGTAGAAACAGGAACTTGATTAGGAAGGGGAACAGGCACACTTGCGGGTGTGATGATAAGAGGTTTCTGAATAGCTGGTGGTGCAATATCTGGCGAGAACAGCCTACCACTGCGAGTAATTTTGGTAGGCCCGGTGATGTTACTGACGTCGGTACTTGTATCAAACTCTTGTTTTACTCCAAGCACATAAATATCTGCCCCATAGTGCCATGGGACAGCTTTGTCGGATGTATAAGGGAGAGGCCCCGGAACAGTGATGATGATGGGAGCAATCTTCTGAGTGGACATGATTTTGACAGGCTTCTTTGAGGGAGCCTTAGGAGGTTTGTTGAAAATAGTGACAATAGAAACTTCTTCAGCAGGGACAGCAGGAACGACAATCTTCTCGAATAAGATCTCTTTGTTATCCATCAGGCTTTGGATACCTGATTTCAGCAAAGGACAATCAACAGGTGAAACAACACACAGAAGGCAATCTTCACCACAACCCGGAAATAAACCGGCTAGCAACAGATTCCTCTTGACAGTCAACAACGGGGTAACAATATCTTCCACGGAGGCCACATACCGGTCTTCTTCCACATCATTCACTCCATGCTGGGGCATGGGAGCAGTTACAACATTGGGCCTTTCGGGCGCCTCAAACTGTATTTCTTTAGCATCAATAAGGTCTTGAACCTTATTCCTCAGAGCCCAACAATCTTCTGTAGTATGCCCCGGGCTATCAGAGTGATAAGCGCAACGAGAGTTGGGGTTGTACTTTGGAGAAGTTGTATTCACTACCTTCGGAGCTTCTTTGACGGTTACCAGGTTGGTTGACAGTAGTTGCGGCAAAATCTGAGACAGGGTCATACTGAGCCGAGTGTACTGCCTCTTGGGCCTCTCACCCCTTTGTTGATTATACTGCTGAGGAGCAGCAGCAGGCTTTGAAATTACCAATGCATTGACAGCTTGGCGATGTTCCGGCTTAACTTGTCTTCTGGGACCATAAACAGCACTGGCTTCCTTCTTGAAAGGCTTCTTCTCAGTACTCGCGGAGGCACCTTTCTGTATCTTCCCTGACTTGATACCAGCTTCTATCCTCTCACCAGTCAAGATCAGATCTGTAAACCCAGCAGAAGAATTACCAATCAAATGGTTGAAGAATGGACCAGACAGGGTCCCTAGGAACATGTCAACAAGTTCACGGTCAGTCAAAGGAGGTTGCACCCTGCCAGCCAGGTCTCTCCACTTTTGCACATACTCCTTAAATCCTTCGCCCGTCCCCAGTGACATACCCTGGAGTTGGGTACGCGTGGGAGCGAGGTCAGAATTGTACTGATACTGTTTATAAAATGCGGTAGCCAAATCTTCCCAGTTTCGAATACTGGCTCCATCTAGCTGATAGAACCATTCGAGTTGAGACTCCGAAAGGCTATCCTGAAAGAAATGGATCCATAAGTTCTTATCTGCAGTGTAAGGTTGGATCTTCCTTACATATGATCTGAGATGCAGCTTAGGACAGGAAGCTCCGTCGTACTTCGCAAAGGCAGACGCCTTGAACTTGTGTGGGATCACCACCCCAGAAGATAAACCTAGATCTCCTAAATCCAACCCCGGCACATTTTGAATCTCCATGGCACTTAAACGGTCCTCTAGTTGCTTGTATCTGTCTGCAGCAGGAGGGTATTGTTCTTCATTGTAATCTGTCTCGTTGTCGGAGACTGCAGGACTAGGAGCCCTTCCCTCTTGGGGACTGTCTTTCTCTGTAGAGGAAGTAGCCTGATCAGCCTCATTATGTAGTGTATTCCCAAACCTCCGTCAAGTGGTGAACAGCGCAGTCCTCTTCTTCTTCTTCTTCTTCAAGAGCAGAGTCTTCAACTCTTGTTGACCTTGGGCTAAGCTCATGACCAGCTCTTGAAACTGGGCGTTCTGGGCCTGGAGGGCCTTGATAGCTTGCTCATTGGATGATTCAGGATTCATGATGACTGTTCAAATAAACAGCGAAGAAGATTAAGCAACCTGTAGAAAAAGGGTACCTGTTATGCATATGATGCAATGAGATGCGTATGTTTTATGTTTTCAAAGACAATCGCGATTCAACTTTGTAGACAAAAAGAAACACACTTCATTAGATTCAAACTTTAAATTGTTCAACAACTTGCCCTTAGGCATTACAAAAAATGAAAATACTGAAAAGGAAATAAAAGCTGTAAAAGAAAAATCCTAAGCTCATCAGTGCTCCCATGGCCTCCTCTTCTCAGTACGGATATAGTCATTCAGGATCCGCTCTTCCTCCAATTTCTTATTCAGCTTTTGGATCTTCCGTTCTTGTTCGTTGAACTTTTCCCGATAAAAATCTCGTTCTTTCCCGTAGCTGCGCCCAAGATCTTTTTAGTGTATCAACATCAGTGGGTATCTGAGGAGGGAGGACAGTTGGAGGAACCCCGTCTTCATCAGGAGATTCAAGAATGATAGGCCTGACAGCTTCGTATGGCATACCTAACTTCTGAGCACGGATGCGGACCCATCTGCAATAGGGTTCCAATGGTAGAGAAGTCTTCGGTCCCAACTCATGTGGGTCAGCTTTGTGAATTCTTTCCCAAGCCTTAATGAATCCATGGCGCAGTTTGTCACTGCCTACCTGAAATTCAAAACTGAAGTGAGGAACCAACATCTCATGAGGCCCTACTCTTCTGGCTCTTCCAAACTGACGGAGAGCTAAACATGGATTATAAGAGATTCATCCCTGGGTACCGATCAATGGAACATTAGGGTATTCTCCGCAACGATCAATAACAGCTACCTCATCCAAACCTCTGAGAGTCCAAGTGATGTCATTATCAGTGAGAGATATTAACCTATGAGCCCAGCCCCTTCCTTCTTCATTCTTCAGTACGAACTTAGGAAGGTGAGAAATAAACCACCTCACTAACAAAGGAGCACAACACCATGGAGTTCCCCGTCTTCGGGCAGTACGAGCATAGAGTTGTTGCAGGATATCACCCAAAAGAGTGGCTACAGGGTTCCGAGACATGAAGATCCTTATGGCATAGATATTGATAAAGGTATCAGGATTGGGAAACAATACTAGGCCATAGATTAAAAGAGCCAGAATGTCTTCGTACGCCTTGAAGTCTAAGTCATTCCAGAAACTATTAGCTTTGCCAACCAGAAACCTAACCAAAAAGCCCTTAACTCCACTTCTAGTTTCCCAGTTAGCCACTACCTCTTCTTTGGTTAAGGGAAGGACTGCAGCAATCTCTTCAGGCCTAAGAGTCTTCTCCCAACCAGTGAATGGAGTCTGCTCCAAAACAGGGATACCAAGCAAATCAGAGAATTCTTCCAGGGTAGGGACCAGCTGGAAGTCTTGAAAGGTGAAGCAATGATACAGGGGATCATAAAACTGGGTCAGGACACTTATCAGTTGTTGGTCCCACTTTGAAGTGACTAACCCAAGGAGAGAACCATGCCTCTTAATGAAGGAAGTAGTGTTTCGAATCCTATCAACCAATTCCTTGAGAAAAGTAGGTGGTTGAAAAAAATTGAGCCGGATAGTATTCCTACGCACGAGCATCATGATGTCCTACAAAACAGAGCAAAGATGAAACCCTCTTGTCTTTGAAACGGGTCAGTCTTTATGTAGGATGCATGCAATGGTATGATGGTATGATGCTATGATGAAGCACACCACAAGTATTCACAAAGGCAAGCATGATAAGGCACATAAGTCACACAAGACAACCCTTAGGGTTTAGGCCAGCATGAAGTTTAGGCATTACCCTCTTTTAGTTTCGTTGGTTAAAACATGTCCTATCAAAAGTAACCGGGTTCGAGAGGATCTCAATATCATTGACTACCCTCAATCGGTCATAACTCCAGCATCGCAATCTTTTCTTGCGGCCAGAACCATCGCGAGAGTTTAGCCTCAATGAGTGTAGCATACTGCTACTGTTCTATGGCCAAGTTGGGTCAATTTAGGGTTCTAAGGTCGGTTGGTGTTTAATGACTCCTTAGAAGACCCATATTCTCCTCGTTGCAACACAAGGGATATCGGTACTGACCAAGGTGTCACACCAACGTAGCCACTGCTTCACCCATGTTGGTCTATGCCGGACAGGTCCCTCACAGATTATGCTACCTAAAAGGGTATTCCCCAGATCCGGGTTAGGATCTATGAAACTCCGATGCAAAGCCCACAAATATAAAAGAAAACAAAGAAAACAATTGAAAACAAAGGTGATCTAAACCCTAAGGTAACCCAACTTTTAAGTTTTGTCCCCAGCAGAGTCGCCAGTTTTGTGATACGGCGGGAGAACTGACTTGAGGTTTGCGTTTGTTTTTGCAAATGTTTCGGTTGAGCAAGAGTCGCCACCGACTTTTTATTTTATCCTAAGGAAAGGTTAAAAAGCACAGCAAAAACCTTTGAGATGTTTTCTTGGGTTCGGGGAGTAGATTATAGAAAGGGAAGGTATTAGCACCCTTTCTATCCATGGTTATCCATGGGATCTTAGTTACTTGCTTAGATCAACTTGCCTTGATTTTCAATTGCTTGAAATGGTGCTTTGTGTGTGTGGGTTTTGAAAATGTTTTGAAAAGAGGCCAATGTGGTGGCAACCTTTGTAATGATCCATGTTGGGATGTATACAAAAGTGTATGTCTTTTGAAAAGTTTTCAATGTTTTTGAAAGTTGTTTTTTGAAAGTGTTGTGATGTGTGGTTTTGAAAAAATAGGCAAGTGTTTTTGTTTTGCAAGTTGGCAAGTAGTCAAGAGCTATCTACCCTAAGTTTCTCAAAGATCTTTGCTATGTTTTAACCCTTTTAACAATTTTGTTCCACAATTGTATTTGGTGGACAATCTTGTGTTAGGATGTGAACGGGACGGGCGCGGGTCATCGTTTAGACCATGATTGCAATGGTGCCAAGTATCTTTGGGCAATTTTTCCTTTAAGGGACTTGATCATTTTTAGGCAACTTTTGAAAGCGTCATCGAGGGACTATGATCATTTGAATTTGTTTTGTTTTTCCAAAGATACCTAACATGCAACATGGCCCATTATTGAAGGCAACAAGTGGAGTAACCCTAGGGGGGTGCAAGTGTGATTGGTGTTTATTCATTTTCATGCTTTTATCTTGGAATTAGGTCAAGCTATTTGTTTGGTTGATTTTTGCATACAAAACCCTAATTCTAACATGGCATATTTAGAAAGCTTTTAAATGCGGAATTCAAAGGTCCTAAGTTATTACACAATAGTCAGGGGAATGGGGGTACAAATGTTCAAATGGGGATGAGACTTCATAGGAGAGTAGTGTCCAATATTTACAACCAAATCGAATTGCGCAAATGTAAATATAAAGATGTATAAGAATAAAGCGATATGTATGTGTAAATATTTTTGTGTAAGTGTATGTGATTTATTTACAAATAAAATAAAAATAATTAAAAGGGCTAATTTTTGAATATTTTCATGTTTAGTGTAAAAAACCCTAATTTTGCAAATAAAAGGTATTAATTATTTATTATGTATTATATACAATATTTATTAATTATATACAAAAAATAAATAAAAGAGAAGTATATTTGTCAAAAAGGTATTTTTGATGTTAAATATTAATAAAAATAAAAATGTATATTTTTGGTATTTTTATCCTAAATATCCTAATAAATATGTAAATATTTATATTATATTCTAAATATATTAAATATGTACAAAAATAAAATATTTAATATTTACAAAAAAAAGTATATATTTTTTATAAAATGTTTTCAAAGGATACAATAAAATAAAATCAGAAAATGACATGTATTTTGTATTATTTTAGTATTTTAAATAAAAGTATATTATATATTTATTTACATATGTAACTAAATGAAACAAATAAATTCCTAAAAAATACAAAAAGAAGATGAAAAATATTTTTTAATGTTTTTTATATTTTAACAAAAAATAACAAGTCAGAAATAAAAAGAAAAAGTCAAAAAATGATAAAAATAAACACAATGGGCCAAGGGGGGTGCATGTGTGAAAATGTGGTGCAAAAAGAAAAATATCTCAGGCCCAGCCCAAAGAGGTTGTCTTCAACCTCTAGACAATTTTGTTTGAAAATTCGCGCGCTTCCTTTCTTCAACCACAACTCCTGATTCTTTGATTTTCAGCACAAACTCATAACATAAAAAATGTCAAGCATCAAACCAAGAATCCATACATACCAAGAACTTGATCTAACTCTCAGAAATGAGAGAGAATTTCTTCTCCCCCAATTCCTGACCAAGTTTTTTTCTAATATTCAGGTCTTAAATTCTCTCAGCATATGCAATATAAATGGAAAGTGAGGATATGGGTGGCTTCAAGGACATGAGTATGACACTTTTCATTCATAAACCTAAACGTAACTCTTCCTAGATTGAGAGATAGAAGTCCATGAACTTACCTGTTCAGCTTGGATCGTGTATGACAATGGAGGCACTTTCAAGGCAAGGTGAGGACTTGTACAACTTGCTTCAAGTTCAGGGATGCTTCTCCAATGCTTGGTATGCTTTGAGTCTTGCTATATCAAGCTACAGAAGTCAACCTGCAAGAGAGAAAAGTGAAAATGGCAAAACTGGTTAGGGGTGTTACAGGTCGTGTCCAATGCTTGGGATAGTTTGTATGGATGTTATGGAAGGTGTATGAACTGGTTTTGGCCAAGGCGCACGAATGGATTGAGTTATGGAACTCAATCTGCATGGATGCCCTGTTTTGTGCAGTACAATGGTGTTTTGAGGTTTAGGGAGGTATGGAAGGTAGTTGGCTCGTGCCTTAGCTCAGTTATGATTTTTTGAATATGTTCAACAAGTTTGTCTAGGCTTGTGGTTGCAACAATGTGAGATGTTGTACAATATGCCAAGTTTTCTTCTTTCTTAAGCAAAGTTTGTCAACTTGGTTTCTAGACTTATGTAGGCCCCCTAAACATGCTGCCTCAATCCCTCTTGATCAGTGTGTTATGTCCATGAATCCTGTGTCCAAAGATATGGCCTTGTACTTCTTGATTTGCAAACTTGACATAAAGTGTAACTTTTCAAAAATGGATAACTTGCTTTTTCTAATTAAGGCTTAATTCTTCATACAATGACCAAATGCACAAAATAATGCCTTGGCACAATGGATTGGCATTTAATTATTGAGTAAGAAAAGGATTAGAGGCCTGTAACTAGCTGGCTCATGCTGATTTGAAAAATTGCACAAGTTATGAACATGGAAATGGCTCATGAACAAAGTGACTTTGCCCATATTGCCAAATTTGATTCTCCCTAACCACAAGGGTGTTTGAGAAGTTCTTAGACATTTTGGAAATCTTGGAATGTGTACTTCAATCCATATTTTTAATGTAAGTTGAAATTCCAAGTGGAAGCATGTGAAAAGTGTCCATGAAGTTAGGCAAAAATCCTGCCTAGAATAGGTCAAAATTTTTCTAAGTTAAGAATGTTTTGCACCCTTGTTCCAAAAATCATAACCTGAGCTACATGCTTCTTATGAGGAAACTTTGTGAATCAAAGTTGTATATTTTGCAATGGACTATAACTTTCATGTTTTGAGGTTTCCTTGAATCCATTTGCATCTTGATGATAAAGTGGGACAAAGTTAGGAAAAAATATGGGATTTTCATAACTTAGAAAATTTCTAAGTTATGAAAATTCTTCATTTTAAACCCTAATTTGCAATTTTTGATTTCTTGATGAACAAGTTTCATAATTTGACATGTTTTGATGAAAAATGAATCTTGACACTTGATTTTGAAAACGTTTGATTTTTCAGTATACAGTCAAATTTGGCTCAGTTGACTGGAAAATTCATCTGTCAATCTTGTGCATTTGGGATCTTTTGAACTTGTTAAACATGTCAAGACAATGCCATTGAGTCCTTGAGTCCATATGTGAGCTTGATTTGCCATTGGCTAGGTCAAACAGTCAAAAATTGCCTTTGTGCAGTCAAAACCCCAAAAATGACCATTTTGCCCTTTTGGTGATCTGATCAAATTTCTTGTGGAATTGTGATCCAAACTTGATCAAATGGTCCATATGAGTTCATAATGTTGATGTGGGTCAAACATCATGAGGTTTTACTGTCAATTGACCATAGTTGACTTTTTCCCCAATACAACTGATTTCTAGGTCAACTTTCCAATTGACTGGGCAAAGATTGGAATCAAGGCTTGAAACTTGGTATGGATAAACTTGTGAGTCCAACATGAAGCATGAAACTCATTTTGGGCCTTTTAGGTCAAAACATCTTTGTGCAAACTCAAACCCTAATTTGGGTCAACAGTGCAAGGATGAGTCTTAAGCAGAGTAAAACCTAACTTGATCTTGAGCTCCAAGGGTCTTGGGATGAGAAAATGTTGAGGAAATGGGAGGGCAAATTTTGGGGTACAACACATACGAAACACATATAGCACACTCTCGTTTACTTTGAGAATATCATTACGCAATGCATTACATACATCATGACATTGTATAAAGTTTAACTTTATTTTCAAGTAAAAGTCTACAAATAGACGAATATCATCAACAATTCTCAAACAGGTCGTAGATTAATTCTCGAAACAAGACAGGGCAACTATCTAGATGACCAGGTCCAAGATTAATTCCTGAAATAAGATGGGGCACCTATCTATACAACCAGGAGGTACGAATTCCTGAAACAGAACGGGTCTACTAACAAAAAGCATGTCAAATATTAATTCTCGAAACAGAACAAGGCAACTATCTATATAACCAGGTCCAAGATTAATTCTAGAAATAGGACAGGTAAACTATATGTACGACCAGGCAGTATGAATTCCAGAAATAGGACGCATTTGCCAATAGAAAGTAGGTCAAAGATTAATTCCCGAAACAAGAAGAGGCAACTATCTGTATGACCATGCAAAGATTAACTCCTGAAATAGGACAAGGAAACTATCTTTATAACCAGGCAAAGATTAACTCCCCAAACAAGAAGGGGAAACTATCATCATGACCAGGTGGTTTGAATTCTCGGAACATGACGAGTTTACCAACAAAAATAGATTCTGGATCAATTCCCAAAACAAGACGGGGTGACTATCTATATGACAAGAATTTACCTCAGAGACTGAATCTGATAAGCATTTCCCTCAGAGACTAAATTTGACAAGCAGTTACTTAAGCACCTTCCCTAGAGGCTCATTCTGGAAAGCATTCTTCAGATATATACAAGCATAGACTCCTTCTGATACTCCTATCAAAAGTTACCCTGGATGTCATCTATAATCCATCCCCAGTGACATTTTGTCACCTCTCCAAATGGCATCTTTAATCCCATTCAAGAAATGTTATCAACCAACATTGTTACCTCCTGCACAGGCGAGTGTAAATTTCTGGGCACTTAAGTGTTTAATCCTCTTCTACCTTCAGACCAGGAATGGCGGACATACCAATCTAACTCTTCAGGTTTAAGAAGATTGAATAGGGGAAGTTGTTATAACCTAAAATTTTCCCTCTCTTTTTTATCAATACATTCTCCTAGGGTTCTCAAATGCTTAAGGTTTCTCGAGAATTGATTAGACAAATTCTCCTCCTAAGCAATTGACCTATAACTAGTGTTTCAATTTTATAAAGGAAGATTGGGTTTCTAAGGCCTCAAGTGGTTTTCATGGTTGCTTATAGGTCTCCAAGAATTCTCATACCAAGTTTCATGCCTTGCATCATAAGTTTGCTCAATCAATTGCTCAGATGAATAGAAATCTGTATTGAACAAAAAGTCAATTATGGTCAACATACAGTCAAACTTCAAGATTTTTGGTTAACATCAATGTTTTTAAGTGATATTCATCATTTGATCAAGGGTTTATCATGATTCATCGAGAAGACTCTAAAAATCATCAAAAGTCAAAAGTTTCCAAATTAGGGTTTTCTTAAGGAGAAGTCAACTGAACTTTGACCAAGCATAACTTTCACATGCTTCACCATATTTTTCTCAAACAAATCTCATTTTGAAGGAAATTCAATTCTCTACAGCTTTGTCTCTCTAATCTCAAGTCCAAAAAATACTTTATTTGAGAGATATGGGCTAATACATTATAGGTCATTTCAAAAGTCAACAAAAAGACACTTTTTGTCAAGGCAGCTTACATTAAGATAAACTCTTCAAATGCAAAAACTATCAACATAGTGATTGTAGAGGACATCTCTAGCTTTCTAAAAAGTCTAATATAACCTTCAATAGATGAAAATTAAGAGAGTTATGACCAGTGCAAATTGGGAAATTTTGAGCAAATGCATGAAGTTCAAATTGAGCAAACTTGATTTTTGGGGCTAATGGGCTATTGTTTTAGAGTCCAAATGTGATCTACACTTCATATACACCTCAAATCTTACTCATGTACCCCTTGATCTTTTAATTTTAATTATTTTTATTTTATTCATTATTAAATTAAAATAAATAAGATAAAATACAATGCTTATCGACAAAAGTCCAAGCCCATCATATTGTGACTTAATTCAACCTATATATTCACTCTAATTCAGACATGAAGGCCACAAGCCCATATACAAAGAAGCTTTCCCAAAAATCTCAAAATTATCAAGAAACCTAGGGCAACTCAAAACCCTATTTACAGTTCCTTTCACTACAAACTAGCCATCTCATTCGCTTACAGGAAAACCATAGGGTAAGGCTGGACTGATTGCAATGGTCAAAAGGGCGTGAAAACTCATATATACATTACATTGCTTGATTTTTCATTCTTGATTTTCACTACATTTTAATATCCACTAACGTCATTTATGTTTTTCTGAGGTTCAAAAGGACAGGAAAAAACCCATGGTGGAAGTCCCATGTTGATCGAATCATGAGCCACCATATTCGTATGGATCTGTGTTGTTTTCGCCATAGCTCAAAATCTAGCGGAATTCAGTCTAAAATAACCATTCCATTGAATTCGTAGGGCCTGATTTAGAGGGGTAGGGTCCCCCTGGATCTCTAATATGGGTTGTTTTGCAGGAACAAGAAATTGATTAACCAGAGAAGACGACAAGAGCTAGGGCTTAGCGTCTCTCTGATCTAAGCGTTTTGTTTAACATTTTTTTTAATTGTTTGATTAAATATACAAGATGTATTGTCGCCTCAGCGATTGAAGCACGTACAATAAGTCACTACTATGCCCATACGCGGGTTTGATCCTAGCGTGTACCAATCTTTTTTTCATGTTTTCTAATTCCTACAGATCAAGTGTGATATTGTTGTACCCCAAATTTTGACCTAAGATATCGTCTCCTACCTGCATCATTACATTACAAGTATTTTGATCCATCGATTTTAAAATTCATAACTTTTTCTGGCCAAGAGCTATTTATGCTGAATATTAAATCATTTAATCGATTCGTGCTAAAATGATGTTTATTAATTATTTATTATCTAAAATTTAAATAATTGAAATTCATTTTCGATTATTATGTAGTTTAAAGATGTATAGATAATAAAATGAACATCAGAGAAGAGGCGCATTAATTGTGCGGACAGTATTTATTTATTACTCATTATCTTAAATTTAAATAACTGAGATTTATTCTCAGTTATTACGTAATTTAAAAGTTTATGAATAATATAATAAATATTCGAAAAGCTCATTGGTCAATAACGATTGTTTAATCATTTGTCGTTCTAAGTTAAATAATTGAAACCCTGTTTTAATTATTATAATTTAGTTATGAATGATGAATTAAATAATTGAGGATATTAGTTGATCAACGATAATTATTTATTTATCTGTTTATTATTTTGAATGTAGGTAATTGAAATTTGTTTTCAATTATTATTCGTTTGGAGAATTGTAAACGATAAATAAATAATTAAAGGGAAAGAAGAATTTAATTGGCAAATAGTGTTTTTTTTATTTATTCATTTTTTTAATTGTACAGTTATTATGTAAACATTGTATCTATTACAATAAATTACAATAATAAATTTACAAAAACTAAAATGAAATAAAAAAAAAACTAATCTAATATTCCTAATTCTAAAACTTCCGATCCAATGCGTTTTGTCTGCTCGCTTAATGTTACCTGCAAAATTAAAAAAGAAAGAGATTAGAATTCGAATAAATGATTAAAAAGCGAAATTATTAAAGTTTCATCATTAAATGCAATGGCCGGAATCAGTTACTCTTTTTTGCAAATCACGGGATTGCTCCCGGTTCACAAAAAAGAAAGGAATTTTAAATAAATGCACAAGTTTATGTTTTCCAAAAAAATTGCATGTTTAAATTAATTACATTTTTTCAAAATCCCAAATGCAATTTCAAAAACATACAGCATAAGCATACAAAGCCCTGCATGAACTACATATGCAAGCATGCTCACGTAACCAATGCCCACACAGCAGAAAACAAAACAAGTTTTTGTATTAGAGGAAAACATGCAGTTTAACTACATATGCAAGCAATATAGAAATTCCATTTTCATCATTTTCTGGCCATTTGCAGTTTCAGAAAAAGTACAGCTTATCACTTTTTTTATCAAAGCTATACTGAGAGAAAAAGAGAGGGAGAAGTGTGGGTTTTACAGGTTTGGCATAGGCAGAAAAAGGATATACAAGACAAACTAAAATATAGCCAGTAGAGATGATAAACAAAAGAAGAATAGAAACAAATTGGAGGGACAGTATAGTGCAGAATGCCCAGGAAATCCCAAAGCACATTTTCAAATTTCCAGCCTGTAGCGAAAAGAAGAGAGGGAAGTTGTTATAACATATAACCAAAGGGAACCAATATGAGAGGAGACATATCCAAGCCTTCAAGAAAAACTTAGAAAAAAGATAGTTATCAAAAAACATTCAAAGCTCAGCAAACCTGCATAACCATCCATATACTGTCAAAACTATTTCCATCCATATGGCCAAAAAACTTTGCAAGATTGATTGAGCCATTCAAGCCAACATCATCATCATCCCATTGTCAAAGAAAATATCAAAAATAATCTCACAGAACCAGTAAAAACCACACCATCAATATGGCCTAACAAAAGATTCACGCCCCAATTTCCATCAACCTGTCCAAACCACACGAAACCTCTATACACATAACCATGTCAAGTCCATTACACCAAGCCTGAATATCCTCCACCAAAAAAAACCTGAAACGATCCAAGCTATAACCAATTTCTAAGGCAACATGCTAGGCCTCAGTATCAACATCACTGGCCTTTCAAACTATTACTCAAGCCAACATCATACCAAAAAACATTTTCCAGAACAATACACACCGTATAGCATCACGTTCAAGAAGAAGAAGAAGACAGAATCATCATACAGTATCACGTTCAAGAAGAAGAGAAAAAACAGAAGTACAGTACCAAGGCCAACAAGGAGAAGAAACAAAATACAGTACAGTGACAGCAACGAGAAGAAGAGAAAATCACGTAAATACCGGTCACCGTAGCGGGCTCGCTTCCCCTCTCCTCACCGCCTGGCCTCCGTCGCTCCTAGCCTCCTCCTCCGTCTCCACCTAGGTAACGGTCCCTCCTCTCTTTTATTTCTTTGAACATCCTCAAATCAAGCATTAACAACCAAACATAAGAATCAATCAAGATCAAACATAATATAAATCGTAGAATTAAAATCAACATGCAAAAACCGAATTAAGTGTAACAAATCAATCACGTTTCTTACCGAATCCGTAGCCGTCCCGTTTTTCGTCCAACTGGAGGGAAGAGGAACTGGAGTGGGTGGCCATAGCAAGGAGAGACATCAAGTTCAGAGGCGAATGTGAAGAAGAAGAGGCGAAGAAGAAGATCGAAAGAAGAAGAGGCGCGCCGTTTCTGCCTACAAAACTAACCCTAATCCCAATTGTTAACATAAGACGAACCCTAATGCAATTTGTCAAGCTGATGGGCCTTATCCTTTTTTTTTTCCAGCTTAAGCCCACGACCTGTTTTTTGCACCCCCCCTCCTTATGAGCTTCTGCGTTGGGCCTTAAGCTCCCTGGCCCATCCACTTTTGTTTGTTTTATTTTTGATATACTTTCTTTTGTTATTTTTCTATAATTTGTTTTTGTGGAATTATTATTTGTGATAGTTAATTGGTAATTATATTTAAAAACAAAATATGTCTAACTAGGTTTTATTTAAATTAATTGACCCATTAGTTTAATTTTGGATTTAATTTAAAGAATTTTAATTAAGGTAAATTGTTAATTTTCTTAATTTGGAACCCCCTTTTTAATAAGTACTTTATTTATATACATAAAAACATGGAATTTAAGGTTGTAGACATTTTATTTATTAATTTCTCTCTTACATCATTATCAATCAAAAATTCTAAAACATATAAAAAATAGAAAAAAACTAAAGAATATTTTATTAACTCATTTTCTTGTCTTATTAATATTAATATCAAATATATCAAAAGCTTAATAATTTAAAACTAAAAAAACATTACGTCCTCGTTAAATAATTCTTTTGTTTTTTATCCTTATCCAAATGCGTAAAAAATTAAAATACCTTTTTTCCCGTTAACATGAAACCAAAAATCATAAAAAACGCATTATTCGCATCATTTATTCCATCATTTAGATTATCGTTATTTAATCGTTATTCGCATATTTTGTCCGTGTATTTATCTGTCTATTCGGTTTATGCTTAAATCCAAGGGAAAACCGTAACTTTGTTGACTTCATGTCTTCAAGTCTAATTGTGCGAATACCCTCATTCATTAAAACTTAGGATAATTTGCCTTCAAAATTTCAACCTTTTCAAGACTTATACCTTTTAAGCAAAAAATTCGACATTAGGTCGTCGTATCTTCAAAAACCCGTCTGTATCCCTTTTCGGCCAAAACGATTTATTTTCAATCAAGCAATCAATTTTAAATAAAAACGGATATTTCAAAAGGTTCCTATAGAGTACTATAGATGCATTGGGTGCTAATACCTTCCCATTGTATAACCAACCCCCGAACCATAAGATCTCTTTTCAAAAACGCTTTGTATTTTATTACATTGCATATTTAGGGTTTTATTTCGCTCTTTTCCCTTTTCCTTTGGAAACAATAAAGCGCGGTGGCGACTCTTGCTTTTGTGAGACGAATTAATCAATAATTCTATCTCCGATTTACCCCGCTACCTTTTTTATCGCTACAGAATTGGCGACTCTGCTGGGGAAAGATTGACCTCTTGCTGGTCCATCCCTAAGTGGGTTAAGCCTAATTCGTTTTATCTGTTTACTATTATTTGATTTGCTTGATTATATGTTTAAATTGGGGTGTTTGGGTTTTCTTTGCAAAGGACGAATCCTATACCCGGATTAAGTAACACTTAAGGAATAGGACGGGCGGTATAGTCATGTTAACTTTGAGGGAGTAATCCCGAAGAAGGAGGCATGAGATCCCCCACTCAATGGAAGGCCCTCTTGAACTTAATATTTGTTTACCGAGTAATCGGGAAGACATTATTATTTTCGACCTAGGAGCCCGAGAAGTTGAGGACCGTAGAACCCTAACCCATCTTGGCCTTTTTAGGTGTAGCGCGGAGACTACAACGGAGTAATTCGGAAGTAGTTGTTACGCGATGCTACGCTCGGACGAGTTTCTCTTGAGAATATTGCTAATTATTGAGTAATCAAGACGTTGGTAATATCCGAAAGAGGGATGTAGACTCTGGGAACTCTTAGAACCTCGTCTTACAGGTGTGACTGAACCGTTAATACATACCTTTGGGTGGGCTTTACCCTCGACTCCATGCTGAAAGTTGAACCTTTAAACCCCATGTTTGCAAACTTGTGTGTGACTGTTGCATTATCATTCATTCATGCATTCATCAACATCTTTGTAAAAAAAATTTGTTTTTCAAGGAACTTTGAAATGATCTTGCAAATGTCTTAGGGTATTATGGAACTTGGAAGGAGAAATACTCGAAGCTTTAGCTTCAAAGAGCCCGAGATTGAAGAATTGAAGAGTTTGATTCCGAAGATAGAGAGTCCGACAGATTTTCAGAAAAAGTATGGGTCCATCGTACCGCTCATGAAGCGCAAGATGAAGAAAGGCATCCTCAACACGTTGGTTCAGTTCTATGATCCCTTGTACCGATGTTTCACCTTTCCTGATTACCAGCTGATGCCTACTTTAGAGGAGTACTCCTATATTCTTGGTTTGCCGATCGTCGACCGTGTTCCTTTTTCTGGATTAGAAGAGGAACCTAAATCCCACGAGATAGCAACCATCACCCACCTGAAGAAGTCAGAGATAGAGGAGAATATGACTACGAAAGGAGGAATCCGGGGTTTGCCGGCGCAGTTTCTGTTGAAGAAAGCTCGTCATTTTGCTGATACAAAGGATACTGTTGCCTTCGAGGACGTGTTTGCTTTACTCGCATATGGTCTTTTCTTATTCCCTAACGTTGATAAATTTGTAGATGTCAATGCCATCAGAGTTTTCCTGATTGGAAATCCGGTCCCTACGCTGCTAGGGGACACGTATTACTCTATCCATCTTCGAAACTCTTATCAAGGAGGGATGATTATTTGTTGTGTGTTGTTGCTGTATCAGTGGTACGTCTCGCATTTACCTGGGTCCGATGCTTTCTGGGATCTCGAGAGGGAACCGCGTTGGGCGCCAAAGATTATGGCTCTCACTCATTTCGATATTGACTGGTACAATCGAGTTTACCATGACGTGGAGATCATTGACAGCTGTGGTTCTTTTCCCAACGAACCTCTTCTTGGTACGAGGGGTGGAATCAACTACAACCCTATTCTAGCGCGCCGTCAGTTCGGGTACCCGATGAGAGATAAGCCAAACAGTATCCATGTGAGTGGTTTCTTTCTTCAGGAAGGACAAGATCATCAGGTTGCTAAGAGGGAGATTGAAGGAGCTTGGCGCCATATCCACAAGAAAGGGAGAGATATGCTGGGACATAGAGGTGCCGTCTCTTTGGAACCTTACCTGCAGTGGGTCCGCGCTAGGGCTTGTGCTCTCGAGATGCCGTATAAACTTGAGAAACCTTTATTCCCTGCCATCGCACCATCATCAGTTGTTATCCCTATCGCGGATGTAGGAGAATATCAAGGAAACCTGGCTAGGATGAAGTCCGAGAGGGATGCTTGGAAGGAAAAGTACCATATGTCTGAATATGAGAATCGAGTCCTGACTCGACAGCTGAAAGAAAAGAAGGAGTTGTTGCTTATTCAAGACGGCCGGTTCGTTGACCACGATGAGAAGCTTCGTCAGAAGGATGCCTTGCTGAAGAAGTATGCGAGTGAAAGGAAAAGAAAAAGGGAGGGTTCGGTAAGCGTGGCTCTCGTTCCTAATCCGCAGGAAGAAATCATCGATCGACTGATAGCGGAAAAGAAGGATATGGAAGACTTTTACGAAGAAAAGATCAAGAAGCTCCGATTACAGCTGGTGTTTGGTCCGTCATCTGAGGATTCCGAGTGAGCTTTAGCTTTAGTTTATTTTATTGATGTCACTTTGTAAAGCTATGTAAAAGGGCTTCATGCTCCGAAGTTGTAATTTATTGTATTATTAAGGGCTTCATGCTCCGAAGTTGTAATTTATTGTCTTATTTTGGGCTTCATGCTCCAAGTTGTAATTTACTGCTTTCATGTTTTAAGAATGTAATTTATCACTTTATTATGGTTTTCATGTTGCGAAGTTGTAATTTATTGCTTTCATTAGTGGATTTGTTATCCCAAGGTTGT
Source organism: Vicia faba (assembly GCA_948472305.1). Taxonomy (NCBI): domain Eukaryota; kingdom Viridiplantae; phylum Streptophyta; class Magnoliopsida; order Fabales; family Fabaceae; genus Vicia; species Vicia faba. The sequence continues at coordinate 264,711,334 of OX451740.1, forward strand.
AATTTACTATTCCAAATTGTAAGTTGTAATTTATCGCTTTCGATTAACGGATTGAGTTTTGTTGTTCTAAATTCCTTTACCATTGATGTATGCAAAGTTACTAAAGTTCCTTGAAAAACTTTTAAAATGAGTCATCATTTGCATCGCCATCATGCATCATTTCACATTCCACATCACATCTTTTCTAGAGTCTCATTCTTGTTCTTTTTCCACCGAAGGTTGTCAAGCTGTCTCACCGATACGACACTCGGGCCAATCGTCAGAGGAAAATGGAAGATTTGGAACAGGAAAATCACGAGCTTCGTGGGGAAGTTGCTACACTTCGTGCCGAGATGGAAAAGTTAACAGCGTTGGTGGAAAGTTTGGTGGCTGTTCAGAATCAGCCATCGACTACGGCTGCCGAGATTCAGACTTCAACTCCAGTGGTTTCCGAAATTGTCACAGTTCCTGCCTCCGTAACTCAAATCAACTCTCCGCTTCAACATCAGATGCCGAAAGGTTTTCCGTGGGGAATGCCTTACAACTTTGTGCCAGAAGGGTATCAGCCTACCGTACAACCTATATTTCAACCTGCATTGTCTCTTCCTCAACCAGAGACAACTGCCTTGCCGCCAGTAATTCCGTCTGTAACACCTTTTCCGCAACCAGTTATGACGACCGTTGCTCCTGTGGTCCACTCAGTGCCATACTTGAATGAACCAATTTATCCTGCCGAGCCCGCTGAAAGTTTGGGTCTTTTTGATAGAATGGAAGAATTTCTTGATCAGTTCCAGGAAATGCAGAAGGAGCTTAGAGCATTGAAAGGGAAGGATTTGTTTGGGAAGAGTACGCATGACCTTTGTTTAGTTCCGAATGTCAAGATTCCAGCGAAATTCAAAGTGCCAGACTTTGAGAGATATAAGGGTGATTCGTGTCCTAGAAGCCATTTGACAATGTACGTGAGGAAGATGTCTACGTACTCCGATGATCATGATTTGTTGATTCATTATTTTCAAGACAGCTTGACGGGTGCTGCTCTAAAGTGGTATATGGGTTTAGACAGCATTCGAATCCGCAACTTTAACGATCTTAGTGAAGCCTTTGTCCATCAGTACAAGTACAACGTTGACATGGCGCCGGACAGGGATCAACTCCGGGCGATGTCGCAGAGAGACCGAGAATCTTTTAAGGAGTACGCCCAGAGATGGCGTGAAATTGCTGCTCAAATCTATCCACCTCTTGAGGAGAAAGAGATGACTAAGATATTTTTGAAGACTTTAGGGTCCTTTTACTATGAAAGAATGATAGCCAGCGCACCCAGTGACTTCACCGAAATGGTGAGCATGGGCATGCGATTAGAGGAAGGGATTCGCGAAGGGCGTTTGGTTAAAGAAGGGAGTTTGTCTAGCAGTGCGAAGAAGTTTGGAAGTGTTTTCCCGAAAAGAAAAGAGCAGGATGTCAGTGCTTTGTTTCCAGGTAGGCCTAGGAGAGGTTACTCTCACGTTGCGGCAGTCACTCCGGCTGTCTGCCCAGCTTTGATGGCCCCAGCTCATCAAATCCCGCCAACTCAACCACGGCCATTTCAGCAGCAGCCTCGACAACAGGCTTATCCGTTCAACAATCAGAACCGTTCACCCAGAAAACTGCAGTTCGATGCCATTCCTATGACGTATACTGAATTGTTCCCTGCTCTCATCAGAAAGAATCTCATCACAACAAAGCCACCTCCTGTCGCACCGAACAGTGCTTCTCCGTGGTACAAGGCAGATCAATTCTGTGAATATCATCAAGGGTCGCCGGGGCACAACCTTGAGAATTGCTTTGCTCTGAAGGCGGACGCGCAGAGGTTAATTAAGAATGGCATCTTGTCTTTTAAGGATGTTAATCAAAATGTTAGAGATAATCCTTTGCCTCGGCATGGGGCAGCTTCTGTGAGTATGGTGGAAGGTTGTCCGGGGAAGTTCCGAGTTTTTCAAGTCGAGCACATAAGAGAATCATTGATCAGGTTACATCAGAGTTTGAGAAGACTTGCCTTTGTTAGGCACCAGCATGACTATGACGTTTGTGAGTTTTGTTCAAGAGAGGATGATTGTCCTATTGTGAAGGAGGACATTCAGAAGTTGCTAGATCAGAGAATTATCACTATTACCTATGACCGTAATCCGGAAGATGAAGTGAATGTTATCACCCCACAATTTAATTTGCCAGAATCAGTGGAGATTGCTTACAACAGTCAGGCTGCGTCTGTTGATCCTTTGATTATTTACCCACCTGGCCCTGTGCCTTACAGCTCAGACCAAGCTGTGCCGTACAAGTATAACGCCACAATGATTGAGAATGGGGTAGAAGTCCCCATACCAACCAGGACGTCTTTTGTTAATATTGCCGATGTGAGTAGAGTTACAAGAAGTGGGCGTGTTTTTGCCGCAGTACCATCAAGGAGACCAGAAGTTCAAGTTAGGAGGCCCATACCGGCGGAGATTCTCGTAAGAAATGTTGAACCAAGAGTTGAGATAGGCCGATCCAGTGAACCTATCCCTCACCCTGAAGAGGATGAGATCTTAAAGCTTATCAAAAGAAGTGAGTATAAGATTGTGGACCAGCTTTTGCAAACACCTTCCAAGATTTCCTTGCTCGCCTTATTAAGAGATTCTGGTGCACATAGAGAAGCTTTAATGAAGGTCTTGGACCAGGCGTTCGTAGACCATGATGTGACAGTTTATCAGTTTGATGGGATTGTGGGAAATATAACTTCGTGTAACAATCTGGGTTTCAGTGATGAAGAACTCCCGGAGGAGGGGAGAAACCATAATATGGCTTTGCATATTTCATTAAGTTGTGGAAACGATACCTTATCAAGTGTGTTGGTGGATACGGGCTCGTCGTTGAATGTGATGCCCAAGACCATGTTGTCTCGACTTTCATATCCAGGTGCTCCTATGAGGCCTAGTGGAGTAATTGTTAAAGCATTTGATGGTTCCAGGAAGACAATTATTGGTGAAGTGGATCTTCCCATAGTGATTGGTCCCCATACTTTTCAAATCACTTTCCAAGTGATGGATATCCGTGCTGCCTACAGCTGTTTATTGGGTCGTCCCTGGATCCACGATGCCGGGGCAGTCACCTCCACGCTCCATCAGAGACTAAAGTTTGTAAGACATGGGAAGCTAGTGATGATTGGGGGAGAACAGGCTATGGTGGTAAGCCATTTATCATCGTTTTCTTTTATTGATGCTGACGAGGATGTTGGGACCCAATTCCAGGGCCTATCTGTTGGTAAGAATACAGTGAAGAAGCAAGGGGCATCCATCTCTTCTTTTGAGGATGCGCGGCGAGTGGTGGAAAGTGGTTCGGCCGAAGGATGGGGCCAGGTGTTGACGTTACCCGAGAATAAGTCTGGGGAAGGTTTGGGTTTTCATCCAATATCTGCAAGGGATAAGAAGGAGGTGGTTGTTCGTCCGATTCAAGAGGTTTTCCGGAGTGCAGGGTTTGTGCATCCTGAGGTTGATGCTATCATAGATGATGATTCCGAGGAGGATTTGCCCGTGTTTGTGACGCCTGGATTGGCTTGCCAAAACTGGATAGCTGTTGATATTCCTGTGGTTATGCACATTTCCGAGTAATGTTCTGTTTATTTTCCTTTGAAAAAAATCGCTCTGCCCAAGGCGAAACGTATTTTGTGTCGGGCTATGAAAAATAACTCCTTTTGCTCTGCCCAAGGCAAAAGAGAAATGTCTGGGCTTTTTGTTTCAAGTATTTCCCCTTAATGAATAAAAATGTTATTTTGTCCACTGCTTTTTTATTTTTCACTTTTTCTGGGAAATAACAATGAAAATTAATTAATAACATCTTGTTTTATTTGCACAAACCGATTTCTAAAATAAAGCATAATCATGTGTGCAGATTACTTCATGACTTAACCATCAAAAACAATGATCCTATGCCCTCTCCCAACTTTGAATTCCCTGTGTTCAGAGCCGAAGAAGAGGATGATGAAGAGATTCCTGTTGAGATTTCTCGTTTGCTTGAGCATGATGAGAAGGTCATTCAACCATTTGAAGAACCTTTAGAGTTAGTCAACTTGGGTGATGAAGAAGATAGAAAGGAAGTCAAAGTCGGAGCTTTGCTTACCCCGGAAGTTAAGGAGAAAATGTTGGAGCTTCTCAGAGAGTATGTTAATGTATTTGCTTGGTCCTACCAAGATATGCCAGGTTTGGACAACGACATTGTGGAGCATCGTTTACCGTTGAGACCCGAGTGTCCACCGATCAAGCAGAAGTTGAGACGGACTCGTCCTGACATGGCTGACAAGATTAAAGAGGAGGTTCAGAAACAAATCAATGCAGGTTTCCTTGTTACGTCGGTCTATCCTCAATGGTTAGCCAATATAGTGCCTGTTGCAAAGAAAGATGGCAAAGTTCGGATGTGTGTAGACTACAGAGATCTGAATAGAGCCAGTCCGAAGGATGATTTCCCATTAACTCATATTGACGTATTGGTCAACAGCACCGCCAAATTCAAAGTCTTTTCTTTCATGGATGGTTTCTCTGGTTACAATCAAATCAAGATGGCGCCGGAAGATATGGAGAAGACCGCTTTCATTACACCTTGGGGAACTTTCTGTTATCGGGTTATGCCGTTTGGTTTGAGGAATGCTGGTGCAACATACCAAAGAGCCATGACTGCTTTGTTCCATGACATGATGCATAAGGAGATCGAAGTGTATGTGGATGACATGATTGCCAAATCGCAGACTGAGGAAGATCACCTGGAGCATTTGTTGAAGTTATTCCAGCGTTTGAGGAAGTACAAACTCCGTCTGAATCCCAACAAGTGTACTTTTGGCGTTCGTTCTGGAAGACTTATGGGTTTCATTGTCAGTCAGAAAGGTATTGAAGTAGATCCTGATAAAGTCAAAGCTATTCGGGAAATGCCTGCGCCCAAAACGGAAAAACAAGTAAGAGGATTCCTTGGGAGACTGAACTACATTTCTAGATTTATATCTCATATGACTGCTACCTGTGGGCCGATTTTCAAGCTTCTCCGGAAGAACCAAGGATGTGTGTGGACAGAAGATTGTCAGAGAGCTTTTGATAGCATCAAAGAATATTTGCTTGAACCTCCTATTTTGATTCCTCCGGTGGAAGGAAGACCTTTGATTATGTACCTGACTATATTGGAAGACTCCATGGGATGTGTGCTTGGTCAACAAGATGAGACTGGAAGAAAGGAACATGCCGTATATTATTTGAGTAAGAAATTCACAGACTGTGAGTCTCGATACTCATTGCTTGAGAAAACCTGTTGTGCTTTAGCCTGGGCTGCTCGCCGTCTGCGCCAGTATATGATTAATCACACTACTTGGTTGATCTCCAAAATGGACCCGATCAAGTATATCTTTGAGAAGCCCGCCTTGTCTGGAAGAATAGCCCGTTGGCAGATGTTGTTGTCCGAATATGACATTGAGTATCACACTCAGAAAGCGATCAAAGGGATTATTTTAGCCGATCATTTGGCTCACCAACCAATTGAAGATTATCAACCCATCAAGTTTGATTTCCCAGATGAATATGTTATGTACTTGAAAGCTAAAGATTGTGAAGAGCCGTTACCGGAAGAAGGACCTGATCCTGAATCCCGTTGGGGTTTGATATTTGACGGAGCTGTGAACTCTTATGGAAATGGAATTGGGGCAATCATCGTCACTCCCCGAGGCACTCATATCCCATTCACGGCAAGATTGAAGTTTGACTGCACGAACAACATGGTTGAGTATCAGGCGTGTATTATGGGTCTCGAAGAAGCAGTGGATCTAAGGATCAAAATTCTTGATATTTATGGAGATTCGGCATTGGTGATCAATCAAATCAAAGGAGAATGGGAAACTCGTCATCCTGGTTTGATCCCTTACAGAGATTACGCTAGAAGGTTGTTAACTTTCTTCAACAAGGTGGAATTACATCACATCCCTAGAGATGAGAATCAAATGGCTGATGCTTTAGCTACTTTGTCTTCAATGTTTCAAGTGAATGATTGGAACGACGTGCCTACAATCCGAGTTATGCGCCTTGACAGACCTGCTCATGTGTTCTCAGTAGAAGAGATTACCGACGATAAACCGTGGTTCTATGACATTAAACGTGTTCTTCAAACTCAAGAGTACCCGCCTGGGGCATCCAATAAAGATAGGAAGACGTTGAGAAGATTAGCAAGCAGTTTCTTTCTCAATGAAGAAGTTTTGTATAAGAGGAATTATGACATGGTCTTGCTCAGATGTGTAGACAGACGTGAAGCGGACATGCTGATGCAAGAAGTACATGAAGGATCCTTTGGCACTCATGCCAATGGACATGCGATGGCTAGAAAGATGTTGAGAGCTGGTTACTATTGGATGACAATGGAATCTGATTGCTGCAGGTATGTGAAGAAGTGTCATAAATGCCAGATTTATGCGGACAAGATGCACGTGCCGCCGACCCTTCTCAATGTTATATCTTCACCTTGGCCTTTCTCTATGTGGGGCATTGATATGATTGGGATGATTGAACCCAAAGCTTCAAATGGTCATCGTTTCATCTTGGTAGCGATTGATTATTTTACTAAATGGGTGGAAGCAGCATCTTATGCTAATGTAACCAGACAGGTGGTAGTCAGATTTATCAAGAATCAGATCATTTGTCGATACGGTATCCCGAGCAAGATCATCACTGATAATGGTTCGAATTTGAATAACAAGATGATGAGAGATCTTTGTGAAGAGTTCAAAATCGAACATCATAATTCCTCTCCTTACAGACCGAAGATGAATGGGGTTGTTGAAGCTGCTAACAAGAACATCAAGAAGATTGTCCAGAAGATGGTGGTAACTTATAAGGATTGGCATGAAATGCTTCCGTTTGCTTTACACGGGTACCGTACTTCAGTTCGAACTTCAACGGGCGTGACCCCATTCTCCCTAGTTTACGGTATGGAAGCAGTACTCCCCGTGGAGGTTGAGATTCCGTCTTTGAGAGTGTTGATGGAAGCTAAACTTTCTGAGGCTGAATGGTGTCAAAGTAGATACAATCAGTTGAATTTAATCGAAGAAAAAAGATTGCGGCTTTGTGTCATGGTCAGTTGTACCAGCAAAGGATGAAGAAGGCTTTTGATAAGAAGGTTCGACCACGCGAGTTCAGAGAAGGTGACCTTGTACTCAAGAAAATATTATCTTTCCAACCTGATTCTAGGGGCAAATGGGCTCCGAATTATGAAGGACCGTATGTTGTTAAGAAAGTTTTCTCTGGGGGTGCCATGATTCTCACCAATATGGACGGTGAAGATCTTCCGCGTCCCATGAACGCTGATGCAGTTAAGAAGTATTTCGCTTAGGCAAATTTCTGGTCAAATCAGTCTCAGCATCTGAACACATTCTGGAATTCAAAGTTGTTAGGGAGAATAGCGATCATTGTTTTTTGTATGACCTGTTATTTCATGTATTATTTCCCCAAGCTTTTGTAAACCGTTGGAGTCGCATTGTTAGCGAACAACCTCTTATTAATGAAATTTGAGCATTTACCTTTTGTGGGCAAAATTTTAATTTTTATGAAAAATACTTGAAACAAATTTACTTAAAATGTTCTTATTTTTAAAAAAAAAATGTGTCGTGAATCATGAAAGGAATATTAACAGTCGTTCCGAGGACGGTCAAGGCATGAAATGCAAAGCAGTACAGTAGTTTATCCTTGCATGATGAGCATGTTTTATTTCAAATCGCCATGAGGTGTTGGTTGTGTAAACTTGTGTTTCTCGGGGTGCTAAGTTTGGTGGCTCCCCAGCTGTCCCAGTTGAGCATTTGTTTTGGCTATCTCTATCCGGGCGATTTCTGAAGTGTGGTACGTTTTGTCTCATACCGTGATCTATTGGTGTGAGAAGATTGGATTTGATTGCTTGGACCTTGTAGTTTGATACCCTCCGATGTTGTTGTGCGTTTCCAGTTCCGTTTATCTTCCGTCTTTTCAAGATTGGCCGAGTATCTATTTTGCTGTGACATCTTATTATCTCCAGGATATTCCATCTGTTTGCTTTGCCAGCATAACATTCATTTTTTCATTTACACTTATATCACGCATGCATATCCACATTTGCCGTTGATTTTGGTTGTACTCTGTTTATTCGAACAACGTACATGTTTCTTTCCAAGTAGAAGGTTAGCTTAGGCAGAAAATGTGCTTCCTTTCTAAATTCCCCAACTGAGCTAGTCCTCGTGGATGATTTTTGATTCAGCTTACCTTGTCCATTTCTGGATAGGATGAATTCCCCAGTCGAGTTCCTTTCTCATTGGGTGAAGTCTTGTTTGACTGTTTTCTCTCTAGGTTATTCCTGGATGAAGTTGCTGCCTCTTGCGTAGGCTATTTCTTTGATTCTCCCCAGTAAGTTCGCGACCTAGACGGCTGGTGCATTTATGTTGCACCTTTAAGTAGGTGATCTCCTCGGGAAGGATTGATTCATGGTTCTCTTTGACGAGGATTTTATTCTCTGCCAATATCATCGCAATTTCCTTCTGTTTGTTTTTTGGGAAAACGACAAGCGGCAGCTCTTCATGAGCAACTTGTACGTTATAGACACCGTTGGAAAACGACAAGCGGCAGCTCTTCATGAGCAACTTGTGAGTTACTTTTTGAAAGCGCCGAGCAGCAGTTCTTCATGAGCTACTAGTGCGTTATTACTTTTTGAAAGCGCCGAGCAGCAGTTCTTCATGAGCTACTAGTGCGTCATTTGCTTTTTGAAAGCGCCGAGCAGCAGTTCTTCATGAGCTACTAGTGCGTTATTACTTTTTGAAAGCGACGAGCAGCAGTTCTTCATGAGCTACTAGTGCGTCATTTACTTTTGAAAGCGCCGAGCAGCAGTTCTTCATGAGCTACTAGTGCGTTATTTATTTGTCTGAAAACACCGAGCAGCAGTTCTTCATGAGCTACTAGTGCGTTATTTATTTGTCTGAAAACACCGAGCAGCAGTTCTTCATGAGCTACTAGTGCGTCATTTTATTTTTCTGAAAGTGACAAGCAGCAAACTCTTCATGAGTTACCAGTACGTTATTACTTTTCTGGAATACAACAAGCGGCAGCTTCTTTATTTGAGCAGCTTGTATGTTATCGGTATTTTCTCTGGACGACAACAAGCGGCAGCTTCTTTATTTGAGCAGCTTGTATGTTATCGGTATTTTCTCTGGACGACAACAAGCGGCAGCTTCTTTATTTGAGTAGCTTGTATGTTATCGGTATTTTCTCTGGACAACAACAAATGGCAGTTTTCTTTATTTAAACAACCTTCGTATCTACAGTCTTATTACCTCAGCATTAACGAGTATATCTCTGAAAATCTAGCAAAGAAGTCTGTTACGAATCTATACCTCCAAAAGTCGGTAATCAGTTATCCGCAATTTGATACTCTCTGTCTACCATCGACATTGAGTTGTGAACTCACTGTTTTGGATCAATGATCTGTTATGGCCTATGCAAGATGCTCTCTTTGTTAGGGTTAGAGGTTGTTTTCCCTCGATTTTATTCGCTGTCAGGGGTCTGTCATTTGAAGTCGACAGCTTGTTTCCCCAGTAATGTATAATCAGTACGGCTGTGTTTTGTTGGTGTTCGATTCCCCCAACATTGTCTTGTTTCACACAATATCTTCCTCTGTGAGTTCGATCGCTGCATTCATATCAAACATGACGACGGCATCTTAGGACAAAATTTGCGTAGTGATGTATTTAAGTACCTTCAATCTCGTCGAAACGAAGATTTCAATCTTCATATCTCCGGATAGAAGAAACTTAAATAGGGGCAGCTGTTGTACCCCAAATTTTGACCTAAGATATCGTCTCCTACCTGCATCATTACATTACAAGTATTTTGATCCATCGATTTTAAAATTCATAACTTTTTCTGGCTAAGAGCTATTTATGCTGAACATTAAATCATTTAATCGATTCGTGCTAAAATGATGTTTATTAATTATTTATTATCTAAAATTTAAATAATTGAAATTCATTTTCGATTATTATGTAGTTTAAAGATGTATAGATAATAAAATGAACATCAGAGAAGAGGCGCATTAATTGTGCGGACAGTATTTATTTATTACTCATTATCTTAAATTTAAATAACTGAGATTTATTCTCAGTTATTACGTAATTTAAAAGTTTATGAATAATATAATAAATATTCGAAAAGCTCATTGGTCAATAACGATTGTTTAATCATTTGTCGTTCTAAGTTAAATAATTGAAACCCTGTTTTAATTATTATAATTTAGTTATGAATGATGAATTAAATAATTGAGGATATTAGTTGATCAACGATAATTATTTATTTATCTGTTTATTATTTTGAATGTAGGTAATTGAAATTTGTTTTCAATTATTATTCGTTTGGAGAATTGTAAACGATAAATAAATAATTAAAGGGAAAGAAGAATTTAATTGGCAAATAGTGTTTTTTTTATTTATTCATTTTTTTTAATTGTACAGTTATTATGTAAACATTGTATCTATTACAATAAATTACAATAATAAATTTACAAAAACTAAAATGAAATAAAAAAAACTAATCTAATATTCCTAATTCTAAAACTTCCGATCCAATGCGTTTTGTCTGCTCGCTTAATGTTACCTGCAAAATTAAAAAAGAAAGAGATTAGAATTCGAATAAATGATTAAAAAGCGAAATTATTAAAGTTTCATCATTAAATGCAATGGCCGGAATCAGTTACTCTTTTTTGCAAATCACGGGATTGCTCCCGGTTCACAAAAAAGAAAGGAATTTTAAATAAATGCACAAGTTTATGTTTTCCAAAAAAATTGCATGTTTAAATTAATTACATTTTTTCAAAATCCCAAATGCAATTTCAAAAACATACAGCATAAGCATACAAAGCCCTGCATGAACTACATATGCAAGCATGCTCACGTAACCAATGCCCACACAGCAGAAAACAAAACAAGTTTTTGTATTAGAGGAAAACATGCAGTTTAACTACATATGCAAGCAATATAGAAATTCCATTTTCATCATTTTCTGGCCATTTGCAGTTTCAGAAAAAGTACAGCTTATCACTTTTTTTATCAAAGCTATACTGAGAGAAAAAGAGAGGGAGAAGTGTGGGTTTTACAGGTTTGGCATAGGCAGAAAAAGGATATACAAGACAAACTAAAATATAGCCAGTAGAGATAATAACACAAAAGAAGAATAGAAACAAATTGGAGGGACAGTATAGTGCAGAATGCCCAGGAAATCCCAAAGCACATTTTCAAATTTCCAGCCTGTAGCGAAAAGAAGAGAGGGAAGTTGTTATAACATATAACCAAAGGGAACCAATATGAGAGGAGACATATCCAAGCCTTCAAGAAAAACTAAGAAAAAAGATAGTTATCAAAAAACATACAAAGCTCAGCAAACCTGCATAACCATCCATATACTGTCAAAACTATTTCCATCCATATGGCCAAAAAACTTTGCAAGATTGATTGAGCCATTCAAGCCAACATTATCATCATCCCATTGTCAAAGAAAATATCAAAAATAATCTCACAGAACCAGTAAAAATCACACCATCAATATGGCCTAACAAAAGATTCACGCCCCAATTTCCATCAACCTGTCCAAACCACACGAAACCTCTATACACATAACCATGTCAAGTCCATTACACCAAGCCTGAATATCCTCCACCAAAAAAAACCTGAAACGATCCAAGCTATAACCAATTTCTAAGGCAACAGGCTAGGCCTCAGTATCAACATCACTGGCCTTTCAAACTATTACTCAAGCCAACATCATACCAAAAAACATTTTCCAGAACAATACACACCGTATAGCATCACGTTCAAGAAGAAGAAGAAGACAGAATCATCATACAGTATCACGTTCAAGAAGAAGAGAAAAAACAGAAGTACAGTACCAAGGCCAACAAGGAGAAGAAACAAAATACAGTACAGTGACAGCAACGAGAAGAAGAGAAAATCACGTAAATACCGGTCACCGTAGCGGGCTCGCTTCCCCTCTCCTCACCGCCTGGCCTCCGTCGCTCCTAGCCTCCTCCTCCGTCTCCACCTAGGTAACGATCCCTACTCTCTTTTATTTCTTTGAACATCCTCAAATCAAGCATTAACAACCAAACATAAGAATCAATCAAGATCAAACATAATATAAATCGTAGAATTAAAATCAACATGCAAAAACCGAATTAAGTGTAACAAATCAATCACGTTTCTTACCGAATCCGTAGCCGTCCCGTTTTTCGTCCAACTGGAGGGAAGAGGAACTGGAGTGGGTGGCCATAGCAAGGAGAGACATCAAGTTCAGAGGCGAATGTGAAGAAGAAGAGGCGAAGAAGAAGATCGAAAGAAGAAGAGGCGCGCCGTTTCTGCCTACAAAACTAACCCTAATCCCAATTGTTAACATAAGACGAACCCTAATGCAATTTGTCAAGCTGATGGGCCTTATCCTTTTTTTTTTCCAGCTTAAGCCCACGACCTGTTTTTTGCACCCCCCCTCCTTATGAGCTTCTGCGTTGGGCCTTAAGCTCCCTGGCCCATCCACTTTTGTTTGTTTTATTTTTGATATACTTTCTTTTGTTATTTTTCTATAATTTGTTTTTGTGGAATTATTATTTGTGATAGTTAATTGGTAATTATATTTAAAAACAAAATATGTCTAACTAGGTTTTATTTAAATTAATTGACCCATTAGTTTAATTTTGGATTTAATTTAAAGAATTTTAATTAAGGTAAATTGTTAATTTTCTTAATTTGGAACCCCCTTTTTAATAAGTACTTTATTTATATACATAAAAACATGGAATTTAAGGTTGTAGACATTTTATTTATTAATTTCTCTCTTACATCATTATCAATCAAAAATTCTAAAACATATAAAAAATAGAAAAAAACTAAAGAATATTTTATTAACTCATTTTCTTGTCTTATTAATATTAATATCAAATATATCAAAAGCTTAATAATTTAAAACTAAAAAAACATTACGTCCTCGTTAAATAATTCTTTTGTTTTTTATCCTTATCCAAATGCGTAAAAAATTAAAATACCTTTTTTCCCGTTAACATGAAACCAAAAATCATAAAAAACGCATTATTCGCATCATTTATTCCATCATTTAGATTATCGTTATTTAATCGTTATTCGCATATTTTGTCCGTGTATTTATCTGTCTATTCGGTTTATGCTTAAATCCAAGGGAAAACCGTAACTTTGTTGACTTCATGTCTTCAAGTCTAATTGTGCGAATACCCTCATTCATTAAAACTTAGGATAATTTGCCTTCAAAATTTCAACCTTTTCAAGACTTATACCTTTTAAGCAAAAAATTCGACATTAGGTCGTCGTATCTTCAAAAACCCGTCTGTATCCCTTTTCGGCCAAAACGATTTATTTTCAATCAAGCAATCAATTTTAAATAAAAACGGATATTTCAAAAGGTTCCTATAGAGTACTATAGATGCATTGGGTGCTAATACCTTCCCATTGTATAACCAACCCCCGAACCATAAGATCTCTTTTCAAAAACGCTTTGTATTTTATTACATTGCATATTTAGGGTTTTATTTCGCTCTTTTCCCTTTTCCTTTGGAAACAATAAAGCGCGGTGGCGACTCTTGCTTTTGTGAGACGAATTAATCAATAATTCTATCTCCGATTTACCCCGCTACCTTTTTTATCGCTACAGATATGTCTAGAGGATCTACCATGCACCCTCAACTATCAGCCATCAGATTTCATCATCCTTAACATCAAGCGCTTCAAGCGCTTCCCTACAATACACCCTTGAGCTACAACACACTGCATCGGACGAACCAAACTTATTGGGCCCTGGATTTCATGCTATTCGCACCCTCTGATTCGCTATTATTCATGCCCAATATCTTTATTTTTTTTATTTACTTTTTTTTACAACATAATTAGTTTTAGTTTAATTAATTAAAGTTAATTTAGAATTTTAGGGTTTTTTTAATCATTCTCTAATTAACTTAACTAATTAATTTTTTTATAATTAAATTAATTTCTTTTCTAATCAAAATTAATTAAAGATTTTTTAGGATTTATATTAATTAATAAATTTATTTCTTAATCAACATTAATTAGGTTCTTAGGTTAATCATCGAAACCTCTTTATCAAAAAATCGCCAAAAAACAATTTCTTTTTCTTTAGTCTTATCATTAGCGTAGCCTACTTTTCTCGTGTTTTTTTCATGATTATTGTAACTGCATATAGTTTGTAATAGTAATTAGGATTTTTACTTTTCGCATTTTATTATTTTTGTATCTGCCCTGAAGCCCTGTAATATTCTAGGTTTTATTTTCTGCTTTTATTTTCGGCATATTTACAGCTTTATTATTCTTACTATTACGTTAGTAATTAGGATTGTATGAAAAAATTTAAAGCAAACGATAGAAAACCCTAATGCAAGATAAATAATAACTAAATTACAATATACTTCGCACACTCACACCTCTAGAGTAAACTCTCTTGTTGCCTCGGAAACACAATCATGTCCCTCGAACATGGGGACGCTTTAGCAATGTCCCTCAAAAACAAAGATCGTAGTCCCTCAATGACCCTTTCGATGTTGCTTTCGGTACACTATCTAGTCCCTTAATGATAAATTGCTAAAGCGTCCCTACAAGTTTCCTTTGATGACTGTACGATGACCCCCGCATATCCCTTCACATCCAACGATAGGGCTTCTTACTAACTAATGGTAGGATAACACTATCTAAAGGATGAGGAAAATTACAAGAAAGACTTTGAGTAGTTATATCGCTCGTAATTGCTTGCTCACAAACCTTTTCAAGACCAAAACATCTTTTCACAAACACTCTTCAAAAATATTTTTAAACAAAACACCTTGTACGCATTCTCGAGGACAGATACGAAAATCATTACAAAGATGCCTTACAATTGGCATTTTCAAAATATTTTCCAAACACACAACACAAAGCAATTTTCAAAACAAAGTGAGCTAAGAGATTAAGATCCCATAGATAACTACAGATGAAAAGGGATCTAACACCTTGCCTTTTCATAACCTACCCCCCCCCCCCCGAACTCAAAAATATCAAAGGTCTTTCCTATTCTTTTCACCCTTTCCTTATTGGATAAAAGAAAAGTCGGTGGCGAATCTTGCTATCTACAACATTTATGATAAAACGCAAAACCAAGTTATTTCTCTGACCGTATTACACCAAGCATCATTGTCGTTTGCCAATAGGAATTTTACCTTCAAAGACAGATCATCTAAAACAATCATGAAAATATTGTTAGTTCTCTTACCTTTGAGTTTTATCTCATTGGTTGTTGCGTCCATGATCAAACATTCATCTTTATTGAATTTGATCTTGAACCCTTTGTCACAAAGTTGGCTAATACTTAGAAGATTGTGCTTGAGTCCTTTGACATAGAGAACATCTTCTATGGATGTGAAAGGTGGTGCACTAGCTTTGCCAATGCCAAGAATTTTTCCTTTGTTATTATCTCCATAGGTGACATACCCCTTGGCTTATAATGTTATATGTGACAATTTGTTAACATCTCCTGTCATATGCTTCGAACATCTACTATCGAGATACCATAGATTTTGAGGGGATTTCAAGCATACCTACAAAACAAAAGAAATTATTTCTTGTTAGGTACCCAAGTTGCTTTGGCTCCTTCATAGTTATTTCTTTTCTTAACCCATACATAGTGTCCACTTGCCATACTAAAGTTTCTAACATAGCAAGCATTAGGTGTATGGCCAAGAATACCACAATAAAAACAATTTGGAATAAAGTTGCTCTTGTATCTTGGAACTTGATTTTTCTTAACAACTATTTTCTTTTTCTTTTGATGAATATGCTCATTTTGCACATTGTTGGCCTTCTTGGTTTCAGATTGATTACTAGCCTTTACAAAAATGGTCTTGTTGGAACTTGATTTATTTACTTTTGAATAACCAAGACCACTTTTTTCATTAGGATATATTTCTTGGCTAAGCAATCCTTCCAAACCAATTTGACTCTTTTCATATAGTTCAGTAACTCTTTTTAGTTGAACAATTTGAAAAGTATATAATTCACATTTTTTGCATACAAAGTCTTGTTTTTATTTAAGAAACACTTATTTTTGACATTCAAGATCCTTGTTCATAGTATCAATCTTTTCTTGAAAAGAAATAAGTTACTTTTTTATGTTGATACCTTTTTATACAATACTTTGCATTCATTTAGAAGTTCATCAATTGCACCTTGAGCAATTGCATCATAAAGTGTAAAATTTGTACTAACCTTTTCATTTTCATCATCATCGGATTCATGAGTGGCCATCAATGCTAAATTTTCACATTCGTCATTCTCCAATTCAGATGATGTACTAACTTCATTGTCATCCTAAGAGATGTAGGCTTTCTCATACTTGGAGCCTTTCTTTCCTTTGTTTAGATCCTTCTTGGAGAGGTTTGGATAATCCGTTTTGATATGGCTTTGCTTTCCACATTCATAGCATGTAACATTTGATGTGGAGGCTTCTTTATCTTTTCTATTTGAGAATTTATTCCTATTGAAAAAGTTAGAATTACCAAAATTATTTTTAGGACCAAAGAATTGGCCTAACAATTTTACAAGAAGCATGAAATTTTTATCTTCTTCCAGATTTTCTTCAATAGCGACTTTCTTGGATTCCACCTTCAAAGCAATGCCTTTTGATTTCTTTTCTTGATTTTCATACTTAGCAAGTCTTCCAACTTTCGTCTCGTACTCTTGATGTTTACCAAATAGAGTTGCGGATGACATATTGGATAAATTCTTCTTTCATAAAATAGCCGTTACTTTCTGTTGCCATTCTCTAGTTAAAGATCTAAGCACCTTTAGGTTGAGATCGTCATTAGTGAGAGTTTTACCAAGAGTTTTTAAATGATTCGTAAAATGAAAAAATATTTTTTGCATATTGAGAATAGATTCCATAGGTTTCACTCTAAACACGAAACACGAAAGAATTCATCCATGAAAAGTGTATCTTGAAGAAGATTGATTGCTTTCTTGTCATAAAATTCATTTTTCTTATCATCTTAATCCCATGATGTTTTAGGCTTTGATGTTCCAACACCATTGACAACATATGTCGGAGTAAACAGACCATTTTGGACAACATCCCATATTTCTTTTCCTTGTGCTTCTAAATGAGCCTTCATAAAAATTTTCCCAAAAGTAAAAGTATTCACCACAAAGAAATGGAGGCTTGTTGACACTACCACCATCTTTTAAAGTTGGTTGTGTGGATTCCATTCTAGATCAAATAGGAACAAGTTACCTTAACTTGCTCTGATGCCAAATGTAAGTTAATAATGCGCCTATGAGTGGGTGAATTAGGTTATGGTCAATTTTTGCCTTCTATTTTAAAGGTATTAGTTTTATAATTATGGTGATTAAAGAAATAAAATATGAAAGTAAATGAACACCAAATATATACTGGATCCCCTCACAGATCGAGAAGACTCCGGTCCTCTTGCCAACATGGAAGAGATTTCACTATAGTTTAGAATTATTGTACAAGCCTAACCACACCAAAGGTGACACCTTACTATCTAATCTCTAGGGATATCAAAGGCTCTTAAATCCTTTAAGATATTGAATACTAAGTGCAAGAAAAACAATCATCCTCATTGCACACACTTGCTCCAACAATCATGGAATGCAAGGTTAATCTTATACAAAATCTGATTTTTACAAAGTATGATTAACTCTTGAATAACACTATGGTTATCAAGACACTAAGACAAGATTTAATAAGAAGTTTATAGTCAGATATAGTGCTCAATATATACTGAAACAATGATGAATATGAAACTTCTAAACAATGTTTCATGCAATATGTAAATTCTCAAAGTTTACAACTCTTAAGAATTTTTAAAGTTTGAATAATGTGTCATGTGTTATGATCAGAATGCAGAGGGATTTTATATGTGAAACGCACCCTTTCATTACACCCCAAATGGGTAAAAAGATACAATGGTTAGACCCCAAGAGGTATCACCCAAATGCCAAGTAAAACAGAAAATATTTGAAATCTTTCTTCAGCGGTAATCGGTTACTATAGCGCTGTAACAGATTACACAGACGCGACAACGTATATATTTTTCAAATTTGCATGGCTATAACTGTTTACCCAAAAGCTGTAACCGGTTACCTTTGAAGAAGTAATTTATTTTTATTTCTGCGAAGCCCTGTAACCAGTTAGTGTTACCCTGTACCCAGTTACCACTGAGTGAAAGTGATAAAAACTTGTTTTCTAAGTGATGGACATGCAATGTTTTACTCTTAAATGATCATTACACTTATGTAAAATTTTTAGAGTATATTTTGAGCACTATATCATCTTAAAAAAACTAAATTTAAAACTTGTAACTAAATTGTTGATGAATCTTCATAAATCATCATCTTGAAAGTTGGTTGTACACTTGTAAAATACTTCATATAATGATCTTGAAATATTATATGATCTTGAACATCTTCTTTTCCACAGCCTTGATATTTCGTTAACTTTATGTATGGCAGTCTTCATCAAAACACTTTGATTGGAGTACATGCAATCACACATATTCTTCTTCTTCAGCCACATACACGGGATATTCAAAGTTGGGAGAAGGTGCATGGTCATTTCATTCAACGGGTTTCTTAATTAATCTAAACATATGATTTATGACTGATTTTAAAAACTAACATATGTAACAAGTGATTATGCAGATTTATTTACAATTATTATTTATTTTGAAAGGTTTTTTCTGATTAGAGTTTTCCAAGAAGAACAGAAAATAAAGACACAATTTAGAAATCAACAACAAATTTTATTAATGATCTTAAAATTCAAAGCAAAAGACACGCCCATACATCATCACTTTCACCTTGGGCAGAGTGAAAGACTTTTGAAAAGACAAACAAAAAACAAATTAATTTAAAATGTGAATGCAAGAAGGAACATCAACAGTGATCCAATTCTAGATTTTGACTCCATGTGTCTTAAAGTTAGGCATCTCTTGCTCTGAATCATCTTCGAGAATAGTGTTGATCTTTGGAGTAGTCGTTAGGAGATATCCTGCACTGTGAAAGATGTCTTGATATTTACTCAAAGCTAACTTCAGCTTCACAACTTTATTCTTCATGGAGAAACCCAAACCAGTCTCATCCTTGTTCACATGTGGTTTAATAACCTGCCCCCACACCTTGCTAGGGCCCTTCTGCACTATCTATTGCGCATCCTTAAATGAGGGGATAAAATCTTCATTCTTCTATATATTATCAATAGAAAAAGCTTGGATCTGAGTTCTAACAGCGGATTCACCAGCTTATATAATGCTAAAGGAAGACAAATGAGATTTCAACAGAGCTTGCTCACTGTTCATAATAACTACCTTTCCTTCACAAACAAATTTAGGTTTCTGATGCAAGGTTGAAGTAATAGCTCATGCTTCATGGATCCAAGATCGCCCCAATAAATAGCTATACGCTGGGACAATATCCATAACATGAAAGGTGATTTGGAATAAGTGCGAACCTATGTGAATAGGTAGATCCACCTATTCAATGATAGATTTTTCTTGGACCATCAAAAGTTTTTACTATAATGCCATTAGGGCGCATGGGAGTTCCCTGGTATTTAAGCTTCAAGAGAGTGCTTCTTGGTATTACATTTAAAGCAGATCCATTGTCTATCATCACATTGGACAAAGAGTCATTCTTACAATTCATGTTGGCCAGGTTATGGTTTCTCCCTTCATCAGGCAATTCCTCGTCACAAAAACTCATATTATTACAAGACATAATATTCCCCACAACACGATTGAACTGATCTAGAGACACGTCCTTTTCAACAAAAGCATGATCCAATAACCTCATTAGAGATTCCTGATAAGCAAAGAAGTTCATCAACAAGGATAAAATGTAAATCTTAGATGGAGTTTGCAACAATTGATCCACAATCTTGTAATCACTCATCTTGATGATTTTTAATAGATCATCAACATCCTTTTCCAAGGCGTCGCCACTAGATTCTCCTACCACTTTCTTAGGTTCAACATTCTCAATAACCTTCTTACCATAATTAACATCTCCTCGAAAGGTAGGGGCGAAGACGCGACCACTACGAGTTACTCGACTAACTTCAGCAATATTCTCAACATGGGACAAAGGCTGGATAGGAATTTCCACACCATCTTCTAGGATAGTTACATTGTACTTATAAGGCACGACTTTATCTGATTCGTATGAGATATAACCAGGCAGACAAATAGCTACGATAGAAACATCAGGTTTGCTGGAATATGTAATCCCTACAGGAGTGAGAACACCAAAATATGGCACAATAACATTCACCCCTGCTTCTTTAGAATACTCAGGAATCGCATAATCATTATCATAAAACATACCTTTATCAGAATAAAAGAACTCATCAATAGAAACATACTCATCATCAGACATGGCCTCAATAAAGTAGTATTTAATCATATTAACTCCATTATAATCATCTATGTTTCCTGTGACTATGATACTACCTTTATCTAACAGTAATTGAACACTTTTTCTTACAACAAAACAACGACGGGAATCCTTATAGCAGATCTGACAGGACCCATAATGATGTACCTCTTGGCCATCCATGTGACAAAATATGGTGTACAGTTGTACCAGACCATCATTCATATAGTTTACATAAAAAATATGGAATTCATCGGGATAACCATAAACCATATTCACCTATTCTTCATATTCAGCCCTTGGTCTGATTATGTGGATAATACCTTCATCCATCATCTCTTGGAGATGAGGTCTCACTTTATCACACCCATAAACATCTGAACTGCAAATACTACAACCCGCAGGATCGTGTGTATAGTAGCTGAATTCATAAATATCAGCATGCATTTTCACTAAATCACCCATAACCGGGTTGATGTCAAAAATCCTAAAGTCCCCAAGACAACCAACAACCATTTTCATAGCACCTCTACCTCCATGTTTGGGTAGTGGGTTATCCTTCACATTGGGACAAATTTATTTAAAAGACAGAAGACCAGATCTTACCATCTTCTGCACTTCAGACTTCAACAGATAATAGTTTTCAATGATGTGCCCAGGGGCTCCTTGATGAAAAGCACAAGTCTAATCAGCTTTATAAATTAAAGCCTAAAACAATTCCGCATAACTCATTAGGATATGATAAAAAGCTTCTCTCTTCTGACCTTTCCCTTAATTACTTTATTGCAGTGCTCTCTGATAGGCAACATCAGTTGGAGCTACGTTGACGACCGGAGTTACTGAAGCAACCTATTATTGATGCTAATGACGTCTTCTTAGATGTCTAACCTTTCTTTCTTAAACAACAACAGTCTCTTCTTCTTCTTTCTTTTTAGAGAATCCATATGATTTCTTTGTTCCACTAGAACCTTCATCTTTTGACAGTCGTCTTCCCTGATGGCTTCCTCTAAACAGACACCCATACTTACCATCTCAATGAAATCACTTGGTGCACTTACAACCATTATTTCATAGTAATATGAACCAAGGGTTTTTAGGAAGACCTTATTCATTTATTTATCTCCCATTAGGGGGTACCACTTTGGCAGCAATCTCGCGCCAACACTATGTATACTCTTTAATGACTCCTTATCTTTATGATCCATCACTCTCAATTGGTCATAGTCAAATGCCATAAACATGTTGTACTTATAATTTTTCACGAAAGCTTCACCGAAATCATTGAATATGCGGATGTTGCTATTGTCCAATCCCATATACCATTTCAAGGCAGCACCAGTTAAACTATCCTGGAAGAAATGAATAAGAAAGTGTTGGTCATCATTATGAGTGGACATCCTTCATATATACATCATTAGGTGGTCACGAGGACAAGAGTTGCCCTTATACTTCTAAAATTCGGACACCTTAAACTTTGATGGCACTTTAACATTAGGAACTAAGCACAGGTCACTGAAATTCTGTCCGGATAACTTTTTCCCTCTGAGGGCCTTCACTTATTTCTGAATTTCATGGAATTGATCCTGAAAGTCATCCATTTGGTCATACAAGCCCAAACTTTCACTTGGTGGAGGAGTAGGATGTTAAACTTCATCGTTAATAACAGGCATAATATTTACTGTAGGAGGTTCAACATGATGAATTTCATTATTAATAACAGGGACATCATGCACCACATGAGGTGCAGAAGCAGCAACAGTTTGAACAAATGGAGCAACTTGAGCAGCAAGATTGTAACCTTTTGGAATGAAATTCTCAGGCATTCCCCATGGGTAACCGTGAGGCATACAATATTGAATAGTAATAATTGGAGTAACAGAGATGGGAACTAATAGAACCTCTGAAATAACGGTCGTCTGTTGTGGTTAAGTAGCACGTGGAGATGAAGGGGGAAGAGGTGGTGGTTGATTCTGAGCAGCCACCAACAATTCTACAAAGCAGTTAGGTTAGCCATACCGTCTTTTAAAGCAGTAACTTCTTTGCATAACTCACGATTCTCTTGTTCAAGTTTTTCCATCTTATTTCTAGAATTAGCCTGAGTATTGTTGAGATGATATAGCTTGGTGATTGAACGAAGCTGAGAAACAAGTAAGACATCTGTGAAAGGTAGGAATGCAAAAATATGTGCAAAATTATGCATGATATGCAATGTGTATGATTTATTATGTTTATTCAAGGAACTCAAACAGTTGAAAATATTGAGGAACTAACATATTTGGAAATATTGAAAAATCTCATTTTAATAATAACTTTGGAATGGATTAAAACTTCTAGTACAAGTTTCAATATTCCTAAGTACAAAAGAATAAAGATAGAATTTAAAAATCCTAAGTAGCCAAAGCTGATGAAGATCTTTCCACACACTGATGCTTTCCATTGAGTCTTGAAATCTGAGGCTTCAACTACTTGTTCTCTTTTGCATACTTATCGACGACTTCTTTCCATCCACCAGAATCAGAAAATAGGTGACCGCGACCTGGCTGAGTTCTAGAGGAAAATAAATCCTCTTACTTCTCCATCATCTCTACAGTGTGACTTTCAAGAATCTCAATCAAGTCACCCTTCTCTTTCAATTTTGTTTATTAGGACACCTACAAAGTGTGGTACTTATTCTTCCATGCTTCCTTCTGTTGTTGCATCCTAACTAAGGCAAGCTGAAGTTCTTCCACATCATCTAAGAGAGAAGGAGGAGTCCTCAAAATATATCAGATATAGGTTCCTCGCCAAAAGAAGGCATCTTCAATTGAATTTCCCTTGTGTTATACCCCAAAATTGTCCCTCCCATTTTCAATATAATATTTCAATAGGTCCCCTCATGCTCATAGGGTTCTCAAACATTCAAGACTACTCAAGGGTTGACAAGAAAAACCCTCATCCTAAGTAATTGAACTACAACTAGGGTTTTTCTTTTCTCAAAGGAAATTGGACTTCTAATGCCTCAAATGGATTTCATGATTTCTCATATGCTTCAAATAACCCTCATGCCAAATTTCAGGCCTTGTAGCACAATTTTTCTCAGTCAATCAGCCAGATGATTGAAAATTAATTGTATTGGACAAAAAGTCAACTTTGACCAATTTACAGTCAAACTTCAATATTTTGGTCAATATCAACATTTTGAAGTCACATTCATCATTTTATCAAGGGTTGATCGTGATTCATCAAGAAAACTCAATATTCATTAAAAGTCAAAAGTTATTAAATTAGGGTTTTCTTAAGGAGAAGTCAACTGAACTTTGACCAAGCACAACTTTCATATACTTCATCAAAATTCATTAATCAAAGCTCATTTTGATGGAAATTCAATTCTCTACAACTTTGCCTCTCTAAGCTCAAGGTCAAAAATGCTTCATTTTAGAGATATGGGCCAAAATATTACAGATCATTTTAAAAGTGAACAAAAAGACATTTTTTGTCAAACTACTTTACATAAAGTTAAAGCATTTATATAAAAAATAACCAAAATGAAAGTTGTGGGAGACATCTTTAGGTTTCCAAAAAGTTCAAGATCATATTCATATAACAAAAATTGAGTGATTTATGATTGGTGCAAGTTGGGCAATTTTGAGAAAGTGCATGAAGTCCAAATTGAACAAATTTGAATTTTTGGGCTGATAGGCCTATCTTTTAAGGTCCAAATGTGTTCCTGACTTCATAATAGACTTCTTTATCCATTCATTTATTTTTGTGGTTTTTATATCTTTTTATTTTGATTTTATTAAATTAAAAGCAAAATAAATCAAATAAAATACCAAATAAATGATATAAGGCATGTGGATTGATTTGATGTACTCCAAGATGCACCGGTTGGGTAAAAATATCTAACCTCAAACTCGTTATTCATGCATTACGGATTGATTTGATGTACTCATACATGTTCATAATGATGTTTAGAATTGTTTTGATCCATTATTTGTGAGATATACCCAGGGATAAGGATCTGCCATTGTTAGGTCAATTTGGAGTATTTTCTTAAAATCTCACGATGCAATCATTTTCAGGCCAAACTAACACCACCGTTGGATTCACAATGGTCAAATTAGGAGGATATGGTCCCTTTTATGATCTAACTCATGTTATTTTTGTAGAATGGAATTTGGATCCACTGGAGAAGATGACCGGAACTAGGGCTCTGGCGCTTCCCTGATTCAATTGTTTTTATTATATATTTATATGTTTCTATTCTATAACAAAAACGTAGTGTAGCACAATTGGTTGGAGACGAAGGTCTGTAACGTAAGGAGCGTGGGTTCGATTTCTGTGTTTTGTCAACCTATTTTCTTTTTCAGGATTTCAACGCAGATTTATTATAGATTGATCAATTCATATTCCTAAACACAAAATCAGTGCATGCACAATGGTTGGAAGGCAATCTATGAGATCCAAAGCGTGGGTTCAACACCCACCCCATGCATTCTTTCATTTTACCCTATTTTCTTTCTACCCATAATTATTTTTATTTTCTAACCCTAATTCTTTTAATTAATCATTAACTAACCTAATTTTTTTCTAACTCTTTAATAAATTAGGGTTAGGGTTTTTAATTAATAATTAAATTTGTTTGGACATATTTTTATTTTATTAATTAAATAAACTTTTTATTAATATTAAAATTAATTAGAAATAATTAGGTTTTAATTAATTATTATCACTTAAATTATTTTCTACAAAATACCAAAAACATTAACACTTAGATTTTAGGTCTTTAACATTTTTTAACACTTTTCTTATTTATCTGTTGCTATTTAATTTCCTAGAAAATTGTATAGGTCGCCCTATCGATTGTAATAGCGTAGATTTACATTTCTTCACCTTTTTCCTATTATGTAACTGCTCACAGGATGTAATAGCCTAGGTTTAAATTCTTGCACTTTACATTCCGCACTTTAATTTCCTGTACATATTTAACTGCTAGTAGTTAGGATTTGTATGGCAAGACTAATAACTGGACATAGAAAAACCTAATTTTCAAGATAAGATAAATAAAGATACACATTTCGCAAACTTTGCACCTCTAGGGTAATGACTCTTGTTGCCTTACGATATTTGTCACGTCCCACGAAAGTAGGGATACTTTAGCAAAAGCCCTCGATCAAAGCATTATTGTTCCTTTCAAATAAAAGATCATAGTCCCTTGATGATCCTTCAAAATTTCCTACAAAATTATCTAGTCCCTCCGATACAATTGCTAAAGTATCCTTACATGTTGCCTTTGATGACCATTCGACGACCCTATGCATATCCCTTCACATTCAATAGATAGGGATACCTACTAATTAATGGTATGGGTAGCACTATCTCTAAAGGAGAAGGAAAAGAATAAGAAAGACCATACTTAGTGGGTAAGAACTTCTAATTGCTTGCTCACATCTTTTCTCACAAATAATACATTTTTCACACTACGCTTTCAAATAAATATTTTCAAAACACTTTGTATACATTCTTGAGGACTGATACAAGAATCATTACAAAGTTAGCTTTACACTAGCATTTCAAAATATTTTCAAAAAAATCACACACACAAAGAAAGTTCTCAAAAGTGAGCTAATAAATTAAGAGCTCGTAGAAAACTACCCCCCGAACTCAAAATCTATCAAAGTTCATTCATGTTCTTTTCACCTTTCCTCTATATTTGAAAAAATAAAAGTCGCTGGCGATTCTAGCTATCCGCACATTTGGATAAAACAAAACAAAAGTCTGTTCTCCCACCGTACTACAAATTTGGCGACTCTGTTGGGGACTTATTTAAAAAAGAGGGGTTACCTTAGGGTTAGATCACTTTACTGGATTTTATTGTATGCTTTAACTGATTTACTTTAATGGCTTATTTGGGTATTATTGCTTGTAAAAGATCCTACACCCAGATCTAGGGATTACTTAGGTAAGTATCCATAGATCATAAAGACTATACGGCGTATACCGATATGGTTAACATGATGGCTACAGTTAATTTTGACGCTTTGGTTTGTATTAATTTTCCTTGAGTCAGTCAAGGATAACATCAGGCTTCCGTGTGGTGTCATTAACACTAACTTACTTTTAGAATCTTAATTGACCCATCTTGGACATTAATAAGTAGTGAGATAGATGGATTTGGTACAGTCCAAAGATGGTTGATACCCAAAGCTACACTCATTGAGATTCGACTTTCGGGATGTTTTGGTGGCAAGCCAGTTGCCATGCTAAAATAAATCCTGCGAGAATGATTGGTGATATGAGATTCCTAGAACCCGGTTACTATTTTAGGACAGGTTGAGCCAACTTAACTTCAATGGGGAAGGGTACTTAAGGCTCTTGTGTGACTTGTTTGTGTTTTCTTCTTATTTAACATGAACATAACATCATATCATCATAACATAACATTTTCACTAACCATTTCAAGGGTCTGGGGATTTATCTTTGTTCCTTGTTGCAGGTTACTGTAACACCCCTCTAACCCCAACATAATATTCATAATTATTTAAAATAATATCAGAGTAATACACCAAAAGGGCATCACATTTTATTCGTGAAATAATCATACGTACTAGTCTCACTCTGTAACACGGGTTTTCAAAATTATCATGACATATGCATTATCAATGTTTCATATACTTGCAGCGGAATCATAGTTTAGACAAGTTTCATTAAAAACACTTCATAGTTCCCAATGGTTCATGGTTCACAATTCCACACAATTTAAACTCTATGGAAACAATTTAAATTTCATAACAAAACAAGAACGAAATAGTTTTCAAAACAAAGTGTTCCCCTCCCCGATGTTACATATCAGAGCAATACCTTCTAGAATCAACAAAATTAAATCACACTCCAAAGCTACTCTTCCAAGCCTTTAGGGACTACTCTGGATTACATGCACGCTACCCACGTAGAGGCAACATTAAAGCAGAAAGGGTGAGTTCATCATAATCATTATGTAAGATGTAAGTAATAGACATAGAAGAATAAGCCTATAGTATCACAACATAATCTAAACATTATTATATTCCAAGTACATCAACAATCATACAGATTCAACAACACAATACAATATCATCAATTTAAGAACCATGCAATGCCACATAAGATGTAGTGCAAGGACATAGACTCATGCATGTGGTACCAATTCTTCTTGATAGACACTAGGCCATCACCCTCCAAAGACCCCAATCATAGGATCGATCCCCGCTTGGAACTTGAGCAAATCATAGACATCCCAAATCCACACAATGGGATTTAGACCAAATCACTGGACCAACATCCTAAATCATCAAACGGACCAAAGTTGTCCCATGAATGCATAATGTGCAACAACAAATATAAACGACCACAACCAGTCATACGCATCATCGTTCATGTATTAACCAACATCATACATAAATATAATCATGTATACTCATATAATCATCGTGTATACTCATGAAATCAAGACATCGTTAGAACATCATCACATAATCATAATAATAACTTATCACCATAGTTAAACAAATCGTCATTGCAATTCAACAAAGGGAGCCTATTCTTACACTAACTTAGTTCTCATAAAAATAATCCTAAGTCTTCGATTTATTTCACCTATGTGATACGGTGGCAGAACTGACTGTTATACTGGTTTTGCATTTGTATTCGCAAATGTTGTATTAAGCAAGAGTCGCCATCAACTTTTCTCTTATCCAACAAAGGAAATGGTGAAAAGAACAGAAAAAGACCTTTCGAGATTATTTATGAGTAAGGGGGATAGATTATGGAAAGGAAAGGCGTTAGCACCCTTTCCATCCGTAGTTTATCTACGGGCTCTTAGATGCATAGCTTATTTTGAAATAGCTTATGCTTTGTGTGTTTGAAAAAGTATTTGAAATGCCATTAGTAAGGAAACTTGCTTTATGATAACTCTTGTATCAGTCCTCAAGAGTGTTGATAAAGCGTTTTGAAAATGTTTTTTCAAAGAAGTTTTGTGTAAGTGTAAAAATTTGTTTTGAGCATAGCATCTAGGAACTATCTACTTTTACTCGAAAGGGTTGTTCTTTTCCTCTTTTCCTTTAGACAATACTATCCTACTATTGGTGAGTAGGTAGCCCTAGTCGTTGGATGTTTGAGGGACATTCAAAGGGACATTTATATAGTCACAAAGGCAACTAGGAAAGAAACTTTAGTAACTACCTAAGGGTTTTTAAGATCATACTGAGGCATCATCGAAAGGGTCATTTTGATCTTTAAACTGGAGTGTAGCCACTAAAGTCTCTCATGTTTCGAGAGTTGCGACTGTTTGTCCGAAGGAACCCAAAGTGGGAATACCCTAGAGGTGTATATGTGAGAGTGTGTTGTATTCAGCTATTTTGTCTTTTCATTAGGTTTGCTAGCATTTGATTTTAATCTCTTGCCATACAATCCTGTTTATCATGCATCTACATAGTTAATAGTTTGCAGTAATTAAAAGTGCGGAAAGATAAATCCTAAACTATTACAAGGCTTCGGGGAGGGGGATTAATTACATATCCAAAATAGGGGGTGCAATCATCAGAAATCCCTAGGCCCGAATCTTTGAAAGCTTCATACCCTAACTATGGTGTTTTTAGATTCTTGCGTGGAACCTCTGAGTCAACCATCCATAATTGTTCTATATAAACTCAAACAAACGTTAGCATGCCATGAAATGTGATTAAAATAAGAGATTCGAAGTTTAAAATTTTACCAAACTGGTGTTGACAAATGGGGGTGTAATAGGCGTGTGATGGACTACTTTTAGGCATTGTAAGACTCCTGGGGACTTCAGGAGGATGGTTTGAGGCTTTGTGTCAATCGAGAGAGACTGAAACCTTAAGATATGACTTGTACCAATTATTTGATTTTTGGAGAGCTTTTTGAAGAGCTCTTGGGGAGATTTTTGGAGAGGAATTTCATGCTCCATTTGGCTTGTAATGTCATTTATTTATAGAGGGAATATAGGAGTGAACAAACATGGTAAAGAATCAATGCGTTCATGGCCTTGGAGACAAGGATAAAACACATTGAAAAATGTGCATATTTATGATATCTTTGCCTCTTTGGTCACTTGCATGAACCTGGTCCCTTTGGATGTATCTTGCACGATAATATGGGCCTTCTAATATATCAAATCAAACCCAAATGTTATGGCCCATTATTCTTTGTATTTTATTTGATTTAATTCATATTTAAATGAATAAAAATTCAAATAAATTAAATTTAAAAAAATGCATGGATGGATTTAGAGGTCCTTGGCCACCTTATGAACATATTTTAACTCCAAAAAGTTAGGCCCAATAACTTAAAATCACAAATTTGCTCAATTGAGATTTCATGCATTTCCTTTGAAAATTTCCCAACTTGTGGAATCCATAACTTGCTCAATTTTTATCCAATGAAGATGATCTTGGACTTTTTGGAAAGCCCAAGATGTCCTATATAATATATCTTTTAATTAACTTTGCATTTGAAAATTTTATCTTCATGTAAATAGTCTTGGAAAAAAGTATCTTTTGTTGACTTTCTGAAAATGACATGTAATGTATGAGCTTGTATCTTTCAAATGGGGCATTTCTTGAGCTTGAGGATAAAAGAGAAGTTATAGGTAATTGGATTCTATTCAAAATTAGTTTGGTTGGGGAAAAATGGATTAAGTATGTGAAAGTTATGTCTGGTCAAAGTTTAATTGACTTCTCCTATAGAAACCCTAATTTAGCAATTTTGATTCTTGAGGATTTGAGAGCATTCCTTGAGGAATCATGATAAACCCTTTACCAAATGATGGATATCACTTCAAAATGTTGATGCTAACCAAAAATCTTGAAGTTTGACTGTATGTTGACCATAGTTGACTTTTTTTGACCAATGTAGTTGATTTTCAAACACTTGAGGAATTGACTGAGCAAACGTGTAGTGTAAGGCATGAAATTTGGAATGGACATTCATGAGGACATATTAGGGACCATAGAAATCACTTGGAGCCTTTGAAACCCAAACATCTTGGTAAAAAGTGAAACCCTAATTGGAGTTTCATTGCTTAGGAGGAGAAATTGTCTGAGCAATTCTTTGGTCAACCTTGAGCAATTGAGGACCTCAATGAGCATGTCTTGAGTAAAAATAGGAGGGCAAATTTTGGGGTACAACAGCTGCCCCTGTTCAATCTTCTTATACCTGAGGATTTAGATTGGCTTGTCTGCCTTTCGTAATCTGAAGGTGGAAGATGATTGAACACTAGAGTGCCCAGAAATTTACACTCGCATGAAGCAACACTGTTGGTTGATGATATCAGGAATGGGCTTAAAGATGCCATTTGGAGAAGATAATAGAGAGTCTTCAGATACGGCCTTATAGATGCCATCCAAAGTAATTGTTGATAGGAGTATCAGAATGAGCCTGCGTCTAGTTTTATCTGAATGAAATGCTGGAAAGATCATGTGTCAAGCCGCATCCAAAAATGTATTAGAAAGCAGTCGTGTAAGGCTGATTCAAGAGGAGCCTGTGTTAGACTACACCTGGAAATGTCTTAGTAGGAACTTGTGTAAGATTTCTTCAGGATGAGCCCGTGTTAGACTACATCTGGAAATGTCATAGTAGGAACTTGTGTAAGATCGCTTCAGGATGAGCCCGTGTGAAGCTGCATCTGAGAGGTTATTATAGGGAACCTGTGTAAGATTGCTTCAGGAAGAGCCCGTGTAAAGCTGCATTTCAGGAGGAGAAGGAATCCATGTAAGATTTCTTTAGGATGAGCCCGTGTAAAGCTGCATCTGAAAGGTTATTAGAGGGAACTCGTGTAAGATTGCTTCAGGAAGATCCCGTGTAAAACTGCATTTCAGGAGGAGAAGGAATCTGTGTAAGATTGCTTCAAGATGAGCCCGTGTAAAGCTGCATCTGAAAGGTTATTAGAGGGAACCCGTGTAAGATTACTTTAGGAAGAGACCATGTAAAGCTGCATTTCAGGAGGAGAAGGAATTCGTGTAAGATTTCTCCAGGATGAGCCCGAGTAAAGCTGCATCTAAAAGGTTATTAGAGGGAACCCATGTAAGATTGCTTCAGGAAGAGCCCGTGTAAAGATGTATTTCAGAAGGAGAAGGAATCCGTGTAAGATTGTTTCAGGATGAGCCCGTGTAAAGATGCATTTGGAAATTGTGAGAAGGAATCTGTGTAAGATTGTTTCAGGATGAGCCCGTGTAAAGCTGCATCTAGAGATTATGAGAAGGAACCCGTGTAAGATTGCTTCAGGAAGAGCCCGTGTAAAGCTGCATCTGGAGATCATGAGAAGGAACCCGTGTAAGATTGCTTCAAGATAAGCCTGTGTGAAGCTGCATCTGAAAATTTCGAGAAGTAATATGTGTAAGATTGCTTCAGGATGAGCCTGTGTAAAGTTGTATCTAGAGGGTTATTAGAATAAACCAGTGTAAGATTGCTCCAGGAAGAGCCCGTGTAAATATGCATTTGGAAATATATTAGAAGGAGCATGGGTAGGGCTGCTTCATCTGGTTGTGTAGATAGTTTCCTCATCTTGTTTCTGGAATTGATCCATAATCAGCTGTTCGCAGATAGTTTCCCTGTCTAGTTTCAGGAATTAATATGGAACTATTTTTTTTGGTTGTTGAGATAGTTGCCCTATCTGGTTTTAGGAATTAATATGTCACCTGTTTTTGGCTAGTCACATAGATAGTTTCCCCGTCTGGTTTCAGGCATTAATCTTTGACCTGCTATGTATAAGCTGATAGTATTCGTCTGTCTGCGAATTCAATCAGAAAAGGTAAAGTCAGTTTCATGCGATGTCATGATGTATGAATTGCACAATGCTCTCAAAATAAATGATAATGTTATATGTGTTTCAGTTATGCATTGCTACGATGTATTGTAAATGTTTTATGACTGTATTATGTGAGCATATAAGTTGCTCTTTGTGGTGTCATTATACTAAGAGAAGATAAATCCCTTACTGCTGTTAGGGATGAAGAATGTGATTCTTCAATATTTGTTGAAGTTGAATTGCTAGGAGATGAAATTCTGTGGCTAGAGAAATAAACTCTACTAGGGAAAGAAAACTCCGTAAACTGCTTGGGGATTTTTATGAAGCCCTGTTGGGGAACCCAAGAAGTTTATGAACCAAATCGAAGAAATCTCAAAGATGTTGGGGAGATGATTGAAGCTTTTGATCTATTAAGAAAGTGTCAGAATGTCTGAAATTGTTAGGTTATAAATTGAAGACCTGACAATGACTTTGCGGGAGGATGTCTCTGTCTCCATACCTACTGGGGAACGTATCCTTACAGATGATGAACTCTACGAAGATAGTCCCCCAGGGATGGTTACTCTGTGGGGATTTTGTGGATGGTTTGAATGTTATCCAAACTCCTGGAGTCTTGAGTAAATGTTGATCAGGGTGATAAGCCTTCTACTGATATACAAGTGACGAGATGACGGTACATAGTCGTACGCTTTAATCCATAACTTTTTCCTGGATTGTCCTTTCAAATTTTTAGTCCACCGGGATAACCCTTTTTTGCCCAAGCCGCCTCTTCAGGTTTTCGACTTGTCGGGTGTTCAATTTTATTTATATATCCCTAATTTTTGCCCGAACTCCTTTGGTTTGTCAGGATGCCCTTATTTTTTCCTTGACCAGTCAACCTAGCGTGTCTTTTTCATGCATAGTATTTTCTGACTATGTCCATGTTCACAGGGTGCGGAAAATTGTCACTGTCAATAGTAGTAAGTGTTGCAGCACTTCCAGAAAAATGTTTACTCGATCGTACATGATCCTTTGCTGGAATTCATGTCTAATTCCCCAAGTCATTCAGATGGAGATCTTTCCCTGGATGCTCAGCACTTTTGAGGAATTCCTTGAATCTTGAATCGACTTCCCCTAGATCAGTTGGACACCATGCCATGCCCCTTGATTATGAAAGTCATGTTATTGGAAATTTCTTTCCGTCTGAGGTGTTTTTTTTCATTGAGAGGATTTTCGTTCATTGAATATTCGTCGTGCGAATTTCTTTGTTGTTTAACAATTAGTTATATGCAAAAGTTATATTAAAAATGCAAAGCTTATGTTTGTCTTGAAATTTTTTGAAAATTCATTTTTTAGTAAAACAAAATTTGCAAGAATGTGATATCAACTCAGGATTTATAGTAAACCTTACAGGAGTCAGGATACCTTTTTGTAACAATATGCTTTCGAACTAACCCATGCTTCAGCTAGGAATTTTAGGGGTTGTAACGTGGCCTGGTTCACGGTTTAAGAAACAAGGGATAAAGGCTAGAAATTTATTTTACCCAACTCGTTCTTCATGATGTTATTCAATCCTATACTCAGTTAACTGTGCGTTTAGATCCCAATTGAGTTCTGGAATCTTGGCCCTGATATTCTGGTGATGGTTCGTATAATGAAAGTTTATTTGAGAAGGAAGTCATTTTTGTAACCTTTTCTTTTTGTTGAGGATTTATAGAGACCTCTTTTTTCATTTTATTATCCCTACTTTTTTCCTGAACTATTTCTTTTGTGATTATAGTCAGCGGGATGCCCCAGCTTTTTTTCTTCTTAAGTCTCCTTCATAGGTTTTGACTTAGCGGGCTTTTCTTTTGAGAGATAATGACTCCTTGTTTTAATGATTATGCATAACCATCACCATCTTTTGTTATGGAATGATACCTCTGATACTACTTGTCGTGTACGAGGGGAAAGCTTGTGATTGAGTGCACTATTGAATTAACTGAGAAACTACCTTGCCCCAGGTTATGATTAAAGGTTTCAATTTGCGTGAAAAAGAAAACTCCTACTTCTTAGGCTCAAAGGGGTTGACTAGGTGTTATCCTCTTTATAACTCCACTATTTTAGGATTTGAAAGAACACTTGTACATCGTCATCCAGGTCTGTTCAAAAGCATATTGTATAGATTGTGGTATCTTTTTTGTCATCCTACCTCTAAAGGCTTACAGCTTTCAATCGAGATTTGAATATCACAAAAAGGAAGTAAAAGCATAGTTTCAATATAGTGACAACAAATGGATTAATTCAAGACGAACATATGCAATGCATTAATGGAATAACAAAGTTTGACATGAAATAAGTGATCTAACAATGAAAAGAAAATTAAAACTTGAAAATTCTAATGAACAAAAAAGCCTCTTTGTCTGAACTTGTCACTTCAAATGGTGTGCCTTTGAGGGATGGTAGAAGAATTCAGTCTGACCATCTTGTGTGAACTCTAGCACCCCTTTATCGATCAAGTCCTGAATCTTATTCTTCAATGTCCAACAGCTATTTGTATCATGTCTAGGACTATTGGAATGGTATGCACACATTGCATCAGGATGATAGCTAGGAGCGGAGGTATTGGGATTCCGAGGAGGATTCCTCAATGTAATCAACTCCGTCTTCAACATGTGTTGCAATACTTGAGCTAAAGACATGTTGATTTTGGTGAATTTCCTTGTGGGTATGTCCTGTTTATGTTGATTACCTTGTCATTGTTTCTGCATCGGTGCTGGATTAGAGATACGCACTACCCCCATAGATTGGTTGAGATTACTCTTATTGCGGCCCTTCTGGTCGTACACAGTATTGTACTCCTTCTTCCCATGGTATGGTCTCTTCTGAGTACTTGAAGATGCAGTCCCTTGAATTTCACCACTCTTGAGTTTATTTTCGACGTGATCCCGCATGAACATGTCACCTAATTCCCTATCTGTCAAGAGAGGTTGTTCATTGATTAGGCCCCACTTTCTAGAAGTTTTCCCCAGATGGTCGTATCTGTCCTGATGAAGCTTACTGATGAGAATCCTTAGCTCTTCTTGTCCCCGAGCTAAATTTTGGATAAGAGTCATCTGATTATTCGTCTGGATTCTCATCCTTTCCATCTCAGATTGAAGTTGTTCCAACTGGTCGTCAGGATTTTTCTTGGTCAAGTTCCCAGCGAGGAGTGCTTTCAATTCTTCTTTCCCCTTGGATAGATTTAGGAACATTTCCTTAAACTGTGCATCTTGAGTTTGGAGATCTCTGTTGTTCTGTTTGAGAGCCATTTTCCTTGCTGAAATAATCTGCGGGAAAATGAGAAACCTGTACTGGAAAACTTGTTATGTAATGACATTCATGCAATGTTTTCAAGGATCTCGTGGAGTAAACACAAGAAGCTGTTAGAATCCTATTACAAATTTGATTGAAAAGCTTTGTATCATTGAAGGACCTTCTACGAGAATCAAGCTCACCATGTAGAGTGGGTCATAGCCTCTAACTCAAGTTGTTATGCTTTGGTCTTTTGACGGCATTGGCTAGAGTAAAATAAATCCCATTTCCCCTTGTTAGACATATGATTTATCATAACCTGCACAACAGGCCCTTGAGATCCTTGAAATGGTTAGTGAAATGAGAATGGATGTTATGATGCATGATGTAATGATGTGTATGCTATGCACCAAGAAAAAGAGTAAGGTGACGTAACAAGTAAATCTTGCAAGAAATCTAGGTTATTGGATAATGGATACAAATAGGTCCTGCAAGGAACTCACGTCGTTAGGTAATGAAAACAAACAGGCCCTGCAAGGAGTTCAAGTTGTTAGATAATGAAAGCAAACAAGTCACACAAGTAGCCTTAGGTTCAGGCTTGCATGAAGTTTGTAGGTAAGTACCCTCTTGAAGTTTTAGTTGGTTCAACCTAACCGGGTTCTAATGAATATCAATATCACTGATCTTTCTTTATCATACATTGTTTCAGCTCAGGCGATCTTTTCTCGCGGCCAAAATATCCGGAAAGTCTGATCTCAATGAGTGTAGCATGGAGTATCAACCAATCCTCAGCTTTATATTGAGTCTGACTATCTCACTACTTTCTAATGGCCAAGTTTGTTCAACTAAGGTTCTAAGGTCCGTTAGTGCTTCATGACACCACACTGCGGCCCCATATTCTACTCGATTTAACACAAGGGATACCAGTACCATCAAATGTGTCGCACAAAAACAACCATTGCTTCAACCATATCGATCTACGCTGTACATTCTCCATGATCTATTGTTGCTTACCTAAAAAGGTACCCCAGATTTGGGTGTAGGATCTCTTAGTAACAACCAAACAAACACTCAAAAGTAAAGCATACAAAACACACAATGTAAAGTAATTTAAAAATGAACTAAGCTCTAAGGTAACCCCAATTTTTACTATTATACTGGTTTTGCGTTTGTATTCGCAAATGTTGCGGTAAGCAAGAGTCGCCACCGACTTTTCTTTTATCCAACAAAGGAAAGGGTGAAAAGAACAGAAAAAGATCTTTTGATATTATTTCTAAGAAAGGGGGTAGATTAGGGAAAGGGAGGGTGTTAGAACCCTTTCCATCTATAGTTTATCTACGGGCTCTTAGATGTATAGCTCATTTTGAAATACTTTATGCTTTGTGTGTTTGAAAAAGTATTTGAAATGCCAATAGTAAGGCAACTTGCTTTATGATAACTCTTGTATCAGTCCTCAAGAGTGTTGATAAAGAATTTTGAAAATGTTTTTTGAAAGAAGTTTTATGTAAGTGTAAAAATTTTTTTTGAGCATAGCATCTAGGAACTATCTACTTTTACTCGAAAGGGTTGTTATTTTCCTCTTTTCGTTTAGACAGTGCTATCCTACTATTAGTGAGTAGGTAGCCCTAGTCGTTGGATGTTTGAGGGACATTTGAAGGGACGTTTATAGAGTCACAAAGGTTATTGGGCAAGAAACTTTAGTAACTACCCTAGGTTTTTTAAGATCATATCGAGGAAACATCGAAAGGGTCATTTTGATCTTTAAACCGGAGGGTAGCCACTAAAGTCTCTCACGTTTTGAGAGTTGCGACTGTTTATCCGAAGGCAACCGAAGTGGGAATACCCTAGAGGTGTATATGTGAGAATGTGTTGTATTCAGTTATTTTGTCTTTGCATTAGGTTTGCTAGTTTTTTATTTAAATCTCTTGCCATACAATCTTATTTATCATGCATCTAAACAATTAATAGTTTGTAGTAATTAAAAGTGCGGAAAGATAAATCCTAAACTATTACAAGGCTTTCGGGGAGGGGGATTAATTATATACCCAAAACTTTGGGGGGAAATAAAGCAGTAAATGTAAAGTCTTAGTTATACTATTACATCCAGTAGGCAGTTACAATAATATGAAAAATAGAATGCGAAAGATAATAACACGCGCGAATTGAAAGGACGTCTAAAAAATCCTAAGAGAAAATATTTTGTTTGTTTTTTGTTTTAATTTATGAAAATGGTTTAAGTTAAAAAAAATAATTGATCTAGATCTATATTTAAGGGAAAAAAAAGGTTAATTATTAAAGAAACATGAAATTTAAAGAAAAGAAATTAATTCTATGTTTTTTTTTTGTATTTTTGTTATGAAAAGGAAAATGAATTAAAATGAAATTAAACCTAAGTTCTATTAATTTTAATTTAAAAAAATGTTAAAGTCATTAGTTAATTAATTTACCAAGATTAAAATTTAATTAAGAAAAATACTAAATCTATTTTTATTGATTAAAATAAAAAAATAGAAATTAAAAGAAATGAATAAAACAAGAAAATAAAGATGGGCCTAGTAGTAAAAGTAAACAGGGGGTTCAATCATCAAAAATACCTAGGCCTGAATCTTTGGAAGCTTCATGCCCTAACCATGGTGTTTTCAGATTCTTGCATGGAACCTCTGATTCAACCATCTATAATTGTTCTATATAAACTCAAACAAACTTTAGCATGTCATGAAATGTTATTAAAATTAGAGATTCGAAGTTTAAAATTTTACCAAATCGGTATTGTCAAATGGGGGAGTTCTAGGCGTGTGATGGACTGCTTCTGGGCCTTGTAAGACTCATGGGGACTTCAGGAGGATGGTTTGAGGCTTGGTGTCAATCGAGAGAGACTGGAACCTTGAGATATGACTTGCACCAATTCTTTAATTTTTGGAGAACTTTTTGAAGAGCTCTTGGAGAGCTTTTTGGAGAGGAATTATGTGCTCTGTTTGGCTTGTAATGTTATGTATTTATTGAGGGAAGATAGGAGTTAACAAACATGGTAAAGAATCAATGCATTCATGGCCTTGGAGACAAGGATAAAACACATTGAAAAATGTCCATATTTGTGATATCTTTGCCTATTTGGTCACTTGCATGAACCTGGTCCCTTTGGATGTATCTTTCACGATAATATGGGTCTTCTAATAAATCAAATCAAACCCAAATGTCATGGCCCATTATTCTATGTATTTTATTTGATTTAATTCATATTTAAATGAATAAAAATTCAAATAAATAAAAATAAAAATAAATAAATGCATGGATAAATTTAGAGGTCCTTGGATACATTATGAACATATTTGAATTCCAAAAGGTTTTGCCCAATAACTTAAAATCACAAATTTGCTCAATTAAGATTTCATGCATTTCCTTTGAAAATTATCCAACTTGTGAAATCCATAACTTGCTCAATATTTATCCAATGAAGATGATCTTGGACTTTTTAGAAAGCCCAAGATGTCCTATGCAATCTCTATTTTATTCAAATTTGCATTTGAAAAGTTTATCTTGATGTAAATGGTCTTGGAAAAAAGTGTCTTTTGTTGACTTTCTGAAAAGGACATGTAATGTATGAGCTTGTATCTTTCAAATGGTGCATTTATTGAGCTTGAGGATAAAAGATAAGTTGTATGGAATTGTATTCTCTTCAAAATGAGCTTTGGTTGGGGGAAAATGTATGAAGTATACGAATGTTATGCCTGGTCAAAGTTCAGTTGACTTCTCCTATAGAAACCCTAATTTAGCAATTTTGATTCTTGAGGACTTGAGAACATTCCTTGAGGAATCATGATAAACCCTTGATAAAATGATGGATATCACTTCAAAATGTTGATTTTGACCAAAAATATTGAATTTTGACTGTATGTTGACCATAGTTGAGTTTTTATCAATACAGTTGATTTTCAAACACTTGAGCAATTGACTGAGCAAACTTGTAGTGTAAGGCATGAAATTTGGCATGGACATTCATGAGGACATATTAGGGACCATAGAAATAACTTGGATCCTTTTCAATCCAAACATCATGGTAAAAAGTGAAACCCTAATTGGAGGTTCATTGCTTATAAGGAGAATTTGTCTGATCAATTGTTTGGTCAACCTTGAGCAATTTAGGACCTCAAAGAGCATTTCTTGAGTAAAAATGGGAGGGAAAATTTTTGGGTACAACAAACTAATTATAATATAATATGTTAGCTACACACAGCTTCGAATGACACTTCATTCTAAGCTCTAGGACTAAAGTTATGTTGGTTTCTAGATTTCAATCCAACATTCCAGATCTGCCTCCCATCGCCCAACGAAACCCAGCCATCGCCCAACGACACATCATAGAGACCAATACCCTATTTTCCCTCCTTGGCTCGCCCCCACCTTTTCCTGGAGAAACATCATCTCCTGACAACACGAAACCCGTCGCCCGACGATCCTCTACGAATAGGGTTTTCCTGTTTTGCGATTCAGCACTATTTCATACCACTTTTTCCTGTGATTTCAGTATGCTATAGGCCCTAAAACACTATCCAATCATGGGGAATCATAATCTAACAACAATTTGATAAATTACCTCAATTATACAACCGTTACGGGTTATCCATCATCACAATTCTATCAAATCTTAACCCAACAACATCAAATTACCATTATCAATTCTAAGGTCAAAATCCTACAACTATCTACCATTTAGATAAAAACATAATAATCAGATAAAAAACCCTACCTTATTGTTTTGAGTGATTGATTTTGTCCTTCATGCCTCTTATAGTGATTCTCCAACTCTCTGTGCTCTAGCCTCTTCTCTTTATCTTCTCCTAATATTTCAATCGCACAGAATGAGTCGTATCACTCTCTATATTTCTCTATTATCACAAGGACCCCTAACTTCTTCCTTAATTTACCTCACTTAGTCACCCTCTATTTACCATCATGTCATCACTCTTCCTACTAATTACAAACATACCACTCTAACTAAAATAACTTTATTTAAATGATTATTCCTATTATTCTATTCTAGATAATAACCCAAATAGTTACCAAATAACCATCTAATTATTCCAATGCATTTAATCCCTTCATTAATATCACATGTTCTACATCATAAGCAATCATATGCCAACACATCACACATATAATCCTATAAAACATCAATTATTTGTAAACACTCCTAATAATTCATTAAATAAATAACTTCTAAAAGTTGGGGTGTTACAGTTGCAGCCTATGCTCGCAGAAATACTATTTGAATCAACTTTGTAAGGGTACCTTCTAAGCTTAAGGAGTAAGTCTCAAAGGTTTCTGAAAACTCTCAATTCACCAAGAGGCATGGTTATCTACTCAGTTTGGTTACCTCATACTTTTAAGAAGACATGATGAGCATTATGTTCCTGTTCTTTGATCCTAAGCATCATTGCTTTACTTTCCCAGATTATCAGTTGGTACCCACAATGGAAGAATTTTCTAAGCTACTTGGAGTACATATTCTTGATTATACACCCTTCACCAGTTTAGAGAAAGTTCCAAAACATGAAATTATTGTAGCATCCTTACATCTGAAGCAGTCAGATATCGTATCTAATTGGGAAACAAGGAGTGGAGTCAAAGGTATTCTTGCCAAATTTCTGATAGAGATGGCTCGTTTGTTTCTAGATGCCACGATTTTTCATGCTTTTGAAGATATATTGGCTCTGTTGATCTATGGTTTGGTACTATTCCCTAATCCATACCAACTCCTAGATGTGAACGCCATCAAAATATTTCTTACTCATAATCCTGTGCCTACTTTGCTTGGAGATATTTTGCACTCTCTTCACACGCGTACTATGAGGAAGCAAGGGACTCTCATGTGTTGCATACCTTTACTATCCAAGTGGTTTATTTTTCACTTTCCATGATCAGTGATGAAGAATGAACAAGGTTTGAGGTAGTCTCAAAGGATGATGTCCCTCTCTCATTAACATATCTATTGGTGTCCCCGATCTTAGGAGGACATCACTATTATTGACTGTTATGGAGAATTCCATAATGTGCCACTCCTTGGCATAAGGGGAGGTATTACTTACAACCCTTCTCTAGCTCTACATCAATTTGGTTATGCTCGAAGAGATGGACCTTATGATATGCTTATCTAGGGTATTATATTTGACTATGAGAATAATCCTCAAGGTTATCGTCAAAGATTTATATGTGCTTGGGGAATGGTGAATAATATTGATATTAAGACTTTGGAATAGAAAAAATCCATCCCTTTGGAGCCCTACCTCAGATGGATGTGATCTCGTGCTCAAAATTTTGTAATGTGATATCCTGTTGTCCTACCAATAATTGTGGAGCCTGTTGTTGAAGGATATATTTCTCATACCATTTTTCATCCAGATATGCCTAGTGATCTTGAAGAGCTACAAAAGTCTTAGATTCAGTTGAAAGAAGAAAGGGACATCTTTGAGACCCAGTTCTATACTAGCGAGAAGAAAGTGTTAGAGCTGACAAAATGACTTCACAAAGAGAAGAGCCTTAATGCATATGTCAACACAAAGAGGAAGTGTCCATGGGAGACTTGAGTTCACATTTTGTTTCCCTGTAACCCTCTTTTTTTCATTGTAAGCCTAAGAGGCAGTTATGATTTGAACTTACTAACAAGAGTCTTTATTTTTGTTCCTTTTTTTAACAAATTTAAATTCCACGAGGTCCTTGAAAACATTGCATATGCATCTACATATCATTGTATAACAGGTTTCCAAGACAGTTTTCTCACCCTTTTTTTGTTTATTTCAGCAGAAATGGCTCTCGAACAGATAGTCAAAGAACTTCAGGCTCAGAATGCTCAGTTCCAAGAGATGTTCCTAAACTTAGCCAGGGGGCAAGAAGAACTGAAGGAACTCATCTCCAACAGGAGGAAGAAGAATACAAAGAAACAAATTGACATCCTTAACATGGGAAGAAAGTTCAGAGGTCCAGTTAAGCAAGCTCAAGATCTTGATATCCCACCAGACGAAGATCAAAGATAGGATGAAGACGGTAACAGTGTTAAAAATGAAAGAAGCAACCTTGGTTCTGACAAGTTTCCTGATGAAGAGGAAGAAGATTATTTGGATGAACAATATCCCTCTGCTGATGAGAAGTATAAGCTGTTAGAAGAGCGTTTGAAAGCTATGAAGATTCAGAAGGTTCCTGGCTTGAACTTTGAATATTTGGGTTTGGTTTCACGAATCGTCATTCCTCCTAAATTCAAAACTCATACCTTTTATAAGTATGATGGAGTTTCGTGCCCGAAGCTGCATTTGAGATCATATGTTTGGAAAATTCAACCACACACTGCTAACAAGAAATTATAGTTGCATTTCTTTCAAAAGAGTCTGTCTGGAACACAACTGGAATGGTATTATCAACTCAAAGGTACCAATATCCATACCAGGGAAGATTTGGTTATAGATTTCTATAAACAATATCAGTACAATTCTAATTTGGCACTAACCCATATGCAACTACAGATCCATGGGTTCTGAGGAAGGCTTTAAATAGTACACATATAAATTGAGAGATCTTCCAGGAAGAGTTCAACCTCCTTTGACTGATAGGGAATTGGTTGACATGTTCATGAGTACCCTAAGAGGTCCTTTCTATAATCACCTACTTGGAAGTTCTTCAGCTGGTTTCACTGAACTGATATTGATAGGAGAACATGTTGAGAATGGAATCAGAAGTCGTAAAATTCAGGTGGCTACATCCTCGAATATTGTGAAGAATTCATACAATGGTAAGAAAGAACCCCATGTTGTGTACAACCTGAAGGGTCGTAATAAGAGTGATCGCAACCAATCTGTGGGGGCAGTTTTAATGTCTAATCCAGCACTAGTACCACAAGAACAACAACAAAATTATCAACATAAGAAGGATGCACCTAGGAGACAGTTCACAAGAATCAACATGTCGTTGTCTCAAGCATTGCAACATATGTTAAAGGCAGAGCTGATTACATTAAAGGATCCTCCTCAGAATCCTAATACTTCTTATCCATGTTACAATCCCAATGCAAGGTGTGCATATCACTCCAATAGTCCCGGATATGATACTAACAATAGTTGGGCTTTGAAAAATAAGATTCAAGACATGATTGACTCTAAGGAGATTGAATTTGACCCTCTTGAGACTCCTAATGTGATCACTGCATGTATGCCTAATCATGACAAGGTTGTTAATTCTATTGATGATGTTTTTTATATTTCTACTGCGAATGACTTGACTACTCCTTTTATGATTGTTAAGAAGAAGTTTTTACAAGTGTGTCTATTTCTGGGTTGCATTGAAAATTGCTACTACTGTGCATCCCAATCTAATGGTTTTGTACTGCTGAAAGAAGGTATTCAATGTTTGATGGATGACCATGTAATTCATTTTGAGAAGACTCCTTCTGTGGAGAGTATGTCTCAAGACTAGAAGCTTGAATACGTGTCTGTGATTACAATTTTTGGTACTCCTATAAAGACCACTTCTAAGGGTCCTATGAAGATTACGGCTGAACCTTGGGTTTCTCCTTTGATCATTACCGCACCTAGACCAATTCCATATTCCTCTGACATGGCTATCCCTTGGAATTATGGAGTTGATGTCTACTACCATGGCGTCAAGCAAGAACCATTGATTGTCGAAGATGAAAATACTGAAGTTACTAATCCCAATGTTGGCAATATTATTGGGACTAGTAAGGTTACAAGAAGTGGAAGGGTTTTTTCTCCAGAAATCTCTCCAAGGGATATTTCTATGCCAGTTCGTATCACTACTACTAGATCAACTACTGAGGCTCGAGGCAAAGAACAGATGACTGAGCCTGCCCAGACTAAGACATCAAAAAAGGTTACTATTGAAGATACCTCCAAGCAGGAGATGGATGAGGTACTAAAAATTATTCGAAAGAGTGACTATAAGATCGTTGAACAGTTAGGGAAGACCCCCTCCAAAATATCTATGTTATCTGTATTTTTATGCTCTGAAGCCCATGCCCATGCTTTGATAAAGTTTCTGAAATATGCTCATGTACCGCAGGAAGTCTCTATTGATCAGTTCGAAAATTGTGTTGCTAGTTTGACAACTGATAATGGGCTGGCTTTTCTGACGCTGATTTGACTCTCGCGGGAAGGAACCAGAATAAGGCCCTGCATGTCTTTATTGAGTGTAGAGGCACTACCTTATCTCATGTGTTGGTAGACATCGGTTCCTTATTAAATGTATTGCCAAAAGTTGTTTTATACAAATGTGATTGTGAAGGGAT
The DNA here is from genome assembly GCA_948472305.1 of Vicia faba. Lineage (NCBI taxonomy): Eukaryota > Viridiplantae > Streptophyta > Magnoliopsida > Fabales > Fabaceae > Vicia > Vicia faba. The sequence continues at coordinate 264,756,136 of OX451740.1, forward strand.
TATGCTAAAACCCAGTGACGTTGTGGTAAGAGCTTTTGACGGTTCAAAGAGAATGGTCCATGTAGAGGTTGATATTCCAATCAAAGTGGGTCCCAGGTCTTTGATTCTACCTTCTATGTGATGGATATTCATCCAGTCTATTCTTGTTTTCTTGGAAGCTCTTGGATTCATGGGGCAGGCGCTGTTATTTCTACTTTATACCAGAAGTTGAAGTACCCTGTGAAAGGAAAAATCATTAAAGTTTATGGCAAAGAAGAATGCATGGTGAGCCATTTGAATTCCTTTAAGTATGTTGAGATGGATGGTGAATTCTTCGAGACTCCTTGCCAGACCTATGAAGTTATTCCTCAGACAACCCTTGTTGATAAAGTTGCTCCTACTATTCCTAAAGTTACCAGGATTTCACCAAGAATGGCTACTCTAAAAGACACTAAGGTTGTGGTAGAAGAAGGTGGTGGCACTGTTTGGGGTCAGCTTCCATACATTCCTTACAAATCCGACAAATTTGGTTTGGGTTTCACCTCAAATGCTCAGAGGTATGTCTGTCGTGCTCGTACAAATTCTGGGAGACCGCCATTCTGCATCAAAAACAATGGAGTTCACAAAAATCAAAGAAATATTATGGAAGACGCTGATAGCGAGTGTGACATAGACAGTTGGATTTTCCCTACTATCGGCAGTGGTCTCAACAATTGGAATGCTGAAGACTTTATACCAATCTCCTTTAGTCAGGAGTAAATTTTATTTTCTGTTTTCTTGCTTTCAAGTTTTTGGTTATGTAATTTGAACAATAACTTTAAGCCTTGTGCCTTACCTGGGGCACACTGGTCCATTTATTAGGGTTGTCATCTTTCATCAGCATATTTTCATTTAATAAACCATTGGACGTTTGCATTCAAATTATGCGCTCTTTGTCTTTCTTTTACTTTATTTCTTTCAAAATGGCTATGTGTTCTGATACGCATCCACATAACAAATTGTAGATCCACATCCACTCTGGGTCCCATTAATAACAATTCTGCTATTTCCAGTTATGACTTCGAAAATACAATCTACCAAGCCGAGGACGAAGGTGAGGAAGACTGTGAAGTACCTGGAGAACTTGCTAGACTATTAATGCAAGAAGAAAGAGCCATACAACCACATGAAGATCTAGTCGAGGTTGTGAACTTGTGTACTGAAGAGGACAAGAGAGAATTTAAGATAGGTTCCAATCTAGAAGACGGTGTCAAAAAGAGGTTAATCTGGATGCTGCGTGACTATGTTGAGATATTTTCTTGGTCGTACGAAGACATGCCAGGACTTGATACTGACATTGTGGTTCACTGTCTACCAATGAAGGAAGTTTGTCCTCATATAAAGTATAAGGTTAGTCGTATGCATCCCGAGATGTCTGAAAAGATCAAAGTTGAGGTCATGAAGCAGTTCAATGCAGGTTTCATAGCTGTTACATCCTATCCTCATTAGGTTGAAAATGTGGTACCGGTACCTAAGAAAGACGGTAAGATGCATATGTGTATAGACTACATGTATTTGAATAGGGCAAGCCCCAAAGATGACTTTTGCTTCCTCATATTGATGTTCTGGTTGACAACACCGCTCAAAACAAAGTATTTTCCTTCATGGATGGTTTCACTAGTTATAATCAAATCAAAATGGCACCTGAAGACATGGAGAAGACTACTTTTGTCACACAGTGGGGCACTTTCTGTTACAAAGTTATGCCTTTTACCTTGAAGAACGCCGGTGCAACATATCAGGGTGCTATGGTAGCTTTGTTCCATGATATGATCCATCATGAGATAGAGGTTTACGTTGATGACATGATAGATAGGTCTCAGACTGAAGAAGAACATCTCGACGACTTAGGCAAGCTGTTTAAGAGATTGAAGAAGTACAGATTGAGGTTGAATCCAAAGAAGTGCACCTTTGGGGAAAGATCCGGTAAACTCCTAGGTTTCTTCTTCAATGGCAAAGGTATTGAGGTTGATCCTTCCAAGGTTAAATCCATTCAAGAAATGCCAGCTTCCCGTACTGAGAAGGAAGTCAGAGGTTTCTTAGGACAATTGAACTACATTGCCAGATATATTTCCCATCTGACCGCTACTTGTGAGCCAATCTTCAAGTTACTAAAGAAAGATCAAGTAGTGAAGTGGAATGATGATTTTCAGATAGCGTTCGACAAAATCAAGGAGTACCTCTAGGAACCTCTAATTCTGATGCCACCAGTTAAAGGAAGACCTTTGATCATGTACTTGACCGTATTAGAGAACTAAATAGGGTGTGTACTAGGGTAACATGACGAATCTGGTCGAAAAGAGCATGCAATATACTACCTTAGAAAAAAATTTACCAACTATGAAACAAGATACTCACTGCTCGAGAAAACTTGTTGCGCTTTGGCATGGGTTGCTCTCCAACTAAGACAGTATATGTTGGATCATACTACTTTGTTAATCTCTAAGATGGATCCAAGAAAATACATATTCGAGAAACCTCCTCTCTCCGGAAGAATAGAAAGTTGGAAAATGGTCTTGACAAAATAGGACATTCAGTACACTACTCAGAAGGAAATCAAAGGAAGTGTGTTGGCAGATCATTTGGCTTATCAGGGTGTAGATGACTATCAATCTATGAATTTAGAGTCTTCAGATGAGAATATCGTGCTAGTTACTGATTATGAAGAACCTGGACCATATGAAGGACCTGAACTCGGATCCCGATGGACTATGGTTTTTGATGGAGCCTCCAACACGCTTGGTAATGGAATTCGTGTTGTGATTGTCTCTCCCAATAGTTTCCATACGCCCTTCACCACCAGATTATGTTTTGATTGTACCAATAATATGGACGAGTACGAGGCATGCATCATGGGTATCAAAGATGCCATCGATATGAGAATTAAATTCTTGAGTGTATATGGGGACTTAGCCCTAGTAATCAGTAAGATTAAGGGAGAATGGGATATGAAGCATCCAAATGTCACTCCTTATCAAGAGCATGTGTTGACATTAATTTTGTACTTCAATGAAATCACTTTTGAACATATTCCATGAGAAGAGAACCAATTGTCATACGCATTGGCTACCATGTCATCTATGTTCAAATTCATATGGGATAATGAAGCTCCTCGAATTACTCTTGAGAGACTAGATGAACCGGCATATTGCTACGAAGTTGATACAGATGGAGTAGAGGAAAAACCTTGGTACCACAAAGTAAAAAGATACCTCGAAACTCAAGAATATCCTGAAGGGGCATCTGTAAATGATAAGAAATTTCTAAGGAGGTTCTCAGCCAAGTTCTTTCTAAGTAACAAAATCTTATACAAGCGCAACCACGATTCGACTTTGCTTCGTTGTGTAGACAAGAAGGAAGCTGAGAAAATTATGGAAGATATGCATGAAGTTCTCTTTGGTACTCACTCCAATTGACATACAATGGCTAAGAAGATTCTGAGAGCAAGTCTTCCATGGAATCCGATTGCCATCATCATTCCAGAACTTGCCACAAATGCTAGATTTATGCTGACAAAGTACATGTACCTTCGGCTCCTTTGAATGTCTTGACTGCTCCTTGGCCGTTTGCAATGTGGGGATTTAATATGATTGGAGATATTACGCCTACTGCTTCCAATGGGCATTGTTTCATCCTTGCCGCTATTGATTACTTCACGAAGTAGGTTGAAGCAGCCTCGTTTGCTTCCGTTACCAAGAATGTTGTGGCTCGGTTCATTAAGCATAATCGTTTCTGTCGGTATGGCATCCCTGAAAGGATCATCACGGACAATGGTAATAATCTTAACAATACTATGATCATGGAACTCTGCATGCAGTTCAAGATTAAGCATCACAATTTTTCTCCGTACCGACCAAAGATAAATGGCACAATACAAGCCGCCAACAAGAATATCAAGAAGATCTTGCATAAGATAACGGTGACATATAAAGACTGGCATGAGATGTTACCATTTGCTCTTAATGGTTACCGCACTTCAGCATGTACATCAAATGGGGCAACCCCATTCTCTCTAGTTTATGGTATATAGGTTATCTTACCTGTTGAAGTCCAAATTCCTTCCCTAAGGATTATGAAAGATGCAGGTTTAGATGAAAATGAATGGATCAATACTCTACTTGACCAGATAAATTTGATAGATGAAAAATGGCTTGTGGTTGTTTGTCATGGTCAGATGTATCAGAAATGCATGATCAAGGCCTCCAACAAGAAAGTCAAACATCGGGTGTACCAGGCTGGTGATTTGGTAATAAAGTGCATAATCCTACCACAAGGTGATTCCAGGGGAAAATGGACTCCCACATACGAAGGGCCGTTTGTGATCAAAAAGATATTTTCTGGCAGTGTAATGATACTTACCACCATGGACGGTGAGTATTTTCCGCAACCTGTGAATGTAGACATAGTTAAAAAATACTACGCATAAAAGAGACCCGCTAGGTTAACATGCCTAGGAAAAAACAAGGGCATCCTGGCGAACCAAAAGGGTTCAATCAAAAATTAGGTATATATATATATATATATATATATATATATATATATATATATATATATATATATATATATATATATATATATATATATATATATATATATAATTGTAGATCCGGCAAGTTGAAAACTTGAAAAGGCGGCTTGGGCAAAAAATGATATCTCGGTGGACTTAAAACCCGAAACGGCGGTCCAGGAAAAAGTTAGGGATTAAAGTGTACAACTATGTCCCATTGGACCATCCATCTACTTAAAACCAGCTTTATCACCAGTGTCAAGTTCAAACGGTATAGAACAATTCAATCAACTTCTTCTGACAGCAAGGGATGAGATGCTTGAAGACATATGGGCAATAACATAGTTGAAACTCGGTGGGGTCATTTCCACGTAGTTTTTTTTCGTTGTTTATCTTTGAACCCTTTTTTTTCAATTTTTATAACGATTTCCTCTTACTAGGATTTCTATCTCCTTGTATGAAACTGCCTGCATATAGGTAAACTTTCAGAATCAACGCTATTAAATATGTTTCAAAATTCAAAATTGTTTTTACTTTCTCTTTTTTGTTTGCAAAAAAGCATCCAATGATTATGTTGAATGAACATATGCATTTGAACATGATTACTTTTACAAAATATATGCATGAAAACAGGATTAGCATTTACCAAAGACTTCTGGATTTGGGATAATGTTCAAGTTATCCATAAATTCCCACAGAGCAATCTGCATGGAACTATCTATTCAGAGCTATCTTCACAAACATTTCCCTAACAGAGATATAATTCCCCAGAAAATCTAATATTCCCTTAGACAGAAATTTGGGCATCTTCCAGTAGTTCAATTCCAGGGATAACTTGACATGATTATCTTCCCCAATAGGTCCCCTAGAAGATAAGGAAGTTTGATCATTTCCCCAGCATACAGTGGAAACTTCCTCGGCACAGCTTATGAATTTACAATCTACATCAAATATTATTTCCTCAACGCAGTCTACATGGTTTATTTCCCTAACGGAGTTTATTTCTCCAATACTGTAAATTCCCCGAAATAATTCCCTTCTTCGGTCAGGTATTATTCAATGTTGTCCTCCCTAGAAGATCGGATACCTGTATCTGAAACTTGGTCAAACAACACATCAGAGGATTATCCCTCTCTTTTATCCCCAATCAGGGTACATAATGTTTAAATCCTTTAATAAAAATAACGGTGAACATACCAACTTTCCTTGAATTCTTCTATCCCCAAGTAGAATTCAAACATCCCTAGTGGAGTGTCCTTAAAAAGAAAGTGGAAATCCCCAGTAAAGTTATTCTAAACAAAATTAAAGAACTACTGTCTTCATCCCCAACGGCAGTCAGGGATTTATTTTCCCCAGCCAGAGTTGTTACAAGAAGATAACATACGCTCCGACAACATATTACATCCATACATCATTTACAAAATATCATAACATACGCATATGAAACACATATTCTATTCTCATTTATTTTGAGAGCATCGTTATGCAATGCATTTCATGCATCATGACATTGCATAAAACTAACTTTGTCTTCTCAGGTTAAGTTCACAAACAGACGAATATTATCAGCAGTCTATATACATGTTATAGATCAATTCTCGAAACAGGACGGAGCGACTATCTACGTGACCAGATGATTTCCTTCAGAGACTAATTCTGACGAGCATTTCCTTCAGAGATTGATTCTTAAAAGCATTTCCCTCAGAGAATAATTCTGATGAGCATTTCCCTCAGAGACTAATTCTGACGAGCATTTCCTTAAGAGATTCATTCTGAAAAGCATTTCCCTCTGATAAAATCAAGCGTAGATTTATTCTGATAAACACATCTTTTAAATACAATCAAGCGTAGATTCGTTCTGATACTCTTTCTAGATACAGTCGGGCGTAGACTCATTCTAGTACATCTTTCAGATACAATCAAGCGTAGATTCATTCTGATACTCTTTCTAGATACAATCGGGCGTAGACTCATTCTAGTACATCCTTCAGATATAGTCGGGCAAAAACTCATTCTGATCCACTTCTGGATATAGTCTGGAGTAGACTCATTCCATAACAAAAATTTTAGATACAGTCGGGTGAAGACTCATTATGATCCATCTTTAGATACAGTCAAGCGTAGACTCATTCTAATAACTTTTTCATATACAGTCAAGACATAGACTCATTCTAGAATATCGCTCAGATACAATCGAGACATAAGATTCATTCTGACACTCCCCAGCATGTCTAATAGATATAGTCGGACACAGACTCATTCTAGTATACTTTTTTAGATACAGTCGGGCGTAGACTCATTCTGATACTCCTGTCAATAAGTTTATTTGGATGGCATCTATAAGCCCATCTCCGAAGACACTCTATTACCTCTCTGAATGACATGTTTAAGCCCATTCAAGCAATACAATCAACCAACAGTGTTACTTCGTGCACATGTGAGTGCAAATTTCTGTGTACTTAAGTGTTTAATCCTCTTCCATCTTCAGATCACGAAAGTCAAACATGTCAATCTAACTCTTCAGGTTTAAGAATATTGAACAGGGGAAGCTGTTGTACCCAAAAAGTTTCCCTCCCATTTTCAAGACAAACTATTTGAATAGGTCTCCTCATGCTCCTAGGGTTCTCAAACACTCAAGACTACTCAAGGGTTAACCAGACAAACCCTCCTCCTAAGCAATTGATCTACAACTAGGGTTTTCATTTTATCAAAGGAAATTGGACTTCTAATGCCTAAAATGGATTTCACGATTTCTCATATGCTTCAAAATACCCTCATGCAAAATTTCAAGCCTTGCATCACAAGTTTTCTCAGACAACCAGCCAGATGATTGAAAATCAACCATATTAGTCAAAAAGTCAACTTTGACCAATTTACAGTAAAACTTCAAGATTTTTGGTCAACATCAACATTTGAAGTCACATTCATCATTTGATCAAGGGTTGATCATGATTCATCAAGAAAACTCAAGATTCATCTAAAGTCAAAAGTTACAAAATTAGGGTTTTCTTAAGGAGAAGTCAACTGAACTTTGACCAAGCACAAATTTCATATAATTCATCATAAATTCCTCAATAAAACCCACTTTAATGGAAATTAAATTCTCTACAACTTTGTCTCTCTAAGCTCAAGGCCAAAAATGCTTCACTCGAGAGATATGGGCCAAAATATTACAGGTCATTTTAAAAGTCAACAAAAAGACATTTTTTGTCAAAGCACTTTACATCAAGTTAAAATATTTAAATGAAAAAATGACAAACATGAAAAATGTAAGAGACATCATGAGGTTTCCAAAAATTCCTAAATCATCCTAATGTGACAAAAATTTAGTGAGTTGTGATTGGTGCAAGTTGGTAAATTTTGAGAAAATGCATGGAGTCCAAATTGATAAAATTTGAAATTTTGGGCTAATGGGCCTATCTTTTATTGTCCAAACGTGTTCCTGACCTCATAACATACCTCTTTATCCATGCATTTGATTTTTTGGTTTTTATTTCTTTTTATGTTGATTTTATTCAATTAAAAGCAAAATAAATCAAATAAAATACCAAATAAGGCATGGGGATCTATTTTTGAATCAAATCATAAACCCAAAAAGCTGGTGATAACTTGCAAAAAAATGTGAAGAGATGATTGGTACATGATTGGCCTAAAAAAGTAAGATTTCATGCAAAAATTCCAATCAATTATTTGGTCATGAAATATAAATATTTGATTCACTTTTGTTGACCTAAATCTTCCACGGTAAATACATGACACCTTCAGACATCAAGACACATGAAATTTTCCTCAAGAACGCACCCTCAAATTCTCAAATTTTATCAAAACTAGGGCAACTTGAAACCCTTGTGTGCAGCTATTTTCAATCCATTCCAAGCACCATATCAACTTCCAGAATTTCCCAGGAGTCCATTCCAATCATCCTTCAAGCAATTCCACGTCCAAAACAACCATACCCAATCGCACCGATTGGGTAAAAATCTATAACCTCAAACTCTTTATTCATGCATTATGGATTGATTCGATCCACTCATACATGTTCATAATGATTTTTAGAATTGTTTTGATCCATTATTTGTGAGATATAACGCAGGGATAAGGATATGCCATAGTTAGGGCAGTTTGAATTGTTTTCTTCGAATCTCACAATGCAATCGTTTTCAGGCCAAACTAACACCGCCATTGGATTCGCAAGGGTCAAATTAGGAGGATAGGGTCCCTTTTATGATCCAACTCATGTTATTTTTGCATAATGGAATTTTTGCACTTCCCTTATTCAGTTGTTTTTATTATATATTTATCTGTTTCTATTCTATAACAAAAATGCAGCATAGCGTAGTTGGTTGGAGACGGAGGCCTGTAAAGTAAGCATTGTGGGTTCGTTTCCTGTATTTTGTCAATTTATTTTATTTTTTAGGATTTCAATGCAGGTTTATTATATATTGATCAATTCTTATTCCTAAACATAAAAACAGCGCTAGTGCAATGGTTGGAAGGCAATCTGTGAGATCTAGGACGTGGGTTCAACACCCACCTATGCATTCTTTCTTTTTACCATATTTTCTTTCTAACCCTAATTTTTTCTATTTTCTAACCCTTATTCTTTTAATTAATCATTAACTAACCTAATTTTTTTCTAACATTTTGACAAATTAAGGTTAGGGTTTTTAATTAATAATTGAATTTTCTTAATTAGAAACAATTAGGTTTTAATTAATTGTTATCACTTAAATTATTTTCTACAAAATTCCAAAAACATTAACACTTCGATTTTAGGTCTTTTACATTTTTTTAAACACTTTTCTTATTTATCTGTCACACTATCGATTGTAATAGATTTACATTTCCACACCTTTTTCCTATTATGTAACTACTCACAGGATGTAATAACCTAGGTTTAAATTCCCACACTTTACATTTCGTACTTTAATTTCCTGTACATATTTAACTGCTAGTAATTAGGATTTGTATGGAAAGACTAAGAACTGGACATAGAAAAACCTAATTTTCAAGATAAGATAAATAAAGATACACACTTCACACACTTTGCACCTCTAGGGTAATCTCTCTTGTTGCCTTACGATATTGGTCACGTCCCTTGAAAGTAGGGATACTTTAGCAAAAGACCCTCGATCAAATCATTATTGTCCCTTTCGAATAAAAGATCATAGTCCCTCAATAATCCTTCGAAGTTAGATACAAAATGATCTAGTCCCTCCGATACAATTGATAAAGTATCCTTACATGTTGCCTTCGATGATCATTAGAAGACCCTACGTGTGTCCCTTCACATCTAATAGATAGAGCTACCTACTAATTGATGGTATGGATAACACAATCTCTAAAGAAGAAGGAAAATAATAAGAAAGACCATACTTCGTGGGTAAGAACTCCTAATTTCTTGCTCACAACTTTTCTCACAAATAATACATTTTTCACACTACTCTTGAGGACTGATACAAGAATCATTACAAAGTTAGTGTTAGAACAAAGTTTGATTCTACAACCCTTGTAAGAGTTTTGATGATAAAAAACGCAAAGAACAATTATGCTCCCTAAATTTTATTATGTTTTATAGAGAAGTTATGATGGAAGAAGATCAGAAGATGAGTTAAAAACATTGTTTCAACTCTGATTATTAACATCTCTGAAAGAAGTTCTAACGCTGCAAACAGGACTCCGTGTTTCTGATCTACAAAGTTCTAAAGCAAGCAGCAACAAATATGTTCTTCTTCTGAAGCAAGCATGTTCTGAAGCGTTACAAATCAATTATTTCCGTTTCAAGAGTAACAGCTAGAAGGGAACACAGATATTTATTTTTGGAAATTACCTTAATTGTCATTGATCAACATTTCAAAAGCTCCTACATGCTTCGCCTATTTAAACAAAGTTTGGAGGATAAATCATTTACAATTTTGCATGCACAGTAACACAGCTATTTCTTTCATCATCAAACATTCAACATTCAAACTGTGTAAAACATCACTTTTCTGGTGATACTATTTTATTAGAAACATTCTTGTACACTTTTATTCAGTTATTGCTTAGAGAATTTCCTTGAGAAATACCAGCTTGTGGTTTATACTCAAGAAGACTTTGACGGTTGTCAAAGTAGATTTGTAATCAAGATTTATTAGTGGATTAAGACCTCGTTGAGAGAGGCGAAATCACCTTGGCAGGTGGACTGGAGTAGTTTGAGTTCAAACAAACCAGGATAACCAATGTGTTCTTTACTTTAAGCTTTAAAAATCCCAATTCAAACCCCCATTTCTTGTGTTTTTCCATTCTTTAATTGGCATCAGAGTGCATGGTTCCGAGTTCAAGCACTTAACCGTGTCGGTAAAATATCCAAGCTAAGAAAAACACTATGGTGGGGCCAAGTCAGAACATCGGTAATGACTACCATGATGAGAAAGATAGAATCAACGGCAAACCTCTAATCTTTGATGGAGAGAACTTTGATTACTATAAAGACAGGATCGAAAGTTTCTTTCTGGCTCATGACACTGATCTCTGGGATATGGTGATTGATGGGTACACATATCCTGTTGATGAAAACGGTCAGAAGATTGACAAAAAAAGAATGTCAGATCATCAAAAGTGAGACTTCAAAAATCATCACAAGGCCATAACTATTCTCTTGAGTGTTATCTCATACACAGAGTATGAGAAGATCATAAACAGAGAGTCAGCAAAACACATGTTTGATTCCTTGAGAATGGAACATGAAGGAAACACGCAAGTTAAAGAAACCAAATACCTTGCACTTATTCAGAAGTATGAAGCCTTCAAAATGGAAGAAGATGAAACCATTGAAACAATGTTCTCAAGCTTTCAAATTCTGGTTGTTGGGCTAAAAGTTCTGGATAAAGGGTACTCAACTGCTGATCATGTAAAGAAGATCATCAGAAGTTTATGAAAGAAATGGAGACCCATGGTCACTTCTATCAAACTAGCAAAAGATTTGAACAAAATATCTCTAGAAGAACTTGTCAGCTCTCTCAGAAGTCATGAGATAGAGTTAGAAGATGATGAGCCCCAGAAGCAAGGTAAGTTTTTAGCCCTTAAATCTAACAAAAAATATGAATCTAAAGTTTTGTAGGCAATAAAATAAAACTCTGGTGGATCATCAGAAGAAGAAGACGAACTGTCTCTTCTCTCCAGAAGAGTAAATCAGTTGTGGAAGCACAAGCAAAGGAAGTTCATAAATTCTAGGAGAATAAGGAATCAGCCTGAACCATCGTCTGGATACAGAAAGTCTGAACCATCTTCTGGATACAGAAAGTCTGAATCATCTTCTGGATACAGAAAGTCAAGCAACAGAGACATTGTCTGCTACAAGTGCAATGAATAAGGGCACTACAAAAGCGAATGTCCAAAGCTTCAGAAGGAGAAACCTAAAAAAAGCTCTTTAAGGAGAAGAAGAAAAGTCTCATGGAAATATGGGATGATTCAGACTCTTCTAAAGCAGACACAAAATCAGAAGATGAAAGAGCCAACATTGCCCTTATGGCCAACGTATCAGAAGATACTGAATCATATGGATCAGAATCAGACTCATAGGAAAAAGAGGTATTTTCTAAATTTTCTAGATCATAATTAGAAGAGAGTCTGTCAGAAATTCTAGAAAGGTATCAGAAACTTCGAGTCATAAACAAGAACCTGAAAAAGGATCTAGTTTCTGACTCTGAAGAAACTAAGAAACTAAGATTGGAAAATTCTTAGTTGAAAGAAAAAATTTCAAAACTTGAAAATGAATTACAAAATACTCAGAAAGAAACTATCTCATAAGTTCCTAGTAACTCTGATAAGATCATAGCTTTCAAAAATTCCTCGCTAAAAACATAGATAGAAGCAATATGGCTTCAATGATCTATGGAGTTAGAAGAAATGGTAGAAAAGGAATAGGATACAAAGGTAAAGTATCTCAACCTAAGAAAGTTAAGGATTTGGTTATTAAACGCACTCCTCTAAATTCTCACTTTACCTATGAGTACACACATGACTTAAAGTAGACTAGAAAAAAAGAAACGACTAAGAGGGACTGGATACCTCTGGGCAGGCTCATATCAGATATTCTGATGGAAAACAAACTGGTAGAATATCTTACTGAGGCTCAACAGGTCAGCACTCTAGAAGTATATGTTGGAAAACCTCTGAATGCAAAGAATCTGAAGAAAATGAAGATCATTGATACCATCAAAAAGTATCCAAATATTACAACAAAGGAAGTCATCACAACTAGGAGAGTACCTCTGAAGGATTTTCCTCTTTCTCTCAAACAGATGCTTCTCCAGAAATTATTGCCAGATATCCGGAAGCTTGCAAAATGGATGGGACTATTCCAGAAGTGAACATTCGCGATATGCAACAATAGGCTCCAGAGGTTGCCTTCAAGAAATCAAGGAAAAGGAAAGCTGCTGGAGAAGGATCTTCTCAGAAGGTTCCCAAGGCTGCTAAGAAGAAAGGTAATTCTTCTTTTATTTCTATTGTGGAATAAGTTATTTTATCAACATCTGAAACCCCCTCCTCTCCAAAACCGACAGAAGACCCTTCACCATAAACCTTTGATGATTTTGATATTGATTTTGACCCTTCACTCACTCTAGAAAACATTATGGACGAACCATATTCTACTACTACCCATCTTGAGCAAAATCAGCCTGAACTTGCTCAAGTTCTTTCTGATATTGATCAATTTGACCAGATGTTCCAAGCTTCCCAATCAGAAAATCCAAACTCTCAAGCTCCCCACTCTGAAAATCCAAAATTTCACGCTCCCCAACTAGAAAATCCAAATCTTGACTCTGATACCACTTCACCCATTCCTAGAATAACATGCCCTCTCATGGTCCAACAACCAATCACAATCCACGACATTCCAGAAATTCCATCTCCCTACCATTCCACTCCACCAAACACACCTCCTTCACCCATTATTATTTCTTATTATCCCTCTCCAATAAACCCTCCAAAAGATCACCTTCGTACAATAACAGACTTAGAAGCGCTGGACAATCTTGCCTCTAGCTCTCTAAAAATTGCAATCCCAAAACCAAAACCAAAAATCACCAAGGCAGATGTTGGTAAAAATTTGCTGATTTTTGAAACAGATATAATTGAATGGATTAAATCTCTGAAGCTAGCCTGCTTAGAGAATCTGAATCCTGCTGCTTCTGATTCACACTGGAACCGGTTAAGAAAAATGGTTCCATTATGAATCCCAGAAACTCAAGGAGTTGAGTTATGAAATGGCTCAATAGAACTTTTGTGATCAGCTGAATGTTTTCAAGGATCAAGTTATGCGTCACTGGGAAAAGAAACCTCTTTTTCTGCTGGACAATGCCCCTTGGGAAGATCACCAGCCTTCCGAAGTTGATGAACCTTACTCTGATACTCTACCTCTGGTTATGGTTCAAGACAAAGGCAGAGAAATTGAAGAAGCTACTGAGTCAGAATCTGCCGCAGCCTACTCTGAAAAGGTGGAACCTTTTGTTGATATACCCTCTTCATCTATGGTTCTGTAAACTCTGGAGGAGTTAAAGAAAGAAAATGCAGTGATCAAGGAGAGACTAGACAAGCAAGGTGACATATGCAAGTAAATCAAAGTAATGCTGAGAAAACAAGAAGAGTCAAACACTCAGATTAAGAATTTGTTGGAGCCCTTTCACACGACTTCCTCCACCTCAATCTTAGTTTTGAAAATTGTTTTTTGTACTGTGTCCAATTGTTTTTTGTGTTGTTTACTTCTGAATGTGTTATTGCAATTATTTTTAATGAAACTCTACTTTTATTGCTTAAATGTGTTTATATTTATTTTTGATTCTTGAAAAAAAGTGGGAGAACATAAGATATTTCTAATAACAGTATCGAGACGCAGTCTCAAACATTTTGAATATCATAACTTCTCTTTTTTTTATGAAAGTAAAACAGGAACAAAACTCTGGTGAAGACAGAAGTAGATGCATCAAAAACTCTGATCAAAATAAATATCAGGGAAGTATTTCATCTCTATCTGAGTATTCAACTCAGGGGGAGACCTTAAAATGCTTTATGTTCTTTCTGTTTCTATTGAAATATCCTAGTTTTTCTCATCATAAAAAAGGGGGAGATTGTTAGAACATAGTTTTATTCTACAACCCTTGTAAGAGTTTTGATGATAACAAACGCAAAGAATAATTATGCTCCCTAAATTTATATTTTGTTTTGTAGAGAAGTTCTGATTGAAGAAGATCAGAAGATGAGTTAAAAACGTTGTTTCAACTCTGATTATTAACATCTCTGAAAGAAGTTCTAACGCTGCAAACAGGACTCCGTGTTTCTGATCTACAAAGTTCTTAACCAAGCAGCAATGGATACTTTCATCTTCTAAAGCAAGCATATTTTGAATCGTTACAAATCAATTATTTCCATTTCAAGAGTAACAGCAGGAAGGGAACAAAGATCTTTATTTTTGGAAAGCACCTTAATTATCATTGATCAACATTCCAAAAGCTCCTACATGCTTCGCCTATTTAAACAAGGTTTGGATGATAAATCGTTTATGATTTTACACGCACATTAACGCAGTTATTTCTTTCATCCTCAAACATTCAACATTCAAACTGTGTAAAACATCACTTGTCTTGTGATGTTATTTGATTAGAAACATTCTTGTACACTTTTGTTTAATTATTGCTTAGAGAAATTCCTTGTGAAAAACCGACTTATGGTTTATACTCAAGAAGACTTTGACGGTTGTCAAAGTAGATTTATAATCAAGATTGATTAGTGGATTAAGACCTTGTTGAGAGAGGCGAAATCACCTTGGCGGATGAACTGGAGTAGTTTGAGTTTAAACGAACCAGGATAACCAACGTGTTCTTTACTTTAAACTTTAAAAATTCTAATTCAAACCCCCCTTTCTTGTGTTTTTCCATTCTTCAGTTATCCTTACACTGGCATTTCAAAATATTTTCAAAAAAATCACACGCACAAAGAAAGTTTTCAAAAGTGAGTTAAGCAATTAAAAGCCCATAGATAACTACAGATTAAAAGGATGCTAACACCTTCCATTTTCATAACTTATCCCCCAAACTCAAAATCTATCAAAGGTTTTTCCAATTCTTTTCACCTTTCCTAAATATTGGATAAAAAAAAGTCGTTGGCGACTCTATCTATCGGCACATTTGAATAAAATAAAATAAAAAGTCAGTTCTCCTACCGTATTACACCTTGCTTGTACCCAACAGAGATGAGACTCTAAGGAAATAGCTCATCTTTGTCCCAAATCTTTTCTACCTTTCCTATGAATATGGCACCAAGCCTTTTCAATATCTTACTTAGTTTCCTTGAGATCTTCTCCTTCTTTGAGAAATAAACCACTTAGATGAATGTTGTTTGGCTTGTCTCTCATCGGATATCATGTTGGCGACGTTCAAGAACAACGTTGTAGTTAATACATCCCTTTGTACCAAGAAGAGGTACATTGGAAAAAACACCACAACTATCAATAATGTTCACATTATAATAAGCTTGATGATACCAAACAATGTTAGAATGAGTGAGAGCCATAATCTTTGGGGCCCAACGCGGTTCCTTCTTGATATCCAAAAAAGAAACAGAACGAGATAAGTGAGAAATAATCCACTGATATAATAACGGTGTGCAACAAATGATCATCCCTTCCTGATAGAAATTTTGAAGATGGATGGAATCATAAGTATCTCCTAGCAATGTAGGGATTGGGTTCCCAATCAGAAAGATCCTAATGGCATTAACATCCACAAATTTGTCGATGTTAGGAAACAAGAACAACCTATAAGCAAGCAATGCAAAAATTGCCTCAAAAGCAGCTGTACTTTTCATCCTGGACAAGTAACGAGTTTTCTCCAATAGAAATTGTAACACCCCAATTCTACCCCTCGTAATTAATAATAAAATCAGAGTTTCAAAATTTCATCCAAACATAAATTGAGGTATCACATATTCGTGTTTTTCATCACTTTGCATTATAATGCACATCACAAAATCAAAAGTCGGATATACCGATTCATAACAAAAATCATCATATAAACATATGACTAATCACAGCACAGCGGATGTATTCACAAAATGTACATATCATCATGTTATCATCAATACATAAAGTCATAAGATAGTATACATAAACTATCCTATCAAAATAATAACGTCGCCCAAATCCCGAGTGTTACTACTATCAGAGCAGAGCGACTCAAAATAAAGAGACCCGAGCTAATCCTCATCATCCTCGCGGATCACCTGCACGTTACCAATATAAAGGAAACGGCGAAACAAGTAAAGGGTGAGATACTCCAAAACATAAAATTAAAGGCATTATAAAATATATAAATAGTTTTGGAATCATAAATGATATAGGTTAATAAGAATATGTCAACAAATATCAAATCTCACATACTTTAAAATCATCATTCAGTGTATAAAATTAACACTTTGATTTCATCATATAATCACCATAATCATGTCAAAACAAGACATAAACTTCATCGCCATAAACTCATATCATCGCTTTACCGTCGTGTTATATTCATCGCTTAATTTTCATGAAATCATCACATCATATTCACTTTATGTTCAACACAAAAATCATCACAAAACAAAGTATCATGTATCATCGCAATTCATCATAAGTCATCAAATAAAACTCAACGCCAAAGGACTCAAAAATAAACATAACCGACTCCATGAGACACGACTGTGTTTATGCATGTGGTACCCGTCACTTTGTCCATAATTAGGGACATTCGGCATAAAAGCCCATCGTCGCTTTGGCATAAAAGCCCTCGTCGCTTGGCATAAAAGCCCTTGTCGCCAATGCAATGTATGTGACTCGACAACACAACATCACAAACACGACACAACAAACAACATCATTATCGCACATCAAAATTGGCATAAAGCCCACGTCGCCATATTTATCCACATCAAGATAAACATATCATCGCATCACATATCATCAAGTATTCATTATAAATAAACCGTTACAAATATCATGTTTAATCACACCACATCATCATCAAATAATTCACTTAATTCCAAATATGGAAAAATAATCAACATCAATAATCATCACAAAAGTTGTTCATAATAATCGGCATCAATTATAATCACTAACGTCGCAATCAGATTGTCCATACGCGACTTAAACCGACTAAAATGCAACCCATTTCAAATTAACTGTAAATTGGCCTATTTCGGTTCGCTTTGTAAAAACTAGAAATCTCGAAAAACTAACCTCACCAGGACGTTCTACACGTCAAAATTAGCTAGCACGTCAATTTTCGTTAAATTTGGAGCAACTAGCTCCGTTGCCGAAATTGCCAAAATCGGGAAATCGGAACATAATCGGGTTCCAAATTAAATCGGCTAACTTATGTCATAATTGTATTTAATTAATATAATTAATTAATATATTAAATTATGGAAATAAATAAAACAGAAAGTATATATTGAAAAAAAAAACAGAACATGATAGCATACTGTAACTAGAAAAAAAAAGGCAGGATATTATAATTCTCTTCTCTCACAGTAAGAGGGACGAAAGTCCCATTTTTTGAAGTCCCCCCATGGCACATGAGAAATGACACATGAGAAATGACACTTGTTTCAGATTTGATTGATAGTTGTAGGATCTTTGAGGAGGACAGTAATGCTCATTATAAGATTATGTCTGATAAGAGAAACAAAGGCCAGCAAAGCCGTGGAAAAACGTATGATGCTCTAGCTGGTAAAGGGAAGATGAAAGCGTTTCAAGGGAGAAGAACTATTGGGGGAGATTCTCCTGCTAGTATTGTTTGTTACAAGTGTGGGAAACATGGCCACAAAAGTAATGTTTGTCGAAGCGATGTTAGAGCTAAGGAGAATGAGGTGAGATGTTTCTGATGTGGAGAAGTGGGCCATATGACTCGCGATTGTAGACATAAGGATGTGGTTTTTTTTAATTATGGAGAGGGAGGTCACATTAGTGCTCAATGTAAGAAGCCTAAGAGGACTTAAGGAGCAGGAAAGGTGTTTGCTTTGTCGGGTGCTCCGACGGTAAACGAGGATGGTCTTGTTCGAGGTACTAGTTTCATTAATAGCTTTCCTCTTATTACTATTATTGATACTGGTGCTACTCACTGTTTTATTGCTGTTGATTGTGTAAAGAGATTGGGTCTCACTTTGTCGTCTCTGGATAGAGATATGGTGGTAGAAGTTCCAGCTAAGGAAACAGTTACTACTTCTTTTGTGTGTGCAAGTTGCCCTTTATCAATCTTTGATAGAGACTTTGTGGTTGATCTTGTTTGTTTATCGCTTGTCGGGTTGGACGTGGTTTTAGGTATGGACTGGTTAAAAGCTAATTATGTCCATATCAATTGTTATGACAACACTGTGAGGTTTTCTTCCTTAGTAGAAGAAGAACAATCTATGTTGGTGTCGACGAAGCAGTTGAATGAGTTCATGAAGGATGATGAGGCATTGGTTTTCTTGTTGATGGCGACTCTTTCTATGGAGAGTCAAGCTGTAATAGCAAACTTTCCAGTGGTGTGCAATTTTCCCGAAGTATTCCCTGATGAGATTCCTAGTGCACCTCCAGAAAGAGAAGTTGAATTTTCTGTGGATCTTGTCCCTGGTACCAAACCTATCTCTATGGCACCATACAGGATGTCCGCGTCCGAGTTAGCAGAATTAAAGAGCCAATTAGAAGATTTGCTCGAGAAGAAGTTTGTTAGGCCAAGTGTGTCGCCGTGGGGAGCTCCTGTGTTATTGGTGAAGAAGAAAGACGATAGAATGAGACTTTGTATTGATTATCGTCAGTTGAATAAAGTAACTATCAAGAATAGGTATCCACTTCCTAGAATTGATGATTTGATGGACCGATTGGTTCGCGCTTGCATGTTCAGCAAGATTGATTTGAGATCGGGTTACCATCAAATAAGGGTGAAAGAAGAGGATGTTCAGAAAAATGCATTCAGGACGAGGTATGGACATTACGAGTATTTGGTGATGCCTTTCGGTGTCACTAATGCACCGAGAGTATTCATGGAGTACATGAATCGTATTTTCCATCCTTACTTAGATCGCTTCGTAGTAGTTTTCATTGATGATATTCTGGTTTATTCTAAATCGGAAGAAGAGCACGCAGAACATTTGCGCATCGTGTTGGAAGTTCTGAAAGAGAAGAAGCTTTATGCTAAGTTGTCGAAGTGTGAGTTTTGGTTAAGTGAAGTGAGCTTTTTGGGGCATGTCATTTATGGTGATGGCATTGCAGTGGATCCTTCTAAAGTTGATGTTGTGTTGAGATGGGAAACTCCTAAATATGTTACTGAGATTAGAAGTTTCCTGGGTTTGGTTGGTTACTATAGAAGGTTCATTGAAGGTTTTTCTAAGTTGGCGCTTCCTTTGACAATGTTGACTTGTAAAGGAGCTACGTTTGTGTGGGATGTCAAGTGTGAAGAAAGTTTTATTGAATTGAAGAAAAGGTTAACAACGGCTCCGATCTTGATTCTACCTAATCCTGAAGAACCGTTTGTTGTTTATTGTGATGCTTCTAAGATGGGTCTAGGTGGTGTGCTTATGCAAAATGGCAAAGTGGTTGCTTATGCTTCTAGGCAATTGAAGATTCATGAGAAGAATTACCCTACGCATGATTTGGAGCTTGCAGCGGTTGTTTTTGTGCTTAAGATTTGGAGGCATTATCTTTATGGTTCTAGATTTGAAGTATTTAGCGACCATAAAAGCTTGAAGTACTTGTTCGATCAGAAAGAGCTTAATATGAGGCAAAGACGGTGGCTTGAATTGTTGAAAGATTATGATTTTGGATTGAATTACCATCCTGGTAAAGCTAATGTGGTGGTCGATGCTTTAAGTCGAAAGACTTTGCATATGTCACTTTTGATGGTGAAAGAGTTGGAAATGATTGAGAAATTTAGATATATGAGTCTTGTGATAGAAGTGACGCCGAAGAGTGTTATCTTGGGAATGTTAAAGATCAATAATGATTTACTTGATAGCATTAGAGAAGCTCAGAAGCTTGATGTGAAGCTTGTTGATTTGTTGGTTGGTATTGGACAAACTGAGAATGAAGATTTCAAGTTGGATGCTCAGGGTGTATTAAGGTTACGAGATAGGATTTGTATTCCCGATGATGTGGATTTGAAGAGAATGATCTTGGAAGAAAGTCATAGAAGCAATTTGAGTATTCATCCCGGAGTGACCAAAATGTATCAAGATTTAAAGAAACTTTTTTGGTGGTCGGGCATGAAACGAGAGGTGGCTCAGTTTGTTTATGCTTGTTCGACTTGTCAGAAGTCTAAAGTGGAGCATCATAAACCTGCAGGGTTGATGCAACCGTTAGAGATTCCAAAATGGAAATAGGATAGCATTTCTATGGATTTCGTAACGGGGTTACCGAATACACCAAGAGGACACAATGCGATTTGGGTGATTGTTGATAGGCTTACGAAGTCGACTCACTTTATTCCTATTAACATCACTTATCCCGTATCGAAGTTGGTGGAAATTTATACGCATGTGATTGTGAGATTACATGGTATTCCTTTGTGTATTGTTTCGGATAGAAATCCGAGGTTTACTTCTGAATTTTGGAAGAGCTTGCAAGAGGCTTTGGGTTCAATGTTGAGGTTGAGTTCGGCTTATCATCCTCAAACTGATGGTCAGACGGAAAGGACGACTCAATCGTTGGAAGACTTGTTACGTGCTTGTATTCTTGAACATGGTGGTTCATGGGATACATATCTTCCTTTGATTGAGTTTACTTATAACAATAGTTTTCATGCTAGTATTGGAATGACACTGTTTGAGGCTTTGTATGGTCGGAGGTGTAGAACTCCTTTGTGTTGGCATGAGTCGGGTGAAATTGTGGTGCTTGGACCAGAATTGGTTAGAGAGACTACTGAGACGGTGAAGATGATTAGAGAAAAGATGATAATTTCTCAAAGTCGACAAAAGACTTATGATGATAAAAGGAGAAAAGACTTGGAATCTTAAGATGGTGATCATGTATTTTTGCGAGTTACTCCTACAACCGGCGTTGGGAGAGCATTGAAGTCGAAGAAGCTAACTCCTCGCTTTATTGGTCCTTACCAAATTACTAAAAAAGTGGGAAAAGTGGCTTATAGAGTGGCGTTACCGCCAAATCTTTCAAACTTGAATGATGTGTTCCATGTGTCGCAACTTCTGAAGTATGTTCCGGATCCTTCACATGTGATTGAGATGGATGATATTCAAGTGCGAGACAATCTTACGGTGGAGACAATGCCATTAAGGATCGAAGATCGTGAGATAAAGTCTCTTTGTGGCAAAGAGATCTCCTTGGTTAAAGTTGTTTGGATAGGAGCAGCTGGTGAAAGTGCGATGTGGGAGTTAGAAATCAAGATGCGGGATTCCTATCCCGAGCTTTTCGAGTCAGGTGATTTCGAGGACGAAACTTTTATAAGTGAGGGAGAGTTGTAACGCCCCGTTTTATTTAATATTATATTATATTAATATTTTTGGGTTACCGTTTGACGTTTATTTTTGCGACAAGAATATTTAAATTAACCGGTATATCTGTTAATATATTCGGCGACGTTTTATTCGGACCGGTAATTATTTTATTCGGTCCGATATTTATTTTGAGGGACCGGTAATTATTTTATTCGGTCTGGTATTTATTTTGAGGGACCGGTAATTATTTTATTCGGTCCGGTATTTGTTTTGAGGGACCGGTAATTATTTTATTCGGTCCGGTATTTGTTTTGAGGGACCGGTAATTATTTTATTCGGTCCGGTATTTATTTTGAGGGACCGGTAATTATTTTGTTCGGTCCGGTTTTTATTTCGTTCGGTTCGGTAAAATATTGGACTGATATTTAACTATTAGGAGTTATTTTAATTATTTAGGTTAATAATATTATTTAGTATTATTTAAAAGTATTTTTACAAGAAGGGCATTTTAGTAAGTTTTCTTGGTCTTGCTACTAAACCACACCAAACACTCCTTGTTTTGTCATAACATACAAAAACACATAGAGAGAGTTTGAGAGAAGAGAGTCTTGGAGAAGAGAAGATCAAGAACAAAGCCAAAGCTAGGGTTGGAACATCAAGAATCAATTCAAGCATTTAAGGTAAGGGGTTTGATTTTCTAATGCTTATAGTTAGGGTTTGATTTGGTATATTTTGGATTTGGGATAAAAAAATTGATTTTTAGGGTTTATGAGTTTGTTGAGAGATTTTTGAAATAAATTAGAAGAGTTAATTTAGGTGTTGTTGTTGTTGGATTATTGTTATGGTAATTGAAATAAATATTGAAAATTAATTAGAAATAAAAAACTAGATTATATAATTTTGAATACTGTCAGTATGAAAACATAAGTTATGCAGTATGTAAAATGGAAAAATTATGCAGGTTCTTTTAAATTGGCAAGTTAAATACAAAACAAGTTCCATTTCTCATGTTCCATGGGGGGACTTCAAAAAATGGGACTTTCGTCCCTCTTACTCTGAGAGAAGAGAATTATAATTTCCTGCCTTTTTTTTCTTCAGTTACAGTATGCTATCATGTTCTGTTTTTTTTTTCAATATATACTTTATGTTTTATTTATTTTCATAATTTAATATATTAATTAATTATATTAATTAAATACAATTATGACATAATTTAGTCGATTTAATTTAGAATCCGATTATATTCCAATTTCCCGATTTTGACAATTTCGGCGACAGAGCTAGTTGCTCCGAATTTAATGAAAATTGACGTGCTAGATAATTTTGACGTGTAGAACATCGTGGTGAGGTTAGTTTTTCGAGATTTCGGGTTTTTACGAAGCGACCCGAAATAGGCCAATTTACGGTTAATTTGAAACGGGTTGCGTTTTAGTCGGTTTAAGTCGCGTATGGACAATCCAATTGTGACGTTAATGATTATAATTGATGCCGATTATTGTGAACAACTTTTGCAACGATTATTGATGTTGATTATTTTTCCATATTTGGAATTAAGTGAATTATTTGATGATGATGATGTGGTGCGATTAAACATGATGTTTGTAACGATTTATTTATAATGAATACTTGATGATATGTTTATCTTGATGTGGATAAATATGGCGACGTGGGCTTTATGACAATTTTGATGTGCGATGATGATGTTGTTTGTTGTGTCGTGTTTGTGATGTCGTGTTGTCGAGTCACATACATTGCATTGGAGACGAGGGCTTTTATGCCAAGTGACGAGGGCTTTTATGCCAAAGCGACGATGGCTTTTATGTCGAATGTCCCTAATTATGGACAAAGCAACGGGCACCACATGCATAACACAGTCGTGTCTCATGGAGTCGGTTATGTTTATTTTTGAGTCCTTTAGCGTTGAGTTTTATTTGATGACTTATGATGAATTGCGATGATACATGATACTTTGTTTTGTGATGATTTTTGTGTTGAATATAAAGTGAATATGATGTGATGATTTCATGAAAATTAAGCGATGAATATAACACGACGGTAAAGCGACGATATGAGTTTATGGCGATGAAGTTTATGTCTTGTTTTGACATGATTATGGTGATTATGCGATGAAATCAAAGTGTTGATTTTATACGCTAAATGATTATTTTAAAGTATGTGAGATTTGATATTTGTTGACATATTCTTATTAACCTATATCATTTATGATTCCAAAACTATTTATATATTTTATAATGCCTTTAATTTTATGTTTTGGAGTATCTCACCCTTTACTTGTTTCGCCGTTGCCTTTATATTGGTAATGTGCAGGTGATCCGCGAGGATGGTGAGGATTAGCTCGGGTCTCTTTATTTTGAGTCGCTCTGCTCTGATAGTAGTAACACTCGAGATTTGGGCGACGTTATTATTTTGATAGGATAGTTTATGTATACTATCTTATGACTTTATGTATTGATGATAACATGATGATATGTACATTTTGTGAACACATCCGTTGTGCTGTGATTAGTCATATGTTTATATAATGATTTATGTTATAAATCGGTATATCTGACTTTTAATTTTGTGATGTGCATTATAATGAAAAGTGATGAAAAACACGAATATGTGATACCTCAATTTATGTTTAGATGAAACTTTGAAACTCTGATTTTATTATTAATTACGAGGGGTAGAATTGGGGTGTTACAGAAACTCAGCAGGTAAACCTCTGATTGCTCCTTTGGTAGTCATGTTAGCCTCAATTTCAAACTTTCTCAAGTGACTTATGGTGGTAATATTTTGAGACTTGGGCTCTCCTTCTAAGCCCGTGAAAGGAACACAATCAGTAATATGTAAACCAATTAAGTAAGAATACTCCTCCAATATGGGCATCAGATGATAATCAAGAAAAGTAAAACATCGGTATAACGGATCATAGAACTGGACCAATGTGGAAAGAATACCCTGCTTCATATTGAGCTTCATAAGAGGAACAATGGCTCCATACTTCTTCCGGAAATCTGTAGAACTCTCAATCTCAGGAATCAAACTCATCAATTCCTCTATCATAGGATCTTTGTAACTGTACTTCTGAGTCTTTCTCCTTCCAAAATCCATGGTCAAAAAAGTACCTGAGATATTTGCAAAAGTTAACCTTAAGTTCCTTGAAAAATATTTTAAAGAATGCTCATGGGTGCATGAATGCATGATGATGCAACAATCACACGCAAGATCACAAACATGGGGTTTCGTAGGTTCGACATCACGAGCGGGAAGTTAAAGGCACTACCCACAAGGTAAGTAATAATGTGTTATCACCTGCCAAACAAGGTTATAAGGAAATCCTAGAGTCTACATTCTTCCTTCGGATATTACCAACGTCTCGATTAGCTCGGTAAATAGCAATATTCCTAGGAAAAACTCGTTTGAGTACAGCATCGCGTGATAACTACTTCCGGATTTCTCCGTTATAGTCTCCCCACTACACCTAAAAGGACAAGATGCGTTAAGGGTTCTACGTCTTCTCAGCTTCTTTGGCTCCCAGTTTAAAAGCAGCACGTCTTCCGGATGGCTCCGTAAACAAATACTACAGTCAAAGGGGCCTCCATTGAGTGGGGGATCTCATGTCTCCTTTTATGGAATTACTCCCTCAAAGTTAACTTGACTATACCTATCGCCCATTATGATCGGTGGATCTGGAACTGACTGTTTAACGCTGGTTCGCGAAATGTCGCGGAAGCAAGAGTCGCCACCGTCTTTTATTTTCTCCAAATGGAAAGGACAAAAGCACAGAAAAATTCCTTAAAGAGATTGCTCTCGGTTCGGGAGGTAGGTTATAGAAAGGGAAGGTGTTAGCACCCTTTCTATCCATGGTTATCCATGGGCTCTTAGATACTTGCTCACTTGTGTTTTCAAAAATGGTTTGCTTGCTTTTCAACTGTGGGTTTTAAAAAGTTTCTTTGAAAATTCCAGTTCGACTCTTGTATCGGTCCTCAAGAGTGTTTGAAAAATTGCTTTCGAAAGCTTTTTGAAAAGGTGTCGGTGTGAAAAGTATTTTTGAATTTGTTTTAAAATTAGAGCAAGTATCTACGAGAACCTCCCTACCCTAAGGAATTCGTCTGTGTAAATGTCCTTTAAAGTAGTGCCATCCCACCATTGAGAGGTAGGTAGCACCACCGTTGGAGGTGTTCGGGTCAATTCGAGGTTCGGGACATGGTGATCACCAGAGCAATGGGAAGACACCTTAGAAGCTACCCTCATGCCAGGTTCCTGGATCATGAGGACTTACTAAGACATCCTCTACTCGACGATCACCTTTCGAGGAAAGGCAACAGTGAGGCGTACCCTAGGGGTGGTGTGTGAATTGTGTGTCAGATTCATTTATTTTTGTCTTGTCATGTCAAAGTGATCTATGCGTTTGTTTTTATTTAATCATTCATTCTTGCATGCATTTAATTAACAGTTAAAAAGTTGCGAGAAATGTAAAGTTCTAAACTATTACAAAGGCGCGGGTCCACATCGCCAAAATTTAATCCAGGACCCGATTTGACAGAAAATAAAGAAGTAAAGTGCGAGAAATAAAATGTCCGAGTTTACAAGGCTTTGGGAGAATTACATTAATATTATAAGAAATAAAATAAAACGCGCGAATTGAAATAAGATTGGAAACGAGGGCGTTGGACCCTTTTGAAGTTAAATTGAAATTAAAAATTAATTAATTATTTATTGAAATAAAAGAAGTGTTTTTTAGGTTTTTTTGCATTTATGAAATAAGAAAATTAAAATTAAAGTTAAAAGAAACCCTAATTCTAAGTTATTTTTAATTATTTGAGAAAAATGTTAAAGTTTAACTTAATTTACTAAAGAATTTATGTACATGTTTATTTACAAAATAAATTAGTAATTAATAATAATAATAATGATGAGAAAATTATTTATTAAAAAAAATGATGAAAAAGTTAAAAAAACCTAATTTCTACATATTTAATTTATTAAGAAAAATATTAAAGTTTTGAAACCTAAATCAATCTAATTAATTGTTTAAAGTTTATTTACAAAAATAATAATAGTAAAATTAATATTAATAAAATAAACATTTTTTTGATTTTTCTGTATTTTATATTTATTATGAAAATTATTTTATGGAATTAAAAGAAAACAATTAAAAAACAATTAAAAGAATAAAAAGGAAAAACAAATAAAAATTAAAAATTGAGCAAACCATAGGGGGTGTCTGGCCCAAGGGGAGGTTTTTTGAAGTATTGACTCCTGAGTACCGTGGTCTGCATTCTTTGACCATTGGATTGAGTTTCATGCATAAGTTGTTCTACTTTGGCCATTTGGCTTTTGGCTTTTGCCTTTTGGCCATTTGTGTTCTGGCTTCAACGTTCCCTTAATGTCTGGCTTAATGTCTGCCTCGCCATGTATTGGTGTCATGCATAAAATGTTCTACTTTGGCCATTTGGCTTTTGGCCTTTTGGCCATTTGGCTTTTGGCCTCAACGTTCCTTAATGAACCTACATGGGATCCTGTCTAAATCTGCAGTGTTGAACCTCATGAACACATTAAATAAAATCATAAAAATTCAAATAAAACCAACATATGAAGAAATTTAATGTTTAGGCACAATATGGCATGTATGAATGATTATACCCTTTTGATCATGGAGATCAAATCAATCTTACCCTTACTGGAAGATTAGTGACCTGAATGCTTTTATGCCTTACTGGAAAATTAGGATCATGGAGATCAGGCCAGCCTTATCCTTACTGAAGAAGTAGTGAGGTGTTGGTTTGTAACTGTGATGGCTTATTTATAGTGAGAGGGGGATTTGTAATAAAGATTTCAAGGTTTTAGGGTTCTTGAAAGAATTTGATATTCTAACAGTGTTGTGGCAAGGTTTTTTCTCTCTTTTTCTCCTCTCCTCTTTTTCTTTTTTTTTTCTCTCTGGTTTGTGTGAAAAGAAGGTGATTATATAATGAAAATTAGGGTAAAGCAAATGGGCTTTGAATGTGCAATTGGGCCTCCAATATTCACTTGAATTCGTCACTTTCCAGGCTAAATCGCAGGGACTTAAGTGCATTTTTTGAAGTTGAAGTGTGAAAACAAAATGTAGCCAACATCGAGAACTAACTCCTGTCCGAAAATTGACTCAATCGGATAAACGGTGAATTAGTTATGAATTTTTGAAGTTTCAGCTCAGACAAACTTATTTTGGGCTTCAGTGTCGACTCTGACACGTTCTTCAATAAAAAACTGGTATTGATCGGTGCATAATTTGGTCTCGACTTTTGAAGCAAAGTTGTAGATCTATGAGTCAGTAACCTTGTGTAAAAGTATGAGTCCAATCCGATAAAAATTGACCGAGTTATGAATTTTCGAAGTTTCGGCCCAGATGAAATAATATTCAGCATTCAGGATTTTCAGCGTGTCACGCACTCTGAGCAAAAAACGAAGGCCTTTTGAATACCGTTTGAACTCAATACCTTCTGTGAAAATGTAGCCAACTCAATTTGTGAAATTTTGGCGCCAGAACCAGCTCGATACGATGAAAATCGACCAAGTTATGATTTTCTGAACATGAAGCAAATAAATTTATGTCACAAATTTCTGCACGAAAATACTTGATAAATCCACATTTTTGAAGACCTTCTGATCGAAATTGGCTTCCAGCCGTGAGAGATGAAAACATAGATAATGTCAAGACGGAATTTTGGCCACCGGAACGGGTTCAAAACGAGTCACGATCTTCAAGTTATGAATTTTTTAGCGCGTAAAAACTGCACTTTCAGCACACTTTTTCACTATATTTCTTCAAGAAAACTCACACATTCGGATACCTTCTTTAAAGAATTGACTCTTGAGCCGAACCTGAATTTGAGAATACGTTATCAGAGATATCTTGGCGAAAGAATACCTGAATATGATGCGCCAGGTTGGACTTGTGAATTTTTCTTGAAATGTTTTGAGAAATATGGGAGGGCAAATTTTGGGGTACAACAGTTGCCCCTGTTCAATCTTCTTAGACCTGAGGATGCAAATTGGCTGACGTGCCTTTCGTAATCCGAAGGTGGAAGATGATTGAACACTAGAGTGCCTAGAAATTTGCGCTCACATAGTAGCAGTGTGATGGTGGAATGGGCTTATAGATGCCATTTGGAGATTGATGGATAGGATGATGGGCTTATAGATGCCATCTGGATGTGATGAATAGGATGATGGGCTTATAGATGCCATTTGGATGTCGATCGCGTAAGAGATTCCTTAGCGAGAACCTGCGTACCTGCAAAACAGAAAATGATTACCTGACACGTTGCAGGAGCTGATTTTCATATGCTTAGTATAGATGTGTCCTGTCTGGTTACAGGAGCTGAGTCTGGAGCTTCACAAGATGATGAATGAACCAGGGATGGTTACTACCTTAGCATGAATGGTAAGAGAACCTTGGGTGACTTTTACCTCAACAATGCTCGTTGAGAAAATCTTGGTGGGAATTACCATCTTCGCAGTATCGGGAAGAGAACCAAAGGAAATTATAATCGGAAAGGGAATTACATCTCACACACCGTCGGGGAGAGAACCATAGGAAATCATAACCTGAAAGGGAATTATCACCTCACGCACCATCGGAGAGGGAACCATAGGAAATTATAATCTTAAAAGGAATTACCACCTCAATCACCGTCGGAGAGGGAACCATCTGAAAAGGAATTATCACCTCACTCACCGTCGGAGAGGGAACCATCTGAAAAGGAATTATCACCTCACTCACCGTCGGAGAGGGAACTATAGGAAATTATAACCTAAAAAGGAAATCTCATGCACCGTCGGAGAGAGAACCATAGGAAATTATAACCTAAAAAGGAATTACCACCTCACGCACCATCGGAGAGGGAACCATAGGAAATTATAACCTAAAAAGGAATTACCACCTCACGCACCATCGGAGAGGGAACCATAGGAAATTATAACCTAAAAAGAAATTACCACCTCACGCACCATCGGAGAGGGAACCATAGGAAATTATAACCTAAAAGGGAATTATCACCTCACGCACCATCGGAGAGGGAACCATAGGAGACTATCACCTCACTCACCGTTGGAGAGGGAAACATCTGAAAAGGACTTACCACCTCACTCACCGTCGGAGAGGGAACCATAGGAGACTATCACCTCACTCACCGTTGGAGAGGGAAACATCTGAAAAGGACTTACCACCTCACTCACCGTCGGAGAGGGAACCATAGGAGACTATCACCTCACTCACCGTTGGAGAGGGAAACATCTGAAAAGGACTTACCACCTCACTCACCGTCGGAGAGGGAACCATAGGAGACTATCACCTCACTCACCGTTGGAGAGGGAAACATCTGAAAAGGACTTACCACCTCACTCACCGTCGGAGAGGGAACCATAGGAGACTATCACCTCACTCACCGTTGGAGAGGGAAACATCTGAAAAGGACTTACCACCTCACTCACCGTCGGAGAGGGAACCATAGGAGACTATCACCTCACTCACCGTTGGAGAGGGAAACATCTGAAAAGGACTTACCACCTCACTCATTGTCGGAGAGGGAACCATAGGAGACTATCACCTCACTCACTGTTGGAGAGGGAAACATCTGAAAAGGACTTACCACCTCACTCACCGTCGGAGAGGGAACCATAGGAGACTATCACCTCACTCACCGTTGGAGAGGGAACCATCTGAAAAGGAATTATCACCTCACTCACCGTCGGAGAGGGAACCATAGGAGATTATCACCTCACTCACCGTCGGAGAGGGAACCATCTGAAAAGGAATTATCACCTCACTCACCGTCGGAGAGGGAACCATCTGAAAATTATAATCTTAAAGAAAACCCTAAAATGGAAATCTCATGCACCGTCGGAGAGAGAACCAATAGGAAATTATAATCTGGAATAACTTCTGCTGAGTCTTTATCAGAAAAATCTGTTGGGAGTCGATTTAGCTGGACTAGAGAAGGCTTGGGACTGGATAAGAAATCTTCGAAGTCGATTAACTGAACCGGTCTAGGTCTTGAAATATGATTGAGAATTTCAACTGCATCTTTCCTGAAAGGTAAAGGTCAGTCATATGCAATGCATGATATGGATCAAGCAATGATGTTCTCAACATAAATGAGATTTGTATGACATAATGCGTCTATGCATGCTATAATGATGTATGTGATGTTTTATGAATGTATGTTTTCGTCTAGGAAATTAAATCCTTGACGGGTGCCGGGAAGTCATATCCTGGGCTGATGTTGACGAATAGATTTTGCTTCTGCTGGGGATGATAACTGCAAGAATACCGGTAGGAGAAGATGACTCCGTTGCGGAATAAACTTGGCAAATGGAAGATTCTGCAGGGAGAAAAGATACTCTAGCGACCATGCTGGGAAGCAATACTCTGTGGGAGAGGGATGCCTTGCTGAGTGTTGATAATAACTTGCTGGGGATAGAAGACTTCGTCGAGGACGCTCTTTCCGTGGCTTTTGGCTGAGGATAACCCAGTTATATCCTGTTAAGGAAATAACTCTTTAAATCAAGCCGGACGATGCGTTCGTGTTCTGCGAGGGGATAAGCTTCCAGAATCTACTAGGGATATGCTTATTGCTTGGGGAGATTTCCTGGGGAACTGGATTGGACTCTCCTGAGGAAGTTTTGATATGCTGGTGAAGTGATTCCTTTGAATGCTGGTATGCCGCCGGGGAACGATCTTCAGACCAAGACTGCCGGGGATGCTTGTTAAGAATATATGCTTCTGGGGAAGTATTGAGATCTATGGGAGGATACTCAATTTCCTTGAGATTTGATAACTCTGCTTGGAGAAGAGTGTATTGGCTGCTGACTCACTCTCTGGGGAATTAAGATATGCCGGTTATGTTCTTCAGCCTACCTTGGTACCTTGGTGGATGGAACAATTAGATTGCCTAGACAACTCTTTATTGCCCCTGTTTCTATGGGAGGCACCTGTGGGGTGCTGATAGTTGTTGATAGACAAAACTTTTTCTGGTAAGCACGTGACAAGATACTGGGACATAGTCGTACGCTTTTGATCCCTAATTTTTTCCTGGACCGCCCTTTCGGGTTTTCAGTCCACCGGGATACCCATTTTTGCCCAAGCCGCCTTTTCAGGTTTTCGACTTGCCGGGTGTACAGATTTTTTCATTTCATCCCTTCATTTTGCCCGAACCCTTTTGGTTCGCCGGGAAGCCCTTATTTTTGCCTAGGTATGTCAACCTAGCGGGTCTTTGATTTTGCGTAGTATCTTTTCGACTATGTCCATGCTCTTGGAATGTAGGGAGTTGCCCCGGTTAGAAGTGTTTTGTCATGCCACCAGAAGGTGTTTGATCAGACAAGATTCGTTGTTGGGATGCCACAAGTGACTCAGGCGGAGATTTGCCCCAGGCTATTTTGGCCTTTGAGAGATTCTCCGAATCTTGATTGGATTACCCCAGATTACAGACCATGATTATATCATGCCCCTTGATTGGAGGTGCTTTCGTTCGTTAGGCATTCATCGTGAGAATTTTCCTGCTGTTCAAACAAAAAGTCATATGCAAACGAAGTTATGCTAAAAATGCAAAGCCTATGTCTGTCTTGAAGATTTTGAAAAATGCATTCTTTTTCATAAAACAAGTGAATGTTTGTAAAACGTGATGTCAACTCTGTATTTTACCGCGAGCCTTAAGGAGTCAGGATACCTTTCGCAACAGTATGCTTTCGAACTAACCCATGCTTCAGCTAGGACTTTTAAGGGTTATAACGTGGCCTGGTTCACGGTTTAAGAAACAAAGGATAAAGGCTCAAATTTTATTTGTACCCAACCGCTCTTCGTGATGTTCTCCAAACCTAAACTCAGTTGATCATACGTTAGACCTTGTTTTGAGTCTTTGCTCTGATTTTCCAGTGATGGTTCAGATGTTGATAACTTATTTTGAATAGGCAGTCATTCCTTTTTTGTTGAGGGTTTATAAGACCTCTTTCTTTTTGATTTTGTTATCCCTGTTTTTTTTTGCCTGAACTGTTTCTTTTTGTATTTACAGTCAGCGGGATGCCCCAGTTTTGTAAGTCTCCTTCATGGGTTTTGACTTAATGGGTTTTTTATTTTTTGAGATAATGACTGCCTTTCTTTATTGATTATTCGGAACCATCATTGTCTTTCTTTGTTTTGTAAGGACCTCTTTGGTGCCATTCGTTATGCACTTGGATCAACTGAGAGACTACCCTGCCCCAGGTTATGATTAAGGGTTTTAAATTTCGAAAAGAAAAACTCCTACTTCTTTGGCTCAGAGGGGTTGACGAGGGATTATCTTCCTTATAACTCCAGTGTTTAGGGATTGAAACAATGCCTGTACCTCATCAGCAGGATCCGTTCAAAAGCATACTGTAGAGATCGTGGTATCGTTTTCGTCATCCTCCCTCAAGAGGCTTAGAATTTTCAATCAAGAGTTGATCATCACAAAAATATGAAAACAGTTTGCATATAGTGAATACGAATATTGCTTCAAAACAGACATATGCGATGCATTAATGGAATAACAATGTTTAACATGAGTAAATGTTTGAACAAAAGAGAATTGCAACTTGAACATTCGAATGAACAAAAATTTCTCAATCCTAGCCATGTTTTGGCAAGGGAGCAGTGATCATGTGGGGAGTCTTGGGTACTTTAAACTGAATCTCTCCAGCGTCGATCATGTCTTGGATCTTATTTTTCAAGCTCCAACAATCATCTGTAGTATGCCCCGGGCTGTCAGAGTGATAAGCGCAGCGGGCGTTGGGGTTATACTTCGGTGACGTTGTATTTTGGTTCTTCGAAGTTTCTTTTAGAGTTACCAGCTTGGTATCCAGCAACTGTGGCAATATCTGGGATAAGGTCATGCTGAGCCGAGTGAACTTCCTTCTCTCACTCTTTTGTTGGTTGTGATGTTGAATTTGTGACACTGGAGCTATTTGAGGAGCTCTCCCCTTACCTCCTTGTCTCAAAGGTGGTTGAACGATGACTGGCTTTTTGCCCTTAGACTTTTGCCCCAGTTGGTTGCCCTGAAGCAGTTGGTTAACGAGAAACCAGAGCTCATCTTGTCTTTGAGCTAACCCTTGAATGGCAGTCACCTGCCCCAGCATCTGGACCTTCAATGCATCCACCTCAGCTTGTAGGTGTTTCAGCCTTTCATCCTTAACATTGTTCCTGACAAAAGTTTCCATGAGAAGTGTCCTTAGCTCCTCCTGCCCCTTGGATAGATTCAGGAGGATTTCCCTGAACTGAGTCTCTTGAGCGAGAAGGTCCTGGTTATCTGGTTGGAAGGCCATTGCTGAAATAAACAGCGAGAAAGGTAAGTGACCTGCAACAAAGATACCTGTTATGTAATGATGTGTATGACATGCATGCAATGTTTTCAAGGACCTCGTGGGGTAAACAAGAAAATTTGTTAGAACTTGGGTCCGGTAGCTTGATTGAAGGAAACCCATGTTGTTGAGAATTCTTCTTCAAGGGTCAAAGGCTCACCATATCCAATGGGTCATAGCCCCTGACTTTAGTCATCCTGTCTGGCTTTGATTTCCAAACAACCTTGGTTGGGGGGAACCTTCTTCGAGTGTCAAAGCTCACCATATCTAGTGGGTCATAGCCCCTGACAATTTTGGCTAGAGGAAAATAAATCCTCTTTGCCCCTTGCTAGATGTTTGATTTATCATGACCTGCATCACAAGCCTTTGAGATCCTTGAAATGGGTTAAGATGTATGCAATGGTATGATATCATGATGCATGGGGTAATATGAATAAACCCTGTTATGAGCCCTTATTAAGGACTATAAACAAAACCTGCAAGAAACTCAAGTAAAACCTGTCATGAGTCCCAGTTAAGGACTACAAACCAAAACTTGTAAGAAACCTAGTATACCCTGTTGTGAGTCCTAATTAAGGACTGCAAACCAAAACCTGTAGGAAACTTAGTAAACCCTGTTATGAGTCCCAATTAAGGACTATAAACAAAACCTGCAAGTAGTTCATGTGTCAGATAACAAGTATGCAAATAGTCAAGTACGAAGGCACACAAGTCACACAAGAGAAACCCTTAGGGTTTATGCCAGCATGGGGTCTGGGTATTACCCTCTTTCAATTTGTTGGTTCATACCTGTCCTATCAAAGTAACCGGGTTCTTAGAGGATCCCAATATCATTGACTACCCTCAATCGGTCATAACTCCAGCATCGCAATCTTTTCTTGCGGCCAGAACCATCACGAGAGTTTAGCCTCAATGGGCGTAGCATACTGCTACTATTCTAATGGCCAAGTTGTGTCAATTAAGGTTCTAAGGTCTGTTGGTGCTTAATGACTCCTTGGAAGACCCATATTCTCCCCGTTTCAACACGAGGGATATCGGTACAGACCAAGGCGCCACACCAACGTAGCCACTGCTTCACCCATGTCGGTATACGCCGGACAGGTCCCTCACAGCTTATGCTACCTAAATAGGGTATTCCCAGATCCGGGTTAGGATCTATGTAACTCCGATGCAACCCACAATAGTAGAGCAAGCAAATCAATACAATTGAAAACACAGTTATGAACTAGCCCTAAGGTACACCTCACTTTATAAAGGGTCCCCAGCAGAGTCGCCAGTTCTGTGATCGGTGGATCTGGAACTGACTGTTTAACGCTGGTTCGCGAAATGTCGCGGAAGCAAGAGTCGCCACCATCTTTTATTTTCTCCAAATGGAAAGGACAAAAGCACAGAAAAATTCCTTAAAGAGATTGCTCTCGGTTCGGGAGGTAGGTTATAGAAAGGGAAGGTGTTAGCACCCTTTCTATCCATGGTTATCCATGGGCTCTTAGATACTTGCTCACTTGTGTTTTCAAAAATGGTTTGCTTGCTTTTCAACTGTGGGTTTTAAAAAGTTTCTTTGAAAATTCCAGTTCGACTCTTGTATCGGTCCTCAAGAGTGTTTGAAAAATTGCTTTCGAAAGCTTTTTGAAAAGGTGTCGGTGTGAAAAGTATTTTTGAATTTGTTTTGAAATTAGAGCAAGTATCTACGAGAACCTCCCTACCCTAAGGAATTCGTCTGTGTAAATGTCCTTTAAAGTAGTGCCATCCCACCATTGAGAGGTAGGTAGCACCACCGTTGGAGGTGTTCGGGTCAATTCGAGGTTCGGGACATGGTGATCACCAGAGCAATGGGAAGACACCTTAGAAGCTACCCTCATGCCAGGTTCCTGGATCATGAGGACTTACTAAGACATCCTCTACTCGACGATCACCTTTCGAGGCAAGGCAACAGTGAGGCGTACCCTAGGGGTGGTGTGTGAATTGTGTGTCAGATTCATTTATTTTTGTCTTGTCATGTCAAAGTGATCTATGCGTTTGTTTTTATTTAATCATTCATTCTTGCATGCATTTAATTAACAGTTAAAAAGTTGCGAGAAATGTAAAGTTCTAAACTATTACAAAGGCGCGGGTCCACATCGCCAAAATTTAATCCAGGACCCGATTTGATAGAAAATAAAGAAGTAAAGTGCGAGAAATAAAATGTCCGAGTTTACAAGGCTTTGGGAGAATTACATTAATATTATAAGAAATAAAATAAAACGCGCGAATTGAAATAAGATTGGAAACGAGGGCGTTGGACCCTTTTGAAGTTAAATTGAAATTAAAAATTAATTAATTATTTATTGAAATAAAAGAAGTGTTTTTTAGGTTTTTTTGCATTTATGAAATAAGAAAATTAAAATTAAAGTTAAAAGAAACCCTAATTCTAAGTTATTTTTAATTATTTGAGAAAAATGTTAAAGTTTAACTTAATTTACTAAAGAATTTATGTACATGTTTATTTACAAAATAAATTAGTAATTAATAATAATAATAATGATGAGAAAATTATTTATTAAAAAAAATGATGAAAAAGTTAAAAAAACCTAATTTCTACATATTTAATTTATTAAGAAAAATATTAAAGTTTTGAAACCTAAATTAATCTAATTAATTGTTTAAAGTTTATTTACAAAAATAATAATAGTAAAATTAATATTAATAAAATAAACATTTTTTTGATTTTTCTGTATTTTATATTTATTATGAAAATTATTTTATGGAATTAAAAGAAAACAATTAAAAAACAATTAAAAGAATAAAAAGGAAAAACAAATAAAAATTAAAAATTGAGCAAACCATAGGGGGTGTCTGACCCAATGGGAGGTTTTTTGAAGTATTGACTCCTGAGTACCGTGGTCTGCATTCTTTGGCCATTGGATTGAGTTTCATGCATAAGTTGTTCTACTTTGGCCATTTGGCTTTTGGCTTTTGGCTTTTGCCTTTTGGCCATTTGTGTTCTGGCTTCAACGTTCCCTTAATGTCTGGCTTAATGTCTGCCTCGCCATGTATTGGTGTCATGCATAAAATGTTCTACTTTGGCCATTTGGCTTTTGGCCTTTTGGCCATTTGGCTTTTGGCCTCAACGTTCCTTAATGAACCTGCATGGGATCCTGTCTAAATCTGCAGTGTTGAACCTCATGAACACATTAAATAAAATCATAAAAATTCAAATAAAACCAACATATGAAGAAATTTAATGTTTAGGCACAATATGACATGTATGAATGATTATACCCTTTTGATCATGGAGATCAAATCAATCTTACCCTTACTGGAAGATTAGTGACCTGAATGCTTTTATGCCTTACTGGAAAATTAGGATCATGGAGATCAGGCCAGCCTTATCCTTACTGAAGAAGTAGTGAGGTGTTGGTTTGTAACTGTGATGGCTTATTTGTAGTGAGAGGGGGATTTGTAATAAAGATTTCAAGGTTTTAGGGTTCTTGAAAGAATTTGATATTCTAACAGTGTTGTGGCAAGGTTTTTTCTCTCTTTTTCTCCTCTCCTCTTTTTCTTTTTTTTTTCTCTCTGGTTTGTGTGAAAAGAAGGTGATTATATAATGAAAATTAGGGTAAAGCAAATGGGCTTTGAATGTGCAATTGGGCCTCCAATATTCACTTGAATTCGTCACTTTCCAGGCTAAATCGCAGGGACTTAAGTGCATTTTTTGAAGTTGAAGTGTGAAAACAAAATGTAGCCAACATCGAGAACTAACTCCTGTCCGAAAATTGACTCAATCGGATAAACGGTGAATTAGTTATGAATTTTTGAAGTTTCAGCTCAGACAAACTTATTTTGGGCTTCAGTGTCGACTCTGACACGTTCTTCAATAAAAAACTGGTATTGATCGGTGCATAATTTGGTCTCGACTTTTGAAGCAAAGTTGTAGATCTATGAGTCAGTAACCTTGTGTAAAAGTATGAGTCCAATCCGATAAAAATTGACCGAGTTATGAATTTTCGAAGTTTCGGCCCAGATGAAATAATATTCAGCATTCAGGATTTTCAGCGTGTCACGCACTCTGAGCAAAAAACGAAGGCCTTTTGAATACCGTTTGAACTCAATACCTTCTGTGAAAATGTAGCCAACTCAATTTGTGAAATTTTGGCGCCAGAACCAGCTCGATACGATGAAAATCGACCAAGTTATGATTTTCTGAACATGACGCAAATAAACTTATGTCACAAATTTCTGCACGAAAATACTTGATAAATCCACATTTTTGAAGACCTTCTGATCGAAATTGGCTTCCAGCCGTGAGAGATGAAAACGTAGATAATGTCAAGATGGAATTTTGGCCACCGGAACGGGTTCAAAACGAGTCACGATCTTCAAGTTATGAATTTTTTAGCGCGTAAAAACTGCACTTTCAGCACACTTTTTCACTATATTTCTTCAAGAAAACTCACACATTCGGATACCTTCTTTAAAGAATTGACTCTTAAGCCGAACCTGAATTTGAGAATACGTTATCAGAGATATCTTAGCGAAAGAATACCTGAATATGATGCGTCAGGTTGGACTTGTGAATTTTTCTTGAAATATTTTGAGAAATATGGGAGGGCAAATTTTGGGGTACAACACCCATCCTATCTTAAGTTTGCCTAAGTCTGGGTATAGGACTTATAAGTGATCACCAAGCACCCTGAAAACCATAAAAATCTAGACATACATATATACAACAAATAATATACAACAAATAAAATCACATACGCAGATAAAAAAATATAGGCACAACCCACTTTAGAGATGTTTCTATCCCCAACAGAATCTCCAATTTTCTGCAGCGGTAGAAATGTTGAGACTAAGTCATTGGATTGACTTAACTCGTACATATCAAATAAAAATCGCCACCACGCTTTATTGTTTCCAAAGGAAATATGAAAAGAGCGAATAAACCCAAAATAGAGGGGGAGTGAATCTAGGTACGGGGGTAGGTTATACAAAGGGAAGGTATTAGCACCCTAAACATCTACGGTACTCCACAGGAACCTCTTTGAAAATCTGTGTATTTTGGCTATAAAAGGTGTATACAAAATAAGATGGTGGAGATGAGAAAAGAAGTATTTTTACAATTTTATCAACCGCCGCGGTTGCGAACCTTTAGTGCCTACGTACCACCTTCCGTACAATAGGGGATCAGGGTACTCGTAGTTCACCTTAAAATTTTAAAACACATGTGTGTTGGTTAATTTTAAGAGAATAGACGTCTTCTTCATATCCGAGTGGAAAACATACCTACTACATACAATTATGAGAAAGGAGCATTTGGGTCATCTCAAAATGGAGGATATAACTTAGATTTAAAATCCATCACTCAACACCCAAGTGAAAAATAGATCTCTTCACTACATATCATAGAAGTATAATAGCTTGCGTTGTTACAAGAATTGACAAGAGTCTAATATTTTTGAGGAAAGTTTAAAAGTAAAATAAAGACAAAGTGGAAAAATGGTTTGAATGAGGTTAATGACTTTTAGTCTTGAGAAATATATCAAAGTACGATTAAATTGATTAAAGTTTTATTAAGAAAATATTTTTGAAAATGCATGGACCTAAGTCCAAGTTTATTATGAAGTCGGTTCAAGTTAGAAAACAAGAAGAGTTTTGAAAAGGAGGGAGAAGATTTTTGAAATTAAATAAGATAGGAGGAGATGAAGGGACTATCCAAAAGCAGAAAGTAAAATTCATGGAAAAGAACAATCTAACCAACAAGAAGTCAACACTTTACATGAAGAAGTCAATGTAGAATTCTCATCCTTTGGATTAAAACCAAGCAAGCAAAAAGACTAAACCTCTGTGGAATACCAATTTTAAGATGAATTAAGTCTTCATAATAATTGGGCAGAGTAACGACAGTATACAAAGTAATTCTCAATCACAGACAGAGCATAAAATTAGAATAACCTGCACACAAAAAATCATCCCAATACCTTGGACTAAACCCCAAGAACTTCAAACAAAATAACAATAGAGAAACAAGGTTCCCAAGTATCAAGGCTTCTAATTATAAGTTCGAGAGATCCACAACTCCATAATGCCAAAGATAGTAACCATGTAGTCCACAAAGAAATAAGTCTTTTAAGGTCCAAGTTGATTATTAAGTGTCTTTAAAATAAAAGAAAGCTCAAGTGAGCAAAGAAAAATACATTAAAAATAAATGCTCAAGTGAGAAAAAGAAAAAATGGCATGAAATGTAAATGCTAAAAAATAAATGGTACATAAAAGTAAATGCACAAAATAAAGGCATAAAGTAAATTTAATTATTAGTGAATTAGAATTTAGAGGTTAAATATAATGAAAGGTTAGTTGAATGACCATCTTAAAGCTTGCTTTTGAAAACTCATTAGTAGATTGAGAAAGTCAAAGCCTCTCAACAACAAGTTTCATTTTATTTTTGTCAAGTATATCATTCATTTCAAGTGCCCAAGGCAACCACATATGATTAACGATGTTCAAATAATTCACTTAGACCGAAATTCATGAAGTTCATTAGACGATTAATAGAATCAAAGCCTTCTAAAACAACCGGATGAACCAACAACTAATAATGAAATCAATGAAGTCGCCATCAAATGTTTTTTATCCCATAAGAGGGGAAAGGTAGACATCGAGTAAACCTGAGAAGGGTGAAATCAAGGTCGAACGACCAAGAGATACGGGTAATGGAGTCTATTAAGCGAGGGGAAGGTATTAGCACCCCACACGCCCGTAGTACTCTATGGTATCCACTCTTGTTTTCTATCTTATGGGTGTGTTAAATTTATGCTTACTGTTTACTACTAAGGAAGAATGCATGCAAAAAGAAAGAGAAAAGAATGTAGAGAAAATAAAAGTTGTGCTTGTTCGGGCCCTACCCCAATGCCTACGTATCCCTTTTAAGGAATCAGAGCAGTTGTAGTTCGGCTCCAATAGTTTTTGTTGGTTTGTATTTTTTAATGAACAATATTAATTTCTCCTTCTGCTGCAACTCGACCTTTGAAGACTTACGCGTCATTACATAAGTGAATTAACTTGCTCTTTTGAAAAGAGTTTCAAAAGAAAAGCCCAAAGGCAAAAGAGTTTGTATTTGTTGGTGTTTTTGCTGCAGATAATAACTAATTGACATCAAGAGAGAGATTTTATCCATTTCTATACTTATTCATGAAATAAGTCTTTTATATTTGAACTATCCCAAAGCTTAGAATATATGAACAATAAGATCGAGAAGAAACCCGCTTATCATTTCTCATTCTTAACAAAGATATGATTATCATCAATAATTTTTAAGTGTTTTGAAGTTCGCAAGAAAAAGAAGTTTTTGTTTTAAATGCAAATGCAAAAATGGAAAGAGAAGTCTAATGGGAGACTTGTTAGAACAAAGTTTGAATCTACTACCCTATATTTAAGTTTTGATGATAACAAAGTGAAAAGATATAGTATTTATAAGTTTCATGTATGAACTATCTACTGCCTAAAATTATTATGTTCTGACTTGCAGATACTCTGATTGATATAAGCAAGATCACATCTACTCAGCATCAGAACTTGATTTCAGACACCAGCATCAGAAGTTGCCATATCAGAATGTCAGAATCAGATGATCAACTCACGTACATGCTGAAGCCTGATGAACAAGACTGCGCTCAACACTCTGATAAAGAAACACAACAGTTCATCAACAGCGAAGCAGAGTCAGAATGAGCCAAGCCAGAACTTGCATTAAGTAAGCAACGGTACTGTGCATTGAAAGCAAATTAATTCCAACGGCCTCATTCCAGACAAGATCTGCTCAATAAGGAAAGTTTGTTATTAGCATTGAATCAAGAATATTGCATCCAACGTTCATCATCTCAGCGTTATATAAACAAGACTTTGAAGATTGAAATGGCTAATGCTCTCCAAATCTCTACACGCACAAAAGCTAATCATAATCTTCTTTCTCTCAGTTTTGCTAAACCACACACTCTGATATTCTATCATTGTTTAGCAATCTAGTTTCTAAGCTTCAATTTGTGTATACATCACAGTTGTGATACAGTTTTGTAGAAAACATCCACACACTTAGTTTTATCTCTTTGTAAGAAAGTGTTACCTTGACAAACCGGGTTGTGGTTTGGATCAAGAAGGCTTTAGCAGTTGTTAAAGCAGTCTGTAATATTCAGTTGAATATAGTGGATTAAGACCTCGTTGGAGAGAGGCGAAATCACCTTGACGGGTGGACTGGAGTAGTTTGAGATCAAACGAACCAGAATAAAAATATCTTGTTCATTGCATTAGATTTCAG
This sequence comes from Vicia faba, assembly GCA_948472305.1. NCBI lineage: Eukaryota > Viridiplantae > Streptophyta > Magnoliopsida > Fabales > Fabaceae > Vicia > Vicia faba. The sequence continues at coordinate 264,798,759 of OX451740.1, forward strand.
TTTTACAATTCAACCCCCCCTTCTTGTGTTTTTCACCACTTCAATTGGCATCAGAGCGCCTGGTTCTGAGCTAAAACACTTAACCGTGTCAGTACAAGATCCAGCGTCAGAAAAACACAATGGCAGGAAACAATTCTCACATCAGCAATGACAACAATGAGGACAGAGACAGATTCAGTGGCAAACCTCCAGTCTTTGATGGAGAAAACTTTGATTACTGGAAAGACAGAATTGAAAGCTTCTTTATGGCACATGATGCTGATCTGTGGGATATGGTGACAGATGGATACACGCACCCTGTGACTGCAAGTGGTCAGAAGATTGATAGAAAAACAATGTCTGATCAACAAAAGCGTGACTTCAAGAATCACCACAAGGCCAGAACCATCCTCCTCAGCGCCATCTCCTATACTGAGTATGAAAAGATCTCCAACAGAGACACAGCAAAGAATATTTTTGACTCACTCAGAATGACGCATGAGGGCAACGTTCAGGTCAAAGAAACAAAAGCTCTGGCGCTCATTCAGAAGTATGAGGCGTTCAAAATGGAAGAATCTGAATCCATTGAAACCATGTTCTCTAGATTCCAGATTCTGGTAGCTGGTCTCAAAGTTCTGGACAAAGGATACTCTACTGCTGACCATGTCAAGAAAATCATCAGAAGTTTACCCAAGCAGTGGAGACCTATGGTTACAGCTCTGAAGCTAGCTAAAGATCTCAACAAAATCACTCTGGAGGAACTTATCAGCTCCCTCAGAAGTCATGAGATAGAGCTAGAAGCTGATGAGCCTCAGAAGCAAGGTAAGCCTTTAGCATTAAAATCTAACAGAAAATTTGAGTCTAAAGTTTTGCAGGCAGTTGAAGAAACATCTGATGGATCCTCATCAGAAGAAGACGAACTCTCCCTTCTCTCCAGAAGAGTAAATCAACTGTGGAAGCAAAGACAAAGGAAGTTCAGGAATCCCAGAAGATCTGATCAGAACGAGTCTTCTTCCAGATACAGAAGGACATATTCTTCCTCTGGATACAGAAGATCTGAAGGCTCCTCCAGTAGAAAAAAGCCAAACACCAAAGACATCATCTACTATGAGTGCAATGAGCAAGGACACTATAAGAGTGACTGCCCAAAGCTTCAGAGGGAAAAGCCCAAAAAGAAGTTTGGAAGAGAGAAGAAGAAAAGTCTCATGGCTACATGGGATGACTATGACTCGTCTGAAGCTGACTCAGAATCAGATGATGAAAGGGAAAACATAGCTCTCATGGCTAACATTTCAGAAGATAGTGAAGCTTCTGAATCAGACACTGAAGAGGTATTTCCTAACTTTGCTGTTAACTTTACAAAGGCTGAACTTGCTGAAAGCCTTAATGAGATTCTGGAACGTTATCAGCAAATTAGAGCTAAATTCAGAGACCTAAAAAGGAATCTTGAATCTGACTCTAATAAGACTGAGAGTCTCAAATTGGAAAATTCTGAGCTGAGAAATAAGATTTCAAAATTAGAAAACACTTTACAAAACTCTCAGAAGGAACCAATTTCTGAAACTCCCAGCAACGTTGATGAGATCATCAAGGAGTATGATCACAGTTTCCAGAAGTTCCTAGCTAAAAGCATAGATAGAAGCAGAATGGTTTCAATGATCTATGGAGTTAGCAGAAACGGCAGGAAAGGAATAGGATACCAAGGTAAGGTTCCTACACCAAAGAATGTCATGGACTTAACCATTAAACACACTCCTCTGAATTCACATTTTGTATATGGTCACACACATGATATCAAATACACTAGCAGTAAGCACTCTGTGAAACCAAAATTCAACCAGAGTTTTGGTAAAACTAACAAATCAGGACCCAAGAAAATCTGGGTACCTAAGGATAAAATAATACATGTTGCAGATATCTTTAGCAGCAAGTCAGAAACACCAGTCATGGTACCTGGACTCTGGCTGCTCACGACACATGACGGGAAGAAGGCATATGTTCCAAAGCCTGGAACTTAAGCCTGGAGGCCACGTTGGCTTTGGAGGAAATCAGAGGGGAAAGATAATTGGCTCTGGAACTGTAGGTAATGGAAATCTTCCCTCTATTAATAATGTTCTACTAGTAGATGGATTGATGCATAATCTGTTATCCATAAGTCAATTAAGTGATAACGGTTATGATATAATCTTTAATCAAAAATCATGTAAAGCTGTTAGTCAGAAAGATGGGACTATCCTGTTTAATGGTAAGAGGAAAAACAACATTTACAAAATCAAACTTTCTGAACTAAAGAGTCAGAATGTAAAATGTCTTCTGTCTGTTAACAACGAGCAGTGGATCTGGCACAGAAGATTGGGGCATGTTAGTATGAGAAGAATATCTCAGATTAACAAACTCAATCTGGTCAGAGGACTTCCTAATTTGAAGTTCAATTCAGATGCTCTGTGTGAAGCATGTCAGAAAGGCAAATTTGCAAAACCTTCTTTAAAATCCAAAAATGTTGTTTCTACCTCTAAGCCATTAGAACTTCTGCATATTGACTTATTTGGACCAGTTAAAACTGCTTCAGTCAGTGGTAAGAAGTATGGGTTAGTAATCGTAGATGACTATAGCAGATGGACATGGGTAAAGTTCTTAAGACACAAGGACGAGTCACACTCTGTGTTTGTTACCTTCGGTAACCAATTTCAGAATGAAAAGGATCTTAGAATCGTTAAAGTCAGAAGTGATCATGGTGGAGAATTTGAAAACAAAGATTTTGAGTCATTCTTTAATGACAGAGGCATTCTGCATGATTTCTCTTGTCCTAGAACTCCCCAACAAAATGGAGTTGTAGAACGAAAGAACAGAACATTGCAAGAAATGGCCAGAACCATGATCAATGAGACAAACGTTGCTAAGACCTTCTGGGCAGAGGCAATAAACACAGCGTGCTACATTCAGAATAGAATCTTAATAAGACCTATTCTGGAAAAGACTCCATATGAATTGTGGAAGAACAGAAAGCCCAACATTTCATATTTTCATCCATTTGGATGTACTTGCTTTATATTAAATACAAAGAATTATTTGAACAAGTTTGACTCTAAAGCACAGAAGTGTATTATGTTAGGATACTCTGAACGCTCAAGAGGGTACAGAGTATACAATACAGAAACACAGATTGTGGAAGAATCAATCAGTGTTCGTTTTGATGATAAGCTTGACTCTGAAAAGTCAAAGCAGAATGAAGTTTTTGCAGGTATAGAAATTGAATTTGCAGGTTCTGAAGACAACTCATCAGAAGCTCTCAACACAGACATTCCTTCAACGTCTGAAAGGAGCACTGCTAGCAATCCTACAACAGCTGCTGATCAACCTCAGAAGAGATTACCCAGAAGCAGCTTGGATCACCCAGAAGAGACTATCCTAGGAAGAAAGGAAGATCCAATCAGAACAAGAGCAAGCTTCAGAAACTCTGAAGAAACACTTATGGGACTTGTGTCTCTGATTGAACCTTCTTCTATTGATGAAGCACTTCTGGATAATGACTGGATTCTGGCAATGCAAGAAGAGCTGAATCAATTCACCAGAAACGACGTATGGGATCTCGTTCCCAGACCAAAAGGATTCAACGTCATTGGAACAAGATGGGTGTTCAGAAACAAGCTAAATGAACAAGGTGAAGTCATCAGAAACAAGGCACGACTGGTTGCACAAGGTTATAGTCAGCAAGAGGGGATAGACTATACAGAAACCTTTGCCCCAGTCGCCAGGTTAGAATCTATCAGACTTTTAATTTCATTTGCTGTTAATAGAGGCATCACTCTGTATCAGATGGATGTCAAAAGTGCATTCTTAAATGGTTATATATAAGAAGAAGTTTATGTACACCAACCCCCAGGTTTTGAAAATACAAAACATCCAGAACATGTTTTCAAACTAAAGAAGTCATTGTATGGTCTGAAACAAGCTCCCAGAGCTTGGTATGAAAGGCTAAGTAACTTTCTGCTAGAAAATGAATTCACTAGAGGGAAAGTGGACACTACTCTATTCTGTAAATCAGTTAAGAGTGACATCTTAGTCTTTCAAATTTATGTTGATGATATTATTTTTGGTTCTACTAATCCTTCTCTTGGAAGAAAATTTGCTAAGTGTATGCAGGCAGAATTTGAGATGAGCCTCATGGGGGAACTGAAATTCTTTCTAGGAATTCAGATCAATCAAACTCCAGAAGGAACTTACATTCATCAGAGCAAATACATCAGAGATCTTCTGAAGAAATTTGACCTCTCAGAATGTAAGCCATCAAAGATTCCAATGCATCCCACGTGCATTCTGGAAAGAGAAGAGGTAAGCAAAAATGTAGAACAGAAAGTCTACAGAGGTATGATTGGTTCTCTCCTCTATCTGACTGCTTCAAGACCTGACATATTATTCAGTGTTTGTATCTGTGCTAGATTCCAATCAGATCCTAGAGAATCTCACTTAACAGCTGTTAAGCGAATTTTCAAGTATCTGAAAGGTACTACTAATCTGGGTTTGTTTTATAGAAAATCTAGTGATTACAGCTTAGTAGGCTACTGTGATGCTGATTTTGCTGGAGACAGAGTGGAACGTAAAAGTACTTCTGGAAGCTTCCAGTTTCTGGGAGAAAATCTGATCTCTTGGTCCAGCAAAAGGCAATCAACAATTGCTCTATCAACAGCAGAAGCTGAGTACATAGCAGCAGCAGGATGTAGCACACAAATGCTCTGGATGAAAAGTCAGCTTGAAGACTTCCAGATTTTTGAGAGTAACATTCCTATACTTTGTGATAATACTTCTGCTATTTGCTTAAGTAAGAATCCCATTTTACATTCTAGAGCTAAGCATATAGAAATAAAACATCACTTCATTAGGGACTATATTCAGAAAGGTATTTTGAACTTAAAATTTATAGATATAGACCATCAATGGGCTGATATCTTTACTAAACCCCTTTCAGAAGATAGGTTTAATTTCATTCTGAAACATCTCAGCATGAAAGTGTGTCCAGAGTAAAAATGGTTTAATTCCATATATTTACCTTCAGAATGTAATTGTTTTACTGTGAACTTCTGATCAATCTCCTTTCAGAAAGATAGAACATGCAGATTGTATCAGATGCAAGTCTAAAAGATCTGAGAGTCTAAGCTCAAAGACAGACGTGCTGATCACTACATCAAACAAGTGTCATCCAATCATTAGCATATCTCTGAAGCAGAATGCATGCACGCCTCTGAGAAGGCAAAGCGCTGATTGGGTGCATTGAGACACATGTCTGGTAACCGTTTTTAAGTATCTTTCTCAAATCCCCCATAATCAGCAAGCATTTAATGAAAAGTAATCATGCTTTTAAAATGCAATCATGATTTTTCTCTCTCTTAAAAAACGTTTATCTTTTCAAAATAGTTTTGAAAACTCTATTTAAGCACATTAATCTCTCATTCTCATTCTTTACGTTTTCTCACTGATACTCAAGCATCTTCTGCATATTTCTGTGTTCATCTCTTGCAAAACCTATTTTCCTCAGTTTATTCTCAAAACCTTTTTAGTGTGAACATGGCAACCTCCAGAAGTGCTTCTGCAGGTCCTCAGAAGAAAGCATCATCTGAGAAATATCAAGTGCCATTCAGAACTCTCCTCACTCCTGTGAAGAATCTTGAAGTGCTTTCTGAATTAATCATTGATTTTGGAAGCTTGAAGGAGAACGGCTTTGACCTAACTGAAGAAGTTAGGGCTCAGAAGTGGGAAAGGTATTTTGACAGGTTGGTTGGACCAATATTCCCAATGCTAGTCAAGGAATTCTGGATTCACGCCAAGGCTTCAACACATCTAGTCACCTCCTTTGTTATGGGGAAGAAGATTGTGATCACTGAGGATCACATTGCAAGGCTAATCGGTTACAGTGGCGGTGGTGTCCGTTGTGTGGACATGGCTGAAAGATGTGCTGATGTAGGTGTGATAGCTGCAAGGATTTTCACTCATGGGGTGCCCAGCAGCAAGATTAAAGATCTGAAGGATCATTACAGAGTGTGGGCTAAGATTATTCTGGGGTGCTTCAACCACAGGAAACCAACCAGTTCTCCTAATTACATAAATATGGATCAGCAGTTTCTGATCTACTTTATTGATCAGAAGGTAAAGATCAATCTGGCTCACTTCCTGTTTAACCACCTCAGAACAAGTGTGAAGGAAACCAGGGAAGAAGAAAGAACCAAGAGGGATTGGATACCTTTTGGAAGGTTGATATCAGATATTCTGACAGAGAATAGGCTGATTGAGCATCTGATAGAAGCTCAAGAGCTAAGCACTATTGAACCAACAGTTGGGAAACCTCTGAATGCAAAGAACTTGAAGAAGATGAAGCTGATAGAGAATATTCAGAAGGAACCCAGAGCTACTCCTATTGCTGATATCACCAGCAGAAGAGTGCCTCTGAGTGACTTTCCGTTATTTTCTGAAATTGAATCCAACCCAGAGGTGGTTCTCAGGTACTTGGATGCGTGCAAGGCAGATGGTTCAGATCCAAATCTGATTATCAAAGCTCTGCATCAACCTCAGCAAGAAGTGACTTTGAAGAAGTCGAAGAAGAGGAAGGCACCATCAGAAGGATCATCCCAGCAGACACCCAGGAAAAGAGGTAATTCATCTGCTGCTTCTGTTTTAAATTCTTCTACTATTCCAGCATCTATTCCTCCTCAAACCTCTCATAGAATCTCAATCCCCATCCCTACCATAGATGAAACTGTATCAGAAGAGGACCCTTCTGAGGCATTAAAACTCAGAAGACCCAGAACCAAACATCCCAAACAACCAACAATCTCAACAACATCAGCAATTGACCAAGTGCTGTCTGACATTGATCAACACACCTCTGATCAACCAATATCTGAACCACAAACTGTTCCTCCTCCACAACCAGAACAACAACAACCACTCTCATCAATTCCAGAAGAACCCCTTATCCCTGAACAATCAGAAATTCCAACAACTTCTCCTCAACCATCAATTCCGTCTCCCTCTCCCCAACCAGAAATTAATCCACCATCACCTCAAACAGAGTTTCATCACTCTGAAACTCCTTCTCCTCAACCATCTGAACCTCATTCACCTCAACCATCACCTTTGGCAATCCAGCTGCCAGGTGGAACAACTATCACCTTAGCACAATTACCATCCTCATCAGAATCTACACCACCAAATACTCCCAAAACACCACCCAGTCCAATCATAATCTCTGATTCTGATACTCCATCTCCAAAACAAACAGCTGCTCAGAAAACCTCAGAAAACCCCAGCAGGACTTTCATAGACTTAACCAGTCTTGACCGTCTTGCTGATCTGAAACACAAAATTGCCATCCCAAAACCAAAACAACCAGATGTTGGCTCTGGTATTATGAATTTTGAAACAGGTGTGCTGCAATGGATTGCTTCTTTGAAGCAAGTTTGTCCTGGAATGATTGACCCAGCTGCTTCTGATCAGCTCTGGTCACAATTCAGACTTTGGGTACGTGTTGAAGCCCTCAAGTTGCAGGATATCAACTATGAGCAGGCACAACAAAATTTCAGCAAGCTTCTGAATGAAGTTGGAAGTCAGCTTCTGAAAGAAGACGTGCTCCCTCTGGATAGTGAACCTTGGTCTGAGAAACAGCAAGCTGCAAAGGTGCAATCAGAAGAAGACAAGACCATTCAAGCTGAAGAAAGTCTAGCAGAAGATGTTGCTGAAAGCTCTCAGAAGCTTCCTGCTTCTGATGCTTCTCAAGCTGCCTTGGACAGGCAGACTCTGGAAGAACTAAGGCTGAATGACATGCGTCTGCAGCAGCGGATGGATGAAAGCGATCAGAAGATGAAAGAGAGAATGGATGTGCAGGATAGCAAGATTGACACTGTTGTCAGCATGGTGCACAAGCAGAATGAGACTGCTGAAAAGATCCAAGCCATGCTGGAGAACCTGTTCACACGCTTGCCTCCTCAACCTTAGTCTCTTTTTTTCATTCATGTTCTTTTTCATGTTTTCCTTGATTTTCTGATGTACTGTTTGAATATGTTTTTTACTATTTTCTTGTTTTGATTCTGAACTATCTTAATATGATTAGTTTTTCTGATCTTAATTGTTTTAGCACATCACCTACACTTTTTGATTGCTGACAAAAAGGGGGAGAACAAGAATGATATTTTAATCAATAACGGCTAACTAGACAGAAATTCTCAAACATTCTAACTCTATTACTTGAAAATGTTTTTTCTGTTTTGCTTAAAGTCTACAGGTACAAGGAAGCTCCTGGACACTCTGAAGACTAGAAGCTCTGAAGCTCTGATCACTATGAAGTTCTGATCCGCTCTGATATTCTGATCCAAAGCAAAGCTCTGACAAGAAAAGCTCTGAAGCTCTGCTCTGACATAAAGCTTCTGATAAGTCAAAGACTCTGATACTCTGATGTTCAAAGAAAGGCAAAAAGATCTGATCCTGAAGAACACGTGTAATCAAAGGGAAGTAATAAACTCAAGGGGAGTATCTCTCAACTCTGATATCTCTTTACTCCTTATCCTTTTACTTCTTACTCTGATACATATCTCAGATACCTTTTCACGTTATTTTCATTTAAAAAATATCTAGTTTTTGTCATCATCAAAAAGGGGGAGATTGTTAGAACAAAGTTTGAATCTACTACCCTATATTTAAGCTTTGATGATAACAAAGTGAAAAGATATAGTATTTATAAGTTTCATGTATGAACTATCTACTGCCTAAAATTATTATGTTCTGACTTACAGATACTCTGATTGATATAAGCAAGATCACATCTACTCAGCATCAGAACTTGATTTCAGACACCAGCATCAGAAGTTGCCATATCAGAATGTCAGAATCAGATGATCAACTCACGTACATGCTGAAGCCTGATGAACAAGACTGCGCTCAACACTCTGATAAAGAAACACAACAGTTCATCAGCAGCGAAGCAGAGTCAGAATGAGCCAAGCCAGAACTTGCATTAAGTAAGCAACGGTACTATGCATTGAAAGCAAATTAATTCCAACGGCCTCATTCCAGACAAGATCTGCTCAATAAGGAAAGTTTGTTATTAGCATTGAATCAAGAATATTGCATCCAACATTCATCATCTCAGTGCTATATAAACAAGACTTTGAAGATTGAAATGGCTAATGCTCTCCAAATCTCTACACGCACAAAAGCTAATCATAATCTTCTTTCTCTCAGTTTTGCTAAACCACACACTCTGATATTCTATCATTGTTTAGCAATCTAGTTTCTAAGCTTCAATTTGTGTATACATCAAAGTTGTGATACAGTTTTGTAGAAAACATCCACACACTTAGTTTTATCTCTTTGTAAGAAAGTGTTACCTTGACAAACCGGGTTGTGGTTTGGATCAAGAAGGCTTTAGCAGTTGTTAAAGCAGTCTGTAATATTCAGTTGAATATAGTGGATTAAGACCTCGTTGGAGAGAGGCGAAATCACCTTGACGGGTGGACTGGAGTAGTTTGAGATCAAACGAACCAGGATAAAAATATCTTGTTCATTGCATTAGATTTCAGTTTTACAATTCAACCCCCCCTTCTTGTGTTTTTCACCTTGACGGGTGAGCAACAGATATGGAAGTAGCACTCCTCTGAGGTATCTTATTTTTTGTAATGAAACATGCTTGATTTAGGTTTTTTTTAGATGATGTAATTGTGTATGCAAATGCAACTTGCAATGCGATTTGAGCAAGCAGCTGAGTAGTATTTTTGTCATGGTCTAAACAAAGAGCTCGCTTTTTGGTTATTAATATGCAGAGCTATATGAACTGATATAGAATATCTCGTGGACAAGTTTGGAATTAGTTTCTAGACATTTGCACATAGAAGGATCCGGTTTGCAGGGCTGCACACACGGAATGCTACTGTCTGTGATAAATGAGTAGTATATATGTTTGGCTGGATGAATTGTTTCGGGTAATTGACAGTGTATAACTTGCAATTTGAAGAAGGCTTAAAATTAGAGTCAAGGAAAATTGAGAAGATGACATGAGAGGTTGAATATGGCATGAAGAAATACCAAGGAAAAGCAGTTTGTAGTTTGGGCTAAGTGAAAGAAAATTTGAAGATGGATACTTGGCCCGAATATGGAAGCATGAAATTGTTTGGATATTAGGATTTTAGGCTTAGAATAAAAGTTTGTGTAATATTTTTTGTATGATGTTTAGACATGATGGTCATGGTTTTGTAAATTGGATTTATGGTTTGTAAATGGTAAACATTGTAAAACTTGAATAGTGAATGTTGAACTTGGAATTTGAACTTTTACATTTGAAACTTGTGATTTTGCATTATGGTCACCTGAACGGTGAATGAATTTTTGATTTATGATCTTGAAATTTGAAATAGCCTTGAATAATTCTTGAGTGACCTTGTACATGCATGAACCTGATATTTGCTCTAAATTTCAAATAACTTGTTTCTCAAGAAATCCACATGAATCTATCTCTAACCTTTCATACTTGATAAATGAACTTTAATCCAATTTTGAACAAAACATGAATTCACATGATATTTCTCTTGAAATAATCCAAAGCAAACTCTATGATCAGAATTCAAACTTCTTGAATGAACCCTAAAGCAAAGGACGTATATCATAAGCCATGGAGCGAGCCGAATCTTCAATTGATGACCATGAACCAAATGGTCCCTAACATCACCCTCTGTCCTTCGCGAGAGAACGGATCCAACACCTTGATCCCCATCAATCTTGTGTAACAAACAATAAGAGAACCAAACCAACTTGATCTTAATGAATTTACAATGTCATCCTTATATCATGCCTTATCATCCCATGAACTTCCATTGAAGATGTTTATAAACCCAAGTACGATAGGATATAAATCCTAATCTTTCTTTGAATGAGAGGAATCCCCTTAAAGCCACAAAAATCCTAATTCCACTCCTTTACTAATAGGAGGAAAATCAGGAACATCAAGATCTATTTGATATGCACTCCTCAAAAGAATGTAAAAACCATTAATCAAATTACTTCCGGAAGTAACTTGAAAGATGGTTTTGCCTTGGTAAAAGAAGAAATTCCCAATGCTCATGATTACAAACCCTAATTCCTTAAGCTAATATTGATGAAGAAACACATTGAAAACCCTTGATTAAAGATGAGATCCTCAGAGCCAAAGAAACCCTAATTCTTCAGTTCAACGCTTAAGAGAAACAGGCGAATCAGTCTTATTCGATATGTACCCCTCAAAGTACTATGAAAAATCATGGCATTGCGCACCTGCTGAACTTTTGAACCGCTGTGCTTTATTGGAATGCAAATGTATGCTATGTTAGTGACCTAATGAAATATATGTGGATGAATGCAAAAACCTAAGCCATATAAAAGAAAATAGGAGGGCAAATTTTGGGGTGCAACACCTCCTAACAATGAACTTCAAAGTTATTGGATCCAAGGTTTCAAATTAAACATAATTGGACTTGCAAACATATGTTTGGGCCACGAATGATCATTTTTTGAATCGGGACAAATGTAGCGCTATGTTAATCAATCGTAAGTGGACTTATGTAAAAGCCACACCTGTTTTGATGTCGATCAATAACAATCTATGTACGATACATGTTAGAGAAATGATATGTAGATCATTCTCCAAAAATATGTAGCACAAGTAAAAATAAGAAAAGGATAAGATGAAGAGGGAGGGTAATGATAGTGTAACCAATGTATCAGATGAAATTAGGGTTTCAAATATCATCAACATCATTCATCCATTTTGGTGGATTTGGTTTTTCAACCTATCAACACCCAAGATCCAATGAAGTTGAGGAACTTGTTCTAAAAAAACACTCAAGTGTCTCCAAATTAGGACCAATAAAAAAATAATAAAATGTATTTAATATAAAAACAAAATTTAAATGATTTATAAAGAGGAAATAACTGGTAAAATACATACTATGTATTAAAACACCAAATAAAAAATCTAAAAAAATTATCAAAGATCAAACATGAATCAACAAGTATTGACAAAAAAATTTTAAAATTTTTTAAAATATAAATAAATAAGCAAAAAAGTCAAAAAATTATGAAAAATAATAAAATCGAAAATAAAAATAAAATGAGGTCACCATTTTTTGTAAATAGGTCATTGGATCCTTCCATAAATTTTTCAGAATTTAAAATGACCAAAAAATATTTTTAAACAATTAAAACAAATCAAATAAAGTGAAAAATTATAAAAAATACCAAATCATAATATAAAATTGTGAAAAACAAAAATCAGAAAGAGAAAAAACCAAAAGTATTTTTGATAATTTTTCACAATTTTAGAATTTGAAATAATTTTTTTTTATAAATTTTTAAAGTTTAAAACAATTTAATATAATAAATCAAAAAATAAAATAAAATCAAAAAATATGGATTATCTGATCATTATCAAACGGGTTATTAAGAAGATCTAAACGACCTAACACGCTTCGCATATTATGGACCTTATTAAAAAACACACCGAATCAATAAAAAATAAATCAATAAAATTAAAACAATTAAAATGAGAGAGGACATTCTAAAAAATACAGACATGCAGTAGCTTCTCACCTAACTGGAACTAACTCACAATACCACAACAATCCTAAAGCTCATGTCAACTCTTACTCACTATGAGTTGATACACATTTATACGCTTAGCAGGTGTGATATAAAAAAAAAATTGTGCCAATTCTTTATCATAATTTAATATAATTTAATATAAATTAATATAAATCAAACAAATATTCATAATTAATATTTAAAAAAGTTTAAAAAATATTTGTAGTATAAAAATATAATAGAAATTACTATCTATTAGATGAATATTTATTTTTATTAATAAATATAAAAAATACATGAAACAATCTATTAAAAAATATTTATTAAAAAATTTAACATAAATATAGATATATAATTCGAAGTAGGATAATGTGACAATTTTTATTATAACATTAAAAAACATTATACTTTTGACTAAATTTTTTCTAGAATGAAATATAACTGATGACCACAAATTTCTATAAAAATAATTGTTAGTTTATTAAATATTAAATCTGTCATCTTATATATTATATAATATATTTTAAATAAGAGATAATTTATCTTTTAGATTTATTTAATAATTAATATATTTGATATATTCTTGTAAATATGACTGGAGAGGATATAATAATAGAAATTTCACTTATTTAATAAAAATTATTATTAATTTAAAAAAAATAAAATAAAATGAAAATTTTGATTAATTTCCATAAATAAAAAAGTATATTACCAAACTTGATATATAAATTTTTACTTGTGTACTATATATATATATAGCTAGTGACTCCACCAAGTCTATAACTCACACCATCTTAGTATCTCATACTTGAAAAGGTACCAATCAAACATCATGAGATTTCAATCCATTCTTCTCCTCCTCGTTGTTTTGTTGGCTTCAGCCACCATGAATCAAGCTCTACCAAGATGGACCCCCGTAAAGGACATTACTAATGCACACTATCTCAAAATGGTCCATTTCGCAGTGAACGACTATGACAATAAAACAGGACAAACATTGGAGTTTGAGAAACTTATCAACGTTGAAGGCCAATCTTACAACGACGGGACCAACTTCCGACTCACTCTTGCCGCCAAAAATAGGTTACTTTCTCACAAGTATGAAGCTGTTGTATGGGAACCGGGATTTGGGGGGGCATGGGTCGTCACTTCCTTTCAACGTGCTTAAATTATTATGTATTTTTTATGTTTTCTTTCTATAACATCATTCTCATTGTGTGCCTTATTATCATATCTATGAAAGTTGTGACGTGATTATCACGTGGTTAAAAAAAGGTTGTTGCGACGTGATAATTACGTCACTATGAATTTATATATTAAAAAAAATTAAAATAACGTTCAGATATAAAGATTCTTTTTTAAAAATGAAATACGTTGCGACATGGGACTCACGTCGCTAGAAAAAAGTTAAAATAAAAATAGAACACATGTGTGGCCCAACCACTTTAATTACAAAATTTAATTTCATATATATATATATATATATATATATATATATATATATATATATATATATATATATATATATATATATATATATATATATATATATATATATATATATATATATATATATATATATATATATATATATATATATATATATATATATAATCATTAAAAAAACAGTAATCCTTAAATACTTCATAATCTCTCTCTGAAATCCATCAACGTAATAGAATTGTGAAGCAACAATATAAAAGAAGATATAAGAAAATGATTATGTAGAAATACTCACTTAAAATATTCATCATAAGTTCAAAAAAAAGTATACTTGTATCTTATCTTTGATAATACAAACACATCATATTGAATAGGGGTGTTCAAATCCAAATAAAAAATCGAATACCGATCTAAAAAACCGAAAACCATAAAAAACCGAAAGTTATTGGTTGTGTTTGGATGTTATTTTATGAAAACTGATCGGTTCGGATTGGATTTCGGATGAATTTTTCAAAACTGATCCAAACCAAACCGAACCGCATAAATATATTTTGATACTTATTTACTTTTTATTAGTATGACATGTTATGTGAATTTATTATTAGATGATAATAATTTTTTTAATAATATTTATTAGTTTGGTATAATCTATTTATTTTTATTATTTCAAGCATAATCAATCACTCTCATTTTGTAATATTAACTTTTAATATACTATATGTTATATATTATATCAAATCTATGATTTATTAGTAGTTTTATAATATTAATAAAAATATAATGTGTAATTTGGATATCCAAAAACCGATCCAAATTAAACCGCATAAATTGGATCGGATCAGATTGGATTTTTTTAAATATATCATCCAAAACCGAACCGAACCTTAAGTGAATTAATCTTTGGATCGGATGAGTTTTTGCTTTAAAACTGATCCAAACCGAACCGCGAACACCCCTAATATTTAGTATATATATGAGATGAACATCATAGATGATATTAAAGTGAATATTTCGCGTATCACATACTCCTCTCTCGTAATCCTATTCCTTACAGATGTCTCTCTGCAAGCTTATGTATTATACCAAACGCCATGTTCCTAATTTCATTGAGAAAAGAAACGTTTTTCCTATGGATGAATATTTTGAGTATTAGAATGATGAAAATATTTGATTCTCTGATTCAATCAAGTACCTCAATATTTGTTGGATTCTAGACACAAGCGTCCAAGTATAAATAGGGTTCAAGATTGGGATTCATCCACATGCATTGAGCAATTTGAAGACAGAAAAATGGAACCTCCTTTCGAAGCATTTGTGGAACCTTCTTTCAAAGATTCATCTGGAGAAAGGTCAGTTCTTTTTAATCTATTCATAATAATAGCTATTATCGATGAATTGCACTTATTTCCAATCATTCAATTTCAAGTTAGGGATATAACCTTGCCTGTGTGTTTCACCGGCTGCAGTGGTTACATATTGTGATATCAGAAAATTCCAAAGCACCGAAAAAATCTATGTTACCGATTTTGTTATGTATCATATGTTTGGAAAACTGTATTTTAATAATTTTTTCTAAGTCCATATTTTGATCTACGATTTGTCTGATTTTCTAGATGGGATGTTCATATATGATGTTTTAGAATTAAACGAGATATGAACATACAACTGATGCCCTGTTATTGTCATTACCTTAAATTGTCTTGGTCTTATTTATAATTTTGCAGTTTACTATTAGTGTTAGCATACCTTTAATAGATTTGCATTATAATGAATATATACAAATTTGGTGATATAAGTTTGCTATGGATTCATGTTGTGTGCACCTCCAAATTCAATTGCATAACCTTTAATTAACGGTGAATGTTATGGTTTCTTATGGTATGAAGTTCATTCTATTTATGCAGCAACACTCAGATTATTCATTTGAACCATATGAAGATGAGTACTATTGAGATTGAATTGACTGATTACATTTTAATTGACTGATTCATTACGAAATGTCCTCGTAAGTAAATACTTCTCATTAAATTGACTGATTACATTTTAATGGAAAAGGCATCATCATCTAATGAATTTCATGTTTGTGCAGAATTTCCCTAGGGTCATAGCTAGGTTTTATAGTTTTTTTCGGATGCACCTTGACTTGTTTGATGTTGATATGGGAGAGGTTTATGATGCAATCCTCCACACTGTACAGAGGAACATGGAGGAAGAAGTGTATATATGGGATGGATGGAACAAATATGCAAGGAACAAAAGGTTAAAGAGAGGAGATAGGTTGGGATTTAAGATTTCGAGGGTTCCGCATACATTGTATGTATGTTTGATGAATCATTGAAGGTTATACAGTTAAGGGATTTATTTTCGTTTTAGTTTAACTTTGGTTGAAGGAATGGTGTATGGTTGTATCTAGTGTGTTCCATTTTTTTTGTAGTTTGGTTGTAGTATCCTTGAAATGTCTAATTTTTTGAAGTGGTTATGTCTAATGGTCAATTCTTGTATTAACAAGTGAAGTTTTTTAATCAATTTGGCTTGTATGGTTTATCCATATGTTAAGTTGTTTATGTATAATGTGGAACTAACTATGTAGAAGTATAATGTGTTACAATATATGTGAAATATTACGTGACTTGTCAAATCTTGTTTTGGGAAATTGGAGATGTGTGTATTGCATTGAAAGTGGATTGTGTTAAAATTTATGTGATTAAAAGTTTATAGACTACAAAAAATTAGAATCAAATATTAGACCTTTTAATAATAAGGGGATTATACATTAAATATATTATAAGGATCAAGGTATAAACATTTAATAGATCAAATAAATATGGAATCTTTAATTAATATTACTTGAAGAGGATAAAGATCTCAATTTTATCCATCAAATTGGGATATACATGGTTAAACCAAAAAAAAGGTATGTACATTGTTTCCATGTGTAATGGTTTCGAATAGAATTGACCAAGAATTTGATCTAATTATTAGAAAGCTATAAGTATTATAGTTGTTCCATTATAATAGGAACTTTAAACTCATAAAAATCTTACATAAATGAGGTTCAGTAAATAATAATCTTAGAATATTAAAATTACAACATAAGAGTTAGTAATCTCATAAGACATGAAATGGTGTTATTGTAATAACACTTAGATAGTAGCAAAAGAAGAAATAAAATACAAGTTGTTTTGCAAAGGAAAACAAAAAAGGATAGATTTACAACATCAATCTTCAATGTGTAGTCAAATGTTGTACCTAAACAAAAACACATAGAGAGGTAGGTTTACAAGCAAAAAAATGCAACACAATAATTTTATGGAATGATAAATTAGGATGAATAATCAGTTACATATTAAAGGTTTTGGAACACTTTCTTGAACACAACATTAGTGGTGGTAGTCATGGCTTCTTTATCTTTGTCATGAATAAGAATCTTAAGACCCTTCTTGGATTTAACTCTAGAAATAGCCACATATAATACACCATGACTAAATACTTCTTTCGGTAAATATAAACCAACATAGTCAAGAGATTGGCCTTGAGATTTGTTAATTGTCATTGCAAAGAAAACAATTATTAGAAATTGACGTCTCACCAATTTAAATGGCCATGGTGATTGTGAGGGGGTCAAAGAAATTCTAGGAATAAATATGATGTTACCTATATTCTTCCCGGAAATAATCTTAGCTTCAATAACATGATTTGCCATCCTAGTGACGGTGAGCCGTGTACCATAGCATAAACCTTCAGATTGATCTAGGTTACCCATAATCATAATTGTGGCACCAACTTTCAAGGTAATTTTGTGATTAGGCAATCCAGAAGTTTTAATAGCATTTATAAACTCAGGTGTGATATGCTCATATGCATCAAAGTTAGTAGCATCAGATTTATCTATGGAATCACTACTAAAGTATTCTTTATCTTCACCTACAACAATTGTAAAATATACTAAATGAGTAAAAAATGTAAGATAAGGTTTTTGTTGTTTAGATAGTAAAGTGATAATAAATCCTCGATGAATACCTGGTAGAGGGTTTTTGATATATTGGTTGATATCATCTACAACTTCAATTGTTGAAGCTAATATTTCCCGAATTTGAATATAGTTGGCATCAAGATAGTTATGAATTAGATCAGGATATGTATCCTCTACAATTTCCTTAATAGGATCTGAAAATTTTAAAATTAAAAACTCATTTGAAATACAAATATCAGCATAACCATCATTTGGCTCACACATGGCCCCATCTCCAATTTGTAAAATCCACTCAGAGACCCCCTAAAACCTAATATCCTTGTGAATAAGGTAGATGAAAGGTGCCTAACACCTTCCTTTCGTCTAATAAAGTCTGAAACCAAGAATCTCTGTTTGTGAGTTAAGGTTTTCTGTTAGATTCCCTTCCCTAGGATAAAAACTAATAGTGGCGACTCTTGATTTAAAAACCAGTTGCAACACTATCAATAAAGACAAAGTTCACTACATCTTATTCCTCAGAACATCCTTTAAGATCGAAGAAATGATAAAGACGAAGCTTACAATATCAACATAGGCAGTCACAAATTATCAAAATCAAAAGCAAAAAAAAAAGAAATTAAAATAAAGCCCGCTAAGTCAAGTAACAATAAAAAAAACTTGACTTAGCCAAAATTTAGGGCATCCCAATGGACCGGATTCAAAAGAATCGGCCCATGAAAAAATAATGGATTTGAATCAAAATTAGAGAACAATCTTATGACTGCCACCTCAAGTATCATCAAGGTTTCTTATCAATGCTTGGATCTTATTAATGCTTTTCATCGGTGCTTGGATCTTTACCAATGCTTATCATCATCACCACGACTATGAAAATTCTCTTGCAGACTGAACGCATCCGTTGGATAAATTGAACTTAGGATTGGAGAATATCAAGGAGAATTGGGTGGGCTAAATAAATCTTGAGCCTTATATCCTTTGTTTCTTAAACCACAAACCAAGGCCACATTACAACCTTCAAAAGTCCTAATTGAAGAAAGGTTAACTATAAAAGCATAATTGGAAAATTTTGCGTTAATTTGACTTATATGTTTGTTAAAATTATTGCTAACCACTCTG
Source organism: Vicia faba (assembly GCA_948472305.1). Lineage (NCBI taxonomy): Eukaryota > Viridiplantae > Streptophyta > Magnoliopsida > Fabales > Fabaceae > Vicia > Vicia faba. The sequence goes on from OX451740.1 coordinate 264,817,864, forward strand.
CTTCTTCGAATCTCCACCTCTAATCATCCATTTCTATTCCATAACAAACTTCGATTTTAAAACTTGCATGTGTATCAAACCGAATTACTTTTCAAAATGAATAATTTTATCTATGAATAGACACTTAGCATCAAAGGAGATCTCAAAAATTGGTTTAATCAAAAGCGATCCATTTCAGGAAGCTAGAGCATCTAAGGAGGAACCCTATGGTCATAGACAAGACTAATGATTGTAGGGGTATATCACATGAAGATACTATTGGCAAGGGGCGATCATTCTGAGATTCAATCAACTTGGATCACATTTCAAAGTGACGTTTAATCAGGGGCATACCTTTCAAAGGAGAATTCCTTAATCAAGTCATATCACAACATGGTATTGAATCAGTTTCCTCTTTTCAACAAACTTCTCAAGGCCCTAGTTATCAAGAGGAAACCTTTCAAGACTCAAATGTTGGGGAAATGCATATCAGGTTCATCTTACGATAGGTAGGGTCCAACTTCATTTCAAGCAATTCCAAGTACAAAATTTTCAAAGGTTCAAATCTTTGGGAAATTTACATCAAGTACATGGTGGGGTCCAAGTTCTTTATAATGTTACTTCCTCCAGATCCTAGAGATTGGGGGAATATCTTTCAAAATTCTAATGTTGGGAAAACCACTACGAGACTCGATCAAAAAGAGTTGGTTCAAAACAGTTCAAATCATCCAAGAGTACCTCCTTTAAATTGTGGAGATTGAGGGCATAATATTTTAAAGTGCAAAATAGTAGGGTCATTCATACTATGATCAAAATATTTCCAAGCTCATATCAAGGAGAATCTCTTCTAATACCAGACATATTGGGGTCAATATATCCCACAAAGAAGCAAGCTCTCTACGATCCCCTAGTGGATCTTTCGCCTACGTAAACAATCTTCAAGTTCAAAACAAGTATCACAAAATCACATTAGCATTACGCCTTGCGATTTTGAGCCAAGCAGCCCTAGAAACCCCTCTGCACTTTAATCATCCACGACCAATCATAGGGGCATCAGTCAAAAGCATATGAGTCTGCATAAAGCATTGTCGTGCATTCATTAGGTTACTTCAATCCATAATTAATCTATACCTATCATCTAATTCATCTGACGGATTCCGACAGCATGGATCTAACAAAGATCCCAATCTCACTTGGCATATGCCCTTAAGCCCAATTCTCATTGGCACATCAAAATTCCAATATATCAAAGTCGATCATTACATACATTGGTCAGTCATTATACACATTAACGCTTGCATCTGCATGCATACATGAAATATCGTAGACTAAGATTTAGGACCCCCCCCCCCCCCCCCCCCCCGTAAATATCCAGAGTCAATTTCCAAGGGAGTCATTATTCTCAATCTAACTGAAATCTCCAGCTAAGTCAGTAACATCTATTTTACTATCCCTCCTATTGAGTCTGTCGTACAAGCGTTCTTCGTCAAAATGAATCGTAAGCAGCCTTACCTAATTTGCAGCCATTTAAGAGGTAAGCATCCTCACGCAATATTTATCAACCGTCCATACATAAGTAACCTTATGTAAAAGTCATGAGCAACCTCACACTTCCCAATCACTTGATCGACGTCTTCTAGCGACCTTACTGATATTAACGACCTTGCTGTTTGTTTCACCTTTCCAAGATTGATATTATTCTAGTAGCCTTACTGACATTGGTGTAAAAGCCTAGTTCCTATCTGACACATCATTTTAAAAGCCCATGTTCATTTCTGGCGCATCATATCAAATGTCCAGTTCTTGTCAGGTATTGTTCCAATTTTTGTTTGGAAGCTAATTCTTAACCCTAGTTCTCGTCTTGTAGCCTGCCTTAAGCAATGGTTTTTCAGTTCAAATAACACGGGCATTGCATTTATCAATCATTACATCATTTCAACTTATAACATTATAAAGCATACATATTATGCATCATGCATACATCAAGCATAATCATATCAAACATACATTACATTCAATCACATAGGCCCATGAAAAACTACGGAAAGTCTCAAGGCATGCTTACCAGCTAAGACGTACTTAATTTCAAATCCAAGCTCAGCACTATCCATTCATCTTGCTATCACTATAGCCACCTCAGTTGAGAACAAACATAACCATCAAAGGTACTGTTATCAAAATTTCACTAGGCAGCTTACCTATGACTCATATCCAAGGCCTAGTCATCACCAGACTCTAGGCATTATACTTTCAATCATCAAATTCAAACTTTTCAAAATTCAAAAATTCAACTTCATTTGGTTATCAAGCCTTGGTTGAGAAAAGATACAATCGACATCATTAGTGAAACTTCAATTTCAATCTTCAAACCTAGCATTCTTCATGCTAATCAAGGCCTTGGTTTAGAACAGACACAACTGATAAACTTTGATCTTATCTTTGGTATATTTATCTAATATTCGATTATAAAAACACTTTTCAAATATCTAACTCGTATTATCTATCCCCTAATTTGTGGTAGGTATGCAAATTATCAGGTTTGTGTTATTTATCCTCTAGGTCATGATAAATACATAAGCCTATCCTCGTGTCATTTTTCCTCTAGGTTATGATAAATGCACAAGTTTATCCTCGTATTATCTACCCTCTAGGTTATGGTAGGTATGCGAATTATCAGTGTTATGTTATTTATCCTCTAGGTCGTGATAAACATGTAAGTATATCCTCATGTCATTTATTTTCTAGGTCGTGATAAATGCATAAGTTTAGCCTCATATTATCTATCCTCTAGGTTGTGGTAGGTATGCGAATTATCAGGGTTCTGTATTTATCCTCTAGGTCGTGATAAATCCATAACCCTATCCTCGTGTCATTTATCCTCTAAATCGTGATAAATGCACAAGCTTATCCTCGTTTTATCTATCCTCTAGGTTGTGGTAGGTATGTAAATTATCAGGGTTATGTTATTTATCCTCTAGCTCGTGATAAATGCACAAGCTTATCCTCGTTTCATTTATCATCTAGGTCGTGATAAATGCACAAATTTATCCTCATATTATATATCCTCTAGGTTATGGTAGGTATGTGAATTATCAGGGTTATGTTATTTATCCCCTAGGTCCTGATAAATACATAAGCATATCATAGTTTTGTTTACTCTCTAGGTTGTAGTAAATATACAAAATATGTGATATAACTCATTGCGTTAGTCTCAAAGCAGCGGTATGTTATATGTTTCTCTGTGATATACTTCATTTTGTTAAGTCTCCATGCGACAATGAATTATCAACTATGTTTTATTAATCCCCTAGGTTGTGATGAATAGACAAAATATGTGTTATAAGCTTACTATGTTAGTCTCGAAGCGTTAGTAAGTCAACTTTCAAACTTATGTTATTTACCTCCTATGTTACAGTAAATATACAAAATCTACAATCTCTTTTCTAGGTATTGGCGAGTTGTGTGCGTCGTCATATCTAGGTCAATCTCACTTTTCACTCTAACTCTGGTAGAATGATACATCACCATTTTTGTCTATTTGTTCATCCTCTGGGGTATGTTGTACAGTGTATCCTTATCTATCCAATCTTTGGTCAAATTTCGGGGTCTTCCATTATTTAATAACCCTCTGTTTCGAATGTGCGAGACCTGCGTATTCTCGCACCCTTATTCAAAGAGCAATTAGTTAGGGTTAATTGTCATATCCCAATTTTGCCCGCCCATTTCTAACCATAAAATTATTTCAAACTTGAGTTTTATAAAAAAATTGGTTTATTTATAATAACATTTTAACATTGATTTATTTTTATTATTTAATATATATATATATATATATATATATATATATATATATATATATATATATATATATATATATATATATATATATATATATATATATATATATATATATATATATATATATATATATATATATATATATATATATATATATATATATATATATTAATTTACTTTAGATTATTTGTATTTCTTAAATAACAAATATTCCTCACCCTTCATAATTTCTAAGAAGCATTTTTATTTTGAATAAGTACAATGTCCTAGCGGGTAATGAAGTGAAGGAAAAGAATGGTTTTGAGAAAAACACCTAAAAAAATTTCATCAACAACTCATTAGAGTTCTCCTAAAAATTGTTTCTCTTCACATCGAAAAACAAAACAACTAAACTCTAAGGTCTCAATTCCATCATCAATATGAAAAAAGGGGGATCTTGTACCGAAGGAAAAAGGGGAATCTTGCACCGAAGGAGAAATGAGAAAAACACAAAGAAAAGGAAAAGAATGATGGAGGGAGCAGCTTAATTTGGTCATGGCATTTCATATTGGTATTTTTTTTATATCTTTAAACATGTGTATGAATATTGTATTTGATGTAGATTATAATTTATTCTTGTCTGAGTTTTGGTTTGATTGTTTAATTGCTATTTATTTTGTTTATGGTATATAATATTCGTGTTTGTTTTTAATTATTATTGTCACCTTTTT